>JAVDOI010000011.1:6865963-8227630 GCA_032191485.1 Leptoclinus maculatus
ATGCTAATGAGGAATTGGTAGGTTAAAACAAAGCCAATTCACAGCCCTTCAGTTATCTGACACAGAGATTAAAGGTTGTGACTGCTATTACTCTCTGCAAAATGTTTTCTTTCAGGGTGTGTGCATCTGTGAGTTTTAAAAACGTTGATTGAAGAAGGACTACAGTACTCCCACCTGGGTTTGAAGATTAGAGGGGCCACTTTAGCAAGGGGCATCATGATTATATACATGATGGCATACAGCTTATTGATTAAACTCTGATATTGGATCGTTACTCGGTATCGGGCGATACCCAATGCCAAAGTATCGGTATCGTATCGGAACTGAAAAAGTCGGATCCGTGCAACCCTAATTGCTAGTCTAGCGTCATTAAGGCTACAAACAACCCATAATGCAACAGTCTTTGGAGATGAATCGCATTTTTTTAAACAGCTTTTGCAGAAAGAAAAAGTCAATATATAAATATGCCACTATGTTCACTAGCTAGTCGCTAACGTTGTCTGTCAGCTGTTTGTTACTGATGTGTACTGTTGGTTTGTTAGATAATCTTCACTGAAAACAGCTGCTTAATGCTGCGGGAACAGGCAGAAAAACCGAAACAATGAGCTGAAAGACGCTATAGCGCTAAAGGGAAGCTGCTGAGTCAGGTGATAATCATCTGTGGGTTGATCTCTATGATCGACCCCTTTTACATTACACATTGTATCCATTTTTGATAGAAACTGACTAGTGCAGCTTTAAATAGTGAGAAGCATATTCATGTCAACGAAACAAAATTGTCTGCTTCAATACAAATGTTCTGAACTGTTACGCTCTCTGTTTAGATGCACTTCTCTTGGAGATATAGTGGAAAAGCTTTCAGCACTCACAGCGGGGTTGAGCGTTTGATAAATGGCCTTGGGTAAGGACATTTTATGACAGTAAACTATACATTTAATATCGATATATCACGAGCAATGGCGGCGAATGAAAAAAAAAAATGCTAGTTTGTACAGTGACACATTGGATGAGGTGTGTGTAGCATGGGGTAACTGGATGGGACAGGCCATTACTCAGCAGGAAGCGGACGGTAAATAAAAGGGTGTGGCGGCACACGCTGAGCATCTCCTGCTGAGTCTCGTCTTTCTCATTTCGAGTCCACCCCGAGTGTTGTGATGCAAAGCCCAACACGGACGTAACTAAGAAAGATGTGATGTTTATTTTTGAAGCTCCTGCAGAGACTGCTCCTAGCGATGACGATGGGAGTTTTATAGCAGATAGGGAGGGAAAAATAAATAAAAAGATGAGGGAAGAGCACGCAAGCTCAACCCGCTTGGTGTTGATCCTGGTGCATCTTCTTCAAACGCCAAAGTCCCCTCGCTCCAACACAAGCATATGTGCATCATGTATGCTCACATAAAACACACTCGTACGCACACACTCACCTTCATGCTTTCAGCCCCCGTAGACTGGTTGCCTCCCCTCCAATCCCATCCCCACATCTCACAGATTATTATTCACTCTTGGCTTCTCAGCAGGCCCTTTGTTTCCAAGGCAACAAGACTTAGTGGATGTGTTCTGTTTGCTGTCGTCTAGACAATCAGCTTTTTTAAGGTTAACGGAAAAAAAAAGTTGACCGGAAATATATACATTTTTCAGATTTTAGACAATTTTCAGATAATGAACATGGTAGTGTTCAATAATCCTTGAGAAATTAAGTATTTTTTGATTATGCTTAGCACAATTTTGATAGTTATGCAGCGTCACTATTTGTTCGCTTTCTGATCACAGCCCTCTATCAGGTGCTCACTGAAATTTACATGAGCATCAGACCATCATAACACGCCTTTTCAACACTATAAGACAAATCTCTATAAAAAGACTTTGTGCAAGACCATTGTGCAAAGAATTCAGCTATTTTATCACTCAAAGTGCACCACTGTGCTTGTTAACTATATGAATAGTCTATCCTAAAGAATTCACCCTGTCCTTTCCATAAGGCTCTCCATTATAACCAGTGACAGTGATGCCCAGCACTGAGGAACTGTTCTGTGGATTTCTCCCACCAGAGGAGTAATGTCTACACCAGCATGAGAGCCGCCAGCAAGACTGTCAGCTTCACCTGTTTTACCCAGATCAGAATTTGAAATATGGAAGGGAAAGTAAAGCACTTTCTTGGTTATGGCATATTTGTCAAATAGGGGACAGCAGTGTAGGCCCACCAGCCACAAAGCTTAATTCAGAGTCAGCGAGCTCTATGAATTATTGTTAAATATTTGAAATGAGCATAAGTTTGTTTTTACTTTTTGGAATTTTACTTCAAATTCAGTTATCTGTAAGAAGAATAAATTTAGCCGCAAAAATTAATCCTTTTTGTGTTCTTTCCTAAAGGGGCTTTCACACAGTAACCGGCGGCCTCCAGTCATTTGAAAGAGGGGAAGATGGCGGAGAAGTGGTATCCATCACGGCATCTGCAGTTGGAGTCCAAACTTAGTGCACCGAGCTAGCGGTTAAAACTTTTCTGTACATTCTGACTGAGATGTTTATGTCAGGTGTCTCAAGCAACACCATGTTGACAGAGGCTGCTGTGGTCCAGTGGCTGATGCCAACAAACCCTGTCTCTAGGCTGAAGTGTTACAGGATCAATGACAGCTCTGTCAGTTAAAGCAGAGTGGCGTTACGACTCAACCTGGAAGGCCACTCATAACCTGCTCACCTCGCAAGGCAGGCCACCTCTCAACCTGTCTGGGAGGTGTTCATGATCACTGACACATGGGAGATTGTCCTCACCAATAAGGGTTTGTACTGCCAGTGTCCCTCCAAATGTTCAGGTTCTTCCTGGCCAAAGTTAGGACCGTCACTAGGCCCTCGCAAGCCTACTTTACATCTAAAGTGCTGCATTCCCACTGGGTGAAAACAGTTGTTACTTTGCTGCACTGTAGTCTCTAAATTGCCTCCTCAATAGCTAATAAATTAGATGAAATTATAGTAGAATTTGGCCGCATCTACAAATACAGCATGTGCCTTTAGAAACTATTGCAGTGAACTATTTTAGTAACTTCCTCAAAGTAGGCGTACAAAATAATCACTGGCTGTGGGAGGCGAGGCAGGAGGTGGAGGTACATGACACAACTTTGGCAGAAAAAAAAAAGAGAGGTCACCCGTCTTGGTTTTGTTTGGCAGCATCAGATCACCTGTCTCTGCAGGAAGGAGGGAGACCAGCAGTGAGGGATCAGATATGAGGGCAGCAGGGCTGGGCATGGGAGACCTACTACCACACTCTCAGTAATCACATCGCTGCAGGAGATCAGGAGAGCAGTGGAAATGCTTCCAGTGTTGCTGTCACCTCACCATGGATAAGGGCCAGAGGCATGTGCTTGAGCTAAGATGCCATCCTTGGTGGTGTTGATGTTGTGGAGTGCTGAAGAAAAGTCAGTGAGGAGTAGAGGGGAGGCCTTCACATAGTTTACCCTGAGCATGTGAATTCAGGCCTTCGAGGACAAAGTCAACTTCAACACCACAGAAATCAGTATTTGTATCTGGAATTCATACTTGCTCATTCAGTAAAAAAAAGATCTCAGGCAATTAAAAGACAATTTAGTCCCAATAAGAAGAAATCAAGCTACTTAAGTTTGATAAATTGTTAATATCAGGTCAGTCAAGTTTCCCCTTTTAATAGTCTCTCATCTGAAATGTCTTTAAAATGCCAGGTGTTACATCTGTATACCAGCTGGCATCCCTGTCTGCTTATCTGACTATTTATCTCCTTAGTTACGTTTTAAGATGAGACATCCACCTTTGAGAAAATTCTGATTGTATGCATGACAGCAAAACCCTTTGATACCAATAAAACTCTTACCCAGAGGTCTTTGAATACAAAACAATTATACTTTTGAGAGCTTTATTTAAGTTTAATATATGGCAATAGTATGCGCAGTGTATGGTTATTTTATTTTTGAATGGAACCTGAATTTATAAAATATTTTTTTATAAATTATGTATATTAGATATAAAAGGTCAAACTCTGCTAGCATACTAATTCAGAGCAAAAAGGAAGTAGAAGAATTAGCAGACTGACAGGGTCGTGCAGGCTCAGCCTTGCTTTTGACCTGTCAGTGAAAACAAGCAAGATGAAGATGGAAAGCCTAACCTTAAGAGACATCACAAGCATTCATTATCATGCTGTCTTTGGCATTCTCTGGGATATGTGATATTTAACAA
Source organism: Leptoclinus maculatus (assembly GCA_032191485.1). NCBI lineage: Eukaryota > Metazoa > Chordata > Actinopteri > Perciformes > Stichaeidae > Leptoclinus > Leptoclinus maculatus. The sequence goes on from JAVDOI010000011.1 coordinate 6,870,164, forward strand.
AGGGTCTTTTCCCTGCCCCACTTTTAATTAGCACAGAAGAAAATGACCTTTTTGAATTGTCACAGCCTGTGTCACCTTCAGAGAAGAAATTACCTCTGCTTTTTGGCATTATATATAATGTGTTTGGATAACAGCATTTCATAAAATAATCTATATTATAGCCATCTTGGACTTTAGAATAAGAGAGATTTACTTCAATACATATAAGTAGAGTGTTTGAGCTCTACTGAGCAAAGAAAAATAACGAGGGCCAAATATATACTTACAGTATACTGTGACACATTCTATGAAAGCCCATTCCCGCCAGCAAAAAAAAAAAAAAAAGATCACAAAAAAAAAAAAAAAATAAGATCATTAAAAAAAAAGTAACTTAAAAAAAAATAAATAAATGTAATTCACAAAAAAAAAAAGATATAATTAATTCACAAAGAAAAGAAATTAATTCACAAAAAAAAAAGAAAAAAAAAAAGATATTTTTTTTTTACTTTTTCTCTGTCAGCAAAAAAGAAAAAAAAAAAAGATGTTTCCAGTTGCTGTTTATTGGTCGCCACCTCAGCCACATTGGTTTCTTTCATTATACTCCAGAGCTGCTTCTTGCTTAACATTCTATTCATGTTGGAGCCTCCTATTCTGGAACTTAAAGGAGCAGACCATCAGTCCACACCTGGGAATGATTACCTTGATTGCTCCTGTTGTCTATAAAGGGCAGCTCACTCAGGTGGTGAGACAGCATGTGACAGAGAAATAAGTGCCAAACCAAAAAGGATTTAGTAAATGACTAGAGGCTTTTTGCCAAGATGGTGTTTTGGAGAATCATACTGAATATATAAGCAGTTCTTCTAGAAGATTGGAAACTGTTTTGGTGCTGCTATTTCTAAAGACTACAGGGGCTGCTGCAATAACTCATCTATCCTGAAGCCAACCTGCAGAGGAAGAGGAAACATTACTGGACTTGCTCAGCAGCAACAAAATGCTTCAACTTCTCCAGAAGATGAAGGAGGAAGCAGCTTCTGAGGACTCCAACTATATCCCCAAAATAACAAACGGATGTACGGTGTTTGAGAAGATGGCTACCTGAAGAAAATGTGTCATTGGTCAGAAGAGCTGTACTCACTGCTACCTTGGTCCAAAGAAGCCCAGAGATGCAACATATGGGAGCCATTTTAAATTGATCATAAAATATGTTATGTTGGTGTTTTGAAGTGTGTCGGCAGCCTTTTGGCTTCTGATTTTGTTTCTGATATACTACTGAGAGTGTGAACTCAGCACAGAAGTAAGAGTTTTTGAGTTGAGTTAAGCTCCTCACAGCTATGCACGACCACACGACCTGTGGCTGTTTCTTGTGATGAATATTTCCTTGAGGTAACAAAGGGTCCAAAAAAGTAATCCCCTAAACTAATTTAAAAGGGACATCAAACCCACATTTCATTGGATGCTTGCAGTGTTTATGTCGGTCTACAAAAAATATGTATTTTAAATCTTTCCAACTCAAGCAAAGTAGCAAAATGTATGGTTGGCCTGCGTGTGAGTCAGAGAGGTGAAAGTAATGGTCCCTCTTTGAGAGCCAGTGAAAGAACATGTTTGTCTCTTTTGCTCTTTATTTTCTCTTGTTGGTGAGAAGCCAAGGAGACATTTAGCTGTCTCAAATACACACGCACACACACACACGCACACGCACACGCGTGCGCGTGGGCTGTGCAGGTACATGCATCGTCTCCCATGGAAATAATTATTTTCCCTCTTGGCTCACCGCTCCCAGACAACCTCCAGTGCCGAATCAGTGTCGGAGCAGCAGAGGAAAAAGGCTGCGAGCTGTCTCCCTCCCTTGCTCTCTTGGGCATTAACCGTAGCTTGTGTCGAGTCTGATGGACAGGACAGAAAAGGAGGAAGAGAAAATCCCCTGTTTACTTAAGTAGCAGCTATAATGCAGGGGAGCAGAGGGCTGCGAGAAAGTGGTGGATGAGGGATGGACATAGTGTTGAGCAACTCGGCAAGGCAACGAACGTGCCCGCCCATACAGACACACGTCTCCGTTTCCACATCCGTACTTGCCTAGATACTTTTTCACTGCAGGTAGTCTGGACAAAGACGAGAAAGGGGATGAACTGAAGGGCAAAGAAGGTACAGGGAGGATAAATAGTAACGTTGTGCTAATAATGCTTTTTTGTTAGGAATGGAAGAATTTGGATTAAGTGTCAATATGAGAATGTTAAAAATACTTAATTAAATGTAAACGTTTCTATATTAAAACTTGTAATAGAAAGTAAAGATACTTGTTTGGCAGCATGCATGTATCAAAGTTTTAGCATTTGACTGTTGCAGCTGATGGAGCTGCTGGAGGATATTGATATTTGGGTGTTCTGACAACAATATATCGGCCAATTTACATTAACACAAGATCATTTAAAAGGATTGTGACCCAGATACATTCTGAGTGGGACATTTTATTGTGCAGAAATTCAGAACAGGGTTAGAATTAATATTTCTAATATATTTAAATATTGTTTCTAGAGCAGCAACAAAGTCACTATATAAAGTCATTAATATCTCACTGAAAACAAATGTCAAATAAATAAGAGTGAAGTTTATAAAGAATGAAGAACACAGACATCTGTCAATATCAGTCCTTCCTCCTGTCTTCTGTCCACCTGGCTGATCAGCCAGCAGAGAAGTTAAAAAAGAAACAGCTTTTGGCCAATCATGCCTGCTGTGCTTGTGTAAACATAGCGGAGGTGGATGATTGAATTAGGTTTCACTTTTGTTTACATGTCCGTTTTTTTGTTGCACAGATGTCAAGTATTCTTCACTTTACCCGGTTCACTTCACCACAGCGGCCTATCTGCTCACGCTTTGTGTAGTTGGAGGAGTTCAGCCTGACAGGGAGAGCAGAGCAGATGTGTGTTGCAGCGTGATAATACATGACATCAAAACACTAAAAAGTACAAATAACAACACCAGTAAAGTCGGGGCGTGTCAAATTTTAAATACCGGGTTAATATCGGGTTTCAGATCGCATACCTTCAGATAACGTAAAATGCAAAAGGCTCTTACCAGAGCCAGTGTCCGTCCTCATGCTGTAGAAACATGGCGGTGCAAGATGGTGCACCCTGTGAAAGACAACCCGCTCCCTAAGTAGATATAAATGGCTTTTTCTAAGATAATGAAAACAGTACGATTCTCAGTGCAAGGTGATTATACACTGATTAAAACGCTTATGAATATTATATTCCATTGCTGCCAATTAATCCCCCTAAACGTTACATACTTTTCCTTTTTAAACCTAGTTCGATAAATACATGTTTTTGTACAGATGACTTAACATCCAGTTTGTTGCTCTAGAATGGAGCCCTTACAAATGTTCTGGCATCTTGTGTGAAGAATTGCTGTCATACCTAATTCAATCTTCAAGCTCCAGCTCTCTCCAAGAAATTCTGAATACCTCATAAAGCGAGGGACTTTTGAAAAGGGGTTTGACATAATTCTGACTGGTGCCTATTTTCTCTACAGAGGGATTGGGGAAGGGCTGATTCCTTGTTTCTCCTGTTTGAACACAAAGGAAATGCAGCGCGCATATATGTCTATAACCATTATCCACGTAAACCCCAGAGCTGCTGTCTTCCCAGCTGTAGGGCTGCTCTCAGTTGTTGGAATTACAGAAATGTTGAAGCGCAGCAAGGGATTAGTGGAAATGAATCCACATGGATCTTCTGTGCGAGTATACACTCATACTCATACAAGGATGAGTTTTTCAGTGCTGCTTTCCCTGCTGTGTTCTCGAAAGCATGTCATTTTAAGATTCACATTGTTATTATTCAAATTAGACAAAAAGGAAAAAAACATGAAAAAACTCTGATTTCTAGATTCGATTCCAAAGGGTTTATAAATTGAACAGCCTGGGTGCCGATCTGACCTACTTTGAGGAATGATCACACTGGTGCATCAACCTTCTTGACTCCTGCAAAAAGGGTGGACAAACAGTGACTTGTCAACTCTTCTCAGCATCATGTTTGCTTTGTGCTAAGATTGGCTATCTGGCTGATACTAAAAGGTTGTCTGTTAGAGGGGGGTTGTTTGTGTAAAAAGTGTCAACAGAGCTCGAATTCAGAGAATAAATCTGGTGGAATATAAAAAAAACCCTGCTGCTGTAGATGCACGAACAGCAGAAATGTTTGATGGCTTTTGCCTTCCTCGCTATCACCACAATATCCTGTCTACACCCATGTCAACACACTACAGTCAGCTTCAGGAATGTGGTTGCAGCATTGTTTCTTCATTACCTCGAAGTACAAACCATTATCTGGGGTTTTGAGCCCACAAAAAAACAAACGCATGAGGCAAAAGACACAGGACATACATTACTTGGCATAGAGGGACCGTTTTGCAGTGACAGTGAATGACTTCCATGGTTTTCTTTACATTACATACCATTATTAACTCAGTGTCCAGTAACAGCAACACTTTGGATCCGCTTAAGTGAGAAAATGGTTAATCCAGCATTTACTGTATAGATCAGATACAGGGCTTGCTGTGTGTCTGTTTTAATGGCAGGATGTTGTGTCATCCAGTAGAAACTAAAGTACATTCACATTGCATTTCTGTCTGACATCCACCTGTAGACTGGTGAATTTTAGAATGTGTTTTTCGTTTTGGTAGGGCCGAGGTAAAAGACTTTAAACCGCAGCATCGCTCTCATACACTGTTTACAGTTTATCGCTCTGTTCAGTATTTATTACCCACATTAGAACTGTGACATTACATTTGTTTTCCTTGAACATTAGGCTAAAATTAACTTTGGGTTGTGTTCTAATGTAAATATTGTAATACATTTGGATGAACTTTCAGCTTCCTACCTCTGTCTCTTGGATTCGTGAGTATATGGAGGTAAAAGTGGCTTCTATTTTGAAATTATATTTTTCAATAGGCTAACTAATAAATTAAAAATATAAACAACACTACACAATCACAGTAAGTCTTACTGAATACCAAACCAACACAAGTAGACTATTGCATGTGTAGAATTTGATCATTAAGCACTGGATAGACAGGACATTTGTATTAAACCTTGACACCACCCATGCAGAAAAAAGGTGTATTTGTCTTCACATGCTGGGAGAAATTTGCAAGATTTGCATCCATAATGCTGTGTGGAACAAGCAGTTTCCTCTGTTTACGCTCATATATTTAAAGATGACATGTCTAGCGTTGTCTCATTAATACATCACTGTCAAAAATACCAATATATTCCCCTCGGCTGCTATTTTTTCATCCAGCAGTCGTCTCAGGCTACAGTTTCCTGGTGATGCAGGGATATTTCTAATGTTAAGTACAACAGATGTTATTTTACACTACAACAATTCAAACATTTTTGCAGTTGTACCTATTGTTTATGGTTCTGGATAGTCGCGTAAATGTCCTGCATGCTAATTTCTTTTTTTTTATTCAAAGATGGGTTAAAAAAAGAAACTTCTGACTGGCAAAGGGCTTCATTTTCCGTGCAAGAAATTGGAAATTGTTGCCTTTTATAAACTGATTCGAAAAAAAGTCTCAAAGCAATGGAGGAGAAAATCCCACCAATGAAAGATAACAGCTCATACCATAACAATGTAGCGCTGATTGCTGTTGTAAAATTTCATTGAGTGTGAAAATCCGACACATAGGAGTATTATTTCTTGTGTCTATGCATGCGTTTCTGTTTTTATGTGCATGCAAGGGTAAGAAGCCGGTGGCTTTAAGGGACAGCAGTATTGATTGCAGGTCTTAGGCTGCTCTGTCAAAGCTCACACATCAGTTTTTGCTCTGGCACCATTGACATTCAGCTGAAATGAGGAGGGGGAAAGCATGTTGACTACCCAGAGACAGCAAGGGTATGCTTTGGACATTATGACCAGAAGCGACCTCAAATGTTCATTCTTTTCTCTCCTGCTCATTGTGTGTTCGTTTATACACAATCGGATTACTTGCGCGTACATGTGTCCTTCAATAACTCGAAAAGAAGTCTTCAAATAAGCAGCCACGCACAACACAGCATCAGAGATGTTTAAAGTCTGTGGAACAATGAAGATTTAATGTTCTAATCTGGGTCCATCCTTTTATTGGAGGGTTGCTTTTATAAATTAGACGCTCTGATAGCTGTGGTTTTCTCTTTGGCCCCTTGTGACAGGTTGTGGAGGTGTATTTGTCATTACACTCTTGGGATTCTGTGTGCAATGAAAGTTAACATGTGAATCTGCTTCGCCGAGTGAAGATCCTACAATATTGGAATCCATCAATCTTTCCGTGTCCTTGAAATGATACACATTGTGAGGGGACATGCTGTTCTCTGGAAGAGGTGATCGAGCGTTACGTGCCAGAAATCATGAGTCTATTTTGCACGCGTTAGCTAGGGTTTGTGGATTTAGTAAAGCTTCTTATATTGCCACAAATGTGCTGTTTTTGTCATTCTCATTGAAACAATACTATCACCGAGTTGCAGTGAGAGGAGAGTAGTTGCCAAGGCAACGTTACTACTGTTGATACTGCTCCTTTGTTTTAGTCATGGATGATTATTTGTAGTGTCAGAGCGTTACATTTTAACTTTTTTAAAGGAGCAGTCTGTAGGATTTAGTGGCATCTAGTGGTGAGGTTGCAGATTCCAACCAACTGAATATCACTCCGCTCACCCCTTCTTTTCCAAGCGCGTTTGGAGTACTACCGCCTTCATAAAACAAAAAAAGTGGGTGGTTAATTAAGGACATTCCAGAAGATAAGTGGTCAAAATATCCTTTTGGATGTGGCTTCATGATGAACTAAAGAGATAAGACATCTGGCAACCCAAAAGTTGCATGTAATAATAGGTTATAACTGATCTATACAGCTTATCATTATTTATTAACAATGAAGTTACAACTTAGGTCACCCTTTATAAAAAGTTTTCTATTAGAAAGTCAATGTTTTCATCAGAAAGTATCATCACAGAGTCTGATTTGATGATTTTGAAAGCAGTGACATTTTCTTGACATTTGCAATGTTTTGAGTATGTAGTGCGTTAACATTGAAATTGGCATTTATTGTTGTTCCTTCCTATAAGTGGCTTTAAGAAAAAATGGCTCAAATCCAAGGTTTTCAACTTTAGAGTTATTCGTTTTTTGAACTGGGACTTAACTGGGAAAGCACTGCCAGTGACGAGCAACAGCCAATCTTCTTGACATTTGCATACCCTCACATTCTGTTGTTATAAATATACTTAAGCTGTCGGTATGAAGGAACTTCAGTGAATATGTCAAGCCACTCTGTCCTTATTCCGCAAACCATCAGCTGTCTGTGGCAATAAGTCGGCTCCTCTTGTATGTCTTTATTTATGCTCCAAAGACGTATATGCCATCAACCCTTATACAATTCTGCAACAGAACCTCCCTCATTTCAGTCCAGTAGGCTGTGATTCAAAAGGATAATATGGAACACTGGATACATTTAAAAAAAATCTATATCCATACAACAACAGAGAGAGAGGATAAAGTAGAAACAAAGGCATGCTTGAAAGCACAGGCGCACACACACACACTCACTCTTTTTCATTACCTGGGGAACCATACAATACAGAGGAGTTGATTAGGATTGCCGACAAAAGGACAGTAGGCTCAGCTGCCTCTCTGAATTCATTGTCATTAGCAGTGGAACACCAAGCCCTTTTCAAACTCATTAGTTGATAAAACACTCCTCTGATTTCCCATTAAAAAACTCATTCATCCTCCCTAGCTGGCGATGCTCCCCCTCTACCGCATTTCCACACCTTCAAAAGCCACTCCTGAGACTGGTAAAGAAATGGCAGCTCTTATGTGATTTTTCTCAACAAGTTCGTCCAGATTTCTCCCAGATTGATTGTGCAAGTATGGTTTCACAAAAAAAGCTTTACAAAGACCCAGAACCACTGATGTGAACTGATTACTCCTTTAGCATCCGAGAATTCACAATTTGCTTTACTGTAGAGTTTGATCTCCACCTTCGGTTAAAGGTTTTTCCCTTTCCTCTTGGGGTTTGGAGTTGATGAGGTCTATTAAAGGACTGCAATGGAAAAGTAATTGTGTGTGATGCATTTATTCTGTCACTGAATTCTTACGCACTTAAAAGAAAACATTTCTGTGCACAACCCCTTCATCATTTTTCAAAGTAATCAACATCAAATCTTCAGCTTAAAGAGTAACACATCATTTCTGGTTTCCTGGCAGAATAACAATTTATTTAAATTTAGACAAAAGGAAATACATATTTGTGCTTTGTGCAGTTTAATGAACAGTTTTTAAATATACACTTTTTACACTGTTTGTATATATATATATATATATATATATCATATTAATTGAGTTATCACCACTTAATAAATATTAAATCTCAAAGATTCATCCACCCCCGGACCCATTTGTACCCGTTAGATAATCTAAAGGTGTGAAAAGAACCTTTTTATCTTTTGAGTTTTCAAAAACATTCATTCAAAGATGCGTATTGTCAAAATTCAAGTCGGTATATCTCATCCAGCCAGGATCAACATAGACTTCTCTGGGCTCTCATCATCTCACACAAAGGTCATGAACCACAAAAGTACCAGTAGTGTTTAGTCTCTGTTGTAATCCGTATGAATCCAACCAAGACAGAAACGAGAGGGCAATCGCAAACACCAGCCATGAATGCACGCAGCTTAACCTTGTCTTTCGGCTTAATCACTCTTTGTCTGAGATCCCAAAAGACACACCTGAGCACAAGTTTTTAGCAGATAGAGAAGCGGATATGCCTCCAGACACATCTCCTCTTTGTAATTTAGATCTGACAGGCAGTTTTGGTTCAGAGGAAGAAAAAAGAAATGTAGCAACTGGGGTCGGCAGAGAGCGTTCTACAAATTGTCATGGATGTCCTCGTGTCGCAGCACTTTATAGGTGAACCAGTAGAAGATGTTGAATATGAGGAAGCTCAAGGGAAAGACGGCTCTGGATATGGTGTCAATGCGCTTGGCCCGGTCCACAAAACGCTTATGAAGTACCTCTCCGTCGTACGAGGTAACTGGAGGAGGAAGAGGCGGCGGCGGCGGGCTGAACACAGTGGCCGGCTCCACAGCGGTACCATCCTTCTGCAGGCAGTGACCCAGTCCATAACCTCGGAAGTAAAAACCACGGCTCTCCCTCACCATGTTATCCTCCTGTGGAGTCAAGCATAGGGAAAACAGATTGGCCTCTCGCTGTCGACCCAAATTAGCTTACAGCCTATTACATTTCCGCTCAGTGGCTGATTCCCAAATATGTTTGGGGTGTAGCAGCACAAAAGGGCAGCAGAGCGAAAACATCCGGTGAAAAAAGAAAGCACGAAAAAAATGTTTTAAAGATTTTTGTGTACAGTAAATGTTTGTCACTGATTGTGTGCAAAACGGGTAGTTTGTGCTTCCCATGTGTTACCATTACAGTCCATTCATGTCACACAGGTAATGCCTGGTAATGTAAACCCACATGATCACACAACAACACAGGAGGTATTTCCAACAGCCTAAAAGACAAAAAATATCAAAAATCTGTTTCTCAAATTGTGACTACTTGAGATGACCGATGTCCTTACTGTTTTGGTACAACGCAAGAAAATCTTAACACATTTATTCGTATGAAAATATAGAATAAGTAAAATCATTTCAAAATTGATAAATAATTACATTTTTAAATTTTGGATCATGTATAAATAAAGCAAAGGCATGGAATTGCTGCCATCTTTGTTTGGATTATTAAATACTGTCGCAATCAAGGAAATGGGTTACAAATATTTTTTTGTCGTGCAGAGTGTGTAGTACAGTATTTTGAGAATTAAAGAAAATATCTTCAGAATACCGTAAGTGTTGTTACACAACCTTGTGGGTTTTTCACACATGTACTGGCACAAACTGACTATAAGTGGCACTAGCCTCAGTTTCTTCAATTAAAGGATGCTTAATATGATATTCACAGCATTAACATAACATATGACAACTATTTGTTATATCTAACGATATAGCTGAGTTATGTCGTCATGAGCAGAGAATGAAGATGCTCTCCCTTTGTGTTTCCGGCTTCACCTCATGGCTGCCAATCTGCACTGTGCTAATACGGTGGTTACAGCTGACAACGGTGACCCGAGCAACAGCATAATTGCAGAGCTCTGTCAGCACTGTTGCCATTGTTTGCACTGTTCATGCTGTTAGCACTGTTAGCTGCTGGCTCAGCTGTCGTCGTCATAAGTGGAGGCAATAACTATGCTCTGAATTCCATACAGAGAATCTTTAAGCTTGTTGAAGTTTCTGTGACACAAAGAGGGGAATCGGAGGGCATCATCATTAGGAGGAAGAAAGGAATTTCTAATTCTGAAAGTTAATCAAAAAATTAACCTCCATCTCTCCTTTCCAGCTCTTCAAAGTTGCAGAATGACAGACCTTTCAAAATGCCTATTAATACAAAGTCATGATCTTACCCCCACCAAAAAAAAAAATCCTTGCACTTGACATTATGCTTTGATGAATGAAGGGGCACTTTTTTTTTTTTTTTTGCAGAAAACGAGACACTGTTCCCGCCCTTTGGAGAGAATATTAATAGACATGCAGCTTAACTCTGACAGTCCTCTGCCACTTTGAGAGATTCACTTTAGCAGAGGAAAGTGAAGATGTGGGATCTAAATTGGATGATTAGTAGTCAGTGTGAAGTGCCTTGAAAGATCTGATTCCTGCATCCCCCTCTCTGTGTCTCTCTCACTGACCCTGGCAGCTCTCTGGTACTCTTGACGAACTTCACATCTCTGTGCCGGACAGACTTGGCAGTGAGACACTACCAGCTCTTGTCAAAGGTCCAATGCTACTAATGTATTTCACACATGTCTCCACCGGTCTGTCACTGCCCAGTATATTCATTTAGTCCTTTTAAAAACTTCCACGACTTCTGATCTCTTGCCAACACCCCCTGGTTGCACCTTCACTGTTTAGCTAAAGACATAGCCGCTAACTTAATTTACTGTAATCTTCCTCGTCCTTACAATTGCCTGGTTGTGAGTAATGTTATGGTTACTAACTATCTGTTGCTTCAGTGACAAATTGGACAACTGGAGGATAGGGAGTTGTAGCTCCTCTAGCATAGCTTAATTATCCCTCCTACTTCTTCCTAAACGATACAGTACATCATGTGCTAAAGGCTAATGGTGCGTTTCTCTAAAGATAATAGGTGCTCATCTCCTGTGCTCTCAGCAGCAGCTACACACTGTGATTTGTTGGCATAAGATCAGTTGAGACTGATTATTCTCCACAGAGCAAAATGTGATTTTGGAACTGGTTGTTTTCAGAGAGTGAGCAGTGACAGAGTTTTTAAATATATATATAAATGAATAATGCTAACAACAAACTAAAAGAATTGTTGAAAAAAATCCAAAACGAATAGTTTGGCATTTTGGGAAATGCGTTTATTTTCTTTCTTTCCAAGAGTTAGATCAGGAGATTGATACCACAATCATATTTGTTTCATAAATATGGAGCTGCATTTAGCTTATCTTAGCATAAAGACAGGAACCATGGGGGAAACAGCTAGCCTGGCTCTGTCCAAAGGCAACAAATAAAATGTTTGCACTTTTGATTTTGTACAGATTAAACAAACAAATTGTAACCTGTTCATTTCAGATTTTTAGAGGTTCTGGGAGGCAGATTGTTACTTTCTGCCAGATCCAAGCTAGCAGTTCCCTCTTTTTCCTGCCTTTATGCTATGCTAAGCTAACTGGCTACCAGCTGTAGCTCCATAGTTATCATATGTGAGTGGTATCAAGTCCTGTCAAGAAGGCAATTCACAAAATGTTTAACTAGTTTTAAACTAGACAATACAAAATAAAAACAAAAGTATTGTTTTGTCATTAATAAATGCCACAATTCTTGGAGTGTCCTGGAAAAAAAGATTAAAAGTTTGAAAAGGAGAGAACAAGAGGTAGGAATGTAACATTTTAAATTAGCCTTGAAAACAGGATACACACGGGAGGGAATAAAGGGCAAGAATTCCAAGTTAGTAATGTTAGTATAAAGGGGCAGGAGGTCAGAAAGAGAAGGCTTTAGTAACGGGGAGAGATCAGCACGAAGTGGGTTTTGGATGTTGGAGAAATGCCAGGAAATATTGAGGTTTGAAGTGAAGTACACATTCAATTTGGAAGACTGGAGGCATGGACAAAAATTGGGTTCAAAGGTCAGGGTGGACAAAGGGTTACATATTTTACCCTGGCACAGGCGCTGCAGTGCTGACTCAGGTTCCTGTAGGTTGAGTTGTTACCAGGGATGTCATTCACTTTCCGCAACGACTCAACACTTCCAGGCTGACTGGCAAACACCTCCATTGGAAAGGAAGGTAGACACATTGAAATAAGAGTTATTGCTCCTTATTTCATCTTTAGCTGTAAAGTTTGGTCGTCTCTTGAAAGGGAAATTAATTAGTGTTGAATTTATAATTAATTTAAATGAAAAATCAACCTTTGCCTTGCCAAAAATAAAGTGATTAAAGATGCAAACTTCAAATTCAAACAACAAACTCAAGCACACGCTCTCTACTTTATTAAAGAGGCACTGTGAGTGTGATAATACAGGGCATTGTCTGCGGCTGTTTGTTTAGGGAACTGGCTTTGAAGATGAACGAAGAATCCTCAAGTTATTTTTGTAAATATTATGAATGTAATTTTGAAGGCTGTGTGGATATTCTTGCTATAGCTTTTCGGCGATCACCAGAGGTGTCAAACACAAAGCTGAAAGTGCATTGATTAAACCATGGTCAGTCTGGGATTTGTACGCTCCGTCAGATTCCCAAACTCTTTCTAGCGCAACACATAGAGTTGTGCGTCAATACCTCTCAGATGGATAGTTGGTGACCTCAAACTCCAGAGTGGGAGTAATTGTGCAACTAATGTGGACAGGGGAAGTCTTTTTCTCTGAAGACCATTATTTTCTCTCTCCTGTATCGACGCAGGAGGGCACACTGCTCGGTAAATCTGCTGGACTCTTCTGCCTTTTACAACGGAACTTTGCCATGAGTCTGGGAAGCTGCCTAGCCAGTGAGCTGTTTAATGGGATTTTCAAGATGTCCCGTCTGTTTCTCTTGAGACAAACCTTTCTGTGTCACACAAGGTTTCTCATGCTGTAAACACTTTTTTATTTGTCAACTCACAAGCTGTTGGCCTTAATAATCGTCGTTCAACATATGGATCCAATTCAGAGGATGTATGTTTGGATGATAGACTGTATATAACACGTGACATGACGTCACCCATTGGTTTGTGGACTGCCGTTTTGAAGCATAGATTTCGGTGTTTTGACCGTCGCCATCTTAAATTAAGGTCGTCGCCATCTTGGCTTTTTGCAACCAGTGAACGGAAGTGACCATATTTGGAATGCGGAGGAGTGACATAGAGACGCCAGAAGATTTGTCAGTAGTTGGTCAGTAGAGAGAAAGCAAGTTTAAGACAATTTTCACTTTCCAGAAGTTTGCTGCCTGGTTTGGATACAAAAAAGGGGATGTTTAAAAGTGATACAGAAATGTTACATGGTTGACCCAGTAAGATTGTTGTTAAGAATTGTACGTAAAAGTGATGACTCCTTTCCAACATGGTAACCCAAACATCATTTAATGATAGTATTTGAAGGGACCCATCTGAAGAAAATACAGCTATCTAATTAGTGCTTGCTAGCTTACCATGTTAACTGATCGAAACGGATATGTTACGGATAACTTGTTATACAAAAGCATGACAAATGTAGTCAAAGTGTCTCACACTGACCACAATAGGTCAGAATTAAGAAATGTATCAGTGTTGCAGTGTGAATGGAGGGTTAGGGTATCCCACTGCAACAGGGTTGGTAGGTAGGCTGTTGTTCTGTGCCAAATGTAGTGACGGAGGGAGAGGATGGCAGTGGCTCGTCACAGGTCGTGCTCATGATGGAAACAAGCTGAACTGAGATGAACAGATCTGCCTCATGTAATATGACAGCCAGCTGTAGCGTGTTAATGTTGTCAGTTCCTGGATATACAGCAGCCCACAATAACAAGAGGCATAAGTCAATGTTATAGAGACCGACAAGGACTGGAGTGTGTGCATGCGTGTGTGCTTGAGGCCTCCTCATGCTTGCTTTTTAAAATCTGCCACAATCTGTGTGTGTTCAAGCATTTGTGTGTGTGTGAGCATGCATTGGCCTTTGTGTGCGTGTGATTACTTACTATTCTTTGCTGCCGCTGCCTTTTCCTCAGCCTGATGAACTCCTTGTGTTGCCTTGAGACAAAGTTAACGGCTGCGTATTCCAGCAGGGCAGCAAACACAAACAGAAGGCACACCGCCATCCAAATGTCGATAGCCTTTACGTAGGACACCTGGGAAACAGACATGGTCACAGTTATCAACAGCCAATCAATGAGGCTAACGGATTATCCGTGGGTGCTGCATGATCTACCCATTCCTCCGCTCTGGCACGTATGACATACATCTTTGGCAAGCTCTAGAATTGTAATGAGTCAGTGGGTTGTGGGCAGTTGACACATAGCCATGAGACAGGTCACTTGTTCAAGACTTGCAGTGTTAGGTCGGTCAAGAGAGAATATATGTCACAGCAAATCAGCAACGCCCACTGAGCGTGCATTGTGTGGATAATTCACTCAATTGAGCAGCAGTTTGCTTGCTCTTAAAGATACATGCATGAAGTTATGTGCGTTGGGGGGGGGGGGGGGGCACTCAGTAATAGAAAGAAGTTGATATCTATAGGAAACCAATTGAAACTGTCACTGTACCTACAGATTCTTTCAAGAATTATTTTTTTTTTTCTTGTCAAATACTGGATATTTTGACCTCTTCAGGCATCTTAAAATCAAACAATCTAAGTAGGAACAGCTTGCATCCACACTACGGCCAGAACCAGTGTGTAGACATATTCATTTTGAGGGGCCGGAAGCAATAAAGTTTGGGAACATTGGTTGAATCTGTAAGGGAAAAGTGAAAGGGCAGTGTTCCACCTCCCTGATTGCCATCACTTGGGTGTCTTTGAACAGGGCACTTAACCCCTAACTGTGTGGAGCTGTTAAGTGGCTGGCAGATAAGACTGTGATTGCTCAATGTTCATATTTGAATGTGAACTGGTCGATCCTGAAATGGAGAACCTGGCTTTGAGATTATTCCCCTTTTTAGATAAAGGTGGCATACTACTGCAAACCATTCATGTTGCAGTTTACATCCATGTTTTTCTCAAATGTCATCACTATATCACTTTATCATATTAGACATTTGTGTGAAATTGTCATAATTAGCATACCATTTCTTGAGTTATGGCCAAAACATGTTTTGTGAGATCACAGTGACCTTTGACCACCCAATTCTAATAGGTTCCTTCGACGGTCGTCTATCGTCAAGGTATTCTAAAACACAATTTTAGCCAATCAGAAAAAAGTGTTTACCGTCATGAAGGTAGAATACAGTCCGTCTCTCACCTGTTCCCTGACCTTCTCCCCAGGGATCTGTGTGCACTGCCCTGCATGTCTTTCACAAGCCAGTGTCCTCAGCCTACCTGGCCTTTGTTTGTCTGTCTGCTCGTTAATCTCTAGCCTTGTCTTTAATTAGAAACTGCCTTGTGCAAAGTCAGCATTTCATGCCTAAGTACGCTCTAATAGGTCGTACTTTTCCAAAGCATCCTCCAAATGCCTCTTTTACCCAACATTGGTTGACACAACCAGGATACCTATTGCAGTCCTCAGTAATCCATTGCACGTCTGTCCCTTGTTTCATGGAGCGTTTTGGTTCGGCCTTGTCAGGAAATATCAGGTACGAAAGGCAACGTTATTTATTCTAAATTTATGTGTCACTGTTTAGCCGATATGTTGATGCAAAATGTCAGAAGAGTTCACAAGTTTCCAACTCAGGCTATAATCTGTTTATTAGATAGTTTTCCATTTAGTCACTGACCTTCGTGTTGAGCTGATAGTATTAGGTCATGCCTGTTTCCTCTCACACATACTTGCTTATTGGAGGAAGAACAGCATATGATTATATTTATGTTTATTGGTTTCTGTGACTTAAATGTCATTGTGCACCATTGATTTTCAGACATACGTTGCGTGAGAAATCATAAATATAAATAGCCCAACATTTTATAACTACGACTAAATACCCCAGTAAATAGAATAAAGAAATGTTTTTGAGCCCAGACGGTAATACATCCCCTGCATCTCTGGGTTCTTGCTGATCAGTTTGCTCAGTAAACAAACAAAGAATCCACCTTCCGCTACGTTCAAACCATCATACACCTTGTCCACTGGTCTCCAGACCCACCTTCGGCAGCGAGGCCCTTGAACCAGAGCTCTGCGTGGTCATCGTCAGTACAGTGGTGATGCCCAGACCCACTCTGGCTGGTGCAGCGTCCATGTTTATCCAGAAAGACACCCATGAGAGGATGACGATGAGGAGGGAGGGGATGTACATCTGGATCAAGTAGTAGCCCATTTGACGTTCCAGATGGAACTTCACCTCAATGCAGGTGAATTTACCTGCAGACACATGACGTAGTATATTTAACTGGCATGCTTAGCATTGTTTAAACTGTTGGGATGGGACTGGGAGAATAGGCTGTATGGTAAAGGAACATTCTGGTTCAAGCAACTGTTTAACAAAACCATGCAGCAGGTTATAAGTTAAATCCTAGAACCAATAGTTAACAGTGTCTTCAAGTTGTTGTAGTAGCTGAATCATCTCTATTGCATGCCTAACTGATTTTTATCTCTGGAGAAGAAATAAACTGAAGCACTCAATTACAATTTGGACTTTCAACGTGGGGTCCCTGGTTTCTTGACACCATATGTGGAATTTATTATGTACCTGTGTTGTAATGCTTAGTGCAGTAGCCCAAATCCATCTCGTCTTTTAGCACAAACTGGGGGAGGGTAAGATCATCAGCCACTTGAACGGGGTTCTCAGACAGCCATTCAAAGATCAAGTCATTCATGGTGTAACCAACTGTGAAAGAACAGAGATAAAGAGAAGATATTTAAGTTAGAGAAATGGTACGAGATGTCATATTTTTCACTTTATCTTAGGTTATATTGAATAGACTATGAAGGCACATATTGTTCCTCTTTTCATGCATTTTGCACATAATTTAAGACAAATTGTGGCATACCTTTTCACCATGGCATATATTTAAAAAAAATGACAGACTTGCCAAAGAGGGCTATAAGATGCTATATAGTTCATTATTTTGCCTAGACAGTATATAATATCTAAGACCTATAAAGTCTTCGATAAAACACTTTAACACGCCTCAGCTCAGATTCTAATACAATTTTGGGGAAAGATGCATTTACTTGCAACTGCACTCCATCATTTTCCACATTATATTTATAATATTTCAGCAAAGGTTCTCCATGAAAACAAGGACTTACACCATTACTGACTATGAAGGGGGAATGCATCAGTCACAGGATATAACATTAACATTTCTTGTTTGCTATAAGTTTCACAAAACCAATGCTTTTACTGTATATTTCAAAAGATGGCATGGTGCATCATTGCACTAGCTGTTAACTATTTGTATTCTGTCTATTCTTCTTCTTCCTCCTCCTTAACCTGATTTCTTTCCTACACCACGACTGTAATTGGGATCTTGTTGCCATAGTATAAAGTCTATGCATGAGAAACATTGGAAACCTTGGCTAATGAGACAGAGAGAATGAAACTTTGTGGTGATATAATGTCGCTTTCGCCCAACTGTTCAGCTACCCTCTGCCATCATGTTTGTCACAGTAAAGGTCACCCACCACAGCTCCAGTCATGTTGTTGTGGTTGCTTGAAGGTTACAGAATAAAGGAGGACATGAGGAGCATATCTGCCTGTGACAGCGGGAGATGCTATATGTGCAAACACGTACTGAGCTGATTAGAATGAACAAACTAACAATATTGCAAATATATATATTTTTGCAAGTGAATATACAGTTTAGTGAACCACTCGGGATGAGTCAATAATTATTCTGCTTCCACACAAGGTTGCTCTTTTTGAGGGTTGTGCTCCTTTTCAAAGCTACCTGATTATAAATATGTTAAATTCAAGCCTCATGCAACACCACAGAATTTATTGCACATCTGAATAATACCGATGTCCACTGGGACCCTTTAGGGCCCAAGTAACAAAGTCATCAATTATTCAAGATGTTATACCATGTCCTGCCCACACGCCTGGATAAACAACACAACTAAAACACACTAATCTTGTTTCTGAATTCTGTCATTCACACATCCTGCTGTAGCAAGCAAGGGGAATAGCACGGCTTTCCTAAGACAACGAGCCAGCTACAGCTAAGAGCGGACGAAACATAATTGACATAATGTTTAAGGTGCAATAGAAATTAAATTCATGAGGCACTATGTCAGGAATACCTCAGCCAGGTAGAGTAATGACCGTTGGTCACATGTCATCTTCTTTTTCACGTTAAAAAGCTGTTCGCCTAATGAAAGCCACTATCTTAACGCAGCCATGGTTATGCTTTAGATTCTTATTCATGCGTTTCACTTATGGTGTAAGTTTCAAAATAGATTTGAGGTTACTGGTGGCTAATGGCTCAGGGCAAAGCGTGGTGGTATAAGCTGCATATATGGAGCTTTGATGTGTCAGAATGAGGCAGAATCATATTGTTGGTTCTATTTATATATCTATATAAGCCATTGGCATTAAAGGCCAGAAAAGAAGATTGGTCTCGGCTCTCTCTTTTTTTCAATCGCACGCCTCTCTCGTGATTTCCCGATGTTTCTGCAGCTCTAGTAACGGCAGTAAAACCTTTAATGTCCTCTCAACATCAAGCTCTAGCCAAGGTGATCACACTCTTGGGTGGTGTACTATAGCACTTGTCAACACCAGGCCAAGTTTCGTCACCAGAGGCCTTTAATCAGGAATGATTACATCTCCTCTAATGGCGGTGTGATGTGATACACTTACCCAAACACATACACACACACACACACACTGCTGCTTCAAGCCCACATCTGTTTGCCTGAGTCCTCTCCCTTACACTTCTAAAGGGTAAAATGTCTTTATATTTTTGTTTTTATTCTGACGTACTTTGTGCGCACAATTTATTGGATTTTTTTTATCTGTTTGTCCCTGTGTTAATTTGCAGATATAAATCATGCCACCTCCAGTACAAAGAGGGAGTTTTATACAAACCAATACCTCTTGTTCTTGTTGAATCAGATAAGGATGCATGTGGAGATACCAGCGTTCAGCTTGACTTATTTTTTTTTGTGAGAGATGCTTCTGAAAAGGTGCAGGGACTTCATGGTATGAGTGCTCCTTCTGTTTCCTCCCTGTTGCTACACTTTAAATTATTTTGTCCCTATGACAGGAAATTAGGTCACCTCTAGGCACAGAGGGTGGGTCACATATAATAAAAGGGACACAAAATTAAAGTTTTATTATTTATATCCTGGAAAATTGGTTTCACAAGGGCAGATCCTATCTCTGCTTAAGGGAACATTGAAAGGGAAGGATATTTTTCTTTCCCTACATTTTATCTATGTATTAAAATTTTAAAGGTTTCCCTTTTTATACGTTTCTTGAACACTTTCAATATATGTACAGTAAATGTGAACAAGAATGGTAAACTGACTATTTCCTAAGCCCCACCAGCCCTTATTGTTGCTATACCTTTAAAGCTTTGCGTTCTGTGCAGTTTACAATGTGCGAGTATGAGACGTGAGCTCCTGGACATACTCAACTGCCTCAAAATGCATTGTGGCTTTTCAGATTGTCCAATGGCGGAGTGCAAGGCAGACAGTTTAAACAATTAACCGTTGGATAAAAATAAGTATGAAGGATGGCAAGTGACTTTAATGTCAGGTGAAGAGGGAAAAAACGCAGTACCTCACATATATAATGTATAATGAAAACATAATTAAAGCTAAAATAATTTATATTTGAATTAAAATAATACAGGAAAATGTGTGATAAATAATTTTCATTCAACGGTATCTCGCACAGCTGATTAGATGGTAGCTGACAAACGCACACTGTTTAATTCATTCCTTACACTTTTGCTGTACAATTGTGGGTTTTGGAGAACACAGGAGATGCAATTGAAAAACATAAACCCTTCTCCATATGGACTTTGTGAATACATCCCAGATATTGACACAGCTATAGACACAGTTATAGTCATGATGTAGTTCCTATCTCTTGGAATATAGCACGATAAAGCACCTTACAAGCCAGGCAAAATGTAAAAGAAAATCAGGAAAAGGGGCAGATAAAAAGAGGAAAGTGAGACAAGAGGAAGTCAAAGAGAAGAAGACTCACAGCTTTCAAGCTCCATTGTACAGGTCTGAATGTCCATTGGAAAATTCTTCAAGTCCATAGGGCAGGACAGCACAAGAGTCAGCCTAAGATAGAAAAAACAGATTGGAAAAGAGAAGAGAAGCAATAGGGGATGTCACAAATGGCCCAAAAAGCACAAAGGGGCTCAAGGAAAAGACATCAAAGCGCAAGAAGAAATGATGGGTTAACAGACTACAGGGAAATATATCAGTGCCAAGCTGCTTTGTTTTGCAAAGTATTAAAAGGAGTCAGGAGTATGTGTTCAATTCAATACAATTGGACAAATGAGAAAACTAAAAAGATGTTCTTGTTTTTAAATGACTAGCTTGGAAAACACTGAGTTACTCTACCATTTGATTACTTGTCGCACCACAATAATGGCAAAGTAATTGGTGCAGGCATCCCTGCTCTTATTTGTTGCGGTGTTGATGCATTAAGCCTTCAAAAATCCTCAGAGAAGAGAGAGAGAGAGAGAGAGAGAGAGAGAGAGCTATTTGGTAGTCTGTCTGGAGGAAAACTGTGTAATTACCTGCTCTAATGCATCGCCCAGAGGCGAGACAAGAGCCGCCAGCAGTATACACATCCATTTGCTTCTGTGTTCTGATGACACAATGTCTTTTTCAGCTGAAGAACAGACTACAAATAGCCAACTGATTGATTCTCCTAACATGGGATTCATTGTGTCATGTATTTAGTGCACACAAAGCTGTTACCTAGTTGGTAGGCAGATCTAGAAGATGCAGTAAATCAGTGGTATGATGTGGTGATTATCTGTATTTACAACAGAGGACTTATGTTGTTTGTCTCTCTCTCTTCTCAAAACAAATGTAGAAATATATCCTTTTAATTCGTATAGTAGGAATTACATTTTTTTAACTTACTTTTAAAAAATAAAATATGCAGAAAAGCACCAAAGAGAAAGCTTCCACGGTGGTGAAATGAATGTGTTTTTCTGAGGCAAAATGACCAAAACAATGCGAAATATGTCAAGACCTGCTCAACTAAATGTTTGCACACTTTTACTTTTGGTTACATTTCTCTGATTAAAGTTGTGAGGAAACTTGTGTGAAACGCAAGCAGGGACTACACAGGTGTCACCTCCTCTTATGTTGTGGTTTAATAAGCCATTTGCAAATTTCTTGTCTGGTGTAGAGTGTTATTTAACAAACTCCCTTCATAGTACACACTTGCCAAATTATTGTCATCTCATTAAAAATTACATTTTAAAATATTTTTTTAACATTCATAATAACTGACTTATTTAGCCACTCAGAGTAAGGTAGCAACAATCACATAATATAGCAGTTGAATGAATAAATGACATTTTTCCCATCATACTGCAGCTACATGTCATTCATGATGTCATTTTCAAACTGGCCATAACAGTATTTGGGAATATTCTCTTTAGTTACCTAATGCTGTACAGAACGCTGCCATCTTTGAAAATCCGTAGCAGCTTGTTATCAGTGGTGACCTCGTGGAAATTGGCTCCTTTCTCATTTGCAAAGAATAAATCAGGTTTCCAGATAGAGTCCAACATGGATGGATCCAGATCAAGGGAGTCGTCTGGGTATTCGCTGTACGCCAGGCGAGGGTCATTCCAATTTTGCCGTAGAAATACATTGAGTCTGTAGTCCTGTGGAAGAACTCAGGGAAGTTAATGGAAAATATATCAGCGGTGAACTTTGTAGTACAGATGCAGAGCTTAGAAGTGGATCATTCTGCAGTAGTGATTTGAGAAGTTTCTGGGAATGTTCCGTTACTTGTCTCTGACTGATGATGAATTCATGATGACCAAAGATATTGTACTATTTGAAAAAGGAAACCATGATGAAACTTTGAGCCTCCTTTTTTGGATGGAATATCACTTTAAAGACCAAATCAAAATGTTTTTCTTTCATATCGGCAATGATATAATCCACACAACAAATAAATACGCTATGATGTACATCTGTCCATTGTGCTTAATTTCCTTATTGGTGCTTCTGTAAATAAAAATACTATTTAACGTTCACATATCTCCTAATCGTAATGACAGATGTAAGCACTCGAGTTATTACATATGATCAATCTTTGTAATGTAACCTCAGTGGTTCATGATAATAAAGACACCACTCTAGTTGAAAGACCCTTGCCTCACCACATTCATCAGATATTCCTAAAGTAACGATTTAATAAGATGGTATAGTGTTTGTTCAGACGTTGCAAGCTATGCCAAGGACAAGTACTGAAGACACTCACTCCTGCCTGCAGCCAACATACATGAGTAATTTAATTAGAATTCTAATCTGTCCAATTAATTCAGAATTCATCTTTGTACATTGTTCCTTTTTCTTGCTTGTTCATTTCATTTATCAGAATAATAAAAGCATGCTTCACCAGCGCATACATTGATACCGTTACTACTGTTGTTCTCTCGGCTGACTGGACTGGAGGTCTGACCATGGGCCTCCCTCAGACACCCTTAAACAGTTCTGTGTTGTGCTGACCCAGCAGCTATAACACTGTAAATGCAGACTTGAGGACAGTAATTTCTCCCTGAACCCCCTCGTCCTCTCTCCCATACTCCTTTTCATCCATTTTCTCAATTTTTCATTTTAATTGCAGAGTGGACAGTTCATTATCAGCATGTCAGTGACCCATTGGTCTCTGAAGGTTGCACTGTTATGCTCCAGGAAACGCAGAAATGAGAGAACGGCTTCAGCCCCGAGTGGATTAGCAAAGAAGTTGGTAGGAAAGAAAGAGGATGTAGTGTTCAAGATTTCTCTATTTCCCCTGTGATATATATATATATATATACATATATATATATATATATATATATATATATATATATATATATATATACAAAAAAATAATAATAATCATACTAATGCTGTTTTTAAGAAAACTAATGTGAAACATTTGAAATCTCCACGGTCTTCTTACCATTGTAGTTTCTGTGATGGACCCAAAGCTGTTGATGAAAATATTACAGGTGACATTCACAGCTGGGCCTGAGGAAAGAAAAAACAGACTGAATTCACACATCTATCCCCTCAGATGGGATTCATGAGATCGCACCACATACAAAAAAAAAGACCTATTATAATGTAATGCATATCTCCTGTGGCTTTTTAATGATTTACAGCAGTTTCTTCATTAATTTTGAGACATGCAAGCTCCAGTTCTGCTAGTGAAGAGCCCTTACTTTAAATGCACTATAGGAGAAAGTATG
The DNA here is from genome assembly GCA_032191485.1 of Leptoclinus maculatus. NCBI lineage: Eukaryota > Metazoa > Chordata > Actinopteri > Perciformes > Stichaeidae > Leptoclinus > Leptoclinus maculatus. The sequence goes on from JAVDOI010000011.1 coordinate 6,893,715, forward strand.
TGTTTTCTCAAGCACTTCTGCATGAGTAATTACAGCCGAAAGACATCTCCTTGACTAAAACCAACCACAAAAACGTTTTCAGAAAAAATCAAGGGAAATGACTAATAACACTGGGATCGTTAAGACTAAGAGCAAGGAAGGCCACAGAGACGTGTCAGTCCACATTTTGGCATCGATGAAAATCATTGTGTGCAAACCTGACTTTTGAAATTATGTTTATATGATACTTTGCAACAGCAAATACATTTCGTGAAAAGCTTTTGTTGTTCTTATCAACATAAGGAGGAAGCGTTTTTTGCAAACGTAATTACAAAATTTTCAATGACATTGTTTAATCTGTTTTTCCTTACAGTATCCTGGAAGTAGCTCTCACAATAAAACATACTGATCCATTAGCAACTTCACCAAGCTGACGTTTTTTAGGGTTATATTTAGGCACTCAAAGCTCTTGATCGTGGTTGGAGAAGATCATGGTCTTTGTTTGATATTGAAAAGGCAATAGTGACTTGAAGTATGACATGAGATGCATGCACTTATAAACAGTTAACTCAAACCATAATCTGCTCCTGACTTTAACCAAACTGCTTTTGTTGCCTAAACACAGATTTTCACACTGAGTCGTGCCTCAGTGTGAAAATGCTGCGTGAGGTAAAAGGGAAAGGTGCATTCCGGTGTTCTACAAACAACGGGATGTTAGTTTTCTGTTGTTTGGCTCATTGAGTTTGCCTGCTTATCACCGTGGTCAGCAGTTGGAGCAGCAGCAGCAGCTGTGACACACAGCTCATGGAGGCAATGAAGGTACTTCAAAACCTTCAACAGTGTCTGGTGACCTTGCGTGAAAAGTCGTGCTGCGTTGATGGCTCTGTAAAATCTAAACGCACAGACATGATTCACATAATCATAGAATCGGTAGGACTTGCACTTTACGAGAACATCATTATCTGCATTATCCATCACACATAAACGTCTATAAATCCTGAGCTTTGAAATCTTAGAAAATAAGACGCTCCTTAAAACCAGAACTTGCCTGAGAATCATAAAAATGTTAAAGTCCAACTGAAATTCCATTTAGTCAGCCATTGTTTTAGTCAAGAATAATGTCAACTTGTTTTAGTAGCTAATTAAAAATAAAGACAGATTAAGTAATCTAGCCTGCAAACTGACTTTGCAATGCAAAACTACAGGGAGGACTCCCTCCCTATGACTTACGCGCAAAACAAAAATGTAGCACTTCCTGTACTGGAAACAAAACATTACCAGTAAACATACTCCAGGGCAGCAGACGGGGTTGCTGTGTGCTTGTGCAGCATGGTCAAATATTATGTCTCATAATTAAGTCACCATCAACACGAAAAAATAACTATTCTACACCACAAAGGGTTAATTACACTTTAGGTTGAATTCACTGTGCGAAACCAAACAGGGTGAAAAGTTAGACGAGCTGATTCAATATTTATGTACTGGGAAGCTGGAAATCTTGGAATCATATTGTGGTTTCTGACAAAACAGCATACAACACATACACATGAGAATGGTCAGCTGTTAAGCTTTCACAACACAGATCGAACGGTCTTTGTTTTTTCTTGTGCTTGCTACTGTATTTTCTTGAGGGATACCGTGTTGTTCTGCCTTGGCATATACCTTTGAAGTTGGGTCTGATGCGGGCATCGTATCCTGATGTTTTTCCCATGAGCTTGTCCAGGAAGTCAGAGGGCGACAGCTGTGGTCCTGTCCTGCCGGGGGGCTTTAACTCCTCCTTACAGGAGCTCAGTCTAACATTAGAGAGAGAGGCGGGAACAAACACAAAGAGAAAGAAAAGAGAAGATTTGAGAAACTTGCAGAGGAGGGGGTGTGTATGTATGAGAGGGTAGCAGTGGGGTGTTGCTAAAAAAAAAAAAAAAAAAAAATGAGAATCCAACAGTCACCAACTCAGTCATCAGCAAAAAATACCCAGCGGTGGATGATGGAATGAGTGTGAAAAATGACTTGCCTCAGTTGGCAGCTAAAAGCGTATCTATTTCACATCATGTGTGAGACATATTGTAGTTGTTAAGCCCTAACTACAGAGACGCAAAACAGGAGAAGTAAACTTGTCCCTCTCCTGCGCTTCCCACAGCTCGTGGCTTAGCAGGGGTAAAGCTTGACAGATTGATGGCTCAATTGTAATGCTGTGAATGTCACACCGAGGAGAGGAAGGAGTTGATACAAGCTCCAGTGAGGCTCAGGCAGCCACTGACAGGAATAACCAACAGGCCAGTGTGAAAGTAAGGAGCGGAATGGAGACGGAGAAAATCTGAAAGAAAACCCCCCCAAAAAAGACACAAGGAAGTAAATAAGGAAACAAGGAAAAAACTGTTTCATGTTCACAATGGATTTGATTTCTCACTGGCCCCTGTTGGAGCACAGCTGATTGCACCCCATGCTTTTCATACATTTGTTAACAGTTCACAATCTGTCATGATCTGGATCTCCGGAGTACAGATGGCTGGTTCAGTCCCCTCCAAGGCATTGCTGATGCCTTGTGATCTCGTGTGTGTGTGTGTGTGTAGTCACTGATCTACCAATCTTACGGCCTCTTAGCTGTATTTAGAGCCACATAAAGTGCATCATCAGGGCCTACAGGATGAAGGACTTTGTGGAGGATATTTTTGGGATGTCAAGGGTGAAGCTGAGCTGATTCTGAGAAGTCTTCCACTTTTAATCGTATTAGCAACAATTAGGAATTGTTTTGAAATGTAGCTGCAGTGATGGCGATTACTTTACAATGTTTATGAAGCTACGGTTAGATATGAGTATTTCTCCACAAAATGTCAAGTAACAATAAGGTATACTTTAGAAAGATGATTAAATAAATGAGATTGCTTACTGACACGTTGAGTGTCCTTGCTGATCCGTGATTTGTCAATGCTTCGCAGTCTCAGATGGAAACCAGCATGCTGCCAATTCCTCAGTGGTTTACATTGACATTGTCTGTCCTTCGATATCTGAATTTGAATGAATGCAGCCATCTGTGTAAATCAATTGAGACATAACCAAGAGTTGTTGCATTGACATATTTACCCTGCAATCCAATCCATAGCGGCCAAACCTCTGCCAGAACCAGAGAATTTGACGTCCTGTCTTGTCTGCAGGTTGCGTCAAAACCACGTCTAATTTTTTTAAATGGCCCAATCTCATTTATTTTTTAGCTTTCCACAGTACAACACTTAAATTACATCATTAGTGCCTCCTAAATGCATATGATGATTACAAAATATTACAGTTTTCTGATCTTCCAGCACTCTTTGAGTTTAATTAGATGGTTTCGATACAAAAATGACTTGGGTAAGGTTAGGAAAGGGTTGTGGTTAGAAGACCAAATTCGTTCTGCTTTGGCAAAAAAGTGTTGCAGCTTAAAAAAATGTTTTAACTTTAAATTCCTAAAGCTGTATGATTCCTGCCTATATTACACCTGACTTACACAGACAAGAAGAGAAAGAGGAGACTCGGAAAATAACAGAACTGAAGTTAGCAGTAACGTTCTAGCTGTGAACATAGCAGTACAGTGTGTGTGTACAGTTTGGACCATTTGTCAGTAAATAAAAACTACAACATCTCAAGATTCAAGCCAAGTTTCCGTGTATTGCTGCTGTGTGAAGTCGCAGGTATATTTTGAGATCAATCAAATTCTAAACTGTCACACAAACACGTAGGCAAACTTAACACACCTACATACTTTACACAGCCACAGTCGGTGTGTACGTTTCTTACAGCTAACACCTGTACACTACTACAGTACAGTCTGAGGCAAATAACTTGCAGTCTGTTTAACTTGTCCTGTCCTTAAGGAGTACACATATCCTCTATTTTAGGGCTATTTGTATATGTTATGTGTTTTACTCCTTTTACTTTAACTCAAGTGTTGAGGCGTACGAATCAATTTGCTAATTGAAATCGTTTAGTTCAGTCCAAAGACTCGTATTCACTGACTTAGTAGTTCGTTCACTATTTCCTATTTAGCACATCAGCACTTTCCATAGACTGTATAATGGAAGTGGACGGAGTCACCGTGCCGTCACCCATTGGTTTTTGGACTGCCATTTTGAAGCCTCGTTTTTTTGGCCGCCTCTGTCTTGTTTTCTGTCTATTTTACTCTAAATGGGATCATAATTTACTTTATTGAAGAAGACTTGAAACTAGAGATTGAGACCATAGACTGATATTTGCAATGTTTAATGAGGCGTTAAATCAAGCGAGAAGTAAGGTAATTTTCTCATAGACTTCTATACAATCAGACTTCTTTTTGCAACCAGAGGACATTGAACAGTTTGCCATGGTCCTTTGACTAGACTAACAGAAAATGGCGATTACCACTTTGGTGACAACACACGTCAGTGGCGATGTGAAGTGTGTCACACGTTGATGCTCTGACCATCTTGGTTTGTTTATTTGAATTGGAATGGCCATTCTACTTGTTCACTGTACTACTTCAGTTTTACAGTACCTTTGGTCCAACTTTTAAGCATCATCTTTCTGATTTGTGATAATGCCTCTTGAATATTTTGTGTTTTTCAATTTCAACATTTTTATTGTCGGCATGTTTAGCTTTACAAAGCTGACATCTACCATATTAGCACTAGAACATTAGTATGGTAACATAAAAACAGTTATCATGGAAGGTACCACATTTCAGTGCTAATCATCCAATGGTTTCCATCCCTGAGGCACCACCACTAGTACTGCTAAAAATAACACAAGCACTAGCACCTTTTGTTGATTCTCCCAGAGGAGCTGCGGTGCACGTCTGTCTTTCTTACATTATAAAGCTCAACTCTCACTGGTCCCCTGACTCCACTCCACTGCTTCTGGCTAAAGTCCACTCTGTAGTGTTGCTGATTTTACAGTATGTTGGTGCTCCTTTCATCCCTTTCTCTCATTCTCTCTCATTCTCTCTCATTCTCTCTCTCTCTCTCTCTCTCTCTCTCTCTCTCTCTCTCTCTCTCTCTCTCTCTCTCTCTCTCTCTCTCTCTCTCTCTCTCTCTCTCTCTCTCTCTCTCTCTCTCTCTCTCTCTCTCTCTCTCTCTCTCTCTCTCTCTCTCTCTCTCTCACACACACACACTCACACACACACACACACACACACACACACACACACACACACACACACACACACACACACACACACACACACACACACACACACACACACACACACACACACACACACACACACACACACACACACACACACACACACACACACACACACACACACACACACACACACACACACACACACACACACACACACACACACACACACACACACACACACACACACACACACACACACACACACACACACACACACACACACACACACACACACACAAACTCACACAGGTACACAGCGAGGTGGATTGATGGTCAGACTCTTGCGCCAACAGAAAGCCATAACAAACTCTCTGTCTCGGGTTGTGCTTGTTTTACTGATCAACACAAAACAATAAAACATCTTGTTTGGTCTCGAGTGTGATATCCTCTGACCGGTCACAAGCTTTCAGAGACAAACGATTGTGAGAATAAACTCTGTAGTTTTCAAGATATATTGGCAGAAGAAAAGGTCTCTAACACAACTGCATGTTCTAGCAGAGATTTGTGAATGCATTTTCACACAGCCGGCTGATGACTGAGGTTCATTTCTGCTGTGAAAATCATTCACTACAGTCAAAGAACTCCTCTTTACCAAGACATATCAGGTCTAGCGCATAAGACAAGGTTAATTTATATACTGTACATTCATGAGTCAGTACTTAAAGTCAAAACTATTATTCAACACAAACACTTCTACAGCAAATTCCAGCTAAACACAGTCTGGATCTGGGGCGCTGTCTTTGTGAGTCATTTCTGCTTTTTGATGCTAATAAACAACAGTAGGAGAACAACTTACATTTATGCCATTGTTATTGTTTCTATGGCAGTAATTGTTCATCTGTCTCATGACAAAATATTCCCTACAAATGCAGAATGTTGTGGTTCTGGGTGGATTAATGATAAGAAAAAGCTTGTATCTTTAAATTCTCTATTTGGGAGCACAAAGACACAACATTTATTTGTATATTTTTTTGCATTAGGGCTATTTCTTTGCTGTGAACTCTTTGTGGTGAGGTCTACAGCTGAACTTCTCACCCTGAGCTGTGGGAAGAGCTGTGGATTTCTGTTTTCCCTCAGGGTTTACATCACCACCCTCATGCATTTCTAATTGGACTCATGCATTTCCCTCACTATTGTTTCATCGATGCTTCAACATTGTTATTTCACAGAGCGGGTAAAAAGATTTTACTTTTAAGTTTTTTTTGGCACAAAACAGCCTGTTTGACAATTTGCATCCAGAGTGATGACTCTTGACAGGTTTCGAGAGCAGTGCATGAGGTGAAAAACTAGAACTGGATGCCCTCAAAAATCTCATGTCTTTATTGGTAAACAATATACTTTATATCTTAAGTCATTTTTTTGGATGTTTTTAATTGAATGCACTGTACAACAGTCAATCCTAAAATTATATCAGCAGTTTCTAGTGACTATAAAACTACAAGTCTGACTGCAAGTGGCTCCTAAGAACCCTTCAAAGCTAAATTATGTGGTTCGTTGTCTGAGTGATTCAATTATTAAGATGCTCTTTGGTGACATTTAATGAGCCTGACCTTTTTGGCTCCCTCTACGTTCTTTTCATTTGAGCATCCGTACCAGACTGCTGTCAAGAATACATAACAACCCTTTCTTTCCTTCCTCTATAGAGCCAGTTTTGGCTGTCACTCTTCTTACTAAGTGACTTAATTTGGCTTTGGCAGCAAAGCTGAATCAAAGCTCAAACCCAATTGTGTATACTTTCAAATAGAGGTGGTTATGTAGAATTCAAATGGCTGCTTAGAAATAATGTAGTTTTCTTTGAACTTTCTGGATCCCAGCCGGTACTACTGTACATATTATGTTGTCTCTGAGGAGAAGCCTAAATAGACATGACAAATAAACATGTTTTTTTATTCTAGGCATCCTCTGCAGCCATAGACCTGCAAAGTAACCACATTAAAGATTCAGTTCTTCTATTCTGGATGGAGTTTGTATAGCAGTTGTTTATCATCCCGTGCTCCGTCGACAGCTATGAGAGGGAAACGCTGTTCTGACAAACCTGTCAGGAGTGTGCTGTCAGCCGATCAACCACGGGAAGAAACTGGATGAGCAACTCATCTGAAGAGCTACTTTTCATTTGATTAGCGTTTCACCCCACCTGGCTTTAAGCAAAAATTTCAGTCAGCCATTAATTCTAATCAAAGTATGTGTACACATGACCACTGGTTCAGGAAAACGCTGTGCAGTAATTTCCTGCAAACATGGAAGCATGGCAATGGATGACTTGTTTATCATGGTGAAAAACATGGTTTGTAATGGGTGTTAATCAAAATTCATTAAGTAAAGAGAGAGGTGTATGTAGAATCGTCCTATATGGATATAATTCTTACAGATACTGGGTTGTTGCAGCTTGTTTTGAGATGCATGTTGAGTTTTGGTTATAACATAAAGCTGCAAAGTGGGAAAATAGATCTTGTAAACCAGTTGTAGCTGCTGATTATTCACAAGCTTCAAATAAGGTATGAAAAGTACAAAATCCTGTTATTAATATCTACCGTTGAAATTCTGTGACCAGTCAGCTCAGGCAAGGAATGAGAGGCAGCATAACTGGTACCCGTTTCCAGTGTACTGCATCAGTTAGTTACAAGGAATATATAGCCACACACAGCAAGAGAAAAGAAGCTGGAGCTGTCATTCTGTGTACCGTACATAAGGCTCAAATGTATGACGACATAAATGGACCGGGGTGAGAGGGCTTGGGAGGCGAGGTCAGCATGAGACAAACATTTCTTTACATCTGCAAAATTCCCTGCCTCCTCTTTCTTTTCTTACAAAATAAAGCCTCAGTGTATAAATATGGACAGACATAAATGCATACTTCTTTAAATGTAGGTATTAATGTATATTTAAATATATATATATATATATATATATATATATATGCAGTCCACAAGACTGGTTGATTGGTTTTCACTTAGAAACAACAAGAAGCATTTTTGTCTGTATGTTATCTTATTCTGTTTTACCTCATAGAGCCTCAAATTCGGAAGTAACCGATGAAAATTATTTCTAATTAGATGGGATGGGATTCTGCCCATGGAGTGCAAATATATTCTTTTAATTGTTTTTTCATTAAGAAGCCGGTGATCAGAAAAGCACATCATATCACAGTGTGGCTGTTCCCTGGTTTCCCACAAGGAAGCACTCGGGGATATCATGCCCATTAGACATCCATGCATGAACATACTAACTTTTTAGTGCCATTAGCATAATGGGAAACGGAACAAAACTGCTCTCGCCGCCTGTTGAAACACATTGCTCTAATTTCCTACTAGTCCAATTGCCCTTGACATTCACTTGAGCCTAACGTATTGCTCTCAAAGAAGGGCTCTCACTTCCAGGTTAAATGCAGGGCTTTTGGACAATCAACACAACTTTCTACCAGGCCAATCAAACCATACGAATTGACTCGTGCCATTGACGGGGCTTTTATTAAAGTACATTCAACCACAGAATGCTTCCCAATAATACATCGACATGTCATTTTTTTGTCTTTAATGACCTGTGCAGCCCTAGGCTTCACAATCCTGTATGTGATGGCCGATGGCTACTACTATCCTCTTTTTGATCAATCGGCTCATCTGGGAATGGGATTTGGAACACACTGCAATTTAACCTTGCACATTTATCTTCAATGACATGATGACTGCCACTCCTGCACAGTGAAACCTCTAGGTGTGGAAACATAGATACAGACAGAGCTTCCTACAGTAGAAACCTGGTTAACATCAACTAGCAAACCACATGGTGGAGACATGGATCACAACTTCAGACTTTGTCAGGATCGAAAACATAATTAAACAATCCAAAATAGATGCAGTCAGAATGTAAAACTCTGTAACAAAATACATACTGCACTACAATACACTTTCTGTATGTCAACATAAGCCAGAGTTTAGTAAGGCCGAGGTGAAATGATGTGTACATTAAGTCTTCAGTAAAGGGGTCTCCTTTGCAAGGCAGATTACTGGAAATTGTTCCATGGTTTTACGATGTCATGGGAGAAGCCTACAAGGCATACATGCATATTCAATCTACAGTCGATAAAATCTAAGATGATGGATCTGAAATTACTCCTGAATTTTTCAGACAGTTCACTTTTGCATATGGCCCACCTCTGAAGAGCAATATCTATCATTATGCAGGAGGAGGTTGACGAGCAAAAAAAACTGTTAATAAAGGCGACTGCTTACAGTTAAATGACAACGGGCTACAATCTGTTTTGCTGCTGCTTTTTTTTTTAATTAAAGATAAGGCTGCTGCCATTTTTACAAGGCAAAACAATAAAACAAATGCCTGCAGTTTTTTTTAACCTTGCATGGCGACTGGATTCTTGCAGATTCACGTGAGGATCACGGGACCACATATCACACAAAAAATCCATTTAGTCAGGCTTCAAGTAATGCTTATGTGTCCGGTATGCCAGAGCTTGGACCAATCGGCTTCCTGTGAGGAGCTACGGGCAGCTATGGGCGTGGCTTAGGTGTGTGCGAGACGATACAGAGAGTCAGCGTATAGAAGCTGCAATAGCATAATTTAAATCAGAATTGGAGAGTATTTCCTCACTGAAAGAAAATCAAAGAATAACACTGAAGGCTTTTCTCCACAGAAACTATATTTTCTCCCCACTGGCTTTTCCAACAGTTTGATTGACAGTTGGTTCATCCAATCACCTGCCAAGTATGTTTTTGAAACAGCATGCCCTATTCCAAATAGTTTCCAATGACAGTTTCTCTGATGGTTCTGTGTAACAAACCATCTGGTGGGTCAGGTTAGCAGTTTCCAGCCAATGTTACTCATTAATAAGTAAATAATAAGGGGACAATTTCCAGCTGCAGGTTCAGTGTGCTTGCAAGTATTTATGGCACCAGTGCGGTGTGTGTGGAATCGATTCAAAATAAATGACAGCACCCATGTTCATGGTAATGAGGGAAGATGTCAGCCAGTGCAACGGTGTGGCTCATTAATGTATTTTTAATAGTTTGTGGACAACAATGGAGGTCTATGGTTCAGAGGAAGACTATTTCAGGCCACATCAGTTTATGTGTGGATCAAAGGGTTAGACAGCTGATGGAACAGAGGAACAAAGATAGTTGGCGGATTAATGATACTTTAAATAGTGGCAGAAGACTCATTCCCTTTAGATATTGTGGTGTTTACTGGGCTTGCTTTTAATACCTCCCCCATCTTTGAACTATTTCTATTCTCCTCTGTGTTATCTTTGATCTTTTGTTTTGGAGTAAAGCCTAATTAGTTCAGCCATGAGCCAATGCTAATGGTAGAATTTCCTTTGTGTTAAGGTATATTTAGCTTTCTCAATGCAAACCCCAGGGTTTAATGATTCAGATTAATCCATGCTAACACAGACTTAAGTCACAACTCTGTGCCATTGCTCATGCGTTCTAATTTGTAATGCAATCTTTAATCTTGCGGGAGTGAGTCTTGACATCTCGGGAGTACCCAGCAGAAATGATGTTCCTAGGCTTGTGCCACAGTAATGACAAGGGCACAATGAGCTCCGGCTTGATGACAGATTCATGCTCATGATGGCCTGTTTCCACTGAGCTACCACCCTGGGTTTTTCCCCATGCAACCTTAACTAATCTCCGGCACTGATCACATATTCCAGTCTAGTGACTTAAAATTCTTCTTAAATATAGCATCCTTCTCTTTGTGATTTCATTTTTCTATCTGCTGGGTTTCTGAACACAGTGTGATTAAAACTGAAGAAAATGGTACTAAACTCCTAATTGCTACATCTGCTTTCAAAATGTCACAACAAAATTAATTGTTCAGCCCACTTACATTATCTAGCAAATATGACTTTTTATGCTCATCTAATAAGTTTGGTAATATGAGGAACTGAATTTAAATTTCTAACAGACGCCATTAGCAATTACAGATCCACGAGAGCTCACTGTATGCTTACTTTAGATACTAAGATTGAAGTACCGGTAGTGTAATGTTAGCCTCCTATATTTTGATCTGATATTGCCACCGGGTGGTTGTGTGCTTTCGGACCTTTTAGTTTCATTGCACCTCAATCCTTGGAAGCCATGTAAATGGAGCCCTTAGTGGATGTTCCTCAGTGCTCCTCTTTATGCCCCATAAGCCACATGCCATTCATTGTGAATTTAACTCGAACACTTTTAAACCAAGCAATAGGTGCACCCGTGCAAGCCCCTGCAGTGTTTAGACAACAACAGTACTTGGTTTGGTTAATGAAAAGATCGTAGTTTGGGTTAAAATAACTAAGGAAGTGGTGTTACCTAAGTACAGAAGTTACATAACTAAGTGAAAGTTGACTTCTGGGTTTCACACAGAACACAAACGGCAGTCTCCAGGGTAAAAGTTGTATTTTTAGACCTTACCTTCTCCCTGTGCGGACTGTGTTCCTCTTTATACTGCATCACACTTCTTGGCTCACAAGCACGTAGATAACATACAAATTGATATAGATAGGGTTTTATACAAGTTATTGTGAATTACTTTTCGCTGGTAGGACTACAAACAGTGAGAAGATCCTGCTTGGTTGGCTATATACTAGCCTCAGAGTTATTTTGCTTAGTCCTTCTGTTCCTGTTAAATGTGTGCTACACATGAGGCAAATACATATATTCTTATCTTAAACCTACAATCATCAGTGACATTTGAATCAATGGTGACTAAGCCAAGACCGTTGAAATGACAAACCTTTCCAACTGGCCATTAGCATTAATCTTTAAAGGAGAAATATGTATTTAACTGCATATGAAGTGTTCAGCATTTACCTCCTGTTAGCTCTCCCCAAAGCTAAATCAAACAAACAAATGGTTTCCAACAGTCACAGTTTAAATGGCAATCTCTGTAAAAACCCGAGGAGCTGACCTTTCCCCTTAAGGGAGATAAATCTAGTATAGAGCGTCCTCAGACCTACCCATCTTCCAGATGTCTCTCCAAGCCTCTCTGTATTCAGACCACCTTTTCCACGTCAAAGATCTGATATCAGCACGTACTGCCTCCTGTCACTCTCTGTGAAACATAGCTAGCAGGATTTCTGATAGAGAGAAGGGACTATACTGGCTGCAAAAGATTGCTTTGATGTGTCTGCTTAGGGGCTTGAGATGGACTGCGGCTTTATCCTCACACAGCTCCTCACCACATAAGCTTTAGGTTTGTTTTGTCATGTTGCTGGGCACTGTAAAACGCTACAATAACTGTCCATTTTGTTCTCTTGGATCAAACACAAAATACAGAACATCTGGATTCATGCAAATAGAACCAAGCATGTAAATATATCTTTTCATCATCTGCACATTCAACACTTCTTGTGCCTTTTCTTACGCTATCATATCTTATGCATGCCAATTTATGCTGCCGTTATGAATCGTCCTGTAAGCTGAATGGTTGTGTTTACATGCAGGAGGTATAAACACCATGATCAAAGCAGGATACTTGTCTCTCTCATCTTCTCGTACTGTAGACAAGATAATGAAATGCAGGGAATTGAGGAGCAAGATAGTATTTTTCGATGCAACCAAACTGTGATGGTCATTGGATGACATAATGATCGTTTGTGTGTTTTTAGTGTATAAAGAGAGGGTGTCATCAGCTGTGTGCGACTCCACATGTTGGAGCTCTGTGCCACTCACCCCTCCCATCCATCTTTAGTTTTAAAGGCCCCTGGGAAATCTCTCCAGCTGGATTCTTACAGAAGTAGTCAACAATCTGTGTACAGTGAACATGTAATTAGAAGCCTTAGACTGCTGTGATGATTAATGTCTTCCATTTGCTAAATGCACCTATATGAATATGGATAGAGGTCTCAGATCCCATCAGTCGCGGTATAAATCACATCCTCTGATAGCATATGTTTGTTTTTCCTGTTACCTGCAAGTCGTTTCCAACTGCCATAATCGTTTTCTTCTATTAACCATTTGCTAGCTGCTTTGAGCGGTTTATGCAACTGTGTTTTCCCTTTTTATACATGGTTAGTCTTCCACAGTTCTGACTTTCTTCTGGCTACTCCAGTACAGTTATTAACTGCTAACGGTGGCTGCTTATGGAGGAAATAGGGTTTGGTGGCCTTCTCATTTTGCCCCAGGGACCATGGCACCATAGCAGTTACTGCATTAAAAGAGAGCAATGAGAAAGCCAAGGGCCAGCTGGTGAGTCAGCGTGAGCTTGGCCCCAGTTATGGTCCACCTGTGCCTTTAAACCAAGGAATAAAAGCTACTGGGGTTTTACTGTCAATCTGTATAGTGAAGTGATGTTTCAGCTCAGGAGTCGTACAGCAAATTGTCATACAGCAAACGGTTTGCACAGAAACACACATTAGACACACGCACACCAAGGCAGCCACTGCACTCTACATGACCCATATTTTTGGACATGACAGAAAGGACGAAGGAAGTCGCAGGCATTGCCGCTGGCCTATTTCGCTTGATCAAACTGCTACTGGAACCAAAGGCGTCATGACAAAGCCACCATGGAGCTGGGTCTACCAGGGATTTTCTGAATCATACCCATAAGGGAAGCAGACTAACGATGCTTTGTCAAATGTTTGTTTCTTATTTCACTCATGCTGCTAACATAGAACGCCACTATGTCTAAAGGTAGAGGTTGTTTTTTACCTTTTGATGGGAACTTTGACTTAACATTTTGGGTTTTGTGTAATGATTTTGGTAGATTTTCGACCACAAACGGATGTGTAATGAAATTTTGGATGGTCTGTATTGTCGCAGTTTTTAAGGCAAATGTCAGGTTCTTTATTAAAGATGATTATTGCAACTGAGCATAACCCCATATCCCAAAATGAAGTCTATTGTACAAGGCAGTATAAAGCGGGAGTAAATAATAATTTATTCATCTTTGCTGAGCAGAAGATGAATGCATTTACTCACTTTGTCAAATACACTATTGAGGAAAAAGTCATTAACAAGGAGGTATTTATTATGCAATGTTTTCCGTTTCCTACTGTGAGAATCTCATGCTGTTTTTTTGTAATCATTGAAAGAATGAGAAGCATTCAGAAAGAAAAAAGCATTAATTGGTAACTGTCAGCTCTAATAACGACAAAATTCCATTTGCCTAAATCATCAAATGTTTTATGAAAAGGTAAATCAAACATCAAAGTAGCTAGAAAGATTAAGTCAGAGTTTTTCCTGCTTCCTAGCACCTACATATTTAAGTAAAACAGAAGTTATTTGCCATCCGAGGCACATTCAATTACTAAGCGTTTCCTGATATTTTGAACTGAATTAATTGTGTAATGTTGACCCACAAGATATTAAAATTGATACTCGATCTTGGAAAATAGCAGTTCTAAAAAAATATTCTCACCTCAAACTCAACGGAGTAGCTATTTTCTGATTATTTTACGTATGTACAACTTTAAACACATATTTGCAGAATCATATACACATTTACAAATCTGAGTGCACATTTAGAGATTCACAAATCTGACACACATTAGGGATTGAGACACAGTTCCACATCCCTCCACGCACATTTGCAAATGACATTGCTCCACTAATAACCCCAAACTTCATTGTACAGGAGATTATACAAGAGAGAAGGAAATCCTCCCAGGTTGTGTCCTACACTGCAGACACATAGTACAACGATTAAAAACATATTTAAACTGTTTCAGGAATTAATAACAACAGCATAAATGGGTGTCATCAACAGATTTATCAAGCGTACCACCCATTTATTGAAAAGCAAACATCTCTCATCCCAAGAGAACCACAGGATTTGACACACACTTTCAGGAAACAATGTGGGCGTCTTGTGGTAACACAGACAAATGGAGAGGGTCTCAGTGGTCGAGCACCAAAGTGAGAGAGCGAATACGTTCAGGACTCACACAGCGTCTGTTTAACATGATAAAAAGATGCGTCTCCAGCCCTGTTATGGATGGCTAGGAAGCTCTGAGTCCAGTGTGGCCTGAGATAACATGGAAACAAAGTATGGCCATGCATGACAAATAGTGTGTGCGTCACCAGCCCAAAAAAAAACACACGATAAAATCACGTCTCTCGAACATCAAGTCGTGTCCTCCAAAGAGCCTAATAAAATGGCAGAACACATTCTCCTTGACTATGATGTCTAAAATTTTTACTGAATGTCAATGTGACTTCAAAATGTGACGTCATTAAAGGAAACATATCATTTACAGGTTCATTTCTGGTTTCTATTAGACCATGTGTATATGCTTTCAATACTTTCACAATAATATATGGCACTTAGACCTGCTTTATAATAAAAAAGATATGAAAACCTCACGATTTACAATTTAGGACATTAAAGACTTGGGCATTGAACTATTAGGATTACCTTGAAATGACCATTTCAACAGTTTTTGTTGTTGTTTATAGCAATTGGGTTCTTTTTCTTTGATATATCTTGGATGAAGCAGTAACAATATGTGCAAAATCAGTCGAACTTCACCAACTACTTTAGAGTTGCTTATCAACTAGTTAAGTGAAAAGTGTCAAAGGTTTGTGGGTGAAAACTTACTTTGATGGAAGGTGCAAAAGGCATATGGGCGCCTGAGGATTAGAGCAAGCAAATTAGACCCCACTAGTACCCACAGGGTACTGAACAAATTTAGATACAAAATTGTTATATCTGGCAATATCATAGGTAGTTTATGAATTAATAATTGCAATTCCTGTCCTTACCCAAAACGTTTTCTCCTGTGAATGTCTGGAGAATCAGGTACGGTCATTCGGAGTTGCCCTTTGACACAGAAAATCTCTTGGCGTATGGTACACGTGTGAGACGCGTTCTCACCCACTGGAAATACTGAAAACGTTTAGTTTAGACGAAGGGTGCAGGAGGCAGGACATGGTGCAAAAAGTATGCTGCGGTTGTAATTTAGTGTTTTTAAGCTTTTTGGCATAAACTAAAACCGCTTTTATTTTACAGAAAATCCCAGGAAGTCCTGTATTCCGTTAAAGCTATTCATAGCGCAGTGTCTGGCAAGAAAACAATGCTTGGGTGGAACACAAATATTTCTAATATATAGTGCAACATAAACTGAGCTTTATAGTGACAGAGCAGTTTTATTGTTCATGAGTACAGGCTTAATATTGAGGTAAATGGTACTTTGAGGTGTTAATTAAATGAACATTTTTCCTGCCAAACCTCCCCTTACCCTATATTAATGTTGCAGCCATTACTTTTAACTATAACTAGGCACCCACGGTGAAAATGTTGACACTAAAACACTGTACTTTTTGGCAATTTCAATAAATTGAAAAGAAATCCTGTTTTTACCTCAAAAAAATAAAAGGTGCAAAAAAAACTTTACATTTAGCCTTGGAAAATCAAGAGCATGTATGAGAAAATATTTTAATATTGAACAGTAAAAATAAACTATGAATATTCTAGATTGACAGAATTAACACGCAGAGTTAATTATTAATTATATAAGCCTTTACTCCCTTGAGTTTGGCGATAAAATATATCACTTTTTATTTCTAAATGTTACTGTTAATAAATTATAGATTATCAGCCTGGCCCAACTAACATGAATCTGTCCTTTCAGGGGACGACAAATGCCTGGCAGGCCATTGATTGAATCAAGGAAAGGGGGAAGAGTTAATGAAATGCTCAGGATAAGATCTAATAGAGATGAATATGGCTCAGACTACTTTCAGAGTAGCCTGTCATACTAGTGATGTGTTTAGTACTCCATTTCCATCCACTAACTTAAATGAGGTGCAAAACAAGGGATGTATGCTATATGTGTTGAACCGTGTTCATAACTGGCTACTAAATTACATACACAGCACTTGCAATATATTAGCACAGCAGCAAGAACTCAAAATCCTTTTTTACAATGACAGACTATTTCTTGTCTCAAATAACTCTTAAACTTCCTGTCAGTGAATCGGTGCTGTAAATTAATACGCTCACTAGGTTGACGACATTGATTTAACAGCACTAAAGAGAGACATTAAATGGTCTTTGTCCAAAATGTGGCTTAATTATCTCTTTCTCAGTTCTAGGAATAAACAAAGACAGCGATTTTTATTTTATTTTATTTTTCAATGGCAGACGGTAAATTATGAAACTGTGAGGAGGTAGAATGTCAAATATTTTACACTTGAGGGGTTTTTCTACAGCAATGTTATTATTATGATAAAAGATCCTTAGTAGAGTAATTCAAAATGTTTCTCTCTGTGAAGCTGTGCACCACTGCAACCCCAATTTCCTTGGCCTTTGCAACAACAGCTGTCAAAACTCAAAAACTGTTGTGTTCTCCTCTTAAAGACTTGGTTCGTCTAATGTCAGTTTTTTATTTTTAACTTGAGCACACTGTGATATCATCAATACAGGACTTCACCTGTCAAGGACATCTAGTCATCTCACTAATGTGGGGAGAAACGTCTGCCAGCGAACCAGAGGTCAGAGCACAAGGGATTTGTGGAAGTACATGATCTGTGTTACCCTTGAAGCAGCTTTGCACGGTGTATAAAAGACAGCCACCTGCAGAAAAACAGACCACTTATATCACAAAGTGTCAGGTAATGGACACCTCCAACCATCAATACAGAGCTATTTCTTTGGAAAGTGATTATTGGACACCCTATTGGATATCTTGCCGTTACAGCAGAAAGAGCTGAATGTCAACAAGGTAAACATTCAATGGTATACTCTGCCTCATACACAAAGCAACCCATGGACATAAATGCATCGTTTTTTCTTACTGAGGTTGAAACTGTGGGATTTGGGCATGTGATTCGGTTCTTCCAGTAGGGTGTGTGTGTGTGTGTGTGTAAGAGTTGTGTGCCCTAACAACAGAAAATAATTCATTCAGTATGTAGATTATTATGAAGACTTCTGCATTGTATCCCAACATGGACCACTCTCATTTCATGCTGCTGGAGAGGAGAGACCCCCTTACTGCCATTGTGTTATCTTACGAACACAGCTGTAATCCCCCTCAACAACCCTCTCGACCCCCTTTACCGCCCAAAACAAATTCTGCTTCACTGGTCATGTGTGACCTCGGCTGGATTAAAATAGAGGAAGAGGAGTGATTTGTTTGTTTTGGCTTTTATTTTCACTGCAGCTAGGCCTATTTCCTTATATGAGTGACCTTGGTGCTTCTGTGTGCCATCTCAAAGAGGATGACGGTGTGTGTAGGCTTTTTTTTTAAATCAGTGAGATACAGTCATAGGAATGCTCTTCAGTGACTATAATAAGAATGTCAATTGTATATGAGCAAACATTTTCCAATCAGATGGAGCTCCGATTTCTTTCCGATTCTAGGAACAAAGAAGAAAGGAATGAAAATATGGCTTAGCTAATACAATGATCTATATGGAATAAAAGTGCATTTAAAGATGAATTGCATACATAAGACAGTGATGGGTTCTATAAGGACACCTCAAGACAAATCTACAAAGACGATTATAAACTAGAGGGTGGATATTTGTTTCTGAGGTGTTCTGATCTAGTATTTTCAATATCGGCTGTGAAATAATAATTGTCCTGACCTGTAGTGGGAAACAGCTGATGAAACAATATAATATTCTCAGGCTGCAATTTATTTTCTTTATCACAGAGTCGGAGGTTGAGATTCTACCCAGAGACCCAAATATTACATACATACAAAATTTACATTATTTCCACTTTCTAGTTGTGTTCCATCAAAGAAAAGTGAATCAACCAATTATTGGTTGAAATGCAAAAAGTTATTTCAGGTGAATTTAGGACGAATTTTAGATTTCTTACAAATCAACCGAAATTGTCAAAATTAAAGCCAATGGGTTTTGTCGAGGTTTAAATTTTATTTTAAGATCAGGATTAATATGTGCAGTATGCTCTACTCCTCTTAGCGTATTTGGCTGATAAATTACAGGCCTCTGTAATTATACTGATGCAATGCAGCATGGTCATTGTTAATGGTTCAGTAAATGATTACGTTTTGATTCAATTACAAATCAGAGCTTCAGTTTGACTCCACTGCCCACTGTTTCTTTTTGTCCAACCATATATTATGAGGTCTGGTTTTTGTAGGACAGACTTTTCCTTCACCCCGAAGGTGAAGTTTAATCGGCATTGACTGTATGGTCCGACATAATGACATGATGGAGGGTTTCATAATGGCCTCCCACTTCATGTTTCTAATTGCAGAGAACACAATGACCTACAGCAGTGAACCTCAGAGCCAAAGTGCTGCTCTAGTCAAAAAGTGGCCATTTCAATCTGAAGAAGAGTGGAAATGTCCACTTAATTGCATTAACCTTATCACTGTATCACGTATTTACTTACCTAGATACATTGACTCACACACTGCCGTGGTTTGATCTGTGCCAGAGTGAACGATGTTGAAACAAACAATGTGTACAACTGTGTTCTTTGTAACCACAGCGAAGGCACCTGAAGCCTGCACATCTACAGTGCTTCCATCTGCCTGGTATTCCTCTTCATCGTCAGTAGTGATAACAGTGCTAATATAAAAGCTGTGGTATGGGACACCAATATGTGTCCATGTACATTCAGCTGAAAGCTTGTCAAATCCAAAGCCTATGCACACAACATAATTTGTTCCGTTTGAAGTATTAAAGCCATGTGAGGAGCAGACATTTAAACTGACATGTTTGAATGTGCAGAGTTATAGCTTTGTTTTGGTCACCACTGCCTTCTGAGGGAAACATCTGGCTCTTTAGATGCTCCACTATGGTCACCAGCTAGTCACTATTTTTTGTCTCTCTACTGTTTAATGCAGGACAAGTGGTATGCAGTGGTTTGATGAAAGCTCTTTCACTGGAAACAGCTGCCTGAGGCTGAAAACTATGCTGGTGGAGGTGAACAATACAGTTATATAACCATAACAATGAGCTGAAAAATGCTAAAAAGCTCCAAAGAGTTGTGGGGTTCTGCAGAGTCGGGTGATATTTCTCTTTGATTTGTCACTTTGAGTAGCCCCTCTCACATTACACATAGGCAGTTAATTAATTATTATTATGAACATATTGATTTAAGTATCTGTAATTTGTATTCCTAATCCAAATTCTTCAGTTTATCTTGGTTGAAATCTACTTGCAGTTTGCAGGCTCGAATAATTTGTGGCCATGAGGTGCAAATTAAACTCAATGCTTTCTTTTACCTCTGGCATAACTTTTTCTCCTGCATATGTGTGAAGGGAGTGATGTGTAGAAAGCACAAAACCCATTTGATTTTAACCTCTGTGTAGACAAATGCCCGAAAGGCTTTTTTTTTCTTTGTGGTTCCCTGCCTGACCAATGGAGAATGTTGCCTTTTAATGCTCTTCAAACTTAGCATTAGCTGGCTATATATCTGTGGGGATTAAAAGTTTACCCTGAGCTCATGCCCATCAGCTACACTTCATGATGCATTTATTATTCAGTGGCTTGCGGTATTGATTTCGGCTGGCAGCAGAGGCATGTAACAAACACATGGTTTAGATTGGGCAAGGAATAGGCTTGGAGGGACACCCATTTCTCTTACATGTTGAAAAATAACATTTTTGTAAGATGTATATGACTTTGACTTTTAAACTCATGGTGTGACTCTTAATAAGAGAAAAGATGATTGGCATATTTAAGGGGATATACACCCTAAAACAACCAATCCTCAAGCATCCATATCTCAGTGAAAATAACTGTTTTAAGATGTCAAAGGAGGTTTGTTATGCACATTTTATACAACAGAAAAGGGGAAAGGTAATATGCCTTTTGATTGAAACGCGCAGCAAACGTCAGTCACATCTCTCAACCCAAGGTGTCAGCTTGACACTGAAGGCGCCATCAGTAGGCTGTCACCTCCACCGTTATATCAAAAACACAAATCTAATGTCCACTGAAGCTATGAGCAGATCTGTAGCAGACATTGCTTTCCTGTCAGGGATTGAAGATTCGACTGTGTGGCCATGTGGTCCCCAACTCCCTATTTTTTAATAAAAAGTTTCTCATGAAAAATAAAAAGCAGGGAGGTTAGTTAGTTTTGCTTAGTTTTGCGAGTGTCTCAGTGAATTTTACTGTGGAAAATTAAACCAGTTGTAGAATAAACAAATCCAAATATTCCTCTGAGAACACGCATAGTAAATAATGACTTGTTTGAAGTCTTTTTTTTGACACACTACAATTACGTTTCCGACATATCGTCAATGGAATCTTTTGAATAATCTTTGTGTATCCCTAGTCTTCATATTTCATTACTAAGTATACCACTACTCTTCACGGTGGCGCTGGAAGTGGAGAGCAAACCGTCTGTTCGACTCTTGTCTCCAGCTTGGCTCTCATTTTTTAGTCATTAACTCACGTAAACATCCCATCTGTTCTCCTTTCATGCTTCCTTTTCGTCAGCACTCCTTGCTGCTCTACTCTGTGTATCAGCCAAGTACGCTGGGATTTGTTTTTTTGGGAAGGATACGAGAGCCCTAAAAGTGTTTGTGACAGTCGAACTCAAGGTGACATCTCAGTTTTTCTTTTTCTAAGGGCTGTCCTTGACCAAAGAAATTCTTAGTCGCCTAACACTTCTTGTGTTAACCAAAAAGATTCTTGGAAACGTCATTAATCATGAAAAAAGCAAAAAGAAACCTGACTTTTTGGCTCAAGAGAACTTAGTCGACTAAAACCAAAATTACCGCCTATCAAATTAACTGGAGTTTTGTCACCCAAGTTTTTATATGCAATTTTTTTTTTGAAAGGGGCAAGCCACATTTTCAACTCTTTGTTGGTTGTGAAACATTTGAAATGAAGGCACACAATCATTGCTTTCCTTTTCACTCTACTGTTTACTAGCCTCCAGATATTACTTCGCTGTTGCAGATACTTCCATACCAGCTGGGACTACCATCAGAATTTAATTAAAAGCTACCACAGAAAGATTGTGTCCTCGTCCAAAAACTGAGCTTTTGAAGTATGGAAAGAAATAAACACAATTTCACCAGTCCAGAGTGTTTCCTTTGAGCGTTATTTGTCTGCTGTTAACAGGTGTTACTTATAAGCCTCAAAGGAAAACACAAGTCATTTATTTGAATGTGAGGTTTTAAAACCTTTCCAGAAATCCTGACATGGGGCCTGTACCACAAAGCAGAATTTGGGGTTAGCGAGGTAACTTCAGGGTTAACTCTGGGTTTTCAGTTCCATGACGGAGGTTTTACTTCTTAACAAGATGGAACGGCATGGTTACTTATGCTGAACACCTAACCTGCTCCGTGTAGCAGGTAATGTTCAAGATAAGAGATCAACTTGAATAAAAGCACCGTCTACTGACCAATCGAAGCTGGGTACGTGGATCGTAAATTAATATTACAAAGAAGTTAAAGTTATAATCGAGACTAAAAGTAACACAGTTTAAACAAACGCATGCAAAAAAGACAGCTGGCAATGAATTGTTGACTGTGTGAATGCGTAAATGAACAGATTTATAATATCACTGTCTCATCTAGAACGCTATAGATATGACTATAATTACATGGGTGTATTCCGGTAAATGAATGTGTTGCGGATCTATTCCTATGGCGTGTGTGATAATATGTCAGCCTTATTTTAAGCTGCAACCCCGGCGGTGTAAAACTGACTTGGGAGCAAATAAAAATCTCTCATCATATATTCATATCATGTATTCGCTTATGTATGTCGGCTTCTTGAGTCTTGTCTTACAGTCACAGACTGGATGCAGCATTACTTTGCTCAGGTTACTTTAAAGTGCGATGTGGGTTCATTATAAGTTATGGAAGGAAACCTGGTTAGAATCATGTTTTTATATTTATTTTTTATTTGCTCCCAAGTCCGTTTCACATCACTGTGCAACGTACAATCTATTTTGCCAAAAGTGCAAAAATGAACAATAATTTGAGTGTTTTGTCCGCTTACAATCAGTAGATGGTTTTAATCTGAGCTGTCTCATTTTCCATCTTTGTTTACACACCTCCTTCACGAGATCTCTTTCCAGCTAGCCATGCTTGATGTAGGATGTGATGTTGATGAACGGGACTAGCGAGAACTTGCTGCTCGGTGCTCTTTTAAAGAAAGTTTGCATGAGAGAGAGATTTGAATGCACCAGTAGGCCCAGTTATTTAATAGCTCATGGCCTTAAACTGTAATTTCACTTTTGCCTCACAACCTTTTTCCTGAGGAAGCCCTTATTCACTTTAAATTTAAGTTTGTGATGCACCATCTTGATACACTCGAGTGCAACAGCAGCTTTAGTTCTTGATAAACCAAAAAGTGGCACCGCTAACTTCATCTTCCAGAAACTTGGTGAGACTACTCCAAGGGCTAGTTGGTCAACTTTTTTTGAGCACTTTATGCTCTTACTTTATAGTTTATTCCATTAAAGTGGATGGTGAAACACAGCTGTAGTGTTATCTTAAGGGACATTATTTGGCACAAAATGTTATCATCCATTTCTCTTCACACCAGTGCCAGTCACAAAACCTTTTCCTCTCCCTGGGGCCAAAATGACTGGTATACTATGAAAGGTATGAATGGACTCTTAATAGGGCTCATCATTTTAATTTGACGAACTTTCTTAGAAAAGAATGCATTTGAAGTTGTTCTGCTTCCCTGCTATAATAGGACTCTGTTCCCCACAGTTTACAGTGAACTAGGATTTGAAACTGAAAATAATGAGCTCTCAGCCATGCACACAGATGTTATGACATTGGTGCAAACTGGAGAGTCTAGAAGGATTTGCTCTATGATTCTGAAATGTGACATTTAAAGATGATTGTTTTGCTGAAAATGTTTCAGTTATTCAACAAAGCACAGACACACTATAATCATCTCAGTGGCATATGCATCATCTTAATTGGGCATCTATGGAGAAACAAGAGACAAAATGGTATTTAACAGTTCAGGTTTTAGGTTAGATTCTTCTTGCATGCCCCGTGACAGTACATACAAAATCCACATTATTTAAACCCAAATATGAGAAATGGAACATATCTCAACAATGAAGTGAGGATTCTCTCAGTAAAGTAGAAAATAACTTCTAACTTGACTAAAGCATTTTACTTATGCTCCTCTTCAAAGAAGTCAGTCATAAAATGTGTTTATTTAGATAATAATGCCACTGACCCACTTTCTGAGGATGTGTCGACTGTAAGTAAAGCCATTATCTACTTGAATTAATTTGTTCCAGTTAAGAGGACAAAACAGTGGGCCTCGTCCCCAAATCTGCCTCTCTTTCTCTCACACACAAACGCATACACAAGTCAAGTGGACACCCAATAACCATGCTCATGAGGACCCAACTGCATCGAACGAAAAGCCTTCCTCTCTGATATTTCCAGTTTGGAGTCTGACTCATGACCTCTCACTGACTGGAGTCAAGGACAGCAGGGATTCTCTGACCTTCACTTCAACGCAATTCACTTCACTCTGTTTGCCAATGAACAAACACAAATCAGACAACAGGGCGTTGACACATTTGCACAATTTGAGTGTCTGCCATTGTCATCGTCACATACTGGTGAAGTCAGCACGTGTGATCATTTCGGTGAACAAAAGCCTCTCAGTGTGTAGTTCTTAGGGCAGCAGTGTGTACCAGAAACAAAATCAAACTTGCACAAATCCAAACTGCTGTTTAAAACCCCGCTGTGAACAAATGCAAGTAGCATGACTTGACTTCTGCTTGTTAATGACACTCCACACCAGATGGAGGAGGTTGCAAATCAGAGTTAACAATACGATACATCAACTGTCTTTATAGTCCCCAACTGAGCACTAACTTCTTCAACTGGTGCTGGGCGTAGCACTGTAAAGATCCGGTGCGTATTTCAGGGGATCTATTAGCAGAAAAGGAATATGACCTTTATTATTATGTTTTGGTTGGTGTGTAATCACCTGACACTTAGAATTGTTGTTTTTGTTAGCTTACAATGAACTCATCTTTTCATCATACATACATTACCTGAAGGCCACCGTAGTTCTTCAACACGCTTGTAAAACTGCGGCAATGTGAGCTGCAGAGTGCAAAACCGTGATATGGCAAGTCGCCGTCTGACTTCCATTGCTCCTAATGTAGTGTTATCGTTGTAGCGATGGCCTCTGAGCGAGGCGAATGTTGCTACCACGGTTTTGCACTCTGCGGCTCACGATACCACAGTCTTGGAAAAAAAAGGAGTGAGCGGGGAGGTTTTCAGTTGGTTGCAGTCGCTTTTAAATAAAAAAAAACTGCCATATACTGAGCAAAAGCCGACATTGAATGTTTTGTTAGATTTCTTATCTTGTTTTCTTAATATTTGATAATGTATTTCCAAATTTGTATATATAAAAAGGCCAAGTAAGCCTTTCTCACAGCCATTTTAACTTGTCAGAGTTACACCATAACCATGTTTTTGCCCCCTGCTGCCCTGGAGGGCAATTTCACCAAAAACCAGAAAACATCCATATTGGCTCCAACAACGTGATGAACATTTAACATTTCAGAACTTTGACTTCTTTTGTTGTTGTTGTTTTTTTCTTTAAAAACATGGTTGTATCTCTAAATGTAAAGTATCAAGGTATCAAAAAGTTAGTTATCAAATCAGCACTGATCTATACCCATTCCCAAACTAATTCATCATGGGAAACCAAGAGAATTGCAATGTAAACCAATGAAAGAAACCAGAAACATGCAGCCTAATATAACAAATGAAAATGCAACCAATCAAGAGCAACATTTCAAGTAACGGCAGGCAATGGTTACCTGGAGAAAAGTGTACAAAAAAGAAAATGTCATCTAGTTCGACAAACAAGCATTCCTGCAACAATGAAGGCCAATGCAACATATCTCTTTGGCCGTAAAGCGACCACTTCGCCCCTCAAATTCTCTCTCTTCTCTCTCTCTTTAATTTTGTATTATATGTCTCCCTTGAAAAATCCCTCAACAAAACCTGCTGAGAAAACCCACATGCTACTAAACTGGATGGCCGATTAGGTTCAGGAAACCAGATTCTGGGTTTCCTTTTAAACCAACATTCAAGACAAACAGACCAGAACACACACACACACACACACACACCTCTAAACCCTCAGCCACCACCCTTTCAGAATATGATATGAACTTAATTGACTACACCCTTTGATTTCCTTTTGTCTACTACCATCCAGTCCAAAACCATCATATAATCCAGTTTATTCACTATTTTCCATGACAATCTTTTTTTCAAATCTCTTACTATGCTTCCTGTCTCTGACACCCACCACCCCCCCTCTCAATGCTCAATCTCATCTCCTCTTTCCTTTCCTTTCTCTTTATCTCGCGGCCCCGTCCTCCACTTTACTAATCTCCACGCAGCCTCCAGCTAAATGAATCAACATCAGTTCCTTGTTCACATTTCTCTCCATCCCAGTTTGCTCCATTCCCGTTGTCACCCTCTATCTCTCCACCCCACCTCTCCACAGCTCCATCAGATTTCTTTTACACCTGCCCTCCTCTTCATCCTCGATCCTTTCCTTTCCTGTCTTGCTCCCTCCCTACGTGGCGAGCAGACAAGCTAGTAGGATAGCATGTAATTTCTGAGAGGAGGTGCTGTCAGTTGACTGCTCTCCAGGCTAAGAGCTGCTCTCCTCGCCCCTGGGTTCACGGAGTCACGGCTCTGTTCCGCTCCAGGATTATGCAGATCTTAATTCCCTTTCGTTCCCACCTGAGGTTGGCAGGGCATGAAATAAGGAAAGTGTTCACTGCAAATAAAAGTTTTTGCCACCAAGGATAGAGAGGGGGAGGAAGGTAGGAAGGATGGAATGAGGAAGGAAGAGAGAGGAGGGAGCTTGGTTGCTGGTGGATGATGTGAGTGAGCAAATGAGGGAGGAGAGAGAGAGAGAGAGAGAGAGAGAGAGAGAGAGAGAGAGAGAGACATGAGGTGTGTGTGGTAGGACAACTAAGAGAACAAAGAAGGGAAAGACGGGAGAGAGGGACGTGTTTTTGTTTTGTTTGTCCCCTGACGCACTGAACACACACTGACTGGAGCGTGCCCCCTTTTCTTACAATAATTAAAAGGCTCCTCAATGTACATGTGCCGAACACTTTTCTTGTTGTTTCTAAAAAACATCAGCCATGCAAATTCTTCTTATTCTTACATTAGAGTGTTGACGTTATCCTTTAAACCTCAATCAGTCCTGCAATACGAGCGGGAATTCCACAGGTAGTTGGCGATCAGGACAGATTTTCTCGAAGCACTAAGACAACAAGGTTTGATATCTGATGCCGTATGTTCATGAAAAAGCGTTTACATGTAGACTTATTTCTACATTTGCATGTCCTGTAATGATAAAATGCGATGGTATTGTGATTTAAAAAAAAAAAATGTTTTGAGTTGGTGACGAGAGATTCCAGTTTTCCCTACGCGTAAAATGCTTGGTTATTTTATGAAATCATGCCCACCTCCGCTCGCATCTCGCATATAGCCTACCGCTTTATAACAGGGTTTTTCACATTCAATTACATTTTATTAAATGGCAGCAACACCTAATATATTGATAGTTAGTTGAAGGGAGCTTAATCCCGTTTCGTCTCAAAAACAAAAAACAAACAAACAACGGATAGGCTAATTATCTAGAGAGCTGCATACAAATCAAGTCAAAAGTCTCTGAAATGACAGATGATGTGAACAGCAAGTAAATGCGTCGCCTCTGATGGTTGAAAAGTTGATGTCAAGCAGAAAATAAGAGAGAGAAAAAACTCGCACAAACATGAGAATAATAAATGTTAGTGCGCCTCACCTGATAAAGCCTCCTTGGAAAAAGCAGAAAGACAAGACATACAGAATCCGAATGACCTGTGGGAGCATCCTCCTCAATCCCGTTGAATAACTTGCAGGAAATTAATTTCGAAAATCAGCAAATCCACTGAGCAGCTTGTGAGACTCGGCTGAAAGAGGAAGGCATCGTCTCTCTCTGTGATCCAAGCAGCTTGTCTTTGGGGAAACTTCTCCCCCTCCCACCAAGTCCAGAGGGCTGCACACATCCACACAGCAGGCTCTTTGCTTTCAGGCGGCTGGACGGCACTGGTCAGTCAGTGTGTTGAAGGGGAGTGTCGGATTGCGTGTCAGTGTGTGTGTGTGTGTGTGTGTGTGTGTTTTGTGACTATGGTTTCGACAGTTTTTTTTCTTCGCGTATTTTCCCTCCTTGCTCTAAAAAAAATTAAAAAAGGGTGTGACGATTTAAAGGAACGGTAGCTTTTGTTTTGATGGCTGCCTCATGTGTAATTGAGCTTAATTGAGATGGAGGGAGTTGTGGCTGTGATGATGGTGATGAGATAAATTGCAGTGTTGAATACACTCTGGTGACGACTAATTTGGAGTGAAACACAACCAAATAAACATTTCAGTTAGGAGGAGACATTAGAGGAGGAGGTCAGGAAGATAAAGTGCGTGTGTGTGTAGGAGTGCAGCCTAGAGAGGATTCTGATAAGATGAAAATGGTTCTGGGAAGTTTGCGACTTTTTTAATTCATTGTGTCAGTATCTCTAAATCGACATTTTTCTTTTAGTTTTGGGGGGTTATTGAGTCTTTTCCTTTCATACAGTAAGTTTGCCTTTTAGGCTAGGACACAGTGTGTCGAAATAGTTTGCAATGGAATTTAAAGCTGCACGTATCAATATTTCAAATAAAACCTGGGTCAAATAACAAGGCGTTACGTAAGAGCAGTCGCCTGTACTGTAGTGCCATCACCCAACGTTGTTTCGGTTGTTCAACCTACAGTATATACTCCATTTTTACTACCCTGTTTTCAGCCGCAGCAGGCAACTCTTTTGAACTAAAAATCTCTGATAAATCCATGTGCACAACCTGCCCAGCCCCAAACGGCAGACAGACAAAGTTAGCACCTATAGCTGCTGGACAAAGTGCAGCATTTAGCAGCCGAAGAGCCAAAAGGAGAGCTTGAGGCAGAGTGTTTATAGGGTTTACATTCATCAGGTGGACAGAAACATGAGTTTGAATGGATGTTAATGTTTCAGTTATCTGCTGCATGTGCAAATGGGCAATTGGCTGCCATATCAATTAGAAGGCAAATATTAGTGCTGTGTTTTTAACTTGTTGCACAGCCTCCGAATACATTTTCAAATCCTATACATCAGTGCATTCATATTTGGCTACTAAAATAACTGGGTTTTGGGTTAAAGAAAGAGTGAGGTCGTAGATTTAAAAGACGTATTGAAGGTCCGAAATTCTGGTATTTAGCATGAATGTCACACGCCTATCAACCATGGCATTACTTTTTGCACTGAATTATGGGATATTTTGAATTGGAGAAAAGCTGTGGGTACAAAATCACACAAATTAATTAATAGCCCATTATGAATGTACACAATGTCTTTCAGATGTGCAGTATCTCAGGTTGTAGATCAATGTATCCGTACTGAGTAGAAATCACAGGGCAGCTGCACAATGTGACGGATTACTCAAAGGGTCTGACCATCAAATTGCTTCTGTTGCAGTCATTCGTCTTTGCGAGTGGATAACACCCAGCAGATCTATTGTTTCCCAAGCAGGCAGAAGAGGTGTCCCTCTTTTATGTGGGAAAACACAGCAGATTAACCTTTGCTTCATACAATTACTCAATCTCCTTGTTCCTCCTTCACTGAAGCATGGGTATAAAAGATGTATTGGATTTTGCTTTTCTTATGAAGGACAGAAAATCATAAGCCTCTTTGGCTTTTCACTCTGATAATTCATTTACACTAGATTTTTAATACTGCATTCATTAAATTCTGCTTTTGTGTTTGGCTCTGCTATACGAGCTGGCAGGCAGACTTCACTCCAATCTATTAGAAGTCAAAACAGTACACTGTACCAGATCAAGGTATAGCCTCAGACACAATCCCCTGTAAAAGGAATGTTTACTTATCTAAACACTTTTTTATGAATAAAAGTGACTATCATCCTCGGGTTAGGAGCAATTATAACAAATGATTCACACCTGTGGGTGTGACGTCACCCGCTGCACACTATAATATGTCGCGATGTACACACTCACCCTCTTTCACCGACAATCACATCTCAGTTCAAATATGTCAGCAACTTGAAAGTTATGGGAGCAAAATAAGACTCTCCAGGTTAATGGTAAGAAAAACTAAAAACATCCTGGAGCACGGGCTCATACTTGAATGGAACGTAAAACAACAGATGGCCCAGACAGAGAAACAAAAGACAAAGAGAGAGAGCGCTCAACTCGCTTACTCGTTTGGCTGAAATAACAGCTAAGAGAAAAGCTGTTTTCCTGCCAAGAAGCTAAAGCTCGAGACTGGACAGTGACTCAAAAAGGGGGCAGACAAAGAGCTCTGAGAACTGCCTGGAGGTCCCAGGAGAGCAGCAGAAGCCTCCATCTGACCCCTCCTTAAAAATTGTGCAGCCAGAGGAAGCGCTCCTGGGGACAAACCATCACATTTTTCATGAATAGTATTGACTGCTGCAAGGTAGCCCCTGTTAATAGATCCCGCCCTGACCCAGGGCAAAGTACTGGAAGAAGGAAAGAATTACAGTGATGAGTCCCTAAACACCCTTCACTTGCTACTGTACTGCAGCCGAGAGGAGGGGGGGCCGTGAAGCCTGCAAGATATCCATGGCCTCTATGGATGGCAGAGATCAAACTATTCCTATACAAACTTGTCACAAATATGTAGTTTCACATTTTAAAACTGTGAAAACACTGTAGTTTTTAGTAAAAGTTACTCAAACAGGAGTAAATGGTGCATTTGTTGGAAATTATTTTTAGCTGCGGATTAATACACATTTGGTCTGCTAGTGAGTATTTACTGCAACAGGATGTTGTATGTGGGGATGACTCAAATAAACCACAGTGCCAATGTTTCTGGTTATGAAGAAACATGTCAGTCAGTATAACCAGGTTTTTGTTTGTTGCCACTTGAAAATATATAAAAAACTCTAAGTGATATCTGAAACGAATGCTGAAAATGTCAACTCTTCACTCTTGCCTGTCACTCCCTCAACTCTCAACCTGCCCTGATCTCAGCTTGGTTTATTAATGTGTGGCTCAGCTTGGCTTGAAAGGTCATATTACAGCTCTGGTGACCTCTCTGGACTTTTCCCCCTATCATGCAGCCAAATGGAAAGTGTTCAAACTTACCTTAATATAACCATAAGCCATGGTATTCATGGTCACATACCAAACTTCACCTTTAAACACAGTAACCTATGGTGAATATGTTTGAGATTGGCCATAATATTTACCCACATTGCATCACAGGCTTGTTTCTTTACTTTTCTTTGGTCTATAATGAAAGAAAGGAAGATCCTGAGACCATGATTTAGACTAGAAACATACCGGACATTCCAACATTTCTGTGTGAATGACTATACGATATCTAGTATGTTGTCGTCATGTCCAGCATTTTTGCATTTGCTGTAAAAGTGGTTTTCAGCTGCCTAAGCCTAAATTGTACCTCAGAGGGTTTTCACCCCTAGTCCCCTAGAAATGGTTGCTCAGCCTTGCATAAAATCCCAATCCCCCCCCCCCCCCCCCCCTACCTCTGAAGGATTGACCTGTGGCTAGAGTAGCCTGTTTGTGGCCTAACCTCTTCCTTATCCTCAGCTGGGGAGTAAATAACATTCTGCATGGCTGTTTGGTCTGGGTGAATACAAAAGGCTTTGTGCAGCGGTCCACGCTGTTCATGGCCTAAAGATGTGATTATCCTCAAAATGTTTAGAGAAACTTACATGGAGACAAGGTCAAGGTGCCATTCTCTCTGGTTGTATCTCAGCTGTCTGGATTTGATAGGACTTTGGTTACAACTGTCCTCTTCCATCAATGTACGGTATGTACACGCCTATAAATGTATATTATATATATATATATATATATATTTGTATTTGTATGTGTGGTCATTGGCAAGGTGGCAGATGTGCCTTCTTATTCATATTCTTGAGTAAATAAACTTTTAAAGATATTTAATTTTGTCAGTAGAATGAAGTACTGCAGTGGATTTATATGTCAAACCAGGCAGTGTTTTGAACTTAAAAATAAGAATATAAAAGAAACTTGTTGATAAGGTATTCTGAAAGTCAGGAGGATAAACCTATTCAACTAGTATCCATCTTTCAATGAAGAACGTGCTTGGTCATATCTAAACTCCTCATACATAAATATGGGACTCAACCTATTTCAGTCTAATCCAAATGGCCTTTGCTGTCATGTTTTCAACGCCAACAAAACTTGACAAACTTTATTCAAGAGAAATGCGATTTATAAATATTTAGTTTTCAAAATCATTTGATGAGATGTATGAGGCCCAAAGGGATGAATTCTCCCTGTGTATACATGAATGTGTCGAGATAACACTCCCCAGGTCTTCACAGATGAAATAACAGTGAAGAAATAATCCAGACAGACATGACCATCAGTCTGCATGCATAAAGCATCCATTCTATTTGTACAGCCAGCCAAAGTAGACAGACAATCCAAAAGGAAGCTGATAGGCTTTGACAGACGGACATGGTCGCCACGAAGGAAATGACAAGGCAAAACAGAGTCAGTCAGTCAGCCAAATTATTGGAAGATTACAATGCCAAAGTAAGTTTAACACAATATGGGCGCTACATGTTATTCATATTAGTGGTAGTCAAAGACTCTTTTATGATTCATGAGCACGTAGTTCACTACAGCACCCTCCATTCAGGGACAATCCCCTTCAAAGAACTTATGAGAGGAGACAAATGTCTTATTTAAAGGAACTTCCACCTGTATTATTTGAGGTTCTAGGTTTGTTCTCGCTTTGGGTCATTCAATTCTTATAAATGTGTGAACAAGACTCAAGTCGGTCTGAAAAACAGCATTCGACAACTTTTGGATATGTTGGTGAGAATGCAGCCACATCCTCATGTTGATTTAAATCTTAAATGTATCTTTAACACTTTCTTCTACAGTGCAGAAATATTTGTGTGTATCCTCCCGTCGATTAAAACACAACATAACATAGATGTGGTGACCCAGTGTTGCACATTGTATAATGAATGTTGCTGTAATAAGGTAATATAAAAATGCCTGCAGGAATATTTTGATATGAGACAATCAATGAATATGATGCCAGAGCCAGGAGATGAGTAGCTTAGCATTTTCACATTTGGACAGAACCAGGCTAGCTGTTTATCCTTTTCCAATTTTTATGCTAAGCTAAGCTAACGGTCTCCTGGCTTCAATATAATCTTTTTTCGTACAGACATGAGAGGATGCAAATATGCATATTTCCCCAATATGTCCAACTATTACTTGAAAGAAACACACTGTAGTTCAGGTCATGTTATGATTTGTGATAACATTTATTTTAGAGATATAACAAGTCCCGATTTATCCAAATTATCTGATTCACATATTTTAAGTGAAAACAGAGGTCAATATCATTGTTATGAGCCATATTGTCTCCTGTAATTCATTGATGTGCAGGACTGCCTCCTGGTTTAACTTTGACCTAGACTACTCAAGTTTCACTGTCTAATCCTTCACATGGGAATGCCGTGTGCACTCTGTTGACAAGTATCTCTGTTTAGCAGTATCATCATGTCCGTGAATTGCTAACATGGGGATTAAATTATACAAATGTATGAATATAAGACCCCACACAAACGCACTAGAAAAATTTAAAATGTTCGCAGTGTTATGTTGTTTTATTTATAATCATATGTCAAAGTGCTGCATAGTCTCTGCAAAATATGCATTACCAAAATAGAATAAAAATATAGTATGTCCTGTAGGTTCTTTGCTCTTTCTATCTGACCCGCTACATTCCAGCCTATGACCCCTGTCAGGAGAGCACGGCATCTCCTGATACCACCAAACAACTGCACAGAGCCACACAGAGGCTGGTCAAAGCTTGACTGGGGGCCTGTTATGTTTAACTGTAGTATAAATAGCTCCACAGACTAAAATGGAAATAAAAGGTGATTTAAGTGCAGACATATGTATATGGAGACACGGGTTAGGCAGGCCACTGAAGGAAAGGTCAAAACTGAATGCTTTGGAGGCCTGATCAAAAGTAGTTTGTATCTCCTTTCAGTTCTGCATTACTGTGTGGTCAGTCTTGCATGCTATAGAAGTAAATTGAACAAGCGATGATGTGTTTTATCTTTGCTTTATGTGTCTTAAACATAGCCGGATGTTTGACTTGAACAGTTACCTCAAACAAAATAGCAAATGAAGTGCTTTGTGGCACATCCCTCCAAGTGGACAGATGCTGGTGCTTTGGTCTCACATACAATAGTGAAGTGAACACTTTGCTCAGGTCCAGATAAGAGCTTCAAACCAAAACGGCAACTCTGTTCCGTCTCTCAAAGAGGAAAAGGCCAACCCTGCACCTTTTTACACTCTCACAGCCTTATTTACAGCTTCAGGAGGAGACTGTCTCTGCCTCTGATAACACCCCTTTTTTTTACCAGCCACGTGTAGGGTAGGACTAAATAACAATTCGGACAATGTGTAACCCCTCGCACTTGCATTTGCATTCCTTCCACCTTGCAAAAACAGGAACGCAAGCAGTGTGGCGGTGGCCCACAGAGATAGCCACCCAACTGCTGAATAAGATGGTCCAGACATGAAGACATGTGCAATTTAAAGCGCAAATGTGATCCAATCACGTAAAGAAAAAGCAATGTAGTGCTCTCAAGGGAACAACGTATTGTTTCATTGGAAGTATGTTTGAAAGTTTTCAAATTTTGAGTTATGACTGGTGGGAAAACAGAAAAAGTGCTAACTGTATATTGCTAACTCATATTTTTCATTAACATGTGAATATAACCCACATTTACGTGGTTAAAAAAAATACAGATTCTGCCTTTAAATTGAACACAGACGCATGTAAATGACATTCGAGACAACCAAGAATAAACAGCATGCTTGTGTCTTCGATGTGCACTGAACAGATGCTTTGAGTCATATTCAAACTACGATGCAGTGGGCTTTAATTGCAGCTTCTCTTATGACACACAAGCCGCTTTATCAAAGAGTTGTAACCATGAAATACAACTCTATCCGTGTTGACTTGAATGTGCAGCTGTCTATGTGCAGCTTTATGGGGCAGGATCCTGCAGCAGCCATAAACAAGGAGCTCCATAGTGTCTTCGTTCTCCATTGAACTTGTTGAGGCAAAATGTACTTAATTGGCTGTGGAACCATTTCTTGGGGGAAACATTTAGATATTTTTTTGTTTAATATGAAAATCTCCTAAAATAATTTTTTTGAAGATCGCAGTTTTGAACAGTGTCTGTGTGACTCATGTCTGTTGGAGTGGTTTTTGGGGGAGCATTCAATGGCTGTCCTATTTTCCACGTAATGCCTGTGACACTCGCAGGCCTAGAAACAGTGAGAGGCAACAATACTGTGCCCTGTGGCTTCTTTTATGTTGCTGTTGTGAGTATGTGATGGAATTTAATCGAATGCAAAGCATTCACAAATGCATCACATTTTAATTAGTTTGCAGAAGCAGGAAAGAGTTCAGAAATCTGCTTCTTGGTTGTAGTTTTCCTTCACACCAGTCTTATGGGAACTACGGTATCATCATTTTCTGTGTATATTCTTAAGAGTTGTATTGAACTTCTGTCCTTGCATCTTTTTTTTCTTAAATAATAATGGATTTAAGATCAAGCATATGCTCCAAAGTTCTCGTATTCTCTGAAGTATGATTCATAACTGCATGAAGCAGCCACAGTATTGTACACATCCATTTTTAACCTTTCTCGGAAAATCACCTGTGCTGCACAGTATACAATTTGAAACAGTAAGAATGCACTTTGAAACACAAATAATTCATGAGATGCCTTTGTAGCAAATGGTTAAAGTGCGCACCACATAACCACAACATCTACTGTTGACACTCAACAGTGGAGAGAGAGAGAGAGTAAACAATAAAGGCGAAATGCCACAAAAAGAATCTGATGAAAAAATAACTATTCCCGAATGGCACAGTGGTTCAGTAGTTAGAAGTAATTGTACTTTACAAACGCAAAATGCACGCAAATCTGATTCATATTCTTATTCTCATAATTCCACATTTAGTTGTATATAAATTACTAGTTTGGCTTTTCAACAATTGAGCTTTACTGCTTGGTACATGACACTCATAATAACCAGTTTGATTTCACATTCAAAATGGCATCCTAAAGCTCAAGTTTGTATAGGATTTAGTGGCATCACCAACTAAATACCAACCTGCTCACTCCTCCCGTTCCAAGACTGTGGCAACATGAGAGGCCCAGTGCAAATCAGGGTAAACCAGTGGTATCTCTCGGGAGGACCTTTGCCTTACCTACTTTATAAGCAATAACATTCAGACAGTGGCTGGCGTTACTACTATTTTGCCCTCTGTGTCTCACGTTACTGCACTTTCACAACCGGTAGAACTACAAGTCGGAGAACTACGGTGGCTTTCATGACGCGTAAAAAACATGCAAGGCCCTCTCTAGAGCCAGTATTTGGTTTGTCCGTTCTGAGCTACTCATGTTGCATCGAGCACTGTGAAGAGAGAAATGACTTGGTTAAGGTTAGGGGAACATTTATAGTTACAATAAACCAACATTTTCTGTTGGTAAGAAACAGGAAAATGTTAAAGTCCAATTTTTTGTTGACCCATTTAACCTCGCTGATCTCCTCCCTCTCCAAACTCTGGCGCTATAACAACATGACACTGTTCCTCCTTTCCTCCCGAGAGACAAGTGTCATAATTATAAAGTCCGCAGGAGGGCTTTGTCACATATGTTGTTATTGAGCATTTCATTAAGGTTCACTCTCAAAATGTCCATTGATATACAGGGTATGTTTTATGTTGTTATATATCAAGAGAATAATCTGGCACAGTCTGATTGAGTAGCGAGCTGTGATGTCTGAACATGAATAATGCTCCTACTTGGCCATATAAACCAGCACAGATACAGTAAGCTCCATCTGACTTTTGATTAAATGCACCTGAAATTGGTTTAGTTCCATAAACTCAGTGTCTCAGGCTGAAGCACAAAGATGTATGACAACTCAGAGGAGTTATCTTTCTTTTACAGGGACCGGAGCACAACAACAACCCAAAAGGGGCATTTGAAATGAAAATGTCTGTAAATTATTAATTGGTATTCACTATGGATAGGCTCCTCTTATTCATATTCCGCCACGGTTGAAAGTGCGTTTGAGTGCATGGATTCTAAAAACATTTTGATAATTGATCAGTGACTCTAAGCTGCTGTACAAATCAGGCGCAAAACCAGTCAGGGTGAAATTGAGCCAATTAACACACAGTTGATTGACCCCTTTGTGGTCAGGATCCTTGAATCTTAACAGGTTAATTTGTCTGCTCTCAATTGTTATTGATGCGAGGGGGTCTGGAGATGTTTCTCCAAGTTAATGGGTCTAGGAGGGATTTCAGTTGTGTTAGATAAAATAAACAGGCAGAAGCTCTTCTTAGCGTGTCCAGAAAAACCTGCAGAGTTCAACAAGAAAAGTATCTTACATAAGGTATGATGAAACCAGGAGCAACAGCACCTTATCTTTTTATAATGGAAAAGGTCGACATTGTAGTTTTCTACTTAAGCAGGTAACAGACCTAAGAGGTTACCATTCCCAGAAATCATTTGCTTTGCACATTATGTACCAAGTGCTCAAGGGTAAAGCAGATTTTCAAGGAAAAAGACTGTTAACTAATGCTACTCATTTCAGAATAGTCAGAGCTTAAGGGGGGGATAACATATAATTGTGCCTGCAATAAGAGAACAATAAACCATGTGCAGTAAACGGGGAGAGGATGATTCATGGTGCAGTATCAGGAATGTGCTTACGCGAGGTGGCACGGGATGTACCAGGCCAAAACTGAAGGTTAGATATATTGAAAAAGAGTTTTATAGCATTCAAATGATTCATTGTGATTTATTTGGTCGTCTGTGGGGTCAATGCAGAAGACAATTCATAAGTTTCCTTTTTTTACTTTCTCCACCAAAACTTAAGATTCTGGTTCACTGCTGAGGTCAAACAACCAACCCCCATGGCTGCAGATGTTTATTACATTTCTTACATTAATTACTACATTTAATAATCAAAAGCAGAAGGAAGTCCGTGCCTACTGATGGGTTAAAAGATAAAAAAGCTTAAAAAAACAGCTTAGTGCATTCTATTCAGTACTTTGGGTTAAGATAAAGATCTCTCAAGAGTAATACCAAATAGTTCATTTTGATATAGTACTCCATTGCTTGGCAGGAAGTGCAACAACCAACAGCTACAATGGGTTTTTTCACAATATGATTTAGAATGTGTATGAATGTAGGAGACTACTTGAGAAAAGATTCAAGATAGGTGAGATTAAGTTAGTCCTTTTAAATGTGTCTTTAAACTCTGAACTGTACACAAACTAAAGTAACTTAAGTTAAAGAAAAGATGATACTTTCTTTCTCTAAATCTTTGGAGGACAACAATGACTAGCCGATGAGCAACCACTTCTGTAGAAAACATATCTTAAATGTTCTTACAGCATTGGGGGGCCTGACCTTCATCTGTCTCAGTTGTGCAACAGTGTTCTCACACTGGCATCAAAATAAGCCCACAGCTGGAAAGCAACAGGAGATTCAAAAACACTGTAAACAACACACGTTTGAATTATTTTATAGTCATAACCTCCTGGTATTTTAACCCCCCCCAAAAAATGAAAACCTGGAGAAGAACTCACACTAACAGCTCAGCCGGGCACTCACTGCATCACGCTCAAAAATAAAGATTCAGGACAGAACATGCTCTTACCAGGGAGTATACTTTCACAGATGTACTATTGCAAGCACATAATGGGTCTCCTGGGACCAGAGTCATAGCTTGTTATGCGCTGTATAGATATTAAGTAGTTTGGGATACTATTCAAATTTGTACTATTTCAACCTTAACTGAAGTAGTAGTCTTCCAGCATGCAATAGGCAACCTGGTAATAGTTGTATGGGAAAGTAATTTTGTAGGAGACAGGGTTTTACAAGGTGTAGTAGTAGGTAATTATTGCAGATAACCTTTTTGGCACAGCATCATGTTTTTATATCTATTTCAAAAGGTTTGATATGGAATCTATGGAAGCCCATTCCCGTCAGCAAAAAAAAAAAGATCACTAAAAAAAAAAAAAATAAAAAAAAAGATCTCAAAAAAAAAATAAGAAAAAAAAATAAGATCACTAAAAAAAAAAAAATAAAAAAAAAAATAAGATCACTAAAAAAAAAAAAAAAAATCCACCCACAAAATAAATAATAATAATTCTAATAATTTTTCTTTTACTTTTTTTCCACCAGCAAAAAAAACAAAAAACTTTTGGTGCATCCATCTGTAACCATAACACTGACCAGATTTTTCCAGTTGCTATAGAAAGTCGAAATTATGAGATACTTTAACACAACAGTCATAGAAGCAGCTATGACATATGAATGGATTGTGAGTACATTGAAGACTTCTTTAAAACGTGGCTTTACAACACATGAAATACAGATGATGTTTCACATGGATTGTAATGAGCAAACGCACCCTTGAATAGAATGTTAAGCAAGAAGCAGCTCTGGAGTATAAAGAATGAAACCAATGTGGCTGAGGTGGCGACCAATAAACAGCAACTGGAAACATCTTTTTTTTTTTTTTTTTTTGCTGACAGAGAAAAAGTAAAAAAAATATATATATATATATATATATATATATATATATATATATATATATTATTTTTTTTGTGAATTAATTATTATTATTTTTTTTTTTGTGAATTCATTATTTTTTTTTATTTTTTTTGTGAATTCATTATTATTATTTTTTTATTTTTTGTGAATTCATTATTATTATTTTTTTTGGTGATCTTATTTTAATTGTTTTTGCTGGCGTGAATGGGCTTCCATAGTTTATTGGTCACCACCTCAGCCACATTGGTTTCATTCTTTATACTCCAGAGCTTCAAGGGTGCGTTTGCTCAGTACAATCCATGTGAAACATCATCTGTATTTCATGTGTTGTAAAGCCGCGTTTTAAAGAAGTCTTCAATGTACTCACAATCCATTTATATGTCAAATGTAGAGTAACCTATGAAGAGCTGCTTCTATGACTGTTGTGTTAAAGTATCTCATAATTTCGACTTTCTATAGCAACTGGAAAAATCTGGTCAGTGTTATGGTTACAGATGGATGCACCAAAAGTTTTTTTTTTTTTTTTTTTTTTTTTTTTGCTGTTGGAAAAAAAGTAAAATAAAAAAAAAAAAATTATTAGAATTATTATTATTTATTCTGTGGGTGGATTTCATTTTATTTTTATTTTTGTGAATTACATTTTTTTTCTTTTTTTTAAGTTACTCTTTTATTTTTATTTTTTTTTAGTGATCTTATTCATTTGTTTTTTTTAGTGATCTTTTTTTTTTTTTGCTGGCGGAAATGGGCTTCCATAGTTTGAAAATATTTCTCTCAAGTTAAAATATTCTATCTGCAATTTGGGGTTTTTGTTCCTCTATCCCGTCCACTTTCAACATTTAAGGTATAATCAGAATTGTAATTCCTCATTCAACAATAGATAAATCCAGTTAAGCCCGTCATAAGTCCCATTTTTAGTGGTGGGAAGCCAGTGAGGGATCATAGTGACTTAGTGGACGTAGTCATCGTGACGTCACCCATTGGTTTGTAGACTGCCATTTTGAAGCCTCGAGTTCGGTAAATAGGCTGTCGCCATCTTGGATTCTTTGCAACCAATGAACTGCGTTCTATGGTGTCGAACGCAGAACTAAGGTCTAACAAGACAAGAACAGAGACAAGTCCTTTGTCTGATGCAATTAGAAGGTCATTAGTTATTTTTTACCAGAGCTGTCTCTGTGCTATGATGCTTTCTAAATCCTGACTGAAAATCCTCAAATAAACTATTGTTACGTAGAAAGTCACACAACTGATTCGCAACTGCTTTCTCAAGGATCATTTGGCACGATTGCTGTGGCAGTAAATGTGCACCGCATTGTGGGGACTTTTATTTTTATCCAACTGGTTCTGCCCGGCTGGCATTTTCCGCATCTTTTCAGACACATGTGAACGTCCCCTAATGTTAAAGAGTGCTAGCAGCAGCTAATATTTACTGACAAATTGCAGTGCCACTCTGCCCTTGTAAACCACATAGTGGTCAAAGTGGGTGTATAATAAAATCCTGTCATCATGATGTAAGCAATTTGCTGCGACTTTCCGTCCACAGTTATCAAGTACATCCCCCTCTTTTACCGCCGCAGCGTCACTCTGGTAACGCAGCGACAATCCTGTCAAATGAAAGTAGCAACATCTTTAGCAACAAGGTAAAAAACCTGGTGTACTTTTGTTCTGAGAGGGTGTGTGATTCGTTGCTCTCCACATCGGTTGCAACCTTCGCACTGGTTATGAATATTTAAGAGAGCTTCAGACCAGCAGCCGGGAGCAACAAGAGAGAGGGTGAGATAGAGAGAATCGTCAAGTTACAGTTTTGGACAATGGGAGGGGAATTTAAAGTGAGAAAGTGTGAGATTGTGGGATGATGCCATATTTTCAACACAACAGTGGGCAGCAGCAGACAGAGATAATGTGGTCTCTCAAGAAACAGAAGTGGTTCAATAGTTCAATCGAATATAATGTAGTGACTCACATAGTGACATAAGGCTGACCAATTGCTTCCACCAACGCTTATGCTTTGATTGTTTTTAGCAAAGAGATTTTTTATTATTCTTGGAAATTGAACACTGTCGAGGCAATTAAAATACAGGGGAATTAATAAAGTGCAAATATAATAGTAGATTTCTATTGGTTCAAGATCCCCTAGGCATGCTGTTGCATAGGACCTGTAAACCATGTTTCTTTACAACTGATCACGTTTGATGAATGAAAATATTCCATTAGTTTGTTTTTCCCTCCCAAATCAAAACTACCCAGCTGTATAAGCTAGTCACATTCCTATAATGTAACAACACGTAAGAAAATAAAGGTCTTTTGTTCTGCAAGAGTAATTAACGCTCTGAGGTCTTTTAATAACATTTTTCGTCTTCTTAAGTATTTTTACTTGAAAGTTGACATTAGAGAGATAATGGTAAACAAGGAAAGAGATGAGGGACAATACGATTCACTGTAAGCTCCAGAAACCCCTGGGCTACAAGGGGGATGAGGGGGCGGGGTGCATCTTGAGTCAGTCGGTGGGCTGTGACATCAACTCCACTTGGTTGAGCACCAGAAAACATTGGCCCTATTTGCAAGCAAAACTAAACGGCTCCAAATGGCTATTACATTTCATCAATGAAAACAATATGGCACAGTACAGTGTGGTACAGTGTCAACGTATGTTATGTGTAGGCTACATAGCTGACAGGGGATTTGCTTCAATTTACAACCAATGAGACAGAAGAGGTTTGAAGACGCTGCCATCCTTAGAGCCCTGCACACACACAAACAGTATTCTCTTGAAATAAAAGGTGGATAGAAGTCATCATTTGCCATGCAAACAGAAAAACATCACATCGGTGTCCCTGTTCCTCTCAATAGAGTAGATTGCCATCAACAATCTGGTGGAACAACATGGAAATCACTTTCCGCCAATTCCATCAACTCGATCTTTGCTCGGCAGCAGTATTCGACTACGGCAACTCTGGAATAATGTAAATCGCCACATCTCTCTCTTCTCCTCACATGAGACTCGAGAGCTGGAGGGGTACGGCTGATAATTGGTTTGATTGGAGGTTTAGTCGGTGAGAGGGAGAGGTTTTCCTGTAGCGCCACCCGCATCTCTGTCCTGCAACTCCGCCTTCATACGTCCCTGAGTCAAATTTGAATAATTCATCAGCATGTTGTGGGTTTATTTTGTCAAAGCATCCCCAGACATGATGGAAGGCAGGGTTTGGGTGTGGGAGGAAATGGAAGCAGCAAACTCTCAGGGAATGATCAACACAGTTATTAGTTCTTGTCAGAAACTTGTCTTGCATCTATCATGGGTAATTAGGTTTATGACATGGGAAGGCACAACATCTTATTTTTAAAATGAATGGGGAAGCAAGCCGATTGCACAGCAACTTCTGGAAATGAGAACGGTTTGCCTGGACCTCAAAATGATCCCAGATGCATATTTCAGATTCTCTTTTTGAACTACTTTGGTTAAAGTCTCTTGGATGTATAATTCACCCTGCTGTGTAATATGCACTATACTGATGGGGGAATCCACAGACAAAATAAGATGCTTACTCTTCTGAATTGATCGTTTTTAATCACCAAGTCGTACATGAACATTTAGGTCACCCTTCTTTGG
Organism: Leptoclinus maculatus; assembly: GCA_032191485.1. NCBI lineage: Eukaryota > Metazoa > Chordata > Actinopteri > Perciformes > Stichaeidae > Leptoclinus > Leptoclinus maculatus. The sequence continues at coordinate 6,937,058 of JAVDOI010000011.1, forward strand.
TTAAGATGGCTTTCGTGCCCTGTAGCTAGTGTCTCTATTGAAGGATACACCACCCACTCAGGGACCACAAAAAAACTGGAGAATTTTCCTTCTTCCTTCTTTTTTTGTGTATTGTTTGCGATCTATTAAAATTCAGACGTGCTCACTCTAGTTCTTTTTCCTTCTGACATAAATGTCTTTGTTAATGAAAATCCCACACTCCTGCTTTCCTGTATGTTTGCCATTTTGTTTGCATCTTCATCATGCCGGTAATTATCATCGTCCTGCTTTCAAATTCCTGACACGTGGTTTTCATGCCTCAGAGAGAACCCTTGTGTTTTTTCTATCCCGTAAATCAGCCTCTGGGACTTGTCTCTCTGTAGCCTTTTTCAAATTTGCAATACACTTCCCTCTTTCCAAGTTCCAAGAAGTTGCATCTTTAAAGCTATGTCTCCGCTTGTGACGAGGATGGTGAGCCTCTGCTGATTTGGTATAAAAATACCCTCCTATTTTTAATTTCTCGTTTATTTTTACATCTATGAACTTGTATGTCGGCTTCAATTTAATGGCTCGCAGAAACTCTTCTGCACCTAGATGCCGGTTTGTGCTCAACTGTCTTGGAGGCCTTCTTTAAACAGTGTCCTGCTGAGACACCTGGGGGATCTGCTTTTCAGAGAAGCTGACATTCAGTTTGCGTCTCTCAGGCTCATGGCTAGCTCCCCGGGGAAGCTGAAGGAACAAAAGCCTGAACGTGGCATAGATCCTGGCAAAACCAGCCGCTGTAGATTGGCTCTGCCCTCCCTGCTGAGATACACTGATAAGGCCATGGAGCTAACTGACAGAATCCTCTTTCTTACAAGGAAAGTCTGCAACTCCCTCTTCGCTTCTCTCTTTAAAGTCTGAATGTAGATAATTGTATTGCTGTCCTAAGGTGGAGAGGAGGGTAAATAGCAAATACCTCCATTCCTTTGACATACACTAGTGATGATGGTGCAGGTTTTTACAAATTCTAACAGGTTTTAGTAGGTATCAGGTAAATAATTGTAACATATATTGACTCTTTAAAGTTCCTTTTATTTCCCCCAACCCATTTCACTCCCAACTCATCAAATACCTCCGCTTGGCCAGTGCCGTCTGATACCAAAGCACGAAGGCACCCTTTAGTGTCTGTATGCGACGCACCGAGCTTTAATAACTAACCCAAATGTAAACCCAACTGCATCATTATTAGACGCTCAGAGCAACAGAGTATAAAGTGCAAGATAGTCCGCTTAGGGTGGCTGGTTGATGAGCAGTGGTAGCGGATGGGTCAAACAAACACAGGACTTTCACCCAAGAGAGCGCTTTTTGTTTTTCCGGTATCCAACTAAAAGTCAACTTTTATTTATTTTGTTAAATCAATCGTTAGTCAAATGACCCGTTAGTATCGTTTGTCATGTGAGTTGTTAGTCACTCTGTAATCACATGAGTCAACGTTAGTGAAGTTAATGTTAACCACGATCTTTTCCGAATCGTAACTAGGTAGTTTTGTTGGCTAAACCTAACTTCCTGTGAAGACGGAAGTTTAAGAAGAAGATTAAGAAACTGCATATAACGAGCGTATATTGTCCCTGGCACGTCCAAAACTGACGCTAGAGGGGTATGTAGAGCGTCATAGTTTGAAGCTTAGGGTTCTTGGCCAAGTCTCTTTAATTGTGAGTTGGGAGTGACAATGTGTTGTTTTAAGTAGCTTGAAGACTGTTGATTTTTTCCAACTATTTATTGAAGATATAGTAAATGAAGTTTACAAAGAGTGACGGCAATAGCCTCCAAATTGTAATTTGAAATGTGGATTTGCTTAAAATAAAGTTGGAAGATCTTTGTCATCATGGTTAAAGTAATGACTCCAGTACTTGTTTATGTTTTATAACATATCACGCCATTTCCTCCTCCAGACGGACAAGAGTAATACATTCTTTGGGCATTGAAACAATTGATTGGTGTTCAGGTTATTATAACATGCTTGCACATGTTGGAACATAATTGAATCCTCACAGCAAAGTATTTCAAAGCACAGTGCAGTGTATTCAGAATATAGCGTTATGATTGACAAGCCGCCTGATGCGCTCTGACCCTGCAGCCAATGCAGATTACAATAATAAAAGACGGGGGATGTTTTTACATGATATATGACTCAGGTCTGGCCGTCTGCCCTGCCTTCTTTGATGGAGGGAGAGTCAAGAACATTAAGATGGTAATGCACGCAAATACTTTCCAGTCAATGCTCAGATTGAGATACTTAAACTCTGCGTGGCATTGTTTTGGATGCACACTGAATCTCTCTGCTGCCCCCGTAATGACTACAAACTGCAGTGTAAAATTGAATAAAACAGAAACAAAACAAACCGAGATTCAATAGTGAGAAATGAATGGGGCTTTTCTACAAGACCAGGGAAGTGTATCTAATCCCTTAATTAGACAGAATGTCCACATTAGTGTTTTTTTTCTTCTTTTTTTGTGATGGCCATATATATGTAGGAAAGAGAGAGGGGAATAGAGAGAATGGGAATAATTAAAATAAAAGAGAATCAGGTTGGACTCTGACATGTGCTCTAGATTTGATGTTCAGCTGAGGTCCTTAAAGAGAAACCACAAACTGACTTCAGAGACAGGTTTGAAGCCTCTGTTGTTTTCCTTCACAGATTAATAAAAGTAGGGAAAAGTAGTGTTTTGTTGATATCATCTGGTTTGTTTGGACCGAATTATTGCTGCCAAGAAAAGAAGCACAGCTTTTTTTTTTTGCTGTCTGTCTCTTTGAGAGCAAGACAATTAGACTACTTTTTTGCGTCTCACCCTGAGCCAGAACCTTACTTCACAAAATATACTTGCTGCAACAAACTCACAGCATCACAGAATGTTTGAATCTTAAATCACACTTTCCTCAAGACTTTGAGAGGAGAGAGAGGGGTGTGTGTGCATGGGGGAGGGTCACACAATGGGTTTAACGTTGGCTTGCTGCTATTACGTTACGATGAAACCAGCAGACACTAATGGAATGATAGCAAATGAAGCCAGGGAATGCAATGTTGCTCATCGCGGCTTAAAAGTGAGGAATTATACCAATAAGTATGGTTAATGGGAACACAAGTCTGAGCATATGAAGGGGTTGCATGTCAACAGAATAGTAAGCTGTATTGTAAAACTGTAAAAGATCTGTAAAGAAAATCAAGATAGTGCTGGTGATGCATGGAGGTCATTTCTGTCTCTAAGGATGTTGCAATAGATAACAACGGAGGAGGGAAGGGAGCATATTGGAACACAAACACCGGTGATGTCTCCCTTAGCGCCTGTTCCACCCCAAATTCTCTATGGCTCTATGGCAACCGTCTCTATGGCAACTGTTGGCTTTTGAAGACCACCTTAACACAGACACAAACACACACCAGATGCTGTACACACAAACCCGTGTTGTAGCCTATTGTGCAATGACAGGTGATTCATGCAGTGGGGGAAAGGTTTGTCTTTCTGTGAAAGATATCTCGAGTTTGCTACGAAAGGCATTTTATTTAATGAGAGACGCCGGTGATCAATCATGATTATGTTCTTAATCTCTGTGGATTATATTTGCTGTTGTGCTGAATTATGAACAGAGACATGCGGTGGCCAACAGGGGCAAAACATTTCCATTAGGAGAAACGTGCTGCAGCTTCAGAAACGAAGTTAAAACCAAATACGAAAATCTAAAATTATAAAATAACCTTCTTGCCGTTCAATCTCTTCTGTGTCATTTTTCTAATCTTACACAAGCATCATTTAGCTTGCACAAGGCTGCATTGATAACTTGGATTATGTACGTCATAAAATCCCAAATGGCAGCTTGTTTTGGGATTTATATGCGAGGGAATGGGATCGGCATGTAGGACAGCAGCTCAGAATAACAACAGCGCCAATGTGGGGCGTGCAAAGAGTAGAGCCGAGATGTAATTGCGTAATAATTCTGTTTCGCTCATACGTTTGCCACTCTGGCAATCATGATGGAAACACCCTGAAGAGGGATGCCCAATAAAGCTCTCGCCCTTGACAGTCATAAAAACAAGAATGCAGAGACCCAGTGGTAGATAGTGAATAAGATTATGTGATATGTTCACCCCGGAGGTGATGGAGATCCTGGAGGACATCTGTTAAGGCTGTCCTCTCTGATGTGTTTGTTTACACTCTGCTAAATATCCTTGCACAGTGAAATCTAATTAATAGTTTGACATTAAAGCTGCAATAATTAGCGTCCAGCAAAACTTAGTGTTAAAAAGTGTTATTTATGTTTTGTTTGAAGAGTGCATTCTTACTGAAGGAAAATGAGGACAAAGAGGAAGTTGTAAAGAATGAAGTAAAAAACATCTTTTCCCCATTCTCTCATGTTTTATAATCCCTTTGGGCTCAGGTGTTATAACCATTCTGACAGCTTCCTTGCATTATCATTTCTCTATGAACGCCTTCATTATAAATCTGTGCTCCTGCCATTGCCGTGTTAAATAATTTAAAGACGCTCAAGCCAAGAAGCCGCCAAGTAGTAAAGATCAGCTTCAAAGCTGAGCACTCACGTGTTGTTTATTCAGCCTTGAATACTGTATTTTTTTTAGGTCAAATTTATCTACAATAGCACCTTTAGTTATGCACCTAAACCTGTGGTGCTTTCTTTATTCGCTTTAAAATACCTCAATTGCTGCTACACATCCATTTTAGTGCTCTGTAAAGCCTGATACAAGTTTTAATGGGACACTACAGCTCTTTTGGTACATGAGATGAATGGGATGCACAACATAGACATGCACCATTTCTCATAAATCACAGACAGCTCCACATAAAATAAAATGTAATCTGTATGTGTTTTGCAGGAGAGGAAAAAAGAGGTTTACAGGAGGCTTTGTTAGTGTTGAAGGAGGAGCTCAAGGTTGTTTGTGGGCATGTATGCGCGTGTATGGGTGTGTATTATTTCTGTTGTGGGGGACATAAATCTGTTAACACATTGTCACACTGTGGGGCGTAATGCTCCCTTAATGTAAATCCTTACATTTTAGGGTGAAGATTTGTAGGTTAAGGTAAGAAACTAATGTTAATCTAATGTCCTCTAAAGTGAGAGAAACACAACTACGTGTGTGTATTGATGTGGATGTGAAAGTTTCTATTTACATCCAGTTTTTATGTGCATGCGTGTGTGTTTGTGTTTGCTGTGTGTGTTTGTGAATTAGAGAAACATCAATATTCTGGATGTTTTCAGGTTCACCCTCAGTGCCTCTATCGATTGCACAAAGACTGAAACATCTTCAGTCCACGAGAGACACGTGGAGAGAGATTTTTGCTTTCAGTTTATAAGTACAGATGGCGTGCAGAAAAAAGGACGAATTGCCACAATGCTGCTGAACGTTGCAGGCTACCAGTAAGTGAATAAGCAACAGAGACAAAATGGGAAATGACATCAGTGAAAATATAACAGAATCCCACAGCAACACACCACAAAAGCAAACTGTAGTGTTAGAGCCCGCCGGCATGTCTCCAAACCAAGATTCAACACCAAACACCATTGAAAGTGACACTGGTGACAAAACAGATTAAAAAGAAAACCAGTCAGATGGGCGCAGCGTCCAAATTAACATGGACCTACAGCGAATGTGCCAAGGCTGGTGCACACAATTAAGACATAACGCTGTGGCAAAATAAAGTTTTCCATTTCCTGCTGCACATTAACTCGGTACTTACTTGCATGAGCGAGCAGGGAGCGATCCACTTTATGTCACCTTAATTATTACCTGGAACAACACGCAGACTTGCATACTGCAGGCGAAGTCTGCACCTCTGCCATCTCTGCATGTGGCAAATGAACAGTAGATACAGCCACGGCAAAAAACACCGATGTAGTGCTCAGAACCATCACGAAGAGAGAAGATCGTTCATTCTAACTGGATATAGTGGCAACTTCCAATTGAACTGATCATGTCAAAACCAGTAAGTAAAAAGCAAAGATGTTTGCTCTGGATTCAGAGTTACATGTTGAATAATGAATATGCCAAAACTCTGAACTCCATCTGAACTCTATAAATTATTCCCAAACTAAATACTTTGTTTTACCCTTTGGGCTGGAAAGTAGGTTTCACTTTCTTAAAAAGTAAGACATTCCACATCATAATTAATAATCCTTTGGATCCTTCCCCTGACTGAAATGAAAAATGCAACACCATCCCCTGAATATCTCAAAATAAATTACCATTGATAAGTAAACATGCAAAAAAGAATTTGAAATGTTATACTATACAATTTAAGCCTTGTATTAATAGAACAATGATTTTCAATGGGAGTAGCTTACTCCAGTGTTGACTGTACGACTGTACGACTGTACGACTGTACGACTGTACTGTGTACTGCCAGTCAGGATAAGTGCTTAGATGAATGCAAAATTTAGAGGTGGGCTGTTAACTTTGCATGACTTTGCACAATTTAACAGACTAATCCTGAGATAAGTTTGCGTTGTATCACGGGGCTCACTGAACCGCCTAGTGGCCGTAGACAGAAATGCACGTTGAGATTTAAATATTATCTCGGCTTTATTATTCTTTATTATAACACAGAGTAAGAAGATAACTTTTTGTGGTCTTTTTGGAGATCCCAATAGACGACACGCCTCTCTGTGTTTGAACATAACCCTAACCCTAACAAGTCATGGAACTTTACAGGTGTGTAGTTGAGATCAAAATGAAAGGCAGAGTTTGAAGATGGATGTGGTCCCCAATTCAAGTGACTGAGTAATCTACAGCAATACATTTCAATTCTAACGTATATCTTTAATTGTGCATAACAATTCTCTCTTGAAACACATGCATGACTTGACCATGTCACTCACTTCTTGCACATTGTTAGATCACCTCTGACTCATGCTCCGGCATGAAACAAGTTAATTGCCTCCCTGGGCAGTGTGCAGCTGTGAATAAATATCCACTAATTGAGTCATTTTCTTAATTCCAACTCATTTGGAATCACATTGGTTCTGACCGGCTCCTGCTGATGCCCAGCAGTGTTGATGAGAAAATTATATTAGACCAGAGGAGTCACACCCACAGAGAATGACACAGGCCTCCAATTAAACTGGATCATAATCTCGTACGCTTACGCTCTCACCACGATACATACATTATCGAGATTGGAATGCCTTAATTCTCCCATACATTGACAGAGCCAACAGACATTCTCCTTATCACCAAGTGAGCTGTAACCTTGAACGGTTGATAAGTAATATTACTTTACCCTGGAGGAAGTGCCTCAGATTGCCCCTCTACCTTAATGCACTAAACATTGTTCTAGTTTTAATTGCACAACGGTCACTAGAGGTGTAGAGAAACTAGAGCATTCAAAATAAAATGAGGGATGTTATATAATGTTATTTCACACGTCTAGGCTATCAACAAAAAACTGAAAAAAGACGACTTCCTTACATTTTCAGATGAAAGGATTATATTTTTCGAGAGTCCCACACAACAATGAACAACAAAGACATCTTCAAAAGAAGAGAGGAACTTAATATCGCCCTAAACTTTAACGAATGCATGAGTCTTTCACTTCAGCAGACCCTCAGGTCTCAGGTGCTCATGCCTAAAGGCAACAGTGACGTTTGAAGATTTGAGCTTTTGATGTATACCTGAAATCTGCTGTTTGCAAATACAAAATGATTTCCTTTTCCTTGTGTATTTACCAGAAATCCTCTAAATGGCTGCTCTTTCAGAGAAGTGTTTAACATAAATCTACTATATGCAAGTACGGATTGGAGGGCCTGCAATCCAGCGGTGGAATGGCAGGCAAAGAGAGGTTGCTCGGGGCAGACAGTGATGGATGGGGAGTGTCTGCGGCCATCGGCTTAGTGTTAAGCATACGCTGCATCTCTCTCTCTCTCGTCCCGCTGCCCTTTAAGGAGCATCAGCAAGCACTCCATAACTCAGCGGCAAGGAAGGTGGGGACACACAGCGCTGGTCAGCCCTGATAAAGGTCTGCGTCCTTGAGAGGTGAATAAAGAGTAAACAGCACATGATCCTCACCTTTGTCGTGTGGACATTTGTGCATTTGTGCATGCTGGGTGAGCGTTGTTTGTGTTGTGTGACAGGAGGAGAAAGTGTCAGCTCGGGCTAATCAGGCTGCCACTCAAAGTAGTTCAGGTAGATCTGATCAGGGTGGGCCGAATGTTTCAGACTTGATCGACACAATGTGGCGCAATTGGTTGGAAACTTTTAATGGATTTCTTTCAGGAGATTTCCTGCGTACGTAAATAATATAAGTTTGCCACTCTCCATAAAGTCGTGAGATTAAAAAAAGTTTTTGAAGTTTAGTACAGCACAAATGCGAGAGCTAAGTTCTCGGTAAAGAAAACTGAATGTTGAAAGTTGTCTGAATGGCCGACGAGTGCTAGCTGAACCTGGGGGTAATCGTCCAAGAAATGTTTCATCAACTTGTGCGCTCCCTTCCTCAGCAGATTTGCATCCCCTCCTGTTCGCCTGATCTTTCCAACTTTCTCTCTCACTCCATCATTCAATGAATGACCCTGAACAACTGTCAGTGTAGCAACATTTAATGGTCTCTGCAATCACTGTGACATGTTTGCAGTAAACAGAGACCCCTTCATGGCCCTTTGCCGCATTGGGAATAAAATAGAGACACAAACGGTTATCGTTCAGTCTCCAAATGGCCTGTATGTACAATCAAGTGGGTGAGATATCATTTAAATTAAAACAAATACATTTCACGCGGTGATTTGAGCATTTTGAAATATTTCAGGACGAAGAATTTTACAAATATGTTAATCAATGTAATAAACTTGGAGCAATATCTTTTTTTACTGATGAAATATATGTGGAAACTGCAAGTCTATAGCACATTTCTTCTTCAACAAGGAAAAATGTAAAAAAATAAATAATTATAACAGAATAAAATGTCTTGATCAGATCCAAAAATAGCCTCACCTTTATTTAAAAGCAGTGATGAAAATGTGTTTTGTTTGCCCTCATAGTGATGTTTGTTTCTCTGCATTAAAAAAACATACATTTGAGAGGGCACATATTCATCTTGATTCTATTTTAATCTGAAACTTGAGATCAATGATGTTGCTACTCAAACTGATGTGCAAAGTGATTTCAAGCAGTAATCGAGTGTTTAGCTCCTGTTTAATCACAAAGTGTATATTCCTCATACTGAGGATGCTTGTTACATAAACTAGGACAAAAAATGCTAAAATATAATTGATGTGCTTTTTTTCAGATCAATATGTTGCTTTTGCAAGAAATAAAAACACAGCTGAAGTGGCATGTTTTCCATGACGGAGAGAGAGAGAAAATCAATGTGCACCTGACAGAATATCATGAAATCATGACAGCGCGTATAGATTTTTTTCGATGCCTCAAGGCTTTCTTCAAAGCCATAAAATTCTTTTCATTTCAGCGATGCTTTATTACCATGTGCTGTATTTCTCTGCAGGGGAGTCTTCATAGTGAGCGTTGACGCTGAATAATAGCACAACATATTACAGAGCACCAGCCATGTCGATATCAGCTGCTTTTTTTTTACGTTTGTATGCAAGGACACCACAACTAAATATGCTGTAGTTTGTGTTATTTTGGTTCTAAGGGTTAATTTTCTACTGTTTGTAAATAACAATATATTTTCCATCAATCCCATTTAGTTTTTGACTTGTGTCGTACTTTTTGATAGCGAGTACAGTATCAAGTGTGTGACGCTAAACGACTGCTGAATTTCAAGTTATGTTTAGTGTAAGCGCTTCATTACTAGAGTTTGAGTTAGTGTTCGGGTTGGGATTTTAGTTTTTAAAAAATGCAGTCCGGTCAGAGGTACATCATCTGCAGAGATGGAGCAGAAAAGCAAATGACACTTTGATAATCATGCCCTTTTTTTCCGCTTGACTGTCAGTTAACGTTGAACTCACAAAATAAAGTGTATTTGGCCATAAGCAATGACACGGAACAGCTTCAGTTTATGATGTCCTAGAGTTAAGATGCATGGCACACAGATATAGATACCTGGGTCAGCTGGTCAATGAGGGTCCACCGGTGTGTGATGAATTGAGCGGTGACATCTGTCGGGGAATGTTGCCGTGCCATTTTGTCCCACGGCGACCGGCTCATTTCTCAGTGGAGATGTGGAGTCTGGATGGGCAGCAGGGGCAGAGGGGCCGAGTGGGACTCTGTTTAGAGTACATGTGGGCAGCCGGCTGTCCTCTATCTGCTGGTGTAAGAGCCAGACTCAGCTGAAAGTGCAGCTGTCACTTCTGCTGGTCTCTCTTTCTCAAGTACCAACTTCTGAGTTGTTTGAACTACTTTCACAATGTCATTGCTTCAGAAACGACACGTGAAGGATTTCTGATAAGACGTCCTTTCAGCAGGTCGGAATAGTTTGTCAGTTGTTTCCAAAACTGTGCAAATAAGTTGCCAAAAAACAACCTTTTTTTCCGATTTGCATTTCTTCGGTTAAGGTTTGTTTAGGTTTATGCACAAGTGAAAGAAGATGGGCTGCGTGGTGGCTAGCACTGTCGCCTCACAACAAGAGGGTCTGGATTCGACCCCGGGCTGGGCTGCATGTTCTCCCCGTGTCAGCGTGGGTTCTCTCCGACTTCCTCCCACACTTAGGTTAATTGACTACTCTAAATTACCCATAGGTGTGAATGTGAGCGTGAATGGTTAACTAAGTGCCCTGCGATAGTCTGGCTAAGTACCCTGCCTTCGCCCCAATGTCAGCTGTGATCGTCTCCAGCCCCACCATGACCCTGAACAGGGTCAGGTTAAAGATAATGAACAAGTGAAAGATCACACAGTAGTTTGTGTTAGAATTACTACTAATGTTTAGTGGATCTCTGTTGTCACGGTAAAAATAAACTGATGTTTTGGTGCTTTTTGCTGAAACAACTGATGCTGTCTTTTGTTCTTGGGAGTTTTGTGTGCATACAAATATGATGGGAGAGCAATACCCAGTGATAATATCATTTTGTGAAACAATTGTTTTTGCATGATTGCTCCCTATTTGAAATAGTAGACTCATCAGAGACCCAAATAAAACAAAATTGCTTATATCCTATTCTATTTCCAGTGATTTTATCTTTTGGTATTAGATGTCTTCTCATCTCAGCTTCCCATTGTTGAATGTCCTCTGATAAATAAAATGGTTTGAATAAACAGTCCCACATTTATGAAATGTAATTGTGTCTGAATGTTTAGAAGTGTCAGCTTTAGAGATACTGCTGCTGCTTCCTCTCAAGGGCAGCACACAGTCAACTGTGTGCATTTCAAAACAAAACAGACCTGGAGGCCATGCAGGTCTCTCTGAAATATAATTCCGCATTACAGGATAATGACTTTATTTAGAACAAAAAGAACCCATAATGAGATTTGGGAGGGGATATTTTTATTGCATTTTCATTTATTTACCTTTTAACCTTCATTTCGAAATATAAAACTCCATGAACAGGTTCACCCGTGATCATTTTAAAGATCAAAAATAAAAACCTTTAATTGCATTATGAAAAAAAGCTTTCTTGTAACTTGACGAGTGAGAAATTCCATATCCATCGTCACTCCATGGGACTTAAACTCAATTAAAACAGGCATTTTCTTGTATTATTTTTCATGAGCCATCGTCTCAAAGAACTACGATGATACATAAATCCCTCACGCATATTTCATTTTCATCCGATGCATTGCTTCATGTAACATAATCCCCCTTTTTAGTATTTACAGTAGATAATAGAAGCCTTTTTGCCACCAAAGGGAGGCTTACTGTGGATTTCAGCCAAGGTCCGTGTACGAAGAACAACTGACTTTCACATTGAAAGTTTGCCATTAACTTTCCCTTTCAAAGCCTTTACCCACTCACAGAATTCCAATTAATGAATCCACACTTTTCTGCTTTCTCCCTCATTAAGGAGTATTGAGAGGGAAGGTGTGCACCCCATGTAAAGAGATGGGAACTTTTGACCCCTCTAATCTATACATGCGACAGAACAATGGTACTTTAGCTCCAGGGACGGACATATGTAAATCAAAGACTTGGAATATATTATTGTATTTTATTATATTGTATATATTGTGCATTTTCCATACTTAATATTTCTATTTTATTGTGTAACTTCGTTTGCTGCTGTCACAGACAAATTTCCCCACATCTCTAGGTGCTCAGTAAAATTTCATCACGATCAAGAGAAATAATGGTCAAAAATGTGAGAACGGCAGCCAGTTTGCATAGTGCCCGATTTCACTTCAACATTATGATATGAACAGTAAAACATTGACATGGAAACTTGAAAGTTCAATTTTGTGAAGCCAGTGGAGCAATTTGAAATGATATTTCCTTTTGTCTCCAGTCATTCATCACATCTTTACTGAATATACACACGTTATACTGTGATCAAAGGGTCAAATACAGAGAGCAACTTCAATCAATCATTATTAAAGCAGACAACTGATGAAACATCAAAGAGTCACGCTGTCCAAATTAGACTTGTCATTTAACACATAAAACACTATTTAGGGAACGGTTTCAAGTTTCTCTTTTTCTGCATGCTGATACAGGAGCACGCGTCTCGTATTAACCGCTGTGTGAACCAATGTAAAGTAACCCCACTGTGTATGCAAATGAGCTGATTAATTAGACAGCATTGTGCTCGGTTTCTTCTTCATGGTCATAGGGTAGGTGACGGGGAGATGGGAGTTGCGCTTGGGGACGAGAGGAAATCAATATCTCAACATTTCAGGTCTCCCTGTGCTTTTTTTAGTAACGCGATGCACAGGTGTTAATCACTGAGTCAATTGTTTCATTAATCAAGTGGAAAGTCCCTGAAGGCTGAGACAGGTATTACAGCTCTCTCTCTCTCTCTCTCTCTCTCTGTCCTTCCCTCTTCCTGACAAGTAGATAACTATCCTTAAAAGAGAGAGGAGATAGAGGTGACTGTGCTACAGCAGAGCCAAATCTCACAGGGAGGCTGTCAGGCTGAGTTCCAACACCGAAAAAAGCCCCCTGTCCTGATCATCTTGTTTCCTCAGCTGACTTCTTTGGGGCTGACGACACTGGTCATGTTTTGACAGTTTCTGTCACTTCCTCAGTCTGTTGAAATCGTATGTAATAGAAGAGATGAGCAGACAAAGGTTGGACTCAGGATTTGAAATCTCAAGGAATTACTATAAATGCTTTCCCCATTGTGCAGGTCCAACAGGTTCACTAACCTGCAATTAGTTTGCAAAACTGAAGCTGCTTGTTTCTCAAGTCAATAGAGTGGTCTCTCTCTCTCTGTCTCTCTCATATGATGAATGTTAAAACAGCCTTCTAGTGTCCAAATATGCATTCAGAAAAATCCAATTGGCAAAAGAAACAGTGGTACAACATAAGTGGTATATAACATATAACATATAACATATATAACATATGGTGCCCTTAAAAGCAGGTTTATGTAATGTCTCAGGGGACTTCTACCTGTGAAAAACACTGCCAAGTGCCTTCAAACTTTACCGATGCCTCTTGAATACTGCACTGTTCCATTAAAAGTGCATTTGCTTTAATTCACCACATTGTGTGGCATAGTGTAAAGTTAGCAAAATGCATTTCGTCTCCTTGACGACTTTATTAATACATGAAGCCGAGCTACAACGGCAGATGTGGGGCATCATCTTTTACACTTCAAAGCTCATTTGTTTCTCGGAGGCCTTGAAAGAAAAAAACAATGAGAAAAAGGGTCATGCTTTCATAATAGATGCCGGCATGTACAGTAGCAACACCAGATTGCCAGAGGAAGCAGTCGAGAGTCCTCTAAACAGAATGCATATTCGGCGATACAATGTGTTCGTTAAAGGACAGTTTTATTAATAATGCTGGCATTCATCTGTTTCTGTTCATCAAGGTTTCTATATTTTACTCGACAGAACGAGTCTTCACAGTAGTAGAAACTTGTAACTCCCTGCTCAAAAAGCACCGACCCTCCACTCCTATCCCTCACATATTATGTAGAGTAGAGCTCAGAATAAACTGTCATGCCAAAAGTTGTGAGATGATTATACACCCCGATATTTCAATAGAACAATCGGAGTAAGGAAAATGAGCAATGCGATAGTGTATCTCATGCCCTCTGGCACATCCTGAACATATAGAAAGGATGATTTTGATCAGCCATAAGGAAGGGCTTTACACAGACTCAGATGGCTGAGAAAAATTCCTGCAGCAAAGGCGTATTAATCTCACTGGGACGCAGATAAGAGATGAGAAAGCTATAGTGCATATCGGAGACAAATAAAGGTGATATGCGAGACTTCTCCTCACTGAGATAATCATGTGAACAGATGAGCCCAGCTTGGACTCATCTCTGAGGCTCACCAGCAAAACAGAGCTGACAAATACGGCGGCTGGGAGATGAGGGGAGCGATTATGAGTATGGCGGAGGAGAAAGGCCTTGGTGTGGTGAAATCTCTTAATGTTCTTGGATAGAGAGGGAAAGTCACGCTTGGGAACGGCATGCATATGTGTGTGTGTGTGTGTGTGTGTGTGTGAGCGACTAAAAAGCCTGTCACCTCTCCCTTATCGGTCTGCCACTCATCAATGGATCATGTGTGTGCATGCATACATGTTTAAGCATTTATATGCATGTGTGTGTGCGAGCGTGCTTGCTCATGTATGAACAAACTCCACTCTCAAACACCCTCTTTGCCTTTCCGGATAAAAGGTGTTTAAAAAAGATGAGGCGCAAGTTGCCTTTGAATTAAACAGGGAAGGATAGCTGTCGTTAGCACTGTAGTTGTTTGCCTTCCAATTTAATTTAGGAGAAGAGACCTTGTAGTGTAAATATCACTCTTACTGGAGGCTTGACAGGCTGAATTCCTTAGAGTCTAATGTTTTGAAGAGGAGGGTGAGGCTGACAGGAAAAGACTTTGGCAGTCTCTTTAGGTGTGAACAGAACAGAGGTGGGCCCGGTTTCAGTTTCATAACCGATGACTTTGTGTTGAATACGAATTTCACTCTGACTTTTAAGCCTCAAATCCCGTTTAGATTGCCTCGATGGATTCCAGTGGTCCCTACGTGGAAAATTTGTTCTGGAAAAAATAAATAAGAAGACGTAAAGGAGAAAGAGGACAAAAGATACTAAAGCTGGAATAATACCTGTCACATGTTGGGGAAAAGAACATTTCTGTACCGAGGCTTTCCTCTCATCCTCAAAGCTGGATCACTTTTTTTTCATTTTTTTTCATTTGCCATGTTGTTCGTAGGTCATTTTATAACCCTAAATTATAATGGCAATTTGCATCAAAGTGGCAGTGAATGAAGTGTGTCCAAAAACAGATTACCTGTGCAGCCTATCAATGAGGACGGCCTGTTTGAAGGAAAGCGCCAGTCTTGTGGCGTTTATGGCCACAAGCCCTCACTTGATTGAACCGCTGTATTTTACTGTGTGAAAAACGCAGTACAATTAACATCCATTAATTGAATGTATATACAGTGCAAACTGACCCAGAAACATCTATACTTTGATTACAGGGGGAAAATGAGACGAAAGCAGAATGAAGTTCTACATGACACAGCTGTAGCAGATAGGATTCTCTTTCAATGATTTATCAGTCGTTACATTTTTGTGCCCACCCTTTAGAAATTCATTTTTTTGTCCTCTCAAATCTCTTTGTGGCTTTCACACCTCTTTGCTATAGTTTGAGATGGATTAATAAAATGAAATGTAGGTGCTGCGCTCTGCCATCTTTCTGCAGAATTTGCAGAATGTAAAAGCTCCCCTTTCATTAAGTTTGCAAATGGATTCTTTGACAGCCAGTGTCAAAAACATGCACAGGGTCTATTAATAAGCGACTGGAGAAGCACACTGGAGGGGTAACCTCGGCGAGGCTTTAACCTTAATGGTCATCTTTTTCATGAATTTTTCATTTCCTCGTTAAGGTTTTAGCTATTAAAAGTGCATTTTGTTTCAACTAAACACTGTCAAACACATGATGAATATGTGAAGGTAATGAAACTGCTACATATCCATTGAGCACATTTGCGTAGAAAGCTCGAGGCAGATGAGTCATTTGATAAACACAGCCTGAGGCAAAACTACAGGAGCCATTTGTTGTAGCCTGAAGCCAGAGAACTAATAAAAAAAACAACTTCATACTCAGTGTAAATTGCAAGAGTTAGGAAACCAGTGGGGAAACTGAATGAAATGCTTTTTCATCGTGTTCTGTGAAGGAGCAAAGGATTAAAGAATAAGCACAAAAAAATGGTGTCAATATGTAGTGCTCAAAATTGTGCTTGGCAAAAATTCTCACCGCATGAGGGGAAAAAAAAAAACTCCATCTCCCAAGGGTAGAAATGATGTGACCTTATTTTCCCCCCATCATTTGTGTCCCAGCCTAAATCTGTCTTGTATTGTGATGTAAATGAGATGCATGTGTGCTGCTCATCCTGCTCTGCTGAGATGGAAAGGTAAATATTTGCCTGATGCTTGCAGGCTAGAGAGCCCGCCACATTGCACTATTCCATTAATAACCCACATCTTCACGCACAACAACACTGTATCTGCGCTAATCCGCCTGTAGCTCTATGTATATAAGCTCGGACTGCTTACTTAAAAGTCTTGATACTTACTTACTTGTGTGCTGGTCAAACCGCTCATGTTATTCCATTCTAACTCATAAGAAGTCCATTTTATTCCCATGTTTCCCATGTGGCTGTGTTGGGTTTTCTGTATGTATTTGACCAATAGTTTTATTTTCCTCAGATGTGCCAGTCCACGGAAAATACATTAGGTCAATCAGATGAAATGAATGAGCTCAATGTTTTCCCTTTGTCCCTTTTGAGCTCCTATTGATTTGACAGCGAGGTGTAATTTCACTCTCCCATTTCTTCGGCCCCCATTGTATCAGTGACATTGCATTGTTTTGTTTTCAAGAAGAATAATTGACCTCTTCCACGATACATGCTTCAGGTCACAAACACGTTGCCTATTGACTCAGCCTTTTTCAAATAGTCCTCGGCTGAATGGCAGGAGGAGCACTGGACTGTATAGGACATCCTATGTGTTAAATCATGCATGCATCTCCAATAAGAACAGATATCCTGATACTGAGTTGAATACATCGAGAGCGAGATACAGATCTGATGAAGGTCTATTTTAATGTAAAAGGCCATCCAATTCAATATACGAGATGAGCTGTGTTAGGTCATATTGGTTACACAGTACATCCCAGGTTGTGAATATGCAGTTTGCCTTGGAGCGTTATTTAATATATGAGTAACAGAGCTCCAGCTTGATATATTGACACAGCTAGCCAGCAACTCATATAAACCAGGTCAGGTTGTTTTTTTTCTCGCTGACATTTAAGAAAGAGCTTAACATTACAGATTGTCATCAGACTGGGAGGCACTGAGCTCAGAGCAATTCACACTCAGTTAAGTGTGAATTGCTGTTTTCGTGCACGAGGATAGTCTTTATATTGTTTGCATATGTTAGCATGGAAGTGTAATATCGTAGGTTAAACGTGCAACATAAACACAACAACATAAACAGCATGTTGTGAAACTGACCAGATTTACACTCAACAATCTATGTTACTCAGAGATGAATTATTGTCCGTAAATCTGCTTCCTTTTTTATCTATAGCACTGAATCTCAAGTTATATTTGCATACTTGTGAAGAAATATATGCTGCTAATGTACCAGCTTAAAACATATCGTGAAGTGATTATTTCCCCCTAATTCACTGTGTGAATATGGACATAGAAAGTCCCATATTTTGATGATAGCTTAATTATAACTGCACTGTTGCCCCATCTCTGATGGGAAATGTTCAGAAAAGTTCCGTTCTCTTTGTTGCTTCTACAATCTGACAACCATTTTAGAAGGTCGGAGATTCACATGACACTTTATCTGTCTAGTTATAGTCACAAGATCTGAGAAGCACTAATCTGCAGACTGTGCTGAAGGACTCAGTGGCCACTGGATAGATGCAGCATCATGGCTACTACTGCACATCAAGGACACACATTTGATGTCTCAAACATCCTCATCTCCTGTGGTTCCTTGACGTGACTGACTCCCTGTTTGGAATAGATGAAAACCATGTAGTGTGACCCAAAAAAAAAAGAAAAAAAATCGAGTTACTTAGCACATGATCAAGCCAAAACAGCAAGATAAATCATAACTTTATTTCACACTGTGTTACCTGAAATGCGTAGGCACCCAATCTAAATAAATAAATATTCTCTTGGTGAATAACATTTCACAGTATGTGAACCAGCAGCTACCATACAGGGAGAAACTACAGGGAGAATCCAATTGGACTTGGCAAAAACATGGCTGCTGAAGTGGCTGGTTTGCCTTTACTTACCGTGGCAGTGTGAGACTGCTCTCTGGCTCTGCCGTCTTTCTGAATGCAAGCCAAGGCCTCCTGCCTGCTACCGGGGTACAACAAGGTTGCAGCTGCGCAGCACTTTAAAGAGAATATTTAAATGCGTGCTGATAAATTGGGCCCTGTGGTGTGCTGTGTCTGTTTGTTCACTTCATGTGTTTTTCGCGTCCTTGTCAAATGATCTTGCGGTCTGCACAGTCAGCGAGTTGGTCGCGCCTACTTTGATCCCGCTGCATCGAGACTTCCACTAACTTGTCTTTGTCTAACTTTCCCTGTCAAAGGTTTAATTGTTAAATTAATGCTACATGTATTATGTTTCCAAATTGGATTTACCTGAAAGGTACAATCAACCCAGGGAGAGGGCAGTAGATCAACGATCACATTGATAGCGTGATTATTAGCCCGGCTTGATAGGATAATTCATTTCTTTACACAGGGATTGTGGAGTCTAAGCTTTGTAATTTATCCCCGCCACATACCACGCTGAACACAGATTACAGTATCACCTGAAACCAGAGGAGATCCAGACGAGCCAAGCTGGAGGAAAGCTCTCACCTTTCATACGGTGCGTAAATGAGGTTCCGTGGCATCTCGGATGAACAACATGGTAATCCACCTGAAATCCCTTCAGATCAATCGGTGTTGAAGGAGGCTGCACCCACCTATTCTTTTCCACCGCGGCGAGCCCAGGATTGTAGAGGAGATATATTTAAATCGGCTTAAGGAAAGTACACCATATCCTTGCCAGTATTGCATGTCTCTGTGTTGCTGGTATACAGTAGGTGAAATATGTGAATAATGTGATAAGACAGAATCAGATTAGAGATACTTTACTCAAGTTGTGGAATGATTTTTTTGTAATCTTTTACAGTTGTATGGGCTTTTAAAAGAGCATACAAGTATTACATTTTAGGTACACAGCTATACTGTATAGGGAGAAACCTATGACACTAAATAATTAATGGAGAACATATTACTTGGACTGTAGCCTGGCCTCATTACATCCCCTCGTAGACTCTTTTCATTTATGCAGTGGACTAATTTGTGAGGGAGCAGTTAAAGCATTTCTTCATCCCCCTCTAGCGCAGTATCCCGTAGCAAAGGCTTCTCTCTCAGCTGTAATCAAAGGAAAATGTGCAGCATGAGTGTATTCACTGAGGGCTCGCTAATCTTCAGCTCCGACTGTTTTCTGAGCTGAAAACCACTGGAGAGGCCGGCGGGTATGAGGCGCACTTTTATTGAATGAGGAGGTGAAGTACATGGCAAAATGACAGAAACGATCAAGTGAATTTTCTTGGTAGATGTCTGAACTTTCTGCAGGCTGTTTTCCTGCACCCTCCAGTTCCAGGGTAACTCATTCAATATGAAGAGAAGGAGGACTGGCTGTAGCATGAAGCTGCTCGGGGATGCCCTTTGAATCTTAATTGAAAGGACGCCATGGGCCAAGAGGTAAAGTTTACAGAGATTGTGAGGTTACTGAAGAATTCCCTCAGCTGTGAGGTCAGAGCACTCCCATTGGTTTTTTACAATGTGAGGGGACACACTCATTAAACAGATCCTACAGGATTCCCTTTGGAGATGAAGAATCGGATTAGTCCCCAAAATAGCGAGATAAAACAAAAAAATTCAGCACTCTGAGGCAGAAAATCAAAATTCATAAAAACTATTCATTGATAAGACGGACAGTTTGTACTTACACAAGTTTTTGACTGAGTTTAATTGTGATAGAGGAGAGACTCAACCAGAGAACTGTGTGAATGGAGTTCTATCTCACTGATAGGTATCACAGTCATCACAGAACCAGAGGATTAAAATGGAAAAAAGTATCTTCTGCCCAACCAGATAAATCGGAAAGCCTTGATGTGAATTCCCCACAGCACACAGATTTGGGCTGTGTGATACACTGCTGATCTTCACAGCATGATAGCCATCAAGTAGAGGCAGCACTTTCTGCGTTCTCTCTTACAAGTCAGTGTGTGAGACCGAGTTGAGACCAAATGTTGCTTTTTAGTTAGACTAGAATGAGTCAGTGAAGTAACTAGTAACGCTAGAGGGGTACCGATGCAAAGGGGCACTGACTGAGCTGTGTGTGTGTGTGTGTGTGTGTGTGTGTGTGTGTGTGTGTGTGTGTGTGTGTGTGTGTGGCCAACAGTCCTCTGTAGCTCATTATTGTGCTAAACTCTGAGCCCGCTCACTTTTTACTGGTCTAATTAAAATGCGACGGATTTGATTTAAATCCCTCTTGTAACTGTACACCCCTAACTATTCTGTTTCACTGGGAATACGTCACAGTACAGAAGATAAAAGACGCTTTGACGTCCGTTTCACTGGGATTCTAAACCGGCAACATTTTTTAGCCACTTGGCGGCAGCAAAAACATCACTGACAAATTACCCCCTTTTTAAGTAGAAATAGTTAACTTGTTAGCAAATGTTAAACATGGTCGTTACAGAGGACTCATTTAAGAGGAGTCATGAAGCCAATATTCACTCTCCTTTTAGGTCTGTTGTGGTCTCCACCAACTAAAGAGGGAAAGATATGGCCTTTTAGCTTGTAAGTGCTCCACTGTGTCGCTACAGAGCTTTTTCGCTGAAAACAGATGCCTCTCCTTTAGCAGAAAACTGAGCTGATTAAGAGCAGCGAATCAAAACTGTCGCTGGTTGCTTTGTAAAGCTGAGAGGGACTACAGAGTCCTGAGATCATTCTCTGTTGGTTTGTCACTACAGGCGACACAAGTGCTCATGGGATTCATTGTTAATGTGGACATATGAATAGTCACTTAGTTATAGGTAATATTAGGCAAGTTAAATCACTTTAGTATGATTGGGAAACAAGCATTTTTATTAGGAACCTGATTGATAGGAATTAGGAACCGACTTGAAGTCACCAGCCTCCTTTGTCTTTAATTTGCAGTTTAAGTATAATTTTCATGGCTTCTTTATTTCATCTATTCTGTTTTTCTCTCTCTTTGTGTTGAAAGCACCAACACAAGTATGCTCATTTTATAAAGACAAAGCCATGTGTGTAATAAATACAATCCAATAAGAATGGTACAAGAAATAACTGCAATTCCTGGTAATGTAATTATGGGGCTCCATATGGTCTCTCTTTTCTGCTTTTTCCCTGCTGTTTTACATTTCCGCACAATGATAATGGGAATAATTTTGTGTGTCACTGCTAAAGTATTTTTTCCCTCAGGCCTAATGAGAGATTATTCATTTCTTAAGCCAATTTTGTGAAGTTAAACTGTTGAAGTAATGGTTCAATTAAACAAGGGCAACCCTGCTTAGCTCCTGGCCTGAGACCTAATGTGTAACATCTTTCATCACCCTCTCATTCTCCAGTCACATCCCTCTTCACGATAAGCTATCTATAAAAGGCTGACAAACCTTAAACTCAAAATAAATAAAGAACTCACAGGAGAACCATTTTCCTGTTTCATTCCTGTAAACATCTCTCGGTGTGTACTCTGTAAAACCGTAACGCTTTATTTATTTTGTCCCTCTCTGTAAGCATACAGCAAGGCTTGCACTTTCTTTGGAAAGCTGATAAATATGAAATATCGCCCTACGACCTGAAAGCGCCAGGGTTGCTTTGCATGACTGCACTTAGTATCTCTGCTCAAGACTAAAAGGATGTGTTGCATTGAGTAAGACCAAGAGCAGCCCTCCTTATCTACATGGGTGAAAAGCAGAAAGCAGATTCAAGGTTTATGTTCTGGCCAGCCACAAGGCTGTTTGAACCTCTTAGAGAAGTGGAAAAAGTTGCAGCTACAGTGCTGATGCTGTGCAGTTGTGCCAAATGCTGTCAGACAAAGTCTCCACATAGATTTGCCAACATGTGCCAAGACCCAGAGCGTTGAGAGGACACACTGTCACCCAGAACTAATCTAGCACAGACAGGCATGGACAGGGCACAGTTTTCACTAATTTACACACATCCAGTGCAAGCCCTACTGCTGTTTTTTTGCTGCTGTCTCACAGTGAATTTAACTAGCATTTCAATGTAAAAAAAAAAAACACCAGTCAGCGCGGTTTTCCACAGATATAATATACATAAATAATATTACAGAGAGGCCTGGAAGGGGAGGATGTCATATTATGTAAAAACTGTTTAATTTCCATATTTCCAATTTGCAACTAAAATGCTTTATCATCTCAAAACATATCAGGATCCAAATTAAATTAAACTAATTATATGATGTTAAAATGTGATACTATTGCTGATGTATCTCTCTGCAAATGGTGTAACAAAGCACCTCTACAGCAACCATCAGGGTTTCGCACAAACTCGAATCCCCCTCCTCAGAGCCTCAGTCCGTCATGTGCTGTCTAAAACCAATGGGTACCATGTCTATAACCCCGGCCAAAAGGCTCAGCTGGGCTTTGTGCTGGGAAATGGACTGCTGGACCCTGCCAAAAAAGCCCTCAGTCATTTCTCCCAACTGTAGTCTTTGGGGATTCTTGTTAATCCACCGTACCCATCATCTATAAATAAGTGGCACACTTGTGAAGAGGGCAGTTTAAAAAGAGTGGTTTGGGGCCGGACACTTACAAGGCCTATCAGTCTTCATTTCCACTCGGCTGAGCAAAGCAAATTGGAAGCGGCCGACAGGAGCAGGTAGAGAGGAAAGCCTGTAATGTCAGGTGTTGTTAAAAAAAAAAAAAAAACGTTCCTCTCAATTTACAAATCCTTCACACTTAATGGCAAATAAAAAGAGTTGTAATTCTACTAAAATATATCATCTGCAATGTTGGTGTGCATTTTGAGATAGAGTGTTAGAGTTTCTCAGTGAAGGTTGACACCCTCTGCTCTGTCCTTACTTTGAATAAATTCTATTTATTTGGCTGGTGCGTTGACTCCAATTATAAATACAAAAAAAAATGAATTCAGAGTAGCTGTTTTTTCTCTTAACTTTAAGATGCCCAGGGCTGTTTGACTCCCCAGTCAAAGTCTGCACTAAACCGTAAATACACTACAGCTATGATAGGGAATGAGTTGTTTGTTTCACCCCACTGCTTTGCCAGATATTTGTTTTATAAATTGCCACGGGGTAAGGCGATTATACAACCTAATTCTCACTGTGGCATTAATTGTCAAGTAGTTAATTAAAATGCACAGTGATTGGAGTGTACACTGCCCCGCAGGACGTAATAAAGCTTATATCATAAATACTTGATTGTGAGACTGATACCATAATATGCACCATCTCATCTATCAGCAGTAATGAGGTCTTGAAATCACACTTCTTGTCACCTTTAATTTCTGAAAACCGTATCTGCCACTTTAATTTCTTGTCACTAATAACTCATTAAAGGACTAACCTCTTTAAGGCAAGAAGGATGGACCATGTTTAGCAATGTAAAGCTAGTTGTTAGGCGTTCATTGCTTAGAGCAATAGGGTTAAATGGGCCGGATTAGCAGACTGATTATAAATATTACACTGCTAAATTGAACCATGGGATTTAGCTTAGGCGATGGACTATACGGTCTGTTTGTTCGTGTTTTTGTTCAATTTCTTTGTTGTTTATTTGTCATTATCTCATTAGGTATTCTGAACAGATCTGGCAAGAACTTTCCTTTCTGTTTATGTACTTTAGAGGAAATGTTATTGCCTTACGGTTGCGTTATGATGCATTAATTTCTGACAAAGTTCATTGATGTGTCTACAGCTGTGACAGAGTTGTAAGAATACATTTTTCGGTGCCTAAAGTCCACAGGTCTTTCTGTCAAGCGAGGATAAAGCAGGACAACATGAAAGGAAAAGGGAACTTCCTTTTGATGTTTGTCATTTTGTTGCTATAGGTTATACAAATTGATTTTTATCGATTGAAAATAGTATTTATCCTGATCACCTTCTCTGTCGGGCTATGTAGTTTACAAACCATTAAACCATAAAAAATATTCAAGGATTCAAGGATAGAATACAGATTTTTGGGGGATTTTTTTGTTTTGTTTTTCCGAAATGGTCAATAAAGTCGATCTCCAAAAATGTAACAAGACTAATTTGTTCATACTGCTGGATTTTTTTAAAAACTAGATGCCACATGTTTTGCATTAACCATTATGGCTTAAATACTTTTCTTTATGGCTGTGAAGCAGCTCTGACCAGCTGGCATGCTCTCTGCCCCTTTCAGCCTCACAGCACTATTCAGTCCGCTGACAGTTGTTTCATGTCGGTCACATAAGGAAGACACTGCAGATAATATTCTGCATCTGTAAAACAGATGTGCTCCGAATGTAAACCCATCACATATTATTCAAGTGTGCAGACTGGAGGATGATGTCAACTTAGAAAAGTATGTTACCATTATATATCCTGATGGAGAAATGAATATTCAGTAACTATCTGTGTTGTTGAGTTGGTCAGTTTTATAGCTGATTGCAAATCAGATATTTGTGCTGTACGTTAACTGCCCAGTGCCAAACAGGAAGCAGCTTGCTGGTGAACAAAGTGGAGCATTTAACAGCTAAAGAGACATATTTTCCTCAGGAGTTGGGCTTACGTTCACCTGAAACATGACCAAATAAATTACGATTTGGTTTTGCCACTCCACCATATTAACTTTTTAATTTGATAATATGTCAATCTTTGGGCTTTGTACTACCCTCAAGTAATGCAATTAGGTTGGCAATTGTATTAAAAGATTTGTTTTACACTGATTGAAAACATCCGTTATCTGTGGCTGTTGCAGGACTGTAATAAGCTATACTTTTATGAGAAGTTGAGAGTTGGCAACACTGGGCTTAGTTTTCGGTTGGATAATTAAAATCTAGCGTAATATGCTACTCTGCTATATTTCTTCAACCGAAACATTTTATGATTATTGCACCATAATTGTTTGTCAAATCTGTCAATCACTGGAAAGCATACTGACTTTAAACAAATTTTTTGACGTCAAACTTTGCAACTTTCCAATTAAGGTTGTGCCCATAGTTGCATGCAGCACTGTAATAGGAGATTGTGTGAAGGTGAGACTTCTAGATTAATGCGGTGTGTCTGGATTTAACTCATGTGGCCACCGGGTAGCTGGATTCCATCTGTAAAAGGAAACATGATTTTGTGGATACAAATATTTTGTAAGAGTGAAGAAGAATGAATAGAAAGAGTAACGTGAATTTCTCCTGAAGAAATGTGCCACTGAAACCTCCAATCTATGATTCAGATTGTTATGATTACTGTGATCTCACCGTGACACAATTACCACGATCTTAGAATGTATCTTCATACATCCTCCATATTTTATGAAGGTACACTTCTTCAGTCCTATGACTTGGATGCAACTGGAACTCCACCACACTCTCATCGCTCTGAATAAAAGTGCCTGTGGTCTCTGTTTTTTCTCTAACTGGGGAATGCCACGGGTGTCAAAGCAATCACAGCAGCTTAGAGGCATGAAGTCCAATGTTACCCTCCTGCTGTCAGCCTGCTAGCCCACCAACTCTGGAGCCCTGATCCAACCTGACACATGGGACTGCACAGTACAACCCCCATTACCTTTAGGGTGCTTTTTTTCCTTCATAGACCTAATTATCTCTCTTTCTTTGGAAAAGAACTCAAAGAGGGTATTTTAGATTTTGTTTGCCACTCGCTCTGTATGGTTTTCACAGCATCTAGCATTTTTTTATATGACCATGTGAAGTCATCGACTCAGTAACCAGCTGCTAGGTTTATGATGTCACACATCCTAGTTTTAATCCTGAGTTAGTCATTTTACAACTAAAGTATTACAATTCATCATTGAAGTAATATTTTCACTTTTTGGGAAATAAACGTTTTCGCTTTCTTTCTTTCTCTTTCTTGCCAAAAGTTAGATGGTCTGAAGCTACACACACAAAGGACATACACAAAGGACATACCTGTATTGTCTGGCAGCAATCTAACAGCACCATGAATTACATTTATAAAAAATACAATATCAATTTCTTTTCTATTTATTTAAGGTGATGATGACGAGGCCAAGGCACAACACAACACGTTAGCACTTGTAATGCTGTAAATGCTTTTGAGCTATTTATGAAATTAATTGTGTGACCCATACACTTTTATTTAGGCTCAGCTGCAATTTAATTTCTGGCTCTGCCTCTGCTTTAGACAGTTGTTTCCAGTCTTGTATAGCTGCCGACTGTAGCTTATTTAGCTTACAGTCATGAGAGAGGTGAGATACACTCTCAACAAGCGAGGGCATTTACCAAAATGTTTAACTATTGATGTAAATGCATGGTAATTTGTTTTCAAGTGGTCAAGTTATGTTACTAGATTATTTAAATATAAATAACTTAAGATTTAGCCACTACTATAAAAAAAAATGGTTTGCTTGCACATGGAGCTCACCTCTGGCTCTCAAGAGACGAATTGACGTCAAGGCTCAGTGTGCACTCATGGTTTAAGCATGTCAGCAGTGACTACTCGATCACTTGTGCATGCTGCTTTAATGGCACACCCCATGTTCCACTAATAGCTCATGTTCTTTGCCCTCCCCCATCGTCATCCTCAGGGACTTAAATGGACCATCCACTGTATTGGAAAGGGATTTCCCCTTCTGACCCCACTGTGTTTAACTCTGCAGACCCATTTCTTCTCGGTTTTACTACATTCTGCTTTCTGCATCATTGGTTGATACATGGTGTTCAATCTTACGGAAAATGATTCCATGCTACTCACCCATAAATAATAATATATTGCAAAATGCATTAAGCAAGGTTTAAAAATCACACCTCCACATTGTTGCCTCTGCAGCTTTTCCATTTGAATATACAATGTCTGAATGAACGTTGTTGACAATTTCTCATCTTGCTCAACGTGACAAATTGTGTTTTCTCGTGGTTTCCATCTAATTTTCTGTCTGGAAGATCAATAGAGTCTCCCACTTGGAGTGAAATAGCCCGTGAATTGCTGTAGACACACATCTCTGGCTTTACAGCAGTAGAAATGGATTACACATACATACATGCTGGAAATATTTATGTACAATAATAGCCGCCGCTGTTGCAGCTGACAGCAGTCAGTGGTCTATAATGGCCCCTCTATTGTATATCTGAAATGACTCGTTCACTTTATATGTGGCTTTCTGATGACATTGTAAATAAGTTTGTACACAACACAGTCCTGTGAATTGCCAGAGATGATTGCATAGAATGTAATTTTGCCCCATTATTGTCTACTACGCATTTTCCCCCACATTGATGGCGTTGCATAATATACATGCATGCTTATGTAATCAGCTACATACATACTTATGTTGTTATACTTGTTTTTCGACAGCGCAGTGAGATTAGCAGCGATGGACTGGGCCATAATGATGCCCATTTGTGTGTGCCTCATTTCTAAATGAAGAATGGCTGTGTTGTGTTTTTTCCTTCCTCTCATTATGATACTCCACTCCTTTCAATCAATGGCAGGCTATTCTATTTCCAAGTGCCAATTTTAATGAACTCACAGTTCATTCATTTACAGCCAGAGAAGGAAGGGAAGAGGGGAGGGGTATGCAGACTGACAGGATGGAAATCAAAAGAAATGAGTGAGAATGAATGATGTCAGAGAAAGAGAATCAAATAAGGAGAAATAGAGTAAAAGAAGGGGTAGAAAAAAAATGGAGGGGGTTGCAGTGGAACAGTAAGCTCAGTGCTGTTAGACTGCGTGTCTCCTCATGATGGTCCTTAGGCTGGAGTGACCACGTTCAAACCCACAAATGAAAGAATCAGGGCTTTTCCCCACTATCCTTCGCACAGACACCCAAGGGTGGGACTTGTCTTATTGTGTTTTGACAAAAGTTTGTTGCTGTTGTCTAATTGTTGTGTTGAGTCTTCAAAAGAATTCATTGCTGAAGGGATGGCCTTTTGATTCATCCATGCTGGCCACATTTTCTGCAGGACAACAGCAATACAAATTCAAGGTAGGGATGTGTATCCCTGAGCTGAAAAGAGCCCAGTCAACAATCCCCTTGGAATGCATTAGAGACTCATCAACGTTACCCTGCCTTAAAAACATCACCTCAGCTCTTTCTTTTGCCCATCCCTTGTGGCAAACACTTTCTCATTAAATAACTTCCATAACGGAGGTGCAACTGAAGAAAGGACGATGGAGAATTTTCAGCTGCCTTGGAGGGATTTGTGAAGCTACAAATAGAAGCCGGCAACTATTGATCTCATTCAAGTTGTAGAAGAATGATTCAATTCATTAGTTAAAATATTGTCGCTTCAAACGGAGTGTCCAAAGATGTTGAACATTAAAGATAAAAAGAAAATGTTGACCACAGACTTCAAAATTGATTCTTAATGTTGTGTCCTGATTTCTTCTGGTCCAGGGGATGATTAGGGACCAACACAAAACAACACAAATAATACACAAATAAACCAACATGGAATTTAACCATAAATAATATTTATTTCACTCACATCCATTTTTACATAAGTGAGTTTTTAACCAAGTGGGAGAGGATGGGACAGGTGTGGTCATGCCAAACAATTGAAATCAATACAACCAAAACTAAGCCCGACTATATGGAAGCCCATTCCTGCCAGCAAAAAAAAAAAAAAAAAATAAGATCACAAAAAAAATAGTAACTTAAAAAAAAAAAAAAATGTAATTCACAAAAAAGGAAAAAAAATAAAAAAATAAAAAAAAATCCACCCACAAAATAAATAATAATCATAATAATTTTTTTTTTTTTTTTATTTTACTTTTTTTCCACCAGCAAAAAAAAAAAAAATAAACTTTTGGTGCATCCATCTGTAACCATAACACTGACCAGATTTTTCCAGTTGCTATAGAAAGTCGAAATTATGAGATACTTTAACACAACAGTCATAGAAGCAGCTATGACATATGAATGGATTGTGAGTACATTGAAGACTTCTTTAAAACGTGGCTTTACAACACATGAAATACAGATGATGTTTCACATGGATTGTACTGAGCAAACGCACCCTTGAAGCTCTGGAGTATAAAGAATGAAACCAATGTGGCTGAGGTGGCGACCAATAAACTATGGAAGCCCAATTCACGCCAGCAAAAAAAAATAAAATAAGATCACCAAAAAAAAAAAATTATAATTAATTCCCAAAAAAAAAAAAAAATAATAATAATTAATTCACAAAAAAAAAAACTTACTTTTTCTCTGTCAGCAAAAAAGAAAACAAAAGATGTTTCCAGTTGCTGTTTATTGGTCACCACCTCAGCCACATTGGTTTCATTCTTTATACTCCAGAGCTGCTTCTTGCTTAACATTCTATTCAAGGGTGCGTTTGCTCAGTACAATCAAAAAAAAGTAAAATAAAAAAAAAATAAAATTATTATTAGAATTATTATTTATTTTGTGGGTGGATTTTTTTTTTAAGTTACTATTTTTTTCTTTTTTTTTTTTAGTGATCTTTTTTTTTTTTTTTGCTGGCGGGAATGGGCTTCCATACAGACTATCTACCTTTGAAACAAAAACATAATGGCTTCTCTATCTTCTCTAAATGTACTGGACCAAAACCAAATACAGATGGGGCACTGACCAATACGCCGAGTGCATCTAGACACAGAAAATCAACTTCGTGTTTGCCAATGTAAAGGGTACCCCAGTACCCCAGACTCACCTACTGTCCGCAACCTCTCACCACAAACACTAACATGAAGTCCAACTCTCAGCATCGACAGAAAACAATATGAAGTGAAGACCAGCTGAACTCTGAGGCTTCCTGCTTTTATCTTTGGCTCTCCCTCTGCCGATTGACCAGTCTGCAGTTGGTGCAACCCACCAAGCAGCACGACCGGCCCCCACAGGTGGAACCCAATCAACTGATTGACAGGATAGGAGACTGAGGGAGAGAGAGAGAAAGAAGGACGGGCAGGAGGGGAGAAAACACAACACGTAACATTAGTCTAATAGAAACCATTATGCAGAACTGTAGCCTTACTGGTACCAAGGGATTTGAACACCAGGCGTTGGTAATCTTGAAACAGCACTATACCATTTCACATCTACTTTTCAGCCCCATGAAATTGTCCATCAGCTTCAGCTTGGGGACACGCGAGAGCAAAACGAGTGAGATTATTTAAACTCACTGAAGGTCATCGGTTTTGCAGCTGAGGTCTTTCGCTGAATAGACCCATGTGGTGTGTTATTTCCCATATTTCTGTCACACACTCTCTCTCTCTCTGTGCACCCCCCCCTTTCTTGTTTTCTCTATCTTTTCAATCTTATCTTCTCTTTTTTTGTTCTCCCTTTCTCAGCCGTCACCCTCCTCCCTGCTCCCCCCCCCCCAACACAGTATTTACCTTTTTGCTTTGGATGTTTTCCTATTTCTCAGGCCGAACTGCGTTATCGCAAAGTTCTGTGTGCTTATTCAGGGAATCCAGCAGGACACAGTCAGAGAAGTTTTTAGAGATAAGATAGTAATGTGAATTTTTTTTTAGAATGCACACACATATAAACACACACATACAAATACACAGTTGGTATCGGTCTCTATTACACAAGAAGGCATTCTTAGAGCAGAAGACAGAGGAGATACAGATAACAAGTCACCTGCACTTCTGAAATCTACTGGAGCCGTTCCATTTGTGCATCTCCTCTTCATGTATCCCCTTGTCTCCACAAATTTTACCCATGGGCTCAGTGAAGCTTGTTATTTTTTCACCATACATATACAGGATATGTGACTTTCCTTCAAATTTTGAGAATCCCAAGGGGCTTGTGTTTTGGATTATTTATTTGACTTGCATGTTTATGTGTTTTCTTCTCTGCCTTCTGAGCTTTACTAATTATAGTATTCACCGTGGAGTTTAAATATTACGGTTATTTAAGGTAATATGAGGAGTTCTTGACCACTAGTGGTGCTGAAGAGCAATGTTTCTGTTTGGTTTGTATCACATGTTGGAACAACACACTGTCCCTGTCCAAAGAAAATATCCAAATTTGATATACAGAAGCGTTTGGATCGAGTGCTCCTTCATGGGTTGAGAAAATTCTCATTCTTAAACCTGGGCAGCGGAAACAAGTTGTGAACGCAGTGTATCTAATCTTCTAAGATGATTTGTCAAATTTGTTAGTTAACACACGTTGTTTTTTTCCATCAGCATCATTATCATTGATTTGGAGTTAAGTCACATTTTCCCGCTCTTTTAGCTCTGTTTTTGGTCTCCAACTCCTGAGGGAACCATCTGGCTTTTTAGCATGTAAATGCTTCATTATATTTATCAGCTAGTTGCTAACTGTGTCCATGTGTGGTTTGGTGCTTAACACGTTGTCTACTGTGGGTTTTTTGGAGCTTTTTCCACTCTATAAAGAGCAGCCGAAAACTCTATGAAAGCGATGACGGTATACTAAAACGGTAAAGTTGAGGGCTGGACAGCTAAACAAATGAGCTGAAACTCGACATAAAGCTCTGTGAAGCAGACAAAGCTGAAAACAAGGCTTTTTTTCGTAGCTCAGTAAAAGTTGATATTTATTTTCCAGGACAGTGTAAACATTCACATGGATGCCACAAGCAGATGTGTACAAAATTGACAGTAAATACTGGAAAAAATATCAATATAGATTTTTGCAAGTGATTTATGAGGAAGGGTATTATTCATATTCAACATGCTTGTAAGGCTTTAAGCCACATATCATGTTTTGGTGAGCGGTGTTGAAATCTCAGCAGGGCACCTCTATGAAATGATGGTGGTTTGTGTGAAAGCTTACTGTGTCTTGGAAGCTGGTGGGTGTCATTGGTGTGAAGCTTTGGATGGCCTAGTGGGGAAATGAAATTGTGCAGAGTAAGCTGCCGTCCAGCAATTTATCAGGAATGCTATGGGAAGGATTAGCCAGCATAGCTCTGACGCAGGTAATGGTGGTATAACTAGCTGCTGACTTGTTCATTCTGTAATGAATAGGGTGTCTGGTCTCTTGTTGCTCCAAGTCTGAATTTCTAGGTCATTTATAATAGAGTTCATTTTGATGGTTCTTAGGAGATGGAAATTATTTAGATTTTATCTCTGTGGTGTTTTCTCCCCAAAGCCTCAATTATGCAACTGTTTATGAAAACGGGGCAATGGTAACTAAAAGAAAAAGCAAACTTGTGTATCTCACAAGTTGTGAACCCTTGCATTGTAATCTGGGCAATCTGGGCCTTCCCTTAATCCAAAACTCTGGGTGCTTTAGTGGAGTCACTTAGAGGTCATCAGCTCCGGGAAGAACAACCAGGAACTTTGAAGTAGCGAACAGCAAGAGCAGCATACATTCACCGGGTTGAGCTTGATTCTTACAGAACTAATATATGAAAATGTAAATTGTAACAAAAGGTGAAGTTTTCAGGGACATTTTAATTAGCCGTAGGTAAAACATACTGGACTTTTTTTTTCAGAAAATGGTTGGGGTCCTGTCCATTGCATTATACAGATAACAGTAATATCTCTCTCTATATATACATATGAAGCATTTGTGCACTTTACAAAAATGTGTTGGCATCCTTTCATAGATTATTTGAGAGGTGTTGTCCATGTAAAATTAATTAATTCTAATGAACACTGTGTTTTTTCTCTGCTTCATTAATTCAGCTTTTTTTTCCCCTCTGTATCTATCGCTGGCCTGACTGAGATTACTAATCACTGAATCAACAGCTCAGCTGAGATTTTTTACAAGGTTAACCGCAATACAGACGCTACTGCTCTGTGTAAATGTGCCATGAAGATAAGGGAAAGAGACATGTCAAAGTCTGTCTCTCCATCCAGAAGCAAGGCGCACAGGACCTTTTTTCAGCGAATAAGTAGGGCAGCCCTAATTCTAATTTGACAGCTTCCTCTGACGCTTTTTCTCAGACCCTCAGAAAGAGAGAGAGGATAAGCCTGTAAAGCAAGCGAGAGAAACAAGCATAGAGTCCAATTCTGTCTGATGGGCCTGCACACATATGTACATGCATACGCAAACACATGCATGCAGGATGTTAAGACCAACAGTCTAACATCCTGACTTCCAGAGGACTCCCATTTGAGTTTGTGTACGTGTCTAGTGTTGTGTTTCGTAGTGGGATTGTATGAATGTACAATCTTGTACATGTGCTTGAATACTTTGGGGAATCTTTTTTTGCGGGAGCGTGAGTCTGAGTGAACGGTGCAGAATATGTGAGTCCCTTTCTCAGCCTCTCCACAGGTGTTTTGTAGGCCATCATCACTTAATTTCTCTGCAGACTGATTGTGGAAGCAGGGGGGGGGGCAATACAGGGCTTTTCATCTGCAGTTTGTAGCCACGATTTCACAGGTGGAGGGACCCCACTTTCAGCCCTGAATACATTAAAATCAGGCACAGATGGACGCCACACAGCTCAATGTGTGACAGTCAACACTGTCATCCAACAGCCAAGACCCTTTTTAACAATTTAGAGTAGATCTTCTGCCAGCGATGCAGTATTCATTAGACGCCACTTATCACAACAGGTTAAAACAGTGTCAAGTGCCATGCATGGCATCTATCTATATTCATAAAAAAACAGCTGATTATTCAGTTTCTAAAAACGACCTCAGTGCCCGTCTGTGGAAGTGATGCTAGACTTTTTATTTTCTTTTAAAATGCTGTTCGACATCTTTTGGAACAAGCATTTCATATTATGATATACACACGCATATTATAGTCCATAACAGCAGTCTGTATCTGGCTGACTACATCATGAATTAATCATCCTCAGCGTGAAGCTTACAGGGTCAATGAGAAATGTGTGCTACAAAGCTCAATAGTTTGCAATACCATAGATGTTAGGTAACATTTGTTGTCTTTTCTCTCTTTATTCTCTGTTCTTTGTTTATTTCCCAGTCTGCATTCTCCTTAATGGTGGCATTAAAGGTGTCACTGAGAAAAGAGAGGTGTCCCCTCTATTCTTCTTCAATAACACCCTAATTATCGACTGTAGCTGTTGTATTCTTCTCACCAGCTATTGTTCTGTTGTGCTTGTGTGTGAATTCTTGAATTCTTCCCCAGGGATTTGTTGCTGGTGTTGTAAGGGAGGATGCAACAGTGTGTGTGTGTGTGTGTGTGTGTGTGTGTGTGTGTGTGTGTGTGTGTGTGTGTGTGTGTGTGTGTGTGTGTGTGTGTATGAAGAAATGCAATCAACAGCCCTTGAAATTCCTCAGCTTCCTCAGCTATCACCTTAAGCTCCTCTCCAAGATATAATTAAAAAAACACAATCATTTCTTTTACCGTGTACCTTTCTTTAAGCTGTTGTTGGACCATTAAGGGTTAGTACAGACTTTTGTAGACTTGTTCTGCCCCCAAGTGGTAACCAAAAGAAAAACAGTTTGTCAAAAACAAGTTAAATCCCTGTGCATTAGCATGCCTGTTAGTATGGAAGCCCATTTCCGCCAGCAAAAAAAATGAATAAATAAGATCACCAAAAAATAAAATAAATGAATTCACAAAAAAAAATTGAATTCACAAAAAAAAAAGAAAAAAAAAAAAAGTATTCACAAAAAAAAAAAAAAAAAAAAATGTGGAAAAATGTGGTCAGTGTTATGGTTACAGATGGATGCACCAAAAGTTTTTTTTATTTATTTTTTTTTTTTTGCTGGTGGAAAAAAAGTAAAAAAAATTTTTTTTAAAATGATTAGTATTATTATTTATTTTGTGGGTGGCTTTTTTTTTTTTTTTTTGTGAATTACATTTTATTCATTTTTTTTAAGTTACTCTTTTTTTTTTTTTTGATCTTTTTTTATTTTTTTTGCTTCAGAAATGGGCTTCCATATATTAGGGGTCATCCAAAGTTATCAACATTTTCACAGTAGTACAAAGAGTACTACTTTTCCAGCCCCCCCCCCCCCCCCCTCCCCCACACACAATACACAATAATATGTCTATAGAAGATATGTATCCAACATTATTTATTTATTTGTTTGCCAAGGCCAGGTTTCACAGACAAAGAGGTTTCAAAGGGGATAACAAACGTCGTTCCTCCGAACAGGCCGGCGGGGCAACAACTTGTATTGACGGGGTTAGAGGCGAGGCTACGCAGTCCGACCGACCAAGCCCAGACTAGAGGGGTTTGAACACGGGCGTGTTGGGATATGGTGTTGGCGCTAAAACGCGGCGCTGTTCGCTTGAGCCCGAGCTCTTCAATTATAAAAAAAAAATTCAAGTTCCGTTCACCGAAAAATATCGAC
This sequence comes from Leptoclinus maculatus, assembly GCA_032191485.1. Lineage (NCBI taxonomy): Eukaryota > Metazoa > Chordata > Actinopteri > Perciformes > Stichaeidae > Leptoclinus > Leptoclinus maculatus. Next base: position 6,972,548 of record JAVDOI010000011.1, read on the forward strand.
ATTTTACGAAACTTTAAAGTCGTAGTCTACACGACTGAATGTCTTGTTGATGAAATTATCCAATTTTGACAGACTATATTCTTTCTACTGTATTTTAGACAAACATCTATTGATTTGTGGAGAGTGGAGATTCCATGGCCGTCTGCAGACACTGAGAGAGACTGAGTAGAGCAGTCTCTAAAGTCCTTCCAGCAACAGTCTGCAGTACAGATTTAAAGTGATTCTTAGTCCTAGTCTGCTGAAACTCATTTCCATTGTAAACTCTGTCGTCCTCTTTAACCATGTGGTCTCCTCTTTTTTTAAAGTTCCTTACCACAAAACTAGAACATTGTGTGACTATTACATGTATATTCACTATCAGCTTGTTCAAATACATGTATCGTAGCTCACACTTACACTGAGTGAAGCATTACAACCCAAGACTGCGTGATTTTATCGCTCCTGTTGTTAAATGGAAATGCAGATGTCCCTATATTTACCCTGACAGTTCTGTAGGTTTAAACAATGTTTGTAAACACAACATTGTAATAACGTTAATTGATCTGACAGGTATATGGACACTGCGCTGCAGAAATCCTTTGTATTCTGTCTTGAATGTTGAGGTTTTATTTTTCTTAAAACCGGTGAAAGTTTTTTTTTTTATTTGTGTGTTTTCTAGAATCAAGTTTAATCTTCCTTGATTGTAGTGCAGCAACCTGCCTTATTCCTTTTATTAGGACTCAGTTATGGACCAACAGTATTTAATAAGATGAAGGGTTTTGCACTTTAGGTAATATATACACTTGTAAAGGCAAAATGTCCCTCCTAAACCACCATCAAGAGCCACTGGCTGTGCTGGTTGCCCTGTGTTTGCTTCATCTAATAATCTAGCGTGTGACTTTACGATGACCGAGCAGGCGGCCGTGTTGCGAGCTGTGATCGTGATCGGTGTACTCTCCTTTGAGTCACACAGTTGAGCGGGTCATGGGTCAGTTCGGAGGGTTAATTAGTCTTATTTGTCACACTGTCAACCCCCCGAGGACTGTGTAACTGCCACTGTTTATGTTCTAATGATTTTCCAACCCATTAATCACAAGGCTTGAAATTTCAGCAGAATAGGACTGGTAAAATGTTAGATTAACCTTCTCCTTGCTCTCTGTTGGCTGTTTGGTAAATGCATTATTGTCAAGGTTTACCGGATCAAGGGCAAAGTAAATATGAGTTTTGAAACATTGAGAGATTTGCCTCGTGCTCCATTAATTCCAGAAAGAATTGCCGGTACTTCACAGAAACTTTACTAGAATTCCCTGAAACTTATAGATGAATCCTCTGTTCGTTGCACTGTGCGTGAGCATATTCAGAGCTACTGGAAAGTGGAGTCCGATTCTTTGCATGGCTAATTAAAGTTGATCTGAACAGTGAAAGGCTGAGTAGCACTTCACCTGATGAGTTAGCTGACCTTCATGAGAACAATCAGTTGAGTGTGCCTCTGATGTGGCCTTAGCTTCTTTGCAGCTTGGTTCGGAAACATTTTATATTTATATTCAAGTCCTTATGCTGTGCAGTGTCATGAAAGTAGGTTTTAGATTGCAGCGAGTGAAAGGTGAGACATAACACAGATTTACCACAGGATGGCATCGTGATACAAGAAATGAGCCTCTCATTTTGAACGCTTATTCCCCGACCTTCAATGACTCACTCCCCGAAAGAATGTTGTTTTAAGGGTCCATTTGTGCCTAGCCGGCTAAATAAAGCTGTTAGTTTGAAAGAAATTCATCTAGCACGAACAAGTGAATGCCAAACATCAGGTGTCCTTCTTTAAGCCTAACAGCCATTTGACAAACTTCACTCTTAACAACTCCGTGCAGCTCAAAACAAATGCGTCCTTATGCTGCAATCATTCCACAGGATCAAAAGTGAACCGCTCTGCACATGAGTTTTCAAGGGTAGACAGCATTTAATGGCACAAAACTAAAGTTTCTTTATTTTGGCAACAGAGTTGCAGATTTCCTGTCTGCCAATGTTTACTTTACCAAGGATTTTGTTCTTGTTGGCTTATACATAACTGGTGGAATAACTTTTCTATTTCTTAACTATAAGGTGCACTGTATTGTATGATCCTGTACAAGTGCATGATGCTCCTGGCTTTATGGTTGTGTTTCCTCATGCATGGCAGATGTTAGTTCTCATTTAGTGGAGAATAGCTTTGTATTTTCTTCTTTACATACCACCAACTGTTATGCTTCATATTAAGTGACCGATTATCTTTGGAAAGTAAGCGATTAAAAACCACACTAGTTTGAGTCTTTTAATTTATATTCAGGGCAATTTTTCCTCCACTGCTCCATTTCATATATTCATACCTGGAGTATTCTACTGTTGGTCACTGGAGCATCGTGGGTTTTCACCACATCCATCCTGTAAACATGTAATCTAACACCCTTCTAGTATTCAAGAGGTATCATACCATTATTTTATGGCTATGAAAAGTGCATATAAATGGTAAATGGGGTGTTTTTCTAGTCTTCCAACCACTCAAAGCGCTTTGACACGACATGTCATTCACCCATTCGCACACATTCACACACCGCAGGCACATTTTACGGGAGCAATTTGGGGTTAAGTGTCTTGCCTAAGGACACATCGACATGGACTAGTGGAGCCGAGGATCGAACCGCCAATCTTCTTATTGAAGGAAGACCCGCTCTAACACTGATCCACAGTCAACATATAAGTCATTCTATACATTTTCCTACATGATTTATCCTACATACCAAATCTGTTTTAAAGGAAGAGTCCGTCTGACTCTGTCCAGACTCTCACGGCCAAGAAATAGTTAGACATGTACTGCAACGCCCTGTGAAACCACAACTCGGCTTTTTTTTTTAATAAAAAAAATATATAAAATGTTGTTTGGTCAGTGTTAGCGGGGATGTTAGCTGCTAGGTTAGCTGTCTTTATGATCAGTTAAGCTAACCGGCTGCTGGCTGTTGCTTCATATTCATCGTGCAGACATCAGAGTATTTCCCAAAATGTTGAACTATTCCATTAAGATACAACAGTTTCAACAAACAGCCCTTCATCAGGCAGAGCAGAGTGTGGGGAATAATATATTTCAGGGACACATGTACTATTAAAACATTTAATTAATTGCCAAGGTTATTGTGTTCCAGAAAATGTAATCTTTTTCAGTAAATGAGTTGGTGGGTGAAATCATCAGGAGTGAACTGAAGAGCTGACAGGTGGGTTATAATGGATTTTGTCCCCAAAGTGGATGTGTGTCTCTTCTACAACGTCCTCATTCACTCCCTCTCTGTACTGTGTGTGTGTGTGTGTGTGTGTGTGTGCGCGCGCGTTTCCACCCATTCCTCCAGAGTTCTTAAGCGAATTGAACGAGGCAGAATAAATCATAGTGTGATCAAGATGTCATCTTCATGATAATGAAAACATGATGCCTCATAATAAGTTTCCTGATCAAAGGGAGCTCAGTGCCAAGTGGTCGAAAAGTGTTGGGTCGGTGGACGGATTCAGCAGACAATTGTGCCAGTAATAATCTATCATCTTCATGGAGTTTACATTCAGAAATTCTTGTGTTTTGTATTTCAGAATGCTGATTAGTGATTATTTGAGCAGAAGACATGCAGTTTAGAGCTTATACTATATGACTTACGGTTGTATTATTTTCATGCACAATGTGCTATATCTCAAGTGTCATATTCCTTTATACCTTATGAAGTGTTTTCATGTAATAAGATTCTGAATAACACTAATATATACACACCGCAGCTAAAGGATACTACTGTATATCCTGTATAATCACATGTATCTGAGCTGGTTACTCATTTGAAAAAAAAACACACCAAAAAAAAAGAAAAGAACCATGATGTAGTTCTGTCGAGAATAACCTATCTTTGTTACAACAACAGTAGGCAGCATTTGAGCAGATTTAGTTTATTTAGTTTGCAATTGTAAACCTCTGAAAGGTCAAGGACAGTAAAGACTTTTCTGCTCGTCTTTAAGAAAAGCAACAGCAGAACAACACAAATGCTTTGACAATAGGACAGAAGAGGACCACGGAAGGAAAAAAAGCACACAACAACATGGAACCAGCAAGCAGATAAATTCAGACCCTATTTTTGACATTCCAGGAAGGTTTTGCAGTGCGTTGTTTGTAAATCTGTGTTTATAGCTTCACCCCTTTATCAATTATTCAACAAAGAGGTAGTGTGCAGATTTCAAATGCTCTCTTGTATTTATAGGGTTCCTCCGAGTAAAAAATGAGTGTGTGCCTGCTAGGTAACGTCAATGTTGAGTTACAGTTTTCCGCCCTGCAATTTGTGCTATCTGTTTCATTTGATGCAAGATGACATTCATCATTTCAGGACGGTGCCTCCATCACTTCGATTCTGGATTTTAATGATTCACGAGATGGCAAGACAAACCTGGGAGGGGAAATAATGGGTTCAGTATTTTGGGAAGTCAGAGCTGTGCTTTTTCTGTAGCCTTCGTGGAGAATAACAATAGCTGGAATATGACCCGGTGTGTATATCAGTCACAACGCAATACAGTCTGGGGAGCGTTAAGTGACTCATTTCAAATACACATTTATCTACTGCAAGCGAAATGAAGAGCTATACTTAAATGCACATGAGTGCTGAAACATTGAATTTCTTGCAAAGGAACAGGGGCCTAAGGCAAATACCTTGTTAACTACATCACTGAGGAGGGAGAGAATGAGGCGCGGTAAATGTTCAGTGTCCAAGTGGTACAAAGTTAAAATGGGTTTAGTTGGGTCTTTTGAATTGAATCATGCTTCTCAACCAGAAGTGTGTGTCATAGAAATTGGACAATGAACCAGAGGTTCTTTTTTTTAACTATAGTTTTTGTGTCTTCCGCTTTGGACTCCCTAATATACTGCATGTTTCGGCAGTTTAATGAGCTTTCAATTGGCCCATTTGTTATCACCATTGCTTTACCTCATCTAAACAGCTCCCAGGACATGTTGGGTTGTAGTGATGTCCCTCAATTTAAGCCTTAATGAAAGCTTCGTCCCACTGCTGTGAAGCTGTTCCTTGACAACACTTCATATCCCCCGTTCCAAGAAATGTGCAAAACGAGATGCGCCGGTCTCCTTCGCTCCGAAACGAGCTCCCCTTCTGTGATGAAAAATGCAGCCTGTCTCTTTGCTTATTGCTGTGGCATTTAGGTGGCTCAGTGTGGTGATTTGAGGAGCCTGTAGTGTCAAAGCTATTTCTCCTGCTTGTGGCTTAACGCTCTGACTCAACGAACCTGACCATTGTCGTTTCCTCACATCGTCTTTATGGTGGCCGTCAAGACAAGCCAGGAAGTGTGGGTAATAACCTTCAAGGAAAGGGCTGTGATTGCACATCCATTTCACACCGAGGACCTCTCCCTTGCGTCCCTAAAGCAGTGAAATGCTATGCTGGGTGAGGAATGAAAATGGCACTGAGGTACACACAGTGTTTTGTTAGTGGTGGGAGATAAAAGAGGAGGGGACAGTGAGTGGGGGAAGCATCTATGGCCGCTGCTGGAGCTAGTGTGTGTCTTAAAAAGCAAGATCTTCCACTGCTGGGCCTAATACTTTGCTTTCTCAGGAATGCATTTTTGCTCAGGTATGATAGTGCTGACAGGGGACACATGCGGTCTAATCCTAATGGGCTGCTGGGGGCACTGTGCGCCCCCTTAAACAGCACCACTCTGCCTGCTGGGACCCCTGCCTGGAAGCATAATTCACCAATCTCCCTCCCCCAGCCTAAACCTGCACCAAATGGATAATAACAAATGCTGAATACCATCCTTGACCTGGCTGTGGGGCGAAGTGGATGAATGGGTTCTATTTATAGAATAAGAAGTTTCCCTTTTAGAAGAAGCGGCAACCTCACAAAGTTGGGTTTGAATACATTTCATAACCCATAAAAACATTTCTAATTCTGTGTCCTTGTGCCTTGGTAGATACCAAATATGTCCAAACATTTGAAGTGTTTTTACATAAGAATCCCTCTTCGTTCTTTTTTCCTCATTTCAACTCATCTTCAACTCCATATATACGTATATATATAAATGAATCGAATCAAAAGTGAAATGGGGTTACTAGGTAACCCAGCTCATTGTATGAAAGTGTGCATAGCTAGCAGAGCAGTATCATAGGAGATGTTTGTTTATATCACCAAAGAATTTAGTCCTAATGGAAAATATTTACCTGCATTTATTAATTGGTGGTATCCAGAACTATTGACTACTGTACAGCATAGAGATCATAACAACTTGCATGTATATCTGTGCACTTTCCTGCTCTGCTTTTGAAAATCGCTTTAAAAATGTTCCCTCCAAAAGCTCCCCACACAGAGCTGTTGACCTTGCAGAGCGATGTAATTTGATGGTAAATGGTTGTCATTTGGTCTGCCATGCCTCATGAAGCCATCTATGTTGTTATTTCTTGCCTCCGAGCTCATACTGATCACCATATTACAGTGGTGCATGACTAATTGGGTGGCCACAGCCAGAAGCAAAAATGAATCCAACTGGATTGTCTATGTTGCAGAGTTGCAGTTCGTGGTATTTTTTAAAGAGGTTCCTATACCTGTTTTCCCTTGTTAAGTGCAATTTGGCTTTTTACATTAATAAATATGGTATTCAGCACACTTATTTAATGATTTTGTCCGAATGGCACAAGGCATTGTTTTGAGATATGCAGTTGTATATTCAACCTCTAGATGTCTCTGTTGATTAACCGGTGGTCTGTTGCTATCCAGCAGGGTGTTGGTATGGGACACACAACTTCCATAACAGCAGATGGTGCTGATCATCACGACTCGAATCATATTCATTTTTCTTTGTTACTCCTCTTGAAATACCACCCTCCAGATAAATAAACAATACAACTGACGGTACACGTTGGCTCAATGCAATTATTCCTAATCAAAGAAAATAAGATATCGGGGCTTGGCGGACAGTCTGAACCCGCAATTAAGTTGAAACGATTCAGGTGTGTGGTCTCATGTCTCGCCCTTGAGGGAGACCAATACAAACCACAAACAGACTGGAGCATCCATTTTCCTCAGTCGTAGTTCTTCAAACGCCTCCTCATAACAAAATGGATTGTTTTGTCTTCATCTTGTACCGAGACAGTTAGTCAGTAACTCAGGAAAGCACTTCATCCTGATGAGGTATCCCATGGAAATGAGAAAATCACGCTCGGTGTTGTCCACACTCTGTCGGAGATTGTTATCCATCATCTATCCCACAGTGTTCACTTTCCCCTGCCTGATTAAGGAATCAGGAATGAGAGACAGTGATCGCAGCTAATTATTACACATACTGTATCACAGCCCTCAAAGGGTGTGAAATATTCTTCCTCTTTCTCTCTCTTTCTCAATCTCTGTACTCTCCCTTGATCTCCCACGTTTAGATGAAAATGCAACCAAACATCCAAGCATATTGGTTTGAACACAGGTACATTATGCTATATCTTGCACTGAAAGAGGGAAGAAGGAATCGTACGTTATCACTGTTAATAAGTGATGCATACGATCAGATTTTTTCAGATAGTCATAGTTTTTCCCCTTCTCAAATTCAACCCATGAGAAAGTCGGGGTCAGAGTGTTCTGGAGCAGTGCTTTGTTTGCCCAGAACAACCCTCTGGGACCACAGCATGCAGGCAGAGCCAATCAGCAGTGTATAATTGAAATGGAGCAGCGGTAAATGACTGCAGATAGGAGCTTAGCTCCACACCCACTGTAAGATTAGATAGCTGGGGCAATGATGCCTGTGGAAAGCCAACTGTTGTACTGCACACATGTAGTCCCACTGGACCTTGCGGACAGGCTAGCACAGAATTGAACTGCGTGTACACAGGAAGTATGGTGAGTGTAGGGAGGAAACCAGCGGTGATGATATGAAGAGGGAGTGCTGAAGAGTCGATGAGGACATAAAAGATATTTAGTTTGTCTGGTTATTGCTTGTTTTGGTCTGATGTCCTGACTTTACCTCAGTGAATAAGTTGGCTCCATCAATCTTGTAAAGTTGCAAAACATTTTGGATTAATGACAATACTAATATGGGATACTGTTGTGAATTATGAATACAATGTAAGCAGTGTATTTTATAAAAGTGCAACATATACTAACAACCTCCATCCAAGTCTAATCATGTTCAAATATTAACTTAAACCATATGTGTTTACTTGTACCTATATTTATTGATCACCTCATTTTAATGTCTGTTTATTGGTTTTTTTAAGCACTTAGAACTCCCACTGTGCTCGAACTGTGCTATAAATAAATTGCCTCGCCTCACAGTAGATATATGTGCATGGGCTGGAGATACAATATCAGACTGTATTTTCACAAAATGTACTAATAGAAAAACCAGGAAATGTTTTCAGTGAGACAGTGCAGGCATTGTATTTTGACAATTTGTGCTGTATTAATTTTAGAATTATTATACTGTAAATATTGTAATTATTTATCAGTTACATACAGGACGTATTCTTGAATCTGAACATTTCAAACACCATTAAAATATAAAGGCTACATACATAGTTCATTTCTGATCGTTATTTGATGTGTGTGTGTGTGTGTGTGTGTGTGTGTGTGTGTGTGTGTGTGTGTGTGCATGCGTGTGTGTGTGTGTGTGTGTGTGTGCGTGTGTGTGTGTGTTGTCTGAAGAAGCTTCTTTTAAAAAATACTCTTTAATGAATAAATAAATTGAATATACTAGAATCTACTGGTGAATTCACATTTTGTGTCCGTCAAATTCAGAGGGGTATATATTCATGGCTGTTTGGTTTCAACACTGAGATTATTACAGTGGGCCTGGGGATCTCCAACAGGGAGTTCAGCTGTGTGCTTGCAGCCTCCATTGTGTTTTTCCTCTGTAAATCTATGACAGACTAATAGGGCTCCCCACCAGGGAAATCTTCTGGTGTTTCCTGTCCCAGAGCTGCCCTCTTCCTCTCTCTGTGAAAACCCACAGCCTGCTGCTTCTCCACACCGGAGAAGCAGAGGTGGGGTTCGCTGCAACTCTGTTTGAAGATCCCAAAATAGACTGCGGTATATCACACCTAATCTGTTAAAGTCGGCACAACATGGGAAGAGGGTGGCGTTCTGCGATTGTTTAACCTTACACACAGACACACGCTATCAAAAGAAGTTCCTGCTGGCATGGGAACAAACCAACCGGTTCCAGTGGTGCTTTGTTTTGGACTTTGTATTAAAACTGTAGTTCATTTAACTAACAAAACATACCGAAAAAAGAAAAGCTTCGTACTGTTTTGCCGAGATATTGCTTCCATGACTATTTTGAAAGCTCAAGACTAGAATTGCAGAGATCCTTGTTGCTTTATTAAGTTGCCCTTTTCTTCTATTCTTATTTATTCTTCATCAACCACCACTGGTCGCTCTGAATCCTCCCGACTGCAATGACATCATTGCATCATCAAATCATTTACTCCCTCTGTGTTACAACAATGCTGTCGAACATTAGTGAGTCAACATTCTTTGTTTTCGGCCAAGTTGCTGGCAACCTTGTAACACAAAGCTCAGGGCGTTTTTTTTCCGTTCACAGAGGCTGAGACGACATCAACTGTGATCTCGACTTTGCAATTCACTGAAACTACAGCATTCACAGTTGCAAAAAGCCCGATATTACTCCACCTACGAATTCAGCCTTAAACCTTAACTGTACTTCTCTTATAGCTTAATATCTAGAAACGCAGACAAGAACCTAAGTTCCCCTTCAGCCTGAAGAATGAGCGAACGAGCTGAATTATGTGGCTCTGGTTGAACCTTTAACTGCCTCCCTCGCAGTGTTCGGGGGGAAAAAAATGCATTGGGTCTGACAGTCTCTCAGACATAATGCTAGCTGTCCCTAAAGCTTAAAGTGTTGTATTACAAGTGACATCCTCCTCATACAGGAGGTTGGTAGTTTGCTCTCTCAGCTCATACTCTTCAGGTAAGACATTCCTTTACTTACATGTTTAATGTCACAACCCTGGCATGCCACTGTCTGCATTTTGACTGACTCTCCACTCTCTCTCCCAGTGGTTACATGTTGTGGCCAAGTTGCCCAGGCAGGCTCAGCAGGCCCTGGAGAGATGTGTTCAGGTGGATGAAGCTGGGAAGCAGTTTGCTGATTTGCAATGACGGCCTGTGTTGGTTCCCAAGATGACCCCAATGGTGTGTTTGTCCCCAGCCACTCCCACTCACCTGCTTACCCAAGTGGGAAGTTCAGAGGATATTCTCTGGATATATGTGGTTTTATTTGTGGTTTAGGATTTACCCTCTGGTCTAAAAAAAAAAGTATCTTTCCCTTTTGTGTTAACAATCAACAAGTTGACAGCATTCAATTCTGCTAGTGAGACAGAGCAACAGACAGAGCCACTCTGCCCCGTCACCCATGTGTTGAGTTGACAGCTACCTTCTGAGTGACTGACAGCATCTTAATTTGCCGGGAGGATGGGGGTCATGAGAGGGGCACATCCCCGTAGATTAGATTTTACATACTTACCAGGAGTTTCCTGTCCTTGGGCACCTGGAATGACACTGTATTTAGATGGTTTGTACTGTTGTCGCCTCACTGTGCACCTTTATTGGTTTCTACAGAGTTCATGTTGCTGCTCCACATGCACCACATAGCTCAGTGAGCATTCGTCATTTTGTTCGGTCATATAGTGCTAAAGCACCACCTTTAGTCTTGTACTGACTGAAGGGCTTGAATCTACATTACCCATGATCAGAGATGCTGGCTCGCAATGACCTGACCTGGGAATGTGTAATATACCGTATAATATGTGTTGACAAAGCAAACCCTCCCATTGCATCCAGAATTCGTGGAACAAATACATGAACTGTATTTTTTGGTAATGCTGCACATATTTTTACTTAAAAAAACAGTTAATTGTTATCATAAATTGTTTAAGAAATATCAACTTTGACTGTTTCCAATACATTGTTACCTAAATAAAGAATCTAAGACAGATCCAACAGTGATAAAAAAAAACAACCCCACAAAATAACTGTTGTTTTTGGTGTCATTTCTTCTCAGTTGATGCCATTCATGATAATTAAATGCAGTGTGATTAAAAAAAGAAACGATATCTTCCTCCATGCCATCTGTCCACACCGTTCTGTCCATTTGGTATACCTGATTTCTCCCCAACCTACAGTACAGTACATGCTCTATACTAAAGCAGCTAAAGCAACGCTGGGATTCAGTTTTACCACTTACTCAGGGAAGGAAGTGCTACTGATGAATATGTATTTCATATTCTAGGAAAGCAGCCTTACCCTCAGAGTCTAGAACAGTATGGCTATATATAATTTATGACGGGAAGAGGAATATGTTTACTATCAGTCACTGATAGACTCGGGTCATGCTGGTGCTGGGATGCAAACACCCACACAATGCAACTTCAATAAACCCTAGAAGGAAGCACTGTGGAATTGTGTTATGGGCTCAGGTTCAACTGCACCTTCTGAATATCTTGGATCTGTGGATGAGTTAGTTGTCATGCTGCTCTGTGCTCTGTGCGTATATACCACTGTGTTACTGCTTTTACAGGGTATTCTTTGCAGCTTTGAGTTTCAGATGAGTGCATTAATATTGTAACTCATGTCTCTATTATCCTCTTTGTAGTTATTGTATGCTGTATAATCTTTTACAGGCATCTTGACATTTTCAACAGAAAGGATCAAAGCACTCAATACTAATAAAAAGAGGTATAACAAATCCACCTCGACATTTTGTCCTTCTATTTCAATGTGGAATATATTTCTAAGTCCCATCTTACATTATGAGGGCTATCTTCTGTGGTTGACTTAGACTGTCTATTTATATACCAGTAGAAATATATATATATATAAAAAAAGACTCATTTATACTGTGTTACTTGGACCACTGCGGTATGAGGATATATGCTTTCTAAATGCTGGCTTTACATTCTTACAGTTTTATATATTCAAACATCAGTTCTGACTGTACAACCAGTGGCTTCTACTTTTGGCCCAGTGGAGCATTTGAAGACTAAATGCGTTGGTCAGGGGCACATAGCCACAGGGTTTCTGAATGAGGGAAGAGTTGTGTGGAGCACCAGTGTGCATATCAAGTGCAGACATGCAAATGATAGAGAATAGTATGAAAAGCAATGATGGCAATCGGCTGAAGTTGATATTAATGTGCACTCTGTAGGATTTGAGTACTAGATATAAGTGGGGGTTAGGAATTACTCGACAAGCTTGCAAAGAGAATTTCTGCATGAGCCAGTTTGTGTATGAAGAAAAAAAAGGTATTTTTTTGGACCCAGTCACTTCTCATAGATTCTGATTTGCCTACTTGAATCCAAAGTATTTTTTGAATTGGGTGGCACTTCTAATATATATTTGCTGTCATCTCGGGGATTCCAGGTTCCTCTGCAACAATTACATCCTGCCTGAATTAGCATTTTAATTACAAGGTGGTTTTGGCAATAATGCTGAGCATTGAATGATTTCTAATTAAGGAGACTTCAGAAAATGATTCCTGAAATTAATGACTGGAGCTATTTTCAGGAGCATAACTTCTACCCTAACAATGAATTTAAATTGGGGGCTTGGTCAGCCCTGTGTAGAATGTCACCCTAAATCACATACTTAGAAGAAGTACAAGCCCCCTGCAGGGACAATAAAAATCAACATGGATACCCCACAGAAAGTGGTGAACATTTCGCAAATCTGCCTGTTGTTATCTAAATTAAGGTCACAGTCACCTGTAGGGACCGTCAAGTTGGAAATGAGTAATTACAAGTCTTTTTAAGTCCTTACAAAGAAGCACTAAGTAGAACTATTGCCAGGTACAGCGCCTTTGTGCTTGCTCCTGTCTGCACCATTTTAAAGGAAACTGCAGAGTATGTCCTGTACTGTATTCATTTGCTGCCTGGCCTGAACAATGGGTCGTTCTCGTGGTGAAGCCGATTACGGATGGAGAGTCAAGTTGTTTACTGCATGGGCTGTGCACTTTAATTGCTATCCACTTAAGCTTGTTCAAACTGAACATCCTGACCCCCAAACGGACAAATCTGGAGCATCAAGTTGTGCTCCTGTTTATTAATCTTTTAAAAGTGCAGCTGCATGTTGATTTGAGTGTTATTCGTTCTGTTATTTAAGGTTCACAGTAGGATGTAATGTGCTGTTCAACAGTGAATCCAGTCAATGTCACTTAGACTGTAATTGGAACACTGTTACCAAAAGAGTGACGTCAACAATCACAATATTGTTGAATTCAATTTACTATGTCCAGTAATGGGTCAAATGGCTTTCAAATACGTCCAAAAAAACATTTGGAATCTCCTTGTACAGTATTTGTATGTTTTGTTCAGCGACTCTGATGTTTTTGTTCCATGTTTTTGCAGAAGCTAAACTAAATATTTACACTGTAAGCAAGCAGCTTTTGATCGTCTTTGTCTTGTCCCTTTGCTCCCTTCGGCCTTCAAGGGTCAAGTAACATTACCTGAGGGTAAGTCAAGAGTTGATCAAGGTATATTTTGAAAAACTACTGGAACAGCGCGTAGTAGGTGTCCCTAATGATGGCTGTCCTCACACAAACATGAGCCTCAGGGCATGCATCAAATGTTTGATTTCATGATGTTTGACATATGTTAAACATCTGGGAAATGTATGTACCTGTAGTAAGTTATAGGACACCCTTCAGTAAATGTAAGTCTGTAACACTAAGCTGATGGCAAAGAGTTGATGAATTCTTGTTTTCGGGCTAGACTTTGGTGCTGCCAACTGGAACCTGCAGTCAGGCTCAGTAAACTGTCTTATATAGCTTGGTGCCTCAACAACCACTTATGAGTTATAAGTAAAAGCATAACAGGTTATTTCTTATTTTGTACCGGCACATAACTGTCGGTTACCAACATAACAGTCAATCTTGCATGTTATATGTACGAGTAACATTTCCAAAGTAGGGTGTTGAGGCGTAATTATGAATCCCACTGCTGGCGAGCATTGACGCCGCCTGGCCAATCCTAGCGCTTGAATACCACGCAGGGCGGATCTTGCCAAGAAAAGCAATGGGATACATGTAGCAAGCGGTGAGGTAAGTCTGTGTGTGTGTGTGTGTGTGTGTGTGTGTGAGCAAACTCTGAACAGCACAGCTTGACAAAGCAGCTATTATGAAATCAACATCTTGCAGAAAAAAAAATCTGCCTTTTGTTGTTTCCTTACATCAACCATCTCCAATGCACCTTTACTGTCTCTCTTCACTGAGATGTGTCAGTTTAGACAAAGTAGGTAGTGCTCATTTCTCGGTAACTGATATGTATGCTTCTGTCAAAATAATTCAGACAATAATATATTGTCATTTTATTTTAAAAGCTGAAAAAAAATCCCAAGCTGTGAATTTACTGTTGTGTGAAAAAGAATGTCAGAATGCGTAAACATCTGTTTAAAGCTTGCATAATTGATCGGCGATTGCAATGTCACTTTAGAGAATCTGTTTCACTTGTGCAGTCTATCATCGGTTCGTACAATATGTTCCTCGTGAATGCAAGAGTAATAATGTCACTTTTCTGACTTGAAGTTTAACACGTAATTTCCTTAATTTCCTAGAAGTGTTTGTTACCTATAAAAAAAAACAAGTGATTCTTATCATCCAACTGTTCCATAATCTATATCTCCCTGATTTGTTATCATCACGATGCGCTCTCAGCTGGTGCATGTGCAAAACGCCGAGTAGAGTTAAGGTCGAGGTCAAGCAAAGGTCTCCATGCTTGACGTCCTATTAAGGCTGACGTTAACATGATATTGTTCATAGACTCTGCTGCCACTTCATCTGATGTGCTGCAAACCATATAAAGACGCCCGCTCAGAGTCTCTACTGTATTTGCATAACATTGAGAGCCGACACGCTCCTCTCAGACACATCTTGGTGATTGACTCCTTGTTGTCACACGAGCACTGTTTCAAAGTGCCCTTTCAACAGCACACTCATGTCGCTGGCTTCCATGGCAACAGGTAAATCAACCTTCAAGTGAACGATTGTTAATACAAATATCTCTCTGCAGTTTTCAATGAAACGAACATTTTAATGCGGTTGGTTAGTGGAGGCTCAATGAAAGTGTCGGTGTCCTTGTATCCTTGTCTTTTAATGTGTTTCTGATGTTATCTGAAATTAGGCTATTGAAAATAAACAGTTGACCCAAGAAAAAAAAGAGTTGCTATTGCAAAAGGATGGTTACACAAAAAAAACGTCAGATATAGCCACTGCTCACTTCTTTCACATCTTTCTGGAATTTTCTACCTCAGATTTCTACCTTGATGTGATAGTGAAATGACACAGCATTAGACACTTTATAATAAAGACTCATTCATATTATGATTAGTGATACAAATACTTATCCAATATGATTAAAAGGCCCTTATCTCATAAACATACTGAGCAAACAAAACGAGCAAAGAATTTTCCTATGCATAGTTTATAAAAGCAATATGTTTAGGTTTAGCAGTGGCAAGGAAACCAAGTAGAGTTTCTCCTAACTTCGTAGTGAGCTCTGCCAGACTAGAGACGAGTGTGGTAGGGCGGGGGGGGGGCAATGAATAATTTACAAGTAATTTCTCCTTCATCTCTCAGGTCTAAACACAGTGCTCTTTGACGTCGCTGCCTACGACAGCCTCATATCTTTCCAAGTCTTGCCATACTGTAATAGGAGAGGATTGGATCTGCATAACAAGTGCAAAGCATGCTGGGAGGTTCAGTCGGGATCTTTTGGCTCAAGTAAATAGTAAATATGGAAAACTTTTGGCAGAATTAAAGAATTAAATAACTGCTAGACTCAAACAGCCCCCGTTATACAGATTTATTTTTTTCCAGCAGTGGCAGAGTGCTCTTTTGATCACAACAGGGATTCCAACCATCTTCAACCAACAGCTTTTCAATTAATGTGCTGATAGATTTGCAAAGCAAAGTCCAACTAGTGCAGTGATTTGACTGACACCAATGGAAAAAACATTTAACATACTTTAAAAAGGAATAAGTATTCAGACCTTGTTCTTTTTTTATTATCCTGGAGTAACTTCTTTTTCACGGCCATGGTCAGTCATGTCAGAATGGAATAATGACTCTTGGGAAAATGATGTCCCACATCCAGAGCAGCTGCCTGAATATAATTATAGAGCTTGTGAGGGAATGTTGACTCCAGTGTACGCTAGCTACCCAAAAAATAGACTCAGACTCACCAGGGTCATTAGTAGAACATCGCTGGCATTTGGATTAACATTGGATTAACAAAAGAAACACACAGTGCAGGATGTTATTCATGAGCTGCAGAATCAGCTTCACTACTACTGCATGTTCATTTTGTGTTGTTTTTTGTGTTGACCTGTTTGACAAAGAAATTGGACATAATTTGTACCAAAAATAAACACTATTATAGGGATGATTGTGTTCATAATGCTCTTAGATTAATCTATTTTAAAGTTTTAATGTTTATAATTCATTTTGAAATGTACTCTGCAGTAGCCTCATGGTCAGATTCACAAACTGCAAGCACTGCTTTGCTGCAGTTTCTTGCTAAATATTCAATAGGCTCAACCCAACAGTGAATGACATTGGTCCAACATGGGCAGATGGAAAGCTGAATGACCTAATTTAATGTTTGGAGCTGCTTTGAAGCAGCTGGACTCCAACGTAATATCATACAGAGGAAACTGAAAATCATGGACCAAAATGCTTAACATTTTGACTGCAATTGGACGTTTATCTTTCAAGTGATCAGGCAGAATCGGTACACGAACAACTGTGGGTAAACTAACAAAAGTCCATTTCATTGTCATATTTCATACTCCATCTGTTTAGGTTATCACTATGCCGGTCTAAAGGATGAATATTTTCCCTCATCTCAAAGCGTAATTGCTGTTCTAATCAGTTTAGAACTTGCTGTATATACTTAATATCCTGAAAAAGGAACAATTAAATCTGAAAAAGATAATTTGCCAAAAAAGCATTTTAGTAACTTATTGATACTATTTTTGAAAATCATACATTTAACCAAAATTTTGTTCAGGTCTCCCCTCCAGCAGGATATAGTTGCTTGTTTAAAGACCTGCATTGAGATCTTGTATATGTGTTTGTTGGATGTTCATTTGCATGAGTTGCAGTATGATAGCAGGCAGCTGGCTGCTGAACTTTTTGTATGTGTGGCTCATGCATTCTACTAAAGCAGTATGCTGCCATTTTCCTTTTGTTGTTTGTATTTGTTTTTTCAGGTGGAGCTGTTTCCTCCCTCACCCTGTATCTCTGACCAAACTGGCCCTCACCTTCTCTGAGCCTGATTTACTTCATACACCCGGGTGTAAATTGCCACATTTGGCTGTACCGCCTGGGTGCAAATAGTATTGTTGGCTTCTGACACCTGAGTGCTAATAGCATCTGCCTAAAAATGAACATCACGTATACTGTGAAAATTGCTGTACTTGTATGGATTGAAATACATGTTTCTACGGACATTCATGCTCTCTTGAGTATGAATCCTAATGACCCTGTGACACCTTTTCCTCTAGTGCCTTTGTGGTTAGGAATGTCATGATTCAATGCTTTTCATCTAGCGCTATCACAAGGTCAATATTTGTATTTGTCCAATACTTTGCTTTGTCTATAAAACAGTTGTGTGTTTCTTTACGTTTTAAAATGACTTGACTCCTGGTTCTGATCCTTTTTATTATTTTCCTCTATCATAGAGACTTCCTCTTCCACCATGTCTTCACGCTCCATATTCCTCTGCTCATCAGGGAAATGATCCAAAACAGAGATCAAGTGTCTTATTTACAGTTAGCTGCTTGCACATGGTGGTCACATGCAACAGACTGACGTGAGCAAGAGAGAGAAGCCTTATTTATAGACCAAAACTCCCCACACTGGAGTGTGTTTGGTCATGTTGTGGTTGGATCAACATCGTGTTGGTCTCATAACTAAAATATGTAACATATTGTTTGGTTTTTCTTGATTGGAGAAGTGAGATTTGTGTGAGAGAAGGAAATGATGCAAGTGTAAAAGTGTGACTGTAGCTGGATGTGAGCTCCTGAAATGTGTTCAATATTGCAATAGTTTGTTTATGTGTCGCTAGGCAAGAAGAACGGAAGAAACATTTGAAGTGTTAATTGTGTCACAACACCTCTTGGTGATCAGACAAAATAAAACACATTTATTTCAATGTGAAGTTGAAAACTGGTCAATATAGATCTGAACACAACAGGAAGGTTAAATGATTACTTTCCTCGTGTCTGTGGGGCAATCAGACAACTGGACACATACTCTATAAGTAGACAAATCATTCCGTCCATGTCTTCCCAACAAAAGGGCAAAATTGTCATTTTTGATTGTTTATCTCCTGGTTGACAAGGGCACAATCTCTTGTCTTCATTAAAGCGTTTGTGAACCATCAGATGCAGTGTTAGACCATCACTCAGCCAGGGATGCTGAAGCTAACTCAATGTCACCCAACTCATGCTGCTGAGGGGTCAATCATTGCTACTCTGGCCCTGATGGAGGCTTGTTTGCTGAAAAATGTCAACATAACTGACGTCATAGTATTGAGATCCGTCTGTTTTTTTTATAGCCCTGTCTCCATTCAAAATGCACTATACTCCTCGTGAACATCAGGACTTTAACTCTGGAAAAAAGAAAGGTTACAATTCTGTGACTACAAGAATGTTCTTAGTTTAATTTTTTTTTTTTTTTTTAACTCTGCTGATGAAGAGTATTGGATGCAAATAAAGATTATTTTTTTTCAAGATACCGTTTCTATTTTCTTGTTTTCTAGTTATTTTCTGTGAATTGACTAATAATCAATTAGTCAGCTGGTGATTTATTTTCAAAACTCTATTTCCCTAAAACACAGTAGGCCCATATGATGGTACTATATGGTATTATATAACTGGATAACTAAATAACACCAGCTGTTATTATCTCACACATAGACAAATCTGGGGTGTGTTTGTGTGACCATACCACACACACACACACACACACACACACAGTCAGGGTGTGTTCCCGCCTAGCTTCCTATCCGCAGTCACTCTTTCATAAGATCTATTCCTACAAATGAATGAGTCCCATCCGTCTGCTGCGAGATCAGACTGACCTCTCCGTCACAACAGTCTCCTCCCTCCCGACGCCACGCCAACCTTATGACTGTCTACACAGCTGACCAATCAGCTGCGGAGTCCCCACTCCTTCCGTATCTCACAGGCCAATCAGAATCCAGGAGGGCGGGAATCACCCTGGGCCTGGCTATCAAGCTTGGTTGCTAATGTCAGCTTTGGATGGGATTTTGTGAGTTTTCTTTGACATTTTATTAACGGTTAATTCTGTATTTTATAGCGTAGTGTTGTATGTGTTTGTGTTTTACGGTGGCTGTCAAAATAAATACTGTTCGGCTGTTTACGGTCGTGATTTTATGCTAGCATGGCTAAGAGTACAGCACTGCAAAGTATACCAAGCAAAGAGAACAACGGTGATTTCCACTATTAGAACAATTGTTCATTAATTCAGATTAATGGCCGTTTTGTCCGCTGAATAACAGCCTTGTCAGGGCACGTGGGAATCTGTCAGAGCATCCTGGCGGACATGAAACCTCTTTTTCTCGGTTACTACAATGTTATTGTTAAGTTACACGGTTGTAAGTTTGCTTTCTCTAAAGATTTAGCCCTGTCCAAACACAGGGATCTGTATGTAAACGTAAAAAACACATTGGATTTTTTTTGTTTTTGTACCAAGCTGTCTATTCCTCTTACATGTTTGTTTACATCTGTTTTACCGTTCACAGTGTTCACTGAATGCATCATACTAACAAGGCTTCACGGGGAAACACGTGTTAAAGCAAACATTCGTGCAACTGAACGCCCAAGTAATTGTCTCCATCTAGTTATTGATTGTTTGCATATTATTCTGGTAATTTCAGGAAGCCTTTACCCGCTGTGTGAAGCGACTTACTGCCTAGCTGAGGAGACACCAGGACGGATACCATATCCTACCACACCTCTTCTTCTACGAGCAGCCCCCTCCACTTTTTGGACACTATTCGGGAACTATTTGGAAGCGGTCAACTTGAATTTATCCATTACCTTTTAAACGGACCTAAGCTGAATGGTTTGCTGTACTTGTTAATTATTTGTTTTGCTGCTGGAGTTTGCCAACTTTTTGAGGCGGTCCGCGTTCAGTCTTTCTGGAGAGAAAGTAACTTAAAAAGTCGAAATGGATCAAGCGAGCGGCGGGGATGACCCGAATAAACCCTCTAAAAAGAAGTCCAGCGAGGACGAGGGTAAAAACAAGAAGCTGGTGAGTATTCAGACGGACTAATTGCCAACTTTCACATCCTGTATTCTCACAAGCAAGGGTTCATTTCACTCTCAACTTCGGTAAGACTGAGAAAAGTTGCATAGTTG
The DNA here is from genome assembly GCA_032191485.1 of Leptoclinus maculatus. Lineage (NCBI taxonomy): Eukaryota > Metazoa > Chordata > Actinopteri > Perciformes > Stichaeidae > Leptoclinus > Leptoclinus maculatus. Next base: position 6,992,968 of record JAVDOI010000011.1, read on the forward strand.
CAGAAAATTTAACCACTGTGCTTTTTTTTTTTTACTGGAAAAAACGTCTTTATTGGGCACATTGCACTGAAAGATTTGCCTTTCTGATAGTTTTAAAGTTTTTAGCCAGTCAGTATAATGAAGTCAAAATCAAAACCAAGTTGATACATAACTCCTGTACAGTTAGTATACAGCACAGCTCTGCTTTAGTGCAGGATGAGGCTAGTTATCGATGTGTTATTATTGCTATTTAATGTTGCCCAATACAGAGCAGCTAATAGCTGTTACAGCTGAGCAAAAGAGATAGTGTTACGCTGAGTGCTTTACTTTTCAAAGCACTCATGCATCATGTGATTATCCTCCGTCGATACAGCTCCTGAAAGTTTGTTGGAGAGCGTTCTTGTTGTGACAGTTAAGCTTCAATATATTTTTTGATACACAAAGTTCACTTACAGGGTGACTCATCGCAGAGCATGATAGCTGTGCGGCTCGTGGTGGTTTTATGAACTGTGTGAGTGTGTGTGATTGATAAAACTTATGCTTGGTCAGCCTTAGCAGTATTATCAGGACAATAAATGACAGTCACATGAGAACATTGTCTGTTAGATAGGCACTGAAAACTGTGTCGACATTCATTTCATTCACAGCCTCTCTATTGGCTTTGCAAGTTTAATGTAGAGTGGGCTTACGTGCTGAATTAGAAAGTGGGCAACCCCGGGCCTGCATCACTGGAGCTGTGGTGTCATTGAGCTATTCCTGCATGCTGGTCATTGCCCGGAAAGAGATCAAGACTTGGGGTGTGGTGGACTGTTGGTGGGAGTGGTGCAGGTGTTGTCTCGGATTTTGTATTCACTTCTGACAACTCCAGCTGTGCAGAAACAACAGTATCTCTTACTTCCAAGAGCTTTCTGCAATTAAATCACCTGACCGACTGGTACAAACAACCATCTGACAAACCGTCATTGGTAACTGTGTGGAAAATGACAGGCACTTTCACAGAGTAAGTGGCAGGTGATTGGATGAACCATCTGCCAATCAAACTCCTAGTCTGGTGAAGAGCCAAAAACATCTTTTCCATCGAGCACAAAAAAAATGCATACTCTGCCGTTTTTCCGCTCTTCTTTATTAAATGAAGAAATACTCTCCAGTTCTGATGTAACTGATGCTATTGCAGCATCTATGCTAACCTCTTTGGGAGCCGCCATTGTTGTATTATTATGTTTGTTATTATGTCGTGATCCTGCGGTTCTTGTGTGATCTTGTGACCTTGCAAGAATCCAGCTGCTTTGCAAAGGCAAACAGTTAAGTGCCACAGTAAACCTGTACATCTAAACTATATAACCGAGTGTGTTAAGTGCATGTCGCTGCTTACACACTGTCAGCAGCCGTCGGAACCAGTGGTTGAAAGTCACTTTCTGTGATCAGGGACCAAAAACTTTGGTTGATGTTGATCATCGGCTCTGCTTTTCCATATTTGTCAGCATGGAAAGCTTGGCTACAGCTTAACCTCTACAGACAATAATTGACTAGTAGTAGTGTTGCTTTACATTTGGCCTCTATAGGCCTGCTGAGTTGTGTTTCTACTTTTCTAGAAAGTGACCAATGAGCCAAGTTGGACTGATCGCTAATTACTTAATTAACCCCTCAGTTGTTGACGTAGGTGGCGTTGCTCTAGTATGCAGTTTTCCTAAAACTTTGACATAATGAGGAAAACAGTCCCACTCTTATGTTTCAGATTGGTGAAACTCAAAATCACTGTTCGTGTTCCAGCAAAGTTAAGGTGAGGGAACGTGTGACAACATTAGCTTTTCGACAGGAAACCCCAGAATGGACTGAGAGGACATGCACTCCCAGAGCTACCAAAGGGTGTTGTCTGGAGAAATCCCAACAACAGCCTGCAACTCTTGAATGTCCTGCCTCCCGAGTTTGTGAATTGCTTGCAAGGGAGCGTGGATGACATAAGCACTCTCTCGTGAAAAGTCTGTGTGAGATCATCGCTTTTCGTTCCTAAAGTGTTCTCAGGCCTGTTCCCTGTTGCTCAATACTCCAGGCAGAGCAGTCGGAGGCAAAGGAAGCCTTGAACTGTCTCTGCTGCACAAATCTCAACACAGAGTTTAGGGGGAGGAAGTAATCATTCACCCCCGGGGTGGAGACACGATCCTCTTTTGTTTACTCCCAACTTTTTAGCTACCCCTACGTAAACTGTGAGCTCGCAAGTTTGCTTGCAGATACGTAAATAAGCTGAAGTGTACAAGCTTGAAGGCGTGTGCTAGTTTTGATCAGTGAAACTGCAATTCAGCAAGAGAAATGGAAACAAAAAATGCAATTCGTGTTTCAAGATTCTTCAGATGATTATGTCATCTCACACTGACAAAAGACACTTTAATATTAACTTGTACTTAACTATTTATAGTTTTCACCATATTTGGGGCTATAGGATTTACATTCCTGACATGCAGTGTAGTTTGTGTAAATGTGGTCCAGACCCAAGAATGAAATACGTCATAAACTGGATTAAAGTAGAGGTTGTAACTGTCTCTCCACGCTCAGAGCTGCTGAAAGGTACAGTACCATTTGCATGGCTAGTAAACAAAGTGGTAGAAACTGGCACCGCTTGGTTTCAGCAAAGTCAAATCAGTCTTTAGAGGAGAAACACTGAAATGTTTGTTTAACAAGTCACTGGGCAGGATTACATCACAGAAGTACCATTTGGGCTTCAGGCCCAGTATGTAGATACTCAACACAGCCAAGGACACCACTGTGTTCAGAGATACACATAATTCCAAAAATGTTCTTCCGTTTGTAGCTATACTTTGTGATAATGTCCTTTTTTTTTAATGTTGTAAAAACACGAAATCCAATAAAACAGGCAGAAGGAAAGAGGTATTTTTGAAAGGAATCCAGTGGAGCCGGTTGGACAGAGAGGGAAAGATATCGCTCTGCATACCAGAGTAAAAGATGACCTCACTGAACAGAGTGAGGGAAAAGGATCCCCAGTGCATCCATAGAAATATGGATACCAGCTTATGTTAGACCTACAGTTGGAATGTAGAAAATAAACATTTACTTTGTGCACCCTAATATGTAGATTTTTTAAAAAAGTGAAGTGTTGTGGACTTCTAGGTTTATCTTCTGCATCTGTTCGTTATGTGAGTCATTGTCATGCGGAAGCAGACATTTTATGTACCAATGGCTTTAGCTGCACGTCAACAATCACGTCAACAAGCTGCTATTCAACAATCAATAATGTTCTGTTTAAAGTAACACGTGTGATGATGAAACTAATTCGTAACTGCAAAGCAGAAGTACCAAACTTCATCCTCTGCAGTGTGTTTGGTGGTTCATTTCATGCTAGAATGCAATCAGTCAGTCAAGAGACTGAATATTGCTTGATACGTAAACATTTGTTATAAAAAAAAGTGACACCTTAGGGGAGTATGAAAAGTCCGCCATTTATTTTTGTTATTATAGATATACATTGTTTTTATTGCAGATAATGGGAATGTGAAAAGAAAAAAAATTAAAATTAATAGTTTAATAGTAGTTTGTAGACATATGCCATTTTGGTGGCTTCAAATAAAGTGAGACTATGTAGCAGCTTTGTATCTGCTGTAGCTATTATTAATCCTGAATTTGAATATGAAATCATGGAAGCACAGCAGCAGGGAAGGCACAGAAAGTGGTGCTATATATATCATAGATGTTACAATATATATATATATATAAACAATGTCGGCAATAGCAATGGGAATATAACACAATTTTATTTTCATTCAGTTCAAAACAAAGTAGTTGGGCCGTAGGGGAATGAGCTTTGAAAAGTGTAGGGAATAAACAACTAGATTAAGATTAGGACACGTTTCTGAACACTGTAGGTAAGAATATGAGCTGAAATGTAATGTTACAGCAAATGTCGTTTGATGCAACCAGAGCGATGCCAGCCACCATGTAATCTGTAGCTATGATGTGGCTCAGTGTATTTCTGCAGTCAGCCACTGTTTTGAGCTTCAGGTAACGTTTCAGCTAATTCTCTGGACGTTAAACGTTAAAACATTTGACCCTCACGTCTATGCTGTCCAGCGTTGATACTTTTCAAAGTATTGGAACTCCGACCAGTAGCTTGACAAATGGGCATATTAAACATGGTTTGTCATGCTTTTGCGTTATTGGTGGAATTGAGTGTTTCTGAAATAATAATATCACAAATGCCTTTTAGAAATTGCCTAAATATTAAGCAGAAGGAGAGGCTGGCATAGTGTCGACACTGACACATGTCCATCATTATCCGTCAGGGTTTTTTGAGTGTAATTGGTAATGAACCCTTATTAATTAAAGTGGGGTTTAATGATTCTAATCATGCTTGTCATTTGGTTGGTGATTAAAGTAATTAGGGCTTCAGTAATGAACGGACAGTTCAGCTGTGGCGTCCGTAATGAGACACTCTGGACATGGGAGAGCTTAGTGGAACGGCAGACTCTACTTTTCCTTCATCGTATAGACATGCGGCTGCTTCAAAGTGTGTTTGGGTAATATAAACTTAATTATCATTGTTAAATCATATGAGTTTTTTAAATTGTAAAGCCCCATATACAATTCTGTTGCCTTGAATAACATTATTAGGCAATTTCCCTCTATAAGTTATGAAACGCTTGAATGACGGCTCCAGAGTGACGTTGCTTTGTTGTGACGGACAATTAGTGTTTCACCGCAACTAAAGATATATTGTGATTCACCAGGAACATGCTAGGATTTATGATGTTTTGCACACATCACTCAGCTCTGCTACATGTTAGGCCAGAGCCCACATTTGAAAGTAGTATATTTTTGGTGTCAGAATGAAGTATTCTGCTACGCAACGGTGTTGTTAACCTCCATGTTTTTGACAATTTCGACAGTATTACATTGAGAATCGTGTTGAATGGCTCACTCTTCAGTTGCTGTTGGAAGCTGTGGCATTTGAAGCCTTTGATGCTTTGATACATGAGCTTTAGAGAAACCTCAGGGATCATTTTTAGGTCATGTTAGCGTGCGGTTAGTACAGGTTGTCAGCTTGTCACACACATGAGGGTGTTCTACATATCTCCTGCTTGGCCAACCTCAAAAAGTTTCTGTTCTGTAGTCTTACTTATCATTTTTCTTCCATGTGCTGCTTTTTTATTTATTTTTTTATTACATTTGTACTTTATGTATTATTGATCGAATGTAACCGCCACTGTGTTCGGGAGACGTGTGAGTAAAGGCAGGAAACGGACCACATGTGAGCGTTTGATTGCCATGCAGGAAGCTGGAGAGAGGAAGTGGTGAAGAATGCTTTAGTCACACTGTGGAAGAAACCGACAGACTCACTGCATTTATTTGTCTGCCTCAGTTACATATATTAAAAAAACAACAACTGCATAAGACATAACTTGAGCATCAAGTTTTTATCTTTGTAACAATACATCAATTAACTTTGGGTTTGGTCATAGTTGGGCACAGTACTGACTGAGCTACTGCAGAGTCTGATGTAGGCCGGGATGACCGAGCTCTTCCACTTGTATGATATTGAAGGATTGCAACGCTTTCCCTCTCTGATGAGAGGAGGTATTTGTCACTGTCACTGTCCTGCTTTAGTTTACTATCAATCAGTGTAAGTTGACAGCTCTATTCCCACTTTAAAAAAAAAAAAAATCAGTGACGGTTGCAAATGTGAGACAGAATGTGACATTTACTGTGCTATACAGTGCAATACAAAGAAGCATGTGCTTAGATGCAAGTCTTCCTAGCAGTATATGGAGAGAATAGATCACACTCATAGTATTTCAACTGGAGAATTTAATCATTCAATTATAAAAAATTGATTTGTTGAGTAAATCTGTTGGTGTAATGTGGGACAACGAGAAAAGAGGTCAATGGCATGAGCACGACTAACTGTCTGACAGAGTAGACTTGATGCACTGCGTTGCACGTGTCTACTGAAAAAAGGCTCGACTTTGGGACGCCACGAGTCATCTTTTCTTAAAAGACTCACAATTTAGTATCACAGCGGTATGTGACAGCCATAATCAGTGAGGAATACAAAAACAATTACTGGAATTTTACTGTTTTTACAAAAACAAGCAAGCAAGCACTCTAATTATCATCAGAAAACAGCTTTCAGAGGTCACAAGTTCACATGTTTTTGCACATGCAAGCAATTGTTGAATGGTTGAATTCATGTGAACAATGCACAATAATAGCTTCATTTTAAATAGCAGCTAAAATACGTTAGAATAGTAATTGTGACATCATGAAGTGGCTGTAATAGCAGTAATAGTCTTTGCACAACAGTCTGTAAATATAAATTACATTTCTCTGTGATATCTCTATATACCGACATTACCAACCTGTCTTACTAAGCTCAACTTTTGTAATAGCTGCATATCATGCCAACCCCCTCAGCGATAACCTGAGGGCAGCGCTGTGCTAGTGTGCAGTCACATGGTCCGGCCGTCCAGTGTGGTGCCATGCAAATCCGAGCTCGACTGGCTTTTGTGTTCTTCCTCTTTTCAATAGTTGCTGTTTTAGGAAACTGTAAACAGTACCAGCACTCTCCTGAAATAATAAGGCTGCCACAGAGCCGTGCCCTTTTAAAGGCACTTTCAGCTCTCACTGAAACCCAGTGCATTCTTTATTGTTTTCCTTTTTTTCAATTGAATGACATGTTCCGAAAATGTTCTCAGAACTTTTTTTTGGAATAAACAAGTGAAAGTAAAGACGGAATCTGTCAAGACTTAATTTATTTATTTAGAACAACTTGACATCCTGTGCTTGATTAAATTGCTTCTGATCCCGTTTCCAGAGAGAGCAAGTGTGCGATTATGGTGTTTGTGTTTGATAGATGTGCCGGGATAAGAGGCTGTGTCCCTCGTTGTGTGTTAGCTTGCCACATGCGTATGCTGGTGGCACTGCCTGCAGTTATACCACTGTGTACCTTTGTGTGCTGTTTTAGAACTCTGAATCCACTCAACACTTCTCTCTGTTTTACTCCCATTTGTGGTGACTGACTCACAGACGGAGGAGTTTGGATGTGGATGTCTTCATTTTAATTGCAGGTAGAAGCATCTCCAATGGGACTCCTTGTTTTTAAAATGACAGTTTGATCAGGAGTTTTGACATCGACATTTCTGATTTGGAGGCGAGGGCTGCGTGATAAATCATTTCAGCGTCAACGTTGTGATGTGTTCATGGGCAATTGTCGCATCGCAGGATGTCGGCAATGTCGGCAATTTAAAGGGAAAATGTTCCACCGTTTATGTGGATGTCCAATCCGTGATGATAGTAAATGTTGTCAATCAAAACAATAAAAGAAAAATCCCCTGTGCGTGCTTTATTGACTGAGAAAGCTGATCTGTCCTGCTGCGGAGTTGGCTAGCTGTGCCTACATGTACCAGGATGCACGAGCGGCAAGTTGCTGTGTCTGATAATGAAGCAAAATAAACGTACAACATTTCAACGAAGGAAATGTTTTTATACCTAAACAGTGACGGTGAATATTCGGGTATTTATCATATCACAATATACATTGATGAAAAACAATCTTGCAATATCAATATTTTTCCAATATCGTTCAGCCCTCATTTGCACCACTTTTATATGCCCTCATACGCCTGATACCTGATGAGTGGCAATATAACCTCACTGGTGCTTTAGGAAAGATTGATTGCATCGTGACTGTGTCATCATTTTGTTGCCACCATGCAAATAGAAACACATTTATATGGATAGGTTTTATGTGAACCAGTGGGATAATACATTTTTTGTTTTGAATCGTTTATTAACAATGTACATCCCTGGCCTGCTGTTGTGTTGTCAACTGAGCGGAACCCTGTTCCAAGCAGCAGGCTTCCTCAATTATCTCAGTTCTGTCGACTAAAATTCAGAAGCATAAAAATGTTGAGGATTTAACTCTGGAAAGTTATTCAGACACTTTGTTGGAACAGGCCCTAGAGCTGGCGAAATGATGAGCATCTACCAAAGTTGGAATAAAAATGAGACTCAAGGCTGTGTCGCAGATGAAACAGATGTTTACTGTCATTTAACGTTCTGGAAGAATTATTTGCATAGTGTGAGCGAAAAAACACACTATTTGCATTTCTACCTGGCTGCCGAAGTCAGTTTTATTGGTACATATATAGTCTTAATGGATAAAGACTCGCCAAATATAGTTTGGATATATGTCACAGGAAGTGCCAGATGTGAATAAGGTCTTATGCTGCCTTCAAATGGGCTCGTGTGTACTGTGGTAACAAGACCCCCTCCCCCCTGGAAGTGGATATTTTTGTTAAATGCTCAAAGTTCACGAGTTGTGACGTGTTTGCTGACAGTGTAAAAAAAAAACGATTTGGAGGCCATGGAAGACATTTTAGTGGTGCTTAAACTCTTCATAATTTAGTAATATGTCTGTGGAAAGTGGTGATATTCACAGCAGCCTCATCCTCTACCTCTGTCATTATGCCTTTGCATTACCTTACCCGCTTTGCCAGCTTGCAACATTTTCAGCCTCTATGACTTCTAGATGCTGACGGTAACGTTGTTTGAACGCCACGCTTATTGTGTACGTGACATCCCGTGTACGTGACATCCCGTGTCGTAACCACGAGCTCACGGTTTCCTTCTGAAGGCAGCTTCAGTGTGTCTTTGCTACTCTTTCCCCCCCTCTTCTCTGCTCTGCTTGAAAACAGTGCACTTAGAGTGCAAACATAAAGATTCATTTAATGAATTTTTATCTTTTATGCTGCCATACATCTTTTCGTAGCAGCGCAGGCTGTGCAGTGCACTAACTCTCTGAGTTTACAAGCAGCCAATGAGAAGACTTTGCAATAAGATTAATTTAGACAAAGAGATTTATTTAGACTGTGTCTAATTCAGTTACTCGGCTGGTATTTGGGGCTCTCTGATGCCACTCCCCCAACATTGAGCATGATGTTGGATATGCTGTACATCTGATTACACAAAGACAAATGATGTTATTTAGATTTGTATGGCTCTGACTACCGAACATTAGTCTGTCAGGTTACTACAAGTTAGCCTTCCACAGTTTGGAGCTCAGTTGTTCTTCAGTGTAAAAAACTGCTTTTTGGTTTCCTTCACATAATACCCCGTTCTAATAATAGAATCTGTAGATAATGGTTTAAAAATTACAGTCAAGTGGTCAAGTCTGTAATCAGATATATATATGCATTTCAATCAGGAGAGACAAGTGAATGATGAGTAGTTAACATGTATTATGAGTATGACAGATGCTGCGTTGATGAGTTACACAGAAATTCTTTGGCGCTTGAACTCAACGAGGAGATTTGTGATCGAGTTGTGATTGCCCTGAGTGGCAACAATATAAATCCCCCCCGTGGAGTCTAGACACTGGTGGTGATGGCTGATGAGGCTGATAGAATGATGAGTTGATGAAGCTGATGAATCTGCGAATGATTGGGCGGAGATGGGGGAGGTGGAGGGTTGCGTAACAGCAGCTTGAACGTACTGAAGGTAGAGAGACGATCATATGTAATAAGAGAGACAGCAGCAAGATGATAGGCTAACCATGTCCTTGTGTCCTTGTGCTATTGGCTCGAGAGACCAGCTGATCTAGACAGCTGATCATGATTGACAGCCCCAAACAATAACAGCAAGGAAATAATGAGTGTGCCTGCATGAGGAGTGATGGCAGATGTATGGTAAAATAAGCTATGGGCTTTAGGCGTGCAAGAGTATAGTCTTCCTGTCTGAACTGACGCTAGAGCTTCATTTGTCAGGGCTCTGGACAGCTTTTTCTAGTAAGAGCTCTGGAGCACCTTGATGAAATGTCAAGGAGCAACAAACCCAGTTTAGAGACATTCAGAACGAGAACATCTTAAATGTGTATCTTCTCTGTCATTTGGTCCCTCCTACAGGAGTTTGTATACAGACTGTAGTAGCCAGTGTGCATCAGATTCACTCGCAGTCATATTTTTTTTTACATTTATATATATTTTTGGATTCAAGCCCCGCTGTGAGTTTTGAGAATGACGATTCTTTTCTTAAAATGTATCATCGCTCCTGTTCATTCTGCTGACTGCTAGATCTCTGCTTGAAAAGAGCTTTAGGAGTTTAAGGTGATCGTCGGATGTGTGTCTCTGCATCCTGTATGCTTTCTACTGTTACGGGGCTTTAGGGTGCTGTAATGTTTTACAAGCTGTGGCAAATTGGCAAACCAAGTTTTCCGAGCAACTGTCGGAACAAAAAACGGTAGTCCCCCATGTTGTGTGCTTCATCTGGAGTGAACTCCTCCACCTCTTGGTTTTGTTGTCACAATAGGAGAATTTAGTTTAATTGCAAATGAGCTACTGAAGTAATGCACAGAGCTAAAAAAGAAGTCCACACTGCGGTGTTGTATTGGCAGAAGTAACATCTGAATAATCCAGACTGTACATTGCTGATGTAGAGGTTCCCTAATGTTTCTTTTCTACTGACTGAGGCTGCAAAGTTTCTGTGTCACACGTTTCATCTTCACATTTGCACATTATGCATCGACACTATTTAATGTCTTTCTAGGACACTTTAAATCAAGATCAGTAACACCGATGTGAAAGCAGAGTGCGCTGCAGATTAACAGCCTATACTACAGTATTTGACGTGTCTACTTTGTTATGATGACGAGTTGTATACTTGTCTGTTCCCGTTCTTCTGGCGAGTTGATACTATGCTTTCCTTTTGAGTAAAGACATCTCGGGCCATTCATTGTGCAAGTAGCTTTTGTTGTTGTTGTTGTTGTTGTTGGGTGTAAAGTGCAGTAAGCGTCTGTCTCTAACAGCTCTCTTATGTCAATCCCTGTTGCTTCTGATGAGTTAATAATAGTATATTGCCTCATGGTTCTGAGCAGTGTCTTGAAGATGCCTTCAATGCAGCGTCAGTCCTCCTGCCCTGAATCGTTGATGTTTGCAGCGATGAGATGCGCTTTACTCCACTGAATACAATAGAGAGGGAAAAGGAAATGTGCCTATTAGGTATAGTGTAGTACGTTTACAATTGTTACCTTCTGAATAAGCAACAAATAGCCTCGGAGTTGATGAAACAAATAAACACCTAACGTGGTGCGAGAAGTGTACAAGGGTTATTATTGCGCGAATTATAAAATTCGCGCAATTTTCCTGCATTTCTCACAGCTCGTACCTCAGCATTGTGAAGTTAGTTTTTTCTTTTCTTTTTCAGGGTGTGAAAAAAGGGTGTGAGTGCTGCTCACACCCCCCCCGTTGCCTTTAGCTGAACCAAGCAGTTGATTAAACAGGGACACAAGATAGTTTTATGAAGTTAACAAGCACATTGCATTATAGTCCTCACTGCCAACTCCCAGTAATCCTCTGGTATTATTAGAACTAATTAAAGTAAAACCTAATTTCCTTCTAAACTCGTTTTACAGCGGCATCGTGGCTACTGCTTTTATAGTGATAGTTCCAGTGAGTGAGTTAAAATGACATCATACAGATGGTCTAGTTAAATTGGTTGGGAATAACAGGCGTCGCTATTTAGAAGCTGCGCAATGGTGGCCAATTAGAAACAAAGTTTGTCCTTTGTCCATCTTGTTTGTGACACCTAATGAAGCTAAGATAAATGAAAGGCTATTATCTAAATGAGTTAACGTAATATTAACATTAATTAGAGTTTATAATATTAATTTTAAAAGGTATTGTGTGAAATGTGCATACTGGTATGCTTCTGTGTCCCCAAATTGACTCTTAAGTTCTGGGATATTGCTCTGTGTTTTCATTTTTAAAGATCAGCATGGAGTCATAATATTATTTGATTAAGGAGGGACCCAGAGCTAATTTGATTAGGTTATTTAGAGGAATATGTGTTTGGTAATAAACATTTATTATGATGAAAAAGTTTACTTTAATAAGCGGGAGAAGCCCAGAGGACATGCAAGCTTAATTGTTAGATGTTAAATTGCATTGTTGCGATGTTGCCAAGATAATGGGCAAGGAAAGGCCCTCAAGTCAAGGCAATTAACCAAACAGTGGTTTGATTGTTGTTAAATTGATTAGAAAATGTTTAAGCACTCCATTTGAAAATTAGCTATTGTTTCACGCAGTTTTAGACTTCAAGAGAATGCTGGGCTTAATGATACATACTCTCTGAGTTGGAAGTGGGAAAAAGTTGTTGCCCAGGTCAAATCCTCAGTTTCACTGATACTGTGAGAAGTTGAGCAGCTATTCCAAAAGGCAACGAATGACAGTGAAACGAATACCTGGACGTCTTAGGCAGAACCCCCCCCCCCCCCCCCCCTTTTTTTTTTTTTTGCATAATGCCGCATGAATATGACATATTTGTTGTCCTGACTTGAAATAACAGCTTGGACAACACATGATGCCTGCGCATAGAAACTGAAGTTTTGTGTTTTTTTTTCCCGTGGCTCATAGCTTTATCTCCCAACTGTTGATCAGCGGTTGCAGACAAAGCTCGTGATAGATATGGCAGTTTGAGTGCCCGCTCAGCGATGCCCACAGCGACAGCTGATGAAGATGCACAGAGAGAGGTGCAGGTTAGAGCCAATCTGTTTGCTTGCCCCAGCATCAGTGGTTTCCTGATTACAATAGTGGAGAAATCTTCGGCTGGAGGCAGGCTTTATGGCCATCACCACCCCACATCTCCCTACTCATTAGTGCTTCACAGCCTAGCGCCACAGCATATGGCAGTGTTGCTTCTGCTTCCCATTTGAGGTGTGTTTTCAAACGGCTGTCCCTTTGGCAGTAGCCCGTCTTATTGTGTCTGAGATGAAGATAAACATCTGTAGCGGAAGAGAAGTCGTAGTGTTAATTTTGAGGTGATTTTTTTTTTTGGAAAGATTTTGATTTGCACGCAAAACACAGACAGTTGAAAAGTTGGGAATTTCTTTGTCTGGAGTTTATAATAGCAGTTGGTGAACAAGAATGATTCAGTTTGGGCCACTGTCACTACGAGAGATGCTCTTTAGAACACACAGAGATAAAATAACTCTTTGGTGGTCGACTCTGCCAGGCTGGGACGTATTGCCTTGCGAAAGAGTATTATTTTAGGGATACACCAAACCGAAAAGTCAGCAGCACTAACTTTCACATTTTCAAAGAGTGCTGTGAGCGAGTGTGCTCATTATGTCCCACGGCTGTGGGATTCTAGGTCCCTAAAAAGTCTCCTTTTATATATTCTTTTGGTACGTGTCTTTTAAGTGTGTGTGTGTGTGTGTGTGTGTCTGTGTGCTTGTGATGTTCACTCTTGGACACACACTTACATACATTTAAACTCTTTTATGTGGGATCATCAAGTATTGTCGCATCCCACACATGTTTAGTGTCCTGCGTATGCTCATACCCTCATTGGAAAACGACAAAACTAGCTGTGTGGATCTAAGATATTTAGCGCCATATCCTTTATGTCTACTCTGGTGTAAACAAGTGTGTTCATTGGAAACTCGATTTGGATTGTGAGAGGACAATGAGACCAGAGGACACTGCACATGTGTGAGCACCTCCGATGGGATACATACTGGGGCAGTTTGCAGGGTTGTCATTTTCTGTTGGATCTTGTTTTTCACACTGTGCCCTCCCTCCAACAGAACATACACATAAAAACATTGGCTGATGATATGGTAAGGTGATCGGTTTCATTTTGGTGTGACTAGATTTGTTTTGCATCATCTCGCATGGGACGTATTACTGAAATATGTGGATGGTTCAAATGTGCCAGAAGTGAATTCATTGATTTAACATTATAAACCAAACACAACATGGAAAACTGAGGATAAGTTACATGTAAGGTTACAATAAAAAGGCTACACTTAAACCTGCCCCACTTATTGTTTTGCTTGTCCTCCATAATGCGGTGTAAATAAAAGATTTTTATGGTGTTATTATTTGACACCACAAGTGTCTTACATTTTTCATAATGAACAAAATTCAGCCCATAGCATCTAGACTTTTATAAGCAGCTCATAGATCATTTAGTGTGCAATTATCAGTTGCACTTCCGATTAGATGTCTCTGCCCGGGGCCTTTTTAATACCCATAGTTAACAAATAGCCTAACTTTGAAACTTAGAAGCTCATGCTGTTTTTGTGTTGGCACACAGCATGTTTGATCCATCCAGTAATATTTCAGCAAAACAGAGTCTTGACATCATGTGTGTCATCATGTCATGTTTGTCTTTCCATTTCATTTACATGTGTCCATTCATCCAGCATGTTCTTCCCATTCCATTTTACTAAATAAAACTAACATTGACTGGTTGCATGTATTTCGTGTATTTCGTCTGCTTTCACACTAAACGTTAGAATAGTCTTAACTGATGAATATAGAAAGAAAACTCAACGGAACCTCACTGGTGTCATCACAGTGAACATTAGTTATTGTGTGCACCACTGAGCAGTAACCAGGTAATCCTACAGGTGTGATGGTAAGTAAAGTCCTGATGAATGTCATGCTGTATGCTATATCAAATACCACTAGTATGTAACACATTGTATCTGTATTTCAAAAAAATGTATTAGAAATATCGATTACATAAACATTCAGTAGTTTTGCTTTTTATTGTTTTTATCCTCACACAAGGTTCCAGAGGTGGCAATGTCGGTCCATTTGTTGGTCAACGCTTTTGGTCAGGGATGTTGACGTTGACCATTAGATGGGAAAATTGCAGATGTAAATTGCAGACCACAAAATAACCAAAACTCTCGATGGTGGCCTGCCACAGGGATCGCTCCTCTATCGCCACTCTCTGGCCAAAGAGTAACGAAGAAGACGCGAAAGAGTGAACCTTTTAAATTAGGCAACAACACGGCCTAACATGGACACATTATGCTTGTTTTATTGGTACAAATGGTCCCCATCTGAAGATATGCACTTTTTAACGACACAGCACAATTGAATGACTTTGAGCAAATGATTTTGCCCGACTTTGAGAAGCACCACACAGCGTTGCCAACTCTTTCCAACTAAAGTAGCGAGCAGCACTAGCTCCAAAAGTTGCTAAATCTAGCAAGAAAGTCGCCAAGTCGTCAACATCGACAGCCCGTTTCTTCAGGCCTCTCTCCCAAAGCCACTCCCCCACAATGAACATGTCCTTATGAACGTAAACAACTTGTGGAATGTACGGACAGAATACGCAGCAGGCAGGTAGCCCGTCCAATCGTTACATTCGGGCTTATTACAGTCCCGCGACAGTCACAGATCCTCCCTTTTTTTTTTGTCAGAGCATTTGATTCATTGATGGCTGTTGGGATGTCAACAAAAATCTGCAGCTCTTTTGCATTTCATTCCCTATTTTTTTCACTTTATTGACCGGACACTTTTAGAGCTCTCCTCGCCGTTAGAGGATCCTGTTTACTGTAAAGTGTAGTGAGCAGTGTCCTCTGAAAACAGGATACGGAAAACAACTCTTTGATGTTGTGGGAACATGAAATTTGGGTTACAGGCAGTTTTTCCAGTGAAAATCATCAATAACCAAAAAACCAGCGAGCCTTATACTTGGCCTAGTCTAAACTGGATTCTTAGCAGTGCCATATTTTTCATATTTCAAACATTCTGCTTTCTTTCAGCGTGATCGCCTTACCAGTTTCAGGAAAACAGGGAAGAAGGAGAAGGAGAAGCCGTTCATACAGCACCCAACAGATCCCCTCACGACCCAAACGGAGCAGCTGCCAGTTCCACAGCCCCTTTTTGACGACCGCTCCTTGAACCTCTCGGAAAAGGAGATCATTGACCTCTTCGAGAAGATGATGGTGAGCTTTTGTATTTCTCTTGCACTGTTTCCATCTGTAACACTTCACATCAGTTTTATTACAGCTTCCACACAATAATGAATACTGCGCACTCAATCGTTCAATTTTAAATTGATGAATAAATCGGCGCAAAGAGGCACACAAGTAGAGAAACACGCTGTCGTGTATTATATCCCTATATTAGCCACAGATCTAATGCTGATAACATTGTTGTTTTGTGAACAAAGCTTTGTCAGGAACTATGATAATCAATGCGTTTCAAATTGTTTTTTCAATATGAGAAATCATTTTTACTGATAGAATTCTCCAATCAAGAGATATCATGGTTACAGTTCTCATAACTAAATGAACAAGTTCAAGTTGTCCAAAATGTGTCACAGCATTAGATCTGAAACCAGGATCTGCATACATGAATAATCTAAGACCCAGTAATAGTTTGCATGTAAACTTGTAAACAACTAAGCTCATGGGATTTGTGATTTTAATCACACAAACAGTGCTGTGATCAGACACAGGGATGAACTTCATCTGTAGATTTATAGAGATAATGTCGAAAAGTGTCATTTTTTTCCCCCTTTTAACTATGACAGGTTCGAAAACCATCAGGGCTTAATATCCCAATGTACGATTGAAAACCACTGATGTAACTGCATGTAGCTAAATAATGTGCAGGTTAAAGCCCCCCCCCCGCAAATCAATACCTGAGCGGTGGCACACACAACTGTCGTAGCTGCGTATCCAGAAAGCAGCGCACTTAACTCCCATGGTGACACGAAACAGTGCCCTTTCATGGGGTTACAATACGACTTCTTCTTTAACGACTGACCCTGACTTGAGGTCAAATCTCGAAGGATATACAATGCCACAACATCCAAAATAGACTTGAGGTAGTACAGTGCAGTATTTTCAGTAAAGATAAATGCATTCGGTGTTCAGATGTTAAGCTTTTGTGATGCAGGGCTACGTATTCCCGAGGCCACCGTCAGAAGAACACTTTTGAATTTCACTTGGCACACATCTGTGGGGTCAAAGCTCTGTCACACTTATGATTTTCTCCATTGAAATGCATTTTTTGACTTTATGTTGAAGGATTGAAATCTAACAAAAAGCTTTCAGCCCATCTCTTTGAAGTGGGGAGCTGATTGCATAGGCTGTGTGTACTATTGTGGGTAATGCCTCTTGAGTGTGTGTACGTGTGCGCGGTACGGTGCCTGACTTTCCTTTTTTCCCCCCTCATACAATGGTCTTTATTGCCAGGGCCAGAGAGATGCGACCAGGGCTCCTGGTTCTCATCAGGCTACTGCTCAGTGTTTTCTTGCCTGGATGCTCATCCCTGTCACTCAGCTCACCTCTCAATTACTATGTTTGTGCTCACAGCGGCGTGACATTAAACCCAGGCTTCAATTTGCTCAGTGACAGATGACACAGAAGCCATGTCGCTGGTCTGACATTTGACAGGCCTTGACACTTCAGGTTGGAAAGTACAATTAGTAATGAAAAAGAAAAGGGTTATTTACTTATGTACGTTTGAAGCCACCACTTATTTGCTCTGTAGACTTTACTGTAAACTTTTCTGCTTTGATGCAGCAAACACTGGAATGACAGTGTTGGGTAGTTTCTTTTGATGCGAGTATAGCTTCTCTTCACCATCTATCTGTCCGTGTCATCTTCTCTGTCTCTTTTCATGTGATACAGACACATTTTAGCTCTTCGTTGTCTTTACACCCATTCTGTTATTGACTGTTTTCATGGAGCTACATGCCGCAGCCTCAGATGTGTCGCTTGCTTCAAACGAAGGGATGACCCATGCCATATTTGTGAGACCACCTGCTGTGTATTAACGACTAGGAGGAAGTGAAAATATTTTCCCCCCGGATAGTGGTTTACACATTGCGTTTTGTATCTCAAAGCCTAAACAGCACATACCCTATTACTGAAAGGTCATCAAAGGGATCTGTGAAAATGTGGGAAGAAACACTCAGCTGGGAGGAAAACCAAATGAACTCTTTCTAGCGGAAGTATATTCATAAAACTACAGCAGTGGGAATGCATGAAAAAAACATTGTCCGCCTTTTTAGAAGGGGCGTAGTGTCTGTCTTTACTTTTTGTCCTGTTGTTAGTCTGCCCAAGATGTGTACAGATGGAATTCAGAGCCCTTCATCTAAATGCACAGCAGTGAATCTGCTGAGGAAATGTCCGGTGTTTGCGCCTCACTAAGAGGGCAGCTGTGTTGCAGAAGCAGACTGGAATCCAAGAGGTTCAAACTAGGAACACAGTAGCACACAAAAAATAACATGTGAAGAAATGTAATCAGCATTCAGCAAGCTGTGAGACCTTTAAACTAAACTTTGGTTTCATGCAAACCCCTTTCATCATCGGTTCAACTCTGTGTTGTGTATAAAAGAACCATTAACGGAAAGCAGAAGTGGGATCTGAGGATCTCAGATACGTGAACTTCTCCATCCAGACTAAAAATCTCCCTGATGGCGTGACTTTGTGTCATTAGTTGCCACATATTGGCAATTTAACACATCCGTGCTGATGTGACCATTAACAGTTGTGGCATTATTACCCAAATTATGCTTTTACTTGTCTGTCAGCATGAAACCCCCCCCCCCCAAGAGCTTAACATCCTTACTTAGGATTGATTGAATTGATTCCAGTGCCTATTTGTCTCTGTTACCATTCTTCAGAGAGTGTCTGCTTATGTCAAGAGTAGTGTATGGTGCTCACAGAGACAGAGGACCAGTGGAAGAGGAATGTCCTGTTGCAGTGCTGCTGTGGCTAGTTTCAGGGTTTATGTGCCTCTATGCACCATTGTCAGGATGTACACCCCCTAGTAATAAGCTCCTATGTGATCCCTCAGCAGTTACACTCTGCACCAGGACATTAAAAACCAGCCCACAGGAGAGTTACTGTGTGTGGTCTTGCACACAGATGGATCAGACTTGAGGGTAGTGGACAAAATAATCGCTTCGTCACAGTTGAAGCAACATTTTTTTTTTACACGTCCTCTTCTTTTCTTAGATCCACTTTTCCTCAGAGACTTGACTCCTCAGATCCATTTCAGGCTCAGACATATTTGATGCTAGTCATTAATTGCTCTTTTCTGTGATTTGCTATCTTCCTACTGATGCGTTTGCCGGGCCTGTCACGCAGCCATCTTCACTTATTGCTTATTTTGGAGGCAGGTCTTTAGTAAGTGCAACACCTGCTCATTTGGATTGGCTCACATACATGGCCAGTCAAGAACAAGGTTGCTTTGGGTGTATTTATGATCAATGTGTTGATCGTCTTAAGTCTCGGGGGGGGGGGGGGCTATATATTCAACAAGGCGCTACAAGTCCAATTATGAGTATGCTTAACCAATATGGATATGTCACCGTTAAGGTGTAGGTCAGCTCAATAACCTCAGCCATTGTTTGATTTTAAATCCAATGTGCTGGAGTACAGAGTCAAGACAACTGAAAACAATGTATCACTGTCTTATAGTTATGGACTGCACTGTGTATACATATACGGTATGGCAGTCCGCTGGCATGGACAGTGTTCACGATTGGGTGTTGGAGCGATCGTTCCTATTTTCATATTGTCCAATCGTGGTTAGTCTAGAAACAAGTCCGTGTGTCTGTGCTTTGTGCGACAATATTCACAGTATCAATGAACTTCTCTTTGATATCACAATTCAAATCGTATCTGACCATAACTAGGGCTGTATCAAATAGTTAGAAGCTTCGAGCGTCATTCACAACATTGACATTTGAATTATGATTATTAATAAATTACAAAGACTCTCTTCCCCTCTCTCTGTCACTCTTCTCAAACAATGTATTGAAAAGAGATTCAAAAATATTCTGAACGGAGATGCAGGGAACCTGGTTTGTAAATAAGGATTTAAAATTCACTCTCACTCGTGCTGATAATCACGACTCAGTGGGCAGACATGCCGTTCCAACATCTCGAAATGTACAAGAAATCTCAGTTTTGATAGTATGCTATGTTAGTTAAAATCACCTTTATTCTGCCGTAGGAAAAAACTATTTGATAATTCCATCATTTCCCAATATACAATCCAATTACCAAGCGGCACAAGCCTATTCATGGAGTCCGTGATGCTTCTTTTACCAAGTGTTGCAAAATGAGATATCCACCGTCATTAATACAAGCTCAAATCCTATCCTTTCAGTTATATACCAGCAGCATAGTCAAAGATACTCTGGGATTCTTTATGTAGCCCGTGAGGGTATAATTAATAAAAGAGCATTAATCATTTTGGAGACGAAACATGGAGGGCTCATTCCTCCACTATGCCCCCTGACAAGCGTCCCGCTGGCCCGCTCCTCCTTCCCCTTCTACAGCGTACTCGCCCCGCCACATTTATGCCTCGTTTATTGAATGCCAATTAAGCAGAAAGATTAGCAGGGTTCAAAGATTAATTAAAAAAACCTGCTGGTTTCCTTCAGTGAAAAAAAACCAAAACTGCCAATTGCAAAACTTTCAGCCACATTTTTACCCTCTGTGTTGTACCAAAAGGATCTTACAGTATTTTTTATTTTTGTTCCCCCGCTCAGAGGGTATTTACTAGAGAACATGTAGTAGGAGGGATTTAGGTCACGGTGCCCCTTGGATGGGGTCCCTGTCCATGCTCCAGCAGCAAATGAAGCACAAAAGTTTGAGTCAGAAATCCAAACCGCTGCATGTTCTTGTTTAGAAGTGAACCGCTTAATTCATCGGGTGCATTTTTACATTCGATCGGATGGAGGACAACAACTGCCAAATCAGATCAACCAAACAAAAAAGGACACATGATTTTGTTTTTCTGCGCTCTTCCAGCAGAGGGCAGCATGGCTCCACAACTTTTAAGGCTCACGATCCTGAAACCCTGAGGAGAATGTTTTCTCTCTCTCTCTCTGTTCATTCTATCCGTCTCTTTGTGAGAGAGTACTTCTGATAAACATCCCCCTCCATTCTAATCATCATGTCATTCCCTAGCTTTTAGTGCTCTGTCCGGCCTTCGCTCCGTCCCCTGATGTCTCTCACATGAAAGACCTCTTTTGTGATGCAGAATTAAAGTAGCACAAAGATAATACTCCCAATAACACGCAGATACTGCCTATCTAGCCTATCACATGTGATTGCATGGCCTCAATAGAAGCAGCGCTGTTTGATTTTTTTTGCTCTGTTGTTTCGGAGTTGGGTCGAACAAGTTTCCGTCGCTGTAGCCGTACTACTTTTGTTTCAGGGACTAATTATTACTGACAATAGTTCCCGTTGCTGAACCTCAGGATTTTGACAAAGACACATACAGATGGGAAATAAATGCATTTACCTGTAGAAGAGCAGGATCTGATGTAAAAGGGCTGTAGGTTCAAGGTCTTTCTTCTTGCTGGTGAAACTATTGTACTGTAAATAATATGGCTCAGTGTTTTGAAATGCTGTTATTCTGACAATTTTTTGGTTTAAGTTCTCTTTCTAATTTTCTCAAGTCAGCCCAGTGTTTTGAGAAAATAATCTGAATTTTTTCCTTTCCAGTTTATTATTTTGTACAATTCCTCAACATTCACCATGAATGTGTTGTACTACATTGGAGTAGCATCTACGATGACGCACATAACACTTGTCTTCTCATTGTCTCGTGTGTCTTCTAGGAGGACATGAACCTGAATGAGGAACGCAAAGCCCCGCTGCGTGGAAAAGATTTAAGCACCAAGCGCGAGATGGTGGTCCAGTACATCTCAGCTACTGCCAAATCTGTAAGTGAGAGTTAACCTCTGCCTCTATGGACTGAAGAGCGTGTGCTGTATAATTGTAGTGGATGAGCTGAAGTATCGTGACACCCTCACCGGAATGAGTTTAACCCGACCCTCTGCTTCATGGCTTGCCTTGTCATCTTGCACACTCTCACCTCTCTCTCTCTCTCTCTCTCTCTCTTCTCTCTTAGTGCTTGAGTCCCACATCTTTGATTTTGAATTCTGACTGTGCAGCAATTTGCTGTTGCAGATTATCAGAAATGTGTTGTCGTCACTCACTCACTCACTCACTCAGTGCTAGTCGGATGGTCAGTGCTTGTCCAGTCAGGCGCTTTGCATGCAGATTGTTGATTGCCTCAGTTGTGTACTTGCATGGGAGTTTGGTGGTGGTGGCGGCGGCGCCCGGCCGCATCATTTGCTTATCGGCTTAACATGACCCTGTGATGTGTATGAATACTGTATGCTACATTATGGCATGTAGGGGTAGATTTAAGTTGCCCCTTGTTGAAGAGTAATCTAGAACTTGATTATCCCTCTAATCCAAAAAAACAGCAGTGAAAAGTAGAGATTTCTTCATGCAATCCATTTTTCCTCTTTTACATTTTGTAGCCAGCCTTATGAGATGAAATTCACAAGGCTTTGCTACAATTTCCTTCATGCACAGAAGGAAAGAAGTGATTTCTGTCCCCATCGCTTCCCGAACCTGGTAGCTCTCTCTCTCTCTTGACATCATCATTTATTACAGGTCTTCATTGTTATGGTAATTAACTGGCATTATTGATAATGACGATTATCCGAGATGATTGAATTCCTCACAGGGCCCATTATGCTTTGCGAGCGCTGATATTTTATTCAAATGAATAACGTAATCCGTGTAGCGAAGGACAGAGGACAAAATGTAATGTCAGTCAGCACCCTGCTATCACATTTAATAGGACTGAAGGAAAGGGGGGGATGGTCGAGTGTCAGGAATCGTATCTGTACAAACACAGATCCATGCAAGTGCACGCCGTTACACTAGAACACTTTAAAGCACAGACAAATAGGCATTTAACTGATAATACACAAGTGACCAAGAGGGACACCTTAGCTGAGTTTTAATAGTTTAGGGCACTTCTGTGCATGATTATGATAAATAGATGTGACACTGCCACCAAATCTCCCTGGTAGTGAAAGACACTATTCACACTTATTTGCGTAACTACAACGCACATTGGAGCAGCCCATTTTAGAAAAATCCTGCTTATTCTGCATTTAAGTAACAAAATGTAACAACCTAACCTAAATAGTATAAAAGCAGATATTTGAATTTGTTTTAAATATAATATCTTCAATTACATCATACGGTAAATTAGTGTATTTTGAAAAGTAACTCCCGTCTTAGACTAAATTGATATCCTGTGTTCCTTTGGGAAAGAGAGACATCTGAGCAACAATGAAGCCGGAGCATCCCAGCATGCAGCTTGTTCTCAGAATGTTCTAAAATCGGCCTCATACTGATCCTGTGCGCTGTAGTTTCTTAAATAGTGTGCTTTAGGTTCCTAGAACTTCTCACACTACATTACAGTGCAGTTTTTCAGCAGATACATCACAAGTACAATGTTGATGGAGTTTAGATACATCTCTGTAAGGCAGGTTTCGCGATCGCTTTGCCCCTTTTTAAGAGACTGGTTTGCTTTTGCCCAGTCTTGCACCCAACACTACACCTCTGCATGTGCGAGCCTGTATATACGTGTGAAGGAATCCCCACGGCACCACTAAAATGTATTTCTCTTCTGTATTATCCGGGGGGCTATATGTTGCTTTTGGTTGCCAATGAGCATGCAGGGTGGGCTAAATACGAACATGTTGCATGAAGGGTGATGACTGTAGGCGTGGTGCATTTTGGACATGTGGGGTGTCTTGTTTTGTTGTGGTGGCTCCTCTGTTAATGGGAGTCAATCTTTTATCCACCAAAGATGTGCGCTGCATTGTAAGAGCGCAGTTTTGGGGACTTGGAAGGGCTTTCACGCGTTTATCTCAATTTCCTGTTTTTTTGTTTTTTTCCCTTTCTAGATGACATTATAAGGTCCCAGTAGAACATTTCACAAGATAGTGCTTTTTGATACTACTCTTACGGGAGTATCTGGTTTTATATTTCATTGTAGCCACAGAGATACAAGCTGGAAATTTTACGAATGTCAAACGCTCCCTCACACACCCACATACTACTCAAATTTGTGTTTTTAGATTTGGACAGCCGTGTTTCCTTCGTGACTTACAGCCAATGCAAAGCACGCAGACTTCAAGGCTTCGAAAGCTTCGAAAGCTTGAATCTGAAATCTCCAAGTGATGTGTGGCCTTTTTCTCACGTGTCCCTTTAGACCTGCTCAATTGAGCAAAAGGCTTTGATGCGCAACATAAAGCAACCTTATCTTTTTTCTGCAACAAAACATTTAACCTTGTTGAATAGCATTAAGGTGCTCGAGGTTGCCTTCTCGATGTACAACCTTCTTGTATGTATCCTCTTCTTTTATCCACGTTGATACAAAAAGGCTACATCCATTATGATAGCTTCAAATCACTGGTAAAAGGAAACGTGGCTCATTGTTTACTTTGTTTACTTTTGTGAAACATGTCTTTCAAATGAAAGAGAATTGTGCATTAACCCTGTTCATTTGAATTTGAACTGCGTTTTCAATGGAATCCAGCTCTGCTTTTGTAGGAGCGCGTCTGTGGACGTCCTTGACCCTTTGAGCGTTGCATGAACGGTTGCCTTTCTCTCTCTCAACTCATTCCTGGTTCTTTCTCCTCGCTGTGAAGCTGCCACAATTCATTTGTACTCTAATTCAATTGCTTATTCCTCTGAAATGTACTTTGCTTACTGTCAATGATTATTTTCTTGTTTCATGTCAAACGTGCTGTGTCTCAGATGTAGGAAGGGTGTGATGGCAGGGACTTGTGAGGGGGATTGTCCAGTGTCCTGTACTATTAAAGTTCTAGTCAAATATTGATGCCACCCTCTTCTTTTAACGGGGGGGGGGGGGGCGGGGGGGGGAGATCACCCAGGCCCTTCACCACAAGTGTTAAAGCAATTAGTTTATATTTTTCCATCCATCAAGAAAAAGGGTGGTAACAGCTACATGTATGTTGAGAAGAAATTGCATACACTTGTGCACAGTAACTGTCTTTATTTAATTTATTTTAGATATCAGATATCATTAGTAATACCTCAGCAGTACTTAGTATGAAAAGGAATACTTCTTGCCCTTGTTTTAGGGAGAATACGGTGTTACCGTTGTTGTATTGTAAATACAAACTTGCTGTTAATGAAACTGTGCTTCTCCCCCTCAAGCTCCTCCCTGACTGTTCGGTGCACACTCAAGATAGTGTCTGTCTTTTTTTTGGTCAAGCTGCTCTGAAACAAAACTCAAAAATATGTATCTAATGTTGTTGGCATCAACAGCTGTGGAAGCTGTGAGCTACGTCAATGTGACTCATTTCAAAGGTGTTTAGCCTGCAGTATTCAGGTAAAAATACCTCCCAGTGTTAGACAGCGACGTGCTGCTGCATTCACTGGAGAGCAAAGGAAAATGTGGAGACATATTGGAAAGTAGTATGTGCGTGATCAGGTGGTGGCACGAGTAAAACCGACTTTATGGCTGTCATAAACTCTTGGTGGAGGGATGGAGAGGGGAAATCAAGCATAAAATGGCCACAGACTTGGAGAGTTTGAGAGGGACAATAAAATAAATAGAAAGGGAGATTAGATGAGATGGAGGGAGGGGGGGGGGGGGGAGGGGGAGGGATTGAAACAAGGAGAGAAAGAGGTAAAAAAAAAACGAGGAACCCAGTTTGTTTCCTGTACCTTCCCTGCAAACAAAGTACATTTTCCTCGGAAACATGTGGCAGTGAAAGAATTGTCAGCCACAGTATAGCACACATTTACTCAGCTGACAGACACCCTCCTTCTGTGAAACAACAGGCCCACAGTCGCAGTAATAAAAAACACTCCTGCTACCCGGCGCTATTGACAGATAACAAGGTTAAGCTCCAAGAATCGGGGGCTGACTGCACGGGCTCACGGTAGCGCTGCCACCACGAAGTTGACACCTTGAAGCCCAACGTTAATGGCAGCTGATATATACCAGCCCAACCCCTCCGCAGCCTCTTTGTGCACACTGTTGCTGTTTTGGGATGAGTCTGAATCGATAACAGCCTGTCGGTTCCATTTTACCCTGTTAATCAATTAATACATCCCTTGTGTTGAAATGACCGTGTCTAAACATGTCGATTCATCACCTCCACAGTTGTTGTTGCCATGCATTGATAATACATTTGTCATGTACATGTCTTACAAATTCTTGTTTTAATTGTCCCCATTTTCATGCATCTTGTCTTTTTAAAAATGTAAAAAAAATACAGACATTATCTTCAGTATGTGCCCATAATTATATAGGTTTTCTCTTGTTGGCTTGTATATATTTTTCTTGTACAGTGTGTTTGTGATGTCACACAAGTTACGCTAATGCCTCAACGTGCAATGGAGAGGATTCTCTGGCCTACTAATGATTGTGCTGTTTGTGTCTTTTTGCACATTAACCTTCTCCGCTGATCGCTGCATGCAGATAACTGGAAGCAAAGTTGCGGTAAGTAGCCCATTACTTATTTGGCTTCTGAATCTTGTTCCTTCTGTGTATCTGTCTTCATACACACACACACACACACACACACACACATACACACACATATCTTCTTTTGGAAAAATGTCGAGGAGCATGTTCCAAACTGTGCTTTGTGAGGTCATTTCCATGTCTTGGACTCCTATTTTCAGCCCTGATTTTGCTAATGGGCTGTAATTTGGAAAAGCTTTAAATTGCCGACACAATTCCTGCATGTAAATGGTAGCACATTCAAAAGACGGATTTTGAAATTATACAGTCTGAAAGGGAAGTGGGAGGTCTTTTGTTTGGTTTTTTGCTATTTCTGTTATGGACTAGATTGCAGTGTAACACCTATTAGCATTTGGATATTGTGCTACCAAACAAAGAGGGATAGCTTTTACACAAATACTCATAATCTGCAGGTCTAATCTGTTTATCAGAGCATTTTGCATCTAAATGTCTTTAACTGTGTTCATTCCGCCTGAGACATAACTCATATTGAGAATATATATCACTTAATAAGGCTTTGAGCCCACATTTAAATGAGCGTTCTCACACACACACACACACACACACACACACTGAACCTAGTGAACCGCGGAAAATATATCAATCACATCTTTTCTGCCTTGAACAGAAATAACAAACAACGTTCATTTTGTGGGAGTAGACACGAGACCCTTTTCTTACAAATGCATGTTCTTGTTTTGTTGTTGAGGTTGTTTCACTTTACCTCCTTCTCGTGAACAAAAGACCCACGTAATCTTAAAATATAATTGCTGCCAATGCATTGGGTTACATATTTTTTTTTGTATTTATTTCTCCTCACGCTAATATGCCAATTGCCTATTTTCTCTCTCAAGATCCCATAAAGTGGCTCCCTGTTGCCTTTTCTAAAGAATGGGTTCTGACTTTCTTTTTAAGGTGCTTTCGGAAAAAAAAGAGAAGAAACTCGCTGTTATTGGTTTAGCAAGTGTTGAATTGCCACTCTAAATGGTATTTCATTGCCTATTGAGAGTTTCGTAAGGATTAAGAGGACTGTAGAGCTTAACAGGAACACAGGCAAGGCCAAGCAGCACACTGTGCCATGGCCTCTGCTCTGCCCATGCTCTCAGACAAACCTCGCTCTTTGAGGCATTTTGCAGAGACATTTAGTATTGATTGCATTTTCTCCTTCTTCGTCAAACTGTTCTTTTGTGCTTGGTAACTTCTGTGGAAAGAGCGTTTTTTTTTTTTCTCCAGCTTAGCCTGCGTGGACGTGAATGGAGTGGCTCTCGATCAGGAGCAGTAGCCACATTGTGTTCAGTAAATGGAATATGACGGCTTGTATCATGACTGACCATCCGAGACGTGGAGGATGCCTACTTTCAGAAGTTCTGCAAACCGTGTCAAATAAAAAAAAAAAAAAAAAAAGTTCATTTAATACCTGAGGGGTTATTTCTGAGGCAGGCGGAGTAAAAAGAAACGTACAAAAAGGACATCGGGAACAATACATGACCGACAGCAGTGACCATGATGATGGTTAAATGTCCAGCAGGGATAATGATAATAAATACCTTTAAAAGCCCTCGGGAAGTTACATTGAAGACCGTGCTGAAGCATTTGATATGACCTTTGTAACCTGTGTTACATACTGAAAGCTGCTGTCATTCTTAACCCCCCCCCCCCCCCCCCCTCTTACCCCACCACCCACCCTGAAAGTGGAAGAAAAAAAAAAAGGGAGAGCGTTTAGCCGGTTTTTGGGCTACAGTTAGCTCCCTGCTTTGCTGGCAGATTCCCATTTTCACGCTGTCAGCGGGTGTCAGCGGGATTGAGTGCTCTCAGATGTGCTGGGAGGAGAGTGTTGGTTAGGATTGTCTATCGGGAACACGCAACTGTAACTCCTCTGTCTCAGGCATGAAATCTCTCTGGCACTTCCGTCCTCTCCCAATCGAGAATCAGGTGGGAATAGAGGACTGTGTGAATTGCCTCTAATCCAGTTTGACCAGCGTGTAAGTCTCATGTGCTCTCTCCACCTCCTTAAGCAAGATTGAGGGAAATATATGAGCAGCACACACACACACACACACACACACACACACACACACACCTTGGAAAGAGCATGTCTGCAGGTGAACTCCAACAGCCCAGACGGACCCGACACCTCTTCTTTCTGCAGCAGGCGCCTATTGATTACTACGACGGCTTTATAGCGTCAGTCTTTGTAAAGATTGGCCTGATTTACGTCACAAGTCAAGGGCCGCGTTGTAACAATCCATCAATGACTCCTGCGGTGTTGCTGGGGAAGTACACTTCCGTCTCTCTGCACCGCCATTGACAGGCGCCGCTGTTCAGATGGAATGCTGCTGAGACTACGAGAGTGAGAGCTCACATGAGCGAAGGAAAAAAAAAAGGTGTGTGTGTGTGTGTGTGTGTGTGTGTGTGTGTGTGTGCACACCGTATGTTGAAAAGCAGCAATCTCCAGACCACAGCAAGGTGATCAATACCTGTATGACGGGACAGATGACTGCTTATTTGGTAGCATGCTGGTCAGCTCTGAGACGTCAGGCGGTGATGGTGTAAACATGTACATCCCTGTGTAAAGCTGTCAGTATGTGGATTTGACCAAAGAACCCCTGACCTGGGAGAAAACAATCCAATGAGGCTGCGCTGGTTTGTACTTTAGCTTTAACCTTTTCGAGTCGCGATGCCCCAGAATAATCAGGTTGTGCCATATTGTGAACGCTCTGATGGATAAATGCAAATTAATAAAAGCTTTGTTTTATTAAGTTTTAACAGCGAGCATTGTCAGAAACTCACATGACTCTCACAAACACACTCAATATAATCCATTCGGAGGCAAATCATAGCACCGGTACGGGCGACGTAATGTGAAACAAACATTCCCCAGTCTAAAATATGTTATTTAATTTCTTTGTATGTCATAAACAAGAAATTCTCCACAACCATCTGGCGACCCCCAGAATTGATCCCCCAGGTTTGAGAACCACAGCTCCAGCTGATTGGGCTTTTATAGAAGAAGTGTTTTATTTTTCAGCAGAATTATAAAGTGGCAGTTTTCTAAGTGGCTAAGGACATGTTTTTATCATCAACCTTTTTAGTGCGTGCATGGTTGTATAATGGTAATATGTCTCCCAATTTAAAACAGTTTATGAGCATACAGATTTCAGATGTGAAATGCGGCGGTAATCATGAGGACATCATCATTTGCGAGATTGGCGCCTAAAATCTGGCACTTGTATGTCATTGAGCGTTGCTTAGAACCACTGCAAGGCTACATCCGTTTTCATTCATCTGATCAAAGCGGAAAGTGCTCCGTGTGGCTGTACATTCGACGACGTTTTCAAATTAAAAGATGCTTTTGTGTGTTTTACAAGCAAAGCATTGGACAAACCTTGAACCGTAAACATGTTTTTCCTCGTTATCAAGTTGAGATGAAGAATTTGATTCACCTGCGATGAATGTGAGGTTGTTTCCCCCTGGCTCTAGTGCGTGTATATTCAAGTCGTTACACAGCTACCAGTTCTTTTATACATATAGATTCATTCATTTTTTTTGTTAAATCAATTGCTTTGACAAAAAATTTTTTTTTTCCAAATGTGTGCACTTTGCTTCTTTTGTCTTCCCAGCCTTCAAAAACCCAAAGTTATAATAATGTGAAACGGAGAAGCAAAGATAAATCCTCACATTTGAGAAATATTGTAAATAAAATGAATGGCCATGATATATACGTTTCTGCCGTTACCTCTCGGTTCGCCTGTGTTTTGTAACTGCTCATGATTTACAGAACACAGAGTAAGAAGCAAACGGGTACCGGTAGTTATAGAGAAGGCCGGAGGGTTGCAAAGCATCCAGATGAGAAACGAGGGAGTCAGAAAGAGAGAGTTACACGGATACGAGGACACGCAGACACGCAGACATCTGGTTCCTCTTTAACTCCAATCAAGTGCCAGCAGTGCTTATGAAGGACCTTTGAAAAAAAAAGAAAGAAAAAGGAATATGGTGAGCCAGAACGGGAATCAAGGCACCCTCCCCTCCTTCAGTCTCCTCTTTACCTTTTAAAACCGCATGCCTCAAAAGACTTTTGTTTCAAGCGAGCTATTAAACTGGGTGCTGAGGGTTGAGCAGATTTGATGTGGCACATGTCCTTGGCGCTTTTAAAAGAACGGCAATGAAAAATTAATCAATAGCGTGTGCCTTCCCATGCCCTGAGCCAGTGTTCACCATAGATTCTATCTTAAATTAAGATCAAGGAAACATGCTCTCAAGGGGACTGTTTGAATAAGATGTCTCTTAGATTAGCTGAAAGAATATTTTAGAGTTCATCTGATGGACATAAAAAGTTGTCTTGGGAGTGAGATGAGGAAAAGATTTATTTATTTGATTTATTTGAATAGTGTATCTGCACATCTGTAGTCGGGTGTTTTTAATAGATATCAAATATTTGCCGTTTTATCTACCTCACATGCTTCTGTTCTTGTCTTTAGTGATAATCACAGGGGGATTCTATTTCCAGGTTTCTCCCTTCACTCGGCTGTTTGAGAGCACGGTCATGTGTACCATAACACCTCCATGTTCTCGCTGCTGGAATATTTAATATCAATAAAATATCATATTGCATATCAAAGCATTGCTCTGCAGTGCCACTAGTGGTGCCATAACATTTTATAGATAGATAGATAGTTACTTTATTAATCCTGCAAGGGGATATTTTTTCGCTACAGCAGCATTTATGGTAAAGCAATAAAAATAACAGAGTGAAAAAATATATGAAATATGAAAATGCAAATGCACAATATACACAATAAAAATAATAAAGTAGTATATAGAGATTTGGAAACACAAGCTTTTGGTTGCACTTAAAGTGTGTGATGATTGAAGTTAAGTCTTTTTTTTTTTTTAAGATTTTGGAGCTTAGTTTGCATTTTCCAAATATCTAGTGTGAGTGCCTCGGTGTACTTGTTTTTATGCCGGCTTTAAAAGAGGTGGTGTGACAATCAGATCTTTAGTAATACTTTTGTGAAATACATATGATGAATACATATGTCATAGGTCTTGAGACTGCTCCCAATGCCAATCTGTGTTACTGTGTTTCAAGTAGAAGCAGCCACAAAGAAAATTAACAACTAAGAACTCTCCATCGAGGGATGACACACACACACACACATACACACACACACACACACACACACACACACACACACACTTACAGGGGTTACACATTCTGGCTATCACCCACAGTTGTGGCAATGTTGCAATGCTAATTAATTTGCTTCAAGACAGTTTGTCTTTGTTTTGAACGCACGACCGAGCTGTGACGGAGGATAAGTTGACCCTCGAGGGGGTCACCTGTGCAAATTTCTTCTTCATAATTTCTTCAACCCCTCTCGTGCGTTTGTCACTTCATATTGTGAGCTCCAGCAGTCACACTACAGTTGCCCAGAGCTCAGCCAGTGTGACACAGTATCATATAGGATTATTACACCTCTCTCTAAAATATTCTGAGAGGGTCTTATTGCATTTTGGAAAAGCCCACGACATTTGAATAATAGCGCCTCACAATTTGCAATAAGCTGCATTGTGCTGGAGCCCCTGTTTCTGTGTTTAGGTGAGATTCTCTTCTACATACATGGAATGTGACGACGTTCACTTGGATGCGGGATAGATACACCAGCACACCTAATGCATTTGTCTGGCGACGGTGTCACGGCTTGTGTCACATTTGTCACAATGTTGAACTTTAAGGTCTACATACGATTGATCAATTATGTTGCTACTTTCCCGCTGAATGGCTTGTCTTCGGGCGTTCATGGTTGCATTGACCTTTGCGGGCTGTGGAAGAAGCGCAGGTTTAGCTGTGACAGAGAGGTGGGCTGTGTGGGAAGGATTAAGTCAACTCCAGCTCCCAGTGAGGATGACAAAAAGAGGTTTCTTTTCCATCACCATTTGTCTTCTTTTTTTTCCATTTTCTTTTCAGTTTTTCATCTTTTCATTCTTTCCTCCTTCGCTACCTTTTATCCTTCCCTCCTTCTCCCCTCGCACATCTTCTCTCGATACGGCATATGTCTTTTCAAAGGCAGAAACAATCATTCCTCTTCAATCAGAAGGGGAGAGCTGGATCTCGTTATTTTGAAGGGAACATGAAAGGCTGAAGTGGTCACAGTATGCTGATATTGGATTGAACAGTGGCTACGGCAGTCCTTTATACTCTCTCTGCATTCGTGTTGGTGTGTGTGCACGTGCTTGTATGCCCGTGCGTGTGGTAAGTAGTACTTTCTTTCCCTCAATGCCTTCCCAATAGACTTGGATATCACGTCTTGGATTTAGATATTGCACAGGAGAGATGGAGTATGATGGAGTGCTTTTTAGCGAGGAGGAGGAGGGAGGAAAAAATAGGATTCTTAGTTCTGTTGATTGCATATCTGTGAATTTTATGTACTGTACGCACATCCCCACACCAGTGATGGAGCTTGTGAATACTGGCTATGCTCTCAGTTGTACGTCTCTCCCCCACAGCTCTGTCACACACTCAACGGCACTGTCGGCATGCTCAGCTCGGCAGGAGGCTCCTGCAGGGCCGCATTAGGCTCCATAAACTTTATGGCATATTTTTACAGCCCGCCTCTCTGTATGCATCCACCATCACATCCCATCGCATCTGCTTTAACTGTTCACACAGCTGTGAAATTCTGTGTACCCCCATGTTTTATGGTTGCCTGCTCCTCCCGTCACTCCCGATTTCTTTATTTGCTCCTTTAGCTTTTTTTTTCTGATATCGTCTCTACATCTGTGTATATTTAGTAAGTTATTTGCTCTGGTTGATGGAGTTGTCTGCTTCCTTCCCGAGATGTTATCGCGGAGAACGCTTGCAGCGGGTGACGTGATAATGCACCTCTGTTCGTGACCTTGCCAGGCTCTTGTCCTCTTGTGCCTTCCTGATCTTCGGTAATGGCAAAGCTGTGCACTTGCATTCCAATGTGGGCAGTGTCCACAACAGCGTATACGCACGGGACCCTTGATGATCTGTTATGCCTCTGTTTCACAGCTGACACCGATGAGAGGTTCAAGGACAAGAAGGACAAAGAGAGGCAGCTGTTGGTGTTGACTGGGACCTACAGTCGACATGAGTGGAAACCAAAGTTGTTGTAGCTGTCGGGTTAGGAGAGAGTCACATTGATTGCCTGTTTATAATCCCCCCCTTGCTCTAGCAGTAAGCCCACCAGACCCCGTGGGAGCATCTTACTGCTCAGCCAACTAGTCCACTCAGCACAACACGGACTAACAAGGTGCAGTCTCTGCCTATCAGCAACAGTGTTGTCATAGCGCTGTCATACTTGGACGCACGAGAGTAAAGCCACATAATCGCCTCATCAACAGCCAGGTTCCCCCCCCCAGATTCCCCAGACAGCTTCCCTGTTGTAATGATTGGTGACATGATCAAGGCCAGATCACTTGCTGGGTTATTGTCTGTGCTTGCAGTTCCTTTTTCTAAGGGTGCTCGGGAGAGATGGGCCACAGTTTTAAAATGTCCGCCTTCAAGCAGTATCACTTTTTTCTTCTTTTTTTTTTAGCAGTTTACCGGCACACAGATGGTTGATTGGCCCCTCCTCCTTTAGTGAATGAATGAAAGAATCATCCGTGTGCTCGATATATAAAGGCTCAGGCGGCAACGACTTGCGTTAAGCTTGTTTTTGTAAAGCATCCGTTAGCTGCGCCAGATAATGGGGGTGAAGTCTGACTGAGTTGGCACTACCTCGTCGTCATGCATGCTGGCTGTTGACGGTCTTAAACGGCCAAACTGGTCGCATCTTTTTTTTGCAAATTAGATGGTCGCTCCTTTGTTGTCCTCTCCACCATGCCCTGTCAAACTTTGTAGCCGTGTAAAGGGCAAAGGATAGTATTGGGGTAGGTCTGCTGGGATGTTTCACAGGCTGATGGCCTTGGATCTTTAGTTTTGTTTGGCTTGCTGAGAGTGTGTCATTTAACGGTAGCTGCTCATGCATGGTCATGGTCTGCCTCCACTCAAGACAGATGCGGGGGACCGCTGCAGTTCTCCAGCCAGTGTTGTAGTACCGAAGGCAAGCACTTGGTGGCAGTGGGTGCCCATTGAATTGGCCGCAGTTGGCGCAGCGCATAGGGGTAGAAATGCCACATTGTTGCTGTGGAATTGACCTAATGGGTTTGTCTCAGCCCACGTATCACACCGTTATGTGTGCCGCTAATGCCATTTGTTAGACGTGTGATCTTTAAAAGGGGAGAATAAGTATGAAATAGCTCAGCGGCATTCAAATTGGTCCGTCTCCTCTGATCAATACTTTCACCCTCCTACTTCAGACAGAGAGTGGAAAAAAGAAGGATAAAGAACAGATTCATCATTATTATCTTCCCTTTGAAAAGATTCAGCAGCGAGACTGCCTCCGACGTGGTGGAAGACAGCCAAGCCTCTGCTGGTCCGCTCCGTCTCCTTTTCCCCTTTTTCACGCTTCACTTGCTCGATCAGGGCCCCGTAAAGGAAGCACAGTCCTCCCGTACCTGCTATCGACAAGACCTGTTGTATTGACCGCTCTTTTATGCAGTCATACCTGAATTATTTACTATACACTGGCCCCACACACCGATAAACAGATGCAGTCCCACACCAACAACACATCAGTGATGCTTACAGAACCACACCATTGATATCACTGTCTTCCCTGCTGGCTCCCTCTGTTACACCCCCCTCTTATATATTATGCCAGCAGACTGACACCACATCACTGTCTCACTCTTTTTGTGTATTCCACTGCAGTTGCTTTCCCTCAGAGATATGAACGTCAAATATCTCTCTCTCTCTCTCTTCTGACCCCGCCGCTCCACGCCAGCTATATTTGCTTATTGACACCCTGAGCTCTTGACACGACACAGATTCTCGGCCACATCTGCCTAAAACATGGTCTCGGTCGGGTATGGCTCTCCTTTATGACCCAGCTTGTTGTTGTTTTTTTTTAGCATATAACACCCTGTGACAGAGAGGGGCACATAATTGCTCCCCCCCACATATGCTGTGCTCACTATTTCAACTTCCTCCACCTTGTCATTGGACTCAGGTGCCCTCACTTACATCCATTTTTAATGCACAGCCATATGGTGGTCTTGTTTTTCTTTCGTTATTATTGCCAAAAAGAATATGAGTAAAATAAAGAGGAGAAAAAAATGTCCACCGCTGGTACTACTTTCACATATGTAGTAAAGGCGTTTGGCTCTATTAAATGGTGGTCAAAACGCATCAACCACGTCTTTAGAATGGGGCCAATTCCTCGATATTGGCCCGAGGTTGATTTGATGTCAGATGTAAAGTGTTATAGACTCAGCGTGAGAGGGGGACATCCAATCATGTTTAAATGGCTGCTGACCTCTCTCTTTATGTCCTTGAGTGGTCTTGAGAGATGATCTTTTTAATGCTGATTGGGTGAATATTCTCCTCCACAACTTGAGGTGTTGGCCTTAAAATCAAATATAGTCTTCCACCCGATGTGACAAAAACACAGGACCTTACAATGCAGACCCCTGATGTGTATAATTACACAGTCATTTAATAAGACAAGCAGCTAATTCAGAGTCATGTGTGGACTGTTTTTTCCTCTTTCCCTGTCAAGATTTCCCATGTTAGCTTTCAGTCGGCTGTCTCCGCTGCCGACGGGTGTTGTTTGCTAGATTGTTTGTGTGTCACCTCGCATGTCTCTGCGTGAGGAGGAGGAGGAATTTGCTGCCACAAAAGAATGAAATTGAGAGGGGAAAAAAGTTCCCTTCCAAAGCCCTGCAAGTAGAACAAAAGAACAGAAAAAAAAAGATCTTGATGTTATTATGCCGGCAACATCTTCTGAGCTTCTGATATAAATGAACTAAGGGTTCTAAAATTGTCATTTGAATTATGCCTTTCATCTCCCCGTGGTTTTTAGTGAAGCAGTTCAGCACAAGTCTCTAGTGAATGTTTTTTTTTTTTTTTTCTCCCCCTGTTTGCATTTCTGAACAAGCGCCATAACTGTAATGAATTCTATTATTTTAAAACCAATTACTGTTAGTTGGGAGCTTTTCACCGTCGTTGTCGTGCTCTCTGAGGAATAGTGCTGTTGCCTTGTCGACTACACTCAGACCTGACGCTATTTCTTCCTCTTTCCCTAACCACGCATGCTAATGTAGTTTTCTGGTGGTACTGTACAGTAACCTCCTCCGTACACACAGCATGACAGCATGAAAAACTGAATTTAAGGAATCCGAGCACTGAAGGAATCTTTTTTTTTTGGTATGAATTTAGTCGATTAACATTTTGTGTAATTGAATACTCTGAATTCTAAGGAAAGCACCAGGAAAACAACCCACCTTTTGATCTGTGGCCATGATTTTGAAGTGCAAACCGCAGGGTTAAAGTACATTTTTATTTCATTTTTTTATTTTTTTATAGTTGAAAATGAAGTTTGTAATATTTTTTGCTTCACAGAAAGGAATATTTCACAATGCAATTTTAATCTTGTATCTTAAAAATCCATTTTCCATCAAAGGCAGTAAGAGTAATACATGTGAGCCAATAAACTAAACTACAAGCTGTAACGCCAATAGTTGATATATTTTGTAGAATATGACATGAACCATCTCAGAATCTAATTTTCCAGCTCTTTAGGTTTATTTAAATGCAAATCCTAAAAAGAAAGAAAACAAAGAATATTAAACAAAGTTTCAACATTGACATTAAAGAAAGACGAGCTGTGAAAGGTTTTTCATTCTTTCCCTTTTTTACTCGTTACATGTAATTAATGCTTCGTGGTCTAACAATGGAGTGTCTCTTAAAATCACGTTCGACCACGCAATGTTCTTTGTTCATAATAATTATATTTTTTCGTGATCACCAAAGACGTGTAGAGACACTTTTACAGACACTATTACAAAGTTTATTTTCTGCGCTGCTCTCCGTTATTTCATTCTCTAAGCACAGAACTAATTGGACCTTTTTATTTGTATTTTTGTCCTCCAATCGAGCCACTTCCAGTCTCTTGAAACAGCAAGTGTGCAACTCCAAGTGGTGGAGAACTCCACAGCGCTGCACGGTTGTTTCCATACTCAATCACGTCAATTTAACCTTAATAAGCCTCTAGTATGTGCCCATATGTACATACATAAACACACTGAAAGAAAGAAGGAATGAGAAAAAGAGAGAGATTAGACACGTTCGCTCATTAAAAGCCAGCCACTGATTCTGCCCTAAAGATTGATTTATAGCTTATTTAATAAGCTGAAAGGTTACCTCAAAACAGATTTTCTCCATAATTGACCAATTTAGTGCCGCTCGATAAGCATTCATGTCAAGCTGAGATGTTGTGGTATTTCTGTCTCTTTCCCTCCCCCCTTCTCTCTCATGCGTTACCACTGATATTACAGTGCCATGATTAGTTATCAGAGGAGTTATGAAATATTCAACATGTTGTATTTTGGATGTTAACCGACCGGGTGGGGTCCCAAAACCTGGGCACAATGGCTGCAGCTTTAGTTAGCATCACTGAATGTTCCCCTAATTAGCTCACTTTGCCCAGCAGCTGTCTGCTATTAGAGTCCTTTGTTCCAGATGTTATCTCATTATAATGGCATTGATCATCCTAATGACTCTGGGAGAGATTATTGGTCCACATTAGTGTGACCCGCTTGCTGCCTCTTTCCCTGAGGTCAAACCACAAGCTTCACCCATCCATATGTTCAGTTGACGGTTTAAGTATGGCAGCCATTTCCTCCAGTCATGATTACTCGTATGTGGGATGCCAGCGAATAGGAAGTGGGAATGACTCGGCAGTTTGTGGACCTTAAGCCCAGTCTTAGTGTTAATTAGTGGGGTAATGCTTAGTGTACGCAGTTCCCTATCTGTGCATTAGCCCTAGTGTCAGTGCATTTATGCCTTTTTTTATTTCTTATAAATGGGTGGACTCGGCTAAAACAACGTTTTTTTTGTTTTCTTCACATTAAGTTCCAGTTTAAAATATTGAAGGCTATGAGTTTGTCCATCAGCCTCGTTACCTTGCCTGTGAAAGCAAGGTTTTCTAAAGCAAGGATATTTGGTTTTGTGTGCCCTTTTATATTCAAAGCAGCTGACAGAAATACAATTCAGTATTCAGAGTAACTGTGCTGTGCAGTTACTGAGTGGTCTCATTCATATCATTCTACACCCAAGGCTTTTATTTTGTGCACGTTCGTGTGTGAGTGTGTGTGCTTTTTAATTTATTTTTAATTATTCTGGAAATGCATTCATTTCACATTTGGCATTTAACTTACTATCAGTATTACTGCCAGTAGATTCACGTAGCAATGTGCACTCTTAAAACAAACACAGACATAGCAGTAAGTTTGGAAACCATTACGGTCTGGCTCCTCCAGATGTTTTCTTTTATAGCTTTAATTATTTGCAATTGAACATGGGAAGCTTTCAACTTAGATATTAAAAAAAAAAAAAAGAAGAAACAAATGTATTAAGAGCAAGCTCCTAGATGCGATACAATAATATAAATGACATTATATTCTCACTCATTTAAGTCAGCTAAAGTGTTACCTCATACATTTGTTGTACTCGGTCCACTTGGTCCAAATCCAGTAAAAAGAAAATCTGTTTGGACTTTGTGGGAAAAGACATAGTACATATATTTGATTTTAGCCACTTGAAGTATTTGTAATTGATATTCCACCCTTCTCATGAGATGTCACCCAAATGTGTTTTTAATATGTTTCTACATTTTCTGCCAATAAGGCACAATAACCTGGCAATTCCAGGAAACAATGAAGGGATTGGTGTCATTTATGCCATATAGTAGTCCACCACATCTGCCGCGTGTCTGCTGTTTGAGTGGTGTTTGTATATGTACATGCATTTGTGCATGAGTGAGTTCACTAGACGAGGCATTTGAGTCCTGATCTCACTTTGTGGACAGACGAGGCGTTTCCAGGGCATCACTGACTGACTAAGAAGCAAGCAGTTCCCTCAACAACAAGCACAGAACACACAAGTACACCTACATCACATACACGTGTGCGTCTCAGCCCTTTTGTTACCGCTTCCTAATGGACTTGAGGCTGACCATCTCAGAATTCTGTGACGCCATCGAGGAATTACACATTCATACTGAGTGAAATAGTGTAAAGATGGGGTAATGCCCAGGGCCCCAAAGTGTCAACTACAGACTCAAAATGACCACAAAGAGATGAAAAACAACTACAAAGAGACACAACAATGACTACAATAAGATCAACACAATTACAAAGACACAAAGCAACTACAGAGATGCACAAAATGACCACAAAGAGACACAAAGCAACTACAAGCAGACGCAAAGCAACTGCAAAAATGTTCAAAACATCTGCTGACAAGAAATAACTGCAAAAAGACCGAAACAATTAAAACGTGACACAAAACAACTGCGAAGACAAGACACAATGTCCACAAAGAGACACACAACGACAGCAAAGACACAAAACCACAGAGAGATGCGTAG
The DNA here is from genome assembly GCA_032191485.1 of Leptoclinus maculatus. Lineage (NCBI taxonomy): Eukaryota > Metazoa > Chordata > Actinopteri > Perciformes > Stichaeidae > Leptoclinus > Leptoclinus maculatus. The sequence continues at coordinate 7,032,590 of JAVDOI010000011.1, forward strand.
CGTCTTCAAAGAGACACTAAACAACAACAAACAGGCTAAACAACTAGAAAACCGGTCTTGCTCCAATGAGGGACAGGTGGTGGGGCCTTTTGTAATTCTGTGCCCAGGGGCCCTTTGTCTCATAGTCTCCCCATGGGTAAAGAGGAAGACAGTTTGAAGGTTGAGAGAGCAGGAGGGAGGGAAAGAAATGAGCATTCAGGCAAAGTGATGGGAAGAGAATTCAAGATGGGGAGAAGTAGAATGCCTTATTATTACACTATCCAGCCTGTCCCGCCCTCTCTGTAGTCAGCAATGTTCAAATCCCGACTTGACCAATTCCCTAAAACTACAGCGTGAACCTGCCTTCTGCACCACAATGTGCCTCCACGGTCGGCTAGTTTCTGACATGACTCTTGGAAGACTTTTTTCTTGCTGCATGGATACCTATTGTATTAACATTGGGCCTCTGTTTTATACTTTAGACCCAAATGTGTAGTAAAACAATCATGCTTAATTGCATCCATCTCAGTGGTTTAGTCTTCCAGGTTTTCGGGCTCCACGGCCTAATGAAAACGGAGAGGCATCAGTTTAATTATAATGTACTTGCATCTTATCGAGGAGAGATTGTTTTTATTTGGAGCACTAATGAATTTCTCATCAGTTTGTTATTAACATTGTGCTATGTGGAGCTCAAGTGGGGAAGCAGCCAATTACATGGCTTTGTTCTCCCCGATGGACAAGTATTTGTGCCTCTGTTGAGGGAGAAATAATTTGTGAAAATGCTATGGGGGGGGAAAACATGGCTACATCTTCCCGCCATCTACCGCCAGACAATCTCCTGCTTCAGGTAAAAGTGGAATGTGTGTGTGTGGAACCATTTCTAGCAAGATCTTTCTACTTATGCCAGCTAGGTATGATTTTCTTGTAACCACTGTTCTCATCAATTGCACAGACTTTTGATGATGATGATGATGATGATGATGGTTGGCAGCTGCAATAATGGCTACAGAAAGAGCATCAAAGCAACACTGCCGATGTTACGGGTGTAGCAGATTTAACCATTGTTTCTTTTCTCGGCCCATTTCAAATTGAGCTATTAAAACATTTGGTGCGTTGATTCAGTTTCGCCTCTGGTTGGTATGAGCGGTAGGGCGGAGTGCTGAGTGTTCATACAGTGGAATGAGGCACATGTACTGATAATTTGACATTGTTACCCATGACCCTTGCTGTACAGGGTATGGCTTCCTTAACCTAAAACCCATTTGGAACTAATCTAATGGGATATGAAGGGAACATAATGATGTGTGGGGCCTTGTTATTTGCCTTTGTTCACAAAACACTTCCTTAGTTTATTGCATTTTGCGGTTGAGGGGCTTGATCACTAGTATTATGGCTTTCTAAATGGGAGTCAATAAATTACCCTCTGATTAAAGACGATGCCCTCACTTTAGGTGTGAGAGCCATTCGCTCCGCATGGTTAGCAGGCGTCTTTTTGTTGTGTGTACTAGTTTGATCACTTAAATTCCTATTTCATTTGAGCTGACTTCACCTCCACAACTCTCTGGCAGTTGAACGTGGCTCAAACTTTTTCAACATTTTTTTTTTTTTTTTTTTTTTTTAAAGGCAGTTTTGGAAAGCTTTTGTGTGAGGAGAAAGGCTTTCACATGCATTTAAATGATTTTGACATGATTGATCTACTTATCTACAGTCTCAAACACTCTGTGTCTCCCTTTGAGTTTGACATGTCGTTTTCTATGAGACTGAAAGCTTGCCGTTTGCCCTCTCTCTCTCTCTCCTTCTTTTCTTCCATTCACTGTACTAGTGCAGTGGCCATTCAAAACCTGCCTGGTCAACGTGGGATGATTGCTTGGCGTGCTGCTACTTGCAGCTTTCTTATTACAGACAACTTCACACTCTACACGGCACCTAAGGAGTGTGAAGTGTGAAGTTGTACAATACACCTGTCAAGTCGCGGGGACACAGACACACCGATAGAAATCACTCGGGTTGACGGAAAAAAGCAGCTCTTGATTCATTATATTTATTTATATATTTATATATTATATATTTATAATAATGTGTTACTAGTCTAACTCATTTTTTTATAATAACTTACCAAAAAAACACCAAAGCATGTCAAAAATATGCAACTCAACTGTACAGTATACTAATTACTGTGTAAACATTGTTGTACTACACATACCTGACAGATTTTCACAAAATAAAACAATTCAAAAGATTGCATTATTATTCATTAAGCTACATCAGATTCGATTTGAAAGCTCCACCTTGAACAGCGTAAAGTACATTAAAGTACATTGTGCTGATACTGCCTCTCGTTCACTCTTCACTTGGTGTAACAGTTAACTAATAATAGTTAATAGTTTTGCTTATAATAAAGTTTGGATTAGTCATTAGTCACCACTGCCAATACCAACATTCCCAGTTAGACAAAGGGTAAAAGGTTAAAGCAAGACAGCATTTGTCTGGGTCTCCCAAATCAACTAAATCGGCCTCTGAAAAAACACCAAAGTTGTGGTAACTCGCGGCCAGAAACATCGCTGAAATACATTAGTGGAGGTACTTTCTAAATAGCCTTGTTAGTCGCTTGATTTTACATCACCTCCACGGTTATACAGTAGAGCATCGGATTTAATTACGGGTGGATTTTTTTCTGGCGGTAACGTCGTTAGTGTTATAAGTCCGTATCAAGTCTTGCACCAGGAAAATAAAGTCTAACTCAAAGGGGAAAAACACAACTAAGTCGCAGCTTACTCACAATCTGGTGAAATAGACTCTGGTTCGATTCTGCTTCCAGTTGCCTGTCCGCTAACAGAAGAAGAGTTCGGTTATGAAGTGAACCGCAATCAATGCTTGTACGTACGACATGCTGAACTCAGGCTGCAGAGGCCCGAAGCTCTGCCCCCGCGCTGATGAACAGAGCGCCGTTTGCTTGTTTATTCCAACTTTATTAATATTAAAGGCATTGCGAGCCTAAATTGCACCAACTTCCACAAAGCACTCCCGTGGGTCCCCAGTAATGCACCCGCCAAGTGTGGAGTAGATCAGATGATCGAATGATTGGCTGAACGGTTGTCGAGATAAGCGAAGGACATGCACACACACAGAAATGTCTTGAGATTGTGGCTTTTAACACGGAAGTACTTCGAGAACAAGATACAAACACAAGTTTAAAAAGCATTCCTAGAACAAGGACCCCTCAACTCATTAATGAACATGAATATTTTTGTTTATTTCTTTATGTTAGAAAATAAAAGAGGACAAAATATAGTGTTTACATGTTGTTTGGTGAATGTAGTCATAAGTAATAATAGTTCTTGCCTAAATAGTTTTGTTGTTTAATGTACATGTGATGGGCTTTATTTGACTTGTACAATGTTCCAAACTGGTTTACAGACAATACCGTGGAAGATACATGTATTAACTTTTCTCCTGGTTTGTCAAATTAACATGTCTTTCCCCAATTACCATTTTTGACTTTTTTAACACACATTGTTGTGCGCAAATAATAGAAAGATTTTACTTACTAAAGCAAAAAAAATATACAAAAAAAATGCAAATGTGTTGGAAGTCTGGAAAGCTTCACAAAGTTTCCTTCTGCATCTAGTTATTTCAACACTTGCCTCTTCATTACTGATGGCGTCGTATTCATGTATGCAGCTTTTCACTGAAAACATGAAGTGGAGTTTTGGGTTATGGAAAAACAAGGATGTGGTAAATAACAAGACAGATGGTCCAGGTCTGTTGACAGAAGCTTTATGCATGACAACACGGGATAAGAATTCTGCTGACCCCTTTGCTCTGGGAATAAAAACGCTAACACCCCCCCCCAACGGTTTGTTTCATGCATCTTCAAGCCTCAGTCACACTGATTGCTACACTGTGGAATAGCCTCACGCTTCACTTTCACTTGGAGGAAAAAAAAAAAACCCACACAAGATCCCAACAGCACCGCAGACTCGGAGGCCATTATGGTGGGACTACAGAACCACAAGCTACGCAAAAATAATAATCTGTTGCACCCCACCGCCTCACCACCACCACCCCTGCCTCATTCTCTTTGTTCCATTAATGAATGAGAAAATAAAATATCAAAGCAAAAACTAATTACATTTCATGTGACAGGCATTATTTATTGATTGTATCTGGGTCTAGTTTGGGATATGTTATAACTCATTAATGGCTGCATAAACAGTCTGCTGTTGCATATCGAAATGAATAAGAATACATTACGCTTGAATAGGAATACTGGACTGCTGCCGTTGAGGATAGAAGTTTTGGGATCAAGCGGCGCTCTGCACGTGCTTTGCTTGTTGTGCGGTACAGGTGCACTATCCTTAGTTGAGACTCCTCTACCGGGTTCAGGTCCTACCCCTCTCGGTCTGGATTAGTCCCACTGCTGAAGGAGGATGAGTTGAGGGTGCCAGGAGGATAATGAGGGCATGGGGGTGGGCCCAGGGGCAGCCAGCAGGGCCCGGCTAGGTGGATCTGCCTGTGGCGCTAAGCCTCTTAACTCACCCCCATCCTCACTGGCGTCCTTTAACTGGTATAACACAAATCACTGGCAACACAGGTCCTACAACAGACATACCGGTAATTCCAGTAGTCACATGATAACCAGAGTCTGGGTGGATTAAAAGCTTCAATGAGTTGTGTGATGATCAGGCATATTTCAGGTTTCTTTATGGGGCATTTGCATGTTAGCCAACACACTTGGTGGTAGTCCTGAGTCCACAGAATAATAAGAATTTGAATTTCATATATTTCATGCATATCATGTCGTCAGTAGCAGACTTTTTCAGCACCAAGGAGAGCGATACAAATCTACCATTTGAAAGCATCCTTTGCCTGTACCTCTTTACCCTCATATTCCTCTTTTTTCTTGCCAAATTCTACCTTGTTTTTCTCCAGTGGATATGGCTCAATATGGCACTTCATCAATTAAACAAAAGGCCTTGTAGTTTTTGACTCGATGTCTACCTTCCTCGATTTTGTGCTTGTTAATGACATAAAAAAACAAAATGCATGATGATTACTAAATACTGCTCATTCAACAAACAGGTATGCGGTTCGGTTCGAATTTATTATGATTTAGATTTGAATGCTTTGATTCAAGTGTTGTTTGAAAGATAAACTGCACATGAATCTATGTATGCGTCTTATTAATGTGTGAACTTGTGAGATGGCAGAAGCAGCCAGCCTTGTCAAGGTGTGGCCAAATCATCAAAATGAATGTTTAAAAGTCATTAAAAGACACTTGAGTCAATCAGTGTTTTTCATTATACAATTAGAACCAAACAAAGGCGGCTTGTTGATTGGCTTTTGGCCACAAGTTGACAGGTACTAAATGAGGTTGCATCTGCATCGTAAGAGTAACGCCTCTGACTCGTATCAAACGGGCTGTCAGATACCTTCGATTGCGGAGTTTGCAATCTCAAACTTCTAATCAGTATGTGGCGTAAGTTGTGCGAGCCTCATTATTTAATTTCCAACGTTGGTGAGTTACTGGGTAATTTATTAAACAGGAGGCAAAGGTACAAGCGGTGGAGTTGTCGCCACTTTGCAGTTCACCAGCTTGTGATGGTGTGACAGATGTCATAGCACAGATGGATGCTCCACATAAACACTTTTATTACGGCACAGCCGCAGAGATGTTTGTTGTTATCGGCTGCTGTGCTGCAATCTAAGCTCAGAAAAAGTGTATCCCAATGTTGTTTATTTGCTGTCAACAGCTTCCACCTAGCACTAGAGTTTTGTTAACAGATATAGATTGAGTCTTGCTCGTCAAATTATATGCCAGGCTCCCCCCAACACACACACACACACACACACACACACACACACACACACACACACCTGTCTGCCCCCCTTATCTTTCTCTTTCTTGCACTCACTCTGCTAAATTGAATCGTGCTTGGCTGGGCAAGGGTTTTTGGACCATGTGCGCTAAAGTGTGTACGGTAGAGAGGAAGAAAGAAAATAGTGGGGGGAAAAAAAGAGAGAAAGTAGTTCCAAAAAGTGTATCAATATGCATACGTTTTGGGTGTGTTTGCTTGTGTTGCCGTGAGCGGAGAGTGGCGCTCCAGGTACAGAGTAGATGCCTGTCATTCTTCCGCTCTAGTCCCGCCTCTATAAATAGAAGTCTCTGAGCGCTGCAATACCTGAGGGGCTTGGTACTCTTTTCCTTTTTTTTCCCCCCTCTGCATCTTCTTCTTCTTCTCTTGTCCCCCTCTCTTCCTTACTTCCTGCTGTGACTCTGTTAGGCTTTACATTGATCAAACAGCCATATTAGGATGCAGCATCACTTCATAGTAATTCACTTTGACATAGATTACCCACATGTGCAGTAAACAGAAATGATTATTGCCGTATGCCGAACTTGTTTGTAATCCTTTACTTCCCCCATTGAACTGTATTGCACACCGTTTCATGAAACCCACCGTTCCTCATTTAGTTTATTCATCATTGGTTTTAAACCATTTAGATTGTATCAATGACAAATGTATTATTCTGTTATTTTTAAACGTTTTATTAATCAATAGTCATGTAGTGTTTACAATTGATTTGGAATGGAAACCAACAAGTCCTAAATTTGGAAAAGTTCCGAACGAGAACTACTCAGAATTATCGTCGATACATTTTTGTTGTTGTTGTTGGACTAATTGGTTCGCAGAGGAATCATTTCAGCCATGTTGGAGAATCACCGATGATGACTCACCCAACATGGAACATTTCAAGAAACCAGTTGCTTCTGCGGTCGTCAGACTCCGCCGTCTGTTTTATAGGTTGTGCAGGCATGAGTGAGAAGCAGAGAATGGCACCTTTTAAGTGTCACTCACAGTCAGACTGCATCACATCAGCGCAGAGAGAGACGGACAGTTTGAGGGTAGATGATGGTAGTTACCCGTTGAATTATGCAGAAACGAACCGAAATCAGAAAAGAGAAGGTCTCTGCTGTACGTGCGGGCGCGAGGTGTCTGCCAACCTCGCCTTGCTGAGACAGCTTGACGTTCCATATGGTGTGACCCTAATGTATCAACAATCTCGCACGCTTTGCAAATGAAGTCAAATGTCTCCCTTGCATTGTTCCCGACTCTTATTTCCAGATTGATTTACCTTTTTCGCTTCAGTTTTACAGGTATGAACGAGGCCATTTGTACTGAAGTTTGTGCTGGCAGAATGACATCACTAAAAGTCATGTGTTTGGGTCCATGAAATATCTTGAGGAACGGTAATTATTCACTAATTACCTCTGAATCGCTCATGGTGATGACCGCTACATTAGAGGCAATTACATCTGACTTTATGTTTCGTGGGAAAGCAGTTATAAAATCTGAGGAGCTGTTTTTTTTTTTTTGGAGTGCTCACAGAGAGAGAGAGAGAGAAAGAGAAGAGTGGGAGATTTTAAAATGTGGCCCCTTTTCTCTGTTATTTCAGCAGTGATAGCATGACAGTGAAAACAACGCGTGTGACAGAGACCAACCACATTGAAGCAGATTAAAAGATATACATAATGTTCACTTTGATTACCTTTACTTGAGCCCCTCAAAATAACAACTCAAGCCAAGAGACCAGCAGCGCGATGTCAGTATTACTTTTTTTCTTTACCTCATTGTTGTACCACTGTTGGCTCCAGCTTGAATACTCTACTGTGGCGTTTCACAGCTTACAGCAGGTTGTATTAAAACTGAAGTAGCCATTCGTATACGTACTTCATTTTGGACTATTGTGATCAGTGTAAAGCAATAATCTTAATTTTTTTGGGTAATAATCTCACATGTAGTCTTCCTTCTTGTTTGAAGATGTGATTGTAGTTGTGAAATATCTTTACTGGTTTGCGCAAGAAATGTCTCAAAACAGCCCAGCATCAGGTCTTAATTAGCGACAGTGCGTTCAAATTAACTCAACTTTGGCTATGCTCATTTACAACGTGAGTATTAAATATCCCGCTAAATTGAAAACATGCGGTGAACACAGAATTTTGTGGCCGTGATGGTAATTTGCGGTATAGGCTTAGTAAATCAACCCCCAAATCTAAATAATGACATTTGCCAAGTGCTTGCCTTTCCGAATAATTACCATCAAGTGGGACGTGACGGCAGGATGCTCCAAGGGCTGATGGGAGCTCATCAGGGAGGCCAGCCATTTACTCCAATCGACACAAAGACAGTCTGCTCTCCCTCAGGTCCTCCTACCCGCACCCTGAGATGCTTACTGTGGGGTATTGCTAATTAACTCAATGAAGATGAGGTTTCTGCCACAGTTGTCTTAAACAGTGCTCAGGTGGGCCTGCACTCTCATCTGGCTTAATGCCACTTTAATGCCAGTTCTCTTCCTCCAGTCTTTTATAGTGTCTTACTCTTTGGAGTGCTGTTTTACCGTATTATGCACTTGCTCGCTGCATTAATACTTTCTTGTTCACTGAAATACAAATAGCTATACGTACCATTGGAAAGCGCAGAGTCACGAAACCGACTCAGAGGGTTGAGTAATGCTCCGTCTTGTATTTAGCTGCAGCTGCCTTAATACCACTTCACTTTGTCTCAGGCGTGACATGATAAAATAGTACTTTCTTTATTGCTGCTTATTGTGTTCACTCTATGGGAACTTGTAGCGAATTAGTTTTTTTCCGTTGAGCTAATTGTTGTCGCAAGGACTTCAAGTAGCTGTGACTTGACCATGAAGGAGAGGAGGCAGAGAGAAGGTAATTACTGAGAGGAGTGGGCTTTTTTCTTTTTTTTTTTCTTCAATAAGGAGAAGACAATGGAGACACCATCAATAAGAACAAACTTTTCCCCAGCCCTCTCGCCACACACTCTGTAATGAAGACCTTTGCTATTGGCTTAGATGGATGAGGGCAGCTGTGGGAGAGCGAGTGAGCAAGAGGCAGGGTAGATGTTTGTTTAGGGCTAGCTCACGGTGGATGTATTGGAATGGTTTGTGGGCCTGTCGGGTAGAAAGGCGCATTAAGACCAGGGTGATTAAGGAACAGAGTTGATGGAAAACGAAGTACTATTGACAAGGCTTTGTCTTCCCCTGGTCTCCCTTTTGCCCACATTGATGCCCCTGTCTGGTCTCCTCCCAGGCTAAGCTACCCGACTGGATTCACAAAACTTAAGAGGGATTGATTGTTCTGCAGCAATTTTCTATGCAAGCCCAGGCCAGCAGATCGATTCCGCAGGTTTCAGGAGTGGTGGTCTTATGTTTATATTACTGTTAATCATTACCCTCTTGGCATTTTATCTCAGGCACTGATGAGAGGAACCGCCGCGTGTAATTAATACCCTCGGTGCAGATTAGCAAATGGTTGATATCGCTTCATGTTTTGAATACCACTCTGCCACACCTGCTTGGACACGTTCCATATCAGCAGTATTATATTCCTACACACATGCACATGCACACAGACATGCAGCTTCCCTCTCAAGCATGCACGCTCAAACGCTCCTCCCTCTTCCTCCCTTTTTGCTTTTTTTTCCTGTTTAGCATACACAAGCATAGCAACTGTTACACATCCATGCACATACATCATGTACTTTATCAGACACACACACACACAAACCTTACAATTCACCCAGAGAGGCTCCTGTGTGGAACACAGAGCCAATGCTCCTGACTTGAAAGCCTCTCCACAGCCTCAGATGTGACATCAGCTCGTTCTGTCTCTTGCTCTCCCCCCCCTCCTCCCTGCCTCTTTCCTATCCTCTTTCATCAGCTGAGCCCATCTTTTGACACTTCAGAAGGTGTTCCTCACATGCCTGTCCCCTCTCCCCTCCTCCACGAAACACTTTCTTCACAGCCCTCTACCGAGAGCATGCGTCTCTGTCTGAAACTTATGTACTTTGTAGAGTTAACGCTTTGGCGTTTGCATCACCTTGAAGTTGGTAAGTGGTACTGAGTGAAGAGACCGATCTTTAGTGTTTAAAGAGAGAGGAGCTCTGAAACGCTCCGTGCTAGTGTGGCTTGGTGAGCTGGCAGACATCACACTAAAGAAGGATGATATAGGAGGGAGGGAGGGAAGTAGCTCTTTCACTTTAGTACCTGCACATCCTTACAACTTTGAACAACAGACTGTGCAGAAGGTGCAAGGTTAGGGACTTCTGTTTCTCCTTTGTGTAAAAACAACCCAACTTTTTTTGACTGCGCTCTGCGCTCTTCCATCTATGGATGCACGATCGTTTGAATGGATCCTTTTGGTAGCAAGAGTAAATCTCATCAGGAGGTCTGCGCCAAGTGCTTTGCGTTAGACACACTGAGATACATTGATTAATATTGTATAATTCTCTGCTTGAACCATAATGTATTCCCCGCTGAGAATGTACCACTGTGTAAACACATTGCCGTGTGGGCTGAGCTGTGTCGACTCCCACATGCCTGCTTAGGAGCAGCCTGGCTCAGACTCAGACGGAGCATGTTACCTTCGTATGGCTGGAGGTGGTCTCTGGCTCTGAGAAATGTATTCAGTTGGCTGATGTGTTGCTGCTGTGGGAGCATCTGATGTGCTTGCACGTATGTGGGTTTTTTTCTAACTTAATACACAACAGTGTATGTCTGACATGTGGTCACAGGGAGCAAGTAGATCATGTTTGTGTGTGTGTTTAGGTATGTACTCTGATGTGCATGTGTATGTAAATATAAAGCTTTATATGTACTGTGGGTATTAGTAGGGCTTAAAGGAACTGGAGCAGGTTATGAGAACAATATCCTCAGGTTAAGATTGTGAAGAATAGTTTTGCCCTTTCTCCTGTTTTCTATGCATTTATTGGTTGGTACGCATCAGTTGCATTAGTGTGCAAACGTACACTTTCACACATGTATGTATATCTTGGCAGACCTTTAGGATATGAAGCAGTAGCATATGTTAAGGGTGATACACAAAGCGCGCCAAAGAAGCCTTGAAAAGTTCATGACAATGCTTTGTTATCAGCTCATTGTAACAGCAGATCAGAGCTGGAACAGGTTACGTGAACTATAGTCCCTCCGAAATATTCTCCACTGGGTTTTAGTGTCCAGCCCCCACCTAAAGAGACATCCGTGGCTTTCCAGCAATGTTTCTTTCATAGTCCACGATGTCCCGATGTTGCAGAAGCAGGGTTCCATTTCCATGGTATTATCCTCTCCCCATATAAAACCATGGCTCCTATCAAGGCCTAATCTCCAGCATGGGGAGAGAAGGGCAGGCATTTTAGATTTATTTGTTTTTTTTTTCCCTCACAAAGCTAAAGAAAGCCCTAGGAATGCAGTTGATGCCATGCTGAGATCAGTATGTGCGCAATGCACACAGACAAAATAGGATTTGGGCTGGTCGAGTAAGAGAGCAAGGATGGAGAAGGGAGGAAACGAATAATGCTGGGACTTGAATTTCATTGTAGAAAGCTTTACTTCATTATCAAGTGAATGTATTATTCCCTGGAGTAATACTAACATTAAATGAGGCTTCTTTAATATGCCGGTCAGACGTGCTCCTGCTGGCCATTTGGGCTTTGGAGGAAATAGACTCGGAGGAGTAAGCAAAGCGGCTCGAAATTTGGCTCGGGATTTTTTTTTTGCCCATCTGAATTTAGTTATTTCACAGAAGAGGATGGAGTGGTGTTTGTTGTTTTTCTGTTTTATGATTATTGTCTGTTGCTTGTTGTTTTGTTCTGTGAGCAATGGCCCAGTGCCATCCTTCTCTGGGTTCAATAAACACTTCCTTGAATGACATTATTCTTAGGCATCAAGCCAGACCAGGGCTGGGGAATCACGCTTTTATTAGAAAACATGAATCTTGTCACCGGGATGCCTAAGGAATATTGATGGTAGTTGCAGTTCGGATGGCATTTGCAGATAAAGTGGAGCTTAATATTCAAAATTATCATAGTGGTATCTATGACACTCTTCAAGTAGCGCCCAGCCCTTATCGATCGGGGGCTGGTTTCAGAAAACGAACGAATTAATTAAAGCTACAGATCGATTTTTAAGATAACGCATTTTGTGCTGCCTCTCTGATGCCACATCTGCTTGGATATGATGGATGTTAAGAGGACGGTTCTAAGAATATTCAGGGGCTCATGGACGGGCAAGTTAGAACAAAAGTTTTGTTTCTTTGAAGTTGGCTGGAGTGGTTTTTGTTTTCTTTTGTTAGCTTGTCACTTTGATCTCTATTGTATCATGGATTCAATGGGTCCTTTCACAAATTAGATTCAGAGTACTTTGAATGATGGTCCTTCCTAAAATGAAGTCATATTGCATGCCATACTTTTTGTATATCAGACAGAGGAGAGTGCTTTTGTCGCTCATTGTCATTTCCTTGATTATCACCCCTGCGGTTGAACTTGTTATTAAACTCTACTCTGCTTGAAACATTCATTTTTTCCTTCTCAATCTGTCATTGATGGGTTTGGGTTTTGTCCTTTCATGTGCTTCAACTGACAAAGCAATATTTTGAACACCCTTAATCTCCCTTTGATGAATTACTTTGTCTTTTCCCTGTGTCGTAATAGACACATCAAGTTCTTGAACAAAACAATTGCTCCACAATTGAGTCAGTTAAATAGACATCAGTTCCCTCTGATGAGTTAATGCTTTGTTTTCCTGTTTATGGGGCGTCATGTGGGCACAACGAGTAAATTATTGTCTCTGCTGTCAGAGTTATTACATTTCCAAAAGTTCTCTGTTAGTAGCATTTGCCTAATTTTGTGAGTAGCTTGGCCTGTCTGTAGGGTCTGATATTGCCAGCTCTTGTTTATGGCACTGCTTTCCCGAATTAGAGCAAATTAAGATCCTCATTATTTTATTTGCCGGATGCAGGGTTTTTAATGGTCTTTCAACAAATTAAATAACCTCGGGGCTTGGACAGGATTAATTAGATAATAAGAATCACATCTCTTTTCATCTTTTTCAAAATAGATTATGTCTTGATGGTTCCACAGATGAAATGGGCCTTTGTTTTAACTGCGGATCAGAGTGGAAATCAGTGCGGCAGAAAATCTACTAATTATTTACAGAGAACCAGGAGAGTTTTTTTTTTTTTTTTTTGTGTGAAACTAATGGGTAGAGTGGCCACCTGGTCGTATCCCTAAATTAGCTACTGGAAGTCAAAGAGATGTAGCTGATAAACTTTGTTTCATTCATTGGAGATATTTCAAATACAGAGTTTCATAGATTTGTGGGCTTTGTTGTATTTTATGAAATATAGACAAGCTCAATATATCCTGAAAGTGGAAAGAAATACAGCATTGGGATTGCAATTTCAAACTTGAATGTCTAAGCAGGAACAATGAAGACATGAACACAGTGGGGGAAAACATTTGAAAATCATAACAAATGTGGCAATTGACAACAGCCCTCCTACATCGTTTTAGTATCTTGTGTGATTGCCTCTTGCAGCCACAGTAGCTTGACATCTTTGGGGCATAGAACCAATGGAGTTCTCAGTGTGTAGTGGTGGGATGGTATCCAATTCCTGCAGAAGGGTCTGATAAAGTTGTTGGCATCGGCAGTCAGAAGGTCAGATCTCCCGGTAGCCAATAACGTCTGCTTGTCTCGTAAAGCAGGATTACAAGATCAGCTTGATAAAAAATGGAGTAAAACCAAGAACTGCCCCTCAGTCCATGCTACAGAGTACAGGAGGTTCCACTATCAGATTTACCTTAATTAGCATATTATTCATACCCTGCTGTGATTATGTCATTATATTAGCAATACTGGATTTTTTTAAGACCAATACCAATTGAGAATTTATAAAAACATGTTAGTAATCATTTACAAACAAAACATTTGTAAGCCAGTGGATCTGACAAAAAAACAAAGACATTTTATGTGAGAGTAATCCTGATTACAGCAAATGTTGGGTCACGTTTAAGACACCCATATTTTAACAATATGTTTTCTGATTTTTGTTTTGTTTGTGGTGTATGACAGGGACATGTTTTGTTTTATCAACATCAGGCAAATTTGAAGTTTTAGCTCATAAGTGATATAAGTAATAGTGATGTTACAACTTAAAATATATTTTCTTGGAGATTATTAACTATTGCTGAATCTAACCTATTTACAATTCCAATGTTAGTTTTAATCAAACCGTATATTAAATTATCTTAGATGCAAAAACACACATATACAGTAATCTATTTTATCACCACATTACACCGATGCCACATTCATCCTGCTGGGTGGCTGTCTCGCACATGTGCACATCTGCCAGCCATGTCACCATAGAAACCCTAACTACAAAGGCGTTTTCAATTTGACTGAAAGCTTTGACAAACAGAGAAGGAGTTTGGGGAGGAGGAGGAGTCACTTGTGGGTGGAGTGGTGTGCAGGATGTGCGGGGGGGATTGAAGGGCAAGCAATACAATACATGAGCTGGCAGCAGCCAATCCTATTAGACAAGAGTCAGATAATTAATTGCAGGCAAGGTGGGGAGAATATGAAAAAAAAAATGCCCGGCCTGTATTTACAAGATCATAGAGACCGAAGCAGACTTGAAAAGCCACATATCAATCAGCAGCAGTCGATGGAGATGAACCCATTACACATACGTTATTAAGGCTTGTTTGAGAATTACAGTGCGCTCTCTTTAGTGCTGAACTGAACTGAGCATCTCCATGAGAGGTACTGAACACTCCATTGAGGAAAGCTGATTAACAGATACGGTGCTGTTGTGTTTGGATCAACTACACAATTATGCTGGTTGCTGCTGAAATGTATCTCCGTGGGTCTATATTCTTGTCATTTTCATTTTCTGTTCAACAATTCTCTTTCTGTTTATCTTCCCCTGCCCTTTCACACGAACCTAATCTGTCGTATCTCCATTTTCTCCTCTCATATCTCGTTCTTTCTGCTTCCTTTATCTATCTCATCCCACTCCAGGCCTTGTGTCACTCCCCTCATTTCCTGTCCATTGCTTTAGTCTGTCTCGCTTCAAGCAAACTATAGCGTATTGCACCAAAGGCCTTGCTCATCAACATCGATCTGGTTTATCTTATTTTGGGATATGCCCCGGGGGGTCATCTGTGGTGGCCGCATGCTGGCAGACCATCAGTGTATCCTGCAAAGAAACAGTTTCGCTTGAAAGGAATGGAGCGTTGTGTTGGCCTATACGTGTTGTTTGTCAAGTGTGGTTGCACTTTAAATGCTTCAGACGTGTCTGAAACATGTATAGTGTAGACTGTATAATCATATGGAGCTAAATCCAGGTCAAAAGTTTTGTTCATTTGAAAAACAAATTTGAACCTGAAAGCTCAAATTGTGGTCTTGAACATTGAAAAATACAGCAACAATTTTTTTTGGTTGAATATAATTTTGATTCTGATTTTATATTTTCAGATTCAAATCTTTTTTTTTTGTGTTTCAAATCTTTTTTTCAGTTCAGGTTTTTTTTTTCAGTTCAGGTTTTTTTTTTCAGTTCAGGTTTTTTTTTTTCAGTTCAGGTTTTTTTTTTTCAGTTCAGGTTTTTTTTTTCAGTTCAGGTTTGTTTTTCAGTTCAGGTTTTTTATATTCAGTTCAGGTTTTTTTTTCAGTTCAGGTTTTTTTTTCAGTTCAGGTTATTTTTTCAGTTCAGGTTTTTTTTTTCAGTTCCGGTTTTTTTTTCAGTTCCGGTTTTTTTTTCAGTTCCGGTTTTTTTTTTTTAGTTCCGGTTTTTTTTTTCAGTTCAGGTTTTTTTTTTCAGTTCAAGTTTTTTTTTCAGTTCAGGTTTTTTTTTCAGTTCAGGTTTATTTTTTTCAGTTCAGGTTATTTTTTCAGTTCGGCTGTTTTTTTTCAGTTCAGGTTATTTTTTCAGTTCAGGCTGTTTTTTTCAGTTCAGGTTATTTTTTCAGTTCAGGTTTTTTTTTCAGTTCCGGTTTTTTTTTTCAGTTCTGGTTTTTTTTTCAGTTCCGGTTTTTTTTTTTTAGTTCCGGTTTTTTTTTTCAGTTCAGGTTTTTTTTTTCAGTTCAAGTTTTTTTTTCAGTTCAGGTTTTTTTTTCAGTTCAGGTTTATTTTTTTCAGTTCAGGTTTTTTTTTCAGTTCAGGCTGTTTTTTTTCAGTTCAGGTTGTTTTTTTCAGTTCAGACTTTTGACCCTGATCTAACGTGGGGGGCATGGCATCAACTGAGAGGGGCGTGTCACCATGAGTGACAGCATAACAAAGAAGGCTGAGGACCGTCCTCAACCACGTTGCCTTCAGGTAACGTGGGCACCGCGAGAATTATAATTCAACACTTTATATACACCATATTCACGTGATTGGAAGTAAAATAAATTACGCTAGTGACAAAGTTCTGTTTAGCAAGCTGTTTTAGCCTCTACTTGGCACGAATCACAGTAAAAGAGCAATAAACTATGCCATATTGGGCCGTTCAACTACTTTAATATCTGACGTTTCGCACTTCCACACACCACTGTGAACGCAGCGTAGTAGCTCAACATGTGTCAGCGGCAGCTAGTGGAGGCACTTCCTGTTGAGAGCTCAGCTGCCGCGGCAAGTTGTGTCACTGTGTGGGAGAGGTGCCGCGGCAGTGCAGCCTTTATTTGTCGTTATTTGACAATATGTAACAATACATTAAGGTCCTTCAAGGTGTGACTGTTGGTAGTTGTAATTGGTTTAGTAAAAAAAATGCCGAATTGTAATAGTATGGCTACTCGATTTTATTAGCAAGCTAATGTAGGCTAACATCAGTTGGCACTTGTTGCCATGGCAACTACACCAGCAGATTAAACTGGGGTGAATGAACGGCTATGCTAACGAATTTCAATGGATTTATAAATTCAGAAAAATATATTTTCAAAAAGAAACAGAGGAAAACATCTCTCCAACTGTGGTGATACATACAATAGAAGAAGGGGTGGTCCTTACATTGATTTCATGAGAAAATAGGGGCTTCATCAATATTGCCTGGCTTCAAACCAAGCTTTTGAAAACAATACCTTTCCAGCCCCTGACCTGGAGATGCACAGAATTATCCTCACAAAGGCTGCTAGCTCTGTTTTAGTTAATTTCATCCACTCAAACACAGACACAAGTGAGAGTAGTCTGATCTGGTTCGGTTGGCCTGAGTAATCTCAACCGTCAGTACTCAGACATGTAATTTGCCATTTGCTGACAATTGCGATTCTTCAACATTGTGCGCCAGCAGTTTTACACCAACACACACCTCCATTGATGTGACTGTAACCCGATAAGTGGCAAAACATTCTCAAGTGTTACATTGTTTCAATTTCTGTCTTTACATATTTATGAAATCGTACATACCACCTGAGAGAGTGAAACGACGAAGCGTACATACTGAAAAGTTTGTGTCGAGGATCACTGTTAAAGGCTCACTCCGATCTGAGGATATTGTGCGGATGAAATGAAGTCGACTTTATTTCTTCTTTATATGCTAGTATATTCCCTTTGACTGCCTAATGGAGTGAAGGCATATCAAAGGCCTCATCAATGCCGTGGTCTGAGTGGTGCATTTATGGGGTATTAAAGCGCTTCAAGAGCTGTGGTTTGGCATGATCTAATGACTGGAATGATGCTCACTCAGAGCCACCCTAGCCTCTCCAGTTAGAGAAAACACTTCACAGTAGTTGCTGGAATAAAACCGGTTGATTCACGCGGAAGACTGCTCTAAATGAGGGAGTGCACGCGTAGTGCATGTATGCATGCGTGTACTTGATTGCACGGTGGGCAAGGTAATCACGAGGGTAAAAGTTTAATAGTTGTGCAGGAGTTGTGAATAAAACTGTGAGAGCCGCTGCTGATGTGCCCGTAACTCTGCCAGGGAAAAGAAGCAGCCTCGCAGCTCTTGTAAACGGCCTCTTCACCAGTGAGGTCTTGGTTATTAATCGCATCACAGTAAAAGTCCCCCTTTTTCAACTCACTAATCTACTTTATGTGGTTACGGGTGCAAGGAATACAACTCTGTCGAGTTTTGTGATTGTATTAATAGAGATGAGGTTTCCAGATTGCGACTGACTGTAAAGAGGACATATACAATGTTCGCAGCAGAGGCCGGTGCTTTATCAGTCTTACATTGTGCAGTCTAGTCAGTGGATGTTTTTGCGGTCATATCCTTTATTTCATTAGTGGTGTTGTCACTATACCCACATTATGACTTTACTTGCCTAAATATCTTGATACCGATGCTAGATAGAAGTAATGGAATGATAGATTTTATTAAAAAGAAGGAAAAATATATAAGAAAATATTTTGTCAATGCAAGGAGGATGTGCAAATAAGCCATAAAACAACAAGAGTGGAATAATGTATCATAGTGTGTTCATACATTTCAAACCTGAACTAGATAAGCTCCTAATTAAGAGCTCTTTACACCTTCACACGTCGCACCGCTGCTTATAAAAGGTAAAACCCTTGCAGAGATAAGTGCGAGCAGTGCTGGAAGCTATTTTTTTGTTGAGTTGCCTTTGAGGGAAAAATGCTCCGAGTGACTTTAAGTTCGCTCTGGTAAGCAATGAAGCAGTGGATGTCTAGAGCTTCTACCGGGGAAGGCAAGAACGGAGTGAGGCTGTAATGCACCGCCGCCGCCGCCGCCGCTGCTGTTGACAAGGTGGGGGCAATTAAGATGAAGGTTCAGACGACGGAGCCCGTGTGTTTTCATTACCTTCATAAGAATAGGCGCAACACGGAACCATCGGCTACAGTAGTGCCGTAGTTCGCTTTGTGCGTCTTTGTCAACCATCTGTGGACAGGCGCTAAGAGCACAACAAAACAACAAAAACACAGCTGGCACGCCCACTATGCCCAAAAGGAGTGGAAGCTGCACGCTCACACTGCCCCGCTCGGTAAACCGTGCAACACTGTTTCCCAGTCTTGAAGTCCCGTCAGGCTGCGAAACCTCTCTTGTACAAATAGATTTGCTTCCTCCCTCCCTTCCTGTTATTGATCAGCCCTTTTAATAAATACGCCCTCAAAACTTAATCTGTTTCACATTTAAATGTTTCACCAGGGAAGATGAAATTATTGCAAGATTTTAATTGTTACATTTGTATCTCCTCTGAGGAGCATTTAAATACACAGCGAGCTGTTAGATGGCGGCACAACGTGTTGCTGTTCAACGAGCTAGCACCGGTGGCTACGCATTGTGACATGCAATCCATTTCAGCTTGGAGGAACGCTGCAGGCAAGAGTTAATTTCTTAAAATTGAACTAAGCATATTGGTACAGAGTTTTATGGTAATCTGACCAGCATGTCTCCTGGGGCATTACAGACGTTTTTCAGCGCTTGTGGGGGAATATTAAATAGCTTGGTTGTTTGTTATTAAGAGGATTACTTTGCTGTGTGATGGAGGAACAGTGGGTGGATATGAAGGGGTGGGGAAGGGGGGAGGGGGGGGGGGGGGGGGTGCTGCTGAAGTAGCTTTAAGTTTTTGCCATCAACCACACAGAGAGGGTAATGACTATATCAAAGAGCTTTGAGCTGAGCTCTGCACCAACATGTCAGAATCTTGACAAATCACCCAGGATGCATCTTTTGTATTCTTTTGGAATTGTATTTTGTTGTGCTTCTGCTTCATTAGATACAGTACGAAACGTGACAAATGTAGGAGGGAGAAAGAGGATGCCATTTGATAAAGGTTGCAAACTACTCACACACACACACACACACACATTGGTGCATGTGTAATTCACACCCTAATTCCCTGCACCTTTCGGATGCCGCAGCCTTTCTCAGATCAATTTTTGCTGTAGTATATTATCAATAGACATTGAGGTGGGGACTTAAGATGGTGTGCACTTTTAGAGCCACCAGTGTTTCAAAGTGTTTCAGTATTCGTCTGATGTGCTCATTCAGCCATATTCAGTTTGAACACTGTGAAACGGCTCAACTTAAAAGTCCAGTTGTAACTATGAAGTCTTTTTAAAAGTGAGACGGTCTTTGCCCGACGCAGTGCCTTGGATAGCGACACATGGCACATGGCCTAATGACATGGTCAATGACATGGTCAATGACATGGCCAAGTCTTTGAGCCGGGGGGCAGCTGAAGATGAGAATGAATGGCAGGGGCTCAAATGACGACCTTTATTCCTCCATTATCATATCTCCCCTGGCAGCACTGAGTGAAAGGTGGCTTAGCACAAGGTGAGGTACCTTTTTAAGAGGTGAGACACTTTTTAAGAGCAGAGCAGAGTCACATGCATACGCGCCGTCTTTCCCTGTTCTCATTCGTTTTTTTTACATTTGAGGGTGGATTCAATGTTTGTGTCGTGAAAAACTGGTTCCACTGGATTATGATTTCAGATGTTCATGAGTGCCCACAGTGGACCGCTGCAATAGTGTTGCAGCATGAAATAATAATAAAAAAAAGCGGCTTTCTATAATGGCTACATCTGTAAATAGAGAAGTTCTGGGAAAGCATCCATATTCCTTTCTATACTGACCATGCAGAGAAGTCTTCTAGGCATTGAAATATTCATCATCTTTTTTTTTTCCCACAGATCCTTTGCTTTTTTTTTTTTTACGTTAAAAGGCCTGGAAATAGCACATCCACCTCCTCTCATTCCATTTGTCTCTCAGTCTTAACTGCATGGTGAAGTGAGGCAGATGCACGGAAAGGTTGTTTGTTGACGAAAGTGGAATATTTGGTTGACACAAAACATGTTTACATGCATGTCGACCAAAGCCTCGACATGTTTCATTTGTCCTTCGGCATGGTTGTTTAATTTTGCAGGACAAATTGTGAGATTTAAAGTGCTCTACTTTTTGTGCAGACTCTCAGCGTGAATCTTCACTTACACGCGTTGTGGCTCAAGGGTGTAGTTTTTTTATTTTACATTAGTGGGGATACATTATAAGCAAGGGGGTTTGGGGGTTTCTCCCCCAAAACATTTTGAGCATAAAACCACTTCATTTCCTAAATTCTGTTGACTTCTCTTTGCATCAATTTATGGTGTAATTGTCTTTATTTATGTAAAGGAAAGCACAACAAACTCAGGTGCCAGGTGACAAGTCACAGACAGAGATTGAGGGATTGGATTGGAAAGAAATAATAGATCAAGAAACAAAGTTGTTTTTCCCTTCTACCCTCGCTCTGCTAAGTCACGAGTTACACAATTACGTTGTCTTGTTAGCCTTGTATGAAAGAGAGAGAGAGAGAGAGAGATGTGTTGCCATTTGTAAGTGATTGTTTTAACACTGTTTAAGCAAGTAAGTGTGCAGATGCAACTTGTTAACAGGCCGGGTTTGTCGAAGCCACGTTGACTCTTCTGTCTTCCCGTTCCCCCTCCTACCTCAGGCTACTTAGAAATGAAGGCCTTAATTGATTCAAGGGTTGTCCACTCCCACATACAACAACAAGCAGTGCTAGAAGAGTGGAGGCAGGGCTGGAGGATACAGTAAGAAGGGGGCACCAATTTAGAATGTTCCCAAGTGATACCTCTGTTACTAAGGGATAGAAACCGCGTGGGTGTGTGCATGAGAGTGGGATGAGGGGGTGATTTGATCTCGTATGCCATGAAAAGGTTGCTGGGGAGAAGCAGTGTGGGCCATGTAGCCAGGTCGAGATTTATTCCCATTCAGAGGACCATTATTGTTGACCTTGCCTTGGAAAGCCAGAGTAAACAGAGGCCTAATAAATCAACTTTAACAAGCCCAGTAGTCCCGGCTGGTGGAGCAGCCATGCAGCTCTGACACGCAGAGGTGGATTAATCCAAACTACCTCCTCTCCACAGAGGATACCGGTAGAGTCTGATTTGGCTGATAGTTTGTATGCAGACGCACAGGGACGTTTAATTGCTCCACTGAATGCATCTCCCCAGCCAATGTGCTTGTGTTTCTGCGGGAGATACAGAGCCGTCAAAAGAGAGGACGCATAATCACGCTCTTATGCAGGGTTTTTAGACTACACTAGAAATTTCATTACATGCTTACCTGGTGTTCCACTGCCTGCGATATTTGTTGAGCAGATTGACTTGGCTGCCTATTTGATTCCTCATCAATTTCATATCCCCGCCACGTCAAGGGAGACCATCAATGATTCATACTTTCGACAGCAGCTCCCTGCAATGTAAATGCATTCATAAAAATGCATAATATCCTCGTGTTATGGCAAAGTAATAAAACTGTTTACCAGTCACTGTTGTGTTTCATCTGGAACGTCAGATGATTGTTTTATTGCCCCATTTTTTTCTTTAACAAATGACAGATAAAAATTGTAATTAAATCACAGCATGGTGTTGCAATGCAATCCCACAAACGCATGTATACACACACACACACACACACACACACACACACACCGACACAAATGCATGCGCTGCCCCATTCTCAAATGGCAGCCTCCCTCACCCCAAGTCTCCTGTTCTTTGCCTCAGGGGTGTAGATGTGAGTGGGTGCTGCAGAGTGAATATATACCGAATTGGCACTGTCAGTCAGTCAGTCAGTCAATAAGTCAGTCTGTCATCCTAGCGGTCAGGTGGTCGAGGGAGGATCCCTGTTATCATGCACAGAGACATTCAGAACATCTCTTCAAGGGCCGAGCGCAAAAACAAAGCGCTATTTTCACACGACGGGGACGTAAATGAGTTGTACAAGTATGTACAGGTGACCACCATATGGAAGACACCTTTGTCTGAATAGTTGCTTGCTGTTTTCATACATTGAGTAAAATTGGTGTGTATGCACATACATGTGCATATATTTGACACTCTCAGTGTGTGCACGTGGGTGTGTGTGTGTGTGTGTGTGTGGGCAAGTAAATGCAGGAGAGTTATTCTTCCAGTGTCATATTTTTGGCATGGTTGTGTTGTGTCCCAGGCTGCTGCACAGTTGGTGAATATCAATGCAGTGTGGCGTAGTGACGGGGACCGGAGCTGACATGTTGTCACACTGTGATGAAAAGCACTCTGAGATGATGTGGCGGGAGTGTTCCTCCTGTCCGCAGAGAGATGGCAAGCTGGCTATGGCATTTGTGTATTCGTTTGTGCTTCCATGCCTGCGTGAGAGTATTGTGTATGCTTTTGGCCCGGGCGTTCAAACCCATATCACTTTACACGCAAAGCGTGTGTTTTTTTTTTGGCTTTCTGCTCTGTTTATGAAGTAGCGGTGGCTGAGCTGTCCCTGAGCATGTGTGCCACATAAAACATGTGTGTGTAAGTATGTGTAAGTATGTGTTTAGTGACTAGCTGGACAGTAAACCAACAAAGGTGAAGACCAACTTAGCTATAGAGTCAGTGTCACCGAGCACAGTACAGACCGTGGAGAGAGAAGTAGTGTAGAGCTGTTAGCCTGTGAATCGCTTATGCTAATATGCTGGAGTTTATTCTGTATTTCGTCACTATAACAGACCTTTTACAGCACTTAGCCTACCTAACCATGATCGTAACAATAGTCTGCATGCCAGTGATTAGCGCTAGTGATTAGCGCTAGCGATTAGCATTAGTTAATTAAAAAGGTAACAGCTTTCATGAAAGGTAAGCTAAAAGCCGTCAAGTCCGGCTAAGTTAAAGCAGCCCAGCAGTTCATGTGGTGCAGTTTTTTATGTTCTCTAGCTGTAGCATGGTGGAATTAGCAAGCTAGCTAGCTAACTAGCCAGCCCCTAAATGACATATTGGTTCATCCACATACTCTTGTCACAGCACCGGATAGCACACTGCTATCACCACTACTCTAACTCTCCATGTTGTGTAATGTGCTGCCAAAGCTCTCTCGTTACTCTTTAAGAATAACTTGTCGTATTCTCGTGGCTGCAAAAGACTTTGAAACATTTACTGAGGCTACGAGAAAGGTGATTCTGAAAATTGGCTTTTATGAGTTTGGTTTTCCTCTCTCTTGCTCTCACAGAGCTGTTCTGTAGGACCCCAGGGGAAACCTGACTTATACATATTACAACTCTACACTTCCATTTAATTCACAGTTAAATGCTTGCGGTAGAGATGTGCAGCTTTCGACACACGCTTCAGATACACTGGCACATGTTTTGGGTGTTGTGTGCATTCTCTCGGAAATGCCACTGTGCATCAGACGAAGCGTTTTCTCCCTCTCTGTCCCTTGCCGGTTTTCACAAGCACTCCATCACATCTCGATGAACTTGCCGTACTCTCCAGCCTCTGCACCCTTGGAGAGCCGACATGTGAAGAGAAAGAGTCACTTCTCCCCCTGCGGTAGCTGCAGTCCTGCCAGGTCTGTGCAGACTCCAGAGGGCCCCGTTCAGGCCTCCGGTTTCCTGTTTTGGGCAAAAGTTCAGCTCTCACTTGGGCTCTGGGATGTTAAAAGCTTTGCTTAATGCATATGTCTTTGTCTCAGCGGGCCTTCATGGATAGATATGAGACAGGCCTCACCTGGTCAAAGCCTGAACTCTGTCAGTTTAATTATTGATTATTGCGCAGCACAAAACTGTCTTCGTCAGTGACTTTTCTATCTTTGACTGAAAACATACACACAAACACACACACGGCAGCTATATACATATATATATATATATATATATATATATATATATATATATATATATATATATATATATATCGCACGCACTGCTACATTTCCCAGAGGCTTGCAGATGTATAGTTGGATGTAGATTGCAGAAGTAGTCAAGATAACAAAGCACAGGAATCTAATCCTATCATATAGCAATCCATATGTTATTGAGGAATTCAAGTACTGAGAGAAGTGTTAGTCTTGATACTTATGTTGCGAGATTTATATTACATTGATACCTTGAGGATTGCTGGATATGAGACAAGAGAGGCTCTCTGGAATCCACCGTATTTAATCTCCCGGGGTGTTTCTCTTTGCTGTTGAGTACTTGTGGTTTAGTGTTCAGTAAAGTTTTCGGAACTGAATGAGATTGAGTTTCCGTCGTACTTTTCTTTGTCAGTGTGTGTGTGTGTTTGAGTGTATATGCTTGTGTTTTTGTGTGTTTATGTGGAGGCATGCGTGGCCCGTCCTCCTGTGTTAGCAGTGTGTTGCTGAATATGCAACGCCATCAATCAGGGAGTTGTCTTCTGTCTCCACTGTCCTAATTGCACCCTTAACCCCGGCTCTTTTCTCTCACAGCCTTTGGTTGCAAGCGTAGCGTTTCATTTCCACAGAGGAGTCCTTTTTGATACAATAGTCTCATTGAAGTACTCCTCTCCAGATGTTCTCTCCATAGATAAATCTGCTATTCAGATCTCTATAATTGATTGTAATATGCAGAATTAATGCCTAGGGTTAGAAAGAGAATTCTTGGAAACGTTTTTTCACTTTCCTTTTGAAATTCAAAAACAAGAAAGCGCCACAATGCACTTTTTTTTCTCCCCCTGCCCAGGCACAGCATACAAGTGCAGTGCAGCGGTGCCTATTTGCATATTCTCTCGCTGATTCTGTGCAAAACAACTTGGGTATTGTTATAGACGTAATTAGGAAGATGATCAAACAGGCTTCTTTTTTTTTGTGACGTTCGCTCTCCCAGCTTCTCCCACGCCGCTTGGAGTAACACTGATACCGATGCCGAATTTTCCATTTTCGAATTATACATTTCCCCGCAAAGTAGTGGCTGCTAATGATGATTCTCATTGCACAGCAGTAATGGCTGTATGTGGTGAGTTTAAGAGAGCGTGGTTGTTGTCAAGTTCAGACAGAGATAGAGTCACAGAGGACAGACTAGACAGACGGAGAGAAAGAGCGAGAGAGACAGACTGAGAGAGTGACACAGAGTGAGGATGAGTAGCGAGCTCATTTGGAATTCCAGTATGTTGGTAATAATAAGGGAACCTCGGCAGCCCTTGTTGAATTATAGATCACACCGGCGTGATTGGATGAGGTTAGGCCATTGTAACACCGACTTAATAATTTACAGATTGTATTATTACAGTAATGATTGCATGGGAAAGGTAAGCATTTTAGAAAAAAGAGCTGTGTGTATTATTGTGTGTTGAAAAGTCTTCCAAAGACAACTCTCGTCAAAAACTATTTTTCCGTCTTTAAAGCTGCAGATCTGTAAGATTCTTTTTTTTTTTCTTTTTCTTTTTTTTTCATAGAGTGATGTGATTTTCATATGAAGGCCACAATATTTTGGGGTTTATAATTTAAGGTTTTTTAAATTAGTTTTTATTTCCAACGGCTCTATTTTTGAGGGATTTTCTTCCAGTAAGTGGAGCGTCAGTATGTGCTGCACCTTCTGCCCCCACATGTCTCACTAACCCTTGTCATCATTTCAACCCTGAGGTGAGAATGGGAATCGGGTCACTCATTTTCAGTGATCCAACCTACTTGGCTTCACCAATGTCAGCTCACTCGCTGGCGTTTGTGTCTGCACAGACGTGTGCACACACACACACACACACATAGCCGATGTCATTCACTCATATCTGCTTCTTGTTCTTATTATTGCCCCAATTGTCTTTTTTCTTTTTTAACTTCTCCTTGAACCTGGCGGGGTACGTGACTTTATGACACATTGTCCGTGTATGTGTGCCATGTCACTGTGACTTCACACGGCCGTGCTTCAGTCCATTCTGTCTTCAACGCCTGTGTTTATGAACAAAGGATGTCCCAGCTTTTATTCCGCCAGATATGTGGAGGCATTGTCTTTCGGGAGGAAAAACGTGGCAAGGAGCAGACTTCATGATGGTGGCGTAGGAAATGAGAATATATAGCGTGCTAGAGGACACCGGGGTTGGTAGTGATAGGACCATGGAACAACCTCATTAACTTCACCCCCTGTTGTCGGCATTAGGTGAAAATCAAGTCAGGCAGGCACACATATATCCGAGTCGGACATTTTTTTCCCCTCTTTCTTTTGCCCTGATACAAGTTGACAGACGGTTAAATATCCTCACTGCGCACCTGTGTGTGTGTGTTCGTGCACACCTGCATCCCTACCCCGGAGTGGTTTGCCTGTAGATGCAGAGGCAGGACTTCATCAGGAGATGGTGACGTTACAGATAGAGCAGACTGATTGCCTCTGTGTTGCATCAGGATGGATGGCAATGGATTAATAGCTTGCATTTGCCATCTCTGAGTTGATATTCAGTTAATGTAATGTCAGAAAAGAAACCTGGCAAAACTGGTCTCTGTACTTTCTAATCAGTAAGTGTACCTTCTTATACCTTAAAATGCTGGTGAGGTGACTTTTTCTGACGAAAAGCGATAATGGAGATGTCATGTCTTTAAACCTTTCTACCTCAATTCAGTATTTCGTGGAGAGTGAGGGGTTTTCCTTTTTTCTATTTTACTTGAGACTTCAGACCTGCGAGATAATATCAATGTGATATTGATGGTGTGATGTGAGATTCCTATTTTCCCGGAGTTTTGCCTATTGTAACACGGTGAAATAGCATAAATGTGGGAGTGCAACTATTGCAAATCAAAGAGGACATTGGAAAGTCCAGAAGAGTATTAAATATTTGGGGAGGATGACATGTTTACTACCGTCTTTGCTTTTGTCACAGGATTCATATATTTGGACCTAATATATATTTTTTTTACTTCTGTTAGCTAGTCAACATGAAAAATGACACAGATTTTATGACAGACATTTCTTCCATAAAACAGATATTTGTAACAGTGTAAAGAAGGGGGATTTATGTTTTTTTTTTTTTATTTGACCTTTTGTCAGCAGAATCTTTGTGCAGTTCTTTGTTTTGTGAACTCTGCAGTTAGATAGAACAACACCACCAATCTGCTCTGCTGTTTTTTAATGTCTCCATTTATGTTCATCAATGAAAACGAAATGAAAACAATAGGCTTTTTAAAGCGACTTCCTTCCTCGGCCCAGTTGGTTATACAGCCCATTTGTGACTGTCTGTTTCATTAGGTTTTAAGGACGGAAAGCAAGTAAGAAAATAACGAGTGTTCCTTTTTTGCAGATGACTACAAATAGGAAGAAGAAAAAAAAAAAATCCCAAATAATGTAATTGCTATGAAAGAAAGCAGTAATTGGCCAGTCAGGCTTAGAAGAAGTATCGCAGGGCAAGTGAAGCAAAAATAAAAAAAGATGCTGTTGTGGGGATTGTTCTTTTTTTTTGTCACTTTCTCTCTGGAAAAGGGGGAATAATCAGTGTGTGCTTTGTACACAGACAAAGAAGCCCACACTTCGATTTGGTTGAAGTACAATACATTATTTTATTTTGAAGTACGGTCATTAAGATATTCTTACCACCGCCGTCAATAATCCTTTATTGTGTGGAATTATTTCACGCTCTGTGTTGCTGTGCTCTTATTGTCAAAGTGAACCATCTTCGTCATGTGTGTTTTGTTCTATTAAACATAAATAAACACAAACATACATTACCACAAATATATACACAGATATTTTGGAGTATTGGTCGATTTATCTGTTGTGCAGTCTTTTTTTTTTTCGACAGCAGAAATCTATATTTGGGCAAAGTTATGACATAAATTAGCAACGAGGTTTTTTATCTTTCCTCTGGAATTTATCATTTAAATCCGAGCAATCTGCTAACCCGTCGTCCCTCTCAGACGGGGGTCTGTGAACCACTTTCTTCCAGCATTTCAGAGGAACATCTTCTGCCTGCAACTCTTTTAATTGGGACGCTACGGTTGAAATTGGAGTGGCTGGGACCCAGGGGGACTCTCTATTTCTATCTTACCCTGTACACTTTCAACTTGCGAGTTAATGACCATGCCAGACCGTTATGTTTAGACACGCAGCATAACTCAAACACCACGTATATCTCATTTTACACCCTCACCTCTATTTCGCTTGAAATAACCCACATATGTTGTCTAGCAGCATTTTTTAAATGTGGATGTATATTGAAAACCCAGGTACAGCAGGTTTGAGTTCTGCTGCTCATATTAAATGTCACTTGTGTTGGTACGGTGTGTTGTGGTGCTATTGCACATTTTTTGAACCCCTGAATAATATCCTGCTGCTGCTGCTCTCACTTTCTGAAGGTGTGATGTGCTTTCGGAGAGGTGCATTAAGTTTGCTGGGAGGTTTCGAAATGAGAAATTAGAGGACATGGTGGTTGCATATTGCATATTCTGTTGGGACTTTTATTTTTCACTTTAATTCTTTTTTTTTTTTTTTGCCACAATTAATTGTCCGGGTACACATTTAGTTTAAATTCTTTTTTTATGTCCAGCGTCGGATTGGAGGACATCATTTGGGTCTCCAGTACGATTTAAAACAAGGCCAGTGCACCCCTTTGTCACTTTTATGCCCACTCAATTTAGTTCTGTCCTGCTTTTGTAGCAATAATTCTCTTTTGAGCTCCCGCTGTTACTCAAACACACACACACACACACGCACGCACACACACACACACACACACACACAGAGGCACATACAATTACAATTACACAGTCGCATTGAACAACCAGTTTCTTCTCCCTTCACTCGATTCATCTTTCACTCCACCTTTTTAATCATCGGACCGGTGTAGATCTCAGAGTTATAACTTTCTCGCTCTGCAGGACAGCATATCTTTTTTTTTCTTAGATGTGTGTGTGGTGGTTCTGTGCTGCTGGTCTCAGCATCTCAGCAGCACCTTTAAAGCTTCGCGGAGTTCCTGAGAGTCCTCGGAAAAGAGAAGATGTTGGCAAGTTCAGGCATCCCGCCAGCTTGTCCGTCTTTTTCTACATCGGCTGCTGCGGCTTGGGGTCATCAGTCAGGTCAGGATTAGAATCTGTCAGCGGGACTAGTTTTCCTCTCACTGTTGGGTGCGTACACAGACTGTGGAAAAATATAACAAATACCCAACAGTACAACAATATCTCTTATCTATTAAGGCATGAAGGCACAAGTCTTTCTTGCAGCGCTGTCGTTTTGTTTCCTGAACCTTTTGTAGATAGAAATCAGGACGACTTTGAAATAAATAGGCTCATACTTCCTTATTTTTTTTCAGTGATTATTGAAATTCACTTAATAATCTGACAACCAACACCTCTTATTTATGCATTTTATTTTATATTTCACGAAGGTGTTCGTGAGTTCAACCTTGAACCGTGAACTTGAACACAATGTCGTCTTGGAAAATGCAAAAACGTGTTACGAAGGAACTGTTTCCATTGAAAAGCGGCCTCGGGTGCAAAACACTCAGAATAATCAGTAGCCATGGTGATTTCCATGATGGCTGCCTCCAGCTTTCCAGTGGAGCTAAAACAATTAAACGCTTTATCCAGTAGATGCCCAAAAATTACCAGCAATTTTGATCACATACATTTTATTCCATTTTTATTTGATTTTATGAAAATGTACCATGTTTATACCAGTTGTGTATCTGTTGTGGGCTTTGGACTGTTGGTCGGACAAAACTTGTGGTGCGATTAATTAAAAAATTTTGTTTTCCATAAACAGCAACCTGTCCACACTCGTTTAAAATTACTTGCAAGGTTTTTCCATTTGACAAATATTTTGTGTTCGCTGTTTATATTTCCTAAATACAGTCTATTGTCACGACTTTCAACACCGACTTTTTTTGCCACATTTCACATGTTATGTGTGTGTGTGTGTGTGTGTGTGTGTGTGTGTCTGTGTGAGTGTGTGTGTGAGTGTGTGTGTGAGAGTGAGAGTGAGTGAGTGAGTGAAGCATGTGTGAGCCTGTGGTTCAGGTAATGACTTTTTTGCCTCATGCTGCTTCAAAAATTCCCATAATAAAGTTGTGCTTATCAGAACTATTTTGAAGCTGTCGACACATAACGATTCTTAACTCAGCCATTAATCTAACATGATTAGCCTGTGCAGTTGTGCTTTAGTCTCCTAAATGTTAATATCCATTAGGATGCAGTGTTTACTGTATATTGTACATGTAAGCTCACCCATATACATAGATGTGCACACACACACACACACACACATATACACCCACTCAAATGACCGTTTTCAGCTTTTGTGCTCCGGCTAAACTCCCTCAGAATTGTAATACTCGGGGAGGCTTCTGGCTCCTCCGTCTCTCGTCACTCTTACTCTCTCTCTCTCTTTCTCTCCCCCTCGCTCCCATACCATAGAGGCAGGTTTCTGACATGAGATGGAGCCGCGGCTTTCCTCCGTTCTCCCTTTGATAGAGGTGTGGGGTCTAATGAAAGAGAAGCGATGGGGACTAGGAAGAAGCTGAGGGACTGTGTAAACCGTAGGGGTCTGGGTCTGGAATTGGATAGTTAGAAGGTTGCCACAGTGCATTAGTGCAGGGGATTTGGAGTGGGAATGTCGGGAATGGCTTTTTTTTCTTTTTTTCTTTTTTTACCAGTGATTGGGTCCCCTGTCAGCAAGCCTGCTGGTTTAAATGATGTCTGATTAATTGAATGAGCCACACACTCCGCATTGACTACACTGATAAGGGCTCCATACACCACACCGAGTCCCCAGTATTACCTTAACCACAATTGCAGCAATAATATGTTCCAGACAGTGAAACAATATTACCCACAGTGCAATAGTTTGCCATTGTATCATGGGTTCTCAATTCCGAGTTCAGTAATTGGCTTCATAGTAAAAAGGGAACAGTAGAAAAACTCCCACATCTGGTTGTGTTTTTTCCCGAGATTGTCGGTTGTGTTACTCTGCAGGTCAATCGAGACCTCTTACCTCGCTTCATACGCCTGGTATAGCGGTGATGATGAAACAGGATGTCAACACAGTAGGCAAGCCTCCAGCACTACAGAAGACTACAGTACATCAGAGAGATTAACCAGGTATTCAGATGTATTAGAAACTATTTCAAAGGATTAAAATGTTTCAGCCTCACCTAAAGTGTGACATCAAATACACGTTCTTCACTTAGGGGGTAAGCGGATTTAGACTCTCTCCTTTTATTATTATTTCCCGAATGCTGCTGAAGCGGCCCAGGTCGCACTGGCGTCGAGATGTGCAGAGAGGATCGATTCCTCCCGGATAGAATTCGTCAAACGCAGCGCCCCCACGCCTTTATGCCGATGCATTAGAAGATTACAAGTAATGTCTGGATGTGGCAGTCGCTTCCTAATTGATCCTAAGCCTCCTCCTCCCACACACAATCCCCACTCCCCTCTCTGCCATCAGATGAGGTGCTGCACTGTATCGATCACTCACGCCAATTTCTTGATTGCAAATTCTGTTGTGAAGAATCCGGCCTAATGCCATAATCATACACTAGTGATTATGGGGGGAGTCTCTTCTAATCAAAGATCCAGGCTGCCGTGCCAGAAGGCAGCACAGGGAAGCAATCAGTAAGTGTTTGTTTAGGGAGACTCACGGGAAATATCCAGCAACCTTCTGAGTCTTTTCTTTCTTTCTTTCTTTCACTACTTTGGTTTTTTAGCAAAGGCCTGATCCTCAACTGATTACAGCAAACTGGGTGGATGAAAAGCGAGAGCCGTTTAATGTCAATTGAAGTACAGTAATTGCTATTTGCAAGTCAAATTGTTTCAATCATTAGTGTGTTGGTGGGATCCTGTAGCTCATCTTTGGTACCCGTGAAGCATTCAGCCTCCAAAAACAAGTGGTGGCAAAGTTCCTCGCAGCACATGAGACAACTCAACTATACGCCGTCATAACTATATTAGAAAGAAAAAAAACCAGTTCACTTTATTTTGGAGACCTATAAGCTAATTGATGACACTGGCTGTAGGTATTTATAAAGATGAGCTGGGCAGCAGTGACGTTTCTGGGCATCTAATGTAATAGTGTATCAACAGTTCAGCTAAGGTCACCGGTAGAAGCTGACAGGGGGGACATATGTTGTTTCCCCCATTGACACCAGCTACTGGCCCAAGTCTCTAATTAGCTTAGTAAAGTGGTTGTGTGCAGTGGGAGGTAGAGCATGAGTGCTTCCTCCGGAGCTCACTTTTTAATAAGCTGATTCTTCTTTTTCACAGAACAGAGAGACCCCTAGCATCCAGCTGACCTTCGTACTTAACATGTGTTAAGAGTCAGGGCAGTGGACCAGAAAGTCAGGCTGTGGGAAAGGGGAGAGAGAGAGAGTGTGTGTGTGTGTGTGTGTGTGTGAGGCATAGACTGCATATGAGAAGTGGACGTCGTCATCGTGACCTCACCCATTGATTTTTGAACTATGCTTTTAAAGCCTTGAGTTTGGCATTTTGCCGTCGCATTTTTAGCCACCTGAAGTGACACAAGAGGGTCGAGTCCAACCGAATGCTGAATCAGACATTTTGAGGCAACCAAAATATAGCCGGCCCTAAAGCACCTTTACTGTCTATTTATCTCTAAACAGGACCGTACTTTAACTAAATGAACATCATGCTGTATCAAAGAAGACTTGAAACTAGCTATTTAAGACCATAAAGTCATGTTCACAATGTTTACTTACGTAATAAATCAAATCAGAAGAAGGGTCATTTTCTCATTGACTTCTATACAATTGGACTTAGGAAGAATGCAAGTTTAAGGCACTTTCCCATTGGCTTCACTTTTCAGATCCGGAGGTTGTTGCCTGGTGTGTGTGAGAGAAGAACTTAAGGTTCCCCTGTAGGATATGCTACACCCCGCTAAATTATTATGCTTTTCACTCCTTCCCGTTAAAGACAAAGTCAATATATTTCACCTTTTAAACGTCAATCTTCAAGTACTGCTTCTTGCCTCAATCGTCTCCGTAGTCAGTGCAGTAAGTAATGCTAATAATTTCAGGATGTTCACCTTGACAGGAAACTGGCTGTTTTCCTTCAACGGCTCATTCAAAGACTCATGTGGTGCATTGTTTTTTTGATGTGCAGCAATGAGGTACTTCAACTGGCATTGTTTAACCTATGGGGAATAGAGCTTGATGTACCTCCCCGTCTTCACAGAGATGGAAATGAAATGGCTGTGGATGTGCACATACCTTTCAACGATATTGATCGGTTGGCTCTCTTGTTTGTTGATAGTTTCAATGTTGCTCATGTTTTTCATGTAGATCTGGAGGAAATTGAGCTATTCCTTCAGTAGTGCAGAGCTGAAAGGAATACAATGCGTTGGGAAATAGTCATATTGAGCAATCGGGTATCACGTCAAGTTGCAAATGAATGACGGCAGAATTCGATGTCACTTGATTTGGTCCTTGACATTTTGATCATGTTGTTATCAAAAACGATCATAACCACCATTGAACCTATGTCATTCCATTCAGTAGCTCACAAATGAATATAATGAAGGATATGATCATTTTTCAGAGATTTTTATTATGTTTGGAAGACGCTAACATTTTCATCAGAATGTGCTGAATGTGAAAAGTGCTCTAAATGAGCTGTACTTGAGACACAGATTGTCGCAGGAAAACCGTTTTCCCCCTTTTCAACAACATGAATGTGTCCGACACAGCTTCAATGAAAACATTTCTCTCCTTTGATAATGTGCTATAGTCTGCCGTGATGGCTCATTTTAAATAATGGTTTTCCGTAAGTAGTCAAAAAGCAGCACAAAGATCATCAATTGGGTAAATGGCTCTAAAAAAAAACGTGTCCTTTGGAAAATATTACAAGCAGCCATCCGGTATCGCAGTAAGTGCTGCTGATAAATGACTGCTAATAATCACAAATAAACTGAAAACAATATGCAGCTCTTTTTTTTTCTTCTTATTTGGAATATGATTTAACATCAACATGTACTCTCCTTGTTTCGTACAATCCGTTCCTCGCCATCCCTCTGCTACTCTCCCTGTCTGATGTTCACCGAGCCTGCCTGCAGAGGGTAGTCAATGACTGCATCAAGAGCCACACACCAATCCCCTCATTTCATGTAATGGCCAAGCACAAGCTTACATATACGCACATGTATGCAAGCTCACACACACACACACACACACACACACACACACCGTAACACAGAAACGAACCTGCCTCTATCATTACACCATATTCTGGACTCAATCTAAAGCATTGCAGCTGTATCTGATTAGGCATTAGGGAAGTGTGAGAGGAATGGAAACGTGATTACAAGACATAACGCTTTATTCTTGAAAAAGCAGATAAACCTTAGTCCCAAACAGGTGGAGTTGGTTGCAGCAAACCCTACACTTACCAGGGTTGCCTAGATGAAACCAATGGGATTTTATGTAAACTGCTTGTCAGCTGCGATACCCACTGATCCTTTTTTCCACGGGACGAGGTGTTGCTACACTATGAGGTGTTGTTTGTGTGTGTGTGTGTGTGTGTGTGCTATGTGTCTGTAATAATGTCTATTTATTTGTTCTCCTGAGCCAGATTTGTGGGAAGACAGGCATACACGCGTACCTGTACATGTGCTTGTCATTGGAGCACACTCATGTTCAAATATGATGTGGAAGCTTTAATAATGGATGTGCGCAGCAGCTGGAAAGGTGGAAAGGCATTGATTTATACCCACAGGTTTCCTGGGATTTTTATAGGATTGGCTAAATGTCATTACACTGCAGGTGGGGAGGTGATGAACTGTAATAAACTTTGATGTGGATGGGTGTGTGTCTCCTGTCATTGGCTCATAAACCGGAACACTGTGACAAGTCTCCAAAGATCTACTACCCTCCCACCACCTGTCATCTTTTTCAAATGCGTGCAGCACACACAACCACGCTTGCGAACAGAAATCTGATTGTGTGCAAGTACAAACAACTACAAATGCGTTCACGCATGTGGGCGCACACACATACATACACCTATACACACATACATGACACAAGCAGTGCAACAGATTGAGCCCACTTATTAATGTGCAGACATTTGAAGGTTTCATTTTAACTCTTTACTGACACAAAAATCAATGGCTTACAAAAATGAGTTTTCAAGTTGGGTAAATTCAAGGTAAATCAAAATGCATGAACAGTTCAGCCCTGACAACTGGCGCCATCAATGAGCCACGAATACCTTTAAAAAAAATAAATGAATTGTGGCAGCAGTGGTTGAATTAACATAATGATACAGCAAAACCAAAAAAAATCCAATTACGTACGTGTTTTCTTTATGCCTTGGCCATATTGTGTTTATGTTCTTTTTTATTTGACGTGATTTGTGTGCTTTGCTGTGGTTTGTTTAAGTCAAGTAGCTGTTGATGACTTGTGTCTCCCAATTGCCCGGTTGTTGGCAGTGTTTGCTCCCTCAGTAACTAATGTTTGATTCATTCTTCAGCGTGGTTTGGTCGAGCTAGGAGATGCTGCTCACCAGCAAACTCATAATGCGTCAAATGGTGACATTGATGTTTCAAACTGTACGTTGTCCCTTTTAAATACAATAACAAATATATAATTAATAGAGATGCTTCGATCAGGTTTGTAATGTAGATCACCAGTTGACCTCAACTTTATTACCTGTGCTGTTTTTTATATACATTTTTATATAAATATTAGATTCATAATCTATTGTACCCATCTTCTCACGTTTTATTTTCTGATTGCTGGAGTTTTAAGACTCTTAATAGATTATTTTGTAATGAATATTTGCCAGTGGATCATTGCCATAGTTGTGGTGAGTGGGTATGATATATGTTCGTTTAATCACAGTGTCTGCAATAATGTAAATGGAAGCTCTTTAGATTCAATATCTGCTAATGTGTTTGTTCATTACATCTATTTTTGCTGCAGTGATGTCTGAATCGATAGCTTTCTAAGAACCTTGTCGGGCATTATGTTTATATGTGTATTAGTAAGGTATGTTTTATAAATGCTATAGCTCGAGTGATAGGTCACTTGGGGATCTAAAATGTAGCTTTATTGGCTTTCCCGTATGAAAAATACCCAAAACAGTCTGGTCCCTTGATGCCAGTCATCTGGCTTATTCTGCTGTTTTTTTGCCCAGCATTAAACAAATTCATCTTAATACCATCCAATAAACAGCCATTCATATATTATTAATTTCTACCCCCTACCCCTCTAATTGCAAATAAGCAAATCCGTCCTTGTTTTCTATCAACAAACAACTGCAGTGAATGAACCTTGAAGGTCAAGTCCCCTTTTCTAATTCATTAGCTTTGGATGTTTTTGATACTGTTGCCAGGGCAGAGATTTTGCTAAGTGCGACATTAATACACACTTGTTTATCTGCCGTTGTTATTTTTTGTCTTTCCTCTGGTTGTTATTGTCATCGCATTCAAATAGGAGCCCAAGCTGAAAGGCTTCGTGGGATAGTTGTCAATTATTTCATTGTTCCAGTGTGGGTGTCTCCATTAAGGAGTCCAGGTGCATTCTCAGGATGCCACTTGGGAAGCAGCATTCACTTCACTCATGCCGGGACTGAGCCCTCACCAGGGGAAATAGAGTAAAGCTCTCTCAGATCCTGCGGTTTCAAGGAAGTCTTCATTAAAAATACCAAATGTTGTCGATTTCAAGCACAGAGAGCAGAGAGAGGAGGACAGGGTCCTTGGCTTTTGATTGAGGGATGCAATTGATGATAAATTATGTAAGCTTTTTAAATCCTCTTGCATGTTGGATAACAATGATTTTTCAGTGAAAGCACCACACCAACATCGTCGGCTTCCGCAATTCTTAGAGACGCTTAAAGAGGTTCACACCCCAGTGCCCATGTGCATTCTGCGTATTTTACCAAACGGGGCCAATTGTGTGCATTTACAATGCGATAAACCTCATTATGTAAGCCCACTAACTAGTTGCGCATTATCTGAAATGGTTTATGGGGCTTATACAGGCCAATTTACCACAGCACTTGGTTCCATTGTTGGTCCATGAATGTGATGCTTGTCTTAGCCTGACTGAGCTAATGTTACTCCTGCTCAGAATGAGGATGCGCTCTTCCTTTAGAGTCTTTGTATTGAGGTGATTAAACCCCGGGGATTTTGCGTCCACGGCGGGACATTATTGCTGTCACTGGTGCATAGCAAGTTGAATGCGCCTTTATGCATGTTAATCATCCAAGTCTTGCACTCGTGTTACAAAATAGAAAATACTTTGGAGAAGAACTTGAAAATCCAAAGCGGAGCTACATTGCAAGAGGCACAGGTGAACGTATTGTTGCTTAAATTGAAATTAAATATGGATAAGGAAGTGAAAAAAGACATAGCTCAGAAGTTAGAACAGCTGCTTCAAGCCATTGCTTCTGCTTGTGCATGTTGAGTAGTGACAAATTGATTCTGGTATTGGTTTTATGGCAGACGTGTTTAGAGTTGGCTCAAACAGAAATGTGATCTGTGAGTTTAAGCCAAAAGAAAAAAAACTGTAATATTACGGCTGCAAAATCACCTACTGATCATGATATCCAGTGCAAATTGTTGTACTGATGTTTTTGTACTGATGTAGAATTAGATTTGATAATCTAGTGTCCCGATTCACATCTGCACTGACAGCTGAGCCTATACTTTTGTTTATCTCTGTGCTCTGCTCCCACTGCTACCACCATCCTTCCAAACAAAAATTCCATTATTGTGACAACTCTCTGAGGTGTTTGTAGAAGCAGTGACAGGCAAGTCATACTCACTCACCGTATTTCTCTTGAAACCTAATCTCCAGCATGGCCTTGCTCACCCACTGATAGGCAGATAGTGGTGGGAAAGGCTGCTGATACACTTGCTGTCACCAGTTCCACTTGGAATATGTCTCCTCTCATTAGTATTGACTCTGTGCTTTGGTTTTATAGTATCTCGCTGGTGACCCGTAAAAAATGAAGTTAAGGCAGGGCCATGATGCTCAGTAGCACTTGATTGCGTCATGAATACGTCTGTCATCGCTACACCAGCTAATAATAAGTGGTGTTGCTCCACATAAAGCCATGTGTATAGGCAGAAGGGACTCCGGCGCTATTTAATATTTGTGGTTATTGATCGCGGCCCACATAATGTAATTTCACCATCCTTTTTCCTCTTAGCAAATATTGGGGTTAAAAGGAGACCGTCACCCATCGTAAATCCTCTTCTGTTTCCCATCTGTTTCCTCCTTTATAGTGCTCTCTCTTTCTGTGTCTCTTTCTCTCTCTCTCTTCCGGTCTCCTGTTGCCCATTGGTTAAGGGCCCGGAGCAGTAAAGTCCTCTGGCTGATGGAATTTTATGGTTGGCATCTTGGCAGACTCCCTCATTTCACTTTTATCCTTGTCAGTCTAGAGGCGGCCCAGAAAACTGTCTGTATGGAAAGATCATAAAATCCTGTCCCTGTCACCTGACAAATTTAGATAACTAATTTTCAGATCAAATTATAAATCTTTTAACTTGGCTGGCTGGGTGGCTGGCTGTCTGGCAGAGGGTAGCCCACTGAGCAGAAGTTTGAGCAATCTCTACCTACCCATCAGGCTCTTGGAGGAGGCGTATCAGTCTGTGGTGGCTGGCAGGGGTAGTGGAACCAGACAGTGTTACGGTCAGCTAAACCAAATGGAATGAGATGAAACGCTGACTGATTCTGGGGCAAGTAATATGTTCATGTTCTATTACACACTGGCATGATTCAAAGTCAGATACCAGTAGCTTGTGCTGCTCATCTTGAGTGTTTTGTTGAAGGGATGCAGTGTGTTGCAAGGGACACGACTGGAAAAATACACTTCTACATCTGCCTCCTCACATTCGACTACATCGAGACTCCTCACATATAAAGTAATACATTATTTTCATTATGTGCGCGTGGTTGAATATAGATCTTGCCGTGTATAAATGTGTGGGTGTGTGTTCTTTTGCATCATGTGTCTTTTGTGAGTGAGTCTGTGCCACGCTGAAAAGCACTCACCTGGTGAAAGCCTCCTGCATCTGTTGTGTCTTTAATACATTCGAGAAAAGCTGTCATGTATTCTGACAGAGCTTCTCCCCGACGCTATTTTCTCGAGACATAATCTGCATTGGAGAAATCACCAGTTCACTAAAACTGGAGACGCCTCACCTCGTCGTCGTCCCCCCACCACCCCAACCGCATCCTCCGAGTCCCCCCCCGCTCATGCTCCGTGTCCTTGTCTAACATACATTTAGTAATATTAGAAATCATCCAAGAGCGTGGCGGTACCGCTATGGGAAGCTCTTCAATTTCGAGCTTCCTTTTCGAAGCGGCCGTGGGTTTATCCATGAGAAAACGTACATCACACACGCACACGTGCGCACAATCACATGAAGGCACACATGTGCCGAAGGAATTTCCGCCTGCCTCCGCTTTGAAGCAGCCATGCCAGAGCTGCCTGTGTGTTACCAAATCCCATTCTCAAAGAGTGTTTTACCCCCCACGTCTGACAGGCCCTTGGCATTGGCAAAGAACACACACACACACACACACACACAATGGCACGAACACAAACGCAATCTACATGCCTGATGCAATGTTCAGTCACTTGAGCAAACAGACACATTTTGTGTACACGGAACAGCATTCCAGTGTGTCTGTTCTTATTAGTGAAACAGTGCTTTTACCCTTATGCAGTTCCTCTTCGTGGGTTGTTTGCTAAATACAACAATGGAAGGGAAGGTTTTACATTTGGATTGCTGCAACTGCTGAAATATTGTTTTGGCATTGCCTCATTTTTTATTTTATTTTCATTTTCCTATTGCTCTTCGGAGAACTAGGTATGACAGCAGGCGCTCTCACACTGAAGGCCCATTTAAACCTAAGGTTTTGAGAGAGAAAAGATGAGGATCAGAGAGACGGGTATGTGTGGATAGATGGAGGGATGAAGGAAGGCAGTGGCCCCATGAGGCACCTGGAGCTGTGGTGTTACTGAGAAATATGGTCTATGTGTGTGTGTGTGTGTGTGTGTGCATCTGAAATCCTGCCGGCTAGCCTTTGGCATAGTCTGCTGTGTTTGTTATGTACTGGCTCTGTATGAAGAATC
Organism: Leptoclinus maculatus; assembly: GCA_032191485.1. Classification (NCBI taxonomy): domain Eukaryota; kingdom Metazoa; phylum Chordata; class Actinopteri; order Perciformes; family Stichaeidae; genus Leptoclinus; species Leptoclinus maculatus. Next base: position 7,073,133 of record JAVDOI010000011.1, read on the forward strand.
ACTTTCACCCATTGAAAGAAGCCCAATCTTTTGGGCCATTGCTTGTCAACATACCTTTTTGAACCCATTGCTTCCATCCCGAGTGCAAATCCAAGCAGTAGATTGCAATGGCAATTGGAAGTTTTGAGTGGTCGATACTTAGAAGGATAATATTCGTGACATAAATATTGCATTTCTTGATCTCGATGTGTGAACCCTGTTTCGGAGCTGTCTACATTCCTTGCCCCAGAAGTTCGCTCTTATTACCATGTCTTCCAGGCAAAGGAGAAATCCCGTGGCACGGAACCTTTAGGCTTTGATATTTTCAATAGCTGCACCCCTCCAGTATCATGCTAACCCTTTGTTGGTAGAGTGGAATTTGAATAAACTAAGAGGAAGCAGTCTTTCCCTGTATCCCATTATAGTTGGGCATGCACACACATTGGGCGACATCTTCCACCGTAGTATTCCTCTGTGAGCCGCCAGGATCAATAGTGAGGAATGCAGTGATGGAGCAAAGACGTAGAACAAGAGATGTCGTTACCAAGCCATACCCAGGGTTTAGGAGTTCACTGCAGAGGTTAACTGGTCCGGCTGATCTGCGCCAGTTGGCATGGCTACCATTTCCCAGGGTATTTTTGTTTGGCCCCCCTCCTGGTATTCTTGGTAGCCTTCCTGCCGATTGTCATTCAAAATGTGGCCAATGGAGGCAACCCACTGTGCTGAATCAAGTGGTGAAGAGGCTCCACACGCATCCATCTGTTGATGTCTACCCTCATGAGACTACAATATCCTTATTTTCCCTTCCAAACATAAGAGATCACTTGAAGCATGAGAACGGTTGTAAAAGAAAAAGCAAGGGACTCTCTCTTTTGTGGGGGAATAAAGGTCCAGCAGTAATATTAAATTCTTACAGCAATAATAATAAAACTCCCCATCTCTCTTTTATGACTCTCCAATAAGTGAGTTGTTTCTGCATCTCAGTACTGAATAGAGAATAAGGATTGAAGGCAGCACACAAAGCAGGCAGGCAGGGCCCTGGTCTTTGATGAATGTCTCTATCTCCAGGCATTAGGTGTTCTATTTTTCATAGCAGGCCCTTCGGCCATGCCGGGGAGAGCTTGGGCTTCACATGCGCATTCGTGCAAGGCGTAACACAATCCTCAGAGATGGTGACTAATCCGGGCCTACTGTCTGGGGGCGAGAGTGGCCACTACCAGCAGAGCCGAAAGGTCACACCTGTCAGAGGTGGGGGAAAAAAAAGAAGAGAGGTTAGGAAAGGAAGCCAGCACTGTAGTGGCCTCTGCTTGAAAAGGTACAGCTTCATAGTGCCTCAAATAGTTAAGCTCAGAGGCGCAAGAACATGCCGTATGTGTGTGTTTGTGTAGATGTGTGTGTGTGTGTGAGGGGACAAGTATAGCTGTTATTGAACTAATTACATTTCTTCTTCCTCGCTGACCAAGTCTCGCTAGCTGCATCCTTATCTCACATGTTGCACTGGTGGAGGTATTTAATTAATTCACCCGAGGTCACATATTGTCTTCCCCATATTCCTGATTTACTTTTTGTGTGGTCAATGGCATATAGTTTGATATTGATATAGTTTGGAGACATTGTATTTGCAAAACGGTATCTCTTTAATTAATCTCTTGCTAATGGTACTTCACCATACTTAATAATAATATTATTTTACTCTGCAATCTAAATTGTCCCTTGTGCCATAACAGAGCTGTAATTGTTCTAGTTGTTATTAATATTTATCGTGGCTTGGCACTGTTTGAATACCATTTCCCGTATCACTGATGTGTTAATTTCTGTGTTTAGCTGCATTTCTGTATAGCCACTCTCCTTTTATCTTTTTTTCTGTGTATGTCTGCTCTGTGGTGGGAGCTTAATATCTTTTCAGCCATATAAAGAAATGTATATTGGCTTTTCTTCTCAGTAAAGCTGTGGAAGCCAATTTCTGCCTTTCCCTGTGATGCTGCACTGTTGACATTATACCAATGTTCCTGGTGCATTGGAGGCACCGCTGCACCACAACGTCAGCTAGGCAGCGTGCCATGGCTCGGGCATTGGCCTCAATTCCACAGGCAAATTAATCTTGCTTTGTTGAAGTAGTCAAGCCCAACCCGGGACAGAGTTCTTTTAGCTGCTGCTCTGCTGATGCAAGTCTTTTCTCTCAAGTTTGGAGCCTTCATTCATGGGCAGTTAAAGATCTCTCCATCTGGTATTAAGCAGGGCCCGGACACAGACGACGTCTTGATGAATAGGTATTCCTACTGCTATTGAATGAGCCGCAGCTTCTCAATGGAGTCAGAGTAATAGTGTGGATATTAGAAGAAACGTTTTTTTTTTATTTCCTGAGATCTGAGAAGGTGAACGCATCCAATAATGCTCGTTTAGAAGGGGAGCCCCTTCGGTGTGAGACAACACATAATTGGCTGAAATTGCATTGGCACTGCGTTGCTCTTGCTTTCGCTCTAAATCTTTTTCACAATTTTTCTATTAACAGGCACACAGACACATCCATGAACACGCTTCCTCCCGCTTTACACACACACACACACACACACACACACACACACACACACATGTTTCCCTTTCAGTACAGATCACCTTTTTCACCTTTATCTGTTAGCTGTGCTGTCTGTGTGATGAGAAGATAATCTTTCAGTACGGGTTTTCACGGGAAGATATTTCATAGATCATGTTTTTCTTCTGATGGGGTAGCATCAGACAATTTGAAATCCTATTTATCTAGCTAACAGGGAAGAGGAGAGGAAATGTATCTGTGATTATTAGAGATGAGACGACCCCAATACAGACATCAGGAGGAGATCAAAGCTGACCGCCCTGGAAATAATAGCTAAATCCAATGTACCCAACCCACTGCCTTGAGTTTCAGGAAATGCAAGAGCTTTTTTCTTGTGTTGATGTACATGTGCTTATGTGTGTGCACACGCATGTGTGTTTACCAGTGGTGGGCTGTCAGGGCCAGCAAGGCCTTCTCTGCTGGCCTAAACAGAATAACAAAGTTAGAGCTATTTTATAATTTAATAATTCTTCTTAAATACACTACATGTATTATAATTTATAAAACATTTTTTCCCATTATCTTATTTTCTCATTGCACAGCTACTGTCTTCCTCAGTTGCTCTGCTTCCATCTAATATCTGAATGGCTGATTTGGACTGTATGCATTGTCCGTTAATCACGAAGCATACCGTCTTGCGCGGAGTTATTGTTTGCTAAGCTAGTTTAGCGTAGCCTCCCAGAAGTGCGGGGCCTCAGCTGTTTTTTTTGTTATTGTTCCGGGTTCAGAGGTCACAGCCCGTTGTCTCCTACGTGAGCGCAGTCCACCGAAAACATTATATTTCCCACAATTTAAGCTTCTGAATTTTCCAAATGCACTAGTGTTACGTTCCCCGTTTGGCATCTAAGGGATGCGGGGAGTAACGATGTTAATTTCCCAGGGAAAGAGAGAGTGAGCACTGATGAGGGTTAACAAAGGAGTGTTTATTGAAAAATGGTTAGCTGCTCACACGGCAGCAACATAAAACAACTCTCTTAAAACCAGAGAGCGACACTAGTTGATAAGCACAAGCACAACAACAGCCCACACGGCTGTAGCTGGGGTGATCCACTGATCCACAGCACACTGCTGCGGTTTCGGCCCCAGGGGTTGTCCTTCTGGAGCTCCTCTCCTTTCATCCACTGTGGCCCTGATCAGTGATTGAGCACAGCCACGTTCGATCACCCGGCAGCTGGCATCAAGGAACTGGGCGGCACTCGAGAGAACACTTGAGGATAAACAGAGGGAGAGTACAAGCACAACACGGCACGTAAACAACTAGTATTATTCAAGCGTATTGTTCAGGTTCGTGAGCCTGTACCGAACGGTTTAATACGAATACGTCTATTGTTACACCCCTAGAAACAAATAACCGTAGCTGTGGCGCCATCGTGAGGTTATTAGGTGGTGTTTCAGCTGCAGGACAGCCCTGAAGGCCCAGGTATAAAATGCACGGCCCTGCCACTGGTGTTTACCTGGTCAGAGCTCAGTCTACTCCCATTTACAATCCTGTCCAAGTTGAGGGTCAGTACTGCAAACACAAACATGAACACAAATACAAACACACTCACATACCGACCGTTGTGCTTCTGGCAAGGCCCATCACCATTCTCCCCAGACTACCATTGTCGTAAATCATGCTTGTCCCCTCCATCAGAATCTGCCCACAGAACCTGTGTAGGGATTGGACATCATTAATGTCCCTGCCAAATCATGTTTACCTGAGCCCAGTTTTTGTCCTGCCTATCTGTTTCCTCTTTGTTATTTATTGCACATTGTTGGCAGTTTGTTCTCGGGTTAGAGAAGATGACTAGGGAACGATGGGTTGTGGGTTTTGTGTGCTGTACTGATAAGAGTGCACGCCATTCCAGGAGCAGAGGTTAAGTAAGGAAGGGTACAAAATTACCCCAATGCGTTCAATGAGCACAGGCTTCACTCTGTTTGGCTATATAGACTTGCCTACTCAAGCTGTGTTGGAGGTGCATTATAATCTCCATGCGTGTGTTCAGTGAATCAGGATGGACCTAGCAGCTTTCCTTTGCACACGCTGTATAAATGGACAGTGTACTCAAATTTTGCATCCAGAAAGTCAGTGAGTTAAGAAGGCTCTGCCGGCACTTATATAATTAGGGTTATAGCGCATAACCGTTGTTATATTTCAATCATGATTCAACCCGTAACAGGCTATATACTGTAGGTGAAGCTAGATATTCCCTCATGTGGATCCAATACAACAACAAGGCTGTGACCTCTGATCATGCAAGGGTTTGGGTCACCATTCCAGCACACTTCCATAGTAGGGTCAGAGGGCCACGGCTAAGCCAACAGAGCCTGATTAACCTCACACAGGGCCACAAGCAGCTCAACAAAAGGCCAACAACAAGAGAAGGGGTGAAACACGTGCATCACATCTGACCTAGGATATCGCCTTTTTGTGGCGATGATATAGTACGTAATAAGTAATCTGCTCTCTCTCTCTCTATATATATATTTATGTACGAACACATTCGCTCCTATAAAAGGGGCTGATCTCTTGAAGTTGAGTGACTGCTGTGACTGAACAGGTGCGGCTGGGCAGTCGAGTCTTCCAAGTTGACATTGTCAGTTGAAGGCCAGACAGAGTTACAAGAGACAGCGAGAGAGAGAGAGAAAACGGCAGAGACAGAAGCCGAAGCACCAGGCAGCATGCAGATGTTGAAGGCTGAGGCTGACCTTCCACCATGGTGAGACGGGTGCAGCATTACATCAAAGAAGGGAAGACAAAGCCCATCTTTGCTGAAACAAAGACAGCTGCTTATACAGCCATTTGCGAGAGTTCCTGAGTCTGTTCTGACTAGAGACGAAACCAGTACATGCAAATTGTAGCGAAGTACGCAGGTAAGCCTAATGAGCCTAACAAAGAGCTGCATGTTGGGAGAAATAACGCTACAACACCCGACAACAAAAACAGCACCACTACTACCTCACGTTGTTTCTACACACACAATCTCCAACAACAGGAAATTGAAGTGTTGTTTATTCCCAGTTGAATCACTGGGGAGAACAAAGCAGAGAAGAAAAGACTGTCGGATTGACCTCGACCTTTTGACCCCCCATTGCTTGTTTGCTCTGTATGATTTATTAAGGCCAGTCCCTAATGGAGATGGCCGGTAAAGAAGGACGAAAAGAGCATAAAACAGGACTCGTATTAGCAACCAACATCAGTACTCTTCCTCATTTATTCATAGTTTCAGCGCTGTTTCCCTTTTTTTCTCATGTAGTCCTTCCACAAACTTTTAGTCAGCAGTTGCAGCTCTTGGCTTCATACCCAAAGCTCCCAGAGCTGGAAACGAGAGCACAGAGTTCATTAGGCCTTCAACATTGCAATCAATGCAGCAGAGACCACAGTGAAAAGCTAAATTAGATCCTGTGTGACTTTACCTGCTTAACAGCTCACTTGTTAAAACCCTCCACCACCACGCTGGGAGTACTTGCGGGGGAAAACGGGTGCCAAGATGACTTGACATGACTTTCAGGTTGTTTTCAGTCATTATTTTTCACTTTCATGTAACTGTGGAAATTTGACGACTTCTCACCACCTCTACATATAAAATACTTCATGTCTTCGTTCTTTCGGGGTACTTTTTTTAGACAATATTGAGCCACCTTGAATAGAGTGATGAGCGATGGGATTGTAGTGCATTGTCTTGACAGCATGTGAGTGAATCAGTGGTGCAAGAACTTATCTTTAGGTGGAGTCAGTGGGGGGGAGAAAATCCATCATGATCTTACTGTCAACGGTTCAACTCTCACAAACCTGTCCATCACCCGACTTTCAGTCTGATGTAGTTTCTGAGTTTCTTGTTTTTCATGTTCAAATACGTGTCTTCCTTCATGGTATATCTTAACAGCGAATCCGAGTTTTTCTTGTATTACACCGCTACAGGTTTGACACATAACTTAAAGACTTCTTTCTGCAGCTAGTGTGCACTCAATGTTGCTCACTCTACTTTTTCTCACTCTCTCCTACCTGACTTTCAGCGAGCTGGCTGACATCTGCTCCTATCTTCATAGAGGTGTCATTGAAATTCAGTGCAGACGTGAGTCCTGCAAAGCGCAGGCAGAACAGCTCCGAGGAATATTCTGCACCGCACACAAACACACAGCCCCAAAACCGTACATGTACCAACACGGAGCACACAAGCACACACAAATGCGAGTAGAACCGTATGAATATATGTGCACGTACACACACGCACTCATACACACAGAGACACAAAATACTGAAAATGTGTAATTCAAGCTTTACAGCATTCCCTCTAGAGAGACATTTATTAGCTGCGGCATTAATGGCCTTTAATTAAATACACACACACTAACACACACGCACGGTAATGGAGTTCAGTGTTTACCTCAGGATTTTGTGAGACTATAGTGGGTGGACCTCAGACCCTCTACAGGGGTCCGGAGGCCATTCTCCCCCAGAATAAAATGATGTACATTTTAAAGTTAAATGCATACATCTGCTGCACTTTGAGAGCAAAATTAAGAGGCTAGATCTACGAAGAACTCTTGTAAACAATTGTGTGCTCTTGTTCTAGCCGTGTTGTGACTAAGTACATTTAGGCTACCCGTGTACTGTACAACTTTGAGGTACGAGTAGCCTACTTTACTATTCTCTACTATACTATACTAGTATTTCCAGCTGTTCTGTACAACATTCTGTACAATCAGTCTACTTTTACTTTTGGTACTTTATTCTTCAAAATAGCACTCGTTAAGCTGCCCGCTATTCCCCCTCTGTCAGCAATTATGTTAGTGTTAGCTATGTTTGGGGCGAAGTAGAAATTCCCCTACTGACAATATTGCTTTAATAGAAACAATATACGAAATGATTGTGAGAGACACAAACGGATGAAACTGAAAATGCAGAGATCAATACATCAAAACAATCAACTGGAATGTACTGCTTTGGTTTAATATGTGTTGCCTTCGTGACCGAGGGTTCGTTGCTCACCATGGTGGAGTTTTGGTCCGGCGGAAGGAGTTGGTGGCAGACTGGCGTATTCTGTTTGATAGTGAGTTTTAAGACGGGAGCGGATATGTGTGATGTTTCCATCTTTAATCCTGACTTGTTTATCGCACAGCTTACAAATCACTTGGTCCACGTTCTCTATCTCTCCTTTTTCTTTTGGCATGAAGCCAAAGAATTGCCAAATAGGCGCATTTGCATTTCTTATGCTAACGAGAGCAGAAATCTTTCCTGCTGGAGTTTTGGCTCTATGGGTAATTACTAGGGCTGTACGGAATAGTTTGAAGCTTTGAAGCTCCATTCATAATGTTTTCATTCAAATGATTATTTTTAATAACTTAAAGAAACATTGCGTGCAAAAGTCCACCGGCTTCCACCTCCTTCTCCCCCCCCCCCCCCCTCTCTCTCTCTCAAACACACAAACAGAGCGACACAACGCTGTGTCCTCTGCTCTGTCATTTTCTTAGTAAATATGGAAGCCCATTCCCGGCAGCAAAAAAAAAAATTTGATCACAAAAAAAAAAATAGTAACTTAAAAAAAAAAAGAAAAAAAATTTAACTCACAAAAATTTTTTTTAAATCCACCCACAAAATAAATAATAATAATTCTAATAATTTTTTATTTTTTTTATTTTACTTTTTTTCCACCAGCAAAAAAAAAAAAAAAAAACTTTTGGTGCATCCATCTGTAACCATAACACTGACCAGATTTTTCCAGTTGCTATAGAAAGTCGAAATTATGAGATACTTTAACACAACAGTCATAGAAGCAGCTATGACATATGAATGGATTGTGAGTACATTGAAGACTTGAAGACACATGAAATACAGATGATGTTTCACATGGATTGTACTGAGCAAACGCACCCTTGAAGCTCTGGAGTATAAAGAATGAAACCAATGTGGCTGAGGTGGCGACCAATAAACTATGGAAGCCCATTCACGCCAGCAAAAAAAAAAAAATAAGATCACCAAAAAAAATTATAATAATGAATTCACAAAAAAGAAAAAAAAAAAAAAATGAATTCACAAAAAAAAAAAAAATATATATATATATATATATTTTTTTTTTTTACTTTTTCTCTGTCAGCAAAAAAAAAAAAAAAAAAAGATGTCTCCAGTTGCTGTTTATTGGTCGCCACCTCAGCCACATTGGTTTCATTCTTTATACTCCAGAGCTGCTTCTTGCTTAACATTCTATTCAAGGGTGCGTTTGCTCATTACAATCCATGTGCTTTAGTGTTTCATTTTCATAATTTTACTCAAAATGTGATACAATTAAATAAGAAATCAAGGATTATCAATGATCATGTCTTGAAAAATCCAGTCTCCTCAGTTTAAAGTGTCTACGATGGTTCGGTTACTTGGCTTTGTTTGCATGGACTTCTAGTGAGTATCTGGGAGTTTTATTTTCACACCAGGAAGCAGACTTTAGTTTTGATCTTAACCTCCGCCTTCCTGATGGAGACGGCTTCATCCCTCGGGGGTTGCAATGATAAAGAACCCAGCTGTCCCTGGCTGAAACATTGTGGACATCTTTCAGCTACTATCTGAAACAGTGATGGTGGTACTTTGTCGGTCAACTTTCAGTGGGATTAAAGCCAAGAGAGTTTGCTGACGGTGCCTGTTGGCCTGCCCTCCCCTTGTCCACATCTGGGGCTCAGCCAGTAGCGCGGACATGGTGTGTGTGTGTGTGTGTGTGTGTGTGTGTGTGTGTGTTTTCTCCAACGTCTGAACTATCTGGCGTGGGTCAGGCGAAAGTTAAGAGAGAAAGGGGGAGCTGGGCCACTTTCAGAGAGGTAAACACAATCGCCCTTGTTGTTAGTCTGGTAAGGGTCAAGGTGGACGTATCACAAACAGGTTCACTTTGAACCGACTTCTGCTCTTGACTTTGGCAGGATTTCAGTGGTTTAATGATGCAACCAAAACAAGTTACATTGTTAATCAACAGTTGCCATTTAACATCATTCAGTCAAACATTTCTTTGTTGAATATTTAGGTTATGACATTTAATGTTCTCTTGCATCGAGACATACTAATAGACATTCCTTGTTATTTGTGATGCAGCACAAATAACATGTCTTTTATTAGCTATTAGGTGTAGTTACTGCTGATGTGGCTTGGAAGAATGCATTTGAGTTCTTTGTTCATTACTGTCATTGAATGTGTTGATGTCTGAAGTCATGTACGGCTTTCACTTTAAGAACAGAAGCATCCTTTATTCATCACTGCATGACGAGTTAATTCAAGGCGAAACAAGGGGCCTTGTCCCTCTCTGTTGTCTTTGAAAGTTTAAAAACCCATTTATAAGAACATGGCCTTTTTTTTAATAAAAACATTTTCCTGTATAAATTCTAGTTCTGAATAAATAAATCTCATATATATTCAACCCCATGGTTGAGCTGCCCCATATTTTTATATCTGACCTTTCAGTGTGTTCACGCACCCACATAGAAGTAGGATACCCCTGCTTGTAATTGAATAACCATTACAAACTATTGTGGGCATATTTTCTGTTGAAATGAAAAAAAGGGAATGGAATTGTTTAATATCCTCAGGTTTTGTGGTTGCTATTGTCACTGCGTGTTCTTCCTCTCTTGGGGATCTACACACACACACACACACACACACACATGCACACACACACACGCACGCGCGCTTTGGCCGCTGCCCAGTGTTTCTTACAAAGTGAACCCTGCGGTGTTATTTTCATGCTGTTTCCAGCCTAATACCTCATTGCTTCTCTTTGTGTTTTCTTCTCCGTCTGCCTCTCTCTGCTGTGTTTTGCTTGTCTTGTCTGGACACAATATGTAATGCCACGAGCCTGATTATTGAGAGAATGTTGCAGGCCTAATTGTGTCCGTGTTATCAGAAGATTGTAGTCGTGCAGACATGAGAGAATAAAGCAGCCCTGCAGTTTTTGTTTTCTGGCCACAACAGGCGGAAGATAAAGGGAAGAAAAAAATAAAAAAATATATAAAGAATATAAAGTCAGAGTGCAGATATACAGATTTTGTGTATGTGTAAGTGTATGTGAGTCAAACACCGGCTAAATACTGGCTAACGGTACTTTTTCCATTTGGTAGCATTGTCACGCGACACTGCATTGTTAATGTAAAATGTACCATAACGTGTTATGAGATGTTTAACTCTGTGTAGCAGTAGCTTCACAATAAACATCTGCAGGCGTGTTTGCATTTTTCTATGATCAATTTGTCCCAATTTGTTAGGATAGGCCTATAAGAGATTATTTCACAGATACGTTACAGCCATAGACTGCATGTCTTTTGAATGTTCCACAGAGAGGAACATGTTACTGTACGGCTATGGCGCGATAGATTATCAGTGAAAACGTCCTGGAAAAGTGCTGGAAAATGATCTCTAGCAAAGAGTGGGAACCCTTGCTTGACCACATGGTCTGGTGGGAAATCTCCCCACTGAGCTGGGAGCCCTGCGTCTTGGTGGATGGAACGTCTTATCTGCCGGCAGCAGGACTCTGTCCTTTAAGTAGGGCTCGGGAAAACTCATTGTCCAGCCAACCAGCATCTCAACTGATCCGTGTTCCCTTTGACCTTTCCCACTGTTGCCACCGACACATGCCAAACTTTAGATTGTGTTAAATGTAAGATTGCTCATTTATATTGCGTTTCTCGCGTGTGTGTGTGTGTGTTTGTGTTCGTTGCAAACCTTCCTGGCACAGTTGTGTTGACAGCGTTGTTCATAGGTCACGTTTGTATCATAAGGGAAAGGGTGAGGCATGGCATTCTGGATCTGTCTCCTACCGATTCTTGTGGTATCTTTCCTCTCAACTAATCTACTAACCACTAATGAGCAGGAAATTAAGTCGTAACGTGGCTATCATACAGCACGATACGCTCTAATTGCTCAGATTGTATCTGCATTATTCTTTTTCACAAAGAGCGTCGGGGCTCTGTAGTAATTTTCATTAATTACACACAAAGAATGAGTAATTTGATTTTTCATTATTTCATTTTTTACTTTTTGTCTGACCTTTTTTTTTGAGTGTAGGTGGGCGCTTTGTGTGTGTGTGTGTGTGTGTGTGTGTGTGTGTGTGTCCTAAATTCATTACCTCCCAAGAACAGTGTTGTAGATGTGCAAAATCCACTCTGCAAAGCCCTCTGTTTATGCAATACCACAATCACACCTACAGAATGTGTTCTCGCATATCACTTTCCCCCCCACATGCAGTTATTTTTGTACGTCCAACCTGCAGGGTGTTGTTGTAAACCGTCATCTTTGTCACCTCGAAATATCAGGAAGGGGTGAGGGAGTTTGAACATGCTCTCGCACTTATTCTCATACTTCTATGCAAAACTATTTTATTCAGAACAAGTGAAACAAGCAGTGCTCGAACATCACCGCTCTTCAGAAAGCTGCATGTAATATTCAGATAATTCGAATCGGTAAAGCTTTCACGAATAAGCTGATTGCAAAATCTATGCTCTTCTTTAAATAGCATTAAGTGCTGCAATGAGTCATGATTTTCATACTGGGCATCTTAACGGAGTCATTGTAACGTGCTAATCTCACGCTGCGGCGACTGGACACAGACTCAAGTGCAAGTACTGTTTCTTTCTGCTTCGCTTGCTAATTGTACCTCTTGATCAGGCGACACTGGAAGAAGAGATAACAGAGTTGGGAAAACATTGTTTTTGAAGAATGCGTCTCCGTCTTGAGTGAGACAGAGCGAGGCAGACTGGAATGGAAGGAGCGGTATAGCTGTATCAGCTATCTCCCCGGCGCTGGCTTTCCAGGCCCAGACACATTGCAGCCGTGTGGTTTTTCCAGTAAGCTGACAAAGAAGCTGAATAATGTATCTATCAGGGCTGCCTGAGTGTGCCGAGCACCGGGCACTGAGGAAGCTGCCAGCTTGTTATAGGCTCATTACAGGTGAAGATGACATGTGGAGGTGCCGCCGCCGCCTTGGCATTGTCTCCCTGCCCTGCCCTCGATAGAAAGCACAGCACTCTGTCACTCCCCCCATGGCATAGAGAAAGGGACACAGAGGTGATGCAGGGAGGAGGGAACGAGCGCCAATGCTCCCCTAACCCCCCCCCCCCCCCCCCCCCTCCAAAATGAAATTGACAGGCTCACCGAAGTAATTGCTCCCAGCACTATTTTCTTTGGCAGGAAATACTGTTATCGGCAAATAGGGGATTCAATAAGCGTCAGGAGATGAGGCTTTAGGCCTGTGGTCTGTCCTCCACTGTGTAGGTTGTCTCCTTGGTGCTCTATCTCTCTGCCCTGCCCTTTCTCCCCCATACACGTTTCATGCCTTTGTGTCTGACCCCCTACGTTTTCCTCACATCTCCTTCACCCTCTGCTTCCTTCACGTTTTTACGTCTTACTACTTCATCACACACACCCACCCACCCCCCCACACACAACATCTCTCTCCCTCATCCCTGACTCCCTTCCTCTAGGGCCTCTTTTTGACCATTTTCTTCTGTTGACCATTTTTTTGTGGGGCCCGAAGGGGGGAAACTCTATTACCCAGTAGCCAGCAGGCAATGCCACCTCCCTCTAATCCTCTGATTGTTTCTCTGCTGCTGGTTTGGTGGTGTAATGTTGATATTATCCCAAAGGATTCCATTGATTTGGGCTAGGGTCATGAAAAAAGCAGTTGGTGGTCAGAGTCTTTGGTTTCCGGAGGTCAGAGCACGCGGTGAAACCAGAGCTCTCGTTTTTCTGGACATAGTGGTATGCCTGCTGGGAACTCCTGAGAAGTAAGAAGATAAATACAAAGTGGGTGATGTGTTTTCCTCTCACTGCACTGTGTATTATTGGAAGTAATGTTCTGAAACGGCAGCCTCTTAATCAGCCACGTCCGAAAAAGGGAATCGCAATGATTTCCATTTGAGGTTGTGAGTGCTTTTTCTTATACAGTGTAATCTCTTGCTATGTTTGGGTCAACATTTATGTTGCGTAGGCCTGATTACTTAGTCACAATTGCATATATACATTACTTACAGTTAAAGTTTTATCAATAATGTCTAAAGTTTCAGTTCAATTTTGAACCCGAGTTCTTACTGCTTGCAAGCTGTCCTAGACGAAGCCGTCTCGGGCCAAAATGGCAGCCGATTGGTCTTCAGACTTGCATGAAACCCAGCACTGTGGCTTTAATACATATCACCGGCCATTATCTTTGAAACGTTATGCAGCACGGTGGTGACATAATACCTCTCTACTGTCGACCCAACTGTGTCGTTTTAGCATTTGTTATTCATCGACACCGATCCAATGCAGACGGCAGTGCATTTCAAAAGCCCAGTCTCTTTTGCTACAGCAGAAAACAGTCGGGGATTTGACTGCGATGCGACTGTGATTGCCGTTGTTTATTTTGTTTCCTTCTACTTTTTGAAGGACAATGGACTCTTACCCGTACTTCATGTTGTTCCTGAATTACTTGCATGATTGGATCGGTTGTAGGAATAGTTCTGGTCCAAGGCCTCTGGTAGGTCTTTGTCCAGGGAGTATTAGCCTCATTGGATAATGTCGTAGGGAATTGTTCATTCATCAACAGAAAAAAGATTTAAATAATTCAAAATTAGCCTAAACGGCAAATTTTCACCTGTTGCACTTTGCCAGATATTAAAAAAGGTACCCTAAAAAAAGACCAAAGCTAACTGCTGAGCCTTAACTTGACTGGCTGATTATCACATCATGACATTCATTCAGAGTGTGCTACACACCTTTTTTTAGACGTCTTCACGAGTAACGTTTGGAGGCACACCTTTGTTGCACATACTCTGTTTGAGAATCCTTTTCAAAGAAAATGTGGGAAGATTATTTGGCTGTGATTGAAAATGCTGTTATAATAATAATAATTATAATAATTCTCCCACAAAATGACCATTAGTATATCAATGACTCGCCCTGTGTTACCTTGAATTCTTGAAGAACATTTTCAAAAGTGCGTCAGACGACGACTGACACTACTTCAAAGACTTTGTTTCAAAAAATGAAGCACTGCCACTCAAGGAATTCTAAGCACATTGAAGTACTTAAACAAGCAGAAAAGAGAAGATGCTTGTGCTTACTATAAAGTTTTACATCACTGTCTAAGTTTAACCTCGAACACTCAAAGTAGCGACATTTCACCCTGGGGTTTCGTTAAGTGTCTGGAATGTCTTGTCTCTGCTCTGATTAATGGAGCTTTCACAAAGTGTTTGTCGGGTCTCATCATTTCTTTATTATTTTCTTTGTCAATATCAAAAATGCGTGTTGCGGCAAAAATGTGCAACAAAGAGTCCTGTGGTAGGTAATAGTTGAAACATCTAGATAGTAACGAGGAGGATTCTTATCTCCCTATGCTCTAATAGCTACTTTCAGTCGGATGAAAGCTAAGCTCCTCCACATTCACACAACGCTGCTTGAGAAAAAAGATGAATGGCGTAAAGTGTTTGTGTAGATGAAGATGAGAAAGACAGAAACACATGGAATGCAGTTATAGAAAAATCAAACTATAGTTTGGAACACTGGAAAAGAAAGCACAGTCGAAGGTTTGAGATTGTACCCGTGTTTCTGAAGTGTTCCTATTGCAACAGCAGAGCAGACGAACATGTGGAAAGCCACGGCAGATAATAATAATAGAAAAAAAATGAATAATGGTTCAGCCAAGCATAATAAAAGAAATGGTGAAATTAAGTGGAATGACATTAGTAGATCCTTGTTTTCATGCCCTATTCATAGATAAGCTGTACTGTGTGAGCTTACATTTATTAAATGTCATTTTGGCACTAGTTGTAGAAGAGCCACCGCTGGTAATTGCTTTCGGCAGGAATTTATCAAATAAACACTTCCACTCATTACTGAGCCAATCACACCGTGAGCTCAGATTACACCTAAAGCACGGAGTTATTAGTAGCACGCTGTTGTTAGACTGCCTCTGCTTTTTTTTGCAACAAAAAGAGAAAAACAAGAACAACAAGAACAACAAAAATAAATGGTTCTTTCATGTTGACTGTGCATTGCAGGAGAGCAGCGGGCCTTCTCTTTTCTCCAGATAAATGAGCTAGCTTATTACTTACCAAACTGCCTATTAGCACAGCTCAGCTGTGTGGGGGAACCAGCAGTCTAGGGATGAACACAGTGTGGACGATTTGGTCGAGCAGTCCGGTTCAGGCACATGCCATTCCTTTCCTGCGGTGCGTTTTTGCTCATTTTGTTTTGTAAAAGTACCTTGACTCAACCCCCACCTGGAATGTAGCTCATTTTTGACACAACAGAACCTAAAAGAACAGATTTCACACCTATTTAATCTCGGAGCTTGTTCTGGGAGTAGAGCTAATGTGGGACAATTATTCAATTTGCACGCAAAAGCTCTTTTCATTTGGTGTCCCTTTAAAATGTACGTCGATTGCTGGACTGCACGGCAACAATGGTCAGACCGCGCATTCAATCTCTCCGTAGCTTTGGAATCAAAAGCGTAGCGTGATCTATGTTGACTACACCTGTGCGCTGGGAGAGTGGAGTGTGCAGATATATACGTCTCCCTGTTGGGGTGTAATTGTGTGTATTGCTGCCAATAGGTAGTCTCATTGTGTAAACATCGGTGTAGCAGCATCTCTCCAGAGCCCTGTGTGGAGATTAAACACAGGAATCCATTTACTTCAAGCAAGGAGGTGCTGCAGATAGAGTGTAGAGCCTGCGTTTGGCTCTCTGCGAGTATAGACCGTCATTAGAATATTGGCCGATTGAGAGAAAGAGAAATCGGCCAACTCATCTCTAGACGCTCACTCATCCTTTTTTTCGAAAAAACACACAGACGTTTTTGGCCAGCTTTCCATCTTCTCGAGTATCCAAATAATAAGTAAACACAAGTCTCAACAACTGCAGCTACCGAGGAAACAAGCTACTTATGCAGCAAAGTCCTCTTTATGGTGTGGTTGAGTCTTCATGGTCTCGTTTAATATGATAGAAAATGAAGGTTCCTTCGGATTCTATCGGTATTTAATCGTTCAGTAACCTTTCTGTGTGTTTAGGTAGATGTTGATGCAAATCAAACATTGATGTCCTTCGACTGTGTTCACAACTTCCTATTGCGACCGATCACCCTCGTTAGTTTTGAAGACATTACCAAGGTGTTTTACTTCATGATGGTAATCTAATAACAGTCCTGTTGGTATTTTGTTTCCAGGGAGGACTAAGGAACAGCAAGCACGAGTGTACACTTTCATCCCAAGAATATGTCCACGAGCTGCGTTCTGGCATCATGGAGGAAAAGCTGCTCATCTGCCTGGAGTCCCTCAGAGTGTCTCTCACTAGTAACCCTGTCAGGTTAGTCACTTTCTTCACACACTGCAAACTGTGCCATGTGCCATCCACAAATATCACACTCCTTCTTTAGGTAACAACAGATATGGACAGCTGTTTTTTCGCCAGACGTGCTTACTGCCATTTTTGAAAGTCATCTTTCAGATGATGTGCACTAGTTTTTTTGGGGATTGTTTGAAGTGGAATCATGACAGATTCTACAAAAATCATGTGTTTTCTCTTTCCACGGTAATGTTCTAAAAATGGATTTCATGTTTGTGGCCCTGGTTGCTCTTGTATGTGACATGACCCCAAATAGAGAGCTTTAAAGGCACCTACACTGAAAGGATGTAGTGTATTGTAAACCCAAATGCCTTCATTGTCCGTAGTAGAACACTGCACAGTGGATTAAACAAAAGCTCAGACTAAGTGATGAAGTGCAAGGGCAAGCACACGCTGTACATAGGAGCTTTTCTCGTGCTATCGAGCTTTTAATTCACGTTGAGCAGCATTTGGATGTAAAACAACGTTTAATGCAAGGTGCTGACTGTTTAGGTAAATCTGTATAGGAGGTTGCTTTGCATTACATTATGCTGAGAGGTGTTTCTATTATTTTATCCACCCTATTTCTATCAGTTAGGGTAGGCTAGATAACAGAAACGTCCCTCCATATGATACAACGTAGTTTAACATCACCACAGACTACATCCTCCATATTGATCATAGTCTTCAATCAGAACAGGACACTGTAACCCTTTGTGAAGGTTGCAGGATTGCAGGACTGTGTAGGTGTTCCTAATGAACTGAAAACCCGGTTTACATGCACCTGGAATGCTTTAAAGATGAACCTAATGTTCATACAGTTTACTCTATTTATTTGTCTATCCACCCTGTTGAGCCTTGATTGGCTCTCGAGTCCTTCATTACGAGCCCTCACACATTTTTTTACCCAAATTCTCCGCCTTCTCTCTTTAAACGGGATGTTCCATTTTAATTTGGTCCCACTATTGCAAACGGAACCCTTAGCGACAGCAGATCCTTTACATGATTTACCAGCCCGCTGTTGAGGAGATGTTTCTTAATGTGAATCAATGAATGGGTGCATATTAAATGGTCATCGGATAAGTGGAATACTTTTTTTCATCTTCACCCTGGAAGGAGCTGCTAAGCATGGCCCCCGGAAGACCTTTCATTTAATCTGCGTGTGCTACCACCAGTTCAACCGCTGCATCCCTGCATTAACCAATGTTAGGAAAAAGAAACACAAAGAGCTGTGCGCTCCTAACTAAAATGCACTGCTCAATACGGCCATTCAACTGTTGATACAGTGGACATTTTCCTTCAAAGCTATGCTCCTCTCCCGTTGAGAAGAAGAAAGGATCAAACCAGCCGCATCCACTCGACATGTTGGTTTGACTCGGCTTACGCGGAGACGTTAGCTAGTGATGCGTACACTAAGGAACCGTCGGTAGATGTGTAATGTGCTAAGCTTAACATAGATGCACATTTAATATAAATATAATGTTTGAGTGCTGTTATGGACAGCCCATGCTATTATCCCTCGAGTGATTGCAGAGCTGTGAAGTCAGTCTCCGCCGTCTCCAGCAAGCTGTGGGGAGTCAAGTCAGCCTCTCCGCTCAGAAAGGCCAACTGGTGCCGAGGGGACGTAAAGTGAGGCCAGGCTTGCCCTGTGGGTGTTTTTAAATGGCTGAATCTCGGACCAGCATGTACGGCACCAGTGCTTTATGGACGAGTTGCCTCCTACGGATGGCAAGGTCCATGCAGGGAGAAAGCCACCTTTGGGTGTGTGTGTGTGTGTGTGTGTGTGTGTGTGTGCGGCGAGCATGACTGTGCGAGTGTTGACTAAATCCGGCCCCCTGCTCATCTTTACGCCTCTCATTATTCCTCTCTTGGGTAAAGGGACTGATTGTTTTCTTGAAGCATGGATAAGGTTACCCCTAATGAATATGAATGCACTTAATTGTCATGGATCACGACACACAGGAAATCCACATTTGGTTTGGTGCTACTCTGACTCCACTATGTTAATGTAACCTTTGTACGCTATGTTATAATATACTGAAAATAGCCATGAAGTAGATGGCTAGAGCAGTGCATTCGTGGTTGTTTTAATTTACACCTTAGAATGATGATCAGCTGGCTTGCTTTTGAATATTTAGATTTTGGGGACTTTCAAATTTACCTAAAGAAGTTAGCAAATTCGTTCCTCAATATGCATGTATACATATAGATGTGCTGGTAGTTCTTGCATTATATGCTGCCATTTGTTTTACGCCTCGCTGATTGTTTAAGCTAAGCAGGAAAAGTTTGAATATTTTTAAGTTATTGTTATTTTTAAGCTTGCAGTTAATGTTTCAAACTCAATTGACCAAAGTCCTGCTTTGTCAAACGTGGGCCATTGATCATACACAAATAGTTCAATATTACTGTGTCTTCTTCTCTTCTCTATATCAAGAAATATTAGTGTCATTTGGATATAAAACAGCAAAATATAGCCCTGAGCCTTAATACATGGTAAGCAATTTTGTATAATACAATTATGTATTCATAATTTTTATATCAAGTAACTCATTTGGTGGTCTGTGTTTAAACACTGGAGACATTTTTTGACATTCATGTGATAACGAAATCGAAACCAGTACTTTGTTTTGTGGAACATGAAACTTAATTCTATACACAGAAATGAAAGTCTCACATCAAATGTTCTTTCCCAGTTAGTGCTTACCATTGCTTTTTTAGTTTTTCCTGTGATGTTTGGGCAGCCTGCTAATTTGCTCCCAGAGGCCTGTGTTTGTCTAATAGTTTAATTGGCTGGGCTGTGCACCTGTTTGGCAGCGCAGGTGGCCACAGGGCCATTGTGCTCAGGGCCTTATCTCCCAGGCAGTTCCACACAGGTGTGTGGCATGCAGCCCTTTGCAGATCCACCCACAGATGGCATTGCCTGGAGCGTCCGCCGCTTACTCTGTTTTCCCGCTCTCTTCTCCTCAGCTGCCATGTTTTCCACTTCTCTTTCTGTCAGAATGTATTTATCCTCTACTTTCATTCTCCCCCATTTTAATTCTGTCATTTGGAATACTCTCTTCTTCATTTAAAAAGTGTCAGATTGACTTGCCGCTTTTCATTCGTTTCTTAATCCACTGACATGAAAGTGAGATGCCAACTTACAGAAAAATGACAACCCTCTTATTCTCTCATTTAGTGGGAGAGAAGTCCTGCAAGTGTTTCAGTCCGGCCTTCTCTTTCACACTCATTTCCAAATTCCTACTCTCTGTTTCTCACAGGGGGGGAAACCGTCATACTGATCCATGGGGAAATATATCACACATTTGATCTCATTAGGCAAAACATTTATATGTATTTATTTTTTCCAGTCACAATGAAAAGCTAATTTATTGTGTATCATGTGTGTTTGAATTGTGTCTTTACATGATTGTGCATACCTTTGCGTTCACACTTTACTTGATAATTCAGTCTGAAGGGTTAAAGCCCACTTCCTCTGATCTAACTCTGCTGCAGCTCCATCAATAGACTTTCCAATATAAAAACCGGAGAGTGGTTTTGAGCAGCAGAGCACACATCCATGGCCCCCTGCTTTTTGAGCTCCCTATGTTTAGCCCTCAGCATTACACTATGACACTGTCAAATCCCGACAGTGACTTCCATATTAGATCTGCTAGCTCTCAGATCCCTAAGACATATTTAAGCAAAATTGAACCGGGGCTCCCAACTTTTCATTATGTGAAATCTTCACGGTACAAGTCAGACATTTTCTCAGGGGCATTTTCCTTTTGCGAGGTCTTTTTTTTTGTGGAGGCGGGAGACATTTGCTGACACCAGAGTTTCTTTCTGTGTCTGGATACTCAAGGTGTGGGTTGTTGTGATGATCTTGCTGCTCTGCCACACAGGGTGTCTCAGAGTCTGAATCAGTCTCACCAGCTTTTCTCAGTTGAATGCTTGTAGCTGAGCACAGAGGGTTGCATGGAACACTAGTAATGGGCTTTTTACGAGCTTTGAAGTTACTATGCCTGCTCACATAAAGCTCCCCGTCTTTGTTGGCTGTCTGTCCTTGATGCACAGCTTGATAAAGCATTGAACAACATACGGACAAACACAGTGGTGGTGCTCCCTTTATAATGATTAAGACAGCAGTCGCTCATCTCGTAATCCATGTGTATTATAGTGAAATACAGTCAAATTAACTCATATATGACCAGAAACAGTATTTCTAGACAATCAAACTACAGTGTAGTCATACTTTTTGATATATATAGTGAATGCCAACCGGAAGGTGTAAAGATATTACTGTACTTGATCGTCGTTACATTTTATGTACATGGCAATTTACCGGTACAATTAAAACCAAGACAATTAAAAGGTGTGACAAAAGCTCCTCCCTTGGCACAAATGTATTTTATTAGTCGCACTAACTGGTACTCTTACATCCCCGACTCCTTCTCTCCTTTGGTCTCTCTCCATCCACCGTGTGCACGACAGCCAATCAACACCAGCACAGAAGAGCATATCCATCTGCCATTGTGACTGCTCGGGAAAAGATACGAGCATCCAAACGTCCCAGCGGCTGTATAAAAACCCCTCTCGACAGCTTAGGCCAGAAATCTTGTCTGGCACGGGCACAAAGTGTGAATAGTGACTCTCGATGCAACCGCAATGAGTTAACACTGCACTGATGAATGGTACCTGTTGAGGACTTGGGTACATAGACATCAATTGGCCAGCTCTGTCTGACATTGATGCTTCCCAGAGATGAATGACCGTTTCAACTCTGTCATTTTTGATGTGGAAAATCGACACAGGACAGTCTGACGCCTTTTTGAAATTGCTGGATCCTCCAGCGCCTATTTCTTCCCATCGCTTTGTAGTGTCATGGAAAAAAATATCATTTTACTTTTCCCACCGTGACGATCGAGACTTAACATCTTCCAGGAAGGGATGAGTAAAGAAGGAAGGAGAGACACAAGATGTCCCCAAAAAAAACCTAACCTGTCAGGGCGGTAGAATATGTTGTGGCTGTTAGACACACAGCAAAGAAGTAAAGTGGCGGTGGAAGCTTTCCACTGGGGTAATTTTCTTTGCACCATGCTGTGGGACTCTACTCCCTAGAGTCCCACTGTTATTACAAACCACTTTTCCTTCCAGGCCTCATACAAGTTTGCTCTGTCACTTGTCAAGGTGACACAAGACAGGGGCAGATGACGGAATGACGTCATGACTTAGCGGTGGGTCTGTAAGGCAAAGGTTTCTCTGGTTCTTCGGTGTTTTCAAAAGTAACACGAAATGATTCACTCATTAGCGAATCCACACTCACTTTGTCTTTTTATGTCTGAGGGTGGTGCAATCATTCTCGTTTTATAGCATTCAAAAGAGATTTATTTGACTGTTAAATTTGTCACAAATGTTATGACGCTGGTTTCCAAACAGACGTGACGAGCAGTCAGAAATGAGCAAGTTAACTAGTTTTTACCCTTGCGGCTGACTTCAAGAGTTGACGTTCGCCCTTCTCCCTCAGAGGCAGTGAAAACGATTTTGGAGACATAAATGTCCTCAGTGCCTGGGTATATTTCAAGAGTGATGCCTATTTCATTTTATTACACCATCTGTTAACCTCCAAGATACCCATATCTGTTACGGCCCCGACGTGATGCATATATAATTTAGAAATATTTGTTTCTAAATTTGGCGGATGTGATGCAAAACAAAACACAACACAATATATAATATAGTGCATTTTTGACATGTATTTAAACTATATATATATATAGATATATATCATCAAAAATATATGCAAACTTGAATTATTGTCTTCCTGTTTTTTGGTCGTGGGATATAATCATTTGACCTGAGCCCGTAACTAAACAACTTCTGAGCAGGATATCCGTCCAATCTCGTCTAAATCCTCAGTTAAAATCATATTTGTTGCTACTTTCATGCAATTATCAACTGTCCTAACCTATGAAAGTCATCTAAGCTGCTCCAGGATTTAGGAGTGTTCCCAGCAGATATCAAATAATAGCACAAACATAGACACACAGTCTGGGAGGTGTAACATATAAGCAATCATTTAACATTTACACTTTGCAAAGTTTCATCTGCTGTATAAGGTGACAGCAAAATAACGCCTAAACATAATGGCAAATTTATTGCTTTGAAAATAAATAGTAACTGTTCTTTCAAAGAAGTGCTTTCCACTGCATTTACCTCTCTCTCTCTCTCTTGAGAGATGAAACTCTGCAGAAGACCAGAGGACTGTGGAGATACATCACATCAAACCTGATGATTCTTTCTCTGATCTTCCACAAACACATAATTAGATGAGTTTGTCTAATCAACCTGCGACCCCGCCAGTTGTGGGATTTCTGTCTGCTAGTGGTTTCTGTCTGCCGTCATCTCGCAGGGAGGACTGTTGTGTCGGAATCCTCGGTGTTGTTCTGGGGGGGGTAATTAGAAATATCAAGTGTCTTTTGGACTCCTCGGGGGTTCATTTCAAAGTGACTGGGGAGCACGGGCTCCTGTCAGCTGTCTGCTCTTACTCCTTGATTTAACTCTAGTAGAGACTCTCCAATCACACTCACCTCTTTTTCACGCATACAGACACTATTGTTGCTTTCATTGAGTTTTGTGCATTTGTACACGCACACACACACACACACACACACACACACACACACACACACACACACACACACACACACACACATACACACAGACAAGCAGCTTCAGTTCAACCAGGAAAAGTGGAACATTTGTTCACGTCTTAAGGCTGCGCTTCACTCTTTGTTAGAACCACGTTTTGGAATCAAGCTGTGACTCAAATACCATTAGAAGTGCAAAGTGCTCCTTTGGAGTACTGCACTGCTGCTGTTCCTGTGCTTGCTTGGTTTCACCAGCAATCATATTCTTGGAGTGCTGACACCAGGAATATTTTTCTTCAGACTGTGTTACTAGCTTTAGTACCCATATCAAACAGCGAAACAGTTCCTTTTCAGTGGCTCAATGGTTTTTTTAAATTTAATTTTGTCATGAAACATCAGTTGAAGAAAAAGACACTCTTCAAAATCGATAGAGCAAATTAGGTGTGTCAAATTACGAACAGAACTGGGACCAAGTCATTGTTTTTGCAAGTAACAAGTAAGTCTTTGCATTCAAGTCCCGAGTCAAGTGCCAAGTCCTTAACATTGAGTTTGGATTCCTAAACAAGTTCTAATGCGCCGTTTTTTGCATTCTGTAATTTGTTTTTTGTTGACTCGAGTCCACACCTCTGGTGGTTTTTTTTGCGTTGTCCAGCCACAACATGTTGTCTGCTGTGGTGTTTTATATTTAAGAACTGTGCAGGCCAGCAGGAGACCTGAGGATATTATCAGGACAGCTCAGTGGAGTGACATAGCACCTGTCACTGGGATGGAGAGAGTGCATGTTACCTGGAGTTCCACGTGAAGGATAGCAGCTGCTCGTTGTTCTCCTTCAAGGACAGCACAGGTCAATGATTTTGTCTCTCTGTATACGTAACCCTGGATTCTATCAATCTCTTAAATATTTAACTCACTTTTGAGGTTGGAAGATTCGGAACAACAGCGGACACAGTGTGTGGTAGATTTAAGGATTTTTGTTTTCTTACGAAATCTAAGGTCTCCTGCTGGCCTTTTTTTTGGTGATGCTTACAGGTTATAACCTATGTGTGTTTTGTCTTGTTGTGCAGTCCGTAGGGTTTCGTGTAGTTTCATAGCTAGGATGTGGGATGAATTTAATCAAACTAGCGAACTGAGAGTCTGAAATGTAAAGTCACCAAGATGCACAGCTCAAAGCAGCAAATTAACAGCACACAAGTGAATGATTTAATTAAAATAGCTTAGTGTGATTGCACTGATACGATGTATCCTGTGTGACCAGGTGTCTTCTATGATTCATACAGCAGTTACAAAGGCCACAACCTTTAGTTATGAAATTATTAGGACAAAATTAGATTTTAATCAAATAAACCAAAGCTCTAAAGGAAACATTAGAAGAAGGAAACACAAAAGTTTCTTACTCTTAATAGCTGTTGGGTGAAACATATTCTTTTTCGAGATGTGATAAACACAACAATATGGTAAATATTTTATATCCAATTTCTGCCATCTGATATGCCCTGTGCATTATTGTTATTTCAGCAGGCTATTAAATTGATCAGAGTATAATGTAGCTCCATGTTTGGCATGGTAAATCACTACGCAGACACTGCTGGTGCTTGGTTTCAAGCTATAATGTTCAGAGCTCTTTGTTGCACCGAGCTTTGGCCTTCATTTTGGAAAACTGCAGCACTGAATAGGTCAGTACTCACACAGAGGGACAGTTGTATGGCTTTGCCTGTAATACAATATGAAAGATATTGCGCTTGCACCAGAAGCTTTCAATAAAAAAGCTCCCCATCTAGCCATGATAAAATAATAACACTGGCCCATAGACTGAAATCAATGCGCTTGACAAGCCATCTAAACACGAGACCAGCCATCGGTCAAACAAAGGGTGAGAGGTTTCGGCCTCTCGCTGTTTCTGTCGCTGTTGAGTCACTTACTTGCGGCTGGCCGATTGCGCAGTAACATTTCGTCATGGATTAACATTTCTCTTGCCAATTTTTTTTGCAGAGCTCCACACGCACTCTACACTGTTTTCCACAGAAGAAATTGTACATAAATAAGCCGCACTTGTCTATAAGCCCGCAGGTGTCCCCGGCCACGTCATCGTGCGGGACCACCCCCCCAGCTGCTCTGCAGGCGCGCCCCCGTCTGAAGCTGGAACATCTCGAACATCTACTCGGCGACGAGCAGCTCCCCGAACGCGAGCGGGCTCTCCCCCGGGGAGAGCGGGCGACACGCTCGTCTCCGCGCGGCCGCGTCTGATGCGCGCGGCGTCTCGGAGTCGTCATCCTTTACAGGGGTTTGCCCCGTGAGCCTCCTCTTTTGCGTGCCCGACACCCGGATGTTCGCGTCTTCTTCCATCAATTAGTCGCATCGTTGTAAAAGCCGCAGTCTCAAAGCGTGTGAAAAAAAAGTAGCGGCTTATATGCCGGAATTTACAGTACTTGCATTCCCTTGAGCAAGACACTGAACACAGCCTGGAGTGGCGCTAGCGTGTACCACGCTGTCCACTTTGGCAAAATGTAGCAAACTGCACGTGTGTGTGGCAGAAGACGTTAAAAGAAACATGTGCTGAGACGACCGAAGTGCCACAGCGGCTTAATTTGGTTCCTTTTCTTTACGTTTCAGTGAAGTGAACTTCAAGGTGAAGTACAGTTTGAAGTGAGCTTTGTAAAGACCGAATGTGATATTTTGTATTATTTAAGGTCTCACTGCAATATATAAACAGACATATATACAGTGCAGACATGCACATCTTTTCTGGTGGTGGGTCAGCGCTTAGCGCTGTCACCTCACAGCAAGATGGCCATCTGGAGTGTCTCCGGAGTTAACAGGTTCTGGGGTTCTTTAAAGATTTCCTCCGTCTCTCCGACTGTGTGTGTGTGTGTGTGTGTGTGCCCCGTGATAGATTGGTGACATCTCCAGGTTGTACCCGGCCTCTCTCGTTGAAGTGCATGATGGGGTAGTCCCCTGTGACCCTGAATAGGATGCAGCATAGAGATTGAATGCATGGGTGAATATTTGCTCATGCATAACTACATATGTTATGTCAGAAAGTCAGGAACGGTCTCGTCTTTTGGGGAACAAAGGTCATTTGACATTTCGCCGCGAGACATTGTGACTCTAAAGTTAACAGCAGGTCCACACCATAATGGACTTTCCGTCGGGCTGAAATGTTCTTTAGTGAACATGCGTCTTTGCCAGTAAACATGTGCTAAACTGTGAGGTTTCCAATGCATACATTTGATAGCAGTTAGCATAACTACAACGTAATTGCATCCAGCCAGTAGAAATAAAACTACATATAAAATAAGAAATTGCTCCCTTAAGACCGATCATGAATTTTTCATTTTGCCTGCATAATATACATGATTGCAGAGAGTAACACAATTTGGTGGCACTTCACTAAAGGATTATAGCCATCAATATTGGATGAACAAGTTCTCCCCCAACTTAATGAAATCCTTGGATTGTGTTCCCACATTAGCAGAAGAGACTGACAAGGAACGGATGCAACCTCTTGTTCCCTCAATGTTGAAATGATACATTGTTATTTTATTGTCCAAGAGCAACAAGTACGAGTGTCCCTGCTCTTTATAAGCAACAAGGTTTACCTGACTAGAATACCCATTGATCATTTGTGAGCTTGTACATAATTACTACTACAAGTAAGAGGCGTAGTAGTAGTAGTAGTAGTAGTAGTAGTAGTAGTGTTGTTTTTTTGAGTTATTACTTGAAATAGTATGTCGTCCACTGAGGCAGTTTCTCAGATGAACAGAGAAATAGCATTGCTTAGCCTCAGGACAAACACTGTAGAAGGGCCATACCTCTTCTTTTGTGGTAACTTTGGGGACATTTAGAAGGCAAGCTGCAGAGCACCTAAGGGTATACGTGAGGGGACAGGAAATGATAGACAGTCTGGGATGCAGGGAGGAGTCGAAGCATTTAGTGCCTGCAAAAACCTTGAGGACGACCGCATTATGTTGCAACCTGCAGCAAGGCATACATTTTAGATGAGAAACTTTCTGCACAGACAATCGCAGTGCCTCCTTTTCTTTTCTTGTCTTCCAACAACAAGAGAGAAACGGTAAACATGGAGCAGGCAGCAGACATTTTCCACAAACATCTGTTGCCAAATTTCCAATTAATATTCAGTTTTAATTAGTGCAACTAATCTGTTGAAGGTCGTTTTTTTTTTTCTTTTTGTGAAACGGTGAAGAAACAACTTCAAAACATCTCCAGTACAGATGTTTTGCTTGCAAGACGTTTTTTTTCAACATATTCATCTTCTTCCATGTCTTCCTTGTTCTGAGCACTGGAATGGTTTTCAGTCTTTCAGTCACAGCCAGTCAATAGATGGGTTCCCTGACTGGTCTCAGTGTGACATCGTGTGTGTGTGTGTGTGTGTGTGTGTGTGTGTGTGAAAGCTCATTTCCAAACCTACCAGATGTCCATTTTCTCAAATTTTCCTCCAGAGTCTCCCTTCTGCTCTGCTCTGCTCTGCTCTGGTCATCATGAAAATCACCATGAAGATTCCTATTGCTGCATTTTTTTTATTCTTAAGTCAAGTTTTATGGAGATACGGATCAACCCTTTAAAACACGATCATTTTTAAAATTAATTTAAAAGAGTCAATTATTTGTGTTTTACACCAAAAACAGAGAATAAAGAATGAGTCTGTAAAGTGTATGGAATAGGAACCCTACGATCTAAATATAACTGAATATTCAGCCAGCTGTTGCATTACTAGATAGCACACAGTGGGGACAGAATCCTCTCAACAAAGAAGTGAGAATTTAGTCATATATTACAAAATAAATAGATAAGATATCTGTTAAAAAGGATCGACAAGATGCATCATTTCAGTTCATAAAATGGTGAGAAATTGAATTCAATTTGCACACGCACACTCTTTTGACGGTATAGAGAAACATACTATATATTATACACCGTTGCTGTGATAACCGTAAAGCACAGCATGGCACGGTCATTATGTAGAACCTCTACTTGTCCTTGCTTCAGAGGACAAAGTATTTCTTTCCAGTGCTGTTCTTGTGGAGGTGACACCGCATTCCCCCGGAATCTTATAATGCAGTTACACCGTGTAATAAACCAAAGATTGTCTTCACAATTATCGCTCTCCATTTCTTGTTCTCTGAAGACTGACATTACCATCAGGAGCATGAACAGAGACTGTGGATTTACTGATTCGTGCTCCCTCAGCCATGTTGTGTCCTTTCCGTCTTTGTTGTCCTGATGTCTCATTTACTCCAAATATATACATATATATATTTATACAGTATATATATCTAACTGTATGATTATTCTGCTATTTTCTTCTTTTATGGCCTTGAATATGCTCAAAGCATGCACAGCATTCCAGTATGGACGGAAACATTCAAGCTGGAAGGTTCATTATAAACAGACATTCATACATTTCCAACATTACGATGATTTGTTTTTTATTAAGAAAACCGATCATCATTATACACTAAATATCAATAACTTATAAACTGTTTCAGCTTTGTCTGTTAATACAATTTGAGTAATTGTAGGTTGGGTGGTTGCGGCGTGTGCTAATTTAGTCACAGATCAAAGAAGTACCTCACCCCAACTTTGCCAGTCGCCTCAGGCTAATGCATCTCACCCCAATTGAGGTTTTTCTCCGACTCACTGAGTCAATACAAATGCCTTTAATACTCAAACCATTATTATTTGAAATCATTGTCAGAAAGGCGGGTTAAATCCTTGACATATGCCCCATTAATGTCAGAAAATTGTTTCATGCATTCTGCGTTATTGACAGTTAGGAGCCTGAAAGCGAGTAATGCTAATGACATAATCTGGCTGCGACCACACTGTCCTGCCAGCCCTCCTCTCCCGCCGCGCTCCGCTCCTGGCTTAGACAAACGGGCTCATCTGTACTGGATCATTTGCCGTCTCTTGATACACTGTGGTTTATAGCCAATTATCTCTTGCAAACCATTATCGATTACAGTGTTATCTTTCCTGCATTGCTTAATCTTTTGGCACAGGAACACAGCAGCTCACAGGGGGGCCTGGATACAAACTGCTTAGCGGTGGGAACACTAGTTAAGATGGATGGATGTTAATTTGCTTGTAGATGGGTACAGTTTAAATTCAAATTCAAATTTATTTGCAGCTCCCCCTGTTAGGAATTTAAAACTGCAACAGTCAATGTATCCAAGTGGCTGTTAAACCTTTGATATCATTCTGAATTACTTATTTCTTTTGAGGTTAGTAGAATATTTGTGTTCAACATGGTTTGCAACGAACCAGCAGGGCAATAATGATGTTTACTGGATATTACAATATAATATATAACTGTTTTTCTTCGTGTGTCTGTGTCTCCCTTCTAGTTGGGTTAATAACTTCGGTCATGACGGTCTCGGTCTTCTTCTGGATGCTTTGGAGAAGCTGCTGGACAAGAAACAGTAAGTGATCCCCTGTGACATCCCCTCTCTGTGTAATTATGATAGTACCGGGTTGTGTTCATATAATCACAATTTTCCTTTTCATTGTTTTTTTTTTTTTTTTTTCCAGGCAAGAGAATATTGATAAACGGAACCAGCACAAACTTA
Organism: Leptoclinus maculatus; assembly: GCA_032191485.1. Lineage (NCBI taxonomy): Eukaryota > Metazoa > Chordata > Actinopteri > Perciformes > Stichaeidae > Leptoclinus > Leptoclinus maculatus. Next base: position 7,103,226 of record JAVDOI010000011.1, read on the forward strand.
TCCAGTGCTTGAAGGCTTTCATGAACAATAAGGTTTGTATGAGTCAACAAAGAAAATCCACACAATGTATTCCTTACATGATTCATTCTACTTCAATATACCTGCATGATGAAACGATATTGCTTGATGCAGTCCGTAAAGGTAATGTCCATCTAACTACTACATCTAAGTACAGAAGGCTCGACTTGTGGACTAATATTAAACATCTAAGAAATGTCTAATCGAAGCTCAGGTGGCTCAGGACTCAAAGCCTGATTTTGAATCTGGACTATGACAAGCCTGGAGTAGAGGCGCAGCAAAGTGGAGCTAATTGTTCCGTTTCAAGGCAACAGTCTCAGATCTTTGAATTACCCTTTTTTTGGGAAGGGTCTTGCTCTTTTCTCAAAAGTGGCACACATTTCAAGGACAGACTCTCTAAGAGTTAATCCCCACACGTGGTCATCTCTGCCCATTCCTTCAGTTGTGCGGGGGACTAAAAGGTACGGGAGACTATAACTATTTGTCCCTATAGTCCTGTCCTGAATTGAATTAATTCATCATCCTCTCCATTTCCTCCCATGGCCTCGTTGTCCCTCCTTAAAAGAAAATTAAGGCTAACTATAAATTACGTATATTAGCTTCTTTTTATAATTTATTTCGTCACTTGAAGGGAAAGTTCTCCATAACATGCAAATGCTCTCATTAATTTATACTCAATGGACCTTTTTCTGTATCCTACCTCCTCCTCACAGTATGGACTGCAAAGGATCCTGGGAGATGAGCGGAGCCTGTTGCTGTTGGCACGAGCGATTGACCCCAAACAGACCAGCATGATGACCGAGATTGTCAAAATTCTCTCTGCTTTCTGTATTATTGGAGAGGAAAATATGTAAGTCAAATGACCTGATAATTTGTCACATTTGTTCACCCCAACATATAACGTCTTACTTGTAGTGCTTTTTATCAATCTAGAATCTAGATTGTTTTGGTGTGAGTTGCCTGGTTTTGCAGATATCGGCCATAGAGAAGTCTGCCTTCTCTCAAATATGATAGGACTGCATGCAGGGAACCTTGTATGCTTTCATACCAAGCTGGGTGCCATATAGTCCCAGTATATTCGAGAGAAGGTAAATAGCACTACGGCTACGAGGGGAAAATATGTATTTTTGATTTTGAGGCGTACTGTCCCTTTAAATACTTTTGCCTAACCTCCTCCATTCAAAGTCGCAAGCGAGTTCTCAGTATTCCAAATTGATTGAGGGACATGCTTCCCTATCTTTCTCAGTAAATCACAGCTGATATGAAAACAGCACAACGCCAATTCAAAATCCTGACTGATGAAAATATGACAATAAAAGAGATATAATCCATCACCGCTGTGGGTACATGCTCTATGATGTTTAGCAAGAAGGGAAGGAGTCGGCTGTTTCTTGTAAACACTGGACAATCACTATTGCTTCAATCTTCTCCCACTGGGTGGCATACGCTCAGACACAGATTGCATTGCATGCGTACATGGTTACTCGCCGTGAGAGCATATATACTACATTTACAGATGACATAAGACAGTATAGACGTTTGTTAGGTCACATGGTCAGATGATGCAGTTTAGTCTGTTTAATGTGTTGAACTACTCAGTGTAGTTTGCCACGGACACACAACCTGGCTGACAGCTTATAAATTGGATTTAGGGGAGTGTTTTTTATTGTTTCCCACAGGGCCAGACTAGAATAACAATGGCACTTCAAAGTCAGTCTGTATGCAGTGTTGGAAATAAACAAACCCACAAATTGTGTTTGAGTTCAGCTGTGTGTCTCACTCCTCTGACCATCCTGATCGGCCTTTCTGCATGTAGCACCGTGACCCTGCACGGTTTACGGAATGGATTTTTTTTTTAAAGTTACATAATATCAACGAGTGTGAATCTTGAACTTAATTGATTTGATTCAATTAATATAAAATTTCAGATGATTTTTTTTTAAATCACAATTATACTCATATACACATTAAACACAGATGTTAGTCTACAATAAGTATTTTTCTCTGAAAAATATTTTCAACTATTAAACTATATTTAAGTAGATACGCGGTGTATAGATAGTTCAAGTATCTCTCACTCTGTCCCTCTCCCTCCGTTCTCAAAGTATTCAAGAACAGTTTGAAGTTGCCATGATCACAGCCCTTGCATTAAAATGTACCCATCCTGTAGAAATGACAGCCAAAGGAGCTGAGGCGTCACTTTCTTGCACAGAAACTTCTCTGCCAAACCAATGTTGTGACGCTGGCTCATGTTCAACACCCTCTTCAGCTGACAGCATCAAAGGGGGAACAAGACAAGTTAAGCAGATCTATCTCGCCTGCTTTGAAGCGTCGTCTGAACTGGCTTTAAAGCTACTCAGTATGCAGCTCCCCATGCTTGTCTGTGACTTTGTAACCCCTATCACAGAGCATGGCCGTTCCATTTATCTCTTTGTCAAGCGAACTCCACACATACAGTCCTCTCGTATTTTGTCATCCTGAAAGTGTTATTTCTTTTCGTGGGGTTGATATAAGGTAACACAAATGGCAACGGCAAGCCTCGGTGGCTTTGCGTGAGCACACTTTTGCGCGTGCATACATCGGGTTCATCCCTACAGCTGACAGCTAGAGCGACCGTTTATTTATTTACTTAATTCATTTATTGGATCAACGAACTTGTACATCAGCCTAAGAGCTCTTTCGTACCAACGGGAGTAAGAAGGGGTGAGGGCAGGGGGATTAAGCTCTTCACTTTTGCAATTTATGAAGGCGAAATAGCAAATGTGGCCTTGCAGTGACAGAGAGACCACCTGTAGCCAATTATTATGTGAGCATATTGTAAATCAGTGTTTACACAAGTGCTCATAAGACATCAATTTACTGAAATTGCGGCCTGTGTGTGTATGTGTGCAGCACAGTATTTCTCTTTCATTCACATTTAGAGGCTGAAATGATGAGCTGCCTTGAGCCCTTTGCAAGTGCTCAATTTGCTTACTTTCTCAATAGCTGTATTTGCACATTAGTCTGGTCCCTGCTATAATTTGCACCCCTTTTCACCCAGCTAAACACACTCTACCGCAATTGCTTTGACAACTGAACATTTGCAGTAAAACCCCGTCTTTGTCCGGCATCACCTTAGCAACAAGCATGATGAGGTCAAAATTGGATACTGCGGCAATAATAGACCGGGGTTGCAATCAAAGAGAAGGAAAGCGGCAGCATTTTGTCAGGGTGACCAAAGAGCAAATGTCCACACCAACACATCAGGGAAGATAAGATACATGGTGTTCGAGCCGACAATTGTGAGTAAATGTTCTGTCAGTGAGGTGATAAAAGTGTTTGTTGACTTTTGTGTCGTGCCTTCTCCCTGTTCCCTTTTGTCTTCCAGCCTGGATAAGATTCTAGCTGCCATGACAATTGCCGCAGAGAGGAACAGCAAAGAGAGATTTGCTCCAATTGTGGAAGGACTGGAGAACCACGAAGCCCAGCAGCTCCAGGTTAGGAAAACGCAGGGAAAAAGAAGTCAACACATGATATTCATCATGCATTCACAGCTGCTTTTTTCACTACATTATTTATCTTAAAGGATAAAAGTAACCCTTATGGTTCAGTAGCCAATACAGTTACCACTGTTTCTCTATAGCACTTTAAATACTGTGTTATTCTGTACTCCGGTATCCATTTCAGTCATACACACCGATTCATACTACCCAAACTTAAAAAGAAGCAAGCAGCGTATTAACAAGAGCAGGAGTTGTGAACAGTGGACAGTCGGCTCAGTCCAAAAGACGCCGTTTGACGCCGGGCGGGACTGAAAGTGACAGTTGTGCCGTCCTCATACATGTGTTTTTCTTTCTCTGCGTCTCTTACTGTCTTTGGGTCCACTTGTCAACCCCTCTACACCACTTGCACATGACGGGACGTGATCATTGGGCTATTGAAATGCACCAGGAGCTCCATCCCCACTGCTTTAATCAAAAACACCTGCTTCATTGAGAACGTCTACGGAATTTTAAGAAAAAAATATATTTAAAAAAAGCAGAGATGAATTCCTCTAAGCTTTTTGTCTCTCCTTGTCTCTGTCCCACATTTTCTCCTCCTCTCACTATCTTGCTCATGTTTTCTCACATCTTACTAATACTCCCTTGCTTTTTTCCCCCCCCATGCTGCTGTCAGGTTGGGTCTCAGAGGACTCGATGTGAAAGGGCAACTAAAGCGCCGTACCTGCTCTTCGTCTTCACTAGTTTTCCTGCAGCAGCAGGAAAGACTATACAACAGCGATAAAAACGCCGCTTAAAACATGCTTTTGTGAAACCCAAAAAGCAGGGAATTACTGAAGAAATTACTTTTTTTTAACGGCAGGGATTGTGAAGTCATGAAGGAAAAGTCATGAAGGAAACTGATGAGGCGGGTGGTGGAAGTGAAAGTAGATATTCTTTTATTAGGAGGTTGTTGTCTTTCCTTTAAATTTTGCGGTTAATGACATGAAGCTCTGCTAATTGTGAAGTAAATTAAAATGCTTTGCTGATGCAGGGGGTTGAAGGAAATTAATAGACTTTTTATCCAAAACCTGTGATGGGCTGTAGAAGTAGACTTAGCTAATGTGATTAAAATGTGTTTTCCCATAGTTCCGGTTATACTTGTCGCTGAGCACGAGAGAAACTCAGCATTTCAACTTAAAAACCGTCCCAGCAGTGCCACTTTTAATTACGATGTTTGGAGCCTATGGCACCACTGCAGCTCTCTAAACCTAACACAGATCAAGCCCCCCAATACAACCGCTTCCCAGTCCATGACTGAGGCATGTTTGAGGTGCTTGATGATGTGAGTATCAATCTCTGTGGAGAAGAAGAGAAAGAATTTTTCATGAGCTCCATTGGCTTTCTTCACTTGCACGAATTCTTTTAAGATTTTGAGTTTCTTGAATCTGGCCTCGGGTGGGTACGGTAAAATGTCGGGTTTCTTGCAGAGAGGCTCTCTCGCGCTTTCGTGGAACATGCAGAAGCGCTCTGCTGCCAGGCACTGGTGCAGCATAGTCAGTGGGTGGTGCATGCTTTACTGCAACACGTATGTGCTTTCCCAAAGGATCATATATATAGTATCATACCGTAAATCATTATTGCATAACAGTAAGCATTTCAGGGAGCTTTTGTTCTGCCTTTCAGCAAACAAAAAACTCAAATAACTGATACATATGATTGATGCGCTAATGATATATTACAGTAAAATGCAAGACAATGAGTGAAAAGCAAGTATTTATAATAGCTTATATGCAGATGACACGACATAAGAGGATCTGCATTTGTAGGTTTGAGAGGTTTGAAAAAAATTGTTGACCCAGAACACTATCAAAGTGATCCAGGAAACCACACAGAGTCAGCATTGTTGTGGATCTTATTAATAACAGATACGAGCCAACAGTGCAGGGTCAAGGTTTCAGGAGAGAATTTTTCACATCATGCGTCCATGGGAATCCTTCAGCCTGCTATCGATTGTCTGTCCAAGGAAAACTGTCTTATCCATGGCTAGCTCCCCTGAAACACCTTACTGCTCATTATAATTCATCAGTGATTTCCTCCTCCATCCAACGCACACACACACACACACACACACACACACACACACACACACACACACACACACCGAGGCTTTTTCCTTACCAATAAATCCATTAATAATGCACACGGAGACACACCCGGCCTGTGCTTCCTCTCTCTCTCTCTCTCTCTCCTTTTCTCCCCTCTTCGTTGCAATCCCTTTTCTTTAGTTTTTTTAAAAGAGATCTTATATTGATATGTTTTGCAAGAAAAATCTCTTTTTGAGTCTCATTTCTTCATTTGTATATTTCTTTCTCTGTCATTTTGTCTGTGCACTCCACAGGTTGCCTGCATGCAGCTGATCAACGCCCTGGTCACCTCCCCCGATGACCTGGACTTCCGGATACATCTACGCAATGAGTTTTTAAGATGCGGCCTCAAGAAGATCCTTCCTGTGAGTTATCAAGCTGTCTCACAGCACGCCGTTCGATCAGTCACTCGCCTGAAAAATCAAGTTCTGGTCCCGACTTCGTGAAAGAGGTTGTGGCCCAAATACACATTTATTTTTCAGTCAGTTCTGTCAATATTCTGGTCATTAGCACAACACAGTATTGCTGTGTTTATTCTGTTAGAACCATGCACCTTGTCTTACCTCTGGCTCTTTGAATACATTCTAAGTCCACCAAGCACAATCAAAGCCTTACAGCGCAACACATTACAGCTTGAATGTATGCTGGTTAAGTGCCCAACCTTGGAAGTAACACAATTTCTTGGACCGTAATTAACAGATGGCTCATGCAAGGACTTTAATATGCATGTGATATTCATGTAATTGTGTTTCAAAAAAACAATCAGGCTACAAACTAAATAATCCAGGTGTCACATGACACATTATTTAAGAATAGCCTTAATTATTATTAATGCATTTAGTAGTAGTAGTGGTGTAATTAGTAGTAGAGGCTTCTGTCAAGTGCGACGCGGTGCCAGCACCTCATCACACAGGTCGTCCTGGCATCATTACCAGCAGGCCTACACATCTTCGCATGAGGCGAAGGCAAACGAGCTCCGACTCATCACTCAAGCTCTCATTTGTAGCGAGCGGGGTGAACGTGTCACCGAGCCAGTTGTTAATAAGTCATCCCAGCTGCTCCCGTTGATTATTACTCTCATTACTTTAATTATCTTTCAATTTCTGCCCCCCGATATGAAAGAGTCTCAGTGTACAGTCATTCATGAATGCCACGTTCGCCGCTTTTAATGCCCACATTCAAGCTGACGCTCGTCCATGTAATTATGAGTTATGCTCAGGAGTCAGCGGAGCTGTTGGCAAAGAAAAAGTGAACTGCGCTGGAAAAAAAAGGGCACAATTTGTTTTGTTCTTATAGTCCTTGACACATGTATTTGGCCCTCCCCTTCTCCTCATCCCCCCCCCCCCCCCCTATTTTGTGGCATTGTGCACCTCCCTCCGATCCTCTGTTGCACAAGACAGATGGTGCACCCGGAAAAAAAACAGTGCAGGTTGATTGATACCTGCAGAAATTGGGTTACATTTGGCCCTGTCTCCGTCTGTAAACTCCACTGCCGGTGATTCATAGAGAGGTGGTAAAGAGCACTGCCGTAGCCCCTCGTGGCTGGAACAGGTGTGCAGCAATGGGTACTGTGTGGAATACCTAGTGAGAGGGGTTCAGGGCGTCTCTCGGTTCACAGGCCTACAGCTGGAACCGGGAAACTGATATTCTAGTATTACAGTTTTTTTTTTACAAAGAGGCCTGTGTAACAGTTACACGTGCACGTTTCAAACAGCATTCCACAACACCAACACGAGAGTAATACATTCTTTAAAAGCTGTATCTAAGTTATTCCTTGCAGGTGCTACGGCTGCTTGTCATAATCCGCATTGCAAGATGACCTTTTGTGTAACTTCACATTGTCAGCTCTGTACTGTGTGTGTCTGACTCATTCTAGGAGCTGAAAGAGACGGAGGAGCTAGACATCCAGCTGAAGGTGTTCAATGAGAATAAGGAGGAGGACTCTATCGAACTCTCCCATCGCCTGGATGACATCCGAGCGGAGATGGAATATCCTTTTTTTCCTCCATCTGTGTGACTATAAGGATAAAGAGGCCTATAGAAGTACGAGTGTATATTGTGGGTTTGGTCAAGCCTTACAGAACAAAAGCTCTAGTGGGTTGGTTCATTCGAGAAGGATTTGAGGAGCCAGAGCTCGATATCCATCTCTGTCCAGTTATTCTAGGTAAATAATCCTGTCATCTGAACCTTGCGCCTCTTTACTCTTCTTTGTATTTGCACTTCTCTTCCCCCTTCCTCTTCACTTTATTGTCCTTCCTTTTGTCTGTTAGCGCCGGGTTAAGTAGTACTCAAGAGGACCATATCAAACAGACATATTCCACTTCTTACCATTTATTATTCACAACAGACAATTAAACATTTCATGTGGAGTCAGATTACATTATATGAACAAGGCTTCTCATGTAAAGGCATCATCACTCCTTGTCTTCCTGTTCCATTTTAGGAATGTGGATTTTCTCCCCCAGCTCTCTAACCAATGTCTATATCAACTCCAGAGCATGTAGAGTAAAGTTAATAAGGTGAGCAGTTTAATTTAGTCAGTTGGAAACTTCCTCAAGCATCCCAGAGAAGACCCCTTTAATAATTCACAAATTTCCTCTAAGGCCTATGTATGAATGGCTGACATTGTGAGCAGACAAACCAGACGCTGACATTGTTATGCAGATGGTCATTCCCGCAACCTTTCTTCCACCAAATCCCAGAGTTCTAGTACTGGCACAAAGTGACAGTTTCTCTTGACACATGTAGGTGATGGGGGGGGGGGGGGGAGGTCATGTATTTGTGTACGTGGAGAGGAGATGGAGAGGGGGGAGAAAAAAACACCTGGATTAATGATGTGCTTGAGCAAGTTCACAAATGAGCAGGCCCAATGTTTGCTTCCAAGGACAATGTGGTATTGATCTGCCGGCTCTGAGCATGATTCGAATGCCTCGGCTACCCTTTGTCGCTTTTCCTGCATAGCACACACACACGGACCCACACACACACACACACACACACACACACACACACACGCGCACACGCTATCACGCTGGCAGTACATCTACTGCCTGAGCATTGCATATGTGTCTTGTTTCTCGCAGCGGTTTTCATGAATATTAACCTGGAGAGGCTTGTCTCCTCTGTGTCCGGCCCAGGTCCAGGTGCCGGGGAGGTGACTCCAGGCCACTAATGAATATTAATGAGCTGTGAAATGGTGATTGATTGACCCCACCCCGCCGACTGGCCTACGTCACACTTGACTGCCACTCATGTTTATTCATTATTTGGAGAGGGAGTGTAAAGAGAGTGACAGAGAGCGTGGAGGGGTTGTCATTGAATGGATTGGCATTCTACATTAGGTTTTATGTCTGCAGCTTAGTGATAGATGAAGCTAGTTGGATACTTTCCCAGTCTGAGCTCCTTCTCATGTCCTCTCAAATGCTGCTGTGGTGAGGCTATAATTGAATCGCACAGGATTGGTAATTCTCCCAGGCTTCATACTCGGCTAATACAAGGGAGGGCAATGATATTGCAGAGGAGCCTGTATTCCCATCCCTCCCTCTCTCCAAAAAGAGATATGGAATAGGAGTTTAATTACAGACATTGTTGAAATTAATAGGAAAAGTGTCAAACAGTATTTAAAAGAATTGATCCTCTCCAATCGCAGCGGCTGCAGATTGTTTTGTGTGGATGATAGAATTAGGAATGGAGAATGTGCTGTTTTTTTGTTTTTTTTGTGGAGGAAATAAATAATGAGAATTATTGATGCTCTCTAACAGAGTCTTCCCTCATTAGCTGTTGATGAAACCTGACAAATACTATTTGGAAACAAATCAGGAATTGACAAAAATCTTCAGATTGACCTTTGGAAGCATATTAGGTAGTGAGACGTCCTCTCTAATCTGTCGTGTGTTTTTGATCCATGCCCTCGTATATCCATTAACTATTATAACGTGTTGCTCTGCTGGTCTGTTCAGTCTTAATTTGACTTCAATTTACTCTGAATCCTCAAGGTGAAACTGCGCATTTGTGCAATTTTACTGACATTTTTCCTGTACCAAAAGCAGACGGGAGGAGAATCCCAACATGTGCTTATCGCCATGCCGAAAGTGTCACTTTATTGCTTTTGCAGTCGGTATGTTGCACTATGCAAATTCCGCGTTAATATTTTAGCACACATTGTCGAGGACCGCACTTCATGTTATGATGACAATCAGGTTTTCATCACTGTGAGCTTAACAGGGTTACTGTCTCTTTAGTCTGCATGTGTGCACATATCTGAGAGGCTTATTCCACTTTTTCAAACGAGATGAGTCTCCGTGGGGAAATCCTCCTTTTCTCAAGCACACAAATTAAAAAAAGGCTCCAAAATCATTCATTTTCCTGCGTTCTTTGCTTCTTGGAGATACACTTTCAGAACACTAATAGAAGGTTTATTATTTCTAAATTAACCTCGTACTAGAAATCAACCATTAGCATATATATTGCATGTTGTTCAATGCCGTTTTTTTATTCTCTGTACTCTTATGTCATATTGTCCTTTTCATTGTTTTTGATTCAATAATTTCAATATCAGACATTTCTTTACTCAGCAAATACTCAATACATATATGTATTATGTGGTATTGGAACAAGGACGAACAGAAAAGATAGTCTTGTCTTATTTAACATGTGTTTTAGATGTCAAAGCCATCACTACTTCCTCCTGGGGGAAGCAAACGTAAGACACATAATCAATACCTTTTGCAAATTTAATAACAGAAATGTCTGCTCCTGAGTACATGTCAGTTTCAATCTGGCAGCTGAACTACATCCCAATCATTCTTGCCTGGAACATTTGAACCAGCGAGTTTCTCATGTAATTAATTCCCCCTGTTCTGAAAGGTTTAGAGTGACAGGTACACCAGAGGGAGCATTCTTTATCACCAGTCCCCCTCCTCAAGTTAGCTCTTTACACTGCTTTGGCTCCCCAGAGAGAGAGAGAGCGGATGAGAAGAATCACGTCTGTTTGCTTTTGAACAATGATGCCTGTCAGAAAACAAGAGGTGAGGAAAAACAAGTAGTTATAAACAACACAAGAACTAATACAAATGCAAATGTTTACAAGGAGTGGAATGCAGCCTCTTATAATGAACTCAAAATGGGTGTTTTTCTCAGGAAGTTGATCTTAACAGTTACGGAATGAACACCGTCATGAAGTTGTTTTCCTTAACCTGGCTCCTTGCACTGATATGAATGAAGTGTACCATCTCCTGTCCAACATGGTGAAAGATACTGGCTCAGAGGCCTACTTCCTGTCACTCCTTCAGCACCTTCTGCTCATCAGGAACGACTATTACATCAGGTAAGTGTCTGTTTGATCACTGTTTGTTTTTAACAGTAGATGTGAAACACCTCATGCAGCACTCTGAACACATTTCACTTACAGGAAGTAGTAATTGCCTCAATGTGGATCAGCTGGCAAATGATAGAGTAGGGATGATATTCTGTATTTTGTCATTTTAAACTGGTCTACTCAAATGTGTCATTCACTGGGCAGTAACGCCACCATTCCTCCAAAATGGAGTGACACTGATGAATTCCCAGCTGTGTCAGACCTTTCTGCAGAAATAAGACTTAAAAAAAAAAAAATAAAATAAAATGAAAAAACATTATAAGATGGAGACAGGATGCAAGGACGAAGATGAATTTACCATAGACAAGTTGCTGCTCCCTTGGAGTTATGAATAATGTATTCCACATCTATTCGTAGGAAGTGAGAAATAGAATTCGCATTAACCAGCTAGTACAGCCACGTCCACCTCGGCTCCAGTGTCCATGTACCCCTCTGTGAGACGGCAATAACAAGGGATCAGTACCAGCGCTCATGAAACAAAAATGATGGTCTTTTTTAAAGATGTGTTTTTGAAATGTTTTTTTTCCACCTCCATGGCCAAATGCAAGGACAAACCCACACATGTGCACACACATGCATTAACACCAGGCATTATTTCTGACTGAGGTATTTTTCCCCCCCATACATCAATGATGTGTGACTTAGGATGATGGAAGATGCAGTACTACAGTACATGCAGCTATTTCCAATACATGCTATCTGTCTTTTTCTGTCTTTTGCCCTCAAAGTTACCATCTTTGCATGCAGTGGTCAAAATCGTGTGCATGTGAAACAGTGCTAATACCTCACAGTAGTAGTGTAGTATATCTATAATGTTTTGTCAACTTGTAAGCAAAACAAAAATACGCCGGCTCATAGCAATGCATGGCTGTAGCTTAAATGGTTTAATCGTAGGTTAGAAATGTTATGTTTTGTGTTACAGACTTTGGCTTTGTGATACAAGGATATAATGTATTCAGTAAATGATTATGTTGTTTTGATCATAGGCTTTATTGGAATTGATAGCACACTTGGTACCTTGATTCCTGTGTCAAATGATAATCGACATCAAATGATAATTAATTGAATAATATAATCCGTATTGGAATAATAAGAAGGTCTGCAGTGGGCAAACGGTTTAAGTGCTCTGTCTACTGTCATTCCTCGTAAAACACAACACTAGTTGTTTGCGCTCCCCTCCGGGGGCTTGGGTTTATTTTTGATAATTAATCTCTCACTGCAAGCTTAATGAATGGGAGCACATCAAACCCACCCAGTAAATGTAGAGCAGATCTGCTCTTTTTGGAGTCTAGTGATATGGGGATTACACTGGTTATGTGGAGCAGAGCTGGATCAAGTGGCTGGGGCTGGGCTGAACTGCAAAGCTATCATTGGAAGAAACGAAGGTGCCAGAGTAAAAGACGAGGGTTGGGATATACACGATGCAAGGGGGGACACGCGCTTGCTTCTGGAGCCCGGCCCTGCCCACTGTGGAAGGGGCCTGACAGTTCTGGGTCACTCTCGCCGTCTCTAGTTATCTCCACCCAGTCACTATCTGCTCGGTGGTGGCGGAGGATGGAGGACGGAGGACGAAGGGGAAAATAGGGCGGCTTATTGAGATAATAATATGGTGTACATCGGTGACAGTTGTAAGCCGAGTGCCACAGTGCTTAAGCCATGCAGGGCGATGTGTGAGCTTTCTCTAGCTTGTTCCAATCATGAGTGGGCGAATCCTCCAGCTCAAGCTTAATGTATGGCATTTCATGCTTTCAAAAACAGTGCACCTAGATGCTGATTTATTCCTATTTGCTTTGGCTCCGAATGTTGTGTTCTATCGTATTTTTGGTTGGTAACGTGATGCGGCCTGTCCACCCACAAGGTAGCAACAGAACATAGCCTTTTGAATTTATGGGCAACAGATAGTCACAGCCTTGGAAACAACTATTCCATGTTTATAATAGGAAGTTTCTGTTTAATTTAATATATGTGCTATTTTTTCGGTATCGCACAAAATTAACCCACCTGGGAACACTTTCCTCACGGCTCTGAATGCTCAGATCAGTTATGACATTTAAGTTACATCAGTGCTCCTTCCCATAGAGCCTTCATGCAGAGCCATCAGACGGGCAGAGCTTATAATATCTGTAAATTAAAACTACTATCAGCTGCCACTGGAAGGACATTTTGAATGTCGTACTGGATATTTGTGCCTCTCCTCTGTGCCCACTAGAAACCTGCAATTTTAAATTCAGATGAAAGGAGTTGATGTGATTATTGAATCAGAAGCGTGTCCCTTCTCCAGCTGTTGGTACTGTATTATTCCTACTAGTAATTAATTCATCCCACTCCAACCCCTACTCCAGATTTCATAGTGCTGTACCAGATTTGCGATTGCCCAGCCTTTCACACGCAAACTGCAACAATTAGTTGGTCACGGCCACATGCACCTGTGTTTGTTGATGTTTCTGGTTCAGGGAGTAGTTCTTTCATCATTTTTTTTGTGAGCATCTTAAAAGGGTCAATCTTCTACATCTACCGCAGCTTCCAATTTACAATAAATGGAGCTCGAGTCTTTAGAGGAATAAAAAAAATGAAAAAAATGTGTCTTTTTTGCGAGTTTCTGGTCAATGTCATGCTTATAAAATACTTATTTCTCAGTTTGGAGTTCGGCTTAAGTTGCCGTTGTACTTGCTAAATGTCACTTCCAATTAAAGTTGATAATGTTACCGAGAAAAGGTCACATACCAACCTGTGTGGCGGAAAAAAGACTCTCTGCAGACACCCCTGCTCGACAACACCGAGCACTCAGTCACACTCCTAACTGGCTGACATGTTTTCCTGGTCATTGTGCTTTCAATTACACACATTACACTGATTAGATTTACATTTCACTTTTTATGGTTGCACTAATTGGCAAAGATGATTGCAAATTAGGCAAGAGGGCAAGCGTAGCCTCGGCTACCGTCTGTCACCTTGAAATGGACAGACTAATACAGACCTGGGCTCTGTGTGCCCATTAATCTGCTAATTTCATGATTGTGCTGAAGCAAGTGATCAAATTTAATAGGGTGCCTATTTTCTCCAGCAGCTCTGTTTTTGACGTGGCATTTTGTGACCTCTAGCTTGTATAAGGGAATCATTTGTGGTTAATTAGCCTGGTGGAGTTTATGTCACTCATATTTGTCCTGTGGCTTGTCTAATTGCTCTGCTTTATGTGTTCTGACCCCTCAGGCCTCAGTATTACAAGGTGATAGAAGAATGCGTGTCTCAGGTGGTCCTGCATCGCAGTGGCATGGACCCCGACTTTGGCTACAGTAAAAGATTGGACGTGGACTTCACCCATCTGATCGGTACTTGAATGAAATGAAACAATTGCTGCGTAATTCCTCACTCATTGATTTAACACGTGTTGGCAAAAGACTAATATGTGGAATAAAAGTCCGCAAGACTTGTAGTTAAGATTCTTATATTCTGAAATCATTCTCAAGATCAGTTTGTGCTGCGGGAGTCATATCACTGATGTGGCTAAAAAATGTTTTGGTACCTCGCAGTCATTCTCATTATCCTCCCCGATCCCCCTGAGGATTCTCCAGACAAACACCTGCAGTGGCTTGACATATACGATAGGGTCATCTCATTATTGATGAATAATACATTATATTTGGTCAAATTTAATTCAGCTTGTTTAGAATCATTTTAAATGTAATTTACCTCAAGTTACTCAGTCGTCAGCTGTGTTCATGGAATCATAGAGAAAACGTCCATTTACACTGTGTTACTAATGGAGACTAACAGAGAAAATAAATACCACCACTTTTGTGTCTCTCTGTGGTGTCACTAACAGTTCTGTGACTTTCCAACAAAGGGTCATTAAAAGTTTCTAACCCTGTCCACAGTGGACTGATGCAGCAGTGAATAAGTTGTGTCGCTCACTTTAATCATAGTAAGAAACTTTCACGGATGTGTTTTTGTTAAATTCAGACCAACGACATAGATGCCACATCCACACGGCTATTTGAATTATGCCGTGTCACTCTTTTTTGTCTTTTTTTTTCCCACATTCACATAAGGGAGATGCTTTTTGATTTGATTATCTTCTAGTGCGAAAATGTGCCTGGTGATGTGTGATCTAACAATAATTTACACTTAAAACTTGCACATTCACTACCCCTCGGATGATTCATTAACAGGGTGATTGTGTAATATGGGATTTGAAAACATACTCAAATAAAACTGAAATACGCAAAACATTTGGAAAAATTTGAAGAAAATGTAGTAAAATTCACAGAAAACGCTGATGTAGTTCCGTATTTAATGCTCTGACTGATTTTAATCTAATCTAAGATGCACACCCTTAAGCAACAGATAACAGCTCACCATGTTTAGGTGATGACTCTATTACTCTACTATTTGGGGACTCTCTCTGTCAGTGAGAGTCAAGTGAAGACGAGGGGAAATATTAACACATCTGCATGAGCCAAGAGTTGCTCAGCATGACTGATTTCGCTGTATGTGAGGCGGTTATTGAACATATCATGAAAATACTTTCTCAGAAGGTCAACACAGCAGCTGCATCCGTCGCCAAAGCTTCACAGTTATACTTTTTTGTATTCATGCTTGTTTGTTTATGTCATTAATCAATGAGCTTTGCGTTTCATTTCTATTTTACACAACCTTTGAAGGAGACTTATATACGTATGTCCACTAAAGAATTCAATCTGAAAATATACCGACTGTACTTTAAATAGTATGTAATCATCGACTGATGAACCTTGAAGTGCAAAGATAAATGACTCACTTGAGGGCTGGTTTTCCTTTCTCAAAACACACATGGCATCTTCAGCTATGGTGAAAATCACCCATGATCTATAATTCTTAAGAGCATCTTAAGTTGTAAACATCTTACAGATCTATGAGGGAAAGATTTCCAATCCTATACGCTCTAATGTACTTCGAGAAACAAGTCCTAGGTCTAATTGAGAATCCCACATGGGGAGCTAATGATGCACATCCTTTGAAGTGCCTTGTGACTGTGGCGTTCTTGTCTTGCAGATCAGTGTGTGGATAAAGCCAAAGTTGAAGAGAGTGAGGAGAAGGCTGCCGAGTACTCCAAAAAGGTGAGACATTAATCACCCCAACAGCCCCCCTCGGTTGGCCGGCTCCCATCAGCAAAGTTTTTTCCTTCCTCAGAGCTCCCAGACAAGCTATTGATTTTCTATGCCCTGATCAATACCTGGGTGTGACGCTACATGATCCGTATCAGCATTACAGGAATCGATGGCGATGCTCTGATGTATACTTATTTGTGCACACTGCTGGGACAGAGTTAAGTTATGTGCCGGCTCTTTCTCTCTTTATCTCACGTTTCCTTTTATTATCATTACATGTATTACTTATTTGCTTGATTGTTTGATTCTATTTTTTTCAGAAATAACATAACTGCTTATTTAAAGCATTATTTTGTACAATATTTAAATGTATCGTAAGGAGCCTCACTGCCACTGTCTGGCGACACCAAGGGGGTCCTGGATGTTTTTTTTCTTAAGAGTCCTGTCCCATCAGCCCACCGCACAACCCTGCTGGGCCTGTGAAGTCATCGTAGCGACATGGCTTTGGTTTCTGCAAAGGTTAGATCCATCAACATACATGAAAGCCAGGCCTGAAACAAAGACGCAGGACAACGGGGCTCTAGGGCCACGAGAGCTATGAATAGAAATTGGCCAGAGAGTGTAAGACGCTGTGTTTTGGTGTGTCTGTTGATATGCCCTGTGGCTATTCTCTGGAGACAATGTGCCGCTCACCAAGCTGTGTGTTTTAACATCTATCTTGATTTGTGCACGTGGAACTACTCGTGTCTCTTTTTCTTGCAGTTTGATGAGGAGTTCAGTGCGCGGCAGGAGGCCCAGGCCGAGTCTCAAAAGAAGGAAGAGAGAATCAAAGAGCTGGAGGGGAAGATCCAGGCTCTGGAGTCCCAGGTAAATCCATAAAGAGAAACCTCACTGCTCCTGCAAAACAGTGTTACATTCCCTCAGGGATCCTTTATCTTGTATGTTTTCCAAAAAGAAGCATGAAGAAGAAGATAGTGAAAATTTGTATGTCCAGAAGCTCTCTTAATCGTTTTTTTTTTTTCCCCATTGGAAAAAAAACATCTCATACAATCTCATACAGAATGGAAATGTTTCTCTTGAGATCATAGCAATGAAAAGTAATGGCTCCACTAGAAAAAGGGGTGATTTGTTCAGAAGGAAAGCTTTCCACCTCACTTACAGATGTGCTGCTGCTGTAAGTGGGAGCTATCATCCATGCAAGAACATTTGATTCAATAAAGGGTCAATCTCCTTCTTAAGTTGTAGCTCTTTATACGAGCGAATTGCTCTATTGAAGCTTTCCCTATGTAATTCTATCATCACAGAGATGGATTGCATTTCTTTTCTCTCTCTACATCATTTATTTCCAGTCAAAAACCCTCCATTTTGAGCACAGAGAATGACTGCTATTTCCCCCTTAACCCAATTCCAAATACTTTAGCACTGCCTTGGGACAAAAAGGGCAGTTTGCTTCCCTGCTAAGGGAATTTAATACAAACCAGTATTGAAAGATGGTATGGCTACATTTATATCAGAGATTGCTTTTTCTTTCAAGCATTCATCTCTGGTTGCTTAGGTTGGCACTCCCCATCAGATAAACTGCACCTGCATAGGTGGTCCGAGCATCACTCTTACTTCAGTCTTCCAGCAATCATTCTCTGCTCCAAAACAAATGTTGTTATGTAGTACAAGCTTTTAGCTGTTGTCCTTGCCAAAGTCGCACGGCGTTTTTTTCCTTCTTAGAACTAGGGCTGCACAATTAATCAAATATCAATCGATCAAGATTTTTGGCTTCCTGCAATTTAATGAACACGATCAACTGCGATGTTGACATTTAAAATAGGGGAACTTTGCTGCAGGGGGGCCGATCGAGCTGTTTTGGCTTTACTTTTAGGGAGTTGTCCTGCCTGCGCATACCCTGCAGCGACAAACTGTGAAAAAAGTTTCCCGATGAGTAATATACAACAAAGAGCAGACGGGCAAAATGAAAATGCACAACGTTTAGGTAAAGAAAAACCGTTAAGTCTTATTTTAGTGCAAAGAATTACTAATTAGAAGGAATGTAGGACAATGTGAAAGTGAAGGGTTTTGGTAAAATGTTCTTTATATTTGACTTCTAGGAGATGTACTGTGAATAAGGACCAAGTGATTGATGAACGATTTGCGCGTTAGCTGTAATTTAGAAACCTGAGCTGCCAGATGGTTTGTGACACAGATTCTCGCGGGATCTCGTGAAATTGCGAGAATCCAGCTGCCGTGCAGTGCTGTTATATATATGTTATTATATATATATGAAAGCGCCGCAAAAATATTCTCCCCCTAAAATCAATGAATACAAATATTTCTTGATGAATAATTGTTTTCTCAATATTGATCAAAAGTAACCGTGCTTATCATTTTGACCATAACCGTGCAGCCCTACTTAGAACTCAACCTGTGTGTAAAGCTTTGGCGCTTGCACCTCATATGCTCGTTACCTGCATTTGTCCCCAAACTGGCTCATCACTCACCGTGCTCCTGATTAATGCCCGCCTATTTTAACGAGACCATCAGAATCTAAAGCTCCTCTCCACCTGCTCCGCCTGCTCGCCCTTTTTTTTCCCCTCCCTCGCTCTCTCCTTCTTCCACCTTCTGTCAGAAACGAATGCATCAGGCTTGTGTTACCTTTGCTTGCCCTCTTTCCCTTGTTGGGGGCTTTTTATGTTGTTTCCAAGTGCTTTCTTCCCCCATAACACGCCTTCCCCTCACCCTCCCCTGACAGGCCTCTGTCTTTTGAAGACTGACTGACTGTGGTGCATTAACAGGTAGTGTAGAGCAGGGGGGGGGGGAGCCCTGGAGAGTCGAGCCCGCTCTTCCTCTGTTTTTCCTCAATGCTCCTTCAAAGAGCCGTTACTGCTGGAGAGCCACACATCAACAGGCATTAACCTCAGCAGGAAGAATATGTCATTTGTGTTGCCACAAAACCTGCACGAAATGTGGCCATTAGGACACAAGAATATCCCCCTCTCTGCATCTTAACAGAACATAAATAAAGTATATGCACAGAAGGGAGACACTATTGAGCAGACATTAACTTTGGTTTGAATGTGAATCCGTTTAATTGTTCAGGTTTATGGAAAGTGCAGTTCATTTTCACAGGCTTTCACATGTTAATTTATTCTTAATCAGAGTCACATTTTGGGCTGTGAGGGCTTAATGAGAGAAAAAAAAAAGAAATCTTCTAATGTATGCAGGCTCTTTAATAACACTCCAGTTATCGCCTCTTTTTTTTTATGTTAGGCAGGTGTTCACATAGACCATTAGATTGCTACCTCAAGCAATGAACAAAACAACAGTCGTCCTCTCAGACGGGTTGTGTTTGTGCTACTTCGGGACGACTATAGGCTGAAAGGATGTGTTTTGCAACCTAATTCACGCTTGACACAGTGTTGTAGAAGACCATTAGCTGTGAGAGCGCAGGACCTTTAAATCGCCGTGAGGACTCGCTTTCAGTTTGTCCATCAAAGCTGCTGTGCTATCGCGGCATTTTGCTGAATATATGAATGGAAGTGAGAGCTAACCCCCCGAAACCTTTCATCTCCCAGGCAGAATTCCTGTCAGACATTAAAACACACGCATGCCTGAGTCGCTTCTCTTCCACCTTGTTTATGAACCAACACTTTTAATGAGAGTCTTTGTCTGGGAACTTTGGCATTGCAACAAGATGCCTGTTTGATGCGTCTGTTTGATTAGCCCCCCCCCCCCCCCCAGTTGAGTTGAGTGGAGGTTCTGCCTGTAAACATCAACAAAGGACAGAGGAATCGCAACAAGTGGAAATCATCCACACTTTCACCTTTGCTTGCAGCCATTCAAGCGAAAAGGGAAGGAAGGTATTCAATGAATCTGCTCTGGATGTGATGAATAATGTAGCACTGCAGTGGTACATTGGAGCACTCTGCGCCATTCCATTAATAGGTTTTAACAACCTGGCGGTCTTGTAGCTGACCCAGCTCGGCCCCATGAGGAGCTGGAGGTGTAGTGGACCACTTTCTTCCTCTTTTCTTCTTGCCAGGCTGCCTTCCTCCCTGGCTGATTGCAGAATTTGACTCGACGGAGAATGACAGCGAAACTCAACAATGTAGTCACTATTATAATGTGTGCTTTGCCGTTTTACGAGAGAGAGAGACAGTTCAGTTTAAAAATAATAATATATATACAATCAAATTCACTCATTGAAATGTGTTGGACATGCATCCTTACATTAACGGTTCTGCAGAAAATGGTGGTCAAAAGAGCAAGACGTGCTGTACTAGACCTGCTGACAATCCCTCAGACTTGTTCTTTAACGCTGAAACATCTCAAAGCCTCTTTAGCCTTTTAATCCCCCGAGGATGAAAATCAAACAAAACCTTTCTTTGCTTTAAATATTGCACTCTTACTGCCATTTTCTGAAATTCCTTCAAAATTAGGATTCTTTTTAAGTCACCCCGCTAAAGGTTTCCATCTCCTTTTCCATTACAGACATTAACTATTTAGGTCTGTACAGTTCATGGTCGGAGGTGTTCTCTAGGAATGACTTCATGAAAAAAATGTTGCATTGCGTCTGCTGCGCAATACGTTTCCGTCCTGTTTCTTTTGGCAAAGAGAGAGAAATATCAAAGCAAATGGGGTACATGTCTAAAGTGAAGACTGCAGTGAGGAATCAGTGGCCATCACACATCTAAGAGTGTTAACTTGAAATGTATTTTACAATGCCAGAAAAGAAGAAAAGGGAAATGTAAGAAGGATTTTGAAGGTTCACCGACTGTCAGTGATGCCGTGCCTTGTTCCTTTCATGTTGCAGTCAGTGCACTACACTGATGTTCTTTTGAAGGTAGATCACATCGTGTTTCAGGTGTAAAAAGTACAGTGCACTCTGCCTTCTGCACATCAAATAGCTCATTCAGACAAAATGGGAATATTACACTGTATTTGTCATTAACTGTTTAAAGGACCTCCTCTTTCCCCTGCTTGCCTCCTTTTTTTCGAACTCTGTTGTGTTTGGTCTGAGTACTGCACCTGTTCCATTGTACTAGTGTTCTTCTTCTTCTTCTGTTGCCCTCTGTGTCTGTTGTGACTTGTGTGTTCCCATGGTGTGTGTCTTTGTGTGTGTGTGTGTGTGTGTGTGTTAACACAGTTAACTATTGAAAAAGACAAGCTCAAAGAGGCTCAGAGGCTCATCAGTGAATCTGAAGCCAAGGTGGGTGTCCCCTCCTTGCATGCTCGGACTTTGACAAAATCACACATTTAATCACCTGCTAATCCCAGTTATCTATTGAATGACTTGGCTTTGTGGTGCTTCACATCTTTAGTTGGAGAGAGAACACTCAAACTGATTATTGAACTGATCTTTCGTCCGATCTTTCCTTCTCTCCGCCTTCGAGTCGCGCTCCACATCATGCATTACATGCTTTGAATCGCCTGTAACTCGTCATATTTTGGATACATGTGAACTGACTTGCAAGGGGAAGCAAATATCAAACTGAAATACGCTTTAACATCGGATTGTTTTTTAATTCCATTGTGATAACCATTGTTAAACTCTATAGTTGTGTTTAACTACACACATATCCTGCCTGTTTAATGCAATTTTCACAAGTATACACTTCGTGATTGATTTCCTCTACCAGAGATGAGGTTGGGGCAAAGATTTAATCACATAGCATTCAGAGTTGATTACCTGCCACGCTGACCTCCCAATTGAGTCGGGTAGACTATGAATCAAAATTGGATGGGTTATTTCATATTAGTCCGGTTTTCTACTACACACAGAGCTCCAGATGGGCTCTAAAGTAACATCGGCCCAATCGCATCAAAGAGCTGCCGAGAAACAAAACAGACATATTCCTACGAGTCTCTGTAGAGAGATATGTTTGTGTAGTTTGTCTCACATGTTGCATTCATGTATTAGTCTATCTACATTACTTGTAATTGCTAGTTCAGACACAGACACTTATGATATGGACACGCCGTACATACATGAGCTACTTACACTAGTGACAACGCAAAGCATAAAGTCTGATATTGTCCCATAAGAATGCAGTATAAAACTTGCGGTTATCATTCAAAATGCACAATTATTATACACTTTACAACATATGGATCTCTTTTTTTTTTATTAGATGTTTGGTTTGCTATCTGAGGACGAAGAAGCCAGTTTGCGATGGTGTTGGATCCCAAGAGTTCAGTGAAACACTGGGCTCTCTCACTGGGTAGATGAGAGAGAGAGAGAGAGGGAGAGAGATAAAGACTCGGAGGGCCCCTCAGTATGGAAACAACTGCGATCTAATTTAGCAGCTAATTTGCTTCCATTCTCTCATATTAATCTTAAAAGAGGAAGCGGGGCACGGGGGGCTTGAGATTGACAGACATGTAATCATTGGATGTGGATTTTCACTAAAGGGCTCTGGGCGTTGTGTGCACGAAGCTCCTTGCAGACCACCTTCTTAATTTTGGCCCTAATAAACAATCCACCAATGCCATTATGTAATGAAACACAACGTAATGTCTTTAAATATGAAGCCAATTACATTTTACGCACACAATCAAGTGACTGAGGCAAAAGCACATTGTGGGGAATTGGGTTTTTGGAAATGGGAAGTGAAAGTGGAAATGCTTTTTTGGTAAGAGCCGGCGTCTAATCACCTTCAAAGATCAAACCCCGCCTTAATGCGGGTGTCTGTAATTGGTGTATTTGCATAACTTTTTTCCCTCTAAAACACTTTCTCTATTGGCATTATCCCTGACTACCTGTGTACGTTGTTTGTGCGATAGTGCAGACGTGTCAAAGGACTGAAAGACTTTGTCTTATCAGTCTGGGGTCTAATTACATCCCTGTCTGCTGTTTAATAGCCTGCCATTGTGAGGACTCGTGATGAACACTTGATGGGAAAGCAGCATTCTTATCTATTGTAAATTAAAACAGTACTTGGTCACAGGTGTTTCTCCAACAGTTTGCTTTAGATTTACATACATATAGAGATTAATGTACACAGTAAGTCAACCTTTTGGGCCAATTCACAACTCTCCATATAAAGCGGCGTTTTTGTTACAATAGAATTCCAGAAGTGTTGTCATGAAACCAGATAAACCGGTTGTGTTTATATGTGTAAATATGAATTGTGGCTCCAATAAGCAACTATAATCAAGCTGCGGCACATCTGCATTTTTGTGACGACAAAATTGCGCATTCTGTCGTCACAAACTAGGAGATATAGCAACTTACTGAACACAAATAACTGCTTGTTGTTTCCTATAAATACCAGTAGATATAGAAAAAGCATGAGTCAATGTCTAACAATTGAAATGTAGCTGAATTCATTTAATACAAGTATGTTTTTCTAATTTGGTAGCTGCACAAGGACTTGCTTGCATACAATCGTTTTTTAAAATGACAATATATTTATGTTGTTGTTTTTTAACAGAGTTTGCATGCATTTTGTGATGCCAAATACATTTCTGAATATATATATATATATAAAGTTAACTTGGCAACATACAGACACATGGTTGGTGAACTTGTGATCATGATCTCTTTGCTTGGTAAAGACATGAAAACAGCAGAGGACACGGCCTCCTCATGTGGTTTGAAGCAAAGCTCCCACAGAACCTAGTAATCCTTGTTATTGACTCATACTCACAGTCAAAGCCCGTGGCCAGTTACTAAGATACTGAAATGCAGGCAGTAAAATGTTTTTCACAGCACAAAAATGCTTCCTCACTGGCACAAGAAACAAAAAAAGAAATATGGCTGTTGGTGACATCAGATCAATGCTTAGGTTACACCAAAGGGAGCATCACTTTGATTTGTAGGCCATCATTAACATTTCTACCCTCTATTTACAGATAGCAGCGGGTCCAACTGCACCTGGAGCACCACCTCCACCGCCCCTACCGGGGGGTGCAGCGGGTCCTCCTCCACCACCTCCTCCCCCACCTCCACCCGGTGGCTGTCCTCCCCCACCTCCTCCTCCTCCTCTCCCTGGTCACGCTGGCATGCCACCACCACCTCCTCCTCCTCCTCCTGGTGGAGGACCACCACCTCCCCCGCCACCCCCTGGGTGCGGGCCCCCACCTCCTCCGCCTTTCTTTGGGGGCCCAGGCGGGCCTCCACCACCTCTCGCGTTGCCGGTCATCAAACTGCCTTACGGACTGGAGCCCAAGAAGACCTACAAGCCTGAAACGGTGATGAAGAGGGTGAACTGGATCAAGGTACGGTTAACCTGAGCACATATTCTCATGCGCACTGATAATATTGGTGATTTGAGACTGTAAGGGGAATGTTTTACCTCTGTTCACATGACATATTATGCAATCTCTTCACAATACCATGCCAACATTTCGCACTGGCTTTAGAGGATTCTTGAAGTAAACCCACACAATAAGTAGATGTGATATTGAGGATCGGAACCAAAAGGAGCTCGATTCAAATGCACATAGCAATGCCATCTAGTCAAGCAGCCGTTCAGCCAAAGGCTAAACTGTTCCACATTCAGCACCCATTTCAAAAGATTCTACAGTAAACATTTTCATTACTCAAATATCCTTGGATTTGCACAATTACTCTAATTGAATGAAGACTGGACTGTGGAAGGTTCCATCACATTTGAATACAATTTCAATAGGACAGTATCTTGTGTGGGGGCTCTATTTTACCATAGATAATGTATCCGTTGCCTCAAGAGTTCTTAGCACTAATTTGATGGTTATTCGCCGACGCTTGCGTGACCTTGCGTCCATAACATCAGACTAGTTCTTTTGACATCATGTTGGTCCTGCACGTTTTAGTGGAATCAAGCTACACACTGGAAAGACATTTTAAAAGTGACTTTTTCAATGTGTCGAAGGCCATTGCGCAGGAGTTTATCTCATCATGATTTTCAAATTCTTTTCTAAAGAACAAGTTAACAAATGGGGAATATTTAGTTTTTTTTTGCGATACATTATTTATTCAACAAGAGGCGCCACCAAATGACACATAAATGAGAGGAATAAATATGGAAATACAAGTCAACGTTCACTATTGCATTGTAGGCAGCAGGTTACAGGCGGCATCTCTGTCACCTCAAGGACTCCTTCAAATGCCATGTATGCAAATGCTTCTCTGTGTGTGGGCGTTTGTGTTTCGAGAGGTACAATTATTAATGGTGTCATACAGCAGTATGAAATATCAACAAGAAAAACTAATTTTTTTCGTTTTTTTCGTTTATTACCAGGTGGGGCTGATGGTTCTTTGTGATATTTTAAACATTATTAGTACTTTCTTGTGCATTATCTTCTTGGTTTTGCACATATGGTTAGTGTGCATGAGGTGACGTGCATATGCCCATTGTCTGGGAAGTGTATGGAGGTTAATATGCAGGTGCATTGACCTTGCCTCCACAGGAATTGTAGTTTGGCGATGCAAATTAAATTCATAACCACCTGAGGAAAAACAATCTGTGTCTCTTGTGTCGATTAAGTGGGACACGAGTCGTCTGTCTTCTCTGTGTGCAGCAGATGGAAGTGTGGGAGTGCCAGGAGCAACGATGATTTGGTTGTATAAAGGGGGATGAAAAGATACTTGTTATTTTTCGTACCTACATCCCCTATTTTTCTCTACCCCCATACACGTTGGACCAGAGTATGAATCACAGAGATTTGAGAAAAAAGAGGACTGGACAACAGAGTTTCAAATGAAGCTAAAAGTGCAGCTAAAAGTGCATGATTTATTGCATCACCTATGCACAGCTGATGACTACTTACACACTGACAAACAGCATACATACATGCTTCTGTACTGTAGCTAAAGTGACATATTCACAATCAGGGGGGGGGGGGGGGGCTTATAATCGGAAACAAAGTATGAATACATTAGGATTTTTAAGTACAGAAGAGGTCCTCGAGTGGAGCACAGAATGTGATGGTGGTGATTTCTTAGTCAGGAGCAGTACAAGTCACCCACATGGGGAAAGAGCTCAGACACACATTGGGAAATGCCAGCTTTGTTTTAAGTGCTGAATGCATTTTAAGTTATTCCTTTCCCTGCATTTACTTCCACATTTGTGTGTCAGTGATTCCCAAAGAAAGTTATTAGTGAAGAATAAACATGGGGCCCTCCAAATGCCAAAAATAAACAACACATAAACAATTTAGTTCTAGCTGCTGTTTCGACTGGAATAGTGACATTACATATGGACTCCCCATTAAAAAAATAAAATGCAAATAATCTTGCCGTGCTAATTAAGGTTATCTGTAAACATATGGGAATGGCAACATGGATGCCATGAGATGAAGGAAATTGCAAATGTCGTATAGAGCACCATGAGACTCATGTTGAAGCTCAACATTAGTTAATCATCTCAAAGTTGTAACTCGTCCCTGTTTTTAAACATAGAGATGACATCTTCACTTTGGTCAAGGCCAGCAGGAAACCCCAAGAGTTATGCACCAGGCTGCATGGAAAATCATCAATACGATTGTCACCAGCTGTGTCTTCAGTCCATCTGTGGATCCACTGCAACATCTTTAATCACGCCTGTGAATATATCTTCAATTGTTGTGGTTACAAATTCATTTGGAGTAGGCTTAATAAAAAAAAAATCCTTTATATTGTAGCTTCTATTGAAAGTGACGTAAGTGCTTTATTTACCTTGGATTCAGGGCCCCGCTTTAAGTGGGCTGTGAGATCAGAAAAGTTTCCAAAAGTATTCTTCATTCCGGTCATTTCGTGTTTTGTTGTATTGCTGTATTGCCCCCCCGCTCACGCAACTTTTTATGTCATTGAACATTCCTTTTGTTTAGTCTTAGCTTTACCTTTTGTTGAACAAAAATACATCTGTTCTTCACTGTGCATACATCCACATTTGATACATTCACAAAGCTTTCATTCTCTTTATAGTTTGAAACTCATTTCAAATTTTTTTTGTATAGCACAATGTCATACGAACACAATTCAGTGTTTTTTACAGAGTTGATGGAACAGTAGAGAATACATTATAGAAACAAATGAAGGCACACAACACACACACACACACACACACACACACACAATATGGTTCAACTTTTCTCGATGGAGCTGAAATTTGTCCAGAAAGTCTTTTGGTTCTCAGCGGTGAAGCAATATAGACGCTTTCCAGCACTATGTAAAGGCAGCAACAAGGTCACCACCGTTTGTGTGGTCTCAGTAACATGCTGAATCAAGTCAAAAGAGGGATGAGCCATTGGATCCCACAGGATGGTCGAACATTTTGGACAAGCTTATGGATGACATTTTTTTTGCCTTTGCAGCTGCCATGTTGATAAAACTTATCGGCAAAGAGTTTTTCTTCTGCAGTTCAGAGTCTGCAGATATCCTCTTTGAAGCCAGTGATGTCTCTTTCTTGCCCTCGGTAGCAACAAGGCAGTCCTTGTCAGCTTGTGCAATGATCCTGCTCTCTTGTTAGAAAGGTGACACAACTGATATGAGCGTGACGGTATCAGGATTTAGCAGGATAAAGCGAATAGCATTTCTTGGTTTCTTGTCTGGCAGTTGTTGTTTCTTCAGTAAGGCAAATACAGGCGGAAAATATACAGCAGGCAGAACGTATCTCTTCCTCTGATAATTTAATTTAGCGTAAACCGTGCTTAATGGCATGATAACAAACTTTTCTGTTGAATCTCTGATGAGTAATTAGCTGGCCCTTGAACGAGTTGAGTAAGGTCAAATGTAGAGGTGAATATTTATTTTTTTATTTTTTTATTTTATTTGACCTTATTCACAGTTCATACTAAAATCACTAATTAATCACCCATTTCGCAGCATGTTTTAATTCCCTTCTTTTTTTCCCCACCTACACTGTTCCCTGTATTGCTTGTCACCAGCATTTCATGTTGGATGTGGAAGGATGTAGATTATAGCGATACACAACTGTACATAAAGTAGATTGAGAATAGCTTCATATTACATTAATTCAGATAAGTATTTACTTGACTGAAAGATCCGCACATGATTTCCAATGCCCTTGTACACTTGTACCTGGGTGAATGGCAAATACAAGTCTTGAATAACTGAATAAAAATATATCTTTTACATATTTTGAATTTAATTGTGTCGGGCCTTTTTTTTGTTTAGTTTTGTAGACCAGAAAGATATTATAATGTATTTTAAAAATATAAGGGAACTACTGCTGACTTTAACGATTGGGACTAGCTGTGGCTTGATATGCTGTATTATAATTATAATAATAACAATTATTGTTATTGTTATTATAATAATTAGTAGTAGTAGGATTAGTGGTAGTAGGAGTTTAAATGTAACATCTGAAACATCACATTATTGAATGTTTTGCTACATCACAATATGGTGTTTCACCACTTTATCTGAATTAGGCTCTTACAGCCTAATTGAAAGATGAACTCATTTACACATACACATGCGTTCCATGACCTGAGTGGGTGCTATGAGAGAAACGTACGTGTACAGAGGTCATCGACACTCAACACCAGCTCATGTTGAAAGTTTCATAAGCCTCCCATTAACGCACCTATTATAGCCATTGTAGGGTTCTGCAACATTGCTCGACGCATCAACAACATTTTCATATGGACTTGGGAATGATTGCCCAGCTGTAATTACTGTGGCTTTATGGAGGTTAACGGCAACAGTGCAGCGGGCCAACAGCCAGTCAAGGCCCTTGTTAAGAGCTCTCACCGTAGCACTAAACACGATGTACAGCAGATTGTAGTGTCACACACATTATTAGCTCCAGTAGTAATAACTGCAACCTTTCAGATGGGTTTGTTTACGTCTGAATATTTCTGTTCTGCTCCTACTCTCTTGTCCGCCGAGCGGTGTGGAGGGAATGAAAGATCGGGGGTGTGAAGGGATCCCTGTGGCCCTCGCTGTGTGTGTGTGTAGGTGCTCGACTGCTTCTTAGAGGCTTTGCTGTCTAGGTAGGAGGAGTGTATGAACAGATTTGCTGATGTTTTGTGCTGCAAACTGAAATTCACATACTTCATTCATTTCAGGGAGGTCATCAAGTGCTTTGACGTGAATGATTCAGTCAGGGTCTCTCCACACGTTACCATTTTGAAGCGGTCATACTCCTGCGATTTGTCCTCCCAATGAAAGAATGTCTTTAACCCTGCAGGCTCCTCTTTTTGTTTGTTGTGCTCGCTACGGATGCACACGCACAAGGACATGTGTGCGTCCACACACAGCAAAAAAAAAACAACAAACACACACAAACCCCATCTCAAGTGAGAAGAACTTTTTGAGTGGCAGGTTGGTGGAATGGCGCTCTCTGATTGTGGTGATAATGGAATCCTTGTGTCATTGCAGATAGTGCCTCAGGAAATGGCAGAGAATTGCTTCTGGATCAAAGTCAAAGAAGAGAAGTTTGAGAATCCTGACCTATTTGCTCAGCTCTCCCTCTGCTTCTCCTCGCAGAGCAAAGGTAAGGAGGCGTCATCTCTCTTCACTCTGTCCTTAATTAATCTACACACACATGCTTCATTTAGCCCCCTCGGGCAATAGATGCCAAGCCACTTTCATCTTCTGACACTTTTAGGAAGCCATTTTTTCCTCTCTGAAATGTTAATTACCTTTAAACCAAGCCACTTTTCCCACTGCATTTAACACCATCTATGCATGCTCTCGAGTCAAACAGCTGAGCCAATTACCGATACTGATGCTTTTGCTGCAGTGTTTTTTTTAATGTTTTTGTCTTTGAGAAAGATATAATATGATGCGGCTGCACATTGTATGTGTTACCCGTTGGAGTAGGTTCAAATCAGTGTTTTTGTGTGTGTGCACGTGGACGTGCACAAACTTGAACTTGTACGCATATGTGTGAACCGAGGGGAAGTTATGCTTGGTTTGCTTCTTGCTCTTTTCCAGTCCAGTAGGCCAATCTTCCATCGGGGAAGATGGGAGGCTTTTTGTGAAGGAAGCTCTGGGAGTTTTCTAGTCCCGGACAGTTTGTTGCTCAGATACACAACCAGGCTACCTAACTTGCTGATGAATAACACAAGCAGTACAGAGCAAGTTTGTTTTTGCATGGAAAAGACGGTGTGTGTGAAGGCACTTGATGTATTCCTCCCATGGCAATTTGAGTGTTTTCCACTTCTTTGACAGTGTGTGTGTGTGTGTGTGTGTGTGTGTGTGTGTGTGTGTGTGTGTATAGCACACCCCTCTAATTCTGGCAGCAGTAGGAGGGGAGAAGTCAGAGCCCTGTCAAGCGCAGAACAGTCAAATCTGAGCTCTGTCAGGGTGTGTGGACATAACTATACAGAATCCACCAACTTTTCCCATATCCTCACCGTCTGTTTGGACACCAGTCAGCCCGCCAGCAGCTTCTTTCTCACAGCCCTCCAGGTCTACAAACTAGACTTGACTCTTTTTTTTTTTTTGTTCTGTGAAATAAATAGCATTTCTGCCTCAGCTGCCGCAAAGTGATTTGCCGGCATAATACAGATGGAAGTAGAGTTTGGGTTGTTTTGCGAGGCTTAATTGAATTTGCAGGGATGAGCCTCTCTTCTCTCCCCCGGAGGATGTCTGCCCGACATTTTACATTTCAACGTGTGTCGTTTCCGAAGTGACTGAGTCAGACCTTCGTGAAACCTTTTGCAATACCGAATTAATTCTTTAACTTTTTTTGCTCTTTCATTAGATTTTGTTATCGAGGGGAAATGCATTTAATATTCTTAGTTGGTTAAGCAGCAAAGCAGCATGTTTGCAGAGCACACCTGCTATAAAAATAGATTCTTAAGATTAAATACAACTTTCCATTCGGAGGTCCACAGACACATGACTTTAATTCAGCTTTAAAATGTCCTCTTAGACTCTTTATTAAATTTCTCACTTTCTCACCCACTGGGCTTTTTATAAAAAAAAAAGGCACTATAGATAGTCCGTGTTCCCGCTGGCAGGGTAGGAATTCATGATCCAGCATTTCCCCTGGGAGTTACCTTTGCTGGATCCCTATCAATTACCCCTGCAGCGACTTCACTGAATCAGCTCTTTTCCCTCTATTGTTAAAAGAGAACATGATTTGCTCATGAATGAAAAATGCTGTTTAATGTTTGATACCCCCCCCCCCCCGTCAGCGAAGTTGAAAGCCGATGAGTAGGCCTTTGATGTAGATGGTACTGCAAAAAAAAAAAAGGTGCTAGATGGAATCTTCCCAAAATGAGATAGTTCATTTGTTTTTCCTCTTTCCTCTGTTACATGATTCATGCAGTATCGTCTTTCAAATGGATGCCATCTGAGGATATGCAACAATAAGTGTGCTTGAACATGAAACGCTTTGTCGAAAAAAGATCCTCGCTTTATTTCCGTTTTGAATCTGACCTATTTGGGAAGTGAGTATTCCTTCATCTCAAGTCAAATTGGTATTAACTGGTATTGGATGTAGTTTAAAGCGGTTTCGGCGGATCAGGTGGAGAGACGGAGTCTCGCAAGATTAATTCCTGAGGTCTTGCACTCTCATCGTAACCTCTTATTGTGGCCACGGACCATAAATCCTTTCTGCTGATTTGACAAACGTGTCACTTGTGAAAACCGACTTCATTTGTCTGCGGTATTGCCCCTGTTTTTTAATAATACTCACACACACACACACACGCACACACACACACACACACACACACACACACACACACACACACACACACACACACACACACACACACATACATACCTTCAGTACACATTTGTTTTTTTTTGTTTTTTTACTGTGCTTCCTTGTGGTACTTTCATCTTTGCCACATCTTCATCGTGGATATTTATAAGTAAAGCACACTTCGGGGGACTAGTGTATCGTGAAAGATGAGGCAAGCAGGTGTAAATGCCTTCCCTGCAGAGCAGCCCTCAGAAATTGGTGAAAGAGGCGTCTGTTAACTCCACGTTCCTTGGGATTCTTGCTTGTTACTTGCATTGTTGAAGAACAACACTTTAGCAGTAAAAGAAAAAAAAAAGAAAAAAAAGAATCACTTTAACAGCCCCCAATTTTCAGATGCTTATTACACTCAGAGGCCTCTAAAACAACCGAGAATGCAAGACTGTCATCTCCCCTGCTGCTTTTATGAGTCCCACTGTTTAATGAGTTTTTCCAAGAAAAGGAAATGATAGTCAGGAGGGATTTCAACCTCAGCTTCAATCTTCTAAAAGTTACTTTTTTTTCTTTTGCAGTTGATGATCTGATGGTTCTTTGGCCCGTTCAATTCAACACGTTATGTCAGTTATTGGGTCTGAAGGCCGCAGATTACGGTATAATGGGGACATCGACGTGTAACTCACTTCGGGTCAGCACAGGCAAAAAAAATAACAAATAACTAAACTAATAAGTAAACTTGCAATCTAAATCACTGTCCATTGTAGCCGCTTGTTTTGTAGCCAACGATAATGTAGCTCTGCAGAATAAAATAGGAATTTACAAGAAGCGGTTTCATTATTTTCACATGTACAAAATAAGTAATTATGTTGTGCTGATATATCAATATAGCCACTGTGATTCATCCTTCCAGTTTAAGCTAATAAAACTCTCTTGCAGTACAAATTACAATAAAGCTTTTTGTTAATTTAAAGAGCAACTCGGTGATAAATCTTGTTTTTGAGCTTGAAACGTGGTTCTATAGCTTCTATGCAGTGAGCATTAATCCTCTTTTGTAATTTTATTACTTTCTGTATTCCTTCGCTGCATCCTGTTCTCGTGTGGGGGAAATATAGCAGCCTTCTCCTGTGGGATGAAAATATGTTGCACTTTAAAGCTACCCCTCAGTCGCTGATGTCAAGGCAGGTATTCCACCTTTGGCACCGTCAAGTGCTTTGTGATCGGAAAACTGTTGCCACCCACACCTAGAGCTGAGCGATCTGTTATCAAAGACGCACCTCTCTATTTGCTCTCCCTCCCCACCCTGGTTTTTTGAACTTATATACGGGACATTACATAGACACTGTATATCAACGTGGCGACGTCATCGAGTTATTTAATTTCCATAAAAACAGTTTTTCCCCCTTTTCCTTTCTTTTCTTTGTCCTTTCCCCTCTTCTCATGCCTTCGCTTTGACTGTATCGGCTTATTTCCTTTCTCTTTATGCTCTTCTCCATTGACTTGGCGCTCCCCTTTTTTCTTTTACCCTCATCTCCCCTCAGTGCGCTTTATCAATCAGTGGGTTGTGCCTTTGTGTGGCTCTTGGGATCAAATCAGATTCACTTCGGGATTGAATGTGTGTAGCCATGGCCTGCTGCATTTGAAAGGCAATTCATTCAGCTGGAACTTTGCAGTTCAATTTGAAACAAGATTGATGTTGGCAAACTTCACACCCCCTTTCTTCCAAAATGTTTCCTCCATTGCACGCACCGATTGCTGATGGACAAAGGGCATATGCCACTTTGTAATGGCGATGTCTGGGCTTCTCAGCAGGAAACAACACCGTGAAGGAAGGGAGGTAACTCAACAACAACTGAAATCCCTGAGTATACTGTATATTTAAGTAATAACCTAGTAGACAATCATTTGTGAATATTAAACCTCTACAAATGATTATGTTACTATGAGGTGAATACATCTATTTCGTGG
Organism: Leptoclinus maculatus; assembly: GCA_032191485.1. Classification (NCBI taxonomy): domain Eukaryota; kingdom Metazoa; phylum Chordata; class Actinopteri; order Perciformes; family Stichaeidae; genus Leptoclinus; species Leptoclinus maculatus. The sequence goes on from JAVDOI010000011.1 coordinate 7,136,850, forward strand.
GTTGCAGTTCATACTACACAATCTTTAAGGTCTCATTAAGGGGGGTTGTTGGTACACTTTATGGTTTTGAAAGTCAATGACAGTCATACTTCTGCGGAGAGAGAGACAGAGGCCTAATGAAGATGTATGTGCTCTCTGAAGGAGGAATCAGAGGATGCATGCCACCCCTGCGAGCAGGGTCATTGGGACTTTTCTTTGCCAGCATGCCTCTGTGTTAATGATGGCGAGGCAACTAATGAACATGCGAATAAGGCCGGAGGGGACGGGGGGGGAAAAGTGGTACCAAACCAAACAGCACCTTTTTGGAAATACATTTCAAAAAACCGCTTGAGAGAAAGAAAGGGAAAGAGAGGCATGAAATGATGTTGCTGTAGTGAATATCAAGGGAGTTCTTTGCCCGGAGAATTTTAAGCAGATTTTTTGCACATCATGTTTTACTGGCGTCTAAATTACAACATGTGCAGTTTTCAACAGTTTGATTTGAGCTTTAAGCCATTTATTTTATTTTGTTACTTCACCATCATGTTCTGTAAAAAAAAAAATCAAAAAAAGTCTCATACTTGTGCTTGTAAAGGTCAGCCCTGGAAAGGTATCTTGGTAAAAACCTTACTACAAGTGATGGCTGCAGTCATCCAACCCCTCATCACATGGGATTCAAATCCCTCAGGAGTTCTCCTCACTCTTGACAGCCATTTTCCTTTACCTCTGTCCCTACAACTCCCCCCCACACACACACACACACACACACACACACATCCTCTTCCCACTGTGCACACCAGCACAGATTCTCAATCCTTGCTACAAAGCCCCAGCAGCAGGGCGGTAATGACCCTGCCACAACGGCAGTAATGATGGAATCAGTGGGGGGTTTAGCTGGCTCTCTGACTCTCCCTAATAAGTCCCCTAATAACTCTGTTAACATCAGGGCTGACCCGGCCACCAGATCAAACACACTCACGCATGGTCAGCCACCCCACATGACACTCGGCAACCTCTCAGCCAGGCAAGAAAAACTCTCCCCGACTAGCACACTGTGTGCTCCGGGGCCCGACAGTGTATGTTCAATACAAGTCTTATGGATACAAAGTTTTGGCTCACAGAACACAGTAGCAATTGTAGACACTATAAGTGTCACTCAACATATTTTAATCCTATTAAGCTGTATTCATTCGCTAACAATATGTCTTTTTGATAGAAAACCATTGTAAAGCTTGTTGCTCTTGAAAAAAAAAAAAGCCCACGCTGTCCCCAGACTACTGTTGGAGCTCTGCCTTCTCAGATAGTCACAATGTAATAAAGGCTTTTGTCTAATGAGTTTAAGCTCAACTCAAGACACTGCAGCCCACTGTGGAATAGTCTGCCTTGTATTAATAGCCTGTGTACAACGATAAGCTTTTGATACGTTCCATGTCAAAGTGTTGGGGAGTCAGGCTCGATGGTTTGCCATGTTTCCCTGGAGAGCAGGGGCTGTTTATTACGGATGCTGTTAATTGAGAGGATGGTGCTTTCGCCAAGGCGCCTTCCTCTGCATCTTTATCCTCGGCTTCTCTTCTCCTGCCATCGCTCCCTTTTCTCTTCTCTTATCTCCTTTTCCTCCGCTCCGCTTCTGAAATCATCTCTTTGGACGTGCGAATGTCCATCTGGTGTCAGGGACCAGCTTAGCCACAAAAAAAACAACACAAAAACACAAAAACACTCTCTCAGGCTCATTGTTTAACAAGCGGCAGTGTCCCACAAACAAGATCACAATGTGGCATTTTACCACATGCTCATTTTGTATACTGTCATCAGTGTCTGTGAGTGGAGAGATGTTTCCCTTCAGTGGATTGTTTAGAATGACCCGAGACCTTTTCCTCACACCAGCAAATCATGCATTCCGGATTAAATGTCCGTTATTGCTTGAAGCAAACCAAAGCGGATATTATCCCATTTTGGAAAAAGAAAGGCCTCAAATGGAACCATTTCCCTAATTTTAGAAGATAGGGCATTCACTGCTGGCACAAGCGGGAGACATTTGTCTCACTAAAACACAAAACAGCCCGATGTTCATTACTGTCTGTTTGGGGCAATCAGCCCACTGTGAATATCTCTGGGTCAGCCCTTTTCCTTGCTCATCCCAGCACATTTTTAATATATCACATATGAATGGAAATTAGTCCCTTAAATATTAATGACATGTAATTGGTTTGTTGTAGGAGACTATATTACGTGCGTGTGCATCTGTGTCTGTGAGAGGGAGGGAGGGAGGGAGGGAGGGAGGGAGGGAGGGAGGGAGGGAGAGCGATTTCCTCTCATTTTTACTTCATATTGCCTTGCTGTGATATCCCACTGATTTTAATCTTCTCTTCTCAGATGAGAGCCATTCTGGCTATCACGGTGCACTTTAACTTTAGCCCTCTGAATATTAGCTTCCTTTGATACCTGCCGCTTGCAGCCTTCCTGAGTCTACACCCTGCTAACTTTAATGCGCCTTCGTGTACACTCTAATGTTCGTCAAAATCTGTCTCTTCAAAAATAAATATCCCCTGTGCATCTAAATATGTTATCTCTTCTTCCTGCCTGCTGGAAAAAAAACCTCATCTAACACGTTTGGGATATATCAATCTTTCTATGTTGTCTTTCTGAATCTAATTCTCCACTGGCCCTCGGAATATTGAAGGAATCCCTATTTATTTATCCTTCTTTATTTTTATTTTCTGCATCTTCATCTTGTCTGGAGCTGTTCCGTGTACTCAGATACAGCGGGGGGGGTGCATGTTTCCTTCACATACTGAATACAGATAAGTCTGGAACAAGGACACTGGGACAAAAAAAAGGCTGCAGCGCACTGAGTATCCAAGAGAAGTTCTCTTCCTGAATGTATTAGTTCAAAACATAATTCATTTTCCATCGTTAAATGTTAAACCTCTATTTATTGTGGGGTTTTGCTAATTGTGTTTGTGCTTCCGCATCAAGACCATGACCATATTCCCCTCACCATTTCCATTACATGGCATTTACCAGAATTACCATATAGTGTTACGACATGCATAATAACAACCCCCCCCCCCCACCACCCCATCAAATATGAACCTGTAACAGTGTCTATTATACTCAAGTGATACTTGGTTTTAAAAGCAAAAGGAATGACGTGTTCAGTTTGTGTGTGTTTTGCGAGGTGTGTCCCCGTGTAGTATGTGTATTTAGTGTCTGCGTTCCCTGCCTAATTGAGTGATAGGATGCTTATTAACAATGGGACTTGAGTTTAAAAGGAGGACCTGTCACTGGAGCTTTTCACGTGGAAAAGCCCCAGCGGAGCTTCATTAACTTACCCCCATGATCCCAGACAGCAGAGTATGGAGCGCATATCTAATCCAGCTCTGAGTACCAGAGCAGTGTGAAGGTTCACTGTTCACTGTGTGAATATGTACAGGATTTGGCTGTTTTAAATGATGGATGAGAAGTCGGTCAAAGTTTGCCCTATTGCTTTTGTTTGAGTCCTTTTCAAAGAGCAGCTATTAGAGAAAATGGTTGAAATGGACATATTTGTCGATATTTATCATAAGAAATGTGAAAAGCCTTTTTCTATTGCTCTGATTTCTTCATACATTTCTATAGTGACAGAGTGTTTCAGTGACACGGATAGCTTCTTTTGTTTCTCTCTCATAGGCCTGTAGACACATTTGTTTTTCAAGCTGTTACAACTCAATCACCTGCTGTGTTTCTTAAAGTCCTCTTAAATAAGATTGAACACAAACTCCGTCGGCCACTCAGTTGACAGAATTCATCAGTTGTTTTACTGTCTCAGTTTTAAACGTCTTAACTCCGACCTCTCCAAATATGCGACGCATCCGGCTCCATGTCGACTCACAATTTCCATACATATATATAAAAAAAAAAAAAGTGCACACAGAGAGGAGACAGAGGAACAGTGTGGGGGTTGGGGGGGGGGGAGAACAACCTCGATGTGGCATACAGGATGGGTAAACAATCAGAGCCCTGCGTGCTCAAGATGCTGCCTCCTTGAATATAAACAATCATGACTTCTCATGCCACAGCGAGGTAAATTACTGCACAGACAGAAAAGGTTGCGATGAGGCAAAGGGAGAGTGAGGTAGACAGAGCAGCCTGTTTACAGTCTGTTATCCTCAGTCACCTGAAGAAGGGGAGAAAAAAGAGGAGAAAAAGCAACACAACGGAAATTGTTAAAGTTGGGATACTCCATTTTATAATGTTATGAATTTTGTAGCTGTTTGAGTGTGATTCGGTAGATTTTGATTTATTGATGCTTTTTGTATAATGTGCATGAAGATAAAACGTTCACAAGCTAATAAAACATAAAAATAGTCTCCGGTGGATTTTGAGACAGCTAATTTAGCAATATGTGTCTTCCTCTTGTATGATTTGTTTGTCCTGAATATTTCATTACTGAAGCAGCTTTTCACCGGAGCTCTAAGTGCCATTTGCCATTTTGGGTGTCTTTGTTCATTAACAATATGGTATTTCTACCTGCAAAACAATCCAAAGGAGGCCCCCCCCCCGCGTTTGAGCTGTGCATCAATTCCATTTCAACATATAGAAACTAAAATTGGAAGGAAGGATTCAGAATGAATGTTGAGTTTCCCCGTTCTGCTCACTTCCCCCTCCTCCCTTTCTTTACTCTTCACCGTCTTTACCTCGCTGTCATCTCCCTTGAACTTTAAGTCAGTATCTTCCCCCCCGCTGCAGTATCCACAGCATGCATATTTTACATCTGTCTGTATTCCTTTGTCCTTCTGAATGTTTGTCTCTTGTTCTGTTTACCATCTTGGTATCAGCTTTTAAAGTTCTTCACTTATTCTCCCAATTTCCTGACTTCCGTCTTTCTTAAACAGAGAAGGATGGTAAAAAAAAAAATAAAATTTTCAAAGCTCCTGATAATGAATTCACTCATCTAAACAAGCATGTATGGTTATTTTTGAACAGCTTTATTTTTATTTTTTTCCCATATGTTATACCTTCCTTTAGTCTGTCTTCCTGCAGCCTCTGAAGAAGATGAATGGTGAAATCATCATTTAAAAGTTGACGTGTTAAATCGAGAGAACAAGGCATACGGATACTGTGTTGTGCAGGAGAAATTATAGATAAATGGATGTGTGTTATTTATTGTTGCACTGCAGACGCCTTCGGGGGGGGGGGGGGGAGGAGAGACTTTCTCTGAATTGCAGCATTTGCAGACTGTTTCTTTGTCCTCTCCTTTTGATCATGTTTTATTAAACACGGTATACTGTTGAAACGAAGCAGAAAAAGCCGCTCTGTGATGAATGTGAAGGGGATGGAAACAACTCTGCTGTAAGTGTGAACTATTATTTTAATGGTTTAATGGCTTGCTGTTTGCCTTTTTACTGTACAAACAAACAGAAAATGCACAAACTGCGAGGTTGCCTGGGCCCTGCTGTGAAGCCTCAACTCAGACTTAGCGTGTTAAAGCTTCAGGTCTTTTCCGCGGCGTTGCACCGTTGTTGCACTTTTGCTCCACCCACACATGCAAGCAAAGTGAAAACTACATCAGTGACACTTCATGGTAGTGGCAGGGCCATGGGAATTTTCGCATTTGCTTGTACTGTATACATAAGCACGCTGAAGTCAGCTGTAATGCTATATACGCCAAATCGAGCACATTTCCCTGAAACATTCACTCATCCGACATTAAAATCGGCAGCAGGCAGGCTGAGCGATATATATTCCAGCAGGGGATTTATCATCGCCACGTCCTGTCCACACCTTTGACCCCAGTTGCTCATTGTTATATGAGGGCTGCCGGTTGTCGAAGTCCATGGATAAATGTTACGCTGCATGGAAAGCACACAGATCCAGCCGTGGGTGGAAACTGTTAAAAACGGTGGTTTTAAAGAGTAGACAGATTACTTTGACTGTGTGGATTTGCATTACGGTGTTTCTGCTCTCCTGGTCTTTCTTTTCATCTTTTCAACTCTCTTCCAATCCATCTCTGGCGGAGGTAAAGCAGCTTATTAACCTTTCTGAGGCCACAGCCGTCCCCCGTGGATGGAACGAGTCCACAGATGCACTGTGTAAGACAAATTAACCTTAGAGGATTGACACGCCTTGGTTTTTATTTTAATCACACTAAGCGGCGGAACGCAGTGAATATTTTATGTCTGATGCGAATGTGATGAACATATTACAATTTGTATTAAAGTTCCGGGCGCACTGGAATGGAGATTTGAGCTGGAGGAATGTCAATGAGGATATTCCCTATCTTGTGGATACGATGTCAATTAACACTCCCGTATGGATCACATCTTCTTCACATTATTGTATACATTATTTTCATGTTACATAAGAAACCACATACTGTGCATTGCTGTTGCATCTGTAAGCCACGATATACATCTTTTACAAATATGCTCCAGCTGTATTGTGGCTTAGTGGAGAGCAGGGTCGTCCTTCAATCAAAGGATCGGCGGTTCGATCCCCGGGCTCCGCTGCATGTCGATGTGTCCTTGAGCAAGGCACTTAACCCTGTAGCTAACTGAATGTTAGTCCTGATGGTGGGCATTATAGCCCCTACCATCAGCGTATGAATGGGTGAATGCTGACAAGTAGTGTGAAAGCGCTTGTAGCCCATTACTCTTCCCCTGACGTTAGCGGTTCACCCTCCAGGAGGGGGCTTCCGGGGCGGGGGGGGAAACAAGCGTCTCACAATGCTCTCCTTATGCGAGCCCTAAAGCAGTTTGACTTGAGTGAGACAAACAAATTGCAGTTTGTTGTTTAGTTTGTGTTAATGTTCCGTTATCTTTCCCTGGGTTTTAATGGATGCAGTCGGCAGCAGGCTGTAATGAGCAGGCGGGCCAGTAAAAATACTCCGGGGTTAATTGTTTGCGTGTCACGGTTGCAGTTTGCTTTACTTTACCGGCATTAGCCAAAGCTCATGCAGTGGTGAGAGCAAAAGGCCTGTGCCAGGATGTGATGAGCCAGCGGTGTAATGGATGACTAAGCAGGGCACGCCGGCCACTCGGGCCCATGAACCCCTCTCTACATCTGAGGCTTGGTTTGTTCATTAAAGGTGTGGGATACGGTCTGACCTCAGGCGAGTCTCAAATGACCCCACTCGCTGTAAATGCCTCATCAGCTTTGCTTTTCCCCACACTGGACTGCCTCACTTAATCTGTGCTTTTTACTCGCGCAAACCTAAGTTGTGTACGTAGTGTGTTTGTTTGTGTGTGTGTGTGCTGGTGCGTGCACGTATTTGTATGTGTGTTAATGAGGGCTCCTGGTGGTGTGTAATTAACACAACAGCAAATGTCCCCAAAGGGTAAGATTAACGTTGAACACATTAGACACAATGGAGCCCGGGAGAGACTTTTTTTTTTTTTGGCAATTAAATGTTTTGTGTGTGTGTGTGTGTGTGTGTGTGTGTGTGTTTGTTTGTGTGTGTCTGTGCAAGTACAACCATAATTCATGTTTGCATAACTGTGTTGCTGCCACTTCTGTCTCTCAAACGCACACACACACACACACATACACACACACACACACACACACACACACACACACACACAAGAACACACGGCCAGACAAAGCCAGCAGTCCCTCAGGATTTGCAGGCTCCTAACATACAGGCTGGCAGGATTCTGTCTGCCTTCCTCTTCCGACCGCCTCCTCCACACAACCTGGTCCAACAAAGATAAACACATGCTGGGTAGATTATTAGAGAAGTACCAAGGGCCCCACAGGAGAGCAGCGAGTGCACCATTGTGTTTCCAACGCGGTGGTACCTTGTAGAATCCGATGCAGTCACCCCCAGGGTGTTCTGATACATAGTTAGACACAGGTGGGCGCTGATACCAGCATGAGAGCTACAACGGACTCCAATGACATTTCATTGTCAAAAGAAACTCTCGGCACATTGTTTACACTAATGGCATTGCTGGTGGTTTTGGATGCTCTTGTAGGGTAGGAATAGACAGCTGTTTACGGATGTATTTTACAGATAAGGAAACAGGACATGCCTTATTTTTTCTTATTAATCTCATGCTGACATGAACACACCTTTGACTGCTCAGGGATTTCGGTGTTGTTGAGCAAAAGAGTGTTGGTTTCATATTTCAGGCGTCACCTGCACAATGTAGTAAGTGACAGAGGTAATTGTGACTGTGTGGCCCTGTTGGACCCAAACCGCTTCGTTAGTCCCGTGACTCGTTAGTGGCACGATTCACCTGATTTTGCTAGTCACGTGAGTCGTCGGTCACGTTAATGTCAACCACGATCCTTTCCTGAACCTAACTTCCCGTGAAATTGGACATCTATTTTGAAGAGACACTATGCATGTAAAGAGCGTATATATGGACACGCGGTCCCGACACCAACACTAACGCTAGAAGGATACCAAGTGAATCAATCTCCGATGCCAAGGGGCACGGACCAAAAGGGCTGTTCAAAATTGGCCAAATAACAAAGACATGGCAGCGGACTATTAAATATCCATTTTCTTTTCAGACGCCCTGTGTTTTCTTTTTAAACATACAAAGGTCAGAAGATCCTCTTTTAAGTGTTTACGTTTCCAGTCTGATCTGGAGCGCACAGCTGAGGTATGTGGTTTGTTATCATGACAGGGCTTCTCTCTCATCATTGCGGTTGTAGTTGAATTATTTCTCGGTCCACTTGATTTAAACCCCACTGACAGCGCTTTTCTTTTTTTTTTTACCTCTGTAGCTCGCGCATCTCACGGAACAGATACACTTCCGTTATATAAACTCTCTGAATCCACACTGACCCCCAGGGGGCGCGGCCAGACACTTTTTTTTGGGGGGTGGCCCAAGTGGGGCACAGACTTATGAGCGGGTGACATTTAAACAGCATTTAATGCGAGTTCCCAAAGACCATGAGCCGGATTTATTTTTTTTACTTGTTTCCAAACAAACATGACCTTAATGTGAGACTCAGTCTTCTTCTGCAACTTAAAGACACCATTTTTGAACATTGCCTTTTTTCCAATCTGAAATGCCTGAATTTTGAAGTGAAGACAGATTGTGACGCATCAAGCATGGAGGTACGTTTGCATGCATAACGGTAGGCTGAATCCTTCCTTTGTAAGTATTTGAGCCATGAATACAGCTCGCACCACCAATGGATTGAATGACCTTCTCTTCTCACTTGGATGTTTTTTGGGAAAAAATCTTAAAACGAGGTTGAGTGGGTTCTGCTGTTCTTGACGGTGAAACACCTGAAAGTGACAAAGTCCTGAGAATCAGATTTTACAATATACTAAATCAAGTACAATTAAATCTTAAGGTCCATGCAGGGCCACAAGCGGGGGCGGGGCATCAGTGGCTGCCACGTCACTTTTCCCCACGCATGGCATGGCCTTCAGGTAATGCTGGATGGCTCTCATCGTCAGTATCAGAAAAGGGCAAACTTTTTAAGCCTACTGCAGCTAAAAATGCTTTTAACCACTGACACAGTGTGTGTGTATCAAAAAGCCTAACGTTTTACACTCGCAGCGAGGCAGCCAAAACCAGTAACACATGTAGCTCAAAACCCCCAGAGCCTTCTTGAGTTGACCTCTCCGCAGCCAAACCAAAACAAGATCTCAAGCTTCTGTTGCTTTTTGGCAGGCTAGACACTACTCTGGCCACTGCCTCATAGGCTATAGCTTTTAACTGAATTGCACCTATAAACGAAGGTGCTGTTTACTTGGAAAGTAGTTCAAACGTACTGCCTCTGACTGGGTAGATAGCCATCAAAACCCCCGTGTTTCTTTTTTTTTAGCTTTTAGTGAAACGTAATCTGCATAGACGGCTGTTTGAATCACACAAATATCTTGCTGTGTATGTGTTTTGAACTTATTAACCATATCTATATTGATTGACCAAGGCTCGCCTGTTACACTTTCAGGCAGATTCCCCTCACTCGCTACCCTACGTGGGGAAATAAAAATCAATTTGATTTCTTCCAATGACATGAAAACTATTTTGGTTCAGTAAATGTCTGCTGTCACTCAGCCTGGTGATGGCAGGTTAGCGAGCAGCTGTCCACTCCGCTCCCCAGGAGCTGCTGCTGACAGATGGGCAGATGCGTTTGCTCGAAAACAGAGTCAGTGTCATGGATGCAAAAAAAGAGAACTGGATACAGCGCCGAAGGCTATGCCCCATTCATTCCTGTGAAAGTTGCTCAGGGTCACAGGTTTGACTTTTGAGCATCTTCCCGGGATCTTCCCATATCCACGGGGCCCATAGAGCAAGCGCGCTAACAATTCATTTAAACCCCCCCTCCCAGCTCAATGGTCCAGCCTCGTTCTCAGGCTCAGTCACATGAACGGCCGAAGAAAAATAACTCTGGATTCAGCTGTTTTTTTTACAACTCTTAGGACACAATGATTTAAAAATGTAAAATGTAGCCGCTAAGTCAAGACTATGGGAAGAAGTATTTTTGGGCTTTCTTTGTCAGCATTTACCAAGCAGCGGTGTTTTGACGAGCTGGGAGTGAGGATGTTTTCACCTGCAAGTGTGTTGTTCTTCTCACAACGTATAGATTAGGCATTTTTTTTAAAAAGCGGTTCCCTGGAAAAAGTTGTATGTATATACCTTGTTAAAATGTTTTTTGATCTAAACACAATGTCACTGAACCTTCTATTGAAGAGAGTAGTCAGACAGAATATGCAAGAGCAAGCGAGGACGTGTGAAAGAGTGAGCGCGAGAAGAGAAACGGGGCTGAGAAGAGAGACATAGATGTTTTAAAGAAGTGGTATTATTGGAGATGAAGGGAGTGAAAGAGGGAGAGAGAGATGCGATAAGTTCACCGGTGGAGGCTGTTATTTCTGCTGAAGAAAAAAAATGATAACATTTCTCAGTGGAGGATTTGTGCATACTGCACCACACCAATGTCAACGTTATTGGATCAGGAGTAAGCGGAGAGACTTCTACCTTATCTTGCTTCACTGGCAACAAGAAATGACTCTCTTATGGTGGGAAAACAGTTTGATTTTTAAATAAGCCAAAGGTTAATTGACTTAGGGTTTCAGAAGTAAGTATATTATGGACACACGTGTACTCTGTGACACATGTACGGCCAGGAATACCGCACTTGGACATATACGCTCACTGGCCTCAACAGGCTGCCTGCACTAGTATCATTGTTCTGTCTGTTGTAATTAAGAAAAACACGCCTGTCAAACCAACAGTCAACATTGGTTCACTGGTGTCTTGAGTTCTTCTCAGCTGAATGTGGTTTGATGCGAGTTGTCCTCCAGCACAGCGTAAATAAGCCCCAATTAATGTGACATTCTCACCAGAATATATGAATAGCTCTTTGCACAATTCAAAGTCTCTAAAGCGGTTAATTGCTGATCAGTGGGCTGGCAGGTCAAGGGTATTTCGCTACTTTCCTAACAATCATCACTTGAACAAGCTGCCAAACCTGGAGGAGATCTATCCTTGCTCTCTGGGTGCTAGACCAAGTCAGCACAAAATGCTGTCACCTGCAACATGGGAACTTGTCATTGCCAGCTCTTTTTCGGGAATGAGCGCCGTCAACATGGAAGCAGAGGTGTTGGTGTTTATTTAACCCAGCAAGGAAAAAAAAGTGTTCAGGGTGTTAGCAATCAATGATGAAAATAATGGCACACACACCTATCACAAGTATTGGGAGACAAAGTAATTTCTTTTTTTTCTTGCATTTTCCAAGAGGCACAAATAATTTATGGAGGTGATTTATTAAAATATTGAACCAAGGGGCGGAAACGGAAAGCCAGTATTTGCCTTTGTGCCTTTGATGATTTTTTTGCTTGATTTTCAAACACTAATTGATATAGACATGTTTATCTGAAACGACTTGCGGGAGGTTGTTTACTGAACCTCATACTGAACTGAGATGTACAACCATGAACTTGTAGCCAGCTTCATTTCTCTAAGGCGCTCACTAAAGCTTCCCTCAGTAAGCAAGGAAAATATCAACTCATAAGGAAAATAAACAAGTCATACATTTTTAACCTCCTCAGTAACAACGCCTCTTTTATCAAATCATTTACTTTGGTCTGCATTGCTATTGCAGTTTTAAATATATTGTTTACAATGCGTTCTTCTTCATCTTGAAATATGATGACCTGAATGAGACAATCCAAACTGGATTCATTGCGAGTACATACCAAAGCTTGAGGGTTGCACCATGATCTTTGGCTCTGGTGATGATGTATTTCACTATATCCTTCTCTCCCCGTCCACTTTGAGTGAAGCATGTTAGTCATTTGCATGCCACGGTCCTTTTTTTTTTGCTTGTACGAGTACTTTATTCACACGTTGCCTGTCATCATTCCACACAAAGGTGCCGTCATCTGAGAGTCTTATCTGCCAGTAGGGGGCACTGTGATACAGGCCAAATAACTGAAGCCTCTCTGAGGTTTGAATCTGTGGAAAGTGGAGAAAAAGTACAGATCTTTGGAAATCATAGAAGTATCTTAACACAACATATCCACCATCAACATTTCATCAGCTCACATAGTGAGGGGTTTCCATATGTTGAGACAGGGATCGCTCTGGATGTTTGAACTGTGCCGACGCAGAATCAAACTCGTTTTCTGCCAAAAATATTAACTTTCACATGTTTCATATCCCAGAGGAGTAAGTGTATTTCAATGCCACGGTCAATCTGTTTTTTATCAGGTGATGTTTTTTTTTTTTTTTCCAACACCAGTTGAACCATTTCTTTCAGGAGCTATCGTCCTTAATTTAAGAGCGTAAAGTTTAGGGTTTTACCAAAGGAACCTCCACCGCTTTGCTTGATGTGTTGAGGCAACTTCAAAAAAGAACAGTTGAGCTGAGTGAGAGACCAAACTGTTCCTTAAGAATGTCGTGTTTGTGTCTTGAAATGTTGAAATGTCATGTGATACATAGATGGAGGTTAAGTAAACCATGTTATCAGGAGCCCAGAAACGCCCTTTTAAGACTTCCTAAGATTTATTATTTTGGAAAAGAAAAAAAATTTTCTCCTCACAATACCATATTTTGAAACAAGTTATGTTGTAATATGTAGTGCGTGTGTTTGATGATCTGCAGTTTTGGTTTGTTTTTCGATATTCTTTGTCTAACTGATGCCTAATGTTGGAGTATAAGTAGCTATTATACTGACTGACCGAGCGTTGCATCGATTGCCTCTTTTGAAACGTGTTGGCTCCCTGCATAGAGCCTATGCTTTGTGCACCTGAACAGCAAACCCCATGGAAAGATACTCCTTGAATATTTCATAACGGGCCAAGTGAAAATATATTCATAGAACCAGGTGCATTAACAATTGATAACATCCAAAACAATTCAACAGGGTCATGCCTTGTTCACTTCAATGTGTCGTTTCAGTGACCTTCAATCAGCCTCTTCAGACTGTCGGAATCTGACACTACAGCGCATTAGGTGCATTTTTTTTTGTAATCATTTCTGATCCTATGCCCTTCTAATGATAATCAAAGCCACTTTATTGACACTGATTATTCTGTTATGTGTACTATGCAACATCCATGCTTATTTTCTTTCACATTATCTCAGCTGGCCTGCTGGTTGTACTCATTTAACTGGTCCTTAGACACGGTCCTTGTAGTCAGGCAGGTGACAAGTCTACGCATGTAATTGCCTTCATTCAAACATGCACTATATCTCATAATAATGGCACTATTATGTCACAGTGTTGTTATTTATAAGCATCTGCTATTCCGTCAAAGAATTGTGACACTAAAAGATAATGAACGTGACATTTTACAGTCGACAAATCAATTTGTCATTCCTCTCTGGTGGACACACTATGTAATGTAGACACTGTTTCTCAATGACCTCAGACCTAGTTTGCCATTTCTGTTCTTCAATTTTGTGCCACCTGTTGGCTGTCCTATTCACCTCATCTGTGCTTGAACTAGGGCATTGCGTCATTGTGATTGTTTTGCTCACTTTATTGTCATTTATGTGCCAAAATAAATGTTTTTAAAGGTTAGGGTTAGGCCCCTAGGCGCCTTAGTTCAGGCTAAGACCGATACCAATATATCCGCTGTATAGTAATATCGGCTGATTCATCGGCACAAAAAGTCTGCATGGACAGTTGCAATAACCTACAAACAACAACAACAAAAACGGACAGAGATGTGAACATCAAATTGGTCCACTTGGCTTTCATACACCACTGCGTGTTTACGGCCCTTTGGAAACAGAGCCATTGATGGTGGGAATTCGGCTGCTGTTACCTTGGGTTGTCAGTGCAATCTCCATCTGCCACCTGCTGTGGTCTGAACGCCTGCTGCTGTTTTTGACACGTACCTTCTTGAGTTGGTTTGTCAGATGAATCCAGTTTGTCAAGTTTATTGAATCATTCATATTGCATACATTAAGAACAAAACATGAATGGATCACATCATTGACTGAGCATCTTTAAAAAAAAAAGGAATCACACCTGACTTATCTACTGTATGATGTACCTGGACTGTGTCACCAATGTGTGCTAAAGTCAGGGATGGATATTGTTTTGAATTGTTTTAATGCTGATAAGATAAGTTTAAGAAACATAAACCAAAAAAAGATACCAAATGCAAAGAGGTTTGATAACCAGCCCTAGCAACTGTAGGTTCCCTCCCTGCAACCCAGAGCAGGACATGTTTAAAGGATACGTAGATGGATGAATGAAGCGTCCACTATGTATTACAGAGAGAGTATTAATGGATGCACACACGATCCGGGAAGATACACAAATATATACCTATTAGCTTTTAAATCTACACATAGTTAACTGTATATTCCCCATTCATATAGTTCAAACATATAACTACCATATTTCATATTTTCGTGTTTCTCTCCTAACCTGTAACCATAGGCAAAGCACCCCGGTGTGGATCATTTTACAATATGGTTACCAGGGCTTCTGGTGGGATTTCCAATTAAGATGCAATCTGTTATCAGCTCAGATGACTAATAAGCACAACAAAGCCATGGAGGGGACCCCCTGGAATTCATATCAGACCACTCGAAATAACCATCAACCCTCCTATCGGATGCACTGCCAATACCTGCTCACTTTCCCAATTAAAACCCCAGGCAGGTCGTTCTCCTGTTAATAAGGAATGTTATTAGGGCTACTGTCACTGTGACATGTAATGAGTAAGGCACCAGCTCACTTTATGGGCTGGGAACATTTTGTGTTGTTTGTGGGCTTCATTTTTATCTGAAATCAATGTGTGTGTGTGTGTGTGTGTGTGTGTGTGTGTTTCTGTGTTCATACGTGTGGGCAAAAACACAACTGCATGCTATGAGAGGGTATTGTGGGTCAGCGCCGTTGTGTTCTTCTGTGATAATTAGGACTGTGCTGTGTCCAATCAGACGCAGAGACCGCCAGCATTGATGACCTTCATTTCATTATAAAACCCATTTACAACATACAAAAAAAAAAAAAAAAAGCAAAACTTATGAAAATGTGTTGCAAAGGGAAATGAACAAGGACACATTTTTCTCCTCTTTTTCACTTAATATTTTATTTTTTAGCATTTGGGGGGGGGCTTGTGACTGAATATGACCAAAACCTTTCAACACATATTGAAACTAAGCGTTACTTTTGCTGTTGCTTTGATTCGGTGTGTTTGTGCATGTGTGTGGGTAAAAGCAGTCCAGTTGCCTAGTAATAATAATAATCCCTTTAGAACTTGCGATGTTTAATTTTGTATTGTAGCTGTGTCAGAGAGGTGTTGATTAACTGTTTCATGATTTCAGTCTTGGAAATGGTTTGTTTGGTTTGACTTATTTTCCCGAATAAAAGACACCTCACAGTTACGGCGTATGTAAAATAAAGCAGCAATGTGAACGACAGCCTCAAACATGACATTGTCCAGGTGTTGCCTCTGCATGGTGCAGTTGTGGTTGCCTTCTGTGTGTTCTTGTGCATGAGCGTGGCATGTGTGGGGATTTCTCCTCCACCGGGGGAACTTGCTGGCTCGGCAGGGGGAGATATGAGAATATCTGGCTTCGTTGAAGTTTGATAGGCCCACGTACACACAATCCCCACGGAGATTAAGGCAAGCCTCTCCTCAGGGCAAATGGCACCGGGTGGGAAATAACTCTCTCTCATACTATGTCGTCTGTCTCTCCTTCTGATTCAGACCCAACATGCACAAAGGCACAACCATTCATTAGGCTACACACACGCATATGATTGTATAAACACACACACACACACACGCTAGCACTCACACAGACAGGAGAGTCTGGATCCAGATTTCCTAGTTTCAAGGCAGAGAGAGAGAGGCAGCGTAGACGCTGTAGTTTAATTAGGCTCTGCCAGCACCCACTGAGAATTGCTCCTAAATTTGACACTGTTTTTCAAATGTCACCGGCAAGTGCTTTACTTCGAATGAAATGCAAGTCATTATTAAGATTGTGTCATTTTCTTCTTTGGTTTTTCCTTGGCACTGTAATTATTGATGATGTAGCAAATGAAAACAACAATTGCTAATGGCCACTGATGGAAAACCAAAATTATATTTTTGAATTGCATCTGTGCCCTCTGACAACATAATATATTATAATATTTGCATACGAGTTAAGCACAAAAGAGCCAGGTTGTTGTCAGATTTCATCAAGATAGTTGAAATGTGTTGTTATTTTTTAAAACAAAATGCATTTTTCCGTGGTATGAGCTTCACTTCAGTGGCTATGCGTGGCTTTTGGTACCTATTGGCCCTATTCAAAGGTGCAATATAGGGTGATAAGGAGCATTTCTATTGCCTCTTCGATGGCCCTCAACACGGCGATGCCTGAGCCGGTGGCTTGCAGCTAACGGTGCTCACAGCCGCTTAACAGTACAAACTACGGCAGACAGTGTTTATCTGAGGGGGGGGGGGGATCTGAGAGTCGGCGCTACGCTTACGCAAGGGCGCTGTCGGTCAGTGCAGCGTTATCAGCTGTAACTGTCATATGAGAGCAGTGGAAACATCCTCCAAAGTGTGTAGGTCTGTAATCAAAATGTCTTGATTATAGTAAGCATACAAACAGCAGGAGCCCGTCCCTTTGAGGTACCGACACGGAGGCATACGGTTGTAGTCAAGTGCCTCTGCTTTGACTGGGAAACAAAAGCTAAGAAGCAAGAGGGGGGTTGCAGACGCTGGCTCCTTTGGTACCTTAAGGACAACATAGGTAAACAAAGCAACTGGTGCAGCACACACACACACACACACACACACACACACAGAAGCAGACTAAACTGGGGCCCTTCATAACATACATTACAGCATATTCCACCAAAGGCTGTTACTCTCTGTGTGCACTTTTGTGTTTTCATGCTCTTCCTACGTCTCCAATTCACTCTCTGTTAGTATTCCCCAAGTGCCCAGTGAGCTTGGACACTCGTATCAGTTGGGCAACGCTCTGTTTGTCCCTTCAAACCTCATCTCTGAACACTGGAGTCTCCACTGTGATCAGTGGAGTCCACAGAGGATAATTTATCAACTTGAATGGGCTCTCTACCAGATATAATCCTCCAGCAGTGCTGGAAATGGTTGGATTTTACTTGGGGCATCCTCCCACTGTGTTGCTCCAAAGCAGCATCCAGTGTATAAAAGTCCTATACAGTAGTGATATAATGTCTATCCTCTGATATAGACTCTTACAAGGCGAATGCCCTGATGTACAACAGCTTCTACCGAGGCAATTTACTTGAACATTTTCTTAGAAGCACTATCCTGTCGCAGCATCATTGAGTTGGGCGTCTCATCTACAGGTCAACCCTTTGACCTACCTCATTCTAAATACTAAATACTTATTTTTTGTTCAATTTTGTAGTTCATTTAAAAACGTTTTTTTTTATTCTATCAGATTTATTTAGAAACAAACGTGAATTGCTGTTGAGCTATTTTCTTTTTGCAGTGGTTCTGTTTTGTGGTAAACTTTTGTTGATTTGCAAAAACAACAACAAAAAGCAAAGAAAAAATTGAAAAAAAGCTACAAATATATATATATATTATTCAGTTATTTTGTTATGTTGTTTGAAATATGAATTTGTATTGCGACTGCTAGAGGCGTACAGTCTTCTGTCCTTGTGACTCCAGCTCAGCCCTGGCAGCTATGCGACACTGCCATGACCTATACTCAGCCAGAGGTTTGTGTGTTGTGGAGTCATTGTGGGTGGGCAGGGATTGAGAAATGAGTGTTTGGTTGGATTGTGAATCACAAATGGCACTAGCGCAAACAAAGTCAGACAGACATAAGTTAGGCATACCTGTTTGTAGACTTTGATAGTGGAGGCATTTGTGAAAGTTGTCGTCCGTCCTCACATTTAGGGTTATGCTTTCTTGGGATATTGTTAAATTATGAATCTTAGGAATTAGGTATCAGTATCAGGTAAGGAGTACACTGAATTGAGGTTTATGGTTTAGTGTCGCCAATGAAGTGCCCTCATAAGGAAAGAGGTACCGTGAGATCTGTGTGTGTGTGTGTGTGTGTGTGTACACACATGTATATTTGTGTCTCTTCTCTGTGTGCCGGTCCACAGCCTACCCAGGCTTTGTAGTTTAGTGTATTGCTGGCCATCATGGAAGGTATTGCACAGCCCTATGGGCATTCCTCATCCATTGGAATTGTTATCATTGCACCTCCATGGCAGAGCACAGGACTTTGTTGAAATTTTAATGAATCTTTGACCTAGATTTGGTGTGTGTGTGTGTGTGTGTGTGTGTGTGTGTGTGTGTGTGTGTGTGTGTGATGCATGTCAGTCTTAACACTGTCAGCTGAACACATTTGCCATCGATGGGGGAAGGGTAGCTGAGCAGAAATGTAGTGCTATACAGAATTTCCCTCACACTGACTTGTCGACCATGAGCCTGAATTCACTCCTAAAGGAAATAATGTAGCCGGAAAGAAAAGTCTGATGAACATGTGTGTGGCTGCACAATCAAAAATCCAGCGCTGTGCTTTGTATAATAATGGGCCCCTCATGTATGCATTGATGAAAGAGTCACCTGTGGGGTTTGGGGAGTTCTGACAATCATGTCATAGCTTAATGTATGCACTGACGGGGTTAAAACTGAATTATAGCTTTTTTTCCTTTCAATTTGGCAGCTTGGTGTTCTGCCCCGGCCACTTTGTTTTGCTGCTAGTAGAGCAAAGACAACTCTTAAGCAAAGTGAAGCCTCTTCCCGGGGATGAAAGCGTGAATGGCCCACTGCCACCGTGCCTTTTCTCAACATGATTTGGAAACATATGATTGAGGCCATTTAAGAAGCATCACTTGAAGTGTCTTGATAACACACTTCAGCTGTTACCTGGATATGATATTTTGACCATTCTATAAGATGAAAATAAACATATTGAAAAGGATAAAACTTGCTCTATAGTGAAGAACTCAGTACTTGCACTCCTTTGAACAGTATCTCTGCCTCATTGGTTGCCAAATGTTGTGTGCCCCGGTTTTATCTTTTACAAACAAACCCTCCACTTAATTAGTGGACTTGCCTGCCAGATATACGCCGTTGCATTGGTGGATGTGGACCCTTGACTGGAACTGGGAGTAGAATTAAACAAGGAATGGGGAGGTGGAAGAGGATTCCTCTTTGGGTGATTAAAAGTAACCTTTAAAGCTACGGAGAAGCTGTTAGCCATGCCCTTTCTTTTTCCTGCAAATGCCATCTTAGAACTCTGGTCTAATGATGCTACAATACTTTCAGGCAATTACATTGCCTCTAAATTGATCCCAAAGTATTGGACTTGTGAGTGAGCAAAATAAAGAGGGAGAGGGACGGCAGGAAGGTGGATGCTGCCATCAGGTAGGCATGCAAGGAAGCAAGAGGCCTGGATGATTTAGAGTTGTTAGCGATCCGGATTGCTAGTCTGAAGCTCACATTTAAACCAGATTAAACCATAGATGGTGGGATGCTCTATTACAGTAATGCTCTTTTTAATTGTTCTCATGCTAGCGACAAGAGAATTGATTAGCCATGCTAGCAGGCGTGCCACATGTGTCCCTACTCTGCCCCCCCTCCCTAGTGTGGGCGGGGCAGATGGCATCGTGACATGAAACCGCAGTGTCTCGATTATGAAGTAATTGACCATTGAGTGCAGCGGGGGTCTAACAATTATCCAATCAGCGCCAAGGGCGGGACTAACATCGTTGTACAGCCGTTGTGAAGTGCTGTCTCATGTGCGCCGTAGACAGCATGGCTTTTTTTTTAATTGTATTTTTCTGTCTTTCTATCCATATCTGCCTCAGCCATGCTCATAATTTAAAACAGTTTTACCCTCTCACATGTAATCAAGTCGTAGCAATAGAAGTATACTAGTATACTAATCCCACCTACCTTTTTTGCCGATTTAGAAAATGCTGAAACGTGTTCCCCATGGATCTCTGTGGAAATGTGAGAATATAGAATGTGGCAACCCATTGTTGGGGTGAATTAATTGCTGTGAATTCACGCATGAAACAGGATGATTTCATGCGTGTAATACCTCTTGAATTATCGGGATTGTGCAATAATTAACAATATCTCATGCTTACCTAAATGCAAGTACAATACATGAATTAGTTCAATAAGTATTTCCCTCATAGTGGTTCCTGAGTTGTTAGGCATGTTCATGTTTTCTTTATAGTTGTCTGCAATTAAACGGACGAGCTAATAACTGTCCCTTCACGGCACAGAGCACACGCATGCAGTTGATTTGCAAATATTTTACTCATTAACTAAGAATTAGCTTTTCATGACTTCATCAAGTTAGTGGCCTTCAAGTGGTGGATTGCTCCTTCTTAAAAAAAACTGATGTATAATGGGTTATTAATGATGAGTTAATTAAGAAAACTCATTAATTTAACATTGGTGCTGTAGCTGGCAAAACGGTACTACCGGCACACATTTATTTAAGAAAGTAAAAGTTGAAAACAAACA
Source organism: Leptoclinus maculatus (assembly GCA_032191485.1). NCBI lineage: Eukaryota > Metazoa > Chordata > Actinopteri > Perciformes > Stichaeidae > Leptoclinus > Leptoclinus maculatus. Next base: position 7,157,719 of record JAVDOI010000011.1, read on the forward strand.
TTGCACAGCTGTCACTAAATGTCTCGGATTCTTACTGCTTATCACAAACAAACAACACTGTAAGGCAGTGAAGTGAACAACTATGATTGGGAATAATAACGTGAATGAATAAAACTAAAAAGCAAATCAAAGCTAAGCAGTGGAATTTGACAATATAACAGGCAGACAGAAATGAAAAGACAAACTGGCCAAAAGTATGCGTGAAATTCACTCAAGGAGACAGCAGGCTTTAGAGTGAACTGCCTGTGTTCCCTCCTCTCACCTTAGGGAGTCCTAAGGCTCATAATCACAGTCCAGCGTGAGTAGGCAGATGGCCTCCAGTTATACTGTGACCTCACCAAATCTGCCACGCATCAACCGACTCTGTGTTCTTTGGAGGAGGCTGAACAAAGTTCTGTGGACGAAGTGGTCTCGGATCAGCCTTCACTCGAAGTCTAAAGTTGGGGCTTAAGCATTAAGGAAAAGTCATTTCACTTTTTCACATCTTGCCTCAAACCTCTCTGTCTGTGTTACTACTGAAGTTTGAAAGTGGGAAAGATGGAGAGCAGGCGCACGGTGATTGGGATCAGTGTTGCAGAAAGCTGTGGGATTCAAGGGACCTGGCCTGACAGTTACAGTATGCTCCTCTCTGCTCGACTCCCTGCCAGGCCCAATCTGAGGCCATCTGTTTTGGGTGACGCCGCATGCCCAGATATACAGTATGTTTGTTTGATATATTATATGACTGTTGGCGGGGAAACTGCCTTTCCTAAAAAAAAAAAAAAAAATAAACCCGGCAAAGACTCCCACGACACAAAGGTTATATATTTGTCAAGTGAGTCCATAGTGAACATCCCATTTCAAGATCATTTCTACAACTAGATTGAATAACAGTTGATGAAGAGAGATACCGAATGGTGGTTTTAAAGCAGACATTAATTAGACGTTTTTTTTTACACTAATTACACTTTTACATCACAAGAGAAAAGGTTATGACGCTTATAGCGGAGTAACGTCTACCTGAGCAGAGAGCGAGGCGGCTCTCCCATCTGTTTGTGTTGTTATCTGAGCTTCTCCGTGCTTTGTTGACATCAATAGGCCGGCGGCGCGCGCTCTCTCAGTGCATGTTTCTTGTGCATTCGAGTGTGCCGCTCTGGTTAGCTCACGACTGCTGCTCAGCACTGCTCTCATACGGCGGTTACAGCTAATGGCGCCCCGTCAAAGACTGACAGCGTCCTCGCTGAAACATGCCGCCCACCCTCCAGCTCCTCCACAAGGTAAAACGCCGTTAGCTCTGGCAGCACTTTTTTAGCCATTGCTTGCACTTTTAGCGCTGATAGCACTGTTAGCTATTAATCCGCCGGCTCGCTGTCAACATGCTGAGGGCCGTTCTTGGATCTTGCAACGTTACATCTTAGTTTAGTTCATAAAGATGTGCAAACGTACCTTTGGGAAGACAAGAGTTTACCGAACATAATTCACTTATTAAAATAAAGTTCAAACAAAAACTAATTGGCATTGCCTGATTGCAAGCTGTTATTGCTCTCACATCATTAATGAACACTGTTGGTTGATGTTTAGTATTGATTTTGTTTCCCATGCTCACAACACTCTGTGTGTTTTTGATGGGGTGTTTTTGACAGCTACCGCTGAGCTTTACATAACCAATACGATTAATAAAAGAAATCCTGGAATGTCCCTGATCCCCAATGACTAATTACAGTTGTGTAAAACTGTAAGCAGTGTGTACGCTATTGATTTTGACATCTCCATTTGACTACAATCCCGCAGTGTGCTGAGGATGGCCATCTGAACTTGCAAGTTTTGCACGTGTGGTCCACTGCCCCCTATTGCCTGTTACTTTTCAACAATGTCACGTAATTGGGTGTGGGTTGCATATCTTGGTTTATTTCTTCAGTATGTTTACTTCTTGTTATGAGGAACTTGAAAGTCATGTCTGCTCCCACTGTCACTTGCAAGCTCCATCTGGTGTGGAAGCCATTAAACGGACAGACCTAATGTCGCAGTGAGTATATTTGTTGTTTGCTCACAGAGCTGCAGTCAGCAGCAGTCTGAGGACATGCCAAAGTTGATTTTGTTTGGAATAAACTTTTGCCTTTATTTGCCCTTATATAGGCATTTAAGGAAACTTTAGAGTGATTTCAAGCTTTTTTCAAGTACTTTGGGTCATTTTATATTGAATGTGTCCATAATTGGAGAAGAAAAAGTTAAATATAAATTAAAAACAACAATAATTAACATGAGGAACCTTTTTCAGCATCTGTTTAAAAATATGCTCTATAACTGTATCAATGTTCGGATTTAGTTTTTCACATATGTACTACACCAAGTCTGATGTTTATTCACAATCTCTAAGACACACAATTAAGTATGGATCCATATATTAAAGAAACATATATGGAAATATATCTCGGCTGCAAAGTCTAAATATTTACCCATTACTATCAGGTAGGGAATACTGTTATCCTTTGAGAAACTATTAAAAGCTGTTACCATCATATCACTTATCAAAATGAATATTCAATATTTTATTTATTTATTTTTATTAAAAAAAAAAAATGCTGGAAAGTAATTTGTTCACAGTTTACACCGGAAAGTGATCCAACATGCAATATTGCTGGAGCTGATGTGAAACTCAACTTCATGGTTGCTTGATCAATCAACGGCAACTTCCCCAGATGTACTGTAGTGTGTATAGACACACGAGTGCTCGTGTACATACAGTGTATGCACAGACACACATGTAAGTAGACCACCAACATCCTTCCACTCACATTTCCACTTGACATCAAAAGGAAGTTTGCTGATCAAACCCCTATATTTGAAATAGACATTTGCATATATTTAGTGCGCTTCGGTGGGTAAGGCGAGGCACGGCGAGCTTGTTTGTATAGCACATTTCAACAACAAGGTAATTCAAAGTGCTTCACCATAAAACCATTAAAAGTAGTAACATGCAGAAATGCAGGGAATTGAATAATATCCTTGAATATGGTTCAATTAAAGGCAGCAAGCAGCAAACAGAAAAGTCTTCAATGTTGATTTAAAGGAGCTGAGGGTAGTGTTTCTGTGCAACACACAGAACAAAGTTCGAGTTGCTTTCCCTCTTGGAGTGATTCCGCGGCATTACATGTTCCCTTTTTGCTGTTTCTAGCTGTTTATTTGGTGGGGAATGTTGTCTTAGCTGAGCCTTGTGACATCGAGGAAGCTTATGGCGGGCCTCTGAACTCGGGGGAGACATTCCTTAGCTTCGTCTGCTGGTTGGGGGTGGTAGGGTGGGGCTCGGGCCGTTTCAGAGCCTCCCAGCACTTTAAATGCCCCAGATAGCTGCATTGTTATCCCCTCTCCATACCTAACCTCCTGCACACACACACACACACACAGCCTGGGCCCACAGCCACATTTCCCCACCTTTTCACCTTGTCCTCCCAGTTTAATCATCCGGGAAAATATTTATTCGTGATCTATCATTACCTCCCCTTGGTTATGTCGAAGAAGTTATCTTTTTATCTGCTCCATTAGTTTGAGCGTCTTCAAGATTAAATATATGGTCTGAGGAGGAGATTTCTGCCAGAATGTACACAGTGCTGGTTATAAGTACTGGGAAAGTGAAATACTTTTCATTGTTTTGTCTCTACTCCAACATATACTGGATTTCAAATGAAACCAAGACTATGAGGTTTAAGTGCTGACCTTCAGCTTGAGGGTGTTTGGGGTTGTTTGAGTCTGTGGTGGGTGAATGAACGCTTCGTACTCTTCTTTAAGTCTTGGGCTTCTGTATAAAGTGTTACAATTGCTACACAGTTCATTAGAAGTTAATGTACAGTACCCGACCTGAAATTATAGGTGAAAGTCAGTGCATTAACCTCTGAGTCCACAGCCAGCGTGCTGCATTGCAGCACTAACTCATAACGGTCTCATTACTTGTATTAATACAATACCATACTGTTATTATGGATTCTCAGTTTTCACTTCTATAAAGATACCATATACGATACACTGTGGAGTACCCATGTTGCTAATCTGTCTCTTTACTCAACAAGGCACGTGATTAAATCCAATCAACTAACTGATTGTATGTCTAATATCAAATCAGCTAACTACGGTTTTATGTAGGCTCGCTGTTCTCTAAACCTTTATGTTGACCAAATGATTGGTTATGAGAAACCTTTCGTGATGCAAGGCCATATTCTTCGTGGATGGAAGTCAAAGATGGTACCCTGAGACGTTTGGTCCTCGTTTGAAATTGGTTTGGTTACTTGAGTCTATGCACATATGGCATGATTTCTATCTATTTATATTGCGTTCTACAAGCTCTTGCAACATGGACCGTGTTGACTTCTGCCTGATTCCTAAAACACAACAATACATAACCGAATTGGAACTGACTTAATATCCATAATCCAAAACAAAAGAGCTCAATCAAAAGATAATTTACCAATTGCTATATTAAACTAATGATACTTTGTTGTTCTATCTTTGAATTTGTATTCCTGTGTGCCATTTCTTATGTCATCTATCCACCAAAGGTAGTTCATTGCATTCACCTTGCAGCCCCGGGTGTACATCAGTCTCTGGGTTGATAGCTCGAGCAAACACAATCGAGACCCACTTGTTCTCACCTCCTTTTCTCTGACTGAAGGTTTTTTTTCCCCCCCCCCTCTTAAGAAGCACAGTTCTGACAACTGGGACAAAAGTTGTGGAATTCCTGCACTGCCTTCTGCTGTTTTTAATCCCATGAATAAGTATGCCTAGAGCAGCACTGTCGTATTCACAGAGCAGCGTTTTAAAGAGATCTACCCCAGTGTGCTCTGTGATCAGCGCTGCATTGTGCATATCCGACATGTCCTTTAAAGTGCTTCAGGCATTTACGATCTGACTTATTTCCTTCAGCGATGTATCCCACATCAAAATCGTCTTACTCTAGTAACATGCTTAGTGTTGCTTTGCGCACAGAAATAGCAACCGAAACAAGGTCGCTGCCAAATGCTCAAGTCTTTTTAGAAGCTTGAAATGACATTCTCATTTTCAAAGTCAGTCCACTGCCATCGAGCAGATTTGTCCCAAAAAAAAAAAAAAGCAGAAGAACCAGTACCATGAACACAATTTATAGATTTAAAGACAAATTGGTTAAGCTCTCAAACAATTTTGATACCCATCTTTCAGAGGCCTTAAATATCCAATGTATCAAGCTATTTATGTACGTCTATTGTCGGATGGATGGGAATGCCACAGAAGAGTTCTGCTGGAGGTCATACACTATTAAGCACAGCACAACCTCTTTCTATACTTAACACAAAGCCTGATCGACATCCGTAATCATATATTTTTTTTTTTTAAATAATTGGGGTTTATGTGCTTGAAATACACTCTTTACACTTTTTCGCGGGACGATGTTCTTAGCTCACAGCACAAAACCACAAAACTCGAGTCTGGCCGCTGCCCAAAATGACCTTTACGTAGACTTGTTTTTCAGATTCCTATTCTTCGGCAATCCATTCTTTAAAAACTGGGACAACCGGGGCACAGTTCAAAAGCTGGGGTAGGGCACTGGGGTAGGGCAGGGGGTCTCAATATTAACAATTCAGCACAAGCACATGCAGCTCCTGAGACGTATACACATGCTCTCAGGTTCAAACTTAGTTGATCTTGATCTACCTGTATTTGTATTCCAGATGTTTCTGTGATGCGCTCGTGTTCATCTCTCCTTAGAGTCCAGCACCAATTCATCACACCTCGCCGGAAACATGTCAAACTTCATTCAGTTTTGCTGCTCAATGAAAACTCATCATTTACCAATCAATACATCTTGCACAGCTGTAGTCAGATGTAGAGATGATGAAATATGAATTATGAGTTTGCTGAGGCCTTCTTTTTTTTTTGCAGACATCCATCACTGTCAACAAAATGAGTCCAGCAAATATTCAATTAAGACCTCAGGGCTCCATTCCTCATTCATTATTCTGGGGTTAATTTGCAACTGTAGATTTGTCTTTTGTCACTTTGGGGCTAAGAAAGGATGGCTGAGAAATTACTCTCACCTTCCTGCAAGTCAACGGCAGGGGTCTATCAACGTGTTTTTATCAAGTTCTTGAGAAATTTACATTTTTTTTGCGTTCTGGTTCGCGCATCTCGTCACCTCTGGGTTCTCACGTGCAGCTTCCTTTGTGTGGAAATAGCATGCTACTTCGCGTTCACATGTTTTTTTTCCCTAGCGTCTTCATCTTTCACACATTTCAATGAAATAAGAGTCAGGTTTGGTGAGAGTTATTCTGTGTCTGTGTTCGCACGGTGTCACCTAATTTTTTGAAAGCTTCATAATTAAAATTCTTTGTGTTGTTAGTGACTGAAGCGGTGGCGCTCAGATATCGTGGCAATCACACACGACTTGGTGGATGTGCTGTGGACACAGCTTTGTGACACACATTTGATCAAACATCTCCTTCAGACGGGCTACAACACGCTGTAACTGGCTAATGATAGATGAAGTAGTAATAAAAACACTTGCTGTATATGTTAATATGTGTGCAATCTGAATCATACATGTATTTTTAGGATATACTATGATTTAAGTGTTTGAGGTTGCATTTGTAAAGCAACATTTAGAGTGCCCAGGTTTGCCATTTGTGATGTGCAAGACATTATGTTTGAGGTTGCCACAGTCTCAGTTGCACTTTTTTTTAATTTGCACATTTGTACTTTTCTTTTCTCTGCGAACACGGGTGTTAATTCCAGTTAGCAAGTTCTCGGATATTGTAGTATAAATAGTAGTTGTAGCAATATCTTTCTTTTTTTTTTTTTTTCAACCAAGTCTGCAATTCCTTACCCAGAGTGTGACATCTCACAGAGAAATATCTTGACTACAGAATTTTTAGTCTCGCCTCAGGCGACCATGCAGGCCAGCTATTGATTGCCTTTTCATCAAATGGCGGGGGGGGCTTTGCGGTGAGGAAGAGGTGAATGTTGCGCTGAGTGGCAAGTGGTGTGGGAGCAGTGGGAGAGCCATTGGCTGACAGGATGGAAGTTAAACACTGGCCTACGGTCTTGTCCCACAGCTGGAGTCAATGTGCTGCCTTGGGGCAGGGGTCCAGTTTATTGACCAAGTTGGTACCCCTCACCAGCCCAATCCCTGCCTGGTTTACAGCCCAGCCAAGTCTGAAGAGATGTCCATGTGTTATTGATCTAAATGTTCACCTTTGTAGCCCGCACGCCGCTGTATTCTGCTTTTTGGAATTTACCATGTGGTGTTCAGTTGTGACTTTAAGCTTTCTTGAAGCTGAAGCTGCAGATTGCTGGTATCTCTCTTTCTTGTACGAAGCCAGTCTTCCAGTCCCAGTGAATCTCATTCTGTGATTACTCCTACTAGGATCCACATCAATATTGTGTCCAGCTAGGATGAAATGTCACTCACAATTGAGCTTCTGTCTGCAGTTATGTCAACGGCTCTCACAGACCATCTGGATATGTTCCAATGGATCATTCACTATGTTATTCACATAGTGTGAAATTATCAAACTTCTTTAATTTAACGGATTCACTGCCAGTGTGTGGATAGTACGCTCTGCACGGATGGCAAAATGTACGTTTTACCCCGGGTACTGACTAAAGGTTCATACACCAGCAACCCTGGGCCACCGCGTTTCATAAGGTGTCCATGTGTCGATACATGTTATTAGTTCAGAAGAAGAAGAACGACATATCCATTTAATCATCCAAGCATCCATCCATCCATGCATTCATCCATCCATAGGAGGAGTGGTACAGGTTTACCAGAGCTTGAGTGCGGACAGACGGGCACATACACTCACATTCACACTTATATTAATGTTTTTAGCGGTTTTATGACTGTTGCGATAACGTTGCAATAAAATACACAAAGAAACTTTGGGTTCAAACCTTTGTGCATTACTCTTAATTCCAGTTAAAATAATGCCCAATTCCATTTGAACCCCCTACAAATTACCAAACCATAGACGAGCTTTATGAATGAAGATGGACACAGTAGCCTCTTTCAAAACTCTCAATATGTGTGCAGGATTAAAGATGGTTGTCAGGCTGCTGATACTGCAGTACGCGTGCATGAAGTCGCTACACTGGTGACGATTAGCAGTGCTTTTAGTTAAGTTATGTACATTTGCCAACATTGTTTCTCAGCAGACGCAATAACAGAGAAAGTAGAAATATAGATTTTTGCATTCTGTGAAAGCTCTTGGAATGCCACGTTTTAGTTTGATGTGCCAACATTAATATCTATACTATATATTTGAACACTGTTTGATTTATTCATTTTGATTATGTGGACAGTGACACAGCTAAATATTATACATTTATTTAACCTTTTTTTTTACGACTGCATACTTTTCTGTCTTCTATTTGTGATTTTTTTATTTATTTATTTTGTTCACCAGCTATTGATCTGGTTCTGTTTTAAATGGGCTCATATGACATTTCAGCCGAATCCGCTGAGACTTTTTGCCCTGCTGGAATGTTATCTATAGCTATTCCTGCTCATCTAATGATATATAATATTTTATACATGTCCACAGTGGATTTTCATGAAAGTCTAGAGAGGTTCAGCATTTCCGCCAGTGTGGGGCTTACTTATTACTTCTGGACAGGCAGTGATGGAACAGTAGTCTGGTCCTGTTGATGAATCTGCATTGTCATCTTATTAATACCCCGACACTGCCAGGGCGGCTGCCATAGATTTTCCATCTAAATGGATTAAGCTTTCATTTCTTATGCCTAACCACCAAAAAAGAGAGGTTAGGAACCAAGAAAACACGAGATAAAGGGCTTTGCCGTCACACAATCGCTCAGTTACTTCTCAGCCCTCTTCAGATTGACCCCCACCTTTTTGGGGGGGGGGGGGGGGGGGCTCCTAACATAAATAGATCAGCTTGTTTTGAGAAAAGCCTATGCATATATATGAGGGCTTAGTGTCTTTTGTGTATCTCTTATATTTTATTCTTTACTTTAATCGTTTTTAAGGTTAGTGATACAAGCCATGGAAACAACTGGAAACATTTGATATTGCTTTTCAAAGCCTCGGCTGTAGGCTTCATCTCAGAGATACACTTATTTTTTTGACAAAACAGTCATATGCCACTTTGTGAAACCAGATGCAATTTAATTGTACACTTTATTTGTTCAATTTGATTTCTTTAAGGATTTGTACCTCAGGATTGTGTGACCATTGCATGCTTAGACGATCTCCTGGGCTACAGACAAAACAAGAAGTACTCTTCCACATCCATCACAGTAAAAGTGTCACAGAGACTGAAGTGTGGCCGGCCATGTGTCTGGCACACTGCAGGTGGGGACATAGCATACACACACACACACATACACACACACACACACACACACACACACACTGTATTCACACAATAGGTTCCAGCTTGACCTCTACAATGTCACATGTTGCCAAGATGCATCTCGGCAATTGTCCTGCACTGAAGGGATTTGCAGGGAGAAGAAGAGGGATGGGACTGGAGGATACATATAGGTTGGTGGAGTTAGCCCTCGGATTTATGTGTCTGTAACAGAGCCATTTATGAGGAGACGGTTGCCCCTTTTCTTCAGGGGGAGTTGCTTTGCCACAGAAGCTGCTGTGCAAATATTAGCTGTCCCGGTGCACCTGCTGCCATTGTAGGATTCTCCCCCCCTCCCTCCGTGTTTCCCACCCTGTATCGCTATACACTTCATTTGTCAAACACACAAAGGAAGACAGCCACACAATAGAGGAACATTTTAGCATTGCCGTGGCCCTGCATTGGTGTCCTGACACAGGGTAAACAGTGATACGACCTCCCACCCCCCACGGCTGGTCCTGCTCTCCTTTTAATCTGGAGTAGCAGGCATTGTAACGGAGTATTGGTCATCCACAGGCCACACTGTTCACAATGAGCTGACCACTGCTGGCCAACCCCCCCCCGCTAAGCTCATCTACATATTATAGCTTGTGAAAGACACACCAGTGGTAGAGTTTGGGGGGCAGTAGATGGCAGTATGTATTTATGTTGATGGGAGGACGAATCTCATTGTCCCCTCATCCAAAGAGTTTTGTGTTCACCCTCAATCAACTTTAAATCCTGTTAATTCCCTCCTTTCTCATCAATATTTATTTTTTCCCTTGTTGCATTAATGATGCTGACCCCATGTTTTCCAATGCTGGACTACTCCCACTACTTTCCAATATATTTTTTCTATGACAGCCTGATTTAATTTTTATATTATTAACTAAATCCTTTATTTAATGATAGTATACGATACAGTATAGTAGTAGTAATAGTAGTATATAATATGCCATGCACGTCTATGGATACATCGCTGCATCATATAGATTTAGGTCTTTTGACGGTTTGACTTCACGCTTTTTTTTTTAATGCTTCTGTTCTTGTAACTTTGCGCCAAGTGTGCCTTAAAATATTTGTTTTGCAATCAACATGCAACACAAAGTGTTTATAGCCCTCTTTGTTCTCTTCTCACCCTGTGTGACTGCCCCCAGTGTGCCCTCTCTTCTTTCAACTTACTGCTTTCAGCATGTGTCTGAGCTCTGTGTGTGTGTGTGTGTGTGTGTGTGTGTGTCCATATCCTCACAACCACACACACAGAGGGGCTTCCCTGGTGTTGGTTACAATTATTTTGTGTATCGTTGCTTACTCATTATGTCTGACAGGCCACACCACTTGTTCTCTCCTGCTGTCTCTTGTGCATTGCCTCCTACATCATCCCCCTTTCCAGTGTACACACACACACACACACACATAATGTGTATGGGTGGGATGTGTCGACAAATTTAGGGCTTCAGAAAAGCTTCGCAGGGTGTCTGTCAGTTTGCCTTTTGCACCTACTTACTATGCTAAAGCCTTTTTTTTAATAGAATGTTGGACTGTTTCATGCAGAACATGTAGTCTTTGTTTTCAGTGATTACACCTGTACAAAGTATACTGCAGCGTAGAACATATGCCTGCCCTTTACAGTACAAATAGGGTTTGTGTGATCACCTGGCTTATGCTTTTTTATTGCAGTTAGCAGAGAAACAGAAGTCTGCAGATATTTTACCACATTGAGGCTCCAAAACGTCACCTTTAAATCACTGATGCAGCCAACCCTCTGTTAATTATGGATTACAAGTGCAGTGTTGCTGCTGCTTGCAACATATTGCCTGAGGCTAACCCTAACACACTTTTGTCAAACAAGGGGAAAATGCAAACGGAGGAGGCAAGACTCCAATTAATTGGCCATAGATATGCAGCTACATGAAACCATTAATGGGGAGCAAATAGCTTTAACTTTGTTTCTAATGTAATATAGACTTTAATTAATAAAGTGTGTGATGAAGTGGAGACTTATCAAACAAGCCCTGTGTCCATTAAAGGCCCTACAGCCTCACAAGGCAGGTTTATTAAACCCAGCTTCAAAACGTGTTTATGAGCCCCATGGAGAGGAAACAGGAAGAAATGCCGAGCCATGAAGAAAAAAGAAATGAGTTTGTGTAATTAGGGAAAATTAAGAGCTTTTAATCCAGGAGGAGGAGTGGTAGAAGGGGAGAGAGTTAAGAGGGAAGTATTGGCATGGTGAGGTGGGTGGGAGGGACTCTGGAACCAGTGCTTAGCTTACTTTTGTTTGCCCCTGTAGAAATGAGCGAGGACCCAAAAGCACACGCCTAATAAAGATACTCATAATGAAAATACGGTTATTCTTTGTAAGGGGCTTTGAAAGTCAAGGCTCCTTCTCCGACACGATCTCTTTGTCAAAGAAAAAAAGTTCTGACACAATTTTGCACAGATTTGCATGTGTCTATCTAAACATAATCAGCTTTATAGACCACTGTGACATTCCTATTTCCTATATATTCATTTAATGCAGCTGCGTGTTTTATATCCTTCACACCTTTATCTCAGCAGAAGGTTTTCCCCGCTCTTCATATTGTCAACAGAAATGTTATTTCCCGGTCCATCTGACGGTGGCATTTCTTTGCCACCCTTTCATGAAACGCATCGAGACGACTTCCACTGACAGTTTCTGCTTCACTGGCCACTGACCTTCTAAAATGAATCCAGATGTTTTCAGTGATGGACAGAAGAAGTGAAGACTGAGGCAGCGGTTGCGTTTTTGGAGACAGGGGTGATATTATTACATTAGATAGGAAACGTACGATCGTTCCCTCTGCAGGATTGTCTCTGCTACAGCAGAGACAATAACGGATCCATTCAGTGGGTTCGACATCACATACATGAGTTAAATGTGCTCTTCGTGTTCTTACTGCCAGTCAATGAGGCCAGTCGTCTGAGGAATACAGCCCATTCGAGGTTTTAAGTGTAGCAAAGCAGTTTTCACACTCAGGTGGAGGATGTATGTAATTTCTGAACATCAGGTACGGACCCCCTATTGTTTACAACAGAGCCATGAGCTATTTCAGTGTGCTTTTCTTAGTGCTGCAGGAGCCATGCGAGTGATTGTTCTTGCCTATAAGCTCACTTAACCTCTCCCTCCTGTGGAGTCGTTCTGGCACAAAACTGTTCTTAATGGATGTTATAAGTTCCTCTGTGGCCTTTGTAGAGAAATTACAACTTTCATTAAATTGCTGTTTTTTTCATTATCAGCTAAATATGCTCACTTTGATCAAATAAAGTATACCGGAAATGCAACCCTTACATGGACTACTCGCTTCTAATATAGCATGGTTATTAATCTAAATCCCATACATGCACCAGAGAGCTCCCTGCCTTCATTTTTTACTTTGAACTGAAAAAAAGTAAGATATGCACACCCTCCTTTTATGTCTGTTTTAGTCCAGCATAAAACAACAGACGGATGGTAAACATGCAGTTGACTGCTGACAATTATTTCATCCAACATCTGAGGAGCACAGCCGGCACGTATTCCTGTTGAATTCCTGCCACAGGCTTCTAAGTGCAGAGCGTTTTGATTGTCATGCTATGATTGTCTTGCCCTTTAAGCAACCAAAAGCACACGCCAGGATCAGGATGTTTGTTTTGAATGAAGATTCTCGAGAAGTGTGTGTGTGTGTGTGTGTGTGTGTGTGTGTGTGTGTGTGTGTGTGTGTTTGTGTATGCAAGCTTTTGTTCCTCCAAAATGTTGTCGACTGATAAAAATCTAGTGGCATATGTTTTTCTGGAGATCAGTTGTTCTATTGGGCTGCTTTGGTGATGGGCCAGCTCGGTATGCAAGAAAAAAAAAAGAGCATCTCCTTTTAAGATGTATTTTGTTGTTGCGTGAAATACATTCAATACAACTGAGTTTAACATTATTGGTTGAAACACGCTTTTTGCAATTGCTTTCACTCTGGTCTTCCTTTCCGAAAGTACGAGCATTTATAATTGTAAATTGCTAGAAAGTACTGTACATAAATCAAATTAACCGAAATTAAAGCCGGCATTGTAAAAGAGCAACAATGAACAAAATAATGCCGAATATCAAGCCTCTGGTGCTGTGGTGAGCTGTGGGCTGTGCAACTTGCAACAGGGTCTGTCATGACTCTAGGCTGACTTTGTAAGTGACAGGGATGGGGGTACCTGTAATGTATCCACTATCTTCCACTATGCACTTTGTTCTCCCGGGAAATGAAGTCAGTGTGGGCTTCCTCTGCTGCTTTTAAATCTGTGGATTCCCATAAGGCTGAAGCCCATGCATGGCCACAGGGAATACTTTGTGAGCCTCCTGCTCTGATAAGAAGACAGCTACTTAAAACACAGGTAGAGGATGGACAGAGGAGATGAAGTTGGGAGACGGAGCGGAGGAGAGAAAGAGTAAACTACTTTAATTCAGGGGAATGTTTTAGGACGGGAAGGGACTAGGAATAATAATAAGTACATCCCTTGTTTTAAATAGCCAATGATTTCATTATAATACGGATAACAAGTATCATAATAGCATAAACATGAACATAAATCAGTTTTTCTTTTTTAATACCATCTGAGAGTGCAATCACGCATTACAAAGGCAAACACTTTAAACCTGAGGGGATATGGAGACCATTCATTTACCGCCACATGGAATTAGTAGTTAGAGAATGTGCTCTGTCCTTCAGTGGTGGCCTACTTTGAAAGTGGAATAGCAACTATTGGAAAAAATAGACTGCCAATACAGTACCTAATATGCGTGTATATCAGGCTAGTGCAACGCTGTGGAGGCACACCTGAGAGGAATATGAAACTCTGGGCCAGGTGCTTGGTTCCCCGAGAGAGTGGGGACCGGAGGGTTTGGAGAACAGAGGGACCGTTTGAAGTCCTGGAGGACGCTGCTGATTGTGGGTGGTATGGGAAGTCATAAGCCTCAAAAACACATGCTGCCACCTGGTTGTCTGAAATAGGCTGCAATGCAATTATCTTGGTCCTGAAGTGCATGTGCAGCTTGGAGGTAATACAGATTTCATTTTCTGAGTGAGTCTTGTGAAAGAGGATGGACTCTTCTGACATTTCTGAGATTGAACACGTAGAGGCATTTGTACATTCAAACTGCATCCATCTTAAAACGAAGGCTCTCGTATATATTCACATTTGTACGTTATATCCGTTTATTTTTGAAATTACGACTTTGTGAAAATACTTGCAATTTGGGAGGCACTCCGTCCTGTGTGTGTCTGAGCTGATGCCGAATTTCCACAAACTGCCCTGAAGGCAGAGAGATAATTGTGTTTAAAATGCATGCATTTTACATTTTATCATTGTTTATCTATAAATTGCATATGGTAATATAATATACATATATATATATAATATTAATTATATATATATATATGTAATGAGCAGTCAGAGACGAGGACGATGTTGGAAAAGTGCTATCATTATCTGCCTCTGTATGTTTTTTTATTGTTTGAGATTGTATGTACTGTAATAGGTGGTCAGAGGTAAACCATATTTATTTAGGCCTTCCTTCTTAAATATTTAATTTGGGACAGATGTTCCCTGGTGAATGTCAAGATTATTTTTGTCCCCCTTTTTTTCCCCCCCCCCGGTTGCTTGTGCCTTTGATATACACAGCGGAGGGGTGGTCCCCTATGTTTCTTTGTGCATCTCACAGGCGGGCCCGACCCCACCAGACTCAACGGCTGTCACCGAAAAAAAAACAGCTCCTGGGTTGAAAAAGATGAGGCAACTGGGAAGCTGTCTATCAGAATGAGGAAAAATGCCTCCCGTATTCCAGCACACGTGTCTAGTGGTGGGAGCATGTGAACACACCTTACAGCAATGGCATTCACACATAAGCAGACACACACACACACACACACAGACAATACTGCATTACACTGGTTACGAATGGCCAGCATGAGACTACTGTATATCTCTTTCAAGATTATCCCTTCCCCCTTTCCTCCACCTCCTCCAATGGAAGGCTTATCCCGGGGCTGTAGGCTGCCCTCCTCTCCAGTCTCCCAGCGCTGCTGCAAGGATCAGTGTGAATCAGGTGGAGATATGGTCGGAAAGGAGAAAAGGGAGGAAGGAGCAAAAAATGTAATCGTGGTCCTCTTTCCTTTTCACATGAACATGGATCAGTGGCATTTTCATGTTCTGAAAGCGTTCATTCATCCCCTTTTCGTCCGGTTGACTTCAGAAATGTGTTTACATTTTTTCATGTTTTCCGACTTTCAAAATGAATGCGGCATTGGCAGAGAGCACTCTATAATTTATAATGTAACTTTTCATACAAGCCGGCGTTGTTGCGAAAAAACACTTGCGACGGTGCGTGGCCACATGGACACATTTCTCAGGTGGGGCTCTTTAGTTCAGAGGCTGGCACTTAAGAGAATGACAGCAATAACCATTCAGAGCACCAAATTGCTTAAGTGACGTGCTTACATGTCAAAGCGCCACCGACTCTTCCTTTTCGAAGCTGTAATGACAGTACAGGAGTGGTAGCTTAAAAGCATATCAAATGCAGGTAGAACTATCAGGTGTTTAGAGACAGCATCGGCTGGCAGGCTTTCACTTATTAGACGGTGATGTGCTTGTGTAGGAAAAGTTTGATAATGTGTCCTCATGTGCTACCAACAAAATCTGTTTCGCAGTGAACGCTGCATCTGCTTTGCTTCCGTACAGAATATAAAGCATTTAAAAGATGCGCCATGGAATAAACAGATTGGGCCTATTAGTGTGTCGTCTACATGCATATATTTCCCCCCCCCCCACATTTTCTTGCTTTTTAACCCAATTCTGTCTTCTCGGCAGCTGGAGAAATGACATTATGAATTTTGTCTTTCATCTCGTACGATTTGACTTGGCAGGATTCAGCCATTTTTTCTTTACCATATGTGCACTTGCGCTTTATATGTCAGAGGTAACTCGGCTGATCCGTAAAATCCACCTGACACCTGACACTTGGCTGGAGATAACATCTGGTGCGAGCACAACCTGTGTTTATCTGTTGTTCATGGCTATTAGGGATGACATGGCAAGTGGGTGTGGAGCAATTTGAGAATTCGCAATGATCTTGTTTTTTTGCTTTTGTGTGTACTCCAGATGTGCATGCGTGGATTATGTGGACTGTGTACGTGTGCATTATTTGTTCATAGAGGTTGTTTGAATCCATCAGTGTGGGACCAGGGAGTCAGAAGGCTCATGTCAAGATAAAGGCATACGTGTGCGTTTGGGCCGTGTGCGAGAGAGAGCGATGGACTATCGTAGAGTAGGCAGAGCGGGCCAAATAAACTAGAGAGAGGACACACATTCCAGAGATCATCTCATGCCATTGGACGTGTATTTGCCCTCATGCTGTTTCTCTTCATCTAGCAGTACCTACTGAAAGCCTCAGAGGCATGTGCACTTCCTTTTGATCAGCCCACCACAACAAACCTCTGTAAAGTGTATGTTTCACCACATGCCTTCACACAATTATTACGAAGCCTCAGTGGATGCTTGTATTGGCTTTCTGATTCGGACATCACTGGGCTCAAGTCTTGTCAATATGATCATCATTTTTGACATCTTGCTAATGTGAAATGAACTACTCAATAAAGGGGATTATGGCGGAGGCATTCACTGTCAAATCACACGTCCTTTGTGCATTTGCCTCGAGTTGAGTAAATTCACTCTGCATTTGATCCAAATGTCCTTTCACATAGAGGAGGGATACATGACTTACTGTGCATTCCCACTGCTTCCTTGTGTTGAATTACAATATTTCTATTGATCACATCCTTGCTGTAAAAGAAAGTGGGTGTTGTCATGTTACATCCCCTTCCTTTTTTTTTCCCCACTACACCAAAATGGAGGCTGTTAAACTCGGGGGACTAAAACGCTTCTTTTAATAAAACTATTGCTTTTAATCTTAACCCTTACAGATAGCTAATAACCATAGGCTTATGCCTTACATGTTTGCAGTTGAAAAGAAAAAGGGAAAGGATTCTAGGCAACTCACACAAAATGAGTTTCATTGAGGTGGCCAGCTGTGATGCCATTATATCAGTTAATAGCGTAATGCACGGTAAGGGTAGCAACAACTAAAAGTCTAGGTCAGCATTATGGTCTTTTATTGGGCCCATCGACTCGCTCACAGGCATCACTTTTTACAAGAGAAAACTCCACTAAGTGACTGACTCAGTGCAGCGGCGTTCCTTTTACAGGTTAATACAGCATCCCATCCAAGTCAGCCAGACAGCAGGGCAGCAGCAGGACTCATAAACACATCGTAATCAGCCCACTAAGAGGTGGGTTGCACTTAAATGCCCCCAAACACCATGAATACTCTTAATTCCACAGTATCACACAAGCGAGGCATCCAATTACAGCACTGCTGCTATGGGGTCATCAGGCATGCAGGTGTCAGACACAAAAGCCCGCTTTACATACAGGGCTCTGACTTCCTACCTTCTCCTGCAGCACAAAAGCAAGTCATCGTTATAATTCATTAAGCCCGACTAACCTGTTTTTATTCTCGCTGATGAAACAAAGGATAATTATAATCAAGATGTGGACTCTGCACCGTTGCAGCATGTAGTGTCACGAGTTGCAGTCCTGTAAGACATGTTTGAATGTGTTACAGGGTTAGCTCCTTTTCATGTCACACACTCATAATGACTCACATTCAAGTGTATATTACAGTCCATCTATTTACTTTCTTCCTGTTTCTGACACAGGATTTTATCGTTTTCGTAGCGTTTCTCCCCACAATTATGTCTTCGACGTCTCTTTTCATGTCTCTGTTTATGGCTGATTGAGTATCGTGATTTCACTAGAGGTAGTTATTATTTAGCAAGTGGTAAGTACTGTATGTCCTAGAAGGCTTTGTGAGTGAGTCGGGTCAGATGCACGATGTCGATTAATGCAAATGACTCTTGTTTTTGACATTGGCTCGATGCTATTTTTGTTGGGCTTTTGCTGTGACACCAAATGCTAGCAATGCTAATAGTTAGTTGGCTGTAGCTGGACGGTCACAATGCGGCGTTTGCAATAAAGTGGGGACCGGCTATCATCAGAATGGTTGAAAACAGCTATTATAAATATATAGAAAAAGGGCAACATGAAGTAAGAGAGATATATATATATATATATATATACTCCTTGTAAACATCGTGGCAGTTGAGAAGCTCAACAACTGCTGTGGTTTTGAGATTGAAATGCAGTTCATGACTGAGTGCCTCTCTTCATGTTCTTCTCCCCTCACTTTTAACTCCATCCCCAGGTGCCGCATAGCGCATCTTTAATCAGGGCATGTCTGCCTTGCCACCTCCATGTCACCAGAACATGCTTCTCTGTAGCTGTGTAAAAAGAATAGTCATCAGGAAGTGACATGAAGGAAGCCGTTACAGCCCCACATCACATTGAGGGATCAATTCCCGCTTTTTAATATGCATGTGTTTTTGTGTATCTGCGTAAGTACGGGGGGGGGGGGGGGGGGGGGGCAATGCAGGCATTTTAGTGACAGACACAGCGCCAGCTGTCTTTGATTTGATTGGGGACTTCCAACTTTACTGTATATATCTGTCCCCGCGTTGATTGCCAAGTATAAACCTATCGCTGCTAACAAGCGTGGAGTCAAGCTGCCAGAATGAGAAAAAGTCATTTCTCCTCCTCTTCTCCTCATCTCTCAGCAAAACCTTGACATTCTCCAGCACAGAAATGTGAAGTATTTCTTAAGTCCTTTCACGCCTCAGTTGACAAATTGGATCAACCTATCGGTTAACCTTCACAAGAAGAAGAGATAATACTTGAGCACATTTCTTAAAAATAAAACATGTGCATGGTCGTCTTTTCCTTGTTTGACAACCTTTAATGCGTCACTCGTCTAAGCTGCTTTGCTTAGACACACCTGCACATTTGGGTTTTCCAAAAAAAGCAAAGACATTAACACTAAAAAATTAATACTTAAAACCAAATTGTCTTAACGTGCTATTACCTCTCTCTGCTAGTGGGCGTGGTCTGTAACAGCTGAATGTTGCACATGCTCATTAGTCATTATTTGTTTGTCATACAGTCAGAATGTACAGGAATACTGTTTTGCACTGGTGGATATAGTAACTGGATATCCACTGGTGGATATAGTAACCATTAAAGTGCAATGATGATACTAAATATCCTGAGAAAGAACATATATCCACTCAAAACTATGTTGTTCTTGCTTGTATAGCATCCAATATTCATCTTGAAATAATGAAAAAGATGATGTTCTATCACCTGACACAGACAGCAGGCAATACAAATTACATCCAGGACATGTTTTGTCCTATTCTACTATGTTTTCAAGGATGATGAGAGGAACTGCATCAATATATTCTCTTCAGTGGAGAGTTTTGTCCATGACCTTTTTAGCTCATCTTAGCAAGTTTTTTTAGAAAGGAACATGTAGTAAAGGACACAAAAGAGACCTGCTTGACAGAACCTGGCTACTGTCTCCTGTTGCTTCCAGTATTGCATTGCTAAACATGCCATGGACCAATCTCTCTCTTAAAGCACAGGGATGTGACTCCCAGAGAGACTGACCAAAAACACATTTCCTTCTATATCCAGCAGTACAGCTGCACGCCTCATAATCTCCACGTTTCGGCCTCTTTGAGTATACTTTGGAGTCCCTTTTCTGGGCTTGGTCCCATGTAGCATGGTGCTGGAAGAGGTACATTAATAGAGACCGTGGGGGCAACAGTAATCCTACCTGCTGTCCAAAGGAACACCCTTGAATCTCTATTCTTCATCCCCTCATCGTGACATGAGCCCGGCTTCAGCGTTGTCTACTTCATGCTTTAGGTTTGGACGGCATGGAGGGGTGTTAAAGGACGGCAGGGCAGCCGTTTGGACCATCAAGCTAGTGCCTTCCCACCAGCGCTCGAGCGCATTGGGTCACAACGAGCTGCCTTGGCACCACCAGAGAATGGTTTCCTAGAACTGATTGGCTGTCAGGCTCAATCCATTCGCTGCCCCCCGGAGCATGTCTCCATGACCAATTTAAGAGGCAGAGTCAGAGCCTTCCCACACTCCCTGCCTCAGAGAGAGAACAACAGTCATGTGTAGATGTGGGCAGATTAAATATATACTTGTTAAAAGGCCGTATCAAGCCCCAGGTCATTGACAATGCTCAGAGTTATTGATTTGAGGGATTTTTTTTATTTGTTCGGCATTGTTGTTTTCTCTTTTAAGTTCACTTTCACAGTCTGTTTTGAACATATTTGCTCCGTGTTGGTTTAAAAGTAAACTTGTAACCTTAGAGATACTGCAGCATTATAGCTCCCCCCCCCCCCCCATGAATATAAATCATTGGATAATCTATATGGGCTTTGCTCAATACTTCCAGTTTGAATTCGACATGAAGTTAATCTCACTACTACATTTCTCAGGATCTATATTCTCTTTTAATAATCAGACCCATGAAACGATTCCTAATCACAGGCATAAACAGTTACGCAAGTCATGTATAAGCAGGAAATCATGATATGACTGCATTTCAATAGGAGACATTAATCGTTTGCAGGAAGCCTTCGCCTCTCCTCTTGGAATAGAAACAGGGAAGGGGGGGGGGGGGTGGGGGGTCACTAAGGGAGATCTGTGTTGTCTCAATTAGAGGAGGAGGCGTTTTTCTCACTGGGCCCTGCTCCAAGCCCAGCTGCGTACCTTCCACCGTGGGCTGAGCCTCTCCCTGCATACTGAAAGCATTACTGGCCACAGGTCAGAGTGTCACTCAGTGGGACTCCTGCTCCCTTTACCCACACCTTTGTTTTAGAGATCTCTGTTAACCACAACCAGATGGCCTTCGATGGAAGGAGAGAGAACTCAAGAGAAGTAGTCCGCTTAAAGACTCGCATGTGCGGTTGTAAGGGTGCGTACGTCATTTTTTGAAAGTGTTTTTTTGCCACACATGAGTGTTCATGAACTTACATTTCACAGACTATCCACATTCTCCATCGTCATCATCATCATCATCATCATCATCATCATCATCATTATCAGCCACTTCCCCCACTCCCTGTTATCATAAGGGATGATGATGAATGCATGGTTGAGAGCTCAACCTCCTCCCAAACTGCAGCTCACTTTGAGCTGAGAAAAAAAAAAAAAGAAAAGCTTACAAAAAACTTTTGTTGCTGAGAGCGATACGTATTCCTTTCATTTATTCAACACAAACGTAGAATATGTATGATGTCAAGTGTTTTTTATCAGGCACTAATCTTGTTGTCCCAGCCTATAAGTTATGTGTCAGTCATACTGAATTTGTAGATGCTTTTCAATTATGTGTTGGTGTATACAATCAATGCAGGTTTGCCAGGCGGAGAGTAAAATAAAGGATTTCAGGTTTTGCGGGAGAGGGATTGCCTTTTTGCAAGTGGGAGCATGCTTTTGAGATCGAAGATAGCGGGAGGAGTGGATAGAGAGGTGTGTATCCACACAGCAAATTGGCTTTGGGGTTGAGAAAGAGACCTCTGTTTAGCCTTAGTCAGTGGGAGAAATTGGTCACAGCTGGATTTCACTGGTCAATTGGTACGTTCAGATCTTGTGCGCGCTCTCTATTTTTGAAGGTCTCGCTCAATATTCCAGCTTTAACTGGGCAAGGTATTTTATCTTGCCAGTAGAAATTCAAGAACGCTTTTGTGCACTATGCTTTGCCCCCTAATACCTTAATACTTTTCATTTATTCACTCAAGGTTCCCCCATCCCATCTGTTTCGTTTTTGTTTTGTCCGGGGGTCTATGATTTAAAATGGTACAGATATGGAACTTCAAAGGATTCCGATTATATTCACAGGTCAATTGGTGTGTGTGTGTGTGTGTATATATGTGTATATATACATATATATATATATATATATTTGTGTGGAATTGGTATTTCTGTGTATCAGACATGACTGAGGCCAATGCCTCTTCCTCAGAATCCATCTCCTTTAGGCGGTCTGGCAGCTATCCAGTAGTTCAATCCTCAGTGTGAGTCCCTGAGATGGAGGACAGGGCACATGTTTGCAGGCAGATTGCACATTTGAGGGAATAAATTGCCTCGTAGAGGACCAGACTCCACATTGTCTATTCCACTCTGTGTTCCTTTGCCTTTTAAATATGTTTGTTGAAGACCTGTCATCTGCAGTTTCTTTTATTTCTCTTCAAGGCCTGCTCATTTCATGGTGTCTGGTGGCGAAGGCTCAGCCGGATGGTCTGTGTCCGGAAGTGAACATGTGGTAGTGTTTAACTTCGTAATGCCGTGGGTTTTATGGACGTCTTGAGGGAGATATCTCATGGAAGGCAACCAGAATAGTGATTCTGGGCCAGCAAACAGACTGGCTGTCCAAGTGTTGGAGAACTCTTGTTATCATAGAGCCTCCCAAGGGTATACCTCAGTCCAAGGCCCACAGAGAAGGCTTAAAATGGATGCCAAGTCGTTGTTAATAAGCCAAACATGTTTTTGCTCAAACATTCATGTGTTTTTCCAGTGGAACCTATATCAATTTGGTGACTCCTTTTGGCACGGGGCAAGCTTAAACTCCTCCTCAGTTTATTGGAATGTGTAACAGTTTCGCTCATCAGGGACTTCTCTTCATGTGGTTATGTTGGCTCCAATGCATCTTTCATGTGTTTTGTTAAAAACGTGATTTTGAAACACTTCCTCCTTTGACATTCTTCTCAAGGCTCTTTACCCTTGTGAGTTATTATGTTACAACAAATCAATGTGCCAAAAACCAACTATGTATAATTCATTGTTACATTTCTTTTCTCAAACTTGTATGGCTGGTATCAGATCAGAAGCATTTGACCCTACTATTTTCCTTAGAGGACCATCTGGTCCAAGAATCAGCAATGCTGCAGTTGAGCTCTGCATAGCACAGTCAGTTCAAATCGTATTCTTTCTACAGATTTTCAGATTGTTCCCGTTCCCATCCTGACCCTTCACCTTATTACACCCATCATTTATTCATCAATTAATAAATGTTTCTCTTGGTATTGGCTTGACATTTAGATTATGTTATTTATTTTTAAACTGACAGAATAATATAGAAATGATACATCTCTATGTGATGTGACTTCATGTCACAATCGTATAAAATGGCTTCAGGGAAACCAGTGAGCTGCCAAAAGACCCTCCCACACGGTGCCCATCACAAATGGCTCTTTACTGAGTGATTGTTTGAGGGATTTAATGAATACATATACATCTGTGCACAACGGATGGTTTTGTTGTCAGAGTATTACATTTTAGCCACTGGGCAATTCGTAAAGCACGTTTACATGTTGGCAAGGACTTTGATCAGCTGTTATGGCCCTACTCTGTTGGACAGGTTAAGCTTTCTTGGCAGAAACAAAAGAAACTATTAGATTGACGTACATTCCCAAAGTTGCATTTTTATCTAGATTACAATGTTCTTGGCCAATTCCCATTATTATCCCTCTGCGCCAACGACAGCTGTGGCCGGAAGTATATGTTTTTAGGTTGTCAAAGGTCAGGGTCACTGCAACCTCAAGTGAGTCCTAAAGGCAATTCGTGAGGAAGGCCGTGAGCGAAGTTTGGCACAGGACGCAATGATTAGCTGATAAGGTCATTTATCCGAATTTAGCTTTTTCCAATTTTTCTGTCATGGAACTAGAATTGACAGCAAGTCTGCACACTAACTTTTTTCAACACTGTCCCAGAACAAACGTTGAGCCGCGCCGAAGTCAGTGTAAACGGCCCAATATTCTAAACGTTATCGTTTTACTTGTAGTGGTTATTTGCATAAAACACACAGTTCATATGATTAAGAAATAAATGATTGCGTTCTCATTTAAATACCTTATTTGATTTGATAAAATCTTAGCATTATTAGTTTTAATTATATATTAAAAGCTTCTTAGAGCTAGTGTCATAATTCCCTCTCCGATATGTATTTCATAATGCTGTGAAAAGATCTCCTTCAAACAAATGCTACCCCTTGTTTAAGTTTCCAAAAACTACATTTTACAAGATTACATTTGAGTACATCATAATAGCGTTAGAATCTACCTTCGCTCAATACTTTTTTTTTATAAAGCAGAGCTTGAATGCATCATAATCAAGTAAATGTAACCTCCGTTAACGTTAGCTGTTGGCTCAGTTACAACCATGACCTTCAAATTGAATTGCGATTTGCATTCAAGAATTGAATTAGCAGCATGGGAATAAATTACGATATAATATCTGATTCAGCTAGTTGTTTGAAATGTTTTTCCTCCTCCATGGCTTATTTTGGACTTTCATTTGTTACAGATTACTGGATGTATGTCGTCTTTACTCACGCTGAGGAACCACCACGCCAATGATGTTGTGTGTCGGTGTGTGTGTGGCTGTGTGTGTGTGTTTGTGTGGCTGTGACTGTGACGTTACTGTCCGTGCCGCTGTGTGCCGACATGAAACTATCATGCGGCACACGTGTGTAAATGTCACCAGTCATACACAATCAGCTGAAAACCGTCTGGTTTTCGAACGGCTGCTGATAGATCGCGCATCGATTTTTAACAAAAACACAAACTTTTGTCAAATTGAAGCTCGACCTAATTATGATGCCAAGTGGAGCTTGTGATTTTTTAGTAACTTTTATGTTTTGGAGACATTAATGAAACTTACTTTATTGTTGTGGCCAACCATCTGGTTGAAATATGCCACTTATAGTCATCCTCTCCACACACACCTGGGACTCAGACTAGTGTGGCAACTCCAATGTGTGCAAAGCCCTCCAGGGCCCATCAGTCCACATGCAGTGCTCAGAGGAAACGTGGCATAATTGAGTCGGCCAGCAAATACTGGATCCGACACCAGCCAACTGACTCATTGCACAGTGGTAGAGCTCTGAGCTGTATAGGATGGCATCAGAAAGGAATGTGCCTGTTTTCAGATTATTAAAGGCACTGTTTTTTCTGTTTAATGTGAGATAGCATGGGGCCCTGGGGGTAAGGGCAAAGACAGCTGAGGCACTGACGAATGGGCTGAGAGCACCCTGCTGAGAGTGTAAGGTACCTAGGTGAGAGATTCAAGTGGCAGCAGAGGAAAGAGAATGGTTTAAAAGAACAATTTAGTACCGCAAGCATCCAAATCCCCCTTCTAAGTTTAATTTGCCCTCTCTCTGTGGGCCATTCTCTGAGGGAGATCATTGTTTCCTCTTGTTTTATTTTTGCTGGCTCACCAGTTTCTTTGTCCAAGGCTCTTGCCATATACGAAATCCAGCATGATTCCTTGGGCCTCAGTGGCTACTGACTCAGTTTATGTGAGTCAGGATATTGTGGCTGTAATGTTGTTGTCATTGGATTTATTTATGAAGTTATCAATATTTATTGTCTCTCTCTCTCTCTCTCTCTTTTGGTGGGTTTGGATGAATTCTGAGAGAAAATAGCTGACACTGAAACATGAAAATTCATATCTGCCAGTCTTAAATTAAAGGCATCAACAAATACTAACCCTGGGCATCGGGTTTTTCATATTTTAAACACATTGGCGTTATA
The DNA here is from genome assembly GCA_032191485.1 of Leptoclinus maculatus. Taxonomy (NCBI): domain Eukaryota; kingdom Metazoa; phylum Chordata; class Actinopteri; order Perciformes; family Stichaeidae; genus Leptoclinus; species Leptoclinus maculatus. Next base: position 7,183,607 of record JAVDOI010000011.1, read on the forward strand.
ACAGGCAGCAATTGAGGACCTGTGTTAACGGCATTTAAAAAAAAACAAAAACACTTTCATCCCCATTTAACTCCACTGAGCTACCAAATAGAGATGGCATTTGTGGCTCAGAGGTAAGATAACCAGTTCTATATAAACCAGATTAATGCAAGTCCGTTTACCATCCAAATCTAAAGCTGTGCAATTATATGGAAAAAAAATGCCACTTTAATTGAAACTTGACTTGATCTTTGTCAGGCCAGAATGGCATCTGTCCACCTTATACTAGATCACTAGTGACACAATTCTACGCACTTAGATGTATTGATCTTCATTTATTTATTTGCGGAGTCGCTAATGCTCGTAAGTGGTAATAAAGTCCTGATAAAGATTGAAGCAAAATACTGTCCCATGAAAACTGTGTGAGATTTTACACATTACAGGCACTAATCAAAGGGTCGTGTCCAGTTTTTTGGCGAGCAAAGCCCTCGGCCATTGTTGCTCCTGCTAAGCCATTGGCTGATGTGCATCCCTGAGCTCCGCTGAGTTTGAAGGTGATACAGCATTTTGTGTATCACGGTCGGTGTAGACTAACATTTAGAGTGCAGAGTCTTGTCAGCCTCGAAGGAACATCCTCAGATGTTGACAGAAAATCAAACCACAGCATTGGTACACACTTGAACCATTTTTACCCCTACTTAATACAGTAAACAACTGCATCCCGGATGTCATGTTTTGACAGAAACCATTGGAGTCAGGCAGGTGCCTTCAGCATTGCTTCTTCTTGGCTGCCCAGGAGATGTTGCCTCTTTGATTGTTTCTTTAAATATGCAAGCCAGTGCTGAGGGAGCAGATTGTTTGTTCTCGAATTTCCTGGGAGACTCCCACCTTGGGCATGAACAGAGCAGTTGTGATGATTAGCAACAAAGTGCGATGCCTCTCCCATAAGCCACCGGGAGGAGAGGGACGGGTCTAAGGCGTCTTATTTCTCATATCGCTGCCTCCTCTATGCTATTCACTCATCTTCAGTACTGTGACCTTTTGTCCTGTGTGCCTCTATGTTTTTAGAGCTTGATGTTATTGAAGTGTAATTGAAGAGTAATACACGCTGACCTGCGGTGTTTCCCCAGAGTGTGGCCTCAATAAGGTCTTCATTATGACAACACAGGTCTCTTCATTCTTGAACCAATTTGTTATTGTGTTCAGTCATGTAACAGAGACATAATGCCATTCTCTGGGATTGTGGGGGGTAAAACAATTATCTCCTCGGCTCGAGCGAGTTGACAAACAGGGCCTGATGGGAGAAGCTGTGCTTATCAACCATCTACCCGCTGTCACAATGACAGAAAGGCTGGCACATGCAAACAAATGAAGAGGGGGGAAGTCATCCGCAGGACTGTGCTCTGATAGTACACAGCTGATGATGTTGCATATTATGTAGTTCCATCATAATGTGGAAGGGGGAGGGGGGCTGTCATCAATCACATCTGCCTTCAAACAAGCCAATGTTATAATGTTATACCATATGTGCAGTGGCCTTACGAATGCAAAGCTGGACACAAAGAATATAATATTACTGTTGCCATTCAGTTTATGTTAGCAGTGTGTTATGTGAGAGCAATTGTGGTTTATCTATTTGATATAACATCTTGTTTAAGACATAGGACGGCTGTAGTTTTTTTACATTGTGATACATCATATTCAGTGTTGGATGCAGGATGCATCATGAAGTGGCTCAGTTAAGTAGCCTATCAAATGTTTCAGCAGGTTTTAGCTCAAAAAGTACCTTTTTTGTGTGTTGTGGAACCAAAAAGCTGATGTCTGGAAACTATGGTTTTTAATTGGTTCGGGCTATCTGTTGCCATCGAACCAATCTCTGCCCGTCAGCTTAGGCTTTAATATGCATTCATGTATTGAGATTCTCATCTATGTCAATTTTTTCTTGTTTTTTTTCTGCAGTGAAAAAAGACGTCAAAGATGAGACTGATGACCGAATGCAACAATTCAAGAAAAAGGCGAAAGAGCTTCGTATCCTGGATTCCAAAACTGCACAGAATCTTTGTAAGTATATAGTTGTGTTTTTTTTTATAGAATACTTAAAGCCACTAAGCACAAGGTTTAACACCATCAGTTCATGAAGTACTTTATTCTTTTAACCATGACCTGTTACGTCAGAAATGTCAGTGTTATTTTCCATGACACTCCGGGCCTTTTCATTCCCCCATGAACAGCTCCACAAAGCTGTTTTGTGGGAAACAAACGGTAGAAAGCCCTGAATAGTGATTGTGTTTCACTAAGCCCATTGGGGAAATGTTTTCTTGGCAGTTGTTTAGCGGTCACCACAAGTACATATAGATTGTGTCCAAGTTACCTTGTCTGTAATCATGTGTAAAGCACATTCCTGCTAGGACTGAGCACTAACGCTACATGTAGGTGTTTTGAATCCCCAGGAGCGTAAGTGTGTCTACATGTGTGTAGCTGATAATGGTGCACAGTTTTTACCTCACTTTTGTTGTGGTGGATGGAACAGTTTTTCGTTAGGGGATCATTTCAGGTTCGATGCAAATGATCTGCAAAAACATTCTGCCTACCAGCTCAACCCATGCGCCATCTCTCTTCCATGAGAACCTCCTTGATCCCAAATCCATGAAATGTGTGTATGAATTCATTACACAAAAAAAATGGACTGGTGGATAGAGCATTTCTTATTGTTTCCCCAACACTTTGGGATTTCATCAGCCTTAGGTATCAGGTATCCTTTACCTCTCAGATACAATGTTGAATACTAACACCTTATGAAATATGCATGTTATATGCTAAGATTACAGGTCAACCCTCCCTTGCAACCCTTATCCCACCCTCTTTGCTTTCTTCTTTAAAGGACGAGTAGAGAGGTATGCAATTCATCGTTTTCAGGTGACATCGCGGTTTTACGGGAACGCCCCCCCTGGAGGGCAAAACAAAGCTGCCTTCCACTTCCCCGCCGACGACGGCTCAGCTTTTACCACACTGACGGATAGTTTTTTTGTTCAATTTGATGCACAAACCAAAGAGGAGACAAGCCCGGGCTGTGTTTCTACCGAATCCCAGCTCAGAGCGAAAAAGCCAGAGAGGAGAGGAGATTGTTGGATTTGTGCAATTAGACGTGCTACTGTCCCGAGCAAGAACACTTCTGCTCAACCTGCCATGCAAATCAAATCGCACTAATTCCTCCTTCTCCAGCTACCCAGACTATCAATGGTGCACCATTTAATCTGTAGGAGTATAGTTCACTGGAAAATGGCACGAAATTAACAATCCAAAAATTGAAAATGTACAGAAACAGTACTTCTACCACACTGATCATTGAAATCAATTATATTTAATTCACTCGGCAGAGACATTAACACATTAATACTGTCTTGGTTAGTCTTTCCATGTTTCCAACAATCACCAACTCTGGTTTGGTTGAAATAAATCTTTGATTCACTGTTAGATGTGAGAATATGCATGCTCCGCACGCTGTTTCCCCCGCTCACAAGATGTTTGCAACCAAAGGTTGGTAGCTAATTAGCACACATCTTCCCTTTTGACGATGAATCATTTCTTGTCCTACACCTCCTCAACAGCATTATCGGCCCATCCAGATCAAAAGTACTGGTAACTGTCTGTACTTTAGTACGTATTCATCTTGGCAGCAGTATAAGGGATGGATTCTCCAAATGACATTTGTAATCATCAAGTACAGCTCTGGCAGGGACCTAGCTGTTTATAATGATTGAAATACAGCAGCAGATGCTGTATATGGGTCACTCGTGCCTCAGGCTTGCAGTTTGTTTATATATTTTCATTTTTTTCTCTTTTGAGAGGTGATCTAAACACTTGCGGGTTGCAAATGATAGCAATTTCACAGGCTTGAGCGGTAGCTCCATGGAGTTCCCAGTGTTAGTGGCCATGTCATACCATTGTTTTGCCTTTTTGTTCTCTGCACCAGTCACGTGACCCAAAACTATGAATGACATACCGTAGGATGGGATGAGTATTTTTCGGGTGGATCAATTCCTGTACACTGTTGATGGGGACTTATTAAAATAAGCTGATGGATGAACATACATCTCAGAAACATGCACTATTATATGTGCCTCCAAACCCACTCCCTTCCTGTGTGCTGGTGATATTATGCAATGGCTTCTAATCATTTCCCTTTCCATGAAGAGATGTCACATGAATGAGCTCATCAGGCAAAGTATTGGGGTCTGATGTCAGGAAGAGGCATGTGGCATGGACATAAGGATGACATAGCATCTGCATGTGTGTGTGTGTGTGTGTGTGTCTGCGTGTGTGTGTGTGTGCCAGTGTGCGCATGTCATTGCACTTGTGTAGGGCTGTGACAATGTTGGTATGTGTCACTGCCATCTTTGATTACAGCCCCAGCAGATTGGCTTCAAATTTGGCAGGAAGCAAAGATAAGTGTAGAAGATCTCACCTCCAGAATGGCAATGGGTGTAAGGCATGTGGTCCTACACAACTACACAGCTCCCCCCGGGTCGTAGCAATATACTGACGCATTCCATGATCACATGCACTGCCTGGAGAACCCTCTAAGCTCCCTTTTCAATTGTGATGTGTGTTGATATTGAAGGTTCAGTGACTGGGATGGGTAGCGAGGACAAAATTAATGATTGTGATGCCAGTGCCACTTCATGTATTCTGGTACGATGATTACCACTTTCAGCTTTTACAAAGAGCCTCAGTTGAGTTGACTTGTGGCTAAGCCATGGAGATAGATAATTATAGCTGTCGAAATGAGATGAGACAGCTGCATAGAATAGTTATTTCAGTGAACAAAATAAATAAATTATCTTACTTCAGGGATGGTTGCATTGACCTATAGCCACTTTGCAAAGGTTGAAGTCAAACATTAGACCAAACTTGTGGACAGTTTTCTTTATATTAGTGGATCATCCATCTAGTTTTGAGTGAACGGTGCCTTAACACCAAGTAGACTGTGTCAAATGAAAATATTTGGACTCTTTACGTAGGTGAAGATTCTAACATCAAGTACTTAAAACCTGAAAGAAATAACACGATTCCGGTTAAATGATTTGATGCACACTTTAAAAGAGCATTAGAGCTGGGCACAGCAACAAGAGCCCAGTTAAGACATCCCATGTTTTACTGTATACTGTATTGAATGCAGATCTTAAGTCAAGAACAATCACAATCAGGAATTCTCATGTCATTTGAGGAGTTAAAGGAAACCTAAAAACGTTCCAATAAGCACTTTTTTTGACATAGACACACTACCTTAGCTGTAATAGTAAATCCTGTGGGTACTAACCTATGTAATGTCCCTTCTGTCATGTTTTGTTTCATTATTTATTTATTTTTTTTTTCTAATTTACTTGACCTTGTTTGTTTGCCAGGTGAATTTGTAACAGGAAGGTGGAAGTGCCTCGTGTAATTCTCTATTATCATTCTGTTTTCTAAATTTGAAATAAAGACATTTAAAAAAAAAAAGAGAGAACAATCACAATTGAGAAAAATACATAAAAAATAACCAGCAATCAGTAAATCATTTCTGGAGATTCTTTGTTAAAAGTTCACACTGTTCTCTTACTTATCCTAAACACACTGACTTCCCAAGGCAGCTTCTACAACTAATGTGAGCTCTAGTTGATCGAGTTGTGTTGAACAATCTCCTTGTAGGTATCCCACTAATCCTTAACTTGACACACATCGCTGAGCTGCAACTGTGGAGAACCACTGCGTCACACAGTTTGTGTGCAGAGTAGCAACAAAAAGCTACTGTTAACTGCCCTTCTTGTGCACCTCTAGCAACTATATTGCACCTAAGCAACATCTAAGATGCAATCTTGGCAGGTGGATGTACAGGTGCAGTTTGTTACCAAAGTGTGTACCAAAACACACCTGCACAGTTAGGCTAGCATGCAGCCAGGACCAGACAGGGTGCAGGGTGACCACACCGATCACTGACAGAGCTTCTAGCAAGTTCAAATCCTACTGTAGATGGCAGCGTAAGTGGATTTTTCAGCCCGTAACTCTCTACCTGCCTCGTCTACCGCATCTGGATCTACTTCAGTTTGTAATTTACAATATATCCCAGGATTACTTTTGACAACCCTCCCCCCAAGAGAACATTGTATCCAGCTGTTGCTTTCATATGGGGAGGATATATGACATATTGAGGTGACACTAATAGATGTATAGCATTTAGACAGCAAACAAGGATGACACGATCCATTTGATGGGAAATAAATCCCAATCAGGAAAACATCATGCTAATGAGGGGAAACATACATAAATATAGATCACACACCTCTTCTTCCTCTTCAGTTCTACAGTTCTGAGTCACCAGAAAACCTGACACAGTGAAGCCAGAAAGGTTCATGCTAAGTAAATAAACCTGTGTATTATACCTCACATCAAAAGCAATAGTCGTGGTGTATATATGCCACGACTATGTACTCAGTAAATGCAGTAAATAGCCTGTGTGATACATCGTCTTACTGTGCGCGTCAAATACAGACATCAGGTCCCGCTGCAGCAGCAGAATAGCAGCTGTTGAGCGAGTCTCCTCCAACTCATTACCAAACCTCCACCTGTGACTTCCACCTGGATACACCATCAGCTCCAATTTCCACTGTAGGCCCCCCCACCTGGAGAGTGAAACACCCACTAGGCCTGTCCCCTGAGGCAAATTCAGTGTGTTTCTTTGTATTCAACGAAACCATATAGCCCTCCCAGATGGCACCATTACTGCCACCACAAGTACGACTAACTTACTGTTATTAACTATTAATAATGTTGTCATTATCTTTTTATGACTTTGTATGTTGTATGACTTTGGCCTCTTTCTCTGTTACTGGTTCAATCCTGATGTTTTCCTTTTTGTCAGGGTGACACAAACTATCCTGTTTGAGGGCCAGAAAGTGTATTTGTTTTTCCAGGTGACAAGTTAGGTCTGTGGTCATTTTGTGTGAGGAGCAATGAGTGCTGAAATGTCTCTTTGAACCCTGCGGTCTAATAAAAAAAAAAAAAAGAAAGGGGAGGAAATGACTCTCTTCTCTCTCTCCATCACAACAGCAATTTTCTTGGGCTCGTTCCGCCTGCCTTATGAAGAGATCCGGGACATTGTGCTGCAGGTGGACGAGGAAAGACTGAGCGAATCACTCATCCAGGTAAGACTGATGTTCAGTGTGGTGTGTTAGTTTTTTTTTCGCACACGCACAAACACACACACACTTATTTTTACCCTCTGAAAAAAAACGTGTGCGCTTTGAGTGGCAGCGAGTGAGAGAGACTTTCTATACACGTTCATGTGAAAACGTTTTTTTGTTTTTTTATTTCAGTGTCTGGCGCTTAGCTTGGCGACCCCATTTTACACCAACTATGGTCCGTATTTGGCACAAGTCTTTTCCCCCCATTCTCATGCAGACCATAGAGACCCCCTCCATTCATCCTCTTATAATGGATGATGAAGGACAAGGCTTGGCAAAGTCCCCCCCAACTCCACCCTCCTTTCCTCTTGCCTTTGTCTTAGACTATAATTGATGAGCTTCCTAAAGGCTACTTGTTATTGCTTCCATTTTATTTCTGTTTTTCTTGTCTCAGAACGCATTAATTGAAAGCAGGGCGGCAAGGCATCTGAGGTAGAGATGCACCACTTGAGAGCATGAGCCTCAGCTGCGATGATATGAGCTGCATTGTCCTCGTGTTAAAGCACTGAAGCAGTGCTGTTGTCTTTTGTTTGTTTTATTTCAGAAGTAGGAGGTGTACATATCAAGAGTGAGCTGCAAATGGAAGATTTCAATACAATAATGGCAGCAGCAATAATGTTGTTTTAAAACCAGCTGGGCATCATTGAAGAGCAGCTTTTCAGCTTAAATTCAGTGGTCTTTCCTTTCTTTAAAAAAAACAAAAAACAGTATATACAGACATTACCTTTGAATTGATATACAGTAAATGTCCTTTCCCACCTGGCTTTTCAACCAACACTTGCACAGGAGCTAGTCTACTCCTACCCTGATTGGATCCCAGAAACGTAAAAAGGTGCTGAGGCAATATATATTTAGATTTGGCCTATCTGGAGAGCTACCATGCAGGACTATTATTCTGAGCTCTGATAACCTTTAATTGGCTAGAAATCTGGCAGAAAGTACAGAGTATATGTTACGAGCTGGCAGACCCCCCCCCTCTGCTTTGTGAGGGAGAAAGGAAGTCAAGGTGTTGACCTTTTCTCACCTTCAGCCTTTCCGTAGCAAAAAAGGTGTATATCTGCCAGCAAGACAGCTGTGTCCCCAACACATCCCCACCAGGGCCTCATTGCACATATGTAGTCCGGGTGCTTACATGGAAAAGAGCCAATCAATCCACCATCAGCTAACATTAAACTGACTTTGACCAAGCTACCGACACTAAGCTGGTTTCAATACGACCAAAATTCAGCTGGCACAAAGTAAACACAAGGAAAATAGAAATGATCGAAACAAGCTGCTCCATCCATTCTCAGATAATGGCCGTGATGCAGTTACTTTGATACAGGCATCCGCTGTACCCTTCAATTTCATTTTGTTTATTGTTTCACAAAAAACAAACATTTGAATCAATGATGTTGGGGATATGACAGGTGGTTAACGTTAGGGTTAGGTTGTTTTTTTTATTCTTTCCACATGCAACCACCTTTTTGTTAGGGTTGCAATTGTCCCAATTACTTCGTGAATTTTCCTTTTTAATACATGTGAAGCAGGGCAATGAGGCTGGTTAAAAGCATCTGGGAACCAAGTGAATGTCACAGAGTCCAGGGGGAGGCGGGAGGACCAACTGAGTTAACGTATTGGTGCAGAAGGAGCACACATCTGGCAAGTGCGTCGCTGACGGCTAGATAATGATGCCGAAGACAGATTAAAGATCGGACTCTATTATTATTATTAGTAGTAGTAGTAGTAGTAGTGGTAGTAGTATTATTAATATTACTTTACAGTATACCATGTCTCCTCCTTTATGTTTAGCGTTAGCTAATATTGTTGAGTTGACCATAGTGTTTCTCCATTTAGTTTTGGTATTTTTTGTACAACAATAATACTCATGAGTGTTACAGAATTAAGCTCTAATCCCAATACTTTTTTAATTTACCCATAGTTATAATTATACCCCTTCAGTTTTGCTCTAACAATATTTTACAATGTTAGAGTATTCAATGTGAGTTGATCACTTGGGATTAAGACATAAAGAGATACTGTATATATATATATATATATATATATATATATATATATATATATATATATATATATATATATATATATATACATATATAGGTAAGCATCTTTCACCTTTTGGTTTTGCCCATAACTAAGTGATAACAAATTGATTTAACTGTACAAATATGTCCTTGTGTTGGTTTTAATTTTAGACTTTATATTATGTGTTAAAGTACTTATAATTTGAATTGGAGTCATGGAGGCAAAGCATATATAATTGATATGCATTACATTAGTTTTATTTAGATAAAAAAGAGAATTGATAATTGTTTATTTCAAGAGGTTTAACTTGACTTGAATTATATTTAATATGTGTCTGAACAGTGTTGAACTAATGTGAATACTTTAGACTGTATTCTTCCACTATAGCATATGTACTGTAGTGTTTTAAAATATATTCATGTGATGCTGGGAGCAGTAGGCCATGGCAAATTGTGTCCACTATATGTCTATATGTCCACTAGTGCATATTACTGAATTTGGCTGCCACACAGTTGCCAGCGTGGCTTTTGCTTCATATTGTGTATTGTGTTTGCTTGACAGCACAATATGCTGTTTTTACAACAGTTGCAACATTTTTTTAATCTCAATACTACACAATATTCTGAGATACCATTTGGCAAGAAAAAGTTTAGATTTGTGTTCATATGAAAAAAGGTCACAGATTGTATACTTGGACAACCCCCTGTTTAAATAAGAGTTAAATGATTATAAGATAAAACCATGCCCACAAATTTAACAAGGGAGTCAGAGACACAGGCCTAAGAAATACAGTTAGAGCAATACAAAGGCACTGAAGGGGAGCAAAGAGACTTCCTGCTGGGTGACACAGTCCTGAGTGTGGGCTCCATCTGCACTGTGCTCATCTACACTCATTATGCTGATTAATCGCTTTACACCACCCACTCTCAGCCACACGCCAATCACCATTTATCCACATGGACAACTGCACACACATAATGAGTAGGAAGATGCGTCTGAATGGCTTGGGCAATACTAAAAGGAAATGCATTTACAATCTTGCTAACGTTCGAAGGAGTCGGCCTGAAAATATAAGTAAGTAAAACACTGGAGTTGAAATGGTGAAAGAAAGAAAGAAGGGCCTAAACTTGTTGCAATATAGGGCATATGCAAGATGAAACCTATGTTGCCTTTGATCAGCCATTGCTTCACTACTCAAGTGTGCTCTTGTGGTTGTAAGCTACGTTTCACAGTTTTGATAGCGTGTTGCTACCTGTTGCTTCCGTGTTGAATAATTGGAACACGTGAAATAGGGCTTTGCCAAACAAAAGTGGCCCATTTGGTGCCAAATGTCACAATGCTGAGTAGTAGTTACTGATTCACCTACTACTGCGACCTTTATTGACACACGCACCGCTATCAGTAGTTAAGTAGCGTTACTCACATTGTATAACAAAAGGTGGTAAACAGGTTGTTGGTTTGATATCCTTTTCTCTTATGGACTGAGCGTTTTGTATCTGTATGTGTCGTTGATACACAGTGTTGGGTATTAATGAGCACTCCAACCTTGAAAAGGTGATACTGTATTGTACCCGACAGCTCCACAAAGCTCTCCTGTATTCATGTACTCGCTCTGATAAACAATGGCTCTGTTTTAACTGACCACATAGGAACATAGAATCCAGCCGAGTTCAAATATCTCCTTTTGTGTTATTTTGCAAAGAGGAATGACAAGCAAGCGGGTAATTGACAAATGTAGGGAATAGTGAAAATGGAAGGAAGCAAGAGGTGTTTATAATGCATCTAAAACTCTGTAACTCAATCTTATTATCTTCCTTCTCCGTCGACATGTCTAATGTAATGATCTGTCAGCAGAATGTGGCAGTGTGCTGGCCTTGAAAGTACCCCTACAATGTGTCAACCCTGGCATAGTGGATGCATAGGAGTTGATTGGCTCTCCTTATTCTGCATTAGGGCCCATCAACAGCCTCAGAGATGATGTACACGTCCCTGCATGCAGGCAGACAGTCCTGGGCCCTCACCATTCATCCAGACTCCACATGAAGCCTTGCATGAATCCACACTTATTTTCGTCCCCAATGCGACTAGCGTACAAACGTGCATACATACAGCGAGTGCATATGGATAGATGCCGTCTGTCTTCGAGTCCCTGCTGGATTTTCTCATTTATCATTTAACCAATACATGCATGTCAGGTCCATGCAATCTCTCTCTCTCTCTCTCTCATTCTTTCTCTCTCCATCTCATTTCCCTCCAATATTCCTCGTGCTGATGGACAAAGGGCACCTTCGTATATTAGGTCAGCTTCATCAAATTCAAAAAGGCGTCAGAGCCACCCCGACTACCATACGCTGTAGAACAATGAGATGAAGAGGACAATGAAAGACAATAATGAACGTCGGCTCAATGAAAACAGATTGGGCCTCAGAAAGCTTGGCAAAAGGTCTGCTTTTAAAGGGCTGACAGCCTGACAAAGCTATTCATTGCTATTGTTGGCTGGCAACAGAAGCTACAAAGGAAGGTTCTGTGGCCCTTGTTCGTGTGGGAGAGAGTCAGACACGGGCTCTTCGGCTTCAGGTATACTGGTTGCATTGTGTTCGCATTTGGTCTTGCACTACATAACGTCCGTTCGCCCCTAGATCTTTTTTAGAAGCACCCTGGCTAAGTGTACATGCCTCACTCACATTGTTTTAAATCATGACGTTGGCCGTTCCTTTGAACCTGCTGTCATTGACTTGAGTTCGCTCTCCTTTGGCGTGTTAATTTCTCCAAAAAGTGCCAAAAGCCTAGTTGCCCCAGGTAGAAGGCTTAACTGGCATACTAATTGTCTTTGGGTCCCATGCTGCATTCCTGCCAGTGGAACACAAGGAGGCCAAACAATGGCCAGATTATTAATAAGCACTTGTAGACTTGGATTTTTGATGGCGTATTCAACTGGTACACATGCGGGGGGGGGGGGGGGGTTGCGCATAATGGCTAACTGGAAAGGTAACTATAATGTGATGAGCTAGGAGCATACATACAATGTATTCATTACCATATTAATTGTATTATTTTGTTATTGTAGTGTCATTACTTAAGATTGTTCAACCATAGGCCGTAGATTTTGTTTTATGTTGTTCTGTTGTGGCAATGGTCTCTGGATTTTCTTTTTAAGATAAGTTCAAGTGGCTGACGCTGTTGTTATTGTTGTATTACACATGGTTTGCAGTCTCTGGGTGGAACTGTGTCCAAAGGCGTTCTTAGGAAGATTTCTTACTTACAGTAGAAGGGATTAAGTGGTATTGGTCTCCAGGAATTTAGATTAATGCTTAACAAATGTACTCACTAAGCTCTCCAAGCTCTCTCTCTCTCTCTTTTTGTCTTTCTCATGTTGTTGTTCGTGTGCAATTATTCTCCTGGACTACCTTGCATTCCCTCGTAGCTTAATTGGCTCATCTTGGGAGATGTTACAAAGAAATTACAGTTTACACACTAAAACATTTCCTACAGTAAATGTCCTACCCTCTTGTAATGCCCCCCCCCAGGCAAATATAAGCTCTTTTTTAAGGTCTAATCAGCTTTTCTACCTCCATCATGCAAAAGCAGGACATTTCTCCTTGTGCACTATATATATATATATATATATATATATATATATATATATATATATATATATATATATATATATATATATATCCATTTTGATTCATCACTACATAGACCTCAGTGGATCAGAGCTAATGCACGTTTACAAAGTATATATTGTTGGCAACTTAAGTCGCCCACTGAAGTTCAAAAGTTACATCAAAATACCAGCAGTGAAGTAATTCAGATTCAGACTTCTGCACAGGTGCGTAACTTGATTTAAAATGACTCACATGCCTTCAGGCTTGCCAGGATTTTCTGAGCTTTTTGGGAACAAGGTTTTCAGTGCACCTAACTTGCTTTATCTATTTAAAACAAGGGCTTGACTTGAACCCCAAAGAAATTGTGAGATAGAAAGTCTGCCAAGTAAGTGGGTGTGGGTTCAGTAATATTTAAACGATTCATATGTCTTGTATTGTCACTCTTGAGTCATTTATCTTAATTAAAGTTTGCACTGTAGTGCTTTAATTAAATGTGTTTCATGGATATGATGTCATATGTTTTAAATGTATAATAAGCAATCGCTGTGTTTTAAAAGTTCAAATAAGAACAAATCAAACAGTAATGCAATTTGAATTATGTCCATAATGTCTTTGTCTGTTGACCAGCTTTTATGAAAAGACGCACATTGTAAAACTGGGATTAGGATTATGCACAAATTCAGGCCCACAGGCCAAACGTGACCTGGACCAGTTCCACGTAGCTAAAGAAAGAGAAAGATAGGAATCTAGGGAATTAACAAACCGTAGACACAACACAGACTGAGGATTTATTCCGAACAAACAGTAAGAGCAGTGTTGTAGACTGCTGCAGAGCAGCTCTTGCCCAGAACGTGTTATGTGAACTAGCTGCTTGAAAATGAGGGAGTCATCACTAAATGTTTAAGCACGCCCCGTTTTTTTTGGTGTGTGTGTGGTAAGCTAACTCTAGTCAGTGGATGATATGTCCCTGGGGGCTTGTTTTGTGGAATATCAAAGTGGCTTCTTAATGTTTAATGTCTGCCAGTGTATTTTATATTACCCCATCTCCTTTTCAAAAGGAAAGGCTAATGACTAATACTGCACCGCCGCTATTCATTTGTAATTAGCAGTGCGCTATTCTGTGTGCAAATGCACTAATATCAAAGAAGTCGTAGAGAAGTGTCCAGCATCTCTTGTATGTTAAACTCAGCATGTCTTAATGAGTATACGTGTGCGAATCATAGTGAGCACTCATTGGTTTGACATACTCGGGGCTTCTGGTAAACAGTGGGAAACATTTGTGTTCAGTTTATGATTGAAGATGAGCAGTAGAACGTTGCACATGTTAAACCAATGTCTGCAAAGCCCGATCAAGTCAAACTGTTAAATAATACGGAAAAATAATACAGTTGAACGGGAAAAACAATGTCACAGCACGATGCGTATTTGTATAGTCATATCATACCATATGTAAGACTATATTGCTGGGTCAGACCAACACCTGTTACAGCATATTTCTCATCTCTGTGACCTTTGAGTTTCTTATTTCAATATAAGTGTAGTGGTGAGAACTCACCTACGTGTCTGCATGTTATTTTACAGCACCCCTGAGGCGCCTATCTTGCTCTGTGTGCACTTGTTGAGTTAATATCAAATGTCATATAAATGACACATATATATATAAAACTATATATATATATATATATAAATATATAGTTGCCTTTGTAGACAGTATCACTATATATAATTTCAGTTCATTTGTAAATTGTATGAAACGACACAGTGTCTCACATGAAACTATAATACGCACTGACGCGGTCGTCTCACAAGTCATTAACAGTTTTCGGCTTTGCACTACTTCTCTTCACCTCGCCATGGCAACAACCTTTCCTCCAGGTCTCACAGGAGTCTTTCGTACTAGCCATGCTTGTTATTATTGTTTATCCCTCTTGTCAATCACACGGATCACCACGACGCTCATCCATATGCATGAGCCCGTTCAGTTCACGTGGCAGCTCATTGGCTGCGGGGGTCTGGCAGTGCCCGTGCCAGCCTTTTGTTCTCCGCTGTAACAACAGGTGATTGTAGCAGCCTTGGCACATTGTCGGGCATCATTTGCATGGTGTAAAAGTGCACATGTGGGGCAAGGTGATAAGTATTGCTGTGCAGAGCGCCTGTTGGATTAGAGCTTAAGCAGGAGAAACGGGATCCCCCTTGGGCTTAATTGTGGTTTATTTTGGCACGCGGCACATAACTGTCTTCGGCATCAAATGCTAATTTAACAATGAAATGCGAAATACATTATGCTGATTAGGGCTGGAAGAATAAGACAGAGAAGGAGGAGAAGTATTGAATAAACAAAGTAAAGGCAGGGGGAAAGAGAGGCACAGCTCGGTACAACATCAAATGTGCCTTAGAAATTGATGGCCAAAGACCTCAGGTGCTACATGTACTTTTCACCGATCATCACCACGCTGCTGATCTGTAGCTACAGGGTCCAGGCCAGGCACTCGGTCCTCAGGTTGAATACTGATTAAAGCTCTCACACACACACACACACACACACACATGCATACTTACAGACAAGTTCATGCACAATACAGCACAGCAGTAAAATTTTGATTAGGTGGACTCCATGCAGCTTCTCCTCAGGCACACTGGGTGCTGTGTTTTCTTAACTGAGTCAAATTTGTTTTCTGTTTTCACTCTCCAATTCAGCGTCTTTTGTTTCTGTGACAGATGGCACATCACTCACAGAGACGCTCACAGACAGACACACTCACTCCACAAAGAAATTAATTTCTATTACTGTTTTGCCATGCTAGCTCTCTTCTTATTTGATTGACAGTCTCATCATATACCAGCACTGCATAAGGGTGACTGTGTGAGACGTTGTCGAAAGAAGGATAATCCCAAATGAGAGGTGATTTAAATGCGGCGCAGTGCAGTTCCTCCCCTTCTTTCCACCTTTCCAACTTGCATACGGCTCGTCTTCATGTCTTAAGCGAAACAGTTTTATCAGTGTTGATATCATTAAATGAGCATATATTTGAAGCGTATTCCCCTCGCAGTTAATATATACGATTCAAGTCCTGAGGGCTCACAATAGATTCAGGTTCGAGTGGAATACGCTTTCAAAAATACTTTGTTTACGTCTTTCTGTCTCTGTTTTTTTTCTCCCTCTCTTACTCTTTTCTGTCTCTTTCTTCACCAAATTCCATCTCTGTGTTTGGCTCTTGCTTCTTTATGTAAACCGCCCTATTTGCTTGGTTAATTTCTCTCTTAATCCTGCTTCACACCTTCACAATCTAAGTAGGTGCTCAGGTGTGCACATTTACAAAAATAAAATAAAAAAAATCCTCCATACTTCCTTCTAAGAGACACATTTAATGTCACAGATAATCTGTCAGGTTTTCCAGCCCCAACCCTCAAATTAATCCCCCCCCCCCTCTATCTCTCGCTCAACCTTTTTTTTTTTACCTCCCTCTCACTGCGTTTGTGTCTTTCTTTCTCAGACTACATTTCTCATTTGGTTTAATGCGATTTTAGAATCTGCCACACTCAGTTTGTTGCCTGTCAACATGTCACTGTAGCTTTCCTCACAGTGAGGTTTGAGGTGTTTGTGCTGTTTGGCAGGGTGTATATTCTGTAAGACTACAACGGCCTAACTGGTGGCCATTGTTTAACATATTCACCTGTTGGATAAGATTTGGCATTCGTTGCTGTTGTTGTTTGTTTGTAAATGTTGCTTATATTCATGAAACACGTATAAGATAACCTGCATTGTTATTGTAAATGCTTAACGTTTTTATATAAAACAGATGTGTACATTTTGTTGTTGTAAAATTAACAAAATATTGAGACGAGGAATCCAATATTTTAGAAGGTGCCGCACTCACATTTTACTGAGCATTATCTGTCAAAACTGTCCCCATTCTCGTAAACAAAAACACAACTTGATAGCCTTTGTTCCACATCCACATATTCATTGTTCAGTTCTGTGTTAGTAACCTTTTGTTTGAGATGGGTGCTGTCTTCACCCACAGACTATTATACAAAGTTACTCTTTTGACTCTTAGTGAAAAAAGAAAAAAATGAAATCCCATGTCTTTTTTAGAACTGTCAAGCGTTGCTTTCAGAAGTTAAGGCTTGTAGGATGTTGAGAAGCCTGTCTATTATTTTGTTATTGATTGAAACTGAAGTCTTCACTGATTTGCCATGAGCCAGGTAAGGGAGCCTGCTGAGGTGTCACGGCAGGGAGATGGCACTCCCACGTTGCTCCACATCATCAAATCATGGGCAGAGTACCTCGTGTTTCTCTATCTCCCAAAATTGAGGAGAAAATCAATTAAAAAGGAGAAAATCACACCTGTCAAGCACATGGCAGACATGGCTCCTCTTTTTGTCTTTGTTGTAGACCTCCCATAAGCCTAGTAGAGAGGAACACAGTTTACTCCCATCATCTTTTAGACATCAGGGGATTTCTTCTTTATTTAACCCGTCTTATTAAAGCCTTTATTGCTCTGAGAAAAGCTTCATCGATTGACGTGTCTAAGATTAAATCTCCAGATCTCTTGGCTTTTTTTTTTTTTTTTTATCACTTTGACATTACTGCGTGGAATATGCTTCTCTGGGCTCTAATTATATTTCAAAAGGCAGGGGTCATAAACTAGGTGTGGAACATGTTACATATCCTGCTCCACACACACCAAGGACACAATTCATCTTGGCTTAATATGGCACAATATAATAAATATACACCTATACAACATACACCAGAAATTGTTCTTGATCCATATGTGGAGTGGCGCACACTTACTGACATTCATTGTGTGCTGCTGACTATCAAAGCATCTTCACTTTGCACTACATCAGCACATGCTGTTTTTTAACAGCATGCCGTGCTGTAAACTGTACGGTTAGCTGTGTGCCGGGTACATGCTTAATACCCCCCTCTTTTAAACTCGTATGACTGGAAGCTAGTTGACAGCGGCAGAGATCAAAGTGTGGAAGCGAAAACCCCACAGATACTGTCATCTCCTACAAATGTTTAGTGAACCGTAACCTGTATCTCATTACTTTAACCTCACAACCGCTTTTCCATTCCTCGAGTATACCTTTCACGGCCTGGTAAGCAGTAGGGGCAATATTCCAGTAATATTTACTTTATATGGTGTTTTTTTTTCTGTATATGTACCAGAAAATGTACAATTCCAAGTTAAAGTGATGGAAAAGCACCAGTAACAGTGTTGTGAGGTTCTCTCAGAGTCCTTAAGTGGACCTGCTGACATGCTGACAGTACATCTGTAATACATGGATTGAGTATTTTTGTGTAATGATATCCTCTATCTGTTTCCGAAAAGGATAGCAGCCAAAAACAATTGTCTGAACAATAATCTTGACGGTTATTCTTTAAGTTGAAAGTTGACACATTTTGACAGGCAGGCACATGTCGTGTATTTGGGTCTTTTCACACTGATGGAAATGAATTGTGCTCGTGCATATGTTATTGGACCACCGCTGTCCCTGACAAAGATTGATTATGATCTTTCTACTGAGCATGTTCTTGATTGGCAGTTACTAATAATATGTATTTTAATGATCACACCCAGAATTTACAAAAGCCAGATTTTGTGAGCCCGATAAAGATATGCGTACCATACATACACCGCTGGAAATCTTTTGAGCTGTGACACTCAGCAGATATAGAATACATCTAGAAATGAAGGCCATGGCTGTTGTTTCAATGTAGAGGCAAACTGCCACGCACAGACCTTGACAGCATTTCTGAAGGACAACCTATTGAAAGGAGCAGAATACTGAAAAGGTATCCATGTTTGGAACAACCACATTGTGCCGTTTTGCTTTGTTGTTAGATAGCTTTATCTTGGCTTATGTGCTGATATGTTGCGCCCTTCATCTTCGCCCCAAGGCAGTAAATGAATGTGTAGTGTTGCTAGCATACTTCCTGTAATCTCTCCTAGACCACTGTGTGCGTCTGGTGGCCTGTGGTGAGGAGTCTGGCCCAGCATCTTCACCCAGTCTCCCACATTGCCTCACATATGGCGCTGCCTTTTGTGTCAATTGTGCTCTATGGGGTCTCTAATAATTAACAAGATGACAGACGAACGAAATGACAAGCACAAGGTGGATTCGATTTTCCATTACCTTGTCTTCTGTCTGTGTTTTTCCAGAGGATTTAGCTGTAGCATTTTGAAATGTTAGAATTTTCACCGCAAAACTTCCAATCCATTCTAATGTAATTACAAAAGCCACTTTGGAAATGGCAAATCCAATGAATGTTAGTAGTTCTGTGTGAATGCATGTTTCTTTATGTCATCATAGTTTACTGCATGCTGACAAATGAAAACAAAGTTGTTTCCCAGAACAACATACATTATAGAAATGGGCTGAATTACATTCACCAGGCTCAGCCGAGGGGACCTCAGTCTCAGAATGATGTTGTTTTTCTTTTGCCTTTCCCTTATGAAGAAGGAACCGGGCATACTGTATGAAACAGCATCAGGAAAAGTTTCTTTACAAAAGGTCATGAGTGAATAATTAACAACATTAGCTTTGTGCTGAATACAAAATA
The DNA here is from genome assembly GCA_032191485.1 of Leptoclinus maculatus. NCBI lineage: Eukaryota > Metazoa > Chordata > Actinopteri > Perciformes > Stichaeidae > Leptoclinus > Leptoclinus maculatus. The sequence goes on from JAVDOI010000011.1 coordinate 7,203,013, forward strand.
TATTCATTGCTCTCAACCAAAAGGAGAATACAAAAGGAAACCCGTGTGCCCAGTCATCATTTAACTCCATAAATCCATCCTTACAAATCCAATTACACAAATATGTTTCTTTTTTTTTTGTACTTTCTTATATCATCAACAATCCTTTCTGCTTCAGCTGATATGATCAAAAGCCTTCATTATCACGGCACCATCGCTTGCCGCAGACCCTAATTGGAGCTTCAGCAAAAAGCAAGCAACATTTGATATAACGGCTCCCTCCCAAACAGGAATGCCAGGCCTGCATTATGACTTTCTTTTTTATATTGCTGCATTCCCTGAGGGAAGGGATAGAGATGTCATCATTAGTGGGCAATAGACACTGGCCGTGGTGCTGAGGTCTATAGAGTGGTCAGCCAGGGCCGTGGCCCAGCAGCAGTGTCCGCTCTCTGTTTTTCTTGTCTGGGCTCCCCATCTGGTCACGTGACCCTGCGCCAACCTGCTCCCACTGAATACATTTGGGGGAGCTAATGAGGAGGGAAGCTTTGTGAAGACCTGGAAAAGGGCACCTCTTCCTCTTATTCTCCTCTGAGAAAAAAGGAGGGAAAAGTTGCTGTGGTCAATTTTATTAACTTGGCTGACCTTCACACAAACAATTAACATTTACAGAAAACACAGTCCCTCCCATTATCTTCCTCATCTTCATCTTAATCTTCAACCTCACCTCCAGCAGCATCTGCAAGAGGAATTTAACAGGCAAGTAGCAAATGAATGGCAAAAACCGCTGCATGTGCTTTCAAGACGATTGCAATGTGGCGTGGATTATACAGTAAAGGTCAGTCATCTGAAGGTCCCTGACATGTTCGGTAATTGGCTAAGGGCCACCACAGTCGCAGTAAAAAGCCAACCGTGAGCAGTGGATTAGTATCCTCCTATCAAGACCACCAGAAAACCTCCACGCATTCTCACTGAAATCTGCTCTAATAAAGATAGAGACATAAGGATGGAACATATTTTTTTTGACAGTGTCAGAACCCAAAGGAAGTTTTCCATATAATCTGTATTAATTTACGAATGTATGACAAGCCTTATTGTACATGTATTTACAGTAATTGTTCTTCCGTGGTTTTAGAAAAAATGCCCCCCACGGGCACATACTTGTTTAATGGTTGTTCGGTTAGCTAACTTGTTCGGTTAGCTAACAGATTTGCTTGGTTGGACTCCTTCTCTCCTGCGACTGTGTAAGTTACCCTGTCATGCTTGTCTGTGAGGGGATTGTTATCCTGACATGGACAGAAAACGAGATTTGCATTAACAGTAGCTCTCTCTCTGTGTTTTTGTCTATGTGTGTGTGTGTGTGTGTGTGTGTGTGTGCTCTCCCATTTGTAGAACCTGATAAAGAACCTGCCGGAGCAGAAAGAGCTGAATGCGCTAGCGGAACTAAAGGGTGAATATGAAGAGCTAGTGGAGTCGGAGCAGTTTGGCATTGTGGTGAGTATAATTTCCTGGAGACTACTGGATCGCCCCAAGAGACTACACAGTACACACAATCATACTCCCAGTCTGCTGCAGTCAAACACTTGCAAGCATGCACAGTTGAGAAATTCATTTTTTTTTTTTGTCCCCCTTCATTGCTCGCTCGCTCTGTCTCTCTTTACCTCGCACACAGGCTCACAAACATACACTGCATGTTAACACCGTTGTCTGTCTTTGTCTTCCTCCTTCATTGTTTCATACACTGTTTTCTGAGGCGGACTGCTGGATTTAGCAGTTTAGCAAAGGACCGGGGAATTAAGCAATAATTTAGAGGGATACCTTCCTGTGAGTTGCAGTAATGTTTAATTAAAAAAGCTAACCATATAAAGGGCATATTTAATAAAAAAAGTTAAGTTTTTGGCAGCCCAGCGTCAATATTTTTTTAAAAAAACCTTTGACTCTTGCTAAGAACGCTTAAATTGCTTTTGATTAGCAATCCGCAACAGGAACTCGGTGGATGCCGTATTTCTTTAACATCAACTGTCAATGTTTCCTCATGATAAAACCCTAACCCTAAGGCTATGAATCGTGTCAGTTAGAAAGTTCTTTTGAAAAGCGTGCCACTGCAGTCAACCAGCTTTGGTGATGTTTCTCAAAGCCAAAAGTTTCATCTATCGCATCGATAGGATAAATAATGCTGTGAGTGAACATATTTTAAATGCAGAGTATAGCTTTTCGCAAAGTAATCTATTTTTTTTTTCCCCGTCATCAAAAGAACTAGGTGTTCCCCAGACAAATTTGATTGATTTGATTAGAAAGTAATCACAGCCGGAATTAAGTAGGTAAACATTTTTGGCCCAATCTGCAATTTGACTTTATCTATTGACACATCTGATGTTTTTAAGTTAATGATGAAATGTTTCACACATGCTCAGACTCCAATCTTGCTTCTGTGTCAACTAATGCTTTGACATTTTGACCGACAACTTTTCCCTCACCGACCTGTGTTCTACCTGTAATATTCCAGCTATAAATGAGGGTGACTGAAAAGGCAGAACTGTACTGTAAATCAGTTGTAGCAGAGGGGGAGCTACATCATCAAGCCGTTCTGACCTTTCCACTTAGTTACAGCTATAATTACTTTTTAATTAACTCCTCTTTCCATCCATTTACCAAGTGAATACACAGCACTTTAAACAACTGTAAAATGAAGTGTTATCTTTGAACTTAACTTTACAACGAGATCATAGAGGTACGTTACATGAATTTACAAATGAAATGTTCAATTAGACCCAAGGGTCGCAGATGTGCTCCAGCTCCCCGGCTATGTTCTTTATTTGTTGAGGGCTTCTTTTGCCTATGTCTTTAAGGAGATGCAATGATGCAGGGGTGGCAGTTTCCCTGGTGATCTCACCAATTTTGTGATCACATACCTCCCCTACTGATGAAGTACCTTCTCAATGCAGAGCTATTTAGTTCCCTTGGGAAATAAGCTGTGTTCAAGCTTTTTCTCTGCCCGATCTGTCACCAGTGTGCTCGCTTTCATTGTGATTTCTCCTTATTGTATACAAATCAATTCAAGTGAGGGAGAGAGAATGAGTATGAGCTTATGTGTGTACGTGTTAGTGTGTGTGTGTGTGTGTGTACATGTACACATATGCTTTTGTGCAAGAAAGTGAGGTGGGTGGGTATGTTTGTGTGGAGGGGAGAGGGGGGGTTATTTGACAGACAACTTGCCCATACACATGAATAATTTTAAGCAGTAATGAAACATTATGTGTCGGACCTGAAGGTTGCCTTGAAGCACCGGATTATGCGTCAATCTGTAGAACTCGTCTGTGGTTATGCCGCTTTGCCACATATTTTACACCCAAAACCCTATTTGTTTTAATTCCCTTCCCATTGTCGGAACTTTTTTTTTTTTCCTTTTTTTTCTGGCTTTAGTGATTCCACTCGTAAAGCCCACAAGTATTGATTGAGGCTGTTATATTATTCATGACAAAGCTGTTTAATGGGAGATTCCTTTATCCATATGAAAGTCAGAAGGGAGGCAGGAAAGAGGTTAATCCTATTTGCTAAAGAGGGTAGTTGATGTTCCATTCATTACAACTAGTTGTAGCTGTAATTACACTCAACGTGACGGTTGACGGCAAGGTTGTGTAACTTTATAGGACTTCTGCTCCCTCGCGTTATTAAAAGTTATTTTAGAAGCCCACTTTCTAAAGTAACTTGAAAATAAGTGAGATAGAGAGGAACAGAATTCATGTCCATAAAAGTCACGATTGCAAATCTTTATTTTCCTTACTATGGAACCATTTCCTTCAAGTGCAGTTTGCCTGTCAAGTGAGCCGCAACTTATCAGTTTTTGCTCTTTACTTTAATACATACGTTTTTTAAAGGGCGGATCACACAAGTAATGGGCATGCTCTTTCCTGCCCTGCAGAGAACACGCGTGTTTAGTTTGAAAATGAATACCAATGGTAGCAGGTGTTCTTACTATATTTCCAGGAAAACTGCCTAAAGTTAGTGCACTGAATTATAAAGTACTACTACTTTGTTTATGCATTTCGATTTTCTTTTCATTTCATGTTTCAGATGAGTTCTGTCAAACTCCTACGAGCGCGTCTCAACGGCATTCTGTTCAAACTGACATTTGAGGAGCAGGTGAATAACATTCGGCCAGACATCATGAATGTGACATTTGCCTGTGAGGAGGTGAAGAAGAGTGAAAGCTTATGCAAACTCCTGGAGCTGGTGTTGCTGGTTGGCAATTACATGAACGCCGGCTCAAGGAATGCCCAGACGTTTGGCTTCAACATGAGCTTTCTCTGCAAGGTAACACACCAACCAACGCCGCCGCCGCACAACACCAGATGAACCCCGTGTTTGTGAAACATGTCTGAAACATGAACTGACATTAACATACGAGTAAAAATGTATTTATACATTTGTTCATATCCGTTAAGAGGCATCGCACAAATGAGGTTCAATCCAAGCCACGGGAGATCACAGAGAATTGTTGTAAACGCTCAATTCAGGGTTGCAGGTGCATGAAGTAACACGTCAAGCAAATTACCTTTTTTCACATTATTGTTGAGTGCATATTTTTGGCGAAGGTATATAAGTGATTTCTGAAGACAGAGAGCGATTGTGCTGAGTGATTTAAGTAAAAACTGGAAATGTTTCCACCGATGCGGAACCCCACAAAACAGATTTCTTGCCTCATAGTGACAGCAGGAAACGTACGTCTACATCCTCATACATGAATAATCTTTATAACTCCAACTAAACATACAAATCCACATAATCTTAATACATTTAGTGAAAACGTTCACTATTTGTGAGATGTCACTGAGATGTAATTGCATCATGCTTTGAAAGTATGCATAGATATGTAGGCATGTAACTCTCAGTCAGACCTGTCGCATGTAAGCTCTCAGATAATAAAGACGTGCTAACAAGAGTTGTCGGCCGCATTAAGGAAAGGTGGTTTAACGAATGTAAACAGAGTCTCACGACATTATTTTAGCCTCAAAGTACTTAACAGAGACTCGATCTTCTAAAATCTGCAGTACCTATCAAATGCAAAAAACCATGATGAGGCGTGGAGCAGAGTGGAACTTGAGCCGGAAAGAGGCAGCAGCTGTGTCCACTGACAAAGCATGCAAAGTGTTAGAGAGAGGACTGGCAGCCATGCAAACACAGCTACACTAAGCACAACCAAGCTCTTGTAGCAGACTTGTTCTGCTACTCTCTCTCTTTCTCTTTCTCTCTCTCAATCTTACATTCGGCAGGGAGTAGCCGTGTCGCCATTCACATATTTGTATGTGAATTTGTTTAGCATTAGAAAAATCCGAATGGAAACATGGAAAAATTTGATAAAACTTTCTCAATTGCGAAAAATAGGTTTTTACTCATGCTTGAGGTGGTTTTTGCCGATGTGGAAAAAAGAGCTGATGAGCTAAATGGATTATGGAAATGCCTTAGCAGAATAAATTCAGACGTAGCAAACATTTAACTCATCTGCTTCTGCTGTGAGCTTCTTTTAGGATATCCTCGTAACATATGAATGCTTGTCTTTGTCTCCAGACAATATGAAATGTGGCCACAGACACAGCCTCATGCACAACGCTTAAAAAAAAGATGAGAAAAATCAGACCAAGTTCACCTAAATGTTCAAAATTCTTTCATAGCAACTGCTCCACAGACTAGCTTGACACAGCAGATGTAAACTCTAGGTATTTCAGCCCACATTCTCCTCCCCATCCTCTATCTGCGCTATCTATTATGCAAGGGCACTGTTGCTGCATCCTGTGCTTAGTGCCGCCCAAAATTATTGTGATTGGTAAAAAAGAAAAACAAACAAGTCAGAGTGATGATGCTGCCTCGAGCTAGACCATTCATTAGTGCTGACACAGCGCTGTGGAGATATGTCGGGCTATGCAAGACTGCTTTCAGAAAATAAAAAACAGCTAGAAAATCAACAGCGTGTCAACAAATTAGGATTTTATTGTGAGCCAAAACATGACTTTGTTGTCCTGTCCCTTTCAAGTAGTTTTGGCAGTATGGTGCTTTTGTAGCATAGGCAACAGTATACGATGTCTTATCTAATTGATGATGAAGCTGATGCCTTCAGAGTGCTTCGAGAACTCGTGCTGGTGCTGAAGAAAGGGCAAGCCGCCCCCAACACTGCCTTAGATTGGCAATCAAGCTGTGGGGATACATAAATTGCAAAATCCATCTTTAAAGCAGCCTGTGTAAGATTTTGTGACACTTTTGGAGGCGTTATTCTCAAACTCCCTGCTGTTCGGAAAGCGGTGCTACAATGGGTATAAGCATAAAAACCATCATGTGAAATAGATCAGTCATGTTACGTTAAAAAACACTCCACATGGGATTTTTTTAATTTGGGAGATCTAATTGTGAATGCCAAAAGCCACACTTAACACACATTATGAAGCCGGCCATCTTGCAGGTGTGAAAAAAGGGGCTTTGGTACAGTGAATCCAGTGTGCCTTTCGTATTCCTGAAAGCTGACTGAATCAGTGTGGAGTGTCAGTGGAGAGCCTGGTAATGCCTCGGGAGGCTGATTGGGCCATTATAGATGGACAAGAAAAAAAAGTCTGCTTTCTCACTTTAGTCAATCAAGTAAATGGCCCCCCGGGTGGCATGTCTAGGGTACCTAATGGGCTCATCAGTGAGGAGGAGGTTGATGATGGGAATGAGCAACAAGGGGAAGGGCATAGGCTGACCCATCTTCGCGTTCCAACTTCAGCCACTCCACTACAGCCCCCCACGTCCTGCCAAGGACACCCAAATATCCTGGGAGCCAGACTGGTCACATATATCCCTCAAGCCGAAACATCAGCTCCGGCTTCACAAGGACAGCGGTTGAAATGTGGATTCCATGTCACTATAGCTTAGTGTGAAGAGCGTGTGAGCAAATGTCACGATAGAAAAGGATTTTGTACGTATGCATTTTATTTCACAGAATACCTGTATTGTAAGAAAACTGCATAACAATCCACAGACGATTATAGAAGTGACTAGTTACATAATGACACATATTGGATAAATGGATCAAACCATCTGCTGCTTGACTAAAAAACAAAGAACTAGTGTTTCTCTTGGGTTTCATCCCAGTCTTACTAAAGGCGGGAAAACACTTCTAACATGCTCTGCTTTATAATTACGACCACATGGCAATGGTTTGTGTTGATTTTAAGTTGAACAACATGGGCTAAATATTAGGCACTTGACTCGGAGTCATCTACTCAAATTGAGTTTGACTTTGTCATCCGCTCAATGTGTGGATTTATATCACTATATGTCCCTTCTATTCACAGAGCTCACTCTCAGCAGTGTGGCCTTGTGGCTTTTTCCTGTTTACGGTATACACGATGTTCATTTTCTTCTTCTAATACAGCATAATATAAAACTGTATGATCAAGTATACAATGCGTTTGCCCTTACCTGCTGCTCCATCTGCAGAAGTTAAATTGAGCAATCAAGGCCCGACGATTCTTCTGTTCGTGTGAGTGCTCTATATTCCCACCGCCACTTCTTCTGTTAGTAGTTAATTATTGTGTTATTTATTTATATTCGATCTGGATATTCAAGTGGAAGTGAGTCTGCTTGTAATGCCTTGCCGATCTGAATGATGAATATATTGGAATGCGTTGTGCTAACTAGTTAGGGATTTGAAATAATGCTACCTCAAGGCAATTTGTGTTATGAAAGTTTGAATGATATCACTGTTCAGAATTTGCTTTCGGCAAAACATTAATGAAGAGGCATTTCCCATCTATTTCAAATGAGCAGATTTGTTTGAAGGAGTATGCATTTATTTACATTCCATCCAGCTCAGCCATTAAAACATAATGGGATACGACACATAAGCTATTCAAGTAGAGCATTCCAAAGCTCAGGAGCTCTGACAGTAAAAGCCTTTTTTTTTTTCCACGTTTGGCTTTTAGCACAAACTTGAAATTTGCCACGGACAAGGGATGGACTAGGATTAATATCAGCCCTAGACTTTGACATAGACCAGCTCACTACAACCTGTGCACAGATACTCCACAGCCCCCTGGCACAGTTCTCACGATACCGTGAAGCTGGATCGACTGGAATTCCTGATGTAAAATAGTGTGAAAATAGCACCAGCACCTTGGGTTTCATGTAGGATTCCCCCTGCCCCTCACAGAGATAGCTGATTGTGTTATCTCAAGTCTTTTTTTATCTCGGCAAAGTACGTTTGAAAACAGTCTCTTTGCTCCTGGTCCCCTTGCAAAATGGGCAATGTCCATGTGTTTGTTACACATTCCAATGTTTCCAGACGTATGCACCTTTTTGCTTGGTAATCACAGTTTTGGGTAAAACAATAAACAAATAAAAAATTTGAAATCCATGAAATTAAATTGCGATCACCCAACGTGAGCAAAAGATTGATCCTCATCTAATGAAAGTGTGTGTTTTTCTGCAGCCTCCGACTTCCTGCAATTGTTTCAATTCACTATTGCCTAAATGTGTGTGTGTGTGTGTGTGTGTGTGTGTGTGTGTGTGTGTGTGTAAGTGTGTGTACACTTCTCATATGTGGGCATGTCCAAATGCAGGCTGCTTACAGTGAGGATATTATCAGTAGGAGTGCACAGAGGTGGCTTGTGATAATTAGTTTACCCAGCATGCCATTCGAACAGCATGGCAATCACGGTGGGGAATGAATATGAAACAAGTTTGATGTGGAGACTCCGGCTTCTGTGTATGAACACATGCATGCACGCACACACACACACAGATACTTGGCAAACACAGAACTTTCATTCAGACTTCCGTGCCACACTGTTTTATTCTCATGGGGTGCACCATCATTTTATGTGTGCATGCATGCACTGTACGGTATATGAGCGTTTGCATTTGTTTTTCTAGCCATCTGTCTTTGGAATGCGAAAGTATGTTGTGTTTCATAATGCATTTGTATTTGATTAAGTCGTCATCTACTGTGTCTCTATCCGGTCCCTCTTTTGATACTGGAGATTGACTCATTATCTTGGTGGCCATGTACCCGTACCCACAAGGGCATAAACAGACTTTGTTCTTTTTGTGCAACCACAGTTGTTGCCATTATGTATGCACCTTAATCATAAGGCTGTGCAGCGCATTGAACGCATTAATGAGTGTAAAAACATCTGGATTCATAAATGATTTTCTTGTGTTGTTGTTTTTTTCTTTCTTTTAGCTACGAGACACTAAATCCATCGGTCAGAATACAACACTTCTTCATTTCCTCGCCGAGAAGTGTGAAGAGAGTCACCAAGAGATTTTGAGGTTTCCAGATGAACTGGAGCATGTGGAGAGTGCCAGCAAAGGTATGTCTCCACGTCTTTATGTATTGAGGTCGTTGCATATCAAAATACTCACACATATATGTTACATAAGCACCAACATCATCTGGGAATGAATGTAGCCTGTGCAAGGTTAAGGACTTTACTGTGAGCGACACGGGCGACCAAAAATATATCAGCAAATGCATTGCTCTATATTCATTAATTTATCTTATCAACATAGTTTCACCCTTTACTTATCTGTTTCCTCCCTTGACGGCAGCTAGCACTCTCTCTTTGTGACAGGAATAGAGTTGTTTGTGTGACCACGCTGTCATTCAGCCTGTCAATAAAACTAATTCCACTTTAAATCTATTCCCAGGAATTTGGTGGAATCCCTGAAGGCTTATTTACTTTGTTAGCCTCGTAATTGGTTATTTAATCTAATTCAACTAATTATGCACTTGACTGAGGCTGCCAGCCATTGTGTAAGTGGAATGAATAGTCTCATGCGCCGTATATATTTAGATGTCTATATTCGCAAATTTTTGAATTATATCAATTTGTCATTTCATGGAAATGATTTATTCAAGAAGATGCCAGTTAATTGACTTGAGGACTCAGGAACTATTCGAGGAGCGGGGCCTGAGCACGCCAAACTTCTCTTGTTTCATTGAACATCACATACGATTAAACAGGGTTTTCAGTAGGAAACTGTAACACTGTTTACATTGTGAGACACAACAAGTGCAAACGCACTAACATGTCAGTTAGAGGAAGGGTTGCTATGTTTGAATAGGCCAGATATCTCTTTTTTTAATATATCTGCACCCTTTTCAAATATCTTTCTCTTATTTTGTACCATTAAGACATTTTTTGTACAACTTCTGTGTTGTTCTAGTTGCTATATTGTACGGTGGCATTAGCATGTTGAAGCTAGTTAAATGAGTAAAGCTTAAATCTCTGCTGACGAGCCTCTAAAAAATAGATTTCATCAGATTTACTTTGAGGCACAAAGGAACACAGTGACCAGAAGCCATGTGCTGGCCGACTCCATGTCTTTGGAAAGCTTGTTACTGCCTGTAGAAACAGTAGAGCATCATTTTAATTATTCACCACTATCTTCAGATCCTCTACAAGCTTTTTGGTTTCGTATCAGGTAAACTGGCTAAAGGACAATTAAACAAAGCTTCCTTTCCACCTGAAAGCTATGGTAGGCAATTTATTTTGAAAAGGCATTTTTTGTTGTATTTATTTACATTCTCTTTACATCTTGAAAGCAATGAATAAATGAAATGCTCATAAAAAAAGAAGAGGTAAATAATCTGGTACAATGTGGCTGATGCAGGCCTGTATAGCATTGTTACCTGCAAGTTATTTCTTATTGTTGGATGTCAAGAGAGGGATTAAAATGTAATCAAATGGCCATATATAATGGTTGGAGCGTGTACAATGATTGTGTTCATTGATAAGTGCAATCAGGCCATGGTGATTTACCAAGGAAATCACAATTTGCCTCGCCTTGATTGGCTGCTTCAGACTTTCACTCATATAGTGCACAGTTCCTCTAAGTCATTGGATTGCCACCTCAATCATTTCCGTCTGGATTTCACCGACGTTCAAAACGGTGTATATTTGTTTTTCCCACAGTAATTCTGAAAATGTGAAAATGTATTATACGGTAGACCTGTTTGTATTTCAATGAATGATTTTGTGTTAATTGCATAACTGATCATTCCATTTTGTCATAGTGGGCTCCTACAGTATGAAGGCGAGTAACTTGATTATGTAGGGAGGCAGGGGCAGGAAGCTGCTGATAGGACCTCTACATCGGTCTGCATTGTGGATACATGACTTTATTGAGCAGAAAAACAACTGTGTATGTAGTCAAATAAACATACTCGGATATTCATTACACTTTTAGCACCTTCAAATGTTCTCACAACCAAACGAAATTACGTGTAAGTTTGTCTAAAAACACATATGTTTTCGTTTTGATACCTTAGCACCACAAACTGCAATTTGACTGGTTTAGCAGAGGCACACAACAGCAAAGCCCACATTTTAGTTTTAACTCTCAAACTGTTAGCATGAAGATTTTATGAACACAAACAAATGAATTGTAGGCGCTAATTAAATTAAATTATGATCTGATCTTTGTTATATCACTATGTGGGCACAAATGCTTTACAATTAGGTTTTTTTTTGTATCACAGGAGCCTCTCAGCACCCACATCGCCCCATTACCACACTGAGCTAGGAAATTATTTCTAGCCACCTAAATCATCCTTTCAGAATCAGTACGGTCACGAAGTCACCAAACGAGAATAACTACTTGTTTATTTGATGTGAACTGTCTTGTCCACGGCACTAGTGAGAGGCGTTTTTAGGTTTTCTGTTAAAAAATACAGCAAAAGATTAGAAGGAACAAATTAAGTAATTATCCTGGAACTATTGTACTATAATACTCCTTTATAATCATTAGCTGTGGACAAAGTGCCCGTCAAAGTAATGTAATGTAGTGTAGTGAGGTCTTGTTCAATATAATGTAGAGCAGCACTTTGCCTTCACTTCCTTTTGATCTGGTCCTCTTGATTGTGTCAATGCCTTCCCATCTTAATTACCTTCATCAAGGAGGTTGTTAGCAGCATATTTAAAAAGAAAATCATGAAATACTTAAACGGTCTTCATGAAATGTGTTGAAAAGTTTGGCCATGGGCTAAGGAACCATTGATTCATTTCCTATGCATTTTTGCACCACCACCATCGTTGCCACTGAAAAAGCACTTATCTATGCGACGACTCCTGTAGGCCTGCTGCGGATTCGTTGATTATACGACTGCATCGCTGTGTAATTGTCTTTTTTGTATATTTTGTATGCAGATCCAGACCCCACAAGCAATTTCATTTAATATGTTGATAAATGTGCAGCCTCTGTCAATGTGTTTGATCTCTAAACACTTTCTCGTTTTAATGTCAGTGTTTTTTATCCTTCAAGCCAGCACACAAACAAATACAAACAGTAGCAGCAGCAAAAACGTGTCCCTTTTTAAAACCATGTCGAGTTGTTTCAATGTTCTTTACTTTTGCAGACAAATACATTGTGTGTCTTGAGAACGGCAGTGCTTCTAAATGCATTGGTTGTGGAACCTCTATAATAGACAAGGACATGACAGTATTGTTAACCAGCATCTCCAGCAGCAACATTTCGTCACCTGCTTAAAGAGACTCCACTGTCATTCAGGCACTCAGAAGTCTTTTTTTTAAATCGATAGAGCTTGTGGAGAGAAGAGATTATTATATAACATGAAGCTTACTGAATTATATGTGTTGCACAGTACAATATTTAACCTTGATACTGAGTACTGTATCAAGTTTAATCTTGACACCGGTGCAACCATTTTTTTTTTTTTTTACCATTGTTAAAGATAATAAATGGAAAAGTCCAACCGCGTCAACAAGATAAAATGTATCAACACTGACAACACCATGTGTTTAATAGAGGTAGAAACACGATACAATACAGAGCTGAATGGATTAGGTTATTTGTAAGAAGTTGTGAAAGTCTATGGCAGCGGAAAGTTTGAAGCAGTATATCTCCAATTGTGTGCACTAATCTCAAGGTTGATATTGAACATCTAGTCCCTTGGATGGGAGCAAAGGCTTTAACTTATTCTACTCTGCAAACATTTAATGCAGGATGAATTTGTCAATTTGTATTCATATTGCCTTTTTTTTTTTTGAAAACATCAAGGTTGTTGCCTAAAAGACCCTTCGCCACATTCAGTCTATTGACTTCCTTTATGATACGGATTGTGCTTTTATCATTGGCTTTGTGTCCAAACTACTAGCATATTTCACTGTGAGCTCCATCTCTGTCTGCACAGAGGATTGGTGACCTCTTCTGCCACCGTGCCATTGTTGATCTCTACTGATACATCGCTCTGAGGGATGAAGGCTTTGAAGGAGGTGTGGATAGCTTAAAGGGGTGAAGACCTCCTCGTTGAAAATGAAATGAATGTAAATTAATTCTTCCTATTCTGCCCCCCCCCCCCCCCCCCCCCCCCCCCCCCAGAATGACAGCACACTGCCAGCTTTAGTTTGTAAAGATATACAGTACATCCTTCATTTGCCTTCAGTAATGATTGTATCGTGGCACAGAAAGGTTCAGTTGCACTACAATGTACGGTATATAGGACGAAGTGAATCACGATCCTGGTAGATGTTACCATTCTTTGATTACCATTGTGCCATGAAAATGTCATCCATTATATATTACTTATTCATTTACATTATTCTTCTTTTTAATGATCGTCAGATAGGTTAAACGTTGGTGCTGACAGTCTTGTACCAAACGTGTGAGATGTCAGATTGACAATCCAAGGCAGATTTCACTGCAAATCTCTCAACAGACGTACAAATGAAAGCTGTTGACTGTGTTTGACTGACATTTCCTTCCATATTAGTTGTAAAATAAGAAAAACACTGAGCATTCTGTTAGCATTTACTAATCATAGCTCACTTGAGGACTTGAGCCATAAGTGCTCTATCAACAGCTCTTGTGAGCTAGTGTTTAGTAATAACACGAGTGCCACTCAACAAGATTCAACATATATACACTAGGTATTGTATTTATGAAGGGTTCAACAAATATCTCCGTTTTTCATTATTTTCATTTTTCTATATTCCTTATAATGTATACTATATTATTTGCTTGCCCTCCAGGGAATATCAGTGAAACTGGGTTGCAAATGAACTCTCAATGTACTGTGTATGCAATTATTCGTAAATGTACTATTGGATATTGAGACTATAACCATTTTGAAATGTAGCCATAGATTACACTATTTTCATACCTCTGACCTCATCTTGATGGCAGCAGCAAAGCCTTAAGAGAAGTGTCAGCGGCCAATTTGCCTCGTTAGATCCCCCCCCCCCCCAGAGATGAATATGTGGGGCCTGGCAATGGGAACTAAGTCTGTGTGGTGATTCCACTCAATCAGTGGTGCACTGACAATCTGTCTTGACAATCCTGGAAAAAGAGGAAATATGACACAAATGTTCTCATAAATCTATTTAGTATAGGGCTTAGCCAAGGGCAAAATACTTTGGAGCCTGTGAGAGAGAAATGGAGAATGAGGGGAGGAAAAAAATAAAGATGAACTCTGAGGATATTAATACCGCTGTGAATATATCTATTATCCACATTCATTTCAAGGCTCTGCAGCATAATAAAGCAGTGCCCATTTCACATTTAAACTCATTGCAGTGCTTGGCTTTGTATTACGTAGACAAAATGCCTTTCTGGATGGGGTGGAACACAGTAGGGATCGTTTGTATTTTGGTTTCAATGGAGTTGCAGGGAATCATGCGGTTGAGGAGATGTTCCCTCGTGACAGTCCGGGGAGGGTATCCTACTGAAGTCAGCTGCAGAGGCTTTGAGGAAGAATGGATGTAATTCAAGCCAAACACTTAAGTACGACTGCAACATGAACACATGTTCTTTTGTTTACCTCTTTAACTTAAGAGATGTCTGCCTGAAACACCACTCACCTATGAGTTTAATGCTTTTGCACTGAAGCAGTCGCTCCAGCTTTTATTTCACTGCAGACGAGTTGACAAGTGACAATGAATTGCAGAGGAAATGATGAGGAAAAAAACATGTATTCATATTTTGGGAACATTTTGAAAGCTAGCAGCTGGGTTGTGCGACCAGAAAGCCAGCGGCTAGCTCAAAAGCACTGTTTTAAGATATTATAATTTATAATATAGCTAAATATGCTATTTGTGTGTTAGCAGCTGTTCATTGAAAAGATGCTCAATTCCCGTGAACGCTATATCTCAGGAACGTCTGGAGGGCATTTCTTAAAATTTGGCAAAATCAGCAACTCGGACTCAAAGATGAACTGATTAGATTGTGGAGGTCAAAGGTCAGGGTCAAGGTGTGACCTCACAAACACGTTTTTGGCCATAACTCAATGATTTATGCTTATTATGACAATTGATGATGTAGTCATTTCATTTTGGACAGACATGGAGGTAAACTGCAACATACGAGACGGTAAATGTCGTGTCATATGTATCCTGGCAATCGATCATATTGCATGACGTATATGTATTCCATCGTAGCATTTGTTGTTTTTAAGAGTCTGTCATTGTAATGGTTTCAACATGTTAAGGCACATCACAAGGTTAAGGTGCCATTTCTCCCAATTTCACCCCAAATGATGATCACAATGTAAAATACAGCATATGAATGTACTGTTTCCCATAACCTTCGTGTTTATCTAATTTGTGATTGAAATGAAATAATGTCCATCATTTGATTCTGTATTTTATTTAGTTTTTTACCTTACTGTTTTTGTTTTTTTAAATATGCATCCTAGAGGCAAACCTTTCACATTGGATAGATTGATTTGATTTAATAACAATATTTAATGTAATGCTTACTGGAGTTTTACTTTATAATGTGTGTGGACAGATTGCTTTGCCCTTTCCCCTTGCGAGTTTTAATCTTTAAAAAAAAAAAGTTTGACGTGTTCTTTGGTTGTTTTAAGGCGTCTCAAACAACCGATCAATGAATATTTTGGAGACAGGCAATTAGTGATGATAAAACTGTAGTGAAATTTTGCGCTTTATCAAACAACGTAGCCAGCTTGTTCCTCTTCATACTGAACATCCAGACATAAAGATTAGTTTGTATTTACATTAGTTGCCATGTATGGAATGACGAAGTAGTCTACAAAGATTAAAACATAGTGTATATAGTCTCATGTACACGAGAAAGAAATAGCTTCAGTGGCGTAATCCATTGCCAGGTCTTTTTTCCCTCGAGGGTAACTTGACAAGGGATGCTCCAATTATAGGAGGCAAGCACTCCTCTGAGGATGTGAGACACAATATTGCCCGTGCCCTCTGACCACAACCAGTGTTACCTTTGGTTTGCCAGTGCACACAGTAACAAGCTTCTTCTTCTATGTTGATATCTGCCCACTTCTTTTCAATTCCAGTAATGGTTCGGCTCTCTAAATTAGCAGCTTTCATGTCTGCTGAGATATGCAGCCATTTGAAAAAAACGTGAGTGTCACAACAATGACTATCAATAACTCCAACATCAGACCATCTCAACCTTTTGAAAAAAAAAAGAATCTATTTCACACTAAGTGATTTTTTTTCCCTTCTAAGATCTGTAGTCAAACTCTTCCGTTGTCCCTCAGAAGTAATTGAATGACAATCGGATTTAGGTGCACATTAATATTCTCAGTGGGAATTCCATTTGCCATTTAATCGTGGGAGTTAATAAGGTGTGGTATGAGGCTCACGGATGTGAGGCATTTCAAGGGTATTGCAATTTAGAAAGCGGGGAATTGCATATAGGTAAAAGCAAAGACGATATTCTAAATTGGGATTTTTTCTTTTTTTCATTCATTGTTTTCCTCGCAATATTTCCAGCAGTAGAGAAGCTGGTCATGACGATGGGAATTATGAGCAAGACAAGAAAAATAATGTCTACATAACTTCAGAACTTGGTGGAGAATTCACCTTACAAGTGGGTACCATGACCCAGATTGCACATCCAAGACAACAGGGGAGTGGCTTTGTTTCTGTATCTACTTGAGAGGCCCAACCGAAGCCGGGAGTTAAACCCCTTTGAAAATCTGTGGAGAGACCTGAAGATTGCAGCTCACTGATGCTTCCCATCCAGTCTGACTGAGATTAAGAGGGTTCGCAAAGGAAGGAGAGATAAATCTCAACTCTTAAGATGACTTGAAGCTACAGCCACGAGTGTAAAAGCTCCCACAGCACTGACGAAACAACAAGTATTCTAATCACTTTTAGGCAAATGTGATTACGTTTTTGATGTACTTACTCAAATTCCAGTGGACGGAATACGGTTTATTTAGGATGACAACATATCAACACTGTTGACTAATGATTTGTCTTGTTAGCCTGATACATGCACTTCAGTTGTGTCCATCTTGTTACGTTCGGGGGTTTCTGGCTATCACTTGTTGGTCAAGTCATAAAGGTTTGAAGTGCTGGTCATGATTGTGGGCTTGTTTACATTGTATTACCCTGCTTGTGCTACTTTAGGTCTGCACCTTTCCTTCTGTCATTTCTGAGTCGAAGCACCAAGCCATCTCCTCGGAAGCTTTTTGTGTTCGAGAACTCATCATTTATACATCAAAGGAATTTGGCAAAGGTAATACACAACCAACGGCTGTCTTTGGAGTCCTGATCTCCAGATTTCCAGTTGATTTGACTGGACATGTTATGCACTGCTGCCCATACAGATTTACACAGTGGCAGTGTTTTCACAACATATCAAACCAAAGCCAGAATAATTGAATTATTTAGAGGTCTTAACAATCACCCTTACACCAACGCACATCATTTTTTTGGAAGGCAAAAAAATATATATCTAAAAAACTGTGATGGTTTGACACACTGGCGGAATTTAAAGCTTCCACAACCTGCTGGATCATAAGTACTGAAATCACATTTTTATATCAAAAATGTTTTATCTGCCCACCCGTGTATAACATCAAGTACACACGGCCATTAGTCAATTTAACGTTTTCACTGTGGCTAGAAATGGAAACAATTTACACACTCGTTGTTTAAGGTATCCTCATCCCTGGACCCTGGAAGTGATAGAGCAGGATCAGCGAGGCCAGCCGTTTAAACGGACAGTCTGTCATGAAGAATATTAGGAAGAGGATACAGACCTGTCGAGCTCCACCAGCTCAGGATGAGTGATGATCTCTAGAGAGTTTTCGTTTTCTTTCTTCCTTTTTTTTTTTAATATTCACTTCATGGTGGACGAGTAGTTCATTGTGAGACTAAACCAACTATTCTCTCCCTTTTTATTTTCTTTCTGTCCATTTCTCTGTCTCCCCCACACCTGATTTCTTACATCACCACTTTGGCCAGCCAGTATGAATGCAGACAGAGATAGACACATGCAGGGAGGCCAGCAGCCCTGCTTGGCATCAGGCTCCACTCCGTGACAGCAGATTTCAATGAGAGGTGACAATTGGACCAGGGGTGAGAATAATGCTGTTTGCCAGCCTAGAAATTCAGCCTGTCACAGTAGACCATTTCCCCTGCTGGGAGTATTCTGTGATCGTATGTGAACAAGGAAGCTCCATTTTAAATGTAACTCTGTTTTCTGCACTAACTCGTAACAAGAACCAATCCACGCCTGAAGATTAAAATGATTGTTGTATTTTCAGAATTTAGCAGTAGCTGATCAACAAATTGGCCTCTATAACAGCTCGTAGTTGTAACCTGAATTCAAACACGTTCATATGCATTCAGAGCTTTCAAACACCGCCAAATATAAAGTCCTGTTTAATGACATACAGTGATTAAACTCAAGAACCAGACCAAGCGAATCCCCAGAGTAGCTAGCCAGTGTGTGTTTGCAGTGGAGGGAATGCAACCTAGTGCACAAGGGCCACATGGGGGAGCTGAATTGTTTACTGGTAAAGTCATTACCAATGACTGGTCCTGTTTCCTTGGTAAATACACATTACCATATGATCATTAATTAAGATATCCAAGGTTTATTTGTATGCTCAGCTGAAAAAAGGTCTCAGAGACCACATGCTTCTCAGGGGAAGACCTGTGTTTGAGCTGAGCAGTGATGGAAGCAACAGTATGTGTTTCCATGTTGTGCAAAGACTCCAGTTGACTAAAATGATCCAGCAACAAGCGGATCGTATCTATAAATTGCACTTACCTCCTTCCTCATCGACAATACATTCCTTTATTACTAGTAATAACCCATATAATATCCCAATTTGTTCATTTCAGTTATATGTTAAACGTTTTAAACAATGTTCTTTGTTATAATTACTGTTTTTTTTTCTAGATTCATCAGAATACTCTTCTGAAAATCTTTTGAGTATCAAATAACCAACCCCTGTAGGATTGCTTATTTGTGGAGGCAGACAGCTTCTCAGCTTGGACTCAAGCAGTTACAATGGATACCAATGGCAACCTAGAGTCGCTGCACAAAAACGTATCAAAACGTTCACACAAGCTTCCCAAAGCACTCCGGCAGCATAATCAGCCTTCGATCCATGATAGTAGGATTTCTAAATGTCTAAATCATTACCAAAATGATAGTCTATAAACTATGAGTGCTTGCTTGCAAAACCACCTGCCTCAGCATGTTTGTAGGAGGCAGGTGGTACTCGTATAAAATAAAGTCATGTCTATTTTTCCCCTCAGAAATGTTAATGATGTGTTGATAGAGAAGACATTCTACATTTCAATCAGGCATATTTTGCACCTGTATATTTATACATTTATTTTTGACATGAGCAGTGTTTCATTTAGACTTTAGAATACATTTTTGAATATTCCTGTATGACAGCACCACCTCGTAATACCAGAGTCCTGTTGTCCTCAGTGGTTCAGATCTCCAGTGACATTATCACAATGCTTGACATCTGCAAGCGTGCAACATGAGGTGTGGCAGAGCCAATGCTTTTAGCCTTCATAACAATTGTTGAACACTGATGCAACTGCTGTATTCTTGAACTGCAGCAGTCACCGATAGGATGTTTGACTAAACATTAGGGAACTTTAAAGTTGTTTTCATGGAGAAACCCAGTGATAGCATAGTCTGTCAGGGTGATTCTGATAAGCGAGATAATGATGGGGATTGTTGTACAAATGAGCAGGAAATTGAGTTTTCTCTGAGGTGATCCCTGCACCCTCCAGATAAGGCCCTGTTCAGGCATTACAATAACAAGTGCAGGGATTTGTAATATTGACTGACTGAAAGAGCATAATCTACAGTGCAATATGTCCACCCTGTTCAGGATTTATGTCGTGTGCTTGTGTGATGGCTCAGTGGTGAGATCTATATTAAAAAGGCTAAGCTTGCCAAATAGGTATCGTACTATTATTAAATAGTAAGTTTAGCATCAACATGAAGTGCCAAATTCTACTCCACATACCACTTGTATTTTATTTTCTATTCCAGCGTAAGTGGGATATAAAGTGTTATTTCATAATCCAAGGATGACTGAAATAGTTGTGTCAGACTCTGCAAGTCCCTCCGCCTCTAGGAGACTTCTCTGCAGGGAGGAGAGCGGACGGCAGCTCCAGACAGACCTTCGGTTAGCAGCTTTAGCGACTGGACACAGCAGCAACAGCAAGTTTGCTGTTCCCGGACCACCCAGACTTCCCGCCGGATCAGTGAACTCTCTGTTGCTGCTGTGTGACTGGTTAAACCCAGCGCTGCCGCTAGACACCAGCCTGCTGTGACATCCGACGCAGGGATTTGTGCTGGCTAAAAGTCAAGTTTTTACAGCCACTAGAAACTCAAAGTTAGCCAGCACCTCAGAAGATGGTTTATCTTTTGAAGTGCCACCCGTTCTCCTCCCGCCGTAGTAGTGTGTAGGGCAACTAGCTAATTCATGTCCCCATATGAGATCTGAAAAACAGTGAAATCATCACCGTCAGTGCCCAATATCGCTTTCTTTCCAAGCTACTGTCATAATTTGCAGCACCTACGTCGAGTACGGTGTCAATGGGAATGCAGCCGGCAAGGCTTTGGTCACTCTGAACTTGTGAGTGGTTTCATCTGAAGTAGTTAAATAGACACAATCATCAGGTCAGTACGCTATGCAAAGTGAGTATTATATTCAATGTCTCTCAATTAGAACTGTGCCTACCTCAAATCACTTAACGGATATGTCCATGGTGTATTCCATGTATTCCAAATGTATTCCAGACCTTCGCAGGCCTTTGTCACAGTTGTATGTGGTATACAAAACAAAAGATTAGGATATTTGTTTTTTTATTTGTTTTTCAAATCAGGAAAGCAGTTTAAAGCTCTTGCCTATCATGCCAATCCTAGTTCTGTTCATCATCTGTGTTCTATGCTCACAAATCACACCATGCCATGAAGACAAATACGCATCATACCAGACATACAACAGAAAGGCAACAGATCATTTACCGACTAGGTGGTCATTGCAGTAAAGTGCCTCTGTTTTCTCTCCATTCCTTCCCACTCGCTCTGCCTCTATTGACCACCGTTTAAGAGAACGTGTCTGTGGCTCAAATGCTGTCATAAGAACCTGAGCAGCTTTCGCCAAAAACCCCTGCGCATCAGTGGGGGTGGGAATTGATTTTGGATACTAAATTGGGTCATTTTTATCTTGGGCTGTCATCAATATATATATATATATATATATATAATTTAAAAGCATGACCTGAAGCAAGCATTGCAGGGCTGCTCATTGGAGTTTTACTAGGCCCGGGGCAGTAGGCCTCCCCTGGGCCCTTTTCAGTTAATGCATGCCACTATGTGTGAAGATTCCACCATCACTTGTGACGAGGAACATAGGCTTTCAATGCCTTTTTTGCGACATTCATATGGCACTCTCAGGTTGTTCCAGGGTCTACCAAGACCATGATTTATCTGTATCTATCATGGAATATCTTCCTGGTATTTGTCCTCAACGTTCAACACCCCCATTCCAAGAAATGTACGCTCAGGTGAATTGAACTGATCAAAGCTATGTTGTTGTAAAGTTGTGTATGTTCTGAAGGATTTGTAAGTGTGACTGAGGGAAATATTCACAGTAACAAAAACATTTGGTATGGTTTTAATGTTTGTTTTTTACAATGTAGGATACAAAGAGGTACCTTTGTTACATATATGCGTCGGCCAAACTCACCACATCAGAGACTGCGTCCTTTGTGTAGAACATACAATATTGTGTTTGTTTGTCTTTATGATGTAAATCATGCAGATCTCCTCCAATTTAGTCCTCGGGCAATAGGGAATGAGTTTCATTTAGCAGCCAGGCATTTATTTCCAAAATAAATCAAACAGGCCCTGACTGTGACCTTTCTCTTACATGTTGATGATTTGCATTTTCCACCTTCTTTTTTTTGTCCCCCCCAGCTCTGTGATATGGAGTCACACTGTGTGATCCATATTCAAATATTATTTAAATCAGTTGCACTGCATTTGCATGTGAAATTGACAATTTGAAGCCAGGTCGCCTGCATACTGATCAGAGGGACAACCTTCATTTCAGTGAGGGTTGATATTGCAAATAAATGGGACAGGGTATTAATAATTGTCATGAAAGGAGTGTTCTATATTGCACACTGCCATAAAAGAGTGTTTTTCCACTCATGTAATGAATCTGATATCATGCTCAACCCTTTCAGCCCAGGAAATGATTATACTCTCTTCAAATAGAGAGACTCAGCCATGGTGTCACCTTTTAGGACAAAATTACCAACAAGACGGCGGCTTGTTCACACACCGAAAAAAACCTTTTTATAGTTGCGACCAGAAAAGAAAAAAGAAAAAGAAACAAATAATGCCATTTCACAGAAGGTTATATCACCTACCCTTTGTGCTCTGCAAGACAAATGATGTCATATGGCAGCACTAGTTGGAATGTAGAATGATTCAATAATTGTATTAATTGTCGATACAGAATGATGTTACTTTGAGTGAAGTTGGTGCTTCAGTAAAACTGCAGGAAAACCTGGAAAACATTACAACATCGACAACTAAAGCCGCATCCTCTGTCTATCTATCCGAGTATCACGTGGCATATTTTAAACAACTCAAACAATGTAAACCGAGTTAACCAACACATTTGTAGAGTTTTGTTTAAAATGAAGGAAAGAAAGTCTTCATTCTGATAATTATTGTTGTCACTAAGATTAGTGGGCTCACAAACGCATTTATAACACGTAGGTAAATATTAAACAACATGATATACTCTTTAAATAAAGGTTGTCTGATACCTTTTAGTACTTAAATGACTCGTTGCACTTTTGCTAGTACTGTTTATTTAAGTTTTCCATGTGCTTTTCTTAAATTCATAACCTAACCTCAATTTGAAGCAAAGTTGCAGGGTGAATTTTAATTTTCAACCCCAACACACTACTGTTCATTTGGATTTAAATGTATTTATACATTTCAAAGTTGACCATACAGGAGTTACGTGTTTAAACCGTGTTTAAAATGTTCTTGCCCAGAAAGAAATGCGTGCCAGTTTCATCGGCAACCACAATTCCGGTGCGTTTGTGTCCCTAGTTTTCCTCATTCTTTGCCTTGACACGGCAGACCAGCTGAGACCTGCTCCTCACAGAAAAGGTCTGTTCTTATTCCACCGACTGAAGCGTAAGGTAAGGAGGGACAGAATCGATTGTTGCGGGCCAAATTGAACCTGTGTCGAGCTGCAGGCAGCCACAAGATAAAGCCTCTGACGCTGTCTGCTGTGTTTATCATCAGGTGGCCTTTTCTTTGTGTGCTATGCTGCGATTTTGATGTGTTAAGTCATAATATGGGAGCCACCATTCTTTGGAGGGGCTGCCAATACAATTGCAGACAGAAGGGATTATGTTTCATGTCAGCCTATTATTGTTTCCAGCTTCCCCTGTATATATTTCTTTTTTTCACCTGGAGAGGCATCTGCCTCGTGGCTTTCTATCCCGCTTTGCCTTCGTCCCCTTTTTTTTTTTTGTGTTCATATTCAAGAGGCAAAGTTTTCAATGTGTTGCTCTAAATTTGTTTGCATTTGATTTTACCGTGGGCTTCTACTTGTCATTATGCTGACCATGACTCGCTTGCAGTTTTGAAGCCTGGGTCAAGAGAAGATATATGCTTTCCATTTATATGGGAATGATGTGGCCACAAGCAGAGAGCTTTGGTTTAACAAACAGAATCATCCATTCTCTCATTGAACCATGAACGCCCAGCAGTACAATGAAAACGCAACGTTTGTTGCTTGTGCATTTCAGAGAGATACACATGATTAGAGTTTACTCCCACCATATTGCTAATCAACTCACGCCTGTCACCATAACAGCAATTCCACTAGCCAGATGCTAGCTGGATTTAAAGTATTGATTAAGTTTTTATGACAACAAGTGCGTGCCGAGCGCGCCGCTGTCAATCTACTTTTTGACCAGTTCACTCTGATAAAAAAAGACTTGTTCCGCATATATATTGACCGTCAGTTAGATACACAATCGTATTACACGGAGTAGATACGCCTTTAGTCATCTGATTGTATCGAAGACACAGCAGTAAAATTGCTTTACTGCTTTACCGACTGTCCTCAGCCAAAGCCTTCTCCCTCCACCAACAGAGATAGTTTGCCACTGTGAGTATAAAACCTTGGCAGAGGATCGCGCATACTGTGTTTTTGATCTGCCTTGAACTTGAATATGCCCCAAACAGCGCAGTCTCTCCTGGTTTGTGTGGACTTTGCTTGTGGTTTACTCTTAAGAATTTCTGTTCCAAGATTCCCTGTCCGACAACAATAACTCTTGTTGTGAGCCACTACACACTCAGTGTAGTGTGCTATCCCCTGTTTCACCGGTCGTTATCTGAGATGACCAGCTAAATACTGCCCACCTGTTCCCAGAGAAGGTGGGCAATAGCCCTCGTAGCTAATCAGGCGGGCCATTAGCAGGGAATGACAATGACTCCAGTAATTTTATGGCCACATTAAAAGCTTTTTTCCTCTTTGGGTAAGATGATGATAATCCCCTCTTTCCACCCTTGGGCTATGTTTCCAAGCTGACTTAATCAAGTGCAGAAAAGAATCATATCAGTGCTCCTCAAGCATGCAGCATAGATCTCAAGAATGTGTTTGGATGCTAGCTATCCAATGGCCCATTGTACTGACGTACACCCCCCCCACCCACACCCCTTGGTTTAACAGAAAATGCGTAACCCAAAGCTAGAACCCCCATCTGTTCTTTCAGAAATGCTTAGAGGAGAGGGTTCACTTCTGGGAGTCACTACTTGCAGCTTCAAGTCGTATCTGGGGAAAGTCTGAATTTGACTGTGTGGATATGAAGCTGGGTGGACATGAACCATATGTCCCTGGTCAGGCCCCTGGTTGTCTGCCAGGTGTTATGGCTTCCTCTTGCCCCACTTTACCTTCACATGCTGACCATCTGCTGTCACCAATGGTGGAAAAAAAAAAAGAGAGAGAGCCCTTAAGGCGTAATAACAGTCAACAGTGTCATTTTTGGTCCATATTTTTCTCTATGAAAAGCCCAAACCATTCAATGATAATGTGGCTTCTACTTCACTTTTAGGGTCATTATCCTCCTGATCTGGATTCTTAAAGACACATGCATTTTGGGCAATCATCAAGAAGAACCTGTCCATTATGTTGTCGCAGTCGCCCTATCTTGCTCTACTTAGCTGATGCAGTGCATCTGTACTTTGTAACAAATGTCATGGCAACACCATGTTCTTTTTTTGAGCAATATCCTACTCCGGATGTATCTTAAGGTGTGTTTTGAGCTACTTCAACACACACAAAAGAGTGTGTTGAAGGTGCTGTGCTTGTTTTGTCCTTACTTTCCTGAACAGAGACTCTTAAATCGAAATCATTGGATCTACAAGGACCAAATGGGTTGTTGTCAAAAATAAGCGTTTACAGTATGGAAAAAAAGTAAGCCTACCGTACCACTCTCTTTGTGTGAAGTGATGAAGAGTTGTACACAGACATAGGCCTACGTTGAACCTAACCAGGAGCCCTTTTGACCACATAGCAGGGCTTAATTCATCCCCTCAGAGAGCCTTAAGTTTTGTTTCAGTTCTAACCATATCTACCATCCACAGTTAATTCATATACTATTAAAACACATTGTCTGAATGCAGTATAAAACCAGGGAAGGCCACCTTTAATTAGCCTCCAAAAGAACGGCGTCTCCAGTGACTCAAATCCCTCCAAAGATATGTTTCGCAAACATATTACTGGATACATTAACATACAGGTTACATTTCCATTTTCTTGGTGACCTATATTCATGGGGTAATATTGTACATTCAGGGCAATGCCAGCTTTCAGCAAAGCCTAAAGCTGTTGGTTATTACAATAGGCTGATTGGCTGCGAGCTACAAACCCCCCTAAGTAATGGCTAAATGGGAGCACACGTTGAAGCTGCCTTGGGCTACAGATAACAGCACAAACACCCTGATTACTGTGTGTCTTTTGCCGTTCTAGTTCACAATTGTTTCTTGTCAGCCCTATGGCACTTAGCACCTGAAACAGTCGACTCTTAACTGGCAACGGCCTTCTCTCGGGTTCACAGTGCGCTGAGTTTGCTGACATTTTGTCTTTTTTTCACCTGTTTTTTTTTTGTTTGTTTTTATAAAACAACTGAGATTGTAAAAACAAAACATTGAAAACCTTTCAAGACAGTGTTTTGTTGTGAGCGCACACACATTTGGCACCATCCACTTAGATATACTCCGGAGCCGCATGTGGCTCTTCAGCCCCTGAGGCTACATCCACATTAATACGTTTTTCGTTTTAAAAACTGAGTTTTAACAAACGGAAACGATCTACGTCTCACACGGCGCTTCAGCATCGTTTTCTAAATGATCTACGTCCAGACTAAAATGAAAACGAATATCACGTGACTATATTCACCTACACTGGGCGTGATGGTGCCGGTGTAAACAGGAAGTAGATGGGTTGCTTCTTTAAAAAAATACGACAGAGTAATAAAGTAGTCTTTAATGATGAAAGGTCGTGTTTGATACTTCAGATCTTCCTCTATGAACTCAAACAGACACATTTCCTGTTAAGTTTAAGAAGTTTTATTTTTCAGACTTAGTTACAGCGCTGCGGGTCTTGCTCTCTCTCTCTCTCACATCAAATGTACTTTATTAATATTAACACTTACACTTACAGGTTTACTAGATTATCGGTCCATAAATGTGGTCAACGCTCGTTTCATTGTTTCTGTTCTCACTCGTAGCTCTGCTGGTGGCTAAAGTCTCTGTCGTACTGGAGAGCAATCCATGTTCTGTTCCTTTATAGTTTGTGTGTGTGGACTTCACAATAGTTAAAAAAATAATAAGAATAAACAATAATAAGAAAAGGAAAGTCCTCCGTTTTGTGTCCGTCCTCCTCAAAGCCGCTAACTGTGACTTCAGGTAGCGAGTCCGTAGGACACGCCGCTCACTAATCGCTCCAATAACAGCTGGTGGAAAATAGGGAAAAATGTCTCTTTGTATAGTAAAGGTTGCCGACCCCTGCCCTAAACGTACGGTTATCCACAGAATATATCTGAATAACCCACCTGGTCCAGGCAAAAACTGTTTAGATGGCTTTGTTCCTTGTTAGTTCAGTGGCTGTGGTAGATAGAATATAACATAACTTTTGTTGTGACTCAAAGCAAATATCATAAAGATTGTATTGTATTTACTTCATCTATTTTTCTTAACTTTTGCTGTAGTGCAAAGTGTAGACTTATTTGTTGCAGTACATGGTCACTGTGTTGTTAATCTTTATACACATATTCTACATTCAAGTCAGAATCTGTAAGCAGCGAGAGAGAGAGAGAGAGAGAGAGAGAGAGAGAGAGAGATGTTGGTATCGTAAGCAATACGTAAACAAAAGAGGCGGAATGCACTGGCCGAAATGCAATCTCTGAACCTATCGTCTGACGATGATTTCAGCTTTTTATTGCTTTGAAATGATCTCGTAAACTGGATACTAATGAACCAATCCAGTCGTACAGATGTCTCTCAACTCCAACTCCACGGTCGCAGTTGCCAACCAGATGAGCAGCGCACGGAAAAAAAGGAAGTTTTGGCACCTGAGAATTATAACCCCTTGCCCTTGGGTCTTATCTGTCGTCAGAGAGCCGATGGGTTCCAGGATTTCTGTGTTGTTTAAATGTAGTTATGTGTAAGATAATTTGCATGTGTGCTTTGTCAGTAGCCCCGTATATGTACGCTATTCTCCTTTACAAGAGTTTACTCTACTGTAGGCCTCTTACAGCTGGTATAAATAACCTTTGTTCTCTAATGATGAATCATTGAGGAATGCAAGAGCATTCATTGTTAAGTAGTTTTGAATGGAATTTTATTTTCTGTCTGTGAACTTAAATTGGATTGATCTAAAAACATGTTGGTGTGTTAGAGAACTCTTAAAGCTTATTGATACTCTGGCACTTCAAAAGTAAAAAAGTCCAAATGTCACATGGCCACCACCCCTGCATGTCAGCATTTGTCATAACTAGTTCATTCTGTTTCAGAGTGTAGATTGCCATGCGTCCTCTCAAGTTCTTTTAACTTGTCGGCGGTTAAATTGACTGCTCTATTCTACTTTAACGATTAATGAACTACCTACCAATTTGCTTAATGAACTACCTACCAATTTGCCTCTCATTAACACAACACTTGCACACCGATGGCAGCGTTATCAGTCAGCGCTTCTAGATTTTTTTTCGAAAGCAGTCTGCCATCCAAATACTACCCAGGCAGCTTAGCTTCTGAGATCGGGTCAAGATCTGTCTTTCTCAGGGAGGTATTGTTGTACGCTTTGTGTGAGTGAGGTTGCGATGTTCCCACCCCTCTCTGCGGAGACACCGAGGCCAACTAGTAGAAGTGGCTAGTGCAGCATCAGCAACAATGATCCCTCACTAGCTTTCTGGCACCAAGGCAGTCTCGAAGCACTACACATAAATGGTTTTGATATTGTTTTGATACTGAGTTGTTTCCCTGCAGTGGATGAAAAGTGTTTTTTCCCCCAGTGCCACCTGGACACCCACAAGAACACTAAAAACTTAAAGACAAAGCTGTGCGTTTTGCTATAAAAGATGTTTTTTATATTTATATTTGTGTGCTTGTATGTGTGTGTGTGTGTGTGTCACACACACACAGCTGTCACTGTTGAAGTGCCTTTCAGTGTGCTTTTTTTTTTCCTACATTGATTAATGCCAGAGCCTGATTGTCTCATACTGTTCTGGGCAAAAGACAACCAACTGTTTCCACCCATCTATGTTTCTACGAGTCTTGGTCATGCTACATACATCACAGTCCTGGATTGCTCCCTACGCTATATTCAGCTACTCTGTATGGGGGGGGGTAAAAACAAGAAAATCAGCTAGTTAATTCATCTCTCAGCTCGAAAAGTCTCATTACACTACTGATGAGTTTAAGGATTGCCTGAGGTGGAGAGAGGCTGTGTTTATGGCTCCGCAATCGTGCGTGCCAAGTCTCCTCGTCTCATGCGGATGGAAGACAAAAGACGTGCCGACACTCCGGGCAAATTAATACCGAACACTTCCCTGCTTAAATACTTCACGAGTGTACACTTATTTAAACATATGTTTCTTATGAGATGTTATGTCCCTTTGAAGTCTCTATATATGTGGTGGCTGCTAAATGAAGACAGATATGGTTGGTGGGAGAATTGATCTGACCTTTCTCGCCGTGTAAGGGATATGAATCTCTCCGCATCTACTTTATCAGTGGGATACAGGGGACGCAGGAAAACCCTAGTTTAGGCGGTTACATGTAGGTCACACACATTCTGCTACAAGCAGAAATGGAACGGGTAACATATGCCTTTCATTTTTAGAAACAATTCTTAAGTTGTTGAAACATGTCGTGTAGGCCGACATGTTTTTTTTTTTTATTTTCAAAATATGTAAAGTAAATGTATTTGGTTACAGATTGTTATGTTACAGCTGGTAACATAACAATTACAACATATTATCTTTTAGAGTTAGCGTTAAAGATGAGTTCATTAAAAGAGTTAATGCCAGAATGTTGTCCTTTTTGTTTTTTTGCACATTGTTTTGTCCATGGATTAGACACCAGTCACACAGCAATGCGTGTTAGATTGAAGTCTCATCACAGGGTCACAGTTTGCTTTGTGTTGATTGGTGAGATGGCTGCTCGATCGTGTCTGTATAGTAACTGTAAATATTTTTGACTGGACTCTCCTGAAGTGAGTTAAGAAATGAGTCAAAAGTGGATGTTTGACGATGAAAACATCGCTTTTCAACCAGATTGTCTGGTTGCAAGTGTTGCAAATGCACACATCCACTGTCAAGAGATGCCCATGAAAGCACCTTTACGGGCATCATCACCACCACCATTCAGTGTGGTATAAATGTGTAAACCCCGGCACAGACTCCGAGTGAATTACAGGTTAACGATTGAGTGGTATAAGTTGCTGGTATTTGAAAGAGAAAATAGAGTTGCAAAACAAAGTTATGGTTATTGCGGGGTCAGTGAGTTCATGATCCAAGTCCCCCGTCTGTTTGCTTCCTTGCATGCACATGCATGAGTTGCTAAGGTTAGGATGATGACTCTAACATACCGTTGCTGCATTTATATTGAGGACTGCTTCTTTAACTACATAATTCATCATGCATTCCTTGCTGCCGCTGCCAAATACCTTGTACCCAGTTCCACATCTTCCAGTCAGTGAGACTATTTAGTGCATTCAGTTACCTTCCTGTCCCCTGTCATTCTGTTGTTAGGGGAAACACCATAGCCAGTCATCTGCGTTAGACGATAAAAACCAATATGCTGAGAGGATGTGACCTACCATCTGACAGATGCCTCTTCAGTATGACTGCTCAGCTTAAAGCCAATCAACAAGAGCCTGCTTGTCTTTTCTCCTCCAGTGAATATATCATTTCCTTCTAAATCTCATCAATAATCAGGGATGAGGATGGCAGCAATTGACAGAGTTCACAGTGCAATGCTTGGAAAAAAAATGTAAAGGAATGCTGTCTGCATGGATGGATGGTGTAAATCCAAAACGCAGTGTTTCAGGGCCGACGTTCCTCATTGTTGAGCTATTGGAATGCTGGGTAGTGTGGTCGCTTGGGACACATGAGGTGATACGCTATCAGCAGAACGGACAGGGATTCTAATGTCCCTTTAGATGTAAGCATAACTAAACATTTATTAAAACAAAAAAAGGAGATGTTTCTGCCAGCTCTTTGAAGTCACGTTATGTAGGTGTTCAAAATATTGGCATTGCAACGATTTTGCTTGTATTACTGGAGCATCATTGTCTTTATATATATATATATAGTTAAATATTTTTGGGAAACATGCTTATTCACTTTTTAGTTAGATGAGAAGATTTGATACCTCTCATATGTGTCCATTCAGTCTGAAGCTGGAGGCAGGAGACAGTGAGCGGAAACCTTGAAATGGGGGGAATCATATTTTAGGGGAGATTAAATATGCTGAAATAGTCACATGACCCCCATAAAAACTGCAACTTTTTACGGTTTTGATGTTGTTTCTTTCTGGGGTTTTTTTGGTCAGATATGAGGTATATAACCACTTGTATCCAACTAAATCTTAACATGTATAAACACATTAAGATGTGTGATTGTTCTGATGCAAATCAGCATCAGAACAAAAACCGGATGTAGGCCCCGACAGTCACAATATGTTTCAAAAGAAAAAAAAAGGCAAAAAAGAAAGTCTTCACAGATGCATCCATGACAAATGCTGAGTAATAAAATATGTGGTGATTGGTGCGTGTGTGTGTGTGTGTGTGTGTGTGTGTGTGTGTGTGTGTGTGTGTGTGTGTGTGTCATTGGTTCATCAACAAAGGAGGCAAACGCAGACCTTGAGTCACCCACCCTCACATTATTCTCATGAGTCATGCGCCTCCACACATTTGCAGATGGTAAAAATCTAATAACCAAAATATGTTCAGTGGTCCACCTGATAATTTGATCACGCACAGATTTCACAAAATTAAATAGCTGAAGAGTTTTAGGCAGAACTAATCCTAATATATGCATCTGTTTTCTTTTAGGATCTTAGTGTGTAATTAAGAGCATGGTCAGGCGTTTTGTTTTACATCAGCGATTTATTTAAGCATTGTCAGAGCTTATTTCCATCATCACAAATACAAATATTGTCAAATAAACCATCCCATTGTAGAATAGTTGAAACAAGCATTTTAAGTCTGTCAAGTTCTAAGTAAGCAATCTTATGGAACTGTATAGAAAGAGTCAAACTCATCTGTCTCAACCCGACTTTTTGTTATTTTTCATTAATTGCATTTTGTAAGATTTTGTGTAAATATGCACATGCAGAGTGTTTTCCTCCGTGCGGCGACGATATCTCTCACAGAGGGAGCTCTTGAGCTATAAATGTGAACACAACAGACAGGAGGGGAAAGAGACTGAGTCTGAGGACAGAAGAGAACAAAGAGTGACTAAGCTACAGGATGAGGGAGAGACGGGGGAATCTAAACAAGATGTTTTGGATGTGAATGTGTAATAAAGCGGAAAAAAGCAAAAAAAAAAAAGGGAGACGACTTACAATCAAGGCACCTACTATACCTCACTTACTCCCAGCCAGTTGACCTTGGTGCTGCTGTAAATGAACACCCACCCTTAGTTTCCCACTAACACAAATTCATAAATAGACCCTATAGATGATATCAATAAATAAATGAATACAGTTTCAGCCATTTGGGATTGTAAAGTGAAAACATATGCTTGAGTGGTGGCTTTAGTTTCTGGTTTCCTTCTTATATATGCTATGGTCAACTTCAGCTCGGTTATGATGGATTAAGAGTGACAAGTATCACCACAGTATTCCACAGAGAATTATCTCCTTATGGAACCTGTTTGCTGTTTTTGGCCGACAAACTCTGCTGAACTCTGCTCTACTCAGCTATAAAGCTTATTAAGTGTGCGTTACATGCTCAGTTACCAAACATCAGACAGACACAATTTGCCATTAGAGCATCTTTTTAGAGTTTGTTGAGACCAAAACAGAGCTAAATGGAGAATTTGCATTTATCATGTAACTAAACATAGTTGTAGTTAACTGCTAACATGGCTCTTTTGTCAGCTAGAGGCTTAAACTGTAGGTGTTGGCTACTAAATCAGCCTCATTATCTGGATAGTGTAACACATTAAATTGCAGATGCTGTGATTATAGCTTCTACTGCTGTCCTCAAGTAGGTAATATGAACTTTAGGCTATGGCATAACATTAATACATCTGTGTATCTTACCAACAAAGAATGTGGCATTATTGTCAATCATGAATTATAATCTGTGAAACAGAAGAAAACATAATATTGACTCTATTGATATAGCACCTACGAAAGCATGAAACAAGTTACAAAGTGAACCAAACATGTCAAAGATATAAAAAAAGGATGACATAATATTAGTTACAGTAAATTGCTACGATAATCATGTAATCATGTAAGAAAAAGCCAGATGATAAAACAAGACGCCACTGAGTTAGTCTGCCCAGCGCTGACAAAGGCCTGGTCATCTTCAGTGACAATCCCATATTTTGGAAGCATTAGCACAAGCTCGCTGGAAGATCTCAAGCACCGATCAGGCTCATAGGGAGTTAGTAGATCACAGATATAGGCAGGAGCCTGACCATTCAAGGCTTTAACAACAACCAGGTAAATCTTAAAATCAATTCTGACACCTTTCTGTTATTGCTCCTGGAAGGCAGAACCCAGTCAACACTGCACTTCACACAAACCATATTTCCACTGCGGCGGTCGTCATGGCTGGACACGAGAATCCTCCACGGGGTTTTCTTTTCCTTTATATTCATATTAACCCTCTCGTTTACAGAATTATGAAAATGGTTGACACATAAATGAATATGATAGCATGCCAAAGAATGTTTGTATCCAAACCTTTCATATAAATATTTAAAATGCAATTCCAAAAAGTGTGTCAGAATAAATTGGCCATGTTGTACTCAAGTATGTGTGTGTGTGTGTGTGTGTGTGTGTGTGTGTGTGTTTGTTTGCCGGAGGGCTGCACGATTTTGACCAAAATGATAATCACAACTATGTTGAATACTGAGATCACTATTAATTATCCCAATTCGTTGATTGATTAAGGGCCAAAATATTTTGTATTGCACTTTCTCGTTTTAAATTGACAGAGCACTGCTATCTCTTCCATGTCATGCTACAGTACTGCTAATAATTTGTTTTCATTTATAGTTTCATTTATTACTCTTCTAAGTTGGACTGCAGCCACAACATACAGGACATTTGTTTACAGGCTGCCGCAGTACGGTAACCACGCAGTCGCATTGGCAGCTCCCCAAAAGTGAAGCCAAGACATCGTGATCGCTCCCTGGTGGCTGGCTGTTCGTGTAGAGAGCGCTTGATTTTATATGTGCGGAGCTTTCTATGTGCGGAGCACCTATGTTAAATCATGTTGATTTCAAATCGTGATCATTATTAATATTCCATTAATTGGGCTGATTGCAGCAGCTGCATATAAATTGATGTTGTTATACTTAATTATAAATATGAAAAAGCT
Source organism: Leptoclinus maculatus (assembly GCA_032191485.1). Lineage (NCBI taxonomy): Eukaryota > Metazoa > Chordata > Actinopteri > Perciformes > Stichaeidae > Leptoclinus > Leptoclinus maculatus. Next base: position 7,237,403 of record JAVDOI010000011.1, read on the forward strand.
GGAGTTTTGCTTTTGCTTCTTTTACTGATTTCTTGCCCTTCTTTTTTGTACTGATCTCTGGCCAATCAAGTACGGTTTTGTGTCTCTTGGTTTTTATAAATGTCAAGGGGAGTGTCCCTGGGAGGTGTCAGGTAATATGTCCTCAGCTGTGTGATAAGGTGCAACTTTGAAGTTGTGAATAAGGTTAGAGGCATGCGTTAACCTCTGTTAGCTATTATGGCTGCCACACCCCCCCCATCTCTTGAGCTTCTGTCCTTTCAACTACACAAGTCGTGTCCTCTCCCTGCCCCCAGAACACCATGTTCCTGTGGATGCAGCCTGGTTTGTATTCGACATTACAAGTCTGTTCTTTACGTTACGTTCGGAATTAAATCGGTTTATATTTACTTGTTTACTGAACGTTAATGTCTGCATTTTTATCAGGCATTTAGCCGCTGAGCTAAGTCATTAACACACTAATTGATTAGGGTTTTTACCAGCATGCATGGCTTTCACAAAGATACCAGAGACTTTGCATCTTTTAATTTACCTCGATGGGGGTAGAGCTGAGATTTTACTCAAAATATCCTCCAGCTTACATCTCACCCAGCCAGTACGAACAATGGTATAGGTAAACAACGCATGAAAACAGACACTTGGCACCTCATTCATCTTCCATCATCCTTCATGCACCGAATGCCTTGCCTTTACATTTTGTCTTATTTTTTTTAATAAAACGGGCTCTGCAGCCACCCAGTACACTCCTAACTTTCAGTTGATTGTGTGACGACATGAAACGTATCATAACAATATCACAGAACAATATACCTTGGAAAAAAAGAAGTAACCATCTTCAAGTCAATCCATGACAAGCATTTAGATGGTTGATTGTCAGGAGAGTGGAGGTGAACCATCAGTTCCTGATTCTTTGTATTGCAGAGGGCAGAGACTCACATATAGCACCAGCACATCGCCCTGACTGATTTCCTCAGCACTTCCTGGGGAATTGTCATCACCCCAGGTCAATGTCTAAACTTTCCCATGCATCAAAATATATTGTAATTGACTCCATTTGTAATTCCTCCAGAGATCTGGCACTGCGCTGCAGCTCTGATGGCTGCCGAAAGCAATAAAGTCTCACAGACATGACCCCCATTGTAAACAAGGCCTCCTTCCAGAGCGGGAGGTACAGTAAAGTGTGGTTTTCTGGTGTCTGGCTGTACGTTTTGCTCTTTGGCTGCAGCCCATACGTCCATTCAAATGTTGTAATTTCACCATTATGTAGTTCACATGTCAGGTTTTTATCCTTCTTGGCTCATGTGCTCCTCATTCTAGATCTTGCAAGCGGTTTTAAGATATTGGATGACCCGATGCAAAATAGATTTAATTTGATATATATATGTTATAATGCAGTGTGCTGTAGCTGTAGTCATTTTTTACTGCACTAAATATGCAATAGACCTGCTAATGTGCTCTAAGTAATGAATTATGTTGTGATAAAGTAATGTAATGTAAATTGACTTCATCAGTTGCTGCAAACATTTTCTAGCAATATAACATTAAATTATATATATATATATATATATATATACTATATAATGTAATGTTGTATAATATTAGAAAACAATATGAATTACATGTATTGAAACGTCTGGAGTGTGTGATCCTTGCTGCAGTAGGCATTTGCAGATTAAACACAACATATTTGAACCTTATGGTTTTGCTCCAGGGTGGGCCATCAGTTCTAATCAGAAAACAAATCCTTCATTATGATAACAGTTCTGTAACGTGGAGGCTTTAAGGAAAATGCAAATTAAAAGGGGAAATAGAGCAAAAGTAAAAAGGATTTACCCTTTTATGTGGAAGCAATTAGTGCAACATTGTGATGGTGCATAGTGTGGATTTGTGTCACTCGAATGAGATTCATTGCATTGTCTACCAACGACATTGTTTATTTACTAGTATGATGTGGCAATATAATTCTTCTATATGTGTGTAATTATTCATAAGGCAACATACAGTAAGTAGTGCATTTCATTATTTACAAATAGATATGTAACTTGATTTTTTAGGGTTTTTTTTCCACTGTGCTGGAAATCCAAAACAAGCTGTTATAATTTGCTTGCAGCCTAATAACCGAGCCATCATTTTTAATACAGTGCCACAAGGTCTCCATCTCTTTTGTTTATGTTGTCCATTAAATTTCCTCATTTGCAACACTTTCTCCAGCCTGCTGTTTTTAAACATCACATGATCCGAGGTAATCAGACAAGAACAATGTGACTGCTTTGTCACAGCAACAATATCACTTTCACTCCTGCAACTGGAGCTGCTTTGATTCCTGCTGAAAGGGGAACACATAGAGTTGTGTTTATCCTTTTTGTCTCTTTCCTCTGATGTACACTAGTCTGCTTGCCACTTCATCTCCTATTCACTCTCAGGTGCCACCAACAGCTAAATGAAAAAAAAAAGACAAAACATGATTTGTATTGGGGAAAACATGTAACTCTTCATTTTGAAAGGGGGTGGGAGTATTTGAAATGACTCTAATTGGTCCAAAAAGGCTTTTGAATCGAACATACAGCGCATCATTGTCCTGGTATCATGCTGCTGATCAATAGTCAGTTTTTGCCCTGATGTGATGACTATGCCCTTTGGCAGACATGTGTATCTGGTCATGTGTAGAGAGACCCCTCAAGGTTGTCCTCTCTTTACACCCCATTCTGTATATTCAAAGAGGCTGTGAGAGGAGGTTTGATGAAAAGATAACAAGCTAGGGCGAGATTACTTCTTCAAGGCCCTGAAAAGGTTTTAACATCTATAATCCCTGGAGCTTGAAAGACCTTTTACCTATAAAGTGCTGATATTATCTTGGCCACACTCCGTCAGCCAAACAGACTTAATTCAGCTGAAGATGAATAGTGTCCAATTGTAATGACTTTGGTGATCATAATCAAAATGTAAATGTTTTCAGCGCTTTGGTTTATGACTTGCAAATCGTATGACATTCCCATCATTATGAGCTGTACTTCAAACATTATACCTGCTAAGCATGTTGGTATGATGACGTTAGCATGTAGACATGCATTGGTAGAGCATCAGAGCAGTTAACATGTCTCTGGACTCTGTTTTCTTTACTTTTGGTTCGTCCATTAACTTCCTAAACAGAATTGTCTTGATTATGCAAATCATTATTGTATTAATTTCCAGTTGTAAATCCAGGTCCTAGTTCAACTTTACCCGCGCTCCTCCACCAATGTTAGCGCCACGATATGACGCTCATGTGGAACATGATCTTTACTTCATTGTTATTATCAGATTTGTTCATAGGCTATCCTAAAAAACATGATTAAATATTAAATATGGACATGATATGGGAGCCCTAACTAACTCTTTCTTTCCATCTGTGAAACAGCTGGAGAGAAAAAAAAAAAGTAAAGCCAGGTGGAAAAAATAATAATAAGTTAGCCACGATCATTTCCCTCAACTTTTTCTCCAAAACGGTTTCACAGGTGAAAACAAAAGTGTAACGACCGTTTAAAGATTGTCCTGGTAAAGCCGTTTTCACCTGGTCAATAAACACAGGAGAGGTCAGTCTCAGTAAATATATCACCACATTGTTTTCCTCACTTGCCTCTCAGGGCTTCTGTCTTCATTTAGACATGTCGTCCGTGTCCGTTTGCCTCTCATGCTCATCTGCCTTTCCACACACACTCACAAACGTACACGTATTTGGCTGAGGTGATGAATGCATTTATGAACGACCTTCTCCTTTGGTTTTATGTTGCATTTGTCTTTGTTTTCACAAGTGTGTAGATTATTTAAAACTTGATCTTTTATTCTACGTTGGCAGCAACACTCAAAATAAATCTTTATTTCCATTGTAACCTTTGGTGGCATTGCAAGAGCAGAGGATGAAAGATTGGTATTATTTGTCTATAAATCAAAATGAAAATTGCCCCCCTTCTACAAATGACTGAATATAAAGTTGACATATTTCACATTATAGCAGTTGATTTGGTATTGTGAGCTTCACCGTTTCTTTTCCCTGGCAGTTTATTTTGAAGGAAACAGGACAAAGCTTAATGAATTACGCTTTGTCTGTCTTTTGTTCATGGGAATGAATAATGCATCGATTGCCAGCATTACGGAGCTCATATCAATAACTGAAAGATATTGACCACAGAGGAGTTCTTGTATGCTGTCTGTTATTCACACAAGTTCACTTCCTGTCCTTCAAATTGCTTTTCTCTTTATTGTCCTCTTTTGTGTCCCCCATGCGTCACTCAGCCTCTGCAGTTATTTATTTAGCTTTGACAAGAACACCAACAAAAGCATACAGGAAGTTGAGACGTTACAGTACCTGAGAATAAATTGTATGGCTGGCTTTGTAGACCGATATTGAAAGATACTGGCAGGCTTTGCAGCGGTCATTAGTATGATGTTACATGTTAAGACCAACACATTATATACATGTCAGTCCATACATGCATGTGTCAGTTTGTTTCAACTGTAAGTAATTCCCATGTAAGCAAAATGTCTGTATTGTAGTCCAATGATGGCTTCACTCTGATCCTGTAATGTGGCTCCCCTGGAACACCATCACAGCTAACTTGAGCCACTGTTTCTTGGCTACCGTGATCAGCGTTAGAGCCACTCATCACTCATGCCGGGAGCAATCAAAAGCCACAATGAGTGTTAGAAGGCCTTTCCGTGGCTCAACACATTCATTCAATTGTTGCGTCTCTTGCATCCATCTGTCCACCTACCATGAAGTCTTTTTTTTTTTACCATTACTGAGGCTGGAGAGCATGTGGATCTCAGAGGCCCTATCAGTGGAGAAACAGGCAGATAGTGTGGTTTCCTCACTGTAATCCCCAGGAGTCTGTTCTGTTAGAATTGAGGAGGAGGGGACTGTGAAATTCCCTGTCACTGGATCTGTCCTGCCAGTCGGCTAGCTACACAGTCTAATAATGACAGTGACCTCACCCCTTACCGTTATTGTATTCTTTTTCTAGACTGATCACAGCACGCAGTGTGTGCGCATCTGTGAATGTGTCTGTTTGTGTGTGTGTGTGTGCTTTCCAGTGGGAATGCTCTTTAGATACCTGTGTATTTGTGTTGAAGGTTGTTTCAGTGTGCCGGGGGTGCGTGTGATCCACAATCGTGTCGTTCAATCTTATTGTCAGAAATAGAGGGGGGGGGGGGGGGGGGGAAGCAAATCCAAGCTATGGAATTGATGTAAAGCAAGACAAGGTTGACCCTTATGTCATTGATGCCATATATCTTGACAGCTTGTCCATTACCCAACTCTTCACTCCCTCAGCACTTCAATTACAGTCTAGTGGATGGGCTAACCTTGCAGATGTGAGGGTAGTGGAGGTTAAATGACATAAGTTGATGATGAGGGCTGTGCTTATCGGGCCTTATTTTGGTTATCAATCAGTGTCTGAAGTAAATCACAATGACCAGCTGTGCACTAGGATGGACCATTTGCTGTGAATTTATGATACAAAATGTCCGTCTTGTGATTATTGGCCAATGGTTTTTTTTTCACTAACATAATGTCACTTACAGTTACGTGGACACAAGTGGTTTCAAGTACAAGTCAAAGCAAGATCCCACTATCACTTTAAATGGACTACATCATTCATGCAGCAGGGCATGTTTATGATTTTATTTTATTTTTTTTACTCCTACTAAAAGAAGTTTTACGTGTGATTGTCTCCACCCATCTGTTTGCTTATCTGTTTGTCTTACAACAACATGTTGAAACTCAAGGCTGGACTGGGATTGAATTCTCTGTGCACATTAACAATCTCAAGAGGAAGGATCTCATTGGTTTGGCGACCCTGCAGCCTTCCCCCTTGCACAGGCCTCAAACTTCAAGTTTGAAATGAATGTGAGCTTCCAGCTCACGTAGTCTCAAAGAGGACAATAAACCTACTTACGGTACATTGCAGTACAATGTTGGCTTTGTACATAAGGCTTAAAAAATGTGTTTATGAGGCAGTCGTCTGCCCTCTTCACTTTCTTGTTGTTCGTCATGTTTTTGTCTTTTGTTTAGTTTTTCAGTTTTGTGCCTCAAAGGCCAAGGGATTGAGTTGTAAAAGAATATCAAAAGCAATATGAATTAAAATACGTTGTTGTGTTATACAGTAGAAAAAAACAGAAGGTCTTTCAATCAACTCTATTCACTGAATTCCGTCAATGTTGTGGTGAGTTGATACATTGCCTGAGATGAATGAATTGTAAGGCAGCAATTCAAATATTTTCATCTTGACATAGATCAAGGAACACATTTTAGACTTTCTGACTTCTACAGATAACTTTTAATTGTTTGTTTTTAAAGACCTATATATATATAGAGTATGTTCAATAAGACTAAACCCTTAACAGCAACCGAAACATGGTACTGCATCCGTGTTCCTGTCCCGTCTGATCCCTTAAGACACTGCTTACTGTTTGAAGTCTCCACTTGAAAGGCCCGATCTAAATACTGTGGATTCCACAGCAACTCTGCAAGCAGTGATTACAGACTGATTAATGAGCCGCACGCACACTGTACACACACGTTTACACATGCCTGCTTTCTAGGCCACACACAAAATGGGTTATGCAGGAGTCAGTATGTCACAACATATAGTCTAACTCAGTCATAGGTTTGTTTTATTATGTCAACTTCAACAAAGCTTATAGGTGTTGTTTTTGATCATTTCCCGTTGAGCCCAGCGTGCCTTAATTGTGGTTCATTTTACGATGTGTCTTTTCTTTCATTTTCCCCACAGTGTCGGCTGAGATCTTGAATAGCAGTTTATCCACCATGGAGCGTCACATTCAGAGGCTTGAGAACGACATCAAGAACTTCCCCAAAACGGATGACCAACAAGACAAGTTTGTGGAAAAGATGATGATATCCTTTTTTTTTTAACGGTGGTCGTTTTAACACCTTGAATAGTTTTCTACTTCAATTTGCTCCACAAAAGCATATGTATTCTGGTATATTAAGGCATTGTGTGTACCATTTTTTTGTGGACAGCAGTGGCACAACGAGTGTGCTGTTTGTGTTTCTGCCTGGCGGTGGTAAGCAGTTTGAGTCACTTGGTGTGATAGGTGGCACCCAAGGGAACGTAGGGAATGGATCTGGCTGCCTTGCTATGAGATGTTGATCGGATCTCCCCCCCTTCACTCCTCCCTGTGTCCCAAGAGTGAAATCCTGCCCGTGGCTATTTTTACCGCACTCTGCCACCACCACTGCCTGTCCCCTGGGAGACTCTAATAGGGGCTCTAGCCCCTCACACCAACTTATCGCCTATCCGTGATTTCATCTCCTGACCGGCCACGAGTCTCTCCACACAACCATCCGTGCACTATCTCTCATGGCACCTCTCCTGTTTCGATAACAAAGTGTTTCACTTAAAGCCAAGCGTCTCTGCTCCCAAATTGAATTAGCCATGTCTCTGCACTTTCTTGAATGACCTTTCCGAGAGGAAAGGTCCTCACTGTATAGGTTTGATCAATGGTGGAAATCAAGTTTGTTGTCAATACCCTGAGGCTAGGGTGCCTTTCATGGGGGGGGGGGGGGGACGGGGGGGGGGGGGGGGGGACAGTTAAGCAGTCAGCAGTGTGTTTTTTGCTCGTCTCCAACATTATTAGGAAAAGAAAGGAATTACTCGAGTAGTTTAACAAGCGAGTAGGTGTATCCATATGCTATAGGCGCCCTCACGCAATATGGCATTTAACCTGATTTTTGCTTCCTTTTATCTGAGATTTATGAAGGCTGAGTTTGCACATTGGGTGGTTTAAGAGTAATAGCCCCCTAACACATTAACAATCTGCTCCCAGTCAAAGAATGGCACTTAAATTTGTGTAATTAAAAAAAACTGAAGCAGAGACCTCCCTGGCGGCGGCTCGGAGGCAAAGCAGGCAAGCAAGAAAGCTACTCTGCTCCCCGATGTCAGTATTGATTCCCAGTTCTCCTCCGAGAACTAGAGGCTGGGGTGAGAGGAAATGGAGAAGTGGAGATATACTGCAGCATGGCTCTTCCTCACTGTCTGGAGTTCCTCCCCAGAGTGGCAGAGAGCAGCCGACTGGCCGTGACCTGAAACACCCCACTTCCTCCCTCTTGCGCCCCCATCCCACCTGATCGAGTTTTTGTGCTAGGAAGGAGGCTTAATAGGATTTAATGAGATCTATTTTGGTTACTGCCTTATTTAAAGTAGCCACCAGTAGGACAGCACTGACAAGCATATCTATTTCATTCTCCATCTGCGCTTGTGTTCCACTTTCGAGTGTTTTTGTAGTGATTAGTAGTTTCCCTTCCCTTTGGTTTTTCAAGTGGCAGAAATGCTTTTTAGTTTTCAAATCATAATTTTCACTGTTCTAAATTTTTGGGAATGCAGACACATCGAGGCACAGGGAGGATTCAAACGATTTCAAAAGTCCACGCTTGTTTGTTCTCTCAGTTAGCTCCCTATCTGGTGATTTATCTGTATTTCATCTCCTGTTTATAATACGGTGAAATAATTGATAATGATGTCATAATAACACGTGTCGGGGGAAATTGTACTTCCACTATGTGCTAGTGAGTATGTGGTGTAGCTTTTGTGTCCCATGTAGTATATAACAGTTGTATTTTCCATCCAAGTTTTCTTTGTCTTGAAGTTCATACTGCAATGCATAATAATAAGACACTAGAAGTCTTGCAATCACATCTTTCTCAGTGCCTTTGGAGGAGCTTGTGCGTCTGTTTGTTACACCAGGACATTTGTGTTTGTGTATATAAGTGTGTGTCTCAACTTAACCCACTTTTCTGAAGTCTGTCACCAAGGACAATATTTTCTACCGCCTTAAACCTCCCAAGACATTCAATTTCGGGCTGTTTTCGTGCAAGAGATAGAAAGCCCGGGCTGTGCTTGATTTGCTGAGGTTTTTAGTACCAGTGTTTGCAATGAGCTTTAGGTAGCTCTCTAATCTGTGTTGCACAGCAAAGTGTTGGAACAATGACACTGTGAAATACAGTGATGTATATTTTTTGGTTGACATTTCCTTTGGTACACATAAGATAGCAGAGTCAAGGTAATCATACCTCTTTAAACTTTTCCCTGGGATTAAAAAAAAGGATATTGGTTCCTTGAAGCATGACAGATGGAAGAACAACAACAGCTAAAAGTCATGCATTTGATGCTTGAGCAACCCTGAAAAAGTTAAGTGAAGCTCTGTTGTCTCGACTGCTGGGCACTGTGATGAATGAGTCAGTCTGGGTTTGTGTGTGTGTGTGTGTGTGTGTTAGAGAGAAAGGGAAAAAGAGTAATTTACAGTGTATAGGTAAGTACATGTGCCTCTATATCACTGTGACTCTTGTGAGCTTTTTTCCTGAGATTAATTTTAGGAGGCCATGGTCACTGCAGGGTATTTTAAATGTAATATGTGCCCCAAAGCAGCATAGTTTTAATTAAACCTTCAACAATAAATTACGTTTTTTTTTTTTTCCCCCTACCACGCATGATTAGTGTTCCTAATTTGTTTAGGCTTCAGAAATTTCAGGTTTTGCCCATTAAAAAAAAGTCTGATTTATGTCTGGCACAAACAATTTGTGAGAATCTGTCATCTTTATCTGATGTGTTTACCTTTCAGACACAATCATTCCACAAAGTAATGTGACTAGAACTGTGCAGCAGCAGATCAGTAGCAGTTATAAAACACTAAAATATAGAAATATGAGAAGAGCAGATACAGAAAGAAAGAAGTATGGAATGAAAGGAAGAAAGCGGTGGAGAGCTTAGTGGAAGCACTTCATTTGGCTTTATTGATACATTTTTCTCCTTCCATTCTGTAATGTATGCAAATGACTGAATGGGGTGTTTGTTCAGCAGTTTAGTGATCTCTATCTGTCAGAAGTAATGGGAGCCCACAAAGGCTGTAGAGTTGAGGCACAAGCCCCCAGAGAGCCCTATTTCACCAGAGAGGCTATGGCTATCACATGCACATACACACACACACACTCACTCTCACACACCCATTTCCAGTTCCTGTTGGATATGATAGAGTAGAGCTGGGGGCTTAGAGCGGCGCTCTGCATACTGGAATATTAATGGTAGAGAGGTGGCTCGATGGGGATGATGAGAGACCGGACTGAACCTTGGGTGCCTGGACATGTCCAATACATCTCCCCCCCCCCCCCCCCCACACTGTACTCAATGCCTTAACCCAACCCACTGATATTTCGCTTAACCTTTTATTTCCCAGAAGGCCAGAGTCAGAGCACATCATTCTCTGCAATTCCCATACATTGAGTGACAAGGAGCTGTCTTCTGGGGCCAGCTTCATTAAGATATATTAGACTGGGCTAACAGATTTAGCCAGTCTCTCAGAGACAGTTTCACACAAATCAAAACGTTGTCTAAGGGTTCGCCACCCTATTCCCTCCTGCTAACACCATAGCAAAGATTTGCAGTTCAATGGTAACAATCAGTGACACCTGCAGACTTTTAAAAGAGGAACTATTGTGATTCTGTATCCTGTCGAAGGTTTTCTTGTTGAGTATTTTTTTATTTATTTTACAATTTCTTAACACCCCTCGTTTTTATTCATGTTTCTAAACTGAATTTAATGCAACCCGTTTACTGACATGTTTCTTTCAAGTATTTTCAGTAAAATAACCTTGTGGAAGGATTCAACAGCTACAAGGACGAGTGAACGGAGCTGAGAGGCTTGGAGCCATTGCTCATGGCCATGTTTTTAGTTTAAAAAACTGTTTTAATTTGCTCACAAGCAACCTCCAAGCAACCTCCTTGAAATAGTCAAGGACTCGGCGGCATTGTCCGACTGATGAGCTTAGATATGTGATCGCTATGTAGCTGAAGTTTATTTGTTAAATCCAAGAAACAGTCTAAGTCTGTCTCTCTTACCTAAGAGGGAGGGGGATCATTCCAATATCGTCTATCATATTGACGCCTTCCCTGACAATTTCCTGCCGTCATGAAGAAGCAGCTGTTCAAGCACGCAACACAGATTTCCAGTACTTACCTGTTGATGAATAAGAAGCCTCAAGTCCTGTGAGCCTACAAAGCGCACACAACTACCTGTGCCAGTTTCTCACACCAACTTTGTGTCTGCCCACACAGGGTCAGCCCCTGGGGTATAACCCATAATACCACCGTACCACCTTTGTGGCTTAAAAATCGACAGATGCATTTATACAGGTACCGGCTTCTTGTTGTTCTCAGATACTTCAGCCTGATTTAGTTCACACATCAGAGAGAAAGATTCACCACAATGTGTTTATGGATGGCCTCTTTCAAACTGCGATCGTTGTAGACTCTGTTGACTTCAGGCTAGGTTGGTGTACAGATGTACGCAGCATTCTCTTGTTTTCGGCACCAGGCACTTAAGGTTAAATAAATGGTTGTTAGTGAAACAATTGTTCTATTTAGCAGGCTGCTGAGTTTAAACTGTGGAAACATCCCCCCTTGCTACTGGCTTGTTTTGTCTGGAGGAGCACAGTGTTGTTTGGAGAAGTCATTCCTCTCGATCACACCTTTCTGTGTTTGAATGAGAGGTAAGTCAGATTATTTACAGAATCTTCATGTTTCTTTCTGAATGTTTGTGGATTAGAAAACTGGGTTAAATCACGCTGGTGGCACTTTCAGTTGCACATTATACACAAGTACTCAAACACCCACCCCCTTGCCACACACAAGATTTCTCTCTTAATCGCCACCTTCCTTTTAGCTCCCCCCCCCCCCCCCCCCCCCCCCAACCCGCAGTGCTTTCCTCCGCTAATGAAATTCACTGTGTACTGTGTGATCAATTAACTGAAGCACAGATAAACCATGGAGCCTTTTAATTATCAAAATTAGAAGAAACCAGTGTAAATAAGTAAAGGTGCATAAAGCAGGCTATTTATATATGAATGTCTGTATCTCTCCCCTCAATGTGAATGTCCAGACTCGTAGAAAAGCAACAGACAATTGCAATCCCACCAACAAATATTCACCTTTCATGTTGCATTCCACATGTCAGAGGGGGTATTACAATTTTAATTAACACATTTGAATAGGTGTGTGTCTAAAAAAAAAACATTTGCTAAAACTAGAATTGTATTTGTAATTATGTTTTTGCAAAGAAATAGCCCAACATGTAAATTAAAAAAGGTCGTTGATTATGCTGCACGGATTTGCTTTTTCGTTATTTATGCGAATGCTGTCGTATTACCTTTGATGACAATTATAAAAAGCACCACATTTGTATAAGAGTTTTTCATAACCTTAAGTGAGACATGAACTGGCATTGTTGCAGACCGAGTCCATTAAATTGACTTTTCAAAGCACACACGCTATGACCAACATTATTTACAGCTTTAGACATCTTTGCTTAACCCACCGTACCCAGTATAAACTATAATACAGTACTTCTCTCATACTGCCCTGCCATGAGTCATACAGTGAAACATCCTCACTGCTCCATTGCAGTATAACAGTATGCACTTCTTTGTTTAATTACTTTAGTAATAATGTCAGTTAACTTACTCGTTAGCAGCGTTAACGTTTTATTATTGTTTTTTCAATTAATCCAATAATAGTTTGGCCCAAAAAGCAAATATATTCACTATAATATAAGATTATCTGTATTTTATTGTTCATCATGTTCATTGTTGCATCTACTCAAATTTAATTTAATCTAAAATAAGGAAAAGGAAACCATCTAATGTTTGTCAGTTATGTTTGATAAATGACTTACACAATTAATAAATTATAAAATTAGTGGCCAGTCAATTAATGACCAATCATGTCAACTCTAAAAATCATTGTGTAAAATATTACCATACAAATACCAATCAGCTTAGAACTAAGTAAACAGATCAATACATCTTGACACTTGGAAGGCAAATATGAATAAAACATATTGAATTGCAGTTCCAGCACATAATGCCGCTTCACATGACATATTCAAACTACAGCTCTCCACACAGATCTTTGTGATTCGGCTCAAGACAGCTCTGCCTCTCAGAGCAGAATTCTATATGAGCCATGTATCAACGTCTGATGAATCCCCCCAAAAAAAACCCAAGTGATAGATTTCACAAAATACATGTACTGTACAAAGAAATATCATGTTGCCATTGCCTTGTCTGTCAGCCGTCGTGTTCACCGCCAGACAGAAGACCATTTTGGTGCCCTCTGGTCATATGAGTGAATTCCCTAGAAGTTCGCCAATCAGTATCTTGTTAGGCTGTGACACTCGGCCTGATGTGGCAGCTCCATTAACCAGTAGAGTAAGCTTGCTGACAAGCTGCCTGGACTAGAGCTCCCAGGGGCAGGGGGGGGGGGGGTGTTGGAGTGCACAGGAGGTACACCAATGATGTACGCTGGATCTAGCCCTTTGCTCCTCAGTGAACAACTGTCATATTCCACTGATAAAGCCTCCATGCCCTGTGAGTGTTGGAGGGTGTCCTTTGGGATCTACTGTGTCCTGTTGGGATTCAGGGCTGCTCCCCTGCAATCGAAAACTGTACTTACTTCCCTGTGTAAGGTTGGTATACAGTATACAGGGTCACGAAATAGTACGCAGAAGGAGAAGAGCCAATGTATGTAACAGGCTATAGTGTTAAATTATTTTAGTTAATCTCTTTTATCGCCATGTCTCACAATGTGTTGCTCTGCTGCTTTGTCCCCGTGGGCCCAGGTCTCCACTGATTATTTCTGCTCTACAGAAAGTCGGGCTAAGGACCCAGTGGCAGCAGCAACAATCTGCACCTCATTACTTCCCCAAAAGGCCTGAGCTTAGTGCAGGGTAATAGACAGAAGCCCAGCCGCCCTCATTTGTCATGGGCTCCTGGGTTTGATGCAAAGCCCCCCTTGAGCACTTGTTGCTGAGCTCTAATCCTGCAGTAGACACCAGCCACGCTTCTCTGCTTAGCCATCCCCACTCTCCACCGTCATGGCTCATGATTTCACTTTCATTTGATGTTTTAATGAAATCCCTGAGTCTCAGTTGAATGGCAGGCCCATTGTTGGCAAATTATTCTATCAAATGCAAGTGGAAGGGAAACGTGACTGGAGTTATTTGTCTAGTGAATATGAGCCACCAAGCATTTAGGGTGTTTTTTCAGCATCTGCATCCACAATAGAAGATGGTTGGAGTTGAACAACGCAGGTTGACTCACAGGGAAAAGCTGTTTTCATGTGCCTAATAGAGCCCTGCTTCATTATCCATTCAGGTGATTGTAAAATGAGTTGGGTGTAATTTACTTAATGCTTAGCAGATAGTGTACAGAGCACGTGTGTATACAATGGCTGATATGTATTCCTGTACAGACCAGTAACACCTAGTTTAGCACCATTTGTCGTCCCTTATTGCAAATAATTGCGATGCGCCCCAAAAGCCTGGGGAAAGCTCCTTGATGAAAAGGCCTGAGTATCATTAGCTGAAGTTGCTGTGTGTGCCAGTTGAAAGCCTCTCTAAAATGTAAATCAAACTAATGCCCAAACACTTCCTCTCCTTTCCCCCACAGTAATGTTATTCCTTTCTTGCTGATGCTGTCGAGGGAATACGGTGTTGTTCTGCTGTTTGCTACTGGGCTCTCTGTTGATTTCTAACTTTGCTCCGCGGTGGCTATCCTTTCTAACCGCCCCCCCCCCCCCCCCCCCCCACCGACAGGACCCAGGGATCACTGTGTCTGCAGTCTGCTCATAGATACGTGTCCCTACAAGCGATTAGCTGAAGTTATTGACTGCATTTGCGCGCTTTGGGGCAATTAGGCGCTCCATTATGCAAATAAAGTTCACTAATTACCTCACATTTTCTAATTAATTATAAGATACTGTATATGGTCGACTACGTCAAAAAGATGTGGCCTTTAACCGTCCAGGGCATGTACTTGTGCATAAATTAACGACAGCAAATAACACAGTGGACCATTTCCCCCAGCATGCCGCTGTGCACTCGGCTTTCGCAAATTTCAGGCACAACGGAAAAGTCGGAGGAGAAAGAGATCTCTAATTAAAATGAATCTGTGACAGTCAGAAACACTAACAGTTACAAACGGCAATCTGATGGTAGTCAACAGGGGATTCTCCAGTAATTGGCAAAATGAGGCTCATCAATCACACAGAGGGGGAATGCTGCACCGACAGTATCCTGTCAGAGTCACCCACTGTTGGGGGAGCAGCATGACGTGTGTCTCAGGGACAGAGTCATGTAGAGAAGGCACAGTTTCTTCTCTCCCTCTCCCTCTTCCTCTCCCTCCACCCCCCTCCACCCCCCCGACTCTGTTTCCCACCACATGTGGCTCTCAGTAGACGTCTCTCCAACTCATTCTGACAGGCTTTGTTTTTGCTTGTCGCATTTCAAATGGGGATTGGCTGGCATTCTCTGCCAGTCAAGGCCGAGACAGTCATTGTCAAAACACACTGTTGAATTCCAGCTTTTAGAGGATATTCTTTGCTTATGACATGTGCTAGGAGGCCTCCATACTTCCTCTTCATTCAAGCATTCAAGAAAATACTGGTGCTGCTGATTTTATATTCAGGAGACCTTGATCACTTTTTTTAAGTTAAAATAACTTCTTTTTTTTCCAATACTGACATCTCAGAAGTCTTATTTGGTAGGGAACCTAGAACTGGTAGCATGGAACGGGAGCATTGTATGAACTTTGTTTGAACCTCACGAGGATAGCAATATCCTGATGAGCAATGTGCTGCGATGATTACTGCTGGGTCACATAACATACCGTCTCTGCCTACAGGTCAATAAATAGGTTTTATCAATTGACCCTTCCCTAACCCTTTCCCTTTTGCGGCTACTCCGTCAACCTGTCAGAGTTACTATGGAGCCTTACACTGTCACTATCTGATTGAGAAGCTAAAGCCTACAGATAACAGTGTAAAAGTAAACCACATCACCTGGCAATCAAGACATGAAAAAACACTGTTTCTGTAAAGCCAGGTAGATCTTCATTCACTTTTCAAAGCAAAAGGAGCTAATGTTAGCTCAACAGGTGCTAATGTAGAAACGTTTTTGAAACGTATATATCTCTTTCCAAGCTCTCTGGGTAATGAATATTGTGTAATATATAACACAACATTTAACCATGACTAGTTGTAGTTGGACCCTAGTCAGAGCTGGAGATCCATGATTAGTCAGTCTGCGTTCAAGGGGCTGAACGCGGACCGACTAATCCCGTAGCAAAGGGTCAATTGGACCAATCAATAGACTGCCCCGAGTCTCTATGTAACTTGCTTGGTTTAGGGCAATCATAAGCAAAGCCGTTAGAAATAACCATTGGTCTTATCTGCTTCATCTGTGTGTCTTATTTTGTTACTTGATGCATCTTTGTGGTCCAGATTACCTTAACTGACTTGAAACAAGAGTCTATAACGTCACCTGATACACACTCCCACATTTGCTTTGTTGTATACTGATATCCTCGTTACCTTTTTTTCCAATGCATCAAAACAGTTATACGTCAGGCTAGTCACGGTAAATGTAAAGTAAAAGTACTCACAGCTTTATCTTTATAGCTTTCACCGATAGGGCTAAGCTAGTGTAAGTCAAAACAACAGCCATGCCCGTGTGGGTTTTTATTGAGAATGAACCTCTAATCAGCAGATAAACTGCATGGATACGTTAAGGTAACCTCCAGAAGTGCTAGTGGTTGTGTTGTTGATGGCTCCTCCATGGACATGATTATATGCGATGAGCCAGTTTGCTGTGAAGAGGGACCTCTGGCTGGTGCACTGACACACAGAGAGAGAGACATTTAACACCTTGCTGTTAGCTGCAATAGCAGTGGCATACAAAATAAAAAACTGATTAGTGCCATAAATGTGTCTAATCCATTTCCTCCCTTTCTATTTCCTATTTTTCTTGCGGTCCCACACACACATACACTCTATACTGCTGGCGGGGTCTAAGCCCTGTCATTTAACAGCAACAGGAATGTGTGGGACACATCTGCTACCCGAACCTTCAACAGCTGCCCTTGAATTGACTTTCTGTGATTAAGACTTATGGTTGATCCCTGGGCTTTTTGCCTTGATGCCTTGTAGCTTTCCTTCCTAACTGAAGAACATAGGTTGAAAGAGAGCATATATGGAGACAAAGTGGCCATTTGTATCTTTCTGTGTTGCTCTCCTCTTTCTTTTCTGTGCCACGACTTTCAAGGGTACCTGTGCAGGTGGTAAGAAGTACAGAAGTTGCAAAATTGTTTGAACTCCCCTTGAGGTTCTGCACAATTTCTTTTCAAATTACTTGATAATACACACGTTGAATGCAAAGTAAAATTAAGTGTATTACCGAGAGGGTATATAACCAGCATTCTGAAGTAGAAAACACACTTGCAAGTGGAAAATGTACACTGAAAATGTACACTGAAATACTTACGTTTCTCATGCATCTTGTAAGACAAGGAAAATGAATTTGCTGCAGCGCTCTGAAAGTCAAACTCATGTCCATTTTCGCAGGCGCAGTGAAAGAGACGTGAGTCATTTGTCAGGTTCAGGACAAGAGCGTGATTGACGTTAACATGACTAAGTTGTTTTGTTGCCTAAACCTAACTTCCTGTGAAGACAGAAGTTTATTTTGAAAAGCTATATGCGTGTAACGAGTGGAAAGTGACCGCCATCCCTGCCACATAGAAAAACTGACGCCAGAGGGGAACCTAGAGCGCCATAGTTTGAAGCTCAGTGTCAGTGACCAAGCGTCGGTATTTGAAGGGTTCAGAGTGAGAAGATGTTGTTTTGACAACGCATGAGCATCATATGATCAAATTAGGATAATTATACATTTTCAAGTAATTAATGATTATCAAATTCATGGGCGAAAGAAATACTATCGGTCCATTGATCCCAGTTAAAGCCCTTGGATGATTTTGCGTGTGTTGAACGCGTTAGAATCTTCTCCGTGGAAACAGCAGCAGCTGCTGGTGTGAGGTGTAGCATTTAGAGCCAGATCAACAAACTGATGAGAGAAAGAAAATTGCTTCTCAGAAATAAAGTTGGAGCATGTGTAATAGATGTCCGTAACATTGTCCAGGAGACTTCCATTCTGACACTGGACTCACTGAACATTGAGATGTGAGAAAAATACATCTTTCAAATGCTAATTAACAGTGGAGCAAAACTTCCTTTGGAACCGGGGGGCTCTTCTTCCCAATTCACACAATTCCTTTGTGATGATGAGTACCACCTCCCCTCACAAGCCAAGAGTGCAGACATGTTCCAACACACTAACAGCGGTTGCAACTGTAATACTTTCAAGCACATTTCTGTCCAACTGTGTCCTGATGCTACACGTCACAGAACAGGCGCTGGTGTGAAAACACATATCCAGAGGTGTAGGTAGCAACAGGCGTTAACGGGCGGTAGACGTCGGTTTGGTGCTGCCACAGCTCAGTGGTGACGGGGTGGTGTTACTGTATGGTTTGCCATCATCAAAGCACCAACCTAGAGATTTGTATGTTGCTGTTTTTTCTTTTTGTAAAAATGCAGTCAATAAGATCTCCAGCACAGAGCAGATCATGGCACCAATCATTGATTGGAAACATGCTTGAAAGGTTTCCTCAAAGACTCGTTTGAGTAATTGAAATGATTGCAGTTTACTTTTTATGCGCTCTGTAGGCTGAATGTGCTCTTGGGTCATGTTTGTGATGAATAGTACAGCGGAGGTTATGATGCCTCAGGCTTGTTTGATCAAGTGGTCATATTTTTAAACCTTTATGAGCGAGGTCATTGTGCTGCATCTAAAAGCCAATAGATTTGCATGTGCTCCATTAGCCTACTCTTACAGTTGGCATGTACCAATCACACTTTTAAAGACTGCTTGAATAAGAATTTATATTATATATATATATATATATATATATATATATATTATTTCATTGTACACTGTCTATCCCTTTAGTTCCAGTACTGACAGGTTTTAAAGTATGATTTATTTTTTTCTGTGCCACCTGGTTCGCAGATTTTATTCAGTTGCATATCAAAATGTAATCATTAAAGGTAACCGTTGTGAACAAGACTGTTCAAAGAATGTCCATTGATTCATGTATTCAGAAAGACAGTACTACAATGTCTATTGTTTAATCTCTATAAATTGTTTAAATCATGATGCCACTGTAATCACCCAATTGAACCTCCGATCCCCTTCACTCTGTAGCCTCTTGTCTAATTATGTTTCTCCTGCCTTTTCGCAGTATTAAATGCATGCACTGAATACTCAACATGTATGTTTTATGGTAAAAAGCAGGGACGTTATCAATTGTGTTTTGGCAATTTGCATAAAACATGCATTAAGTGATATTTTGACATCAAATAATGACCCAAAGCAATTTGAATCAGTAGCATTACAGTAGGTGCTGAATTCAGTGCAGCTTTTCCCCCATCTGCACAAAAACTCAATGCTCTCATTGCCACATTTATTTGTGCTTTTGAATCAATTCAAAATAAGATGCTTAAAAGAGCTGTACTTAACATTTTGAACATTAATATGGTAGCACATAATTGGTTCACTTTTGCATTTTTAAGAACCAAAAGATGTTTCACCTATGAACGTGATACTTAGTAACAATTAACTCAAAAACAATATGCATCAAAAGAAATTGTAAAGTAGAGTACTCGTCATTGGGGCTGCCTCCTGTAGAAGAATGTCAAAACCAAAGACAGCCGAGCAGCATCCCTACTCAGAGGGCAGTGCTCTTTAACTCACACATCTTTGTTTGCATTTCTATGTCCAATACAAATAATGGATGGTTCCCCCTTTTCCCCTTCCTGTGCTTGTCATAAAGACAAGAGATTACCTTTTAAAAAACAACATCAAATCATTTGAATTCTAATTTCAGCATTGCCATCGTCCGATACAAATAATGGATTGTTGCACCCTCCCCTTTTCTGTGCATGCCATGAAGGCTAGAGATTATCTTTCAAAAAAATCATTTGAATTATATTACTAATGTTAGCATTTTTCATTGCTTGGATTGCCATGGCTACAAATTTTGCTCCTGCGCCTTAAAACATCCAGGTCAACCTTAGTTTAAGCCTCAGAGCTATAATATAATTGATATTGATCACATGACTGAATGTTGGTTTGAAATACAACATGTTACAGGGAGTTGTTAGTGCCTCCATATGATTATATATTATCCATTATTGTTTGAACAACATGACAACCTCATAACCAGTCTTGCTTTGTTACTGAGTATCCTATACGAAGCTAAGGTAGTTTACAGTAAATGGTACAATCATTCCAAAGTGGGTTTAAATTCAGCCATTAACTGTCCTTCAGGATGTTGCTCTGTAAATGTGCTGTCCTCAAAGATTATGTTGTACGTGGTCATGTTTTTTTTCGTCATAGATTTTGACATAATAAGGTAAAAAAAATACATGGGGCATAGTAAACATCATGGTGTAAATACTATAATATTTTTATTTTCCTAATTCAAACTCAACCTATAGATCTTGCAATTAGCCTTGGTTGCTTTGTGTGTGTGTGTGTGTGTGTGTGTGTGTGTGTGTGTGTGTGTGTGTGTGTACTATATGTATATACAGATTCATTTATATATTTAAATAGTTGTAAATGAATAATTGTGATCAGGCATCTTGGTATTAGCCAGGAAAGATAGTAGAGGTGGTTATGTGGGGCTCTCGTATCACAGGAGTTTGTATCAGATAGAGATGGTCATTGTGCCTGTGGGGGGGGGGGGGGGGTTAGGGAGTGTAGGAATATGTACACTTGATATAGCTGCACAGAATGATAGCCATGAATGAGGCATTTTCCATCGAAGTGATTAAAATGATAGAGGACAGTGGCAAACTCATTCATCTCTGAGCAAGGTGATGAGGGACACTCGGTCTATGAGAAAGGTCCTTCGCTGCATGTGAGAGCGTGTACATGTGTGTGTGTGTTCATGTGTCACAGATGTAGAACAAGTTGTGAAATGGGACTGGCATGCAGGCGGCCAGAGAGATGTGGAGCGATGCCCACAGGAGGGCTATGTCTTTTCACTGTGCATCTGAACAGACAGCCAAATATTTATCATCACCCCGCCACAGTCTACATTCTACATATGTGTTTGACCTTCATCAGAACAAAGAAAAACATTCCTCATCGCCAACCTCAGTGCCTGTTGGTTTTTTTAAGTTGCTTTATTTCATTTATTTTTTGTATTTTGCTTAAACAGTAACCTAAAAAAGAGGAGTAGCATTAGTGGAATGGAAGTTCCTTGAGGTTTCTGTGGAGGTGATTAAGGTGGACTGTATCCGTGTGTGCCTGGCTTTATTGTCTGTTTTCTATATTGCAATAGGTCATAAGTAGGGAGAGAATATGTTTTGATGCTAGTAACATTTATATTCTCTCTCTACCTGACACAAATGGTAAACCATGTCCTATACTTTAAATGTAAGTGCCGCTAGCCTCAATGGCCTTGTTGCCAACACATAACCCCTCTCGAGCACATTAAGTGTATGTCTACACCCAGTTAGCAGTGGCAGCCCTGTGAGGACGTTGATTTGAGGTCCTTTGGTTCATGTTTCCATCCTCTTTTTCTCTCTCTCTCTCTCTCTCTCTCTCTCCCTCTGCCTCTCCCATCAACCACTCTAATCTCCTGAATGTCATCCACACTCACCGTTCATCTCCTGCCTTCTGGATTGGTTTCACACAGTGATCCCCTCACTGACCAGACAGACGAATCAACAATTAACCTCTAAGGCTGACCTGAAATATCTCAAACCTCCCCCCCCCCCCACATACATCCTTATTGGCCTCTAATAGATTTCTAACAGGTAGGAAAAAAAAGTGGATTGAATTTTGCCCGTCCAACCCTTAGGCTGTGTGCAGGAACACTGTTCAGTTTGTTGTCTTCTTTTTTCTTTCTCTCCTTGCTAAATACCACAGTCTGACTGTGACTGTGGTACATGATGCTGTCTGAGCTGTGTAATGTGTAATGTTTAGGGCCAGGCTGATGATACACGGTGCCAATGTGTTAAAAAATGGCATTAGACGTTGTGGCTTCACAGAATTATTCTACCAATTGCCTCCCCATTACCATCCTGTTAAAGCCCTCCAATTGTGGTTATTGTGCTAATAGCTAAAAAGCACTTTGCTGGAGCCAGTTTGACTGAAACTGTATTCTCCACGAAGAAGATATAGTCCCTGTGTCATTGAATGTCACTTTAGCCATTATCGCAGGATTTACAGCTCATGCAGCATATGTTCTATACCTCTCTCGTTATCGTCCCACACAGGGCTATGGATATGCGTTGCTGTGCTGCAGACACATCTCTCTCTCTCTCTCTCTCTATTCTTTTCACTGAAGCTGAAAGGCCCTCTAAGTAACCTTTCAGGGCACCACTCTGGCAGTCAATGTTTGGTCATTGTTAAGATATGTCTTGAACATGCATCTGTGTGCTGTCAGGCATGAGGGTTCGAATCATAGAGTGTGCTCATATTCTTTCCTTAAACGTGCGTGTGTGTGTGTGTGTGTGTGTGTGTGTGTGTGTGTGTGTGTGTGTGTGTGGTCATTGTGTTGGTAGTTGAAGGTGATCCGATTGTAACCAGTAAGGTAATGATTCATAAGACAGCCAGTCGGACTTATCCACTAATAGATCTCCTGGGAGATAACCTAATCCCCCAACAATATCTCCTTATCATATTACAAGTGAACTATGTACAGAATGGGCTTCTCTATCCACAAATGAATACTAAGCCCTATACTTACCTTTAAGCTTATTAGATTTGATCTGAAACAGAGCAGTATCAAGTATTCTCCCAGATGCAAGGCTGATCAGAGATAATACTCCCATAATCCTTTCTGAGTTTAGTTTTAATTTCACAGTCTACCGATTGCCAGGACTTCATATAGGATGATGTATGTCTTTTTTTCTTTTTTTTTTGCCTAGTATTTATAAACATTCATGAAATAACTTGCTAAATTGCATTCATTAAAATCAAGGAAGAATATTCTGTATTGGAGGACAGTACATACACTATGTAATCTGTTCATTGAGTGCTTTTGTCATCCACAGAGATCACAAGAGGGAGCTTGTCAGTGGCAAATGAAAGTTAGACTTCTTTTCAAGGTGCGGATTGGAGATTAGTAGTAATACTCTTCTCTGGCCGCTTTCACAGAGATGATACGATTTGCAAAAGATGAGACCCCCTTTTTTTCTCTCTCTCTCACTTACTCTCTCTGTCTCCCTCACCCATACATTACTGCCTTGTCCACACTCTCTCACGTTACCCATCTTCTTTCTTCTCTTTATCCCTTTCTTTCAGATTGACTAAGCTTGAAAGTGGGTTGCTAACTCTTTTTAGGATTCCAAGAGGAAGAGATTGTACGAGTAAGTAGATCTTCTGAACAGAGCCCCAACTGGCTTTGTGTTGCCTAATGAACTCCCAGGGCGTCCACTAGCTTCTCGAAGCCCTTCATTTTGTCCCCAGAAATATGTGAGCACTTCCTCGTGTCAATTCCTAGTGATTAACAGGACTATTGTCTGCACCACTTGTTGACAATACAGGAAAAAAAGGTCTATCAGCAGGTTTATGGCGTTTCCTTTTGTTCCACCTTATACGACTATAATATGTAATGCCTCTGTCTAAAAAATAATGCTTTGTTAAACTAACAGCTCGAGGAAGTAGTTGCAGGAGGACAGGGTCTAAATATCATTCATGGCTTCAGTTCCTTTTGTTCTTTTTGATAGGCTGCCACGCCGTTTTCACTAATTGGCCCTGTGTGGAGGGAGGGACCAAACCTTCCTTCGCTGTTCTGTGCTCATCTGGAATGTATTCATGTAGGTCTGGGTGTGTTGCTCGATAGTTACCCACATGTTCACAGATCGCTAGCCAATAAGGGAAGGGAGTTGTCACGGTCAATTAGGTGCTTAATGAGAGATCACAGATGAATTAAGGTATTTTCCCCAAAGAGCGTCTTCGTTCTCTCCATCATAATGGTGGTTTTTAGAAGAGCCTCTTATATCTTTCAATGCTTTGCTGGAGCACTGAGAGATGGGGTGAAAATGTACATCGGCATGTATCCTGGATATGGGTACATTGTGGATGGCTTTGAAGTTCAAAATACAATTTTACAATATTTAATATTTATTTAATATGTGTCTTATAGTTTACACTACTGGCTCGCAAGATTACATCTTTTGAGTGGGGCAACATTTCATTCTCAACAGCTACGGTGCTTTAAAGCAATGGTCATTTTGATTCCCATTTTCTCTCGTTAATGCTGGTTAGTTTTACCCAAATTTGGCCAAATCAAACAATCCAGGAAAAAAAACACTTACTTTTTTCGATGAGCTACTCACAGCTCATTTGCATATGCAGCCTGTAATGAGGGGTCCATGTTAGAGGTCACAAGCCAAAAAGTGGTTGAGAACCACTGGGTTAGAATGGAAGCCTTGAATTACATACATATTCATATGAGGAACCTGGTGTGTTGGTAATCTATGTATAGCTTTCTTGACACAGTCAGTAGGAGACCCTACATGGTGCTTACATGCAAAGTCTATCCACCTGCATTGGATTACTGCACATGAATAGGTGCTGTGCTTTCCGACATGTTTACTTACAGAGCACACAGGCATCTGTCTCACTGGCAGTAGTCTTTAATTTGGGCATAAAATCTAGGTTTCCTTTGCCGTTTTTGGAATTGTGCCAGTGTCATCTTGTTCTGTTCCAGGTTCTCAGATAATGACAGGATTTTGTATTGACTGTCGAAAACTGCTCTTATTTCAGCTCTCGTTTCATTACATGGCGTCGGCGTGCGTTCAATAGGTTGCTACAGAAGTTTGATTCATGATTGTTTCCCACTGTGCAGCATCAAAGCTAGACTTAGTAAACACATTTGCATTTTAATGACTGATATAGATTGTTCTATTGCTCAATACCACCGTCAACCCACAACCCCACAGAGATAAAAAAAAAAAGTGGGCAGCACGTAGTCTAGTTATAAACACCTACCAAACACACAGCACTGTAAGTGACAATTAGAACGCAGAATTAGTATCCACGAGCAGAGAGGACTGCTTTATTTTAAAGAGGTAGCATAGTGGCCTATCAACTCCCCAAGGTTTCATGTGACAGCAGGCCAAGAATAAAAAAAAAGGCCTGGATTTGGTAATTACGAATATAACTGGGTTAATGTGTTCACGTTGTGGAGTGGTGCAGTTAATGTTAATGAAGAGAGATTGAGCGGTTGAAAATGATATCTCAGAGCACAAACGGATGTCATCGGAGCAGCAATCAGTATTTGAGGATGCAGATCATTTTTGTGTTCCCCAACTCAATTCTCTTCCCCTGCCACCTGCAGAGGATGATGCTACCCATTAAGGAGAGAGTCTGCCTCTGTGGGCATGTAATCTGATGCAAATTACAGCAACAGACTGCCAATTGGAGCGCTTTGAGGAGGTAACACAGCCAAGCTACATACCTGCGGTGTGTTCGCGTGTGTCACTCAGATTCCCGCCTTGATGAAGATTCTGTGAAACTGATGATTCCCCACATTGATCTTAGTGTCTTTGCATGCCACTTTCTAAGAAATGCTGTACACTGCAGCAATGGATGATGTGATGTCTGGATTTTTCACCGACACACCTGTCAATGTCAACTGTTTACAAGTGCCCAACGCCAGTCCCCTCTTTAAATATGTGCTCTGAGAACAGTCTATGAAAGCTTCCTCCTTGAGGTGTGAGACAACAATATAAAAAAGGACAATAAGTCTATTGTCTATTTGCTCCTATTACACAACATGCTTTTTGTAATACATATTTCTTGCAGTATTTTCCAGGGAGAGCAAATCATGTATCGCAGCAGAGATAATCTGAGCAAATGTTTTCTTCAGTGGTCCACTCACTGTTAAGATCCTGCTCTTGGATGTGTACAAAGCCTTCAAAACCTTTTTGCTGTGTCACCCATCGACAACCAATTAAGCCAATTACACAGATAGTTCTGTTTTTGGAAAGAAAGTGATGTTTAAAAAGCGGGGGTTCTCGCTTCAAGAGCAGAATTTATTTTACTTTTTTATTATTACTGACGGTAATTTTGTCACTTCACAATGGTAGACAGGCTGGAGGACGAGAGGAGGACAGTTGGAAAGGCTCTAATTTATCTGTTTGTCTGTGTTTTCCTCCCCACACTAGAAGGGGAGAGGAGGCTGTAACAGGGCCCAGCTCCGCATGGGAGAGTTGTGTTTAGTGGTGGCATTGATTTTTATAAAAGGTTGCGCAGTGGGGAGGCTAGGTAGGCCTGTCAACCGTAGCTCTCCCCAAAGCACATTACGCTGTCAAGCTAATTGTACCCTCTCTGTAATCCCAAAACCCTAAAATGGATACAGTATGCAAACATAAGTAGGGGCGGAAGTCATTTATTAAATTGACTGTCGTTACTGTAATAAAGATGTTGTTTGTTACTTAATTACTTTTTCAAACACAGGTATTGTACTACGCTACGTTTCAAGTCGCATCCGCACCAAAAGGACGTCTCTGACTGACCCACTGTTGCTTCTATATGAAGTATCAAGCTATGTATGTGGCTTCATAACCCGCCTTGGTGTCCAGAGACTTTAATTCATTCTTGACCTTTTTTTTTTTTCTGTTTTATCCTCTTTTCTGGTTATTCTAATAATACTACACTGATGCAGGCGGTTGTATATTTATATTTGATCACTTGTGTGCACAGGCTGCAAAGTGCTGTCTATAGAAGTGGAACGTATTATTGGTTTGGACATAAGGGCTCAGTGGCATTATGTTGTTCCACTAGTGTATATGTTGACATTCAACACAATTCATTTTGTAGCCTAAGAGCGTTCTTCATATATCATCATAGAACACTTTTTTCTAATATTTCTTTCCCCCATTTTTCTTCTCCCAGCTCCTCTCAACAGAAAACAGGCTTTTGCATTAAGATACATACCATAGATTTAGAAAGCTAAGGAAGCTGCTAAAAATGCAGATAGGAATGGATGGATTTATGGATTTGCATACTTAGTTTGACAGCTTATGCAGTTATATGTTGGTCAGGGAGGACCGAGGAAGTAATGGGATAGAGAGAGCAGAAGTAAAACATGAGAGGGTCAGAGAGATAAAGACAAGAAGGCAGAGGAGATACTTAGTAAGAAGGAGATGAACTGGCAATAAAAGTCCTTTTATTTGTACAAGTTGGAGGACACACACACACACACACACACACACACACACATAGCCAGAGGCAGTTCATCAACTGCTTGTCACTGCTCTCTCCCCCCTCTTCCTCTCTCTTTAGAGGGAATCTTGTCAGGGTCAGGTGTGGAGATAACCTAACTTGGACACAAAGCATCCACTACATCTCCACTGAACTTACAACCAAAAGCACTGAACCGTTAGTCACCACTCTTCTATTTAGTCACACTGTGATTAAGCTACACTCTTCATAATTTGGAAACACATTTGTAAAGAATGAGGAGAAACACTGTGGTGTCATTGGGGTTTATGGTGCTTTTTGCAAGGTCTCGCGTCTCAAGAATTTGAGTGCCTTCCGTGGCTGTTTATTTTACGTGTGTGTGTGTGTGTGTGTGTGTGTGTGTGTGTGTGTGTGTGTGTGTGTGTGTGTGTGTGTGTGTGTGTGTGCTGCTACACACATTTATTATCCCCAAACAAATAGATTGTAAGTGCCAGTTTGCTGTCACTCATTAGGCACTATTCATTGTCAAATCCACTTGCCTTCTAGCGAGTACATCTTACTGTCATATTTTATTTTTACGTTTCCTCTGTCTGTACATGCCACCCGTCAGTTGTTTGACTGGTGAGTCACACTAAGCTCCTCTGTCCGCCTGCTGTGCCACATGACAGAAAAACTCTTGGGGTGATCATTTTATCTTACACTTGATTGCCAGATAATTATCAGTTAATTATTTAGAGCCTTAAATTAATTTGCTAAAAATAGCCTCTGTGCCTCTGCGTTGCCAATGGAGACTGCTCCATTATTCTTTTTCCGGTCTGCATCTCTTCTTCTCCAGCTCCCCGTCTTTGACAGCTACCCCTGCCACTCATGTCTGACTGTAATCTAATCAAAGAGGAGGATGTCCTCTTTTGTATTTAAAGCAACCCAATTTAAGCTTAATGCTTCATGGCTGATTGTTTGAATTGTGCTATCTTGTGTTTGTCGTGCTTCCTCTTTGCCAGTTCAGAGAATTAGGTTTAATTTACAGCATGTCTATCATGTCGCCGCTTTAGGAAACTGACCTTACGATTACAGTACACATACAAAGTTCTATTGAGGCCCAAAGTTTAGATTTAGAGGGCAAACTTTGTTAAGTTAACTCCACTCTCTTCAGACTTTGCAGGTGAGTTTGTCCACTCTTTAGTGGATAGCATGTTCTTTTCACTTCTAACTATACTTCATTAGGCTGAAAGGGTTCTGAACAAAGACATGTGCTGTAAGTGGTCTTAGTCATTGGCTTAGAGATTTGAAATGTGCTATTTCTTTCCTGTTTTTCCACCTCTCCATGCACTCACGCACGCATGTACACATGCAGAGACACACGCAAACACAAACACACACACACACACCAACACACATACACACACTCACACACAGCACCAGAGGCCAAATAGGCTGACCTCCTGAATGGGTTTGTGCTGTGGTAATGATAAGGCTATTGAATGGAGCTGTACTCTGTCACGCTAGCTGCTGGGCCAGTGCTGAAGGAATCTGATCAATATACAGTCTCTCTCTCTTTCTTTCTTTCTCTTTCTTCCTCTCTCTCTCTCTCTCTCTCCATCTCTCTCTCTGCCAACCCATCTCTTATCGCTCTTGCCACCATTATTACTTTATCTACAAACAAATGACTTGACCAATTGTTGACTATTTGCACTGAATTATGCTTACTTTAAACCATCTTCGTATCTACAGTTCAGGCTCGGGAAGGCTGTGAGTGTCAACGCATATGAGCAGCTGCTCCAGACAGCCTTACCTTTGATGAAAAGGTAGATTATCGTATTTAAAAAGGAATAAGTGAAACAATTTAGACATTGATTTTCATTTTATTTGAGCGATTTAATGATGTGTGCACAAACAACACTAGTTGACCTTGATAGGTGTCGGACTTCTCCCCTTCACACTCGCATATTTAATTGATCTGCATATATCCTCCTTTGTTGTGGACTGTGGAAATAATATTCTCCGTATCGAGCAGCTAACCCTTGCTCTCATTCCCATGTAAATACAGATCCACGCTTGATGGTGTCGTTGAGTTATTTACAGCATATCAATGTTATTTACATATGATGAAGAAATCCAACTAGTCCACGTTGTGTTGCTTTGTGCAGCACAGAAGGTTGAAACAGTCCAGCTTGAAGGCAGGAGAATCCATTGACATATAAACACTCCCAGCACGAGGCACACATCAAAGGCAGTCCAACACGATATCTTTATGCTAACGGCACTGCCTGGCTTGATTACTGCTCTGTTCAGGAGGCAATGCATTAAGTGGCTACCTAAGAGGTCCCATTCCCAGCCTTATACCCCGTGATCACAGGAAGAAGATGTAATCTTGACATGCTGTGAGCAAAACCTTGGTCAAATAGCACTTTTCAAATACTTCCCTACCTTTTTTAAAACGGCTAGGAGTAGCAGATTGTATAGATAGAGTTTACCACTTCACGATAATTCAGGCAACTGTGATTTGTCAGTCGGTATAAGTGATCATTTGTTTTGTTTTTTTAAACATTCACTTGCATCGTTTTGCTGTTATCGTTCCAGGCGTATGTTTCAGATTTCACGTGTAATGTTTCTGCTTTACCACATTGTAATGGCTAGTGAAGATAAGCAAAAGTAGCTGCATGACTGGAGACGCAGCAGCTGCACTGATTTATGTCTTTCAAATCATCAGCAGCAGCTTGGTGCCATATTTGTGTGTGTTTTATATTGCAGGGCCTCCCATGCTCATCATGCCCTGCAGACCACAAGACTTAATTGTCAGATCAGATAATTGATGAAAATTTCAAATAGATATTAAAACATTATAGATAGATTGTTCGTATCGATGATAAACACAAGATTGTGCATAAAGTTGAACCGTGTCCGTATTAACCTCGCCAACAGAAAGAAGTCATGTTGAAACGGCAATCTTAAATTCATTTGAATGTGCTATTTGTATATGACAGATCAGTGGGACTGCAATACACCTGCAATAGTTATGAACCGATGAAAACAGGCTTGACAATGAGTATACGTGTGTGTGTGTGTGTGAGAGTAATGTTGTGAAACACTTGTTGGAGGCAGATAGACTGTTACAACAGAGAGACAGAGACAGAGCATGAAAGCAATTGTGATTCCTCACCGTCGTATAACTGCATCGACATATATATGCAAGGAAACAAGTCCATAGTGTGCGTCCCACGCATTATTTGTACTCCCTCAGTAGAACAACCAGACATGTCTTGTAAATTGATCATACTATGAGGAAATAACTGTTTTTTTTCTTCCCAGCAGGAGGCAATGAGGCTAATATATTATCTAGAAATAAAGCCAGCCAGGTCAGAAACTGGGGCAATGTAAATGAGACACAAATGCGGCCGCAATTGTTTGGCACTAAGCTGTGTGGATAAAGCAATAGTGTGTGTTATTTAAGTATTCAAAGGTGTGCAGTAACTTAATCTTAACAAAATTAAATATTTAAACTAAGAATTGTTAGTTATATAAGGAACATATTGTGTTCTTTTTCCGACCAGATTCAGACAGCTTTGTGCTGAGTGGTTGTAGTTATTGACAACACTGGCATCTCAAAGACTACTACTCATGGGTGTTTTTTTCCCAAATAAGAAATATTGAAACATGCACTCCAATTGGGTTTCCTGTGGATGTTCAGCCATGTAATCCGGTGTACAAGCTTACCTATGTCGATTGCGTAATGTCTTGTGTTCCTGCACATACTTGCCTCTTCAAGGGGCATCTCGCGAGCTATTGTAATGGAGAGGTAGGGATTGATGTGTACCGATTAGATCAGCGTCAGGGGAAACAAGAGACTTGACCTTTCACAGTTTGACAAGTATGTAACATTGTAAACACAGTGGATTTGCATTGTCATGTTACCACGCTGAACATTAACACTGAGAGGCACAGGCCATGGGCATTGATGTGACATGAGATTGCTTTGAAAGGAGGATGAAAGGATGACAACAGCAAAAGTGTGTGTGTGCACGTGGGTTTGTGTCTCAATAATCCTAATCTTAATAGGAGTGTGTTGATTTTACACACACTCACTCATCGGCGCCATTATAGTGGACACCAAATTATTTTTCCACATTTTTCCATGCTATCTCTCAGCTTTTTAATAGCCTATACATGATTCAACAGGTCATTCCCATGGACCTAATCCCCTCATATCTTATTTATATGGTCTCTTTTTCCTTTATCAGATGTAGTCATTACGACCAACACTCTGCCCCTCATTGAGTTGTTCCAACACCAGCTGGGTGCTGTAGTGAAGCCCTTTGAATGCTTAAGCAGAAACAACCTTCCTCTCTACAGGTATAAATATTTCAGAGGCAGACGGGCAGAATAAATTGACAGTAAAATTGACATCAAATCTGGCTTTTAATTTCAAGAAAAAAAGGAGGTAGGAGCTGTAGGGGAGATGATGGAGAAGAGATGAAAGGTCATGATCCCTGTGCCAAAGTGGTTATATGATTTAGTGAGCCTGTAATGTGTAAAAACACATCCCTCACAGTTATTAAATATATATGTATACGCTATTACTCTTTACTCTCTATATATTATATATAATATTATGTACATTATATATAAGTTAACGCGTTATTATCGCGGCAATTATTTTATCGCGCGTTAACGCAGTTTTTTTTTTTATTATTAAGCGGACATTTTTAACACAAGAACCCGGCAGCAAGCGGTGAACAGCTGTGTTTGTGTGGCGTCTCTTCCGTCTCTTTCTGTTTCCTTCACCTACATTCCCCTGGGTCCTAAGTCCCTCCATGTACAGCTTCTTATCACAATCTATGCACCAACGTACATATATAACAAATACCACACATATTACGGTAATCAGCGTTGCATATGTGTCTGACCAAAATACCAAAAAAAGAAATGATTAATTTCAATTATTTTTTAATGTTTGGAATATGTATAATAAGCATATCATTTAGTTATCGCTACTGAGAATTTATCAAACATAAAAAAAAGAAGAAAACATGACGTAGATAGGTTTGCAGTTTTCAAGGTGTATATTTCAAATTGCATCTCTTACACACATGAAGATGAATATCTATTATCAGAATCATTATAACTGTATTTTAACTGCTTCTGTGTAAAGGGAATACTGCTGTTAAAAAGCACCTTATTTGTTTAAAGTGTTTGCAAACCAAATGTTATTGCACTTTTGTTCATATAGCAGTACTTTTAAAATAAAAGTGCGCAATACACTACTTTTGAATTCATTATTGAATTTTGCGCATAAAATCATGCGATTAATCGCGATACATTTTTTTAATCCAGCACTAATATATATATATATATTATATATTGTATTATGTACATGATATATGTATATATATATATATATTGAATGCAAAGTAATTTAGGAATAACTGAGGATAACTGAGGTTATGGTAGAGTTTGATATTGCTGCAGTGGCACAATAAGTATTACATTAATTACATTTTGTGAAGGGGAGGGAGATGGCATCAAGCAATCACCACTTCGTTGGCACCTTCTGTAATCCAACAGAGAGCGGGGGGTGGGGGGGTACCGTGTGTGTGTGTGTGTGTGTGTGTGTGTGTGTGTGTGTGTGTGTGTGTGTGTGTGTGTGTGCAGTGTATATCTGTCTGTGTGCAGTGACAAAGACGAATCAACAGTATAGAGTTTCTCGATGGCACACGGTTGATTTTCATCCAAGGTGTTGCTTTGATTACTTTGGACAAAGTCCAGCAATTTTCAGAGAGTAGTATTCTTTCACTAAGCCATTCAGTTCGGTACAGATTTAATTATTTTCACCATGTGAAATAAACCTGTCTTGAATTCTTTATTATTGGCCTCTAAGGCTCCTATTTCACACAAGCTGAGATTGTAGAAGCCTAAAACTAATTTTCTCTTGTTCTTTGAGTCTCAAGTCATTTTCTATCCAGATCAGTTCGGAAATCTGTGTCGGCTCAAAGACACTCGACAACTATTGCTGCTTTAAGGGATAATTCTGCTGTTTTTTTATTGGATACGGTTGCTGCAGGACTCATGAATTGAAAATGTTGGTCTGTCTGTTGGTCTGTCCACCACTTTGATCCAGAGTTAAATGTCTTGGTGACAGTAACATTTGGTGCAGACGTTCATGTTTACCACAGATTTAATTATATGAATTAAAGGTCATGAGCCCCTGACTTTTCATGTAGCGCCACCAGTAGTTTTCACCGATCCACTGAAATATGTTTACTGAACGCATTGGTAGAAGAAATCAAGACTTTACTGCATTTCCTTTAGCAGCATATTGAAGTTGTCAATTTTGGTTTGCAGTGAAAAGTTATGATAAAAAGTAAATGGAGTGCCTTGATGCACAGACATTCATGATCCCCAGAGGATGAATTGTATTAACATAAGTGATTTGTCATCTAATTTGCAGAGCAGTAAATGTTAGCATGCTAAATACAGATATGTGACCGTGATCTACACCTTTAAACGTACAGTATGCTGCCCCGTTTACATTTTGGCAAATCCTCCCTCCTTCATGCCCTCCCTCTTTTCACTATACCCTCCCTCCTCTCACACACTTCCCTCCTCCCTCTTTACCCACCTCAGCACCAGGTCCCATCCCAATTTTCCGGAACTGGCTGCTTTGCTAATTCCCTCTGAGAGCCCTATTGCCTGTGCTTTGGCCCAACTCGGGATGCTGTCAGCATCAGAATGGTCCTGTCCTCCTCACTTAGGATCCTGACTTACTGGACTAGGAAACCCTTGTAAACACAACAACACAGTATTAATGAACTTCCTCTGCTTAGTGACTCTTTCTCTATAACAGACAAATTGGACCTTTTTTTAAATGATGAAGCAAAGACAAACAATGTTAGATGTGATACAGTATAAAAAACGACTTAGATCAGAGCTGGTTCATTCATGCACAGATTTGAGTATAGCTACAAATATTTTACATCTAGTGGCCTTTACATCTCTCTCTCTCTCTCTCTCTCACTGTGTGCCCTACATCTGCACTCCATTCCTTCATCCCTCTCTCATCCTGCTCTCGCTCTCAACATGATGGGTTGTGTCCAGTCAGTGGGCAGCTTTGGTGTAATTTGGCCCACAGGGGCTGTTGGCAGTAGGTGTGGGGATAAAGGGAGCAGGGATGGTGGGGTTTGGAGAAAAGCAGGCTTAGTGTGGGGCCTTGGATGGAAGGGCCAGCAAGCACATAGGAAAAGCATTAAATAAACATTAATGCAACTAGGTTACAGGAGATTTATTAAGGAGGCTTTTTGGGCCCCCACTGTTGGATTTTATGCAGCACTTTAATAACTCTCTCATGCACACAGGTAAACAAACCAGGTAATTTATTGCCATCCTCGTAGGTGACCATTGTAAAAAACGGTTTTAACTTTGTTTTGGCTCATTTCTCCTCTCTTTCTCGGTTTTATCACCAAATTGAATTGAGACTCCAAAGAGCTTCTTTTTTTTTTATTACATCTAGGGTAAGTCTGACTTGGATATGATTTTGATGTCACTTTGTGGTGTTAAAAATGAGTGCCCTTAATCTGAGTTTACTGATGTTAAATGTACCCTTTTTGGCATGTCAAACACACAGATAAAAAGTGACTGATTAAACACCAGTAATGAGGACACTGTGGCAGCACAAGAAACTAATTCGAGACTTTAACAAGGACAGGGCGGCTTTTTGGCAACAACAGGAGATTTGAGAGAGCGAAAGAGAGAGAATTATAAAAACATGAACTAGTAGAGCACTGCCATCGACATCACATTTTACATCTGACATTGTCTTTGTAAATCAACGCTGTCAGATGAGATGCCGTCAGAAACTGGAGTTGTTTAAGTCAAGCCTTAGTGTGTTATGTTTAGTGACATGCTACTATTCCACAAGCCCCTTTTTGAACTGTTTATCCTCCAGTTATTCCAGACTCAGTTATTGAAATAGTCTTAAAAAGTCCAAAAGGCAAGGCACTGAGCTATAGAGTGCCCATATTTGCATAGCGTATTTGTGTTCTAATCTGACCCTTAGCGTAAAATCCCCCGGATATCTTTAGTAGCATGTACTGTACATTTGCAACTTTGAGCACTCAAGCCCTGGAGCAATCGTCTTGCTTTGCATTGTTGAGGTGCAGTGCACAGGAAGTGCAGCACTTCTCTTGAGGACGGCTAGAAGGAGGAGAGCAGAGACACACACGGGGTCGGCGTAACCAAAGGCTGCGTGATGCTTTAGCTTGAGACCCATCGCTTTTGCTCCCTGCTCTGCTTCAAGCCCAAAGTGAGGAGAATACCAGACACAGCTCAGACAGCCTGATGAAAATTCACTCTCGGTAGAAGAGAAAGAAAGGAAAGTTTTTGTTTGAGTCAGAGAATTGTATGGAGAGAATATCAAGGGGAAATGGAGAAAGAATTATAAAGGGAATGTGTTTAAAAGTGGTGGTGGACAGGAAAAAAGGAGAAAGAAGTAGAAAAAGAGAGAAGGAGAGACAATAAAGGCTACAATGACTGTGAGAAACTGAGATAAAGAAAAGAATAAAAGACAACCTGACAGAGATGTGCATGTGTACTATATATACATGTATATGTATATGTGTGTGTGTGTGTGTGTGTGTGTTTGCCTCTTCATTCAGTGTCTGTATGTGTATTTGATGAAGGCTCCAGCATACCGGCTGTCTCGCTGCAGGATAGTGTGCGCCAGGCTTCATCAATATGACACGTCTTTGATGTGGAAATACAAGGAGCAAAAGCCCAGTCGGCCTCAGTCCAGTACCCAACGGGACACTTTACCACCGTGCATGTGCATACATGTGTATTTCAGCGTGTGTGTGTGTGTGTGTGTGTGAGAGAGAATGAGAGAGTGAGAGATAGGGGAGAAAAAACAACACGGAGAGCCACAAGCCACAACAAGCAGCAAAAGCAACCACTGCCTCAATATTTTAAATCTACCATTCTACAAGGAAGGTTTGTTCAAATGTTTCCATTCTGACCAATTAGGCATCATTGAGGGGAGTATTTTAAGTGAAGCACAGTCTAGAACTTGAAACTGACTGCAGTAGTATTTAGTTTCACGATGTGGTAGAGATTGGAACCTAGAAAGAGATTCTTTTTATTTACAAGAATCATTCTAAGACTCACTGTAGAAATCTGTCAGGTTTGGATGTTAAAAAGATGTCTTTCTTTTGGCAAAAGTTTTTACTTTTTACTTCTACCGGGCCCCCTGAGTTTTCACACACAAGTGCAGTGAGGGGGAGGTGGACAAAAGAACAGATAAGAACAGGCTGACAGAAACAAGGGGGATAAATCATGTCCAGGCAGACAAGGGGATAAAAGAGAGGGAGGAGGAAAGACAGAAGGATGAGTCCATCCATCGGGCCCGTGTGTGGGCTTGCTGCTAACCTGGACCGTGCCAATGATACTGCTGTTGTAGTATAACACTTGCAGGGAGGTAATCCAACCAGCCTACCATTTCAATGCTTTTATTTTCTGTCAGTTAGACAAAGACCTTTTTGCATACATGCTTACATGTGACCATATGAACAGTAAGAGCACGAATACATCACACGCATACAGGCGCGTGTGAATGTGTTGTTTGTATCCACACGGGGGACACAACAATTCCTGAACCTCAACATGGACGTCTAGCAAGATAACAGCGAGCAAACAAGCCACGAATAAATGGCATTGCAGAAATACAGCGGTTCTCACAAAATAATGGCAGATTGATCACAAATTGAAACAATATCTTGGTAAATGTTTAGCCCTGACAGTCACAGGACAGGTGTGTGTATATCTGTACCCGTGACGCTTGTGAACA
Source organism: Leptoclinus maculatus (assembly GCA_032191485.1). Lineage (NCBI taxonomy): Eukaryota > Metazoa > Chordata > Actinopteri > Perciformes > Stichaeidae > Leptoclinus > Leptoclinus maculatus. Next base: position 7,274,373 of record JAVDOI010000011.1, read on the forward strand.
AGAGGCTGCTGCCTTAGTATATAAGCATAGCATGTAGTGGCGCAATCTAAATCACAGTTCTCTTCATCATTTGACAGTAACTGTGTCAATATATTTATCATCAGCTAAATGGAGTATGCATCAAAATCAGCTGCGCAAATCACGCACTGACAGTTCAAGCATTTGTGTTCATGCCTGGGCCATATGCAAAGCTTCGGACTTCTGACCAGTTCATGCACTGCATTCACTAAAATGAACCAAAACACAAAGATATTGACTCAAAAACCATATTGTTGCTATTTGTGTTTCATTGTCTTGCTCTGAAAGTCGGTTCTATCTGTTGTGATTACATTGTCCTCGGGAACACGAGCAGCCAGGTTAATCAGACTTCTTTGTAAGAAGAAAACAAAGGTCAATGGCCATTTTGACAGAACGTACTTAATGTTGTTGGGCACAAATTGTTGATGCATTGGAACTGGTGCTGGTGGAGTTTATATTGAGGGTAGTTCTTTTTTCTTTTTTCGTCTATGTTTGCAAGTAAGTACATATATGTTTATAGCTGCTGGCGTATATGTATGTGTGTGTGTGTGTGTGTGTGTGTGTGTGTGTGCGTTTGAGTCTTGGAGTCTCAGACTCGCATGCAGTGCAGTCTCCATGAGGTCAGTGGCTGCTGTGATAATGCTGAACTGATGCCGGCTGTCAATAGCCATTCACCAGGAGAAAAGTGCTCGCCTGTTCAGTAAATTACACAGTGCGACGTGAGCTGTGAGGTTCACAACAACCTGACCCCACTGTTGTTGGGAGAAACAATAGAACAATGACTGCAATAAGCTTTTCCAGCAACCATCTGTGTCATGCTGCTGACTACAAAACACCTTTCCATTACTCCAGGGCTGCAGCTATTAGCTCACCATGGCATTGACTCCAAAGTGAGTTAGAGAGGTTATTGTAATGGCACATTCGATTGTCTCTGACCCTCCTTCATCCAGTCTTTTGTTTTGTTGACCTTGACATAGGTGGGCTTTTTGAATGCAATAAAGACTGAAGTGGTCATTTCTCAATATGGGCTTGTTTTGTCATGGATGAACATATGTGTGAGGTGTCATATAATTGCTGATTACAGTCGTATTATAGTCGTTTTGTCTGAGCTTGAGATGTGTTTTTCTCCATTTTTCCTTAACTCTGCCTTTCTCACGACTTCTCCAAGCATTCCCGTGAGCAGTATGAAAAACTGTCCACGATGCACAAGAACATGCAGAAGCTCTATGAGAGCATAGGCAGCTATTTTGCCTTTGACCCCCACTCGGTCGGTGTGGAGGATTTCTTCGGAGAACTGGCCAACTTCCGCATCCTCTTCATGGTGAGTATATATATATAGATTATGGTTTGGCACATATACATGTAAAGTTTCATGTTTATTGGTTCTTTCCAAGTTGACACACACACACAGAAGCCACCACCTACACATGCACATTCTTTCGTACACAATTTCACTTGCTTATTACACACACACATCGGGTGTTATTGAAATGTGAACAGAATTTGTGTGCACACATCTTCATCAGAGTTTCAGGAGGTCCGAACGAACATTACAATGTTATTCTTTTATGGATAAAACTCATGTGGGCGGGAACATATTTTCAGCCCGGTATACAGTACATGCATGCTCCCAACGGCTTACTTGCTTACGTGTTTATTAATGTTTAGAATAAACATGTGGCAGATGTGGTGCATTTTATAATCTTACATGACAAAACTGTATTTTTCATATGATGGACAATATTTCAACTTAAACAGACTTAACACACAAGGGCTGATCTCTTGCTTTGCACCATTATGAAATTGTACCTGAACAATATGTATCGCATAGTGTTGCTAATTACGAGCGCATGTCTACCTGTATCTGCCAGGCAGCGTACAAAAGCAGTGTGGATAATAAATGAATGTGCCGAGGGAAGTACAGATAACATGCAGTGTCACGTTCGCCACTGGACGGCTGGTTTTGGAATATCTTAAGTGAAAACATCGACTCCATTATTTTGCTATGGCCAGTAATTTTAAGCAGCTCCTCTAAACCTTTAGCTGGGGTGAAGGCGTGCAGTCATATCAGAAAAGGGTTTTCACTGTGTTTCTCTCCAGCCTTAGAAGATAATATTTAACTGTAATCTGGACGTGAGTAACAAGTGAAACATTGCACCTGATAGTCCGTCAAGATTTGTGCTTTTGAGTTTCAATTCCAGGGGGGGGGGGGATTTCACTTTCCTCATATAAAACTGCAAGGTATTGGAGGGTGCACCTATTTTGGTCTTTATATTCCCTTGGTTAGCCCTGACATGCTTTTCAGTTTTTCTTCTAAGTTCTTGCACCTGCTGTGTGATTTCCTTCGATATGTCATTTTTATGTAGGTCACAATGCCACTGCGTCTGCCAACCATTATTTTTTTCATTTTCTCCAACGCCATCGTAGTCTCGAAGGTTATGAATATCTGTAACACTTTAGTTTAAATCCCCCTTTTTATTATCTATAATCAGCATATAAATAAATAAATAGTTTATAACCAATGATAATGTAATTGTTAGCAGATATATCTGCTAAATCATTTATTGGTGAACAACTACAACTCCTCCTGTGGTCACCTGTAGTTGGAGGCTGCTGTAAAAACAGATAATGAATGACAATATATTAAAAACACAGTTGTGATGATCGATAATATGTCTTCATAGGAGACATTTTAATTGCTTACAAATACCATACATTCATAAACACTTAAAATGTCCTTACATCTGCCCACAACTGCATTATAGTACATTACAAACCATTTATTAAATGTGTGTACAGCTTATGTGTGAAGTGTCTTAACTTAGAGAGGCTTAAAGTAAAAGCATTACCCTCTTCTTTTCCTAAAAATGGGTTGCAGATGTTTTATTCAAAATTAGTTTGGTCCAATCAACATGCTGGATCTGGCATGTGTTTTAAATCTGGATGCATAAGAAGATAAGATCACAAACGAGACCCTTTGTTTTAAAAGTACATAGTTTGAATACGGAAGTAAAGAAATCGATTAAATATTATATTAATTACGATATAGGTAGTATGTATAGAAGCTAACAATGCATATTTTCCAATCTACATGCACTGTTCTATACATCCAAAAATTGCTTGATGGCATTTACCCAAGTATCCTCAGTTTCAGATACTCAAACCTACAGAACATAACATATATATATATGTATATATATATACATATATATATATTGAAAGTAGCTTAGAATACCGCAGATACCGCTGGAATGTATTAGGGGGTAATGAGTCTAGAGAGGAGGTTAGGATCTTAAAATCCTAAAGTCGGTGAAAATGCCATCCACTCTCTACCTGAGAGTTTTAAACTATAATGCAGGAAAAATAAGTCTTTTATCTACTTCTACTGAAATTTGAATTTTGGGACAAGTTCACTCCACAAAAAAAAGAAATGTTTTTAGAATATATTCCATAAACACTCCTCCTTCGGCACTATATTACTGTGTTTATTATGGAACACATTTCAATTCTTGTCCAAATGTCTGCAATAAATGTAGAAAGAGAATACACAAGTGGGGAAAGTCTGCTTCTAGCAGTTTTATAGGAAATGTGGTTACCGAGAGCAGTGAACAAAGCAAACAGGGGAAAGCAGATCAGTTGTTAAAGAGGTCATATTAATGACAAGGAAGCACCACATCCTCTCAGAACTAACCAAGAGTTCTTTTTTGTTCCTGAGTAGACAAGTCTGTTAAATATCTATTCTTTGTTTTCCCACCTTCTACAGTCTGCCCATCCCTCCTGGCACCACCCCGAATACGTCCTGGTGTCAGGATGATGACTTGGTGTCTAGAGGGCATGCTCAGTCTTCTCAATCCATTCATGTGAATGGCAGGGTCCCCTTGTCTGAATCCTTTTCCTCTCTTTATTCTAATACCCATCTGAAACCAACTTTTCATTCCCACTGATCAAAGTGCACCAACACACAACACAATGCTCCCTCAAGGATTCCAGAGTTGCATATCTCTAAAAGAGGCATCCACCCAAGAAAATAAATTATTCTCTCAAGCAAATAGCTGCATATGAATATTTTATTACCGATTTAAACTTTCCTGCGATGGATAAAGGGGAGGGAACTGAGTGGGATAAAGTGTTGTGCGGTTGAAATGGGGGGGCTGGTTATAAGTTAATGTATTCATATAAAAACAATCCTTTAATCACCATATTCTTCAGATATTATTTATAGTTTTTGGCTCCTCTGCTATGCTGACAGAAAGGCTAATCCCATCTGCTCAATGGAATCAATGGTTGTTTCTACTTGAATGTTTTTATTTTCTTACTCTGTGAAAATAACTGAGCTAGCTCCTTTGCAGCATCCTCCTCGGCTTTTTTTCTTTTTTTCGTCAGTGAAGGAATTTTGGGGAGATGTCTGCTAGTTATTTATCTTTGACAAAGTCGACCTCCATCACCCATCACTGATTTGTTCCAAATGGCAAATCTAATGAGGATTATGACTTCTTGGCAGCTAATATTTTAGGGAAAGAGCGCTGAATTTAACTTCTTGATATGCCTGGTGTTGCCTCAGACCTTCAGACCTTTATTTCAATATTGAGTTGTTTGACTCAGACGGAACATCTTCGCTAACTTCTGCCTTTGTTGCATTGCCCTGTGTAATGCATTCACAGCACAAAGCATCTGCGGTATTAAAGAATTCCATTGCAATACAGTCACCTTAAATTGCTTTTACTAAAAAGCTAGGGCTTAATGCACCCGACCGACATGAGCATTTGAGTAAACGCATTGACAGACAGTCCTCACAGAACTGAATGTAACTGATAAGAGAATCCATTAACTCTATTTCCCTTCTGTTTCATCTCTCTTTCTCTCCCTCACTCCCGTCCCATTCTCTCTCTTTTTTTTTTCTTTTTTTTTTTTCTGCGGCCAATGAAATATTATTTGATTCCAGCAAATGGAGACAGTATTCGAAGAGTCCAACAATTTGTTAATTTAATGCTGCTGCCATATTCTGAAATAGAGTACGAGTGAAATGCAATCGCAGGGTGTGTATGTGTAATCCTGACCAGGAGCATTGGGGATGAGGATTTTTTTCCATTAATGAGTTATCAAAGCGCAGCAGATGGGCTGGGATGAGCTAACAGTCTTCCTTGTTAATTGAGTGACTTTCTAATAAGACCAAAAGATCCAGACCGGGTTCCCAAAGTAGCAAGATAGAGCATCTATGAGATTAGAATGATGATTTGTGTGTGTGTGTGTGTGTGTGTGTGTGTGTCTCCGGGTGTATCCGTCCACTTCGGAGCCCATTTGATATTTCTAAAGCTTACTAATTCCTTCACAATATGACAAATTATCATAATCATGCTAATAATGCTGAAGATGAGGCTCTGGCTGTGCCACTCTCCCCCACCTTCTTGCTGAATCACTGTCATGTTTCCTCATTATTTTCTCCTACACTAGCATGACACATAAAAAATCATTGCACCAGATTTTGGAGGTCACCTATCAATATGGGAATGCAGCTATACCGCAGAGCAGAAGTCTCACAGTCTGTAACCTATAACTTCTTGAAGCTACACCCCTCCCCTCCACACCCTGGCACACAGTGTAACAGATGGCTAATAAACACATTTGCTGCTTAAAGCCCAGACGCTGTAGTGTTTGTAAAATTCAAATGAGATATAGCAGCGACACTCTCTGTGTGAGATCACTGGTGCAACTGAGCAGTTGGAAATACTCATTGCTCCCTCATTGGATTGGCACACTTGTATGCATGGGAAGGGAGCCGTGCTGTGGGAGATGTATTGTGTTGTGGAGGGTCAAGGAAGAGCAGCAAATACATTGCATGAATTATTGAAAGAACAGACCCCACGAAAAAAAAAGGAAAATGCTGCCTGGCCCCTTGTTGGTAGATTGGAACCTGCGTTGCACAACATTTAGTTTTCCAGTCAGTTATAGATAGAGGTGTACTTATGATCTCCGTCTTAGACACACCGGAGGCCATGAGAAGAAATGAGTGTATGTCACACCCATGGCCTCTGGTGTGTCTAAGATGGACAGGCTTTTAGGCTCATAAAGCCTCAATGTGCCGCCTCAATAGTGTTGTTGACAACTCCAGCTGGCATTAAGGTGCTATTATGCAAAACCACACATTTTGTTTTGTCTTTTCATGAAGATTCTTATTCTACATTTGCATACCATTTACATACCCCCCTGAGCAATATGGACACGGTACCTGCACCGCATTTTCCAACTTAAGACCAGAGGGGTTCAGGGCACAAAGCCAGTCATAAGCGTGGCTTCTGGACTGCAGGGTTCAGTGTTTTTTAAGGATTATCAGGTAGAATCAAGGCCACAAAGGATAATGTCTATCATGGTAGATAATCATAGGGGGGGGTGGGGATCTTTTGACCTTTTGGGTTAGTTTGAAGTGCTGCACTTCTGACTTAGACTTCGTATTGTATCTTTTGTTCATCTCTTCATGCTGTATTTGTCAAATGTTTCCAAAATGTGTGCCTGTGTTTGTCTGTGGATTTAAACTGTATTATTATTGTTAGAAAATAAACTATTCGTAAGAATTTGATTGTTTAGTTTGCGAACAGAATCCTCAATTGTTTTGATTGGTAGCCAGTACTAAAAAGATAGTGGGTCTCGATCATTTTCTTTCTTTCTTTCTTTCTGAAGTCGCGTACTTAGGACACTTAAGCAAGTTCCTGAAGAAGGCCATGCAATGAAGTCAGTATTTCTTGTAAGCTTGTAAGTGACCCTTGTGTCCAAAGACAGGGGATGTTGTATGCTGTACAGTTTGCAAAGTCCTCTTGAGGACACTTTTTCATTTGTGATATTGGACTATACAAATAATATTGAATTGATGTGAATGAATGAACCTCCATGGTGAATGGAATTGCATTCATATAACGCGTTCTAGTCTTCAAAACAACTCAAAGCGCTTTACACTGATGGCTGAGGCTGCCATACAGAATGCCAACCTGACCATCAGGATATAATCTAAATGTTCATGCACACACACACACAAACACACACACACACTTACACACACACACCGATGGCACTGCCTTCAGGTGCAATTTGGGGGTTAAGTATCTTTCTCAGTTACACTTCTTCATGTGGACTGGAGGAGCTGGGGATCTATTCGCCGAAAAACAAGATAATTCAGAGAACTAAATGGATTTTTTAATGTAATATCTAAATTGTTCTGTGGTGCTTAATGATGTCATGTGTCAAGACCACAGAAGTTAACAAGTCTTCAGTAGACTGTGGGAATTAATGGGTATTACATATTTAAACTTTGTTTAGCTCAATTAGAAATTCAAAGTAGACAGTAGATGGTTTTCACTTTAGTAAATAATGAAGCTCTCATCGGGTGGCACCATAACTACAGTGACGATCTTATACAACGGACAGATTGACAGATTGAGGGTCAACAATAACTTGTTTCTTTGGTCACCTGGAATCATATTGTACTTTGATCTTTAGTAGATGAGAGTACTCAAGAGACAAAATGAAATCCATAGATTTATTTTCAAAACATATTTTTCAACAATCACACAGAATATTTGAGAGAAACCAGATCATTTGTCTTTTGTTCAGATGAGGTTTGAATCTGGTTCTCTGCACTGAAGATTATTTTTCGAAAACACATCCCATGAGGATTGTTTATCTCTTGTATGTCCTCCTACAATATACAGCGTTGGCAAGAAAATGAGACCTGATACGATCAGTTGTTGCCAACGGCAAAATAGAGGCCGTCAAAGAGAATGGTAAAGGGAAGAATAAGCGATCAGTGAAAACACATTTGTTGCTATGGCAATTAGTGGTGCTGTGTGATTAGAGCAACATAATTACGTTGCATAATCATGTTTACACTCAGAATTAGTTGTTTGTTTAAAATAAGTTTAGCCGGCAGGATTGTATTTGTAATCTGCATAATTTATCGTCCAATTTATGCTGTAGATGCTGAGCAATGCGGTGATATTACTTCCAAAAATGACCAAGAGTCCTGTCAGTGGATGAGGACAGTAATCAATCTGATTGGTGCTGCCAGTGCTGCCCATCACTTGAACAAAATGCACATGTTAACTATTTCGTCGCTGAATATACATCGCAGCTCTCATCCGCTCGAATTCAAAAGAGCAGCAAAGTGCACACAGTCGATAGCCCTTATAGAGTGTAGCTGCATCATTTACACAACCTCGATAGGGGGGGGGGGAAATGGAGGTTGATTTTGAGTGTTCACTGACAGCTTACGAAGCAAAACGTCCCTTATGTTCACGTAATGCACATAATACAAAAACACATTCACTCCCTGTTATTATTCTGCTTCTCTCTCTCTCTCTCTCTCTCTCTCTCTCTCTCTCTCTCTCATTGCCCTTGTCATCCAACAAGGAGACAGTGACAATGAGGGCTTGTGTCCTTGGACATGGAGCAAAGCTCTACTATTGACTGGCATCATGAGCTGCTCTTTCCTTGTTCCTTCCCCACAATCCCTGTAATCCCTCTGTCTTAGCTGCCAACACGGCACACACATCAGGACCACAGGGGCATTATATGGGGGGGGGGGGGGGGGGGGGGCTACTGTCGCCACTTATTATATCAGTGCACAGACAGGGCCATGCCTTCACTTACTAACACACACACACATATGCATACATAAGGGGGAACATCACAGATGAGCAGAATCACAGAGATGCCCATGGACAGCATAGGCACACCGGCTTATATACATGTATCTACATACAGTATGACCTCTCACACACATATAACACCTATGATTGGTCCTGTCAAGTACTCTGCCACAGGCCTGGGATGAGAGAACATTTTGTTGTCTCCAAAGGTCACACGGTTGCATCTTACTCTGTGTTGGCACAAGAACAAACTGACACATTTGTAAAGGCTGAATCTGTAGCGTTGATTTTTCTCTCTTTCTCTGACTCCTTCCTGACATTTCAGCCGGTCACGAAGGAGGAGGAGGATAATATCTCTGTCTCTGTCCTCAGAGATTGGCACACTGTTGCTACTCTTTTCTCATGCAATGGCTCCCACATATTGTCAAAGGAAAATGCCCTAGCATGGTACATATGTATGATGATCATCTAGCTTTTTTTTTGTTTTTTTCAGCTATTTTTTTGTATTATAGACAACAAATCTGCTTTGTGTGTTATTGGAAATATGTAAAGCAGTGCAGAAGCCTTGCAAATATGCTTGTATTAAAAGGAATGATATATTGTTTATTCCAGCAGCTTATCTCTAACTATCAAACCCTTCTCTGAATAAGAATGTGCTGATGGCATGCTGCCGCTTCACAACACTATACAGTAGCGTAGACACTAAAAGAGTGGGGGGGGGTGGCATGAGACAGATTCTGATCATATCTGTCTGTGTCTTTGTGTGTGTGTGTGTGTGTGTGTGTGTGTGTGTGTCTGTGTGTGTGTGCCTCATCAGGAAGCAGTGAAGGAGAACCACAAGAAGAGGGAGATGGAGGAGAAGATCAAGAGAGCCAAGCTGGCGAAGGAGAAAGCAGAGCGAGAAAAGCAGGAGCGGCAGCAGAAGAAGAAGCAGCTGATTGACATGAACAAAGGTATGCCACTTCTGCCCGCGCCACCACAGAGACAGAGACGGGGAGCCATGTGGGGAGTTAGGACGAGGAGAACGGGAGGATAGAAGGGGGGGGGGGTTTCATGGAATTGTGCTTCACACAGATTTGAACTCTGAAGGAAGAAGACGATAATGCGGCGGAGTGGGGGGAGTCATCTTTTTCAGCTGTGAAGGGATCTCATACATACTCCCATAGCCGATACAATGCTTCCAAACAACAGACAGATTATGCTACTTTTAGCTTGTTGTTGTTCTTTTTGCCATGGTACATTTGCCCACATAGAAAGAAACATTCTCTCCTGCAATAATATGCATAGGCACACAACAACTATTATAACTAGTGTTATAGTTCAGTAATAGTACCAGTTATTGGAATGTAGTCATATATAATTACAAGGACTTTGTTTGAGTCCTCTAGAGCTGGCAGTGGCATGCAATATGTAGGTCACATGTAAAGACAGGAAGCTGTGGTTGCCTTACAAAGGAGGCTGAAAGTGGCTCTAGATTGCACTTCCAACGCGATCATGCTGTTGTTATTCGTTTTTATCACTGGTCTTGTGCAAGCAACACGACAGATAAATTATCATTCCTCCAGTCGAAGACTATTTGCAGGCAGCCCGCTGTATTTATTGTTGTTAACTGCTGGAATTACTCTATTGTCCTCCAGCGACACCAGTAAACCATGTATTGATCAGTGTAGGTTGCAGTTGTTCAGACATGAAGAATTAGAGCGACAGAGCCGGATGCCTGTGTCTAGTTATACCAATGACATTGAGAAGGAATTTCAAGCCTGAAGGGGCTTCGCAAGTAGTGAGTGTGGTCTTTTGTCCAATTTTTTGACAAACAGGCTGGGATTTTTCACAATTCACCAGCTTCTAAATGTCAGCGTCAGCCAAGGACCTCTCTGTAGCTCAGCCACATGGGGAAATGTGACAAGACAGTCTTCCGTATGCCACAAACTCTCCCAGATAATTGATGCACGCTACGGCTTTTTTTTGTTCTTCCTTTTTTTTTTTTTTTTTTTTTACCCTGAGCAGTGACCTCTTTGAAAGCTTCACTTTTAATAATCCAACATGGATGAGCTGAAAGAGTCTGTCTACCCCCTCTCTCTCATGCTGGCTAACCAGATGAAGTAGGTATGATATTAAATATTTCTACCAGAGCAGATTTTGATCACAGTTCCTGAATGCCATAATATGACATTGTATGAATAAAACATGAGGATGACATGGGCAACGTTGCCTGCAGCCTTGGAGATAGTGGGGATTGTCCTCCACACCAACACTCAGCGTGTTGGACTGTCACGATCACAATGACCTTGGCAGTCATTCAAATCTTTGCTAAACCCAAGCTACCCTTTTTACACTTGTCAAGGATCTTACCTGCATTGACTACACATTTTCATGAAACCTTGAATAGTTCCCGTTCTGTGTACTAACGTGTCTCTAATGCAATCAGAGAAAGGACAATCAAATGCGGAGGTCTTTAAATGGATGCCGTGAATGGAAATCTGAATTTGAGCCAGAAGCAGGTTGGAGGTTACAGGCAGCTTGGTATTCCGCTCTTGTGTTCTCTTCTCAGTTTCTTTTTAAGCTGTTTGGTTGGAACACACATACCAGGATATTCACTGTTTTCTTGTTGCACATCATTCTTTTCTCTTCCTCTACTCCTCTCAGTTGACAGCCTTGGCTTGAGAGTCTTGGCTCTTGTCTCCCTTTCTGTTATAAAATGCTATGTGTGCTTCAGATATTTTTGAGTTAGTTATTTGAGGAGTCTTTTCACATCAATATTTCATGCCGAGCATCAGCCGTGTTTTTCTGTGAAGGTTGATGAAAATAAGGTATAGAGTTCGGCACAAAGAGGCCTTTTTTAAATTCCTCTTCCCATTAATTAATCATGTCCAAACATTTTTCACATTAATTTTGCATTTTAAAGGTTGAAAGGCTAACTGATGCGCTGAAATAGACCTCCAGTTTTGATCCTAACCTTGGTTTCATACAGACAGACAGACAGACAGACAGACTGTTGACATGAATGTAGTACAGTTTCATTGTTTGTATGTTTACAAATCCATTAACAGATGGAGTAAACATATGGCCATTGTATTATATAAATTAAGTACAGGTCAATGTCTCTTTAATGGATTTACTGATTTACTCATTTCATTGCTGAGACTCTTTGATGGATCATACTATTGTGTTTGGTGCAATTTAAAGAGGCTATTTTTGAGAAGGGATAGATTTTATGTCATTTCACAAATTGCGACCTAATCCTCTTCGCTTGCAAATGATTAACAACGAAATGCATATTTAATGAGAGTTTAATTAATTTAGATTTTGCCAGGGATTGCACCAGGGTTGGGGGGGAGGGGAAAACAGACAAATGCTTTTAGGAAACTGATTTAAAAAAAAAAAAGAATTCCCAGTTGATAAAACTTGAGAACCCTCTGTAAGTGCATTGATATGTGTAGTTCTTCAACAAGCATGATTGATAGATGAGACAAGTGCAGAGCTAAACGTGTTTTCCCTGTGAAGTATTAGAAATCCTAATGTAGGAAATTGCTTATGAAATCATTACCCCGCTCACCCCATTTGTTTTAATTTGCTCTAAGTGGATTTCCATATTCTCTTGAACTGACCAGATGTTCAACATTTACCAAATCGCTTTACTTCACTGGGAATAACTGTTGAACACTGCAGAATAAACCCAAACTAATGCTTCTGTTTATAGACGGTTTAGAATGGTGGTTCATCAGAGCGGGATTTTTCTTCTTCTTTTTTTTGTTTGTCACTGCGACATATGAAACAATGTTGCAAAGCTTCATGCCGAGTGTTTTCAGGAGTCGGAAGCATGGAAGAGCATCTGGACTTTGTTTCTCTGAGGCATTTTGTGAGGAGTAGCAGGCCCCTCTGGTCGCGTACTCGGCTGGCATCACCGGGGTCAGTGCCCCCGTCTGGGGCAAGTGTCTGGACCCACATGTCAACTGTGTACCCCAGTCAAATCCACTAAGCTTTGAACAGAGCCGGAAAGCGCACATGCCTGCTTTGAGCACAATGCAGCTTGGCATAAAGAACATAGAAATAAACAAACAAGGACAAAAAAAATAAAAAATGATTTGAACATTTTATTTAGTCCAGGCAATTTGCCCAGGTACTGTACCACAGAGACATAGTGAAGAACTTTGTGTTTAACATGTTTACTGTCAACTTGTCTCAGGCCTACTTTATACAGTATGGCTCTCAGTATGTGAAAAGTTGTAGTTGCTTGAGTCACAGCCTAGTTCACCATATAAACCTCTGAAAAACATTGTTATTGCCAACCTGAGGAATATCAAGTTCAGGAGCATATTGGTTGTAGCCTGCGAAAAACACCTTTTATGGGTACACCAACTGTCTGCTATCTTACCTGACGACACACATTGAATGTAATCCAACTAGGAAATTATTTTTTTAACTAATATAAACTCTCAAAATGTAATTGTTTGATCGGAAAACGAACTTGTTTAAAACAAACTATGTAAAAACAATTAATACAATGGACCTAGACAGTAATATTAACACCTTAAAAACACATTAAGAGGCTCCACAGATGCTGCTTTTATGACTACATTTTACCTGCAAAGTGATACGTTTTTTACTGGGTGAATTAGAGCCCACTCAGCCGCTTCAATCCATTCTTGCAACAGCTTGCAGACACCAGCAGAAATGCAGACATACAAGCGAGTTGCTCTGATGGAATATTACAGTGGAAAAAATAGGTTCCGTCAAGGTGTTATTATAACAATTGAACACACATCATTATCATCTTTAATGTGGTTGTCTTTGTTCACACAGCAGCTGGAGGTTGTGTATACAGATATTTCAAAATGACTGAGCCCATTAGGAGAAAACGTTGGTCTTATTATATTAAACATCTCACAGCGACAAAAGCCACGGATATTTAACAAAATGTCCAATAATTTAAGACGCTGCTTGCGGCGCATGATTTATTGTTCATTAAATGGTCTTATATTTCCATTTCAATTTATTTTACAAATCTTTTGTGTCTATCCATTTACTCTCCAAAAGCTTGTTTTTGTGCCGGTAATAGTTGTTTTCACGTTCAGCGAGGCCTGCTGGGATGAGGTCTCCATGTCTCTATGATTCTCTGCAGAGAGCAGTTGGCATGTTGACAATGATGGGCCTGCAGCTTCTATTTATGCATCCTCCTTGTCAACCTTTCACAAGCTGAGGATGAACTAGGGTATGTTTACATAAATAAAAGTGGGCTCCTCTCAAAAAAAGCATTCCGTTTACAAAATACAATTCAAAGTAAGTCAGTGTCGGCTGCGTTTCAGTGTTTTGTGTGTTTTTACATATCAGTCCTATTCGGACTTTAAACTGTGCATCTAAGAAGATTCACGTGTAGCATTTGCTCCGTAATACACATTTAGGATCCACATCCACACAAACTAATATTCAACTGTTTTGTCGAGGCTGGTGGAGTTCATTTAGATCGCCTGTATTGATTCTATGAAGCTAGCGTGCCCTCACCACAGTGTGTTATTTCTTTTTTTCCTTGTGTTCCTGTCAGACAGTTATGGATGTTTTGATTTTTGTTTTGTTTACTAAAGCACATTTTCCAATTTCAAGTGTCTATTAGTGTGGCATGCTGAACTAAATTGACATATTTCCATGCAGTTGTCTGACTGGCTGTGGCCGACAGAGCCCTTGTCAGCAATGACAGTGGCAGAGATGTGGATTGATGGCTTTGTGTGACACCGACAGCTGCCGGAAGGCCGGTGCATACCTGTGTCGCAGCCATGCCAGCTTGGTGATCATAGACTAGCGCTGACAGGCCGCAGTGAGGTGGACGGGGTTAGCTCTCTAAGTTTGCATAGTGTCTCCACAGTACAGTGGCAAACAATATCACCAGGGGAGATAGCCTTACAGCGACGTGAAGGTCAGAAACTTATGGAGATAAAAGAAATGTTTCTTCGAAGACTCACCATTCCTCAGCTCAGCTTGGGAAATGAAGCCGGTATTAGGAAGCTAAAGCTGACCTTCATGTTCGCTACGGAATATAACAAACAAGGACAGACCTTTCCAGAATGTAATGATGATTTATGGCAAAACGCCTCTGAATTTGCTGCCTGTTTATTCCCTTAAGTGTCATTTTTTTTGTCATGCCACTGATGGCTTTCATGCCTGGTTATATATTTGTAGTATCTGATGAGTTATAAAAAATGAAGGATCGTTCACTACATCTGCATATGGATGTTGCAGCAGCGGAATGCCAAACTCTGAGGAAATTGCTTTTTTTTTTTTTTCTTCGTCCTTGCATTTGAGCTGTCGATTCAGAGAGCAGGATGTGCAAGGCATGCTCTGGAACTCCTGAGTATAGATTGGTGAATTCCATCATTACCTTGAAAGATGAGAACAAGGGCACCAGGATTATCGGCTGTCATACACCCATTCTAATAAATAACCGCATATTAGATTGTGCTATATCTCCGCTCGAATTCGGGAATCTGCCCCAAGGTGATGATGCCGCACAGAATACGGCTCACTGCATCTCAACTAAGAGCAAACGGCATGGATAGAAACAAATGACATGCAAGCATTGAAAACATCTGATTGACTGCAAAATGCCATGTTGTATGTGAAGGTAACACAATAAGATACTCATCCTCCCAGATTGTACCATTTCCAATGCAATTTTTATGAATATATGTCAGCATGAGGAAAACAAGCCTGGCTTCATGGCAAGCCTTTTAATATTCTATGATAAATATCATAGTTCATTAGCAATTAAAGGCAACACCAGGGAATAGTCTCTCTCACATTTTGTCTTCCTGCCTCTTGCAGTCATTTCTCAAGCTGAATTTTGTATTTTAATTTTTGGTTTTAAATCTTGTGGCACACTCTTAGTATCGAGAGAAAGACATAGAACACTAGGGAAAGTGCACCTTAAAGCTTTTAATCCCTTTTTATCTTTTATCTTTAACTTAATTTAGTTTAAGGTCACATCAAGGAAGTGAGACATGCATCAGATATCTCTTTCCTGTTATTTCCCCCTCTTACTGCAGTCTGTGCGCCTCTCTCTTGTCTGTGTCTCACACTCACTACACTCATCTCGCCACGTTCTGTTCTCTCATCCCATTGCTTTCATAAATGCTCTTCTTCTTCTTCGTTGGTAAACTTGATTCAACTTGATTCAACTCTGGCGCAGTTGAATCTCGTTCATTTTGTGGGTGGTTCAAGTGTCAGATCATTTCCCCTCCCAGATCTGGACCTCACCAGTCACTTTACAGTCAATCACACCTAATTACTTCCACTACAAAGACCATCAAATCCCATTGTCAAACCCATTTAGCTTCCCCAGACAGCAACGCCTTTCACTGATGCACAAACTGCCCACGTGTTGTTTGGTTCTGATGTTGTCTTGATCTAGATTCCAAAACTCTGCATCCTCTATCCACATGTAAAATGGGTACACATAGCTGCTCTGGATGGATGAAACCCAACATGTTTATAGTATCTCAATATACAGTACTTCCACATACCAAAGCCCCTTTGACATCCCTGTCATTTTAATGACACATTAAGTGACATTCAGTTATGCTAAAAGTCTGTACAGTTATGATGCCTTGCCATATGCTTGTGATCAGACCCTGTGATGTTGGCATGGCTATAATAGATCAGGGCTGTTCTGGTCCGTACGCCAGAGCTGGACAGTAAAAGCTTATTAAAAGGTTTGAGGTTCACCCAGACTGCAATAGGAATGGCCGTCACCTGCACCTCTTCATCTAGCCAGCTCACTTCACAGGTGAAAAAAAAAGCACTGAAATTGCCTATCACTAAGCAGTCCATCACTAACCTCGAGGATTAAAGTAATACTCCACCCCCTCAAAATGATCATTTGTATATCAATTACTCAATGAGTAAATGTGAATTTGAGCGTATGTTTTGAAACGGTTTTGCTGTTGTTAAACACAGCCCCTATTTTATTTTTATTCATCACGATTTAAAAAACAATTTTTAATTCTTCGTTCAACATGGAAACATGGGAAATCCAAAGTTTTTTTTCACGATTTAAATGAGGCTGAGTAATTGATATACAAATGGTCATTTTGTCCCTGGAATCTATTAGATTAGGAGGGGGGGGAGAGAAACACATGTCTTAAGCTAAACTCCAAACCAGAGCAACTCTTATATTACACTGGTGCATATGTGCTTAAAGTTGAACATGATGAGCCTTATAAAAAAATGTGCTGTAAGACCACACATTTTGATCATTTTACAGTGAGCAGACATCATCAGCGTATAACCCCTGGTGTGAGACCACAGTGACAATGTATACAGTTCAGGTTCAGCTCAATTTAAATGTATCTAGTGTCAATAGTGGTCTACTCCTCTTGTGGTCCTGCTGGCCCCCCTGACATGTTGACCTCATGTGGCTTAGAGAAAGTGTGTCAACTTAACATCTGTCCGTGCTATGTTGGAGCTCTCCCTTGTGTGTTGGTGGAGTTACTGGGCAGACTAGCCAGAAGCAGTGGATAGATGGTGAGAGCAATATGGTAACTGGGGGGGCCCGCAGGCAGTAGAAGTAAATTATTGCCGAGGAAGCAGAGTGGGGTGACTGCTACATTGCGAGCATCTCTCTCTCCCCCCCCCCCCCTTCCCATCTCCCAACCTCCCCTCCCTACTGTTTCTCACTTGGGGCCTGGCAGCATCCATCCAGATGGAGGGTTTATTTTTGTTTTTGTTTGTTTACTTATTCATGCATCCAGCTATTCGGGGCATCGCAGGGGCTTTCGTTCCACCACAGAATGCAAATCGCCACGGCGGCTAATCCACTTTCATCTCTCCCTTGTCGACATCCAACTTCTCTCCGCGTTTCCCACAGTATCACACATTCAGGACATCTCTTTCTTTCAGGGTATGGGATCAGGCCTGCAGTGACCAGGCCAGCCTAACTTCAACACTCGTCTCTACTTCATGCATCTGAAACACAATATACCTCTCACCTCCCACCCACCTTTCCTGTCTTCAAGACATTCTGCCTTCTCCACATTTTCCCTTCCTCTCCCTCGACTGACCCTGGCGCCACGTTAGGGGCTCATATCAAGAGAAAAGTAGAAGCTACACTGCCATTCCCCCTGGAATGGAGGGTTGTGGGAGCATCCCTAATTGAGTTAGGGAGGACATGAGTGGGTTTGCCCATCAAGTTGTTACAGTAAAACAATTCAGATGAATCAGCAAGCAAATTTGTCTTTTTTATTAGCCATCTTACCCTTCCGTTCCCCTTTTTCCTCCTCTCTGTTTCACTGAAGCAGCCTAGTAAACATGCACACGCACACCTACAAATTAGAGCCTGTCGGAAAAGTTTCTCCGGTCATTGTGTCAAAGCTTTTTGTCAGAGTTGGATGGTTGGACTGTAGGGAGATGGGGAAAAAAAAAAAGGGGGAGAGAGTGAAAAACAAAGGAAAGACATCTAACAGGTGCATGACTGCTGTCCGTCGGGCACTTGAGTTCTCTGTGCTTTCTGTGGCAGTATGGTCTCTGTCTGCCCGGGCCTTAGGAGCTGCTGGGATTGCAGGTAAGAGGGCGAAGGGAGGGGGATGACTCCACTCAAAGCCAGGCAGTAAGAGAGTAGACAGCAGAGCGGCGAGAGTTTGGGGATAGAGAAATGCAGGTGCTTGTGTATGTCTAGGTGGCTGAGCCTGAATTCAGATGTGGAAGTAACACAAAACCAGGTGCAATGCAAGTAGAGAGTAGAGAGAGGGAGACGAGATGAAAAGAAAGTGTGGTTGTCGCCTCTCCACCTGGCCATAAAGCACCCCTTCCCCCCACCCACCCCTCCCCTCCCTCCACCAAGGCCTTTGTTTCACGGCTAATGGTCCAGGTTAATTGCACAGGTGACTCTCTGTGGGGGAACAGATGGGCTCAAATGTGTTCAAAAACAATCTGCAGCAAGTAAAAAAAAAAAAAATAGCAACGACTCGTTCCTCTACTTTTGAGTCTTCCTTTTTCTTTCTAATCATCTCTGCTGGAGTCGTGGAGGGGGCGACTTGGGTGAGGTTAAACTCTCATTGCGTTCTTCTCTCACAGTGGTTTCAATTCATCAAGCACAAGGCCTGTAAGCACTCATTAGATCTCATTACAGTGCAAATTAGACTCAGGAATTGGCTACTGGAAGAGTGGATAGTAGTGGTTAATAGACATATCTCCTATGCCCAATGTTCCTAAACACTTTAATTTGTTTAAGGAGGAGCGTACTACGCTTATATAAATTCAGAGGATATAGCCGTGATTGATTAAAATATGTGACTATGATAAATGTCATTATTTGGTATGCTTACGCTGTTATTTATCTTTTCAATTAACATGCCACTGTTGCTGCTAGTTTCACTCGGGGCATTACAAGATGTCATAATTTGCCATTATATTAGAAACCCATGTGTATCATGAATTCTAAGAACTATTTGTCTCTCTGTTCCCCCCATGAATCACAAAGGCTGCATGTGAGCCATCAGAAATTGAGTTCTCTATCGATCTACTGTGTTTTTTTTTTCTTACCTGCACAACATGCAGGGAGATGACAGATAGCAAATTGAATTTCATGAACAAGCTTTGTTGACACTGCAGCATAATTATAGGAATGCCATGCTTTTTGGTGTTTAAGAAAAAAAAAAGCCCAGCATTTCAGTCAAATACATACAAGGTGTTCCGCTTGGATGATTGAGTGAAAAGGCTTTGTCACGTTTTTTTTGAGGCGACAGCTGTTCTTTTACTTGTACTATACTTTGATTGTTGTAGATGACTGATTGTAATTGGCAGACATAAACAAATAAGATGTCAGGTTTTGCATAATGTAAGCTTGTTTGTTTGATTCCTAATTGGTCCTTGGCTGTGGGTTTTAGAGCTTTGTATGGGGGGCTTCGATGATGCATTGGTTTTTCTGAAAGACTTGGCTAGATTCCTGTGTCTCCTCTAACTGATCTTGCCGTGAGCAGCCGTGAGTATAGGTCATCCTGCTGACATTAGTTGTTGGAGTGTGCTCTCTATCTGCCTCCCCTCCAACTATCTCTCCATCCCTCTCTGTCTTTGTTTGTCAAACACTCATTTGCCATCTGAGAAATCTGTCCCATAAATGATTAGTGAAGTGGAACCAATAGTCTTACAAATATACAACATGCCGATCACTAAAAAATGTATAGGCAGGTTTTTAAGTGTAGGTGAGTGTCTGTGTTCCTGTGCTTGCATACTGCACTGTATGTTTTAGAAATAATTAAATGTCACAGGGCTCAGGCCGTCAAGTAGCCAGGAAGGTGTTTTACGACCTTGTGTCTTGCCTCGCTTCACTAGTCTCTCTCAATAACCCACTCTACCGCACTGACTGGGCACCCAAAAGAAACACTTTTCTCCCTAGCTTCCTTCTTTACTCTGTCTTTCTCCCTGTGTCCTGCCTCCTCTCGAATTCTTTCCTCTACATTCTTTCTTATATACTATTTTACAATGTCTGTACTTTATTTTTTTATCCCTCCCTTTCCTCCCTTGCAACTGTTGACACTTGACTTTGTGTCCTGCTCCTGGGATTGGTGAATAGTACATTGCAGCTGCTTTCTTCCACTTTTACTGTAGGTACTTTTTTTCTTCTTAGAGAAAAACTAATCTAGTGTGTTCAGTTTTATATGCCAATCCTGCTGAGAGCACATTGCTCTTGTTATCCCTTCTAATTAGAAAATGTGATAGTTCCGCTTGTAAATATTGCAGAGTGAGCCAATCCCCAAGGCTCACTGTTGCAATTGGCACAGCCTCTGGGTCCACCTGATATCCAGGTAAAAGAGGGGGGGGGGGGGGGGGGGGGGCTATGGTGGACTGGAGGTAGGCAGGGATCAAAGGGAAAGATATGGAATAGGTACACCATCTCTCTCTGGGAGGTAGAGTTTCACAGAGCTTTATTTCTGCTCTTAAAGGTTTAACTGTTTAAGAAAGTACCTAAAAGTGCAAAAGCCGCAACCATGTTCCACACTTCCACAAGATTTAATAAGATCATTAAAGGACCCCGAGGCTGTCTGTTGAGGTGCCCACCAAGGTGTTTCATCACTGGAAGGGTTTGTCAATGTCTTGGGTCTTAGCCCGTCTTAACCCATTTAGAAAGCAATTTCCTGTGAGCAGAGGGGATCTTTCCTCTTGAGGAAGATCTTTGGGCATAAAAGGTTAGCTTTTCTGTAATTCCCCCCGCATGCAATCTACCACTGGTGCTAATGAGAAGAGGAGGAATATTTGCCCTAGGTTTAACTGCTCAAAATAAGACAAGAGTAATTGCGGGAACGCGGCAGCTAAAGTGGGCAATGTTACAATAAGTGATGAAGAAAGTTTGCTCTGAGGATTGCTGGAATAAGTGTCGTCAAATAATATTCAGCTGTATTGATTTGTTAACTAAGGTCTTACCTTGTCTATGTTATATATACACACAAATGCATATATATATATATAATAAGTTCCTAGTTTGAAGGCTCATTTGTGAGGAGTAAGGCCTGCTCGAGTTTAAACTGTGGTCCAATAGGACATAGTTAATTGAGCACTGTGGAGTGACTGGGGAGTATGTTTCCCACTTTAGTCATTTTGGTTCTTTTGTGTCTGCAGTCCTCCTGCTGAACCCCAGTCTAGGGCTCACAAGCCATTACGAATGATGAATTGCGCTACAGTTAAGCTAGAAGTAGGACAAATTGATCAAAGTGTCAGGTGCCCCCTGTGATGTCTAGGTCTCCAGGAAGAAGGCAGTGAAGAAGGGGCTGTCAAAAAGTTTCTTGTGCCAAGGTGGTTGTGGATAAATGTTTACCTGCCACTTAACACGTTCTACCTTTTGTGTCAGACTCACAGTGTGTCCTTGCTAGCCTACATAAGAAGAAGTAGCTAAAGATCCTGGGAGTTGATACGGTTATAGTACCTGCAAGTTGGTCACCATATTGTTCTTTTGGTCCAGAGCAGACAAAACCCATGCCCCCCCCCCCCCCCTTTTAAACCAATGAGCTTGCTATCTGAGGTGTAGTGCTGCAATTCAAGATAAGCACTACTTGACTTGGCTTTGGTTTTGTTCTGATAAAGCTGGTCTAATTAAGCTTGATTTAATCGGAATTGCTTTTAAGCACAGCACACAGCCGGAACAGATACTTTGATTTCAAAGTAGCCCTTGGGAAGAACTTGAGGAAGAAAGAGAAGGAATGAGATAGAGAGCAAAATTAGTGCGAGTACGAGTGAAGAGTTCTTTTTTTTTTTTTTGTATTTGCATAAGACATGTTTCTATTCTTAGTTGTACTTGTCTTCTTTTACTTGCTTGAATGATTGCAGGCTAGGTGGTTTGTTGCTGGATGAGAAGGGGGAAAACATGTGCAATGCTGACTTTCTCTGGCAAAATATGCGCCATTTCCTTAAATTTACCGTGCAGCATTCCGTGTCAACGTGTTGTGTTCATGAATTCAATTTGCCCATGTGTCGTGTCTCTTTGAGCACACGCGAGTAACAAAAGATTGATCACCCCAGCGTCTGGAAAAGTGCTGTGTGCTCAAAGTAGCAGTTGTCTTCACTTATTTTTTGAATCTTTCCCCTCAGCCATAGCCGTAGGCGCAATAGAGAAACAAGATTCCTGGACCCTGATGGTAAACATTGGGGAAGAGCTAGTTCACTCATGTACGCAAAATAATTGATGGCCATGTCTCCAGCTCCACAATAAGTCACCCTAATGATCCTAGTTTAAAATAATGTCTGTTCTGGACCAGAATGATAAAAGGGGTGCCCCTCTGACTCATTAGTATTGGGGCGTAAAGATAGATGACCCAGATATAGAATCTAAAGCTTGTTTCTGAACCCTGTTTCCATTGAGCAGTATGCAGCATGTTCACAGTGTGGCCACAGCTTGTCATGCTGTTGGCCCTCATAGGCACTTCATGTATCTCCCTACCCGTCTTTTCAGCCATGCTGACTGACTCCAATTCTCTAGTTTCATGGATCTACACGACAGCTGGAACGGTGGGCCGGGGGAATGTTTTTCGAAGGCCGGTCCTGGTGTCATTGACTGAACAATGATAGAGCGCCCGAGTATTGAGCGGGCTCCACACTAAATCTTTGTAAAGAGCACTTAGCTCCCCTGTGTTAGCCACAGAAAGAATATCTGTCAATGACCATCAGTGGATGCTTTCATCCTGAGGCTCCTCTGCCTGTATTAGTTGCTAAGTGTATTTTTCCTCCTCCCCAGCTGTGTACTGAAAAGGACAGGCCTGAGTGACAGGCCTCTGTCTCACTTAAACGCTCTATAAAAGGCTTGTTTATATCACACTCAACTCTCTCTTGCAATCTTGTAAGGTTCATGCACCTTTAATTAGAGGGCATCCATTGCTTCCACTCCCGGGTACCTAGAATTAGCCCTTGAAGCAGACAAGTATCTGTGTTTAATGCGTTCATGTACAGTTATGTTAATGCAGTCCTGTAAACAGCTTTGCCTCTGTTATCTGTTCTCTTACAGAAGGAGATGAAACTGGTGTGATGGATAGCCTAATGGAAGCTCTACAGTCCGGAGCAGCCTTCCGTGATCGGCGAAAACGCACACCGCGCAATGGTAAGTCATTAACAACAATGTATTTATGTCCCAATTGTCCTAATTTTTGTTATTTGTGTCAGTCTCACCTGTCTGCAGATTCCTGTGTGTGTGTGTGTGTTTCCTTTTAATTGGTTTCAAGGATTTGTGACTGATACGCACATAAAACGCGAACAAGTACGGGAACTTATGCACTTACGGGAAGCTCACATGTGGCCCCAGTGAAGGTCATGAGCGATTTATTGTCCCTTTGCCATTCATGAAGCACTTATTATAATGTAGTCATGCTGGGTGCAGTTGGACTGAGAGTGATTTAGTGTAATCCTGGTGTTTACACATTCTACTCTGCCATGTTGAATGGCCCGTACCCAGAGGAGTACCACCTAGTAGGGGTGCCAGGGTCAATTCATATGCAAGTCAGAGTTCTGCTCTGACGAGCTACAGGTGCTGCCTGATCTCCACACTGGCAATCATGGCAGAAAAAAAAAAGGAGGTAAAAAAGAATCTGACCAATTTGACGGATTGGATGGTTTTGCAGTAGACAGACGCCACACTGCGAATCAAGCTGTAAAAATGAGCATTCATTTGAAAGTTAAGCGGGTAATTTTTTGTTGAACCCATATTTTTAGATTGTTGCTGATCAATAGTTGCATTTAGAGATCTTGTAGAGTCATAATACAATTCATATAATTCAGCAGATAGACTCATATTTTCTCTTTGCCTATTTAATGCAGATTGACTTGCTTTGATTAAGTGTTGAAGTTAGTAAGTAACCTTTATTTAACCAGGTAAAATCAGTTGAGAACCAATTCTCATTTTCAATGATGACCTGGCCAAGAGGCAGCAGCACAGTCCACACAAATGACACAAATAGCAGACACAATACAGTATGACAAACATAAAAAAAAAAAAAAAAAAAAGAATGTCTAAAAACAACAAATGGCTAAAAACAACATAGGCAAATCAACAAACACCCTGTACAAGGAAAGGCCGATCACTGGATGTTCCCCGAAAAAGTGGAAGAGAGAGAGAGAGAAGTGAGGGCTGGTCAACAAGCACAGCAGTCAACTATGAAATGTTGCAGCTTTTGTTTGAACATGTTGAGGGAGGTGAGAACTGTTAGTTTAAGTGTGTTTTGTAGTGAGTTACTTCATTTCTTCAACTCATTTCAAATTCATCCATAGCGGAATCAGTATTTATAGAAGATATTCTCTGTTGGTAGATATGGTGCATTTAAATCGATACAAAGATGATGAGCAGTAACAGCAGTGTTTATTAATTTGCATTTGGCAGTGAAAAGGTACCTGATTGGTGACATGACCAGGACATATTGGTCAGGTCGTTTCCACCTTGACTGGGTCCCTTTCTCTTACACTTAAACCTTTTCTTTTGCCAATAATACCTTTCTTCTTTTATTTGGCAACACTCACATTTTGACATAATTCACATATGCTAGTATGCACTGTGATATCGTGTATGCCATCACGTGACTCTGATCTCTCATCTTCAGTGACAAAATTGGTGCAAGTGTGTGTGTGTGTGTCTGTACAACACAGTAACTGATTCCAAAATAACATTGTGACTTTAAAATCATGATTTTGGGCAATATAATGCAAGTAATTATATATACAATTATATTTTAATGTTCTTTGTTAATCAAGGGAATTTCATAATGGTGCTCATCATTCGACATAACCAGCTCCATTTTTCGCTTGCACCTTTTTTATTACATATGTCAGTGTTTGGTTTTAATGTGAGCCTATGTCTGTGTCCAAAAGTGAGTGCAGGTGTCTTTGCAAACCTGACGGGACTCTGGGGGTGGTTAATTCCTGCCAAATATCTGAGATGTGTCACTTCTGATGCCTTTTTCTCTTTTCCTTTTTCTCCATCCTTCCCCTCTTCTCTTTTTAATTTATTTTTTTTTTATTTTTTTTTCATCACCAACATTGTTACAGGTGATCAAAGCCCTTCCAGTCCATCCTCTCGGTGGCCGGGTGCTAACTATGGTAACAGAACCCTAGGTGTGTGTATTTAACTACCATTTAAATGCCGACCCAGCACCAACCCCGCCTCCTGCTGCATCACTCACGCATCCTTCCTGTCAGAAAGTTCACGCTGAGCTGGTTTACAACATGCAGAGTCCTGTGCTGAGTTACTGAATTTGACTTAGTAAAGCATGAAAAGGTTTAATATGGAAGATTTACTCTGTGTAAAACCAGGAACACTTTAGCTGGATGACAAATTTGAATTAAAACTAAGACAAAACCTGGTTCTTATTAACACACACAGCTCACTGAAGAAATAAACATATTATATAGCAACGGTCACAGACGATATGATGTCCTGTGTTCATAGGATAAGATCAAGTCAAACTATTCCACAAAGAAT
Source organism: Leptoclinus maculatus (assembly GCA_032191485.1). Lineage (NCBI taxonomy): Eukaryota > Metazoa > Chordata > Actinopteri > Perciformes > Stichaeidae > Leptoclinus > Leptoclinus maculatus. The sequence goes on from JAVDOI010000011.1 coordinate 7,299,966, forward strand.
TGTGGAAAGCTGAGTAGATGTCAACACCAATAGAGGTCACATCAAATCAGTGTTAACAAAAGTCTACCAACAGAAAAAAACATTTAACTTAAATAATGCACCATATTTCATATCCAGGAATACATCTTTGTTGAGCATAAAATCCCATTAAAATGTGCAGCAGTAGAGAAGAAAACTCTGGACTAAGCCTTTAAAGTACTGCTTGTACTGCTGAGTGACATGATGTAAATCTTACATTGAATACCTTTAAAATCCAACACAGTAAAGTACACTAGTATTGAAGTTGCCCTTGTGTTGGCCCCCTTGATCTCAAATGTTTAAACTTGTAACACTAATACTTGAAGGAAATCATTTTTGATTCAATCGGCATACTTTCTGTCTTGTAGAGCAGCTCCAGTTATCATCTAATTGTCTTGCTTTTCCCGTTAGCCTGTGCTGTCAAAGCATGATATCACTTCCTGTCTTGTGGCAATATTTAGGAAGTGTTCTGTTGGAGAGGTCCAAAAGCATCCCAGATATGCCTCATTCTGAGTCCTTCTTGCTATGCTGTGCGGGCCTTCTTTGAGGCAACTGTGGCTAAAAACGAACTGCCTGATTCTGTGTTCTGTGTTGCAAAAAATGTCTCTCTCGCTATACTATGTTTAATCTGTGTGGGTTGCATGTCCAAATACCTGACATTGTGCTAGTGTATACATGGATGACAGTGTATGTCAAGAGCATGTAGAATGGAATGCTGAACAATTAGTGAACCAATATTTTTAGTAATTCAAGTCATTTTCACCTCTGAAAAACATGTTAATATTGAATTAATAGGAAGCTTTAAAGTCATTTTTAAGTAAACCAAGGAGAGGACCTTGGCAAGCTGACACCCAGCTATGAAAACTGTCTTCAAAGTGAAACTTTGCAGATTTCCAACCAGCTCTGTGTCATCGCAGTGTGTGCAGATGAATGTCGATTGGCTTCCCTCTCTTTTTCTGGCGTCATCGATGGCGTGTTTCTCGTCACCTTAGCGGACTTTTGCTGGCGGACGGGTGGGGAGCTCCGGATGCTGGCAGCACATTAGGAGGCCAGGCGCAGTTCGTCTCACACACTGCCCACGCTGCAATGACCAACACTTACCGTATTATTGAATATTCATTTTTAACAAAACACATATATTCGAACTATTTGACTAACCAATATATTTTTACTTTTTGTGGAGGCCCGCCCGCTGGCGTTATTGTCATTTCCAGTAAATATCACAAAATCAAACTTGTGTTTTCTGTTTAAAACGAACAAATGTCGGAAGATAGCAAGTGCAGCTCACCCAGCTTTTATGTGGTTACGTCTGATCTGGAGCACACAGCTGATAGTTATGGGGTTTGTACGTGACGTAATAGTGCGCTCGCTGAGACCTTGTCTCTTTCTCACTGTGGCCGAGTTCTCTGCCATCATTATGGTTTGAATTGAATAAGAATATAAATTTTCAAATATCTTTATTTTAATATTTATATTCAAATTTTGAAAAATTAAAAATGTGGAGCATTACTTCTTTGTTTGGAATAAGCTATTGGTAGTATGCTCGGTGTGGGAGTACCAATTAAATATCGTTAGGCTCCCCTCTATGCACAACATCATCTCTAGAACCAAACTCCTGGACAGCTTTCCTCTGTTGTCCAGAGTTGACATCCTAGGTGACAGTCGCAAGGTTGATGGCACTTGCTATGTTCAATTTTTCAATGACACGAGGGTCGAGAAAGGCTCTGTGGCAGTTTGGAGTGTCAGGCTTTCTTGTCGTCCTTGGAGAGGGTACCACATAGTCGTGGTAAGGATGGAGCTGAGCATGAAGTTACGCTTGCAATGTGCCAATTTAAGTTCTAACCTTCCCCTATGGTTATGAACTCTGGGTAGTGATCAAAAAAAGGTAGTTCATGGGCAGGAATGGCAGGTTTCCTGTGCTGAGTGTCTGGTTTCCTCCTGAGGAAAAAAAAGCCCTCAGTAAGTAAAAGTGCAGCTCTTTTGTGCTGAAGAAGTCAGTTGAGGTGCTCTGGGTATCTGATCAGGATGCTTCCTGATCATCTTTCTTGATCTGTTTATGTATTCTTGACGTGTCCAAATGGGAAGAGACCCAGACCAGGAACTTGCTGGTTTGATTCACCCTGCTTGGATGTGGCTGGGTGGATGCTACCTGGACCCTCATAAGTACCGGTAACAATTGTGTCCGTTCCGCGTGCACTACATTATGTGTCATGAAATAATAAATGCTGTCTGTCTTTGTTTATGAATATACTTTATATTTGATTGGACATTTTATATTTTCCTTATGATGGCTCTCTCTCTCTCCTGCATGGCATTGTGCATTATACCCTTCTCACTGCACCTTTTTTTCCAAGTGAACATCACTACGCTACCAGAATGTACTATGCACGGTCCCCTGATATGGACCTCAAAATGTGGTTTGATAAACAGCTGCATGGATTCTCTACTCTAAAGTGATGAGAGGGGTAAATCCTTTTGACATGCAGGCTCCATGGATTTTTTTTTTCTAAATGGAATCTGGAAGTGACTTCAGTTGTTATAGAGTATGGGGGGAATTTGTGCATACAGATTTATGTGTGTGTCCTTTCATGAAATGTGACAAATGTACTATAGCAACTGCATTTAGAAACAAAGGAAAGGGACTAACAGAAGTTTTAACACACAGTATGAGGGAATTTTTGAAAGGACTCTATAAAGAAAAACAATTAAGTTCCCCAGTGACGGATGAGTTTGTGACAAAAGGCATCTCGGTCACTGAAAGCTTTCTATGGGTTGTTGCTTCTCTCTGCAGTGTGGCAACTGACAACGCTTTAGTCAGTATGATGGTATAATGTTAGGGTCAGTGCAGCAACATTCATGTTTCCATACTTCTGTTGTGAAAACATTTGCTTTCACTCTAGGACTGACGGCATTTCAGTTTCTGAATTTACTGGTGAAGGAGGTTCTCTGAGCAGTTGTATCAGACAGTGTGCCAAATCTATTCACTCCTGCTTGTCATGTCTGTTGTAATCTCATGCTTTAAAGCTTGATTAACCTCCTGTCATCTTCAAACGAGCAGCGTGTACAAGAGAGAGTCGCAGAAGAATCTTCGCTTACGTCGAAGACCTTAATTTAAGCCCAGGCATGTAGTTTTTTTGTCGTCCTTCAGGCTAAACTATACTCCAGCAGAGTACCTCAAGTGTCAGGCTGAACACAATTCTAGGCGCTGCCAGTCACAATTACACCCAATTCCAGAAGCATTTCCTATTTCCTTGTCTCCACTTTGTGTAAGATGGAAAACCTAACCCGGGAGGCCATACTCATGTGTTATGCAATTACACCAGCCAGTCCTAATTCAACACACAGAAGCTGGACGGATTGATGGAGACCAGAGAAGCCACATTTCTGTTGTTTGTTTGTGTCGTTAAATCCGCTTGATTTAACCCTGTACATTACATAACACTTTTTAGCAGACAGTGTTCTTCATGTTTAAGTTGATAACGATAAAAAGAACAATCTGAGTTAGCCTACTCCTTCTCTGTCTCCTCTTCCCTTTCTGATGACACAGTTACCTGGGTATCTTGCAGGAGATTGGTGGGTAGAGAGCGGGAGCGTCTCATACATCCTGGCTCATCGATTTTCGGTCAGTGATGAAAGCCACAGACTCAGTAGGTCTTTCATACTGGGGGGCATCCCAAAAGACACATCAATCAGAATTCAAACAGAACCATGCCAATCTTGTTTCTTTACTGCCTTTTCAACGTCATTACAATCTCAAACCAGGGCCTCTCTCCTTTATATCTCTGTCGCACTCTTCCGCTTCACCTTCACAGGTCAGTCCATCAAAAGTTCCCTCCTGTGTTCTATATAGTAAGCCTCTTAAGGACTTATTTGACATTGAACAGGGAGGGATCATCTCATGCCCATTAAAAAATAGAAATGCAGTGATATAATGCTTGTCAGGGTTACGGAATTTCAGCCCAACTGTCTAATCCCCCGAAGCCTGGCAGTTAATTCAGCTGGTCAGGCCAGAGAGTAGGCCCCCTGTAAGTTTAATGAAGATTAAATTACCTATTTTGTCTCATGAAATTTTTAAAGAACAAAGGGGATGAATTTGCAAAGAGGCAAATGAAAAGACCAAAGGGAAGTGTCTGTAAGGAGATGATGGCAAAGATAAAGAATGTCCCCTTGTTCCCCCAACCTCATTTGTGACATAAATGATCTTTTAATACTTATACATATTACTCCTATATTTGTTATCCACATCACCCCGATATAGACGGGCATAATATGTTCAGCCTGGCAGCTATTTTCTTATCTTTCCCCTGATCTGGGGGAAAATCACTGTTTTGTGTCTTCAATAACATCACAGGAAGTGATAATGATCGTAATTCCCTTAGCAATTAATTTGCTCACACATATGTTGTACCCATCGCTTTATCTCTCTCTTGTTGTCTCTCAACCTACAGCAGTTGTTCTCCTGTACTGTTTCACACACACACACACACACACGTGCAAGCTTGTGTCACTTATCAGATAGGGACTGTTGCTGTAGGGTGTCTCTGAGTTGATGGCTAAAGCCCTTTGCCTCCACAAGTTCCTAGCTTCCACTTCAGGGTGTTGATAGATGTTATTCATCGGGGCAACCCTAGAGGCGATCCTCCAGGAAGTGGAGCTAACATGATTTGGGGGCGAAGAGACCCAGAGGGTGTTGGTGCCTCTTGCTAGCTTGGATCGCTTAGTAGATGTGAGATATCAATAGAGTAGATGAGAGCAGAGCTCTGTAGAGACGTGCTGCTTGAAATCTATCACCTGCTACTCATAGATAAGGATATATATCAACAGCCAAAGGGAAAGGCAGATGGGAAGGAACTGAGGCATGGACAGCCACTCCATTTAACATTTGACGTCCTGGGGCATAGACAAAGCTGTTCCCCCTCCGATTGACCCATCGGGCCTTTCTCTGGACCTGATCATCTTTCATCCACAGCAGAAAACCCATCATGGAAATATAGATGAAGATTTTATGTACCATTTGAGTACCCTTGGCGCATAACTGATCCGTTGCTTGACTCTGCCAGGAGTGGACCTAAAGTAGGTGGAGTGTGACATGGAGCCATTTTGAGAGGATAAATCAAATCTTAATAAAAGGCGGTCTCTCTGAGTGGAAACATGGGGTCTCTCGCCCCTGCCCCTGCTGTTAAGTACACCCTAAACCCGTTGCTGTTTAATTCATACTGAAGGTATCTGCTTGAGTACAGGGCATCAACAGGGGGCTGTCTGCATTCCCTTTTGATACCATTATGCCCTTTTACAGCTCCATGTCTGAGAAGACGTAGCATGTGGAGCGTAGCTCCCTATGGTAACACTTACTTTTTCTTATTTTGAAATAAAGTCAATGACCTAGTGCTATAATGGACTCAGGGCTCTCAACACCTATGTCCAATATTGTCTGACTTTATTGGCACAGGGCCTCATTGATGTATAAAGAGTACTCTGCCCTCCCGCCTAGTGGACCATCAACGAACAACTGCAGAGCAAAAAAAAAAAAAAAAAATATCTAGCTTATCATATTCAATAATATCCCAGAGCGTTTGCAGTGGGCTGTGGGTTTTTTCTAGCTCACTCTCCAAACAATATTGGCTTTCAAGTATGTGGGCAGTTATGAAAGGTCACCCTAAGTGTAAATTGTCAATGCTGGATCAATTTTAGAGGGCAAATATGCTTTGGAGGCCCCATAATGGAAGGTTTCATCTTATTTTTTACCCAGGGCACACTCACACAATAAGATTGATATCGTTCATTGTTTGATGAATTCCTAATGGACCTATAAACTTGCAGAGCTTTAAGCCAAAGGAATGCCTGTGAAAGTCGGACCATCCCACACGCTGAAAAATTGCCCTCATATAATTCCAAAGGAATCTCGCCGAAGTCATCATGCTTAGTGTTGAAGGATGGGCGACTTGTGTCGGTTGAATTATACCTTATTTATCGCTCATTAGGCATACAGCGGGGCCAACTGATGATCAGCTAGAGAACAAATAATGTGCGGTGGAATAGAATGCCATCCTGTATGGTTATGTGTTCCACTGACAATAAGAGGCAGCGCCAGAATCAAATGCTTCTTCCTCTGCTGTCATACTCATGTGCTTTTTTTAACCTCCTGAATATGATGTGGCTATTATTGAAGTATACGATATAATGTCCAGGCTGATGTTTGCATTTGAAGTGTCAGTCCCAGCAATCTGTCAGCCTTAATGAGGTGGAATTAATATTTCACGTTTCCATTAGGTGGGCCTGATGTCTGTAATAGGGAGGTATAGGAATGTAACGGCAGTTTGGGGCGATGAGTGATAATAGTAATTCCCGATTGATAGAGATAATGTGTCAAAGAATGTTAAATGTTCCATTCAATAGAACATACTACTAAAGGCGATTTTGGGAACAATGATATTTAATAAATTACACTAGCAGCTTGAAGAAGCTGGATCTTGCAACATCGCTTTCCTGAATTTTTCTCACACTTGAATCAATAGTGTGATGAATGATGAATTTAAAATATTATTCAGCTGTATTAATTAAGTCTTACCCTCCTTACACACTGCCCTGTGATATGAAAGATAGATCAGGATAGACATCCTGTAGTTCTTAAATGAAAACACAAAACAAGGAAATGAATGCATTTTAAATTACAAAATTGTGAAAGCAGCAAATTGCAGACAAATATGTGATTGATTACAATAATAAACACTTTTGAAGTGTTGTAATGATATAAATATATAATCTATAACTTATTTCAGATTTCAGTCTTCTGATTTATGTCTGCCTCATTTGGAGATCTTAAGCAACCAAATCAAGGTATAAGGTTAATTATTTCTGAAAGATGTTAGAAACTTTAATTGGATTATTGTGCACATCCTTCAATTAACACTAAGGAAAATAATGTTTGATAATATTCATAACAGCAATAAGCCTCCAGTCCCACACCCTTCGTAGGATGAGCACATTTTCACCAAAAAAGGTGTTTTGTTTACTTAAATAAATGTATGCAGTAAGCCATCTATTTGTTTTTCTGAACAACAAAAAAGCAAAAGTTGAAGTCATGTATTGGTAATAGGCACTGACCTGAAAGCATGACTTTCGGTCCCAAAAGGAATCTGTTCTTCTCTTCTCTTCTTGAGTGATGGTCAGTGCTGCATCTGTGAAAGCGAGTCCTGATCGGCAGGGGAGCAATGTCTTCCTCATAACACATGCTCCAGGATAAATGTAGAAGAAAAAGTAGTTATGAAAGTAAAAGGAAGACGTTGGTTGAGACGTAGCCAGTTGACATCATCAAGGATTAGAGGAACAGACGTTGTGATTGCACGTGCATTATGGTGGAAGGGGTGCGTATGTGACAGAGAAGGTAAAAGAGAGAGTCATCAAATGAAATGATATCTACTGAGTTGTTGAAATGTGCAGTGGTTGACAGATGTAGCGATAAGATGCTTTATTTTCATTACATGTTAAGCACAACAAAATTTGCTTCGGCAGCAATCCACTCCGCTTTCCAGCATATAAACTTAAATACAGTGTATATATATTCATGAACTGAACATAGAGGGTGGCACATAAAACTATCATACATAGATGTAACATTGACATTAATGAACATGTTATTGCATTAGCAGCAACTGTTAGCTGTTGCACTTGGGGCCTATGTGCTATGCAGTAGTAGATAGCTATAAAGAGTTTAAAAGGGCAGGAGAGACTGGGAGGGTTAAATGAAGGTAAAAAGCAGAATAACACAATACCCCCCTCTACTCACTTTTTTACACCCACACCCACACACACACACACACACACACACGCGCGCGCATACTAGGTGTGCAATCAGCAAGAATGCTCCCTACACTCAGGCACTCCCCCTCCAGTCAAGCATGATTGTGCTTGACGTGGTTCCATCACTAATGCTGACTGATGCCCATTAGCTAGGCTCTTCACATTTATTTATTTATCTGTTTATTTGCGTCAATTTTATTTATTGATGGGCCTCGAGGATATGATGGCAAATCTCCATTTGCTCATATGGTGAAGTAAGAAACGGGAGGCTATAAGAATGTGCAACATTTACACATGAATGAACACAAGACGACGAGAGGACGGAGTTCACCTTTTTTTATTTAGATTCCGGCAGTTGAAAGAGCTATTCCTTTCTGGTAATGGAAAAGTGATATGGCCCATTTAGTTACTTAGCACTAATCCCAATGGTTTAGCCGCTTCTCTATTTTTTCTTCCCTTTTATCGCTTTGTCTTTCTTCATTCGTTCTTTTGACTTCCATTTGGTTAGTGTCTGATGGAAGGATTTGAGTCGGGTCAAATTACTCCCTTGCCTGTATGAGTTTTCCCGAGCTTCGGCAGCACTCTCAGCCACATTAAGTGCATGCAGCACGTTGCTGTTGTAGTTGACCACCAAATACCCTCAAGGGTTTTACATGCATGCTCTATTTAATGCCCAGTGTTCACATAACCTTCTATTTTTGCGTAAATCGATTTTTTTTAGTTTTTGGGCTATGTTCGTTTATTTTGTTCTGGTTTTACATAATTTCCGTTGAAGCTTTTAATGAGATGCAATTCAAGCGTAATGAATGTACGTGTAATTGTTGTTTATTCTTGCAATGACATATTTGCTGTTGTTAGCTACTGGGGGAACAGCGATGCTTAATTACCCACAAGTGTACAATTTGAGAGCATTAGCTTTGGAAGCCAATGTCTCTGTCCTGAGGTCTGCCAGAGGACCTTTGGTCCGTTCTTGTAGTGGTACGAAGAAGGCCAAGTTGAAAACTGCTGAAGGATTATTGTTTGAACATCCTTTCCTGTCCACACAATCCTCATCGTTACATTTCCAAGAATCAGTTTCCTCCATCTACAATTTTTCCAAGGGTGAATCGTAGCATAATATCAATGGAGATTTAGCAGCTGATTTAAAAGTGATAATGTCTAATAAAGGTGGGTAAAGGGGGACTAAACAGAGCTGGGGATCTTCCCTAATAAGGGGATCAGTTGTCTGATTTGAGACTCACTTTTGGTCGGATTAATGGGAGAGGATGAAAGAGACAGAGAAACCAAAATGCTGCGTTTTTGCACTTGTGTATCTGAGAGCAATTGTATTCCTCCATCAGGAGTTGAAGAGGAAAGAAATCACTCTTTATACATTTTTACCACACGCCCAAAATGATATGAGGAGCTACAAAGCTCCCTCTTCAGCAGGAGCTGATTAGCATCTGTGCTCTTATGGAGATATGGATCCTACCCAACTGTATCTGTGAGTATATAGGAATTCATCCAAAACAGTTACTGTGCCGAGAGGGAGGGAGGGAGGGGGGGGGGGGGGGATAAACAGGAAGGGAACACAACAGCTTGGTATTCATGAAATCCATAAATTACAATGTCGCTCCCCTTAGAGATGACTAATATGTCAAGTTTAAAAATAGACACTTTGCCACAGTTCAGATCATCTGCCTCCAGTGGACGAGGATTAACAGAAGGGTAGAGATTTGTGATTTGGTGTGTGTCTGTGTGTCGCTGTGAGTGTGGTGTCTGACTCGAAGATATATTTGTGTGAGATTTATGTGTGTTTCTTTGTCAATGTAAAGTTCATAACCTGAAGTTCTGGCGGCAGGATGAGGGCTTGAGAAGTAACTGAACACTATGGGCATGGGTCATGCATTAGTGGAAGTCCTGTAGAGGTTGCTTTAGAGTTTTAACATCTCCACCCTGAAGGCATTGCCAGCCAAGTAGAGTATGAGGCCGCACAGTGCATTACAACTCAACTATTATTTTATTTTTTTCCCCTTCCACTCTAGATACCTTTTTTTCAAGTGGCTCAGGTCACTGTTGCTCCGGGGCAGATTTTGGCAGATGGAAGCTGTGATGTTCCTTAAGATTTCCGACAAGTGTGTGTCTGGGTGTGTGTCCAAGTTTGATCTTTTTTGTGTGTGTGTGTGTGTGTGTGTGTGTGTGTGCATGTTGTTTTTGTGTGATTATGTGTGCTGCTTATTTGTGGGGATGTTTACTGAAGCTTAGCGTTCCTTGGCAGGCCAGCGGTTGACCGGATTTCTGTGTCACACTGTGACTCACACAGGTTAGCTTTTTAAGGAGACAGTGAGGTCAGCATGGAAACTACTGCCACAGATATGTCGCCTAAATCTTATTCCATACGAACTCCATAACTGTGGCATAGCTGAATATGCATACATATTCTGTATTGGCTAAATATAGCATTCCATCGTTGTAAATATTCGGCCAGCATACATTATGATTAGCGAGAGAGCATGTAAAATCATTTATGGTCTGCATTATTAAAGTCTCCTACATGGTAGGGCTCTTTCTTCACGTGTGACACACCACCATTAATATGTTTATGGTGGTGAAAACAGTCTGTCTGAAAAATAGATTTTTCTTTTGCCAATTGTAAAAGTTTTATGACAGTCAATATGGCTGAAGAAGCAGCCCTTTCATTATTTTACTGGATCGGCTGCTATCTGAATAGATGGATCCTGCTTATAAACCTTGAATAATTGAACAGGGGAATCAGTCAATGAGCGGGGGAGAGGACCAAGGTCTTGATGGCTTGATGGCCGGGATGGCAGCTTGTGAAAGAAAAAGACAGCAGACTGATTAGCCAATGTGTCATATTGCTTCAGTGCTGCCTGTAAACTCTGCTCTCTCATCTCTTCTTGCCTTCTCACTCATCCCATGTCTTAGTCTATTACTCTCCTTACTAACTCAGTCACTCCCACCTCTACCTCTTCACTCTTGTATTACTCCGATGTCTTCCTGATTAACCCCACTTTGCCACATTCCTCACCGCCCCCATCTTCAACCTAATGCCCTGTTTTCTTTAAATGTGTTATTTAGCCTCACATCCTGTCTCCATCCATCCCAATGACCCCGTGTCACTCCAGGCAGAATTATTACTCTTGGATGGAACATCGCCTCAGTGGCGCCGTACTCTGCTCTCTCCGCATTATCCATTTGTGGAGTATCCCCTTTTGTGGTGAGCCATCTTCCTATAAGCCCGTAATGATAAGAGTCTTGGTGACCCTGTGCATTTGCACTGTAATATAAGACATTCTCATTAGTCCATGGATTGAGATCTCTCTCATGTCCATTACAATAATTGCCACACATCACTGCCTGCATGCCCCTCAGTATTCTGTTACACTACTGGCATTCTCTGTCCTGCATCACCCAACTGTGGCCCACAATCTCTTTGCCAGGTTGCCGAGAAAAGTAATTGAAAAATGTTATATAGAGAATTGGATAAGATGTTTTAGTCAAAAAAATCTCAAGGAGATAATCTGGCCAGTTTGTTTGTGTTTTGTTACATGAGTGGACGCCAAATGAAAGAAAAAAATGTTTTTAGATCAAATAAATTGGAGCCAAGTGCCCTACCACCCCCACACCATCTCTCTGTTGTCAGTCATCTCTCCTCATAATAGGGAAGCAGGCCGCTACCATAATTGCTTTGATGGTCCAGCCTGAAAAATCACTTCTGGGCATAAAGAGAGGCCTTGGAGATGGCAGCCAGAGAGAAAAGGTGCGAATGAATTAAAGCACTTTGCGTTCCTCTGGGGCATGTGGCCCAGATTTTTCTTCAAAAAAAAAAAAAAATAATTCTAAGGAGAGGCGGGAGTGTGGGGGTGGGGTGTGCCGCTTTCCTCCAAGAGTAAATGGCAGTAAAAGCAATAATACACATCCAGCCTCCATTATGCCAAAATGGAGAGCTTTTTCAGGAAAAACACAATGGCACTGACATAGTTAACTGGCAGGTGGAGAAAGGAGGATTTCATTGGAAATAATCTGATTTTGAACGGGGCTCCCATCTATGGGAGAACCTCTGGCCATGCCTTTTGTGAAGGAACAAAAGTTTGGCCCTTTGGAAGCAAAGCTTTGAATGTTTCAGTGGAGCTGGGTGAATGGGCCATGTTGATGTCCCAAGGTCCCTGGTGCTGAGGATTGCAACAGGCAGACTTCACACAGGGGCCTTGTGCAGCACCCCTCAGCTTCCCTTGGACCTGAACCCACTGCCCTCCCTTTCTTTATGTTCTTCAACCTTGAACCAAATAGAAAGGCTTTCGGCAATTCTACTTATTGGCATTGTATTCATACTGAGGCTGGTAAGCAGAGTTCCCTGCAAATACCCAGTGAATGAAGTAGCATGGACTTAGGATACTATGGCATAACTATGCGGCTGAAGTACTCTCTCCGTATGAAGAAACTGCAGTCTTATTTATTTCAGCTTGTGGTTTGATCTGTAGAACAGCAGAGGTGACGGAGAGTTAGAGATATGGCTGATATGGCTGAAAAGACAGATTTGAGTAAGCTTAATGTAACAAGACTGTTCAAATCTCAAAAGCTCTGTAACATTCTTTTAAAATTGTATACAAGCAGAAGTCTGGTAGACGTAATACAACATTTTCAGTTTCCTCTGACTAACTGACGTGCCCATGATTCAGATATTTTGATTTTTCTGTTTTGAAGCGGAGGGGGGATGGATAGATGGTGCCTTTAGCTGGTGGGTGACTAAGGAGAAACTGCTGTTTTCAGTAAAAGTTCAATTATGACTACAAGCTGCACAGGGTGAGTTTTCATGACTATGACACAAAAGCAGTGGGGCCATTTGACTAATCCTCATACAACTCCACAATACCTCCAGGGGTCACAAGCCCCTAAAACAAGACTCCATGGGTGTCTGGAACATCATTCTTTCCCAACGGTCTTGTCTTTTTTTCCCATGCAGGCAGTACGCCCCTTGTTAGTTCCACCCGGATCCTTTTGCTTCTTTTGAACTCAAACCACCAACCCGGCCTGCATCCCCCAATTCCTAAGCTATCGAACCACATCTTTGACCCCCTTTTTTTGGAGGACATTGCTTTTGTTTGTGGTTGACAGCCCATTCAATCCATCAGAGTTCCAGGTGCGGATCTCTTGCAAAGGAATTAGTCGTCCATATAAATGCCGGTTGATTGCATCAAACAGATAACATTTATAACTTTGGATCTTTTGAAAAGGAGAAATATTAAAGCTGTCAAATGTGTGTGTGTGTCATCTGCCAAAAAACGTACAAAAGAACTAAAAACAAAGATAAGTAAACTGGTATATTTTCCCCATAAAGAAAGTTTTGACATAAGTCAACTTCATTCCTTTATTCTCTCCTTTAATGGAATTCTTTTATGTCTGTCCTGACAATCACTTTCCACATCAGCCTATAAGGATGAACAGTGGTTATAATTACATTTCATATAATCATTTTGATGCTTTATTGTCGACAAGAGTACAGTTTTCCTTGTCAAGTTGAGTTAAGCACACTCATCTAATGCACTCATTTGAAGAGTGTTCTTTTAAAACAAAACGAGGTTTCACATCCACACGCGACAGAGACCAACCATTATCAGTGGCGACTAGCTAATTAGTAATTACGGAGTCTCTCTGACTTGGTACTTGCCAAGAAGTGTGCAAGCGAGTACGTCGCCATGTATCCGACCATGTGTTTCATGGAAATGTCTAAGGCATTACTTCTGCCCTCCCGCCATCCATAATTAACCTCCCTCCATTCATAATTCAGATGTGTTCTTCACACATCTTCTGGTGATATGACATTATTTTTGCAGTGGCTAAACAGACATTGTGACGCCCCAGGTGCATGTGCATGTGTGTGTCTGCCTGACACACTTTTGACTGGCTCCACCCCAGCCACTAGTGCACGGTGGAAGACAAAGCTGCCACCACTTCCTTTCTTTATGTTCCAACTGCAGGATGAATATATCGGCTTGTTCTTTTCCAATGAAAGTTTATATTTTTTGGTTTCATTGTGTTCACATGGCCTGTGCCAGCAAAAGACACCTGTGCTTCCTGCTAGACCTTAGAGAGAACTCATAGCTTTTCATAGCATATTATGAGCAATACGTTTTGATGGGCAGGAGTGTTGGAAATAGAACCACGGAGGGAGGAAAGGAAAAGAAAGCGGAAGAGAAAAGAAAGAAGGGGTTGCATAATTGCCTCAGGTGACGCAGAGAGGTCATGAGAGAAAAGACTTGGAGAGAGGGGGACGGGGGAACGAGAGTAGGCGTCCCATTGCCCAAGCAGCACTCAATATTGTGTCCAGTCCTGAAGGATGTGACATATTTCTCCAGTCTTTGTTTGCTGCTTTAATCAGCTTACATATGTCCTGGATGGAAATTGAATTTGTCTGGAAGAGAGGAAGATACTATTGGCTGCTTCTTGTTTGTGTCTGTGTGTGTCTGTGTCGGCACAATTGCTTGTGAGTGTCTCTTTCTGTTTGTGTGTGTGTGTGTGTGTGTGTGTGTGTGTGTGTGTCTGTGCAGGCGCACGTGTGTAAGTATTGTCCGCACCAGAGCCAACCAATTCATAACAGCAATGGATTGTGTTTCTCTCATACATCATTGTCAATGCAGCTCACCTCTGCAGAGCCAGCTTATTTAATAGCCGCGACCTAAACTCAAGAGTGTGCAAAAGACCCCCACTCCCCTTTTCTACCCATTTGGCCTCTGGCATTTGGAAGTGTTTGTGTTGGTTACATGTGTGAAACAGACAGTGTGTGTGTGTGTGTGTGAGTTTTTGTTAATTTATTGTTGTTTAAATGCAGGGTTTATAGAAAATGCTTTTCAGTATTGTTGAATGTTAGACACACAAGTATATGCCAGTTTACACATTGAAACATCCCACCTGCGTTTCAACAAATTACACAAATCTCACCATATGCTGCTTTACTGTGCTGTTGAGACAGCCGAGGATTGCACCCAACTTCATCTTGGGTTTTAAGACGACTGTATATGAAGGCACACTCCATTAATGTGTCCATTCTACTGGGGGTTTGAACAGTCTGTGTGGCACAGCTAGACTTCCCTCTGTGGAGTTCATCTCTCAACAGATCGCCACTTTATGGATAGCATCTTTTTTATTATTTTTGAGCTAGTGCAATCTTTTCCCGCAGTCATGATTGATCACAAATATCACATAGTATGTTCCAGACTTGCAGCAGAGACTATAAATGGGGAAGTCTCGCGCCTTTGAACTGCAGATTGTACTGGAGTGAGTCGAGCATTCTCAGAAATGGAAGGCCAAGATCACTCACTGTTTTCTTTTGATGCACACTTGCCCTGGCTTTTGTGCATGGAAGTAGGGCATGTCAAGAAAAAAAAAAGGGCAGCCCAAGATACAGTACGGATACAGACATTCTGTGAAAACATCCTTATTTGGAAGTAAAGACATATAGAATCGCTTTTAATAATGAATATTTTAACATTGTATCGTATGTATTGTATGTAACTATCATTTCATGTGTGATAAATGCAAGTATCCTGTTACTATCCACACAATGTTACCATTACTGTAAGTTCCATCCTTCAGCCAAATTAACACAACCTCCAGAGTAGGTCACAGTTTCTCACAAATATCTAAATACAGTACCTGCTCTTTTTAGGTCACTTCATTAGCTTGGGAGTGGTGCGCTTGTGGGGGGGGGGGGGGGGGGAGGTTATAAGGCATTCTTGATTCAGATGCAAATGGGACAGTTATCAGCAGCCAGGACCTGATGAATAATGGGATGTACAAAACGCACGGCCCTGCATAAGGAAATGAAAGAGCGCCTCTTTTCTGCTCCACTGATTTCATTATAGACACTATTATTGGCTTAGAATGGCAACATCTATTATCTGGAGTCAGAATGTGACCATTTTTTTTCTTTTTTTTCGATGCGGACAGTCTTTTACTGCTGTCAAACCTCATCAAATATTGCTGCCCCAGATCGGGCAACAGGCACAATGTTGAGTGTGGGAGCCTTCGGGCAGTGGTCAGACTGTTAATGTCTCTCTTTAGCCTTGAGATGGAGCGCTGCACTGATGACTAACTCATGGCTCTTAATTTACTTCTTCAGTATCTGGTTATTATGCAGCAGCTATATAGAGGATCATTTGGTTTGTCTCTTTGACCACTGTAAGCTTGAATCTGTGGTTATTTTGAATCCATATATTGTTGTTGTGCATTTTGTGTATAAGGGTGCGGCAACACACTAAAACTGGTCCTGAAATGTTTAGTAGGATTTCTTTTTTGGGATGCAATACCTAAATGCATTTTTTTTAAGCTTTTTTAGTTCGTGGAAGATATTTCATTCTTTTAGACAGCTCGACAACAATGACAATAAGTGACATGACATTCGTTGTTCAAGTCATAAAGCCTTTTTCAAGTGCAGGGTTGTACCTGACAAACTGAATTTCTCCTGAATTGCCTTTAATATAGGGACGAAAAAAAGTGAAAAGTAGATCATTTGGAGTGGAGGATCTAAGAATAGAAGTGAGCCCGTGGCAGAGGGCAGAGGGAACAAGAAGGCAAGAGAGGGTTCGGCTGTGAATAAGACTCACTGACAATGTGATAATACTGTAACTAACCTCTTGGGATTTGTAATGTGTTTCTTTACCTTAGCTAATACTACCCTCTGACTGTCCCACATAATTCTCATAGATTGTCTTAATGTCCTCATTTTAGAGTGCTTTATAGTGAATAACCACACATTAGGTGATTACTGAATATGTAAGTGTACTGCAGTGTTTCAGTTACAGTTTAAGCTGTCTCACATTACAGAGGTTATTATTAATAAGGACTGAGACAAAATGTATTGCTATGAGAAAATACTGTTTATTACAATTACATTCCAAATGATGTTGGTGAAGTAGTTTCTTAGTGATCTTTAGGAATATTATGTAAACGTTAAATCAGAAAGCTTTCAAAATTCGTATTGTGCCACATACTCATTTTGAAGATGCCCCCAATTTGCCTTCTTTTTGTTTGCGGGTACCATGAAAAAAACTCATTCTCAAATTGAGCGTCGGTCTGAGGATTTCTAAGAACCCTTGTTTTAGATAACAGACAATAGGTAGTAGATCTTGGGCAGTCTTGCCTGTCCTATATCCAAAATGACTGCCGTTCTACCCCAGAAGCATATGATTACAATACACCTCCAGTCTAATCCCTAAATTACCCCACAACGATTGCAATCTGCCTTGCAAAAATTGACTAAGCAGGCAAGGTGGCAGAGGAACAAAGTGGATAACAATATCTTTTGCCAGCCACGGCATAGGACAGACACTTGTATCAGAGGGCCCCTTGCATGTTGTGAAGTTAAGCAAATTTGTTCTGCTTTCAGTGAAGCACTGTGTAGTTTAGGTACCTTATAAAAGGGTTTACGGCGCCTCTTGCCAACCGGGTAAAACATTCTTTTCTTCACAAAAATATCCTGCTTTGGTTAGATTATGTCTGTTTCTATTCCTGAGCTTGGTGTGTTGGGGCTCAATTCGCCAGGCCCTTCACCTCTCAGAGCTTAGCCTTAATCTGCATTTAACGGAGGCCTGGAAAAGACACAAGTGATTATCACAACGTTATGTGCTCAGAAGCCTTTATTTAATAATTTGTTTTAATGTCTTTGACTCTTTTCTATGTGTCATCTGGATGACAGAGTCAGAAGTTTGTGTTTTTTTTCTTTCTTTAAGAGGATAAACAAACAGAGTATGGGGACACAGGAGATCATTTCAATGATCTGAGAATTCCCCATTTGATTGTTTTGTTTTTATGTTTTTTTATATTCAAGTTGTGGGCAAAATTGGTTTGGTTTCTAGGACAAGAGTTTGATGTAGATTGGATATAATTCAGTGAAAAAAGCTGTTAACAGCATCATCTCAGGGAAGCCACAAAGGGGTTCAGTTAATTGATCAGTTTTTATAATTCCAAACTAGGAAATCACGCAGTGCTACATGTTTCATAATGCACTTTCTTGTTACCCGTGACAGTTATGCCTCTTTTTCATTTGTTCAAAGAATGTGGAGCCTTTAGTAGATTAAATACATTCCTTGTTGAAGCCTTGTTCTCCTCATTTCCCCTTTCATTTACTGTCATATTCAAGAAACCTTCAGGCACCTTCTCCCCAGCACACACACACACACACACAGGCACACACCATCCCCTCTCCTCTGGTCTTGTATGTAGTCCAAGTGATTGGATGAATAAGTTGTGCCATCCCATATGGTGGGCTGTCCTGCTGGATCTGATCACAGTAGTGAATGAAGGAGCCCGTGAGTCACCACCGGTTTGTTCTGCCGCACTTGTCCCGCTCTGCTGTCTGCATACTTCCCTCTCTCCCTCCGTCCATCCTGCCAGCCAACAGACGCCATGCCTTTTAAACTCTCTCGCCCTGTCGTTCACTGTCTCCCTTTCTCATGCGCATCACAACTGACATTTTCTTTTTGCATGACCTCCCCCCCCCCCCGTGCTCCCCCTCTTTTTTCCTCCTCTTTCACACTCTGTCCTTCCTTCTCTTTTCTTTCTCTCCGACCCCCCCAGATGAGGTAAAAATCTGTGCCCTGTTCTCTGACAGCCTAAACGTCAAGATGTTCCCCAAGCACTTCCTTCCCAGTCAGCGCCAACATCATTGTCATTTATAAACATTTTATGCCAGCTCTGTAGGGTAATGGCTAATTTCTCCCACCACACGGCTCTTCATTAAAAGTTGATTTTCTGTCAAAATGTATCCCAATCAAATTAGCTGCAGCTACTTGAACAACTTTGGTTTGCCTCGGCATGTGTCTAAGTTGCTCACTCTGATGCATCCATGGTTATATTTTTAATCAGTAAAGATGTTCGTGTATTTGCTTGAAAAGAGCTAGTTTGATTTAAGTAAACATTATGTGGTTAAATAGCCAATAAAGCACCACGAGCTGTCTTGATATAAGAAAGAAATAGATTTTAGGTGTGGACTTCCCCGACGCATAATGTAGCTTCCTCCACAAACTCCATCATTTTCCGAGATCTTGACACCTCAGAGGTCTTTATTGGGATAAACTATTGCCACTTAACAAATCACATAAAAGAGTAGATTGTGTTTAATTAACTGAGGACAAATAAAATATATTTATTAAAGAACGTGCCTGTCTGACTTAAATACAGCTTGATAACATCATCAGCTTAAGTGCTGCCCACAAAGACACAGTTAAATAGACCATTTGACAAGGGCAACACCAGACTTCTAAAGTTTAAAAAGTTGGGAGGCGATTCATGCACCACAACAAGACTTTGCTTCATTGTTTCATCACTGTATGTCTGTTCTTCATCTTTTACTACATATGCGCACAAACAAATTCTATTCTCAAGCGTAAATAATTGCTGGAAAATGGATGAGCACAGGGAACCTTTGGTGAGATTTTATCAATTTGGGTGCAGGGTGTGAGTGATGTTTCGGCTGCAGGGGGTCATTACTCAAGGTAGTTTGATGCTACATGTGTTGTTCAATATTAGGGGAATCAATCCATATCCAACAGGTTCATCGCTCGACACGTGCAAGCTCGCATGAGCACTCGGTGTAAAATTAGCCCCTTGTTCCAAGAGTTCGAACATCTATTCACTAGTTTCCCAATAACATCGAAAAAGCCTTTTCCTGTTTGTCAATTTCTCCTCTTCCTTGATGCCTTCCACCCTCCCTCCTCTTCTTCATAACCTTCTCTAGTTTTCTTGCTTTTATTTATGTTCCTTTCTTCTTCAGTATTATTTTTCTGAAAAAGGAAAATCAATACCCTCCCTCTCTCAGCCGTGAGAAACAGCTGAGAGAGTAAACACTTACAATAACTCTAGAGTGGTGTTTTCTGTTCGGATTCCAAGTTTTTTGTTTTTCATCTGAAAGTGTGTGTGTGTGTGTGCGCATGCTCTTTGTCTAATTATCTACTTTTGTCATGTTGCCACAAAGAAACCACTGGGTGTTTGAAGTGGCTGATATCAGGAGTATATTATCGCCAGGGAATGAGTGCACCGGCAATAGTGTTAGCAGTGTCTAAATTACTGCTCTCTGAGGGTACTGGCTGCTTTACTATCATTAGCACGGCTATTACATAGATTGGTGAAGGAAGGGTGCTGTGACCCTGGCACGAGACCAGCTGAGTATATTCCTCCGGATGGCAGGGTCATTCAGGAAGAGTATTCTGCTTCCACCGCACAAACAAACACTACAAACAAAGCTTGAGATGAGGTGTGTGTGTGTGTTTGTAGGGACCGAATATCCTCATGAACATATTCTAACTTCTACCAAGTTAATTTGGGTTATTTCTGGTGAAGGGGTTAGGTCTGGAGCTATGAGAACTTTAGGTTGTGGTATTGTAAACGGAAGATTTGACTCCAAAATGAAATTTTGGCCCTCACAGACATAGAGCAAACATCTTTGTTTGTGCTTGCGTGTGTGTGTGTGTGTGTGTGTGTGTGTGTGTGTGAGGAAGAGAGGGAGGAGGAACTAAGTGAAGGAAGGTCGGAGTTATTAGTCCAAAATCTCGCCTAGGGCGCCAAATGCCAGGCCTAGAGGCAGTGAGCAATCATTCTAAGCAAGACTGCTGCCACTTCTATCAAATTATTCAACCTTTCATGAAAGAATAGTAATCCACTCTTCGTGTCATCTTCTGTTACACAGCTATACACTCAACGCTAATGAGAGGTCCGCCTGTAACACTACTTAGTAAACGGAGGTAAAGGAAGTGTTAACTGATGCCATCCACTGCAGCCGGAATGGCATTTCACTTAAGCTCAGCAGAGTTATGAGCGATGACTTTAAGTACACGTGTTTATAGTGCGTAAGTGACAGAGAGAGAAAGATAAAAAATAAGGCACGGCTCTGCATTTAGTCGATTACAGGGTGGATGTGGAAGTGAGCCAGCACATATCCATGCAAAGCTGCATCAAGCACGTTGAGAGTGGAGAGGGTTCACCTTGCCAATAACATGACATTTTCCACCAGCAATAATGCAGGCTTAATTCGGCTCTGAAGAGCATCTGGTGCAAATTGGACATTGTTGCTCCTTTAGCATCATTGCATGAATGATGGGCCCCTCTATTCATGCCTCTCTCCAGTGTGATAATGGTGTTTGAGTCTGTTGACATGATGGACTGTTATTTACGTGACATTAATGTAGATGTGGACTTAGGTTAGAAGTATATGGCGACAAATAGCCATGATAGGAGAATGAGTGTGATGCATATGTACATGCTCGTGACTTTTGTTTTTGTCCATTTCTATGTGTGTGCATCTGCATGTACCTGTGCATGTGTGTGCATGTGGTACCAGGGTGTGTGTCGTCGGGGGCCACTGAGGAGGAGCATGTTAACCAGAGGAGCAGCCGGTCCACCAGATGTTCTGTTCCCACTAGGCTTGTCACAAGTGGACCTTTACTTCTCTCCCTGCAGTACACACAGACACACACACACCCCCCCCCCTACACACACACATACACAGGATTCTAGCAGACTATACATAGTGCATTCACTGCAACACAGAATGGAAAGCTACTTTATGCTGTTGCCAATGTAGATTTGCATACAATGAGGATCTTGTTCAAAGGGTGCTAAAGTGAACATCATGCAAACCAACATGGCCTCAATGATAAGGCTTTTTTTTTTTTTCACCACCAACAGTGTTTTAGATCGTGTCCTTAGAAAATCGAAAATGTTTCTTCATAGCACTCAAGTGAGTATTTCCAAAGTCAAAAGCGTTTCTCGCATACTTAAGATATGTGGGGAATGTGCCGTGTTTTTAAATAAGAAACTGCCTCTGCACACAGAACAGTGGTTTTGACAATCAACGCCTATTGCCAGTGCCATTTCCCATGCCACTGGTTTATTTGCTCCTCTGCGCTTGGTGTGGTGGGCTCATTCTCATCTTCATATACCATGGTCGGGTGCCTTTCACGGTGCCATGATCCTAGGTAGAGGATGTGGCCATTCGGAAATGTCATGAGAAAGGTCGAGACCATCGTTGCAGCCAAGTTCAACAGGCTGATTTATGAGTTTCTAGCAAATGAAATATAGTAAGGGGCTAGTAGAACAAGAAGGCCCCTATAGGCACCCCAAAGGTCACCTAACTTAATTTCAATTAGGCCTTAGGGGAGGTCAGGAAAGGATGTCACTGTTGGAAGGAGTGCTGAGGAAATGGATTTACTTGTAATGACATTGTGTTTATGGGGATTAAGATGAGGCTAATCAATTGAAGAAGGTGTCTATGTTAGTGCAGTACTGATTGATCAGTTCAGGAAAAATATGCCAAATGAAATAATCATGCTACAGAATTCCACACAGTGGCAGAAGGGCTGTATATTGTTTATTATTTACAAAGGGAGAAAAATGCAAGTCTCAGTGCTTTCTTTCACTCCCTATCAATCACACTGAATTGTGCCGGCACTGAATGCCATCAATTACTGCTTGCGGTTTGACACATGCAACACCAATTCTGATTAGCCAACAATTCTCTGGAAATAGCAGCATTGTAGAGAACAAAATGCTTGACATTTTTAATATTTAAGTCAAAGTTTACCACCAAAACCCGACTGCCTTCAACCCACCTCCCCATCACTGTGTCAAAAGCACCCCCACACAAAACGCTTCGAAATGAGTCACAAATTGCCCGCAAATGATTTCCTGCCCAGGGAGAATAACAGGGTCCCCATTCTGCCTTTTATTCAGGCTCTTTTTTCATCCCCTCTTTGTTTACCCATGCTGTCAAGCAGCCGCTCTTCTGGAATCCCTGTTAATAGCTGTGTGACAGGGGGGCTGGGTGGCTAAGTACCCCAGAGGGGGGTGGTGTGGTGTGCAGTTTGTGGTCGCACACCGTATGAATTAGAATGTATGGCATTTTATCTATATCTAAATAGGTATTTTTTGTTGTGTGTGTGTGCCACCATGTTTTGTCTGAATTAGTGTGGCATCTTCGTTATATGCCATTGAGTTACTAGGTGCGTGTGCAGCTCTGTCTGTCTGTCTGGGTTTGGTGCACGTGTGTTTGTGCGTTAGGCATGTGTTTGTGTGTCTTGCGAGGTTGATGTGGCATGGAGGTCACTTCTGTCAAATCCAACGTCCGGGCCCATGCTGTGATGTGAAGGGCACTGTCAAGAGACAACCACGAGGCAGCACAGGTACAGCTGGCCTCAGTGCTCTTTTTCCTTTGTGGCACACACACACACACACACACACACACATACACACACACACATACATAGTCGGGGACAAATAGACAAACATACTTTGTGTAAACTGCCACATGGTGCTGGAAAAGCCCCCCAGGAAGAAAGCCCCAGGATTCTTCAGATTCTTCAAAACAAACGCTACCACCTACTTGTTGACTCTCTGTTTTTCTGGCGACTAGCTACGTGATACTTTGTGGATCTGGGAGGATGGGAGCGCTGATGTATTTGTGGCTTAACTGGGAGGATAGACGTCGATACAGAAGATGTTTCGAGCCACATACTGAACTCTGGAAGAGGGTAAAGGTTGAAAAACCACCATAACCTGTGGGTGGACAAGTCAGTTACTGCAAGTTCAAACGGATGACCTCTTTAGAATCCATTTGTTGTTTGTATGCCTTGAAAAACTGCCAGCAAAAAAAAAGATGTTGATAATGTAAACCAATGTTACAGAAAATAGAGGTTGGTCTGTGAAATCCTCTGCATTTCTACAGAAGTAAATCATATAGTCAAAGTTCAGTCAGCTTGTTTAAGTGTGTCAGAAGAAAGCATTAGCATTGTCATGGAGAGATCAATTCGGCAGAACGGAGGAGGAAGAGTGATTAGAAAAGGAGTCGGCGTGTAGTACAGGTGCAGAATATATAACGCGTGCTCGTGTCCTCGTATGCACTACTTTTGGTCCTGATAGAACGTGAGCTGTAGTATGTGGATGAGTCGTGTACTTCTGAGTTGTGAACTTTTTAGAAGTTTGCAACGATAACGTTTCTGTGATATGTGGTGATTTGTTAGTTAGTTGTCGCATGAAAAAAACACCTTGAACTTGACCCACAAAAGCAGCTAGCAAAGGGTTAACAGCAGAGGAACTTGTGTGTGTGTGTGTCTGTCTTTCAGACCGCTGTGGCGTGTGTCTACAAATATATCTCTCCCTTCACGTTTCTGTCAGTCTCTTTCTGTGGATGTTCTCAGGCTGTACCCCTCCAGTGTACACTATGTCCACTCTGTGGGAGAGCAGCTCTGAAACTTTAATGCTAATTGATCCCAGTGAAGAAGTGTGGACACAGGTGTGTTGCCGCAGGCTCTGGCTCTGACATGGATGCCAGGGGATTCTGGGTAACCGAGGGGCTTATAGGGCCAGAGCAGAAAGTACCACTAGCCGGGGCACAAGTGACCCAGTTCTTTTCTAATCAGCACAGGTTTGGTGTGCAATATGTGTGTGTGTGTGTGTGTGTGTGTGTGTGTAGGTGTGTGTGTGTGTGTGTGTGTGTGTGTGTGTGTGTGTGTGTGTGTGTGTGTGTGTGTGTGTGTGTGTGTGTGTGTGTGTGTGTGTGTGTGTGTGTGTGTGTGTGTGTGTGTGTGTGTGTGTGTGTGTGTGTCAGAGAGAGAAAAAGTATAATGGACCTTTCCAGACAAATAGTACCAGAAAGTAAGGGGTTCCAACAACTAAATCTGAGACTGGAAGTTAATTCAGTGCATCCAGGTCCACACTTAACTTTCACATGAAGACTGCTAAAGATTAGGCTCATTAGACTAGTAGAATCTAAAGCAACCACTCGGTTTGTATGACACATCATTCTGCAAATGTTGAGACAACAGAAACACATCTGGATGGTTCCTGTGGCCCAATTGCAGGTACAATTCCTATTTAGCTCATGTGGTGAAAGGCAACCAGAAGATGCAAGATGTGCGTGCTCAAGTTTGAATCGGGTACTATATACGTGTTGGTTTTTGAACAAATGTGATCATTTTGAGCCTTTGAGCCCCGGGAAAACCCACATCTAAATCAGACTCAAGCTGCTGTGTACCTCCCAGAAGTTTACAGATTGTGTGGGTGTGGGCACGCGGTTGCATGTATCTGTGCGCGCGTGTGTGTTGGTCTGGATAGAAAAGAGACTTATCACTGCCAAGACGCAGGTGTGCGGATTAGGTGTGATCCCTTCTCATATTCTCAGTAGTATATCTTATTTGATGGCTTTTCTGCCATGTAAATCTTATCAAAAACTAGCTAACAATAGCGCCACGTTGACAGACGCCCAGGCATCTGGCGAGCCACCGCTCTGAATGTTCAAACTGCTGTGAGCAACCTGTCTCCAGAAAGAGAGAAAATAACTGCGAAGGAAACTCAGGGAGTTTGTGTGTACTTGCGTGTAAGTGTTTGTGTTTGTGTGTGTGTGTGTGTGGGAAGGAGATGAGAGAGAGAGAAAAAAAGAAAGAGGGAGAGGTGGGGAGGAAAGCGCATGTTGATAGCCTCATAAATCATAAAACAGGGCTGTATTTTAACCAGTGTTGAGCCAGGTGATGGCACGATGGTGATCTGAATGTGACTCTGCTTCTCATATTTCAGCTACCTCCAATGACTTTGTTCCCTCACTTTGCTCATAGATAGAGAAAGATAGAAAGAAGGAGAGAGAGAGCGAGCGAGTGAGGAAAGAAATAACTTTGGCCGGTACAGGGCCCCATTAAAGTGTGATGAGTGGCCTCAGTGAGGGGCTATGTGTACAGCACTTTATTCAGGAACAATCACTTATTTATAGGTGTTGGAATTGTGTTGTTTGCTTGTTTTATTGAAAACCTTGTGGGTAAAGTGGCGGCAGGCCGCCTGGCATGTGAGCGCCACATCTCTAGAGGGCATCCCTGCAGAAAAATCTTCCTCCTTGATGAATAAGTGAGGGGGACAGATACATTTTTCATTCACACAGAATTCATTGTCGCCTAAGATGTCTGGTCTGTTGGTATGTGTAGTTAACCTGCAGGCGGTTAAAAAAAGAAAAAAAAACCACAAGCACCCTTAGACAATAGCACACATGCACGACACACACAATGCGTAGAAGCACATAATGTATTCATGAGATCACACGTAAATTCAAGAACACACAATGTTCTCCATTAAAGATGTGGACTACGTGGAGCTCTGATAGACAATTATTGTCTGATGCTGTAAAGGAAGATAGATTCATTAGTATTTACTCTTTCATATGAGTGAGGTTATCAGTCTCTTAAGATCTTTTGAAGTTTTAAATGAAATCAATTTCCTATATCCTCAAAAGAAACTGGTCATGGTGTTTTTTTTAGTAGATTATGGTGAATTTCAAAATTGAAATATACAAGAAGAGACCGTATGTCTTTATGTTCTGCGTCTACAACCTCTACTCTAAGTCTTGTACACAGAAACTCACGGTGACAATCACACGGGAGATGCACAAGCAAAAACATGAAGGTAGCAAAGTGTAGCCCATCACAAGGAAGGGTTCTGGTGTTTTGTGTACATGAGGGAGCATCTCTTAGTATGAATGATTTATATTAAAAAAGAAAGTGAAAAGTCTTTCTGGAAGCACCACCCCCATACTGCAACCCCCTCATGTGAACAGAAGGGAGCATCTTCACATGGCCAAATGGGTCTGATGGTGATGGCGTGGAGGAGAGAGCACGGCTGCTCGCTTGTGCAAAGCCTTCTATGACTTCCACCACCACACTCACTGCGCGCTGGGACACATCAAAAAGGGGGAATTAATAAATAACACACAACACCATGTTTTATTAACACGGGTAAGGCATCAGTGGTGAAGGGGTCCTAGAGAATCCTGAGATTGGATGGCGGCTAGGATTGTTGCTGGAAAACGTGTAGCAGCTGTCTAAACCAGTTGCAGGTTGTTTGAGGAAGTCTTTATTGAGCTGGGCCAGCGACGATAATGACTTTGTAGATACCTGTCGACGCTGTATTTCTGACTTCTACATCTAAATCTGATGGAGTCACTGTAAATAGATTAAATAATGATGTGTGTGTGTGTGTGTGTGTGTGTGTGTGTTACAGTACAGCATGTTAGTGAAAAGCAGATGGAGAAATACTAATTTATTAATGTGATGTCCACAACAGTAACTCCCAGCTGTACTGCTATGTTTTATTTTTTTTACTATATCAGTTACATATTCATTCCTACAGTTTTTTGAAAACTCACACACGCAGGAGGGTCGCAACCACTAGTTATTTCTGTTTTTGATGAATGTTAATTTTCATTACTCCACTATATCTTGACATTGCAAGTAGGTGTTGATGTATATATAGCTGCTATATTAATGCTCTGAATTCCATATACAGAACCTTTAAAAATATTAAAGCAAAACTTCAAAACAGTCCAGATATTCAGTTTGGAATATGAAACACAGAGAAGCAGCAAATATGCACATTTGAGACGCTGGAATCATCAAATGTTGGATATGCTTGCGCAAAATGTTGTTGACAATTCATTTTCAAAAAGGTCTTCAACTTATCATGTCAACACTACAATATAGGGCAATAGTAAAAGGAAGAATACTTTACCAAAAAAAAAAGATGAACAGTATTTATACAGCGTTTTTCTAGTCTTACGACCAAAGCTCTTTGCACTACATGTCAACATTGACCCATTCACACTGATGGCAGAGGCTGCCATACAAGGTGCTACCTGCTCATCAGAATTAATTTAATTCAATCATTCACACACACATTCACACATTGATGGCACAGCCCTTCGGGAGCATGCGGGATGGGATGTACTTGGATTGATACACGTACTGCAAACTCTTCGTCAAACAGCCACCTCTCGATACTTATCTTCTTCACCTACTATGTGGTTTTGACATGAATCCAACACTATTCCTAGAGATGGGGCTTTAGCTGTATTTTTGTCTACAGTGAGGGAGCTGTACTGCCTTCTTAACATGGCACAAACAGATGTTTGTTTCCATAACCCCCCTTCTTGGAGTGAATGCAGGATGTTTTTATAGCCTGGCTTGTTTTATAAGCATTAATACTGTCAGGATGATGCTGCGATTCAACTTGTCAGGTATTATATACACATGGATTACTGTATGGTGCGTGCGTGACTGTGAGTGTGTGCACGCATGAGTTTAGGTATCTCTCGGTGTAATTGCGCGCATGTGCTGCCAAACTTATTTGTGTTTCTGAGAATGTGTGTCTGAGCATTATGCACCTGTGAGCGTGTGTGTTTGTGTGTCATCTTGAGCGCACTGAAGGTGTCATTGTGCAGCCTAGGCCCTGTAAGCTGTCAGACAGTGAGAGATGCTGCACCTCTAAAGGGCATGCTTTCTGGGCCTTTCCTGTCTATTATAAGCCCTGCAACACTCATCAAGGCTGTTGAAGTGCACCCTCATGTCCCTCAAGCAGCCACAGAGAAAAGCCACCTTTCTAACTAGGAGAGCCCTTGCCTCTAAACTTCACATACCCTTGTCTTCCATTTTGACATGATAAACGCAAGCAGCAGTAATGAGGCGTCGGGGTTGTCAGGGCATCCATTTTGTTTTTCTCAAATCTGAGTGGAAGCAAAGAATCCTACCCTTTCACCATTTTGAGAAACCGGGACCCGATTCCCTCGGAGCTACAGCTCCCGGGCCAGTAGCAGGGGTAACACCTCATGGCATCCTTACTTCACCTGGTGATTCACACTCACTAATTTAGAGCCCCACCCAATCTGAAATCCTGTGTGGGAGTAGGGATTTATAGGAAATTATACATTGCACACAAGGCGCTTTTGATAACACTCAGAAGTGTTGCTGGTGGTGCTAGCACTACAGCTAAGATAGACTGCCAGCTAGCCACAGATTGAGATGTGTCGCTATCTCGCCATCTGTAACAGTCATGCCTAGAGTCGTCGGAAGCGGATCACCTTGATATCAGCCTCATCAAATCTCCAGTTTGCCAAGCAAATAGAATAAAACAATCTATCGATCTTGCCCCACCTCCCAGTGAATCAACACAATCCATCTGTGTTCATCAGACTATCTGGCTCTCTATCTTTTGTTGTCTGCAGGCAGGCATTCTGTTCTTTTCTTCTCTTTTCTTTTCCTCCTTCCTCCTCCCACATTTGTTTTGTGATCCATCAGCCTATTTACCTTATCATGCTGCCAAACCATCCATTTACGCTCCCATCTGTCTGTCAAACTATATCTTAGCTTCCATTTGTCTAACTATCTCTCTGTTTACTCGTTCACCTGTCAATCATGTGGCTTGCCTTGGCTGCCGCAGGTTCCAGCCGCACGTCTGGCTGATGCTGTCTCTGACCTCGTCAGATCAGAAGACCGTTAAAGTAATTAGATTAAGTAATTAGATTCCGATCACTTCATCGGAAGTTTTACACTGTATTAACTACAGCACAATGTAATTATAGTCATAGAATTATGTCAGTTTTCAGGGTTAAATATATGAACGGATACTATGAATTCTAGAAGGTTGACCTATTTTGACGGATGAAGTGTTTGCTTTGATTTTTGTTAACATAATGCCGTATTTTCACACGTTTTTTACAGAACATTATCTGTGATCTAGATAGCTCCCTCCACAGAAATCAAAAAGAAGCAGGTCACTGCTTTGGCTCTGTGCAGTTCAGATCAAGCCTCAGTGGAGCAGGCCAGGCACTGATGTCAATGTAGTCAGGGGGTTTGGCCTCCCACAGTGCTCCAATCAGTCTTATAGGGTCAGTGACGGGGCCCCCTAGGCACCAGAGTGCCTTGGCCTGATGGATTACTCTCTCTCCTGGCTCAGGCCTGTGAAACACTGGCCTCTGCTACAGGCCCCATCTGTGCTCTCCATGGTTCCTGCATGCCTTGTGGTCAAAGTCTCAGGCTGCTGGTGAAGCCCCAAATCAAAAGCTTCAGTCCAGGAGTGCAGTGGTAGCCAAACGGTTACAGTGCATGCCATATGAATGCAACGTCGTAGGTTTGATTTCAGGCTTGGGATCCTTGTTGCATGTCTCTCAACCCCCTTTCCAGTATGCCTCTACGCTGTCGTCTGTCCAACAAAGGTGAAAAATGCACAGAAAATAATCTTTAAAAAAGCTTTGCTAGACCCAAGCAAATTACTTTATTTAAGATGAATCGATAAGTAGAGAAATAATCTGGAACTATTTTGATTAATAGTTTGACATTTTTCAAGCATGGTTCCAGGATGTCAAATGGCAAATTATTTTTTTGGTCTTAATTGAATATTTTCCATTTTTTGACTGTTGGTTGGACAAAACAAGATACTTGTTGATGTTACATTGGAGTCTCGACTATTGTCTAATAGTATCTAATATTTAATTGACCAAAAAGTTATTCTATTAATCTAGAAAATAATCAAAAAAAATAATTGATTAAGAAAATAATGTTTCTTCATGTTTAAATGTAGTGTGAATGCTCCTGCTCCCTGTGCACAGCACATAATGTACTGCATAATACCACCAGGCTTCTAAGTTACACTGTATACTTGAGTGTTGTGCCAAAGAAAGGAGATCATGTCAAAGTGAAAAGTATACTCAAACAAAACAGGTGGGCAGTGCGCTTGGCAGTTTCATGAATTTACTCTCAGGGATATTTGTTTTTTTTCCATGCTTATACTTTTTGGAGTTGAAGCCTGCCTCCTGAAACTTGACTGCTGAGAGGACAATCATGAATGGGAGTTTTGCCTCAGGCACTGATCGATAGCAAAAGTGTTTTCATATAACTGTTCATTTGGACTGTGTGTGCCTCCGCTGCATCCCAGAATGCAAAGAGGTATTGTTCCGTGACTGAAGAATCAAGTCCAGCAGAGATATTTTGAAGGAGATTTCTGAACCTGAAGGGCCCAATGAGGAATGTGTGCTACAGTAGTCTGTCAAGCTTGTTGTTTTCAATCAAAAATGTTAGCCGAGCTTCAAAGAGAAAGATGGATTTTTTCAGATTACCACACACGCAGAGCTAGAAGAGTATATAGTACACCAGTGGCGGGCCGTGCATTTTATACCTGGGCCTTCACTGCTGTCCTGCAGCTGAAACACAGCTACGGTTATTATTTGTTTTGTGTAAAAATGAAGCCAACACCTATATACACTAACTGCAGAGAATACGCAGAGACTGCGTCTCCTCTCTGCTCTGAGGAGTGTGCTTTTGGGCGACGGAGGGGCTCACGGCAGCACCCGCTGCTCGTTCACGACAGTGCAGAACGTACGCGCTTTAACGTCAGTCAAAACACCAGAAGCGTCTCCAATAACACCAGAAAAAGTCGCTAGATTTGTCGCTACAAAAACGAACGCATTTAATTTACCTGAGCTGCTGTTCACTATTTAAAGACAAAGTCCATCCTCCTTTCTTTGTTAATAAAGAGTTTAATCCCACGGTTGTTCAGTACATCCGTGCGTTTTAGTTCCAGTAAGAAGTCCTTCTCGATTCATGGACGCCAGTGAAGACAGTCGAGCCTCCCTAGTTGTATTTCTTGAATAGGTTTTAATGCGTTTGAGGGCTGAAAATGTCCACTCGACAGAGGCAGCAGATATTGGGATTATCACCGCCCAACATGTCAGGCTAGCCCACTGACCAATCACGTATGGCTAGGCCAGCTAGCAGGCTCTAGCACGTCAAAGAATACGCCCAACATGTCAAACTAAAGATCTGATTGGTTGAACACTATGACACTCAACAATATCGTCCCCATTCACTTAAACTGCACATGGATTCACTTGTGAGTCTGCAGGCCTCGGGCCTCTCTTCTTACCTAGAGACACAGGTGAAATCTGATTGGATAAAAGCTCTACTTAAAACAAGCTGCACTGGAAGCAGAGCAACTGAGGAAGACAGTAGCTGTGCAATGAGAAAATAAGATAATGGGAAAATATTTTTATAAATTTTAATACATGTAGTGTATTTAAGAAAAATTATTAAATTATAAAATAGCTATAACTTTACGATTCTGTTTAGGCCAGCAGAGAAGGCCTTGCAGGCCCTGACGGCCCACCACTGTAGTACACACAGGTTTTACCTGCACAAACACACGCAAAACCTCTTTTTTTCTTTCCTGCTGTTTTGTCCCAGGTAGACCTGCCAAAGCTCACCCACTGAGAAGATAAACTAGTCTTTTCTTCTCTCACATTTATATATGAACATGTGCAGTGATTTCCTACTCTCCTGAAACTGAACATTTTGTGCCGAGGGGTAGTCAGTGAATATGTGCACATTATATGCTGTGTACATGTGGAAGCAAGACATAGCTAGATATAGGCTGCATTTAAGCACAGTATGTCTGACAATAAAAGCACTTTGAGGACAGATGGGGCTAGTTGCAATACGGGGGGCGGGAAAGGCAGCAAGAAAATCACCCATGCTACCATTTTTTGAGTGACGGTGCACAGCCCAGTTTTTGTCAGAGAGAATCTGAAACTTAAATGGAATCCAGGGATAGAGAGTCGTTAGAGACTGTTTGGGAGGCGTAGAGCGGTGTGGTTGAATGGCTGTATTTACTATCTGGGTCAGTCACCAGTATTGCCAAACATGCACATCACAGTACCCACTGAGATAGAGTGGTGATAGAAGCATGGAAAGATTAAACACATCCCTGTGCTGTCAAAACCGATTGCATGTGTTATGACCACCCTGCTCTCTGCGAACCTCTCCTCATTACCGTTTAGCTCAACAGACTGTCAGTTAAACTCACTTTGCTCCAAATGCTGTATACAAACTGTCAAGCGGGATGGTGAACTTGTATACATGCATGCCTAATCTGAATTCTACAAGATTTAGTGTCCATTTCAGGTTAAAGTGTGTTGTCAGTGTTTAGATTGCTTTCTGTGCTTCCTGGGTCTTTAGAAATCACAAGCGGTCTGCTTTTTGTGGGTAACGTTGGGAGGTAATGTCAGCAATAGGGAGGATTAAAAAATATATAAGTAGGGAGGGCAAGAGAAAGAAGTGAGACAGGCAGTGTGGCGCAGAAGGGAGTGAGAAACAGAGTGGGAGAATTATCCAGGCCTGTCTCAGGCACTTCCCTCTCTCATGCCGTTCTGATCGCCTCTGCCTGCTATGGCATGCTGAGAAAACACACCAAAACACATCAAGCACTGGATTGCAGCCCCCACACTCTCAGATCCCCTGGCATTTGTACACTCCCCTAATTTAGATGATACTAACTTAAAATAAGGAACTAAAACACACTAGCTACAGGTAATATACAGTTATCCTTGGAGCCAGGTTGGCTAGCAAAGAATAGCCATAAGCCACGTATAGTTGTCTTTGAAAGTAGCGAGTTTATTACCCAGGGAATTTGTGAAAGTCATTCTAGGACTTATAGGAAATCGATCAGTGAAAATGTTGGTGAGGCAGAACGGGAGAAACTGGAGGTATCAATATCATAAATTAGATAAAACATAAGATTAAAAGTTAACTCTCCCCCAAATTCAAACACATCAGCTGAAACACTGAAAAGCTTTGTGTTTATACTTTCTGTGAGTCAAAGTAAAGAAACGTGTAGTGTGTGTATGCCTGCACCTTTTTTTGTGAGTGGAATTGCAAGGCATTGATAATTCAAAGGTATACCAATAAAACATTTTTGTAAGTAGCAATATTTAAAATATTTCCCCATTACAATGTATATTTTAAACATTTTTAAACAGATTCAAATGTTATTCCAGAATAATAACCAGAATTTCTCATTTCTAAATTTCCTTTTTGTTTTTTACTTACTTAGAGAAACTCTTGATAAAAATCATATTTTTTCTTTTCTGTTTTTTGTTATCAGAAGCTAGATATTTACTAGATATTTACTAGAAATGACGGTGTCTACTTGCAGCAGGAAAATAAACAACATTTGGATGCTTGGTGGCGTAAAGTCTGAGGGAAAATTGGTTCAAATCAATCTGCTTTTTTTTTGAGAACCTAGATATTTTTTGCCCCCCAAAAAACCTAACATTTATAATGCAGTAGCTGAAAGACAGCATGTTGGACTTTTAATATCTTTAATCCTCCACTTTGGTTTGTATACATTTCAACTGCTTGTTATAAATCAACGAGTGACTTGTAACATCAGATAGAAAAGGGTCACTGACATTCTTTGACCCACCATCCTCATCGTCCTTCCCCCCCTCTTTTCTTTTCCGGCTCGATCTCCACAACTTAAATCACCTTTTCTTCAGTTGTACTATTTTTCACCCCCCCCGTCCTTCTCTGGGGTGATTACTCTTACCAGTGAACGAGGGGCTGTGTTTGCCACGACTGTAGTTTTGCGATAGCCGGCCCATAACTTTCAGTAGGAAGAAATAGCTTCTCTCCCTCTGCATCCCATTTATACACCGTATCTTGTTTCTGTGTAGAGAGTTCCATTACTCTGTAGCTTGGAGGCTGGCAGAGGAGGAAGGGAGGAAGGGAGGTGCAGAAGATGAAAAGAGGCGATAGAAGGTTGCGGCTGTTGCTAATGCTGCAGACGCTTTCCCCTTTCGACAGAGAAGCAAAGGCAACATGTTGATGCGCAGAAAGCAGAGATTTAATCACCTTTATTATGTTTTAATGTTGTCAAAAATATGAAGTGCAGAGAGACTCTGAGAGTGAATTAGACAAAGGCAAGTGACATGGCAGAGAAACCATGTCGTCGCTCACTTGTTTAGCACAAAATACAGTGAGTGCATTATTTGCAAAGTTAATTCTAAAATAGATGGAGCTCCAGTCATGCCTTATGATGCATCCTGTTTGCCTTCTGCAGCTATTTACACACATGATGGGTGATTATGTGAGCCTGACCTTGTTATTGTGGCCTTGATGAATGTGGGTACCATGTTTAGATGTTGGCCCAAGGTCTGAAGCTACCCAGATGATATTTAACTAACGTAGCATAATCCCTCCAAAAGTCTTCCTGTGTATACTGGCCACTGAGAGGCCATTCCTCAAAGCATCCCATGCTGAAAGCGTTTGATAGATGACTGGCAGCTTTTCCTTCTTTTGCGGATCATAGAGCCTTATCATGATGTAATTCCGCGTAATTAGCCAAAGATGACAGTAACACAAAAGTCATTATGATATTTAATCTCTTTTGGGGAATCCACTAGGGGAACTGCGGCTCTATCGTAACATGACATGACATCTCACTGGAGGCCCTCTAAACAGTCAGGAGGGGGTTGGAGTTAACTGCGCCGGCTTAAGGCCTCTGCTTTAGCTGTTTAGTAATCTTGGCGTCCTCCCCCTCCTCCTATTACCCTTGTCTTATTCAGAGCCTCTCCCTCGTGGCAGAGATCATCATGATATACATGCAAGGATATGCGTGTGTGTGAGAGAGTTCCTCAAAGCAATGCATTGGGCCTTTTTTTCTGTGTACCACTTAAATACTTAAGCAACAATGTATTTTATTTTGTGTGTGTGTGTATGTGATAGAGAGAGCGATAGTGTGTACGTCAGCGACTTCCCCCTCCATCTGCCCACCCTCGTTGACATCCTCAGTGCATTTAGTAACATTTATATGAAACGGTGCCAGCATATAATTAAGTTCTGGTATGCCAACATCTCCCTGCTGTAACATGGAATGTACCTGCTCTTCTTTTGTCAATTTCTTCTCCCGCTCGTGTGCTCCTCTGTAACTCGGAAAGCTGGCGCTGCTGGGAGAACCAGGTAAAGAAGCCATCAAAACCAATGCGAGTAGAAAGAGTTGCAATCAGTGCTGCGAATAACCGTAGAGGTTGTCTTCTGTGTGGATCTCTCCTCCTATCCCCCAGTCTCACCTTGTTCCCCTCCCTGTCTGTATATATGTGTGTGTGTGTGTGTGTGTGTGTGTGTGTGTGTGTGTGTGTGTGCTTGAAGCGTTCAATTCAGTAGAGGCTCGTGGTAATGTTTCTCCCCCAGTAGAAATGGCTGCTGTTTGTTCAATTGTTGTGATAGATTGATGTTGGGTTTGAAAAGAAGGGCTTTTTTTGCACCTGAAGATAGAAACAGAAAAGTCTTTATGAGAAGCCAATAGCTCTCCGTTCAAGGATCCTGTGATGGGAGATGCATTTTGCTGGAGGTTTTTCTCCCGTTTTGTGAAGTCTTTGTCGAAAAGCTTTCCCATGTATTTAGGCAAACCCCCGACAGGGCACTTTTCATTTGTTGTTACACAAAAAAGCGGCCTGCTTTACATGTTTGTAGGGTTTTTCCACAAGTGGTCACACTAATGCTCTGCATTGCTTTCAGTTTTACACAGCACACAACATTCCTGCCTCTTCAAATGAACAACAACAACTGGATGCTCTTGATAGATGCCCACTTCTCGTACACGTATCAATACACCTCTACTTTGAATCAACACCAGACCTAACTAGGAGTATGCTGTATTGTTGCAGAGAGCTGATGGCAACGCTCAGCCTGCTTATGGTTTACTGTAAAAAAATAAATAAATCACTTGCTACAAACCACAGACAGTTCAATAAAAATGAAAACACTGTTTTGAAAGGGTGATTTAATGGTGGGTATTGTGAATGTAATGTGTGTGTATCTTGCTATGCTTGACTGTGAAAATAGTAGTGCAGCCTGTATTCAAACCCCAGTAGTTACACTTTGTATAGATCCGTTTGTGGATTGTTCCAGTTTTTATATGATTTTACTTGTCTCCCAATTCATTTATGGTCTTTTTATTTGTAAAGTCTTTTCTTTCATCCTATTTACAGTCGGATGTAGCTTAACATCATTAGAAACAGAGCGTCTGTATTCTCCCAGCTGTTGTTCGTGCTCCTCTGATAGACGGAAGGTTAAGGGGGACTGTTGGCCCAGAAATGAGGTCACAGCAATTGGGCTTGCAAATGATTGGCCGGGATGGATACTGTATGATCTACTTTTTTTTTTTTTTCAATTCTGTCCTTGTTCTTTTTTGTGCACTATGAATGTTTGTTTTGAAAGAAGGAAGGTCGTTTAAGTCCTGTTTTGAGACTGAAGCACAAACCTGTGAATGTAAAAATGAGTGCATGGATAAGTAGTGATGATGTTTTTGGACATGCTGCCAGAACATGTTAAGCTTTAACAATCACCTGTATAGTAACATATGTCAAACTAAAAGAAGCAGATAATACAGAACCGTCCATCTGTTTGTTTTTTTAACCATCTCTATCTGTCTTCCTCTCGCTCTTTCTGTTCCATCCTTCCCTCTTCCTCCCTCTCTCCCCCCTGTGCACCATCTGCATGATGCTTTGTATGTAATCTGAAGGAGTGCTTTCTGTTCTACACTGTGATGGCGGGAGTCTGTGTGTGTGTGTGTGTGTGTGTGTGTGTGCGCAAATGTTTGCGTATGTGTTCCTAGCCATCACAGTCACTCTCAGCTCATTACCTGACATGATGGATAGAGCGGAAGCCATTAAACAACGCCCATCCCGGGACGCCTGGCACCCTACAGCTGGCACTGAGTAATGGGCATACTAGTGGTGGCACGCTCGGAAACACCAGGGAGTCCTGTGTGGGTGTGCCTGCAGTCATCTCCATGGCTATGCTTCCTGGTTCTGTCCAGCCTGACCTGCCACCTGTCTGCCCAACGGATGCCATGGGCATTTCTGGGCAGACATGGTTTGGATAGCATGGGAAGCATTATTTGTATGACTGTGTCATCGAACTGGCAACTGAGAGAAAACCCAAAAGTTCTTCCTGACCACAAACACACGGCGGAGAATCCTTCCACTGCCACTAAACAAAGCACAGGCACATGACACAAACGAGTCTCGCGGTCCTTGTGTGCTCCTTCTGTGCATATGCTGCTTCTGAGTGGAGTTGAGGGGCTCTTGAGTGGAAGCCTAGATCAGGAGCTGAATGGAGTTACTGTGACACACCACACACAAGCACCTCAACTCCATCAGCTTCTTCTGTTACTCACCCGCTGTTCTCCTTTCAAACTGCCCGAATTTTCTTATCTCCCCCTCCATGTTTTTTCTCTGCCTCCTTTAGTTTTCTCTATATACTCATTAGTTGAGCTCCTGCTTGACAGTATGGATTTTTTTTTCTGTCTCACTGTCTGTTTCTGATACTCTGTTGGTTCTCT
The DNA here is from genome assembly GCA_032191485.1 of Leptoclinus maculatus. NCBI lineage: Eukaryota > Metazoa > Chordata > Actinopteri > Perciformes > Stichaeidae > Leptoclinus > Leptoclinus maculatus. The sequence goes on from JAVDOI010000011.1 coordinate 7,337,760, forward strand.
TTTTTTTTTCGAACAGACAACCGCCGCGCAGTCCTGGAAAGGTCTCGTTCACGCCACAACGCAAATCACCAAGCTCGATGATCGCCCACGCCTACCACAAGACGCTAGATAAGTGCCAAAGAGGCCTGCGAGGTGGAGACCTGGATGATATCTGAAGGAGGGACAAGAGCACCCGTCACTGTAGCGCGCGCTCACACGCACACACAACCATGGAACACAAAATATTTAAAGAATCCACATAGAACGGAAGCATCTACAGTACATCACACACAGACATTTCATTTTCATGCTGTTCATCTGATGCCTTACATATTTATTCAACACTTTCGCTCTAAATGTTCATGTCCTCTCTAGATGGTTTTGATTTATAAAAACAAAACAAAACAACATGTTTTTAGGGCTGCTGCTGTTTTTAAAGAAAGGTTTGCTGTGCTTGGAAATCCATTTGAAGTCTAAACTTCTTCTAATCCTTTTTTTTTTTTTAAACAAAATACTACAGTTCACATACAGATTTGACATGAAACATCAAGTGTTTTGAAAATAAATATTCTGCCAAGAAGGACTGCACCATAGTGTAGGCTTATCGTCCTGAAAAACATTCCACACACACGTGGTATGCTGACGTTTTTCTTCAACAACATTCTGAACTCTACACAGAAGAGGGAGTAATTGCATAAATGTTTTTTTTTCGGTCAATTCCTCCTTCAACCAACATCAAGACAATTCTACTAGCAAATGTACAAGGAGTCCATATGAATAATTGCTCATTACATATTCCACATAAGCCACGAGAGCTGACGCGCCTGCGCCAATATTTCAGCGCATGTGACTCATGGATCTTGAAACTGCGATCTCCATTTTGACAGGATGCATTTTATTTTTAGTTGTGTAATATCTGACCAATGCCTCCAGGTGCTGATCTCTGTCCCAAGGTCGCTTTTGCTGTTAACAAGAGAGACTGACACATTTCTAAATGCATATAACTGCCGAGAGGAGCTAACACGACCCTTTGACATTTCCTGCAGTCACACAGGTTTTCAGTGGGGGGGGGGGGGGGAGATTCATTGTGCACTTGTATAACATGTTTAATATGAATCTATTTCATATATATATATATATATATGATATATATATATATATGAAGGCTCTGAAAATAATTTAAAAAATGTCATCTGTTTGGAGACCGATGGTGAAAAGTTCGCCCCATTTAGAATTCCAAGATTTTACATTTTATTCCGTTTTCCAAAAAATAAATAGATTTCAAAAATAAATAAAAAATCGCTGCAGGATAACCAAGTTAAATAATGGGTCAAATAAACACATTTTGTTCAACAAGATTACATATTTTACCATGTTGAAGAGACTGAATAATACCAACAGGGCTCAGCAGCTCCCAACATCACAGCTGACATTTCAATGGGAAAATGTTGTAGATCAAAATACGAAATGTTATTAGGCTTAAATGAACCACACAACATCATTTATTCATACTGATGAAGCTTTAACACCTGGTGCTTGTTGTCCGTGTTCAAAATAGTTGAAATTTGTAAGCTTTGTTCCTCTGTAAGGACCCAGTGTCACACAGTTTCTTCACGTGAACTATTTATTCATATATTCATGCCTGGAGCGACCCTGTCCCATCACTGCCCTAAACTGTAAGCAGATGCTACTAAAAACAACCACTGAGTCCACATGGACAGTGGGCACGACCAGAATATTCGACTAAGGGGCAAAGAAGACAAGATGATGCTTGTCTTGGCAAGTGAGTCTCCCATGCCCTCCAATTCCCCAGCACTAATAGCGTAAGTGACTCTTTTTCCTAAACACGAGTTACTTTAATAATACCATAACTCCGCTTTAGGCTTTGTGTCTCTGTGCGTTTGTGTTCGGGCAAGTGTGTGTGTGTGTGCGCGCCATGCCAGCTCAGTAATCTGACAGGAACGCAGGCAAAATAGGATTCAGTGTGCTTGACTCCTTGGCTGAATAGATGGAGATTTTTCATTTAAACAATCTGCCAGTGCTGCTTGTGATGTGTCTGTTTCATAATGCCTCGTCTCTCCCGGCCTGCACGCTTCTAAAAATGCAATTTTACACATCATCTCGGCTCAAGGTGCATCCCGCAATGCTCCGAGAAGTCTGCATTTTTAAGAAGACAATAATTCTCCTGCGAATATAAAGGTTGGAGCAGTTGCGCAGCAGAGAAAGCATCGAGAATGAGGTTTTCCGCCGAAGGGATTGTGTGTGGATAGGAGTTTTAAGGGAGGGTTGTATACAGCAGGGATAGAGATGTGCCACGAAAGGGACTCATTTCCTTTTTGTAATCACAACACCACCACACTTGTACAGTTGAGTGAAGTACTGAATATCAGTTCTCCCTCAACACCAATGTCTTCTGTGACGTTTGGTGTTTTTTGTTCACCTTGTGATTGGATACCATACATGCCAAAACAACCAGTAGTTTGTGTTTTACAATTTGACTGAAAAGGTTTTCTTGATTATTAAATCAAAATTAGACTTTTTTTGCACATGTGCCAACGTTTTGGGGGTGGGTGGTACACAGTTCTCACTGTACAATGACGGAAAATTCCTGTTTTTTTTATTTTGTTTTGTATATTAAAGGGAGGTACAGGTATTTTTTTTTTTTTTTTAAGTCTTGGAAAGATTGTACAGGAATAAAAAAAATGAATTGTTATTTCACTTAAACCATTGTTTAATAAACATCGATCCAATATGGATCTGCAATTCAAAGTAGGACATTTTGATGTAACAAAATGATAGACGTGTGGTATTTCTTTTCTGAAACAAAACACTCAAAGAAATCTTTTGGAATTTATTTGTAATAGTGATGATGCCAGTGTAGAACGAGCGAAGAGCGAAGGTGTTATTAATTGTAGAACCACAGATGCAACACAAAACTGAATAGGAAAAGTGCATAATTCAACTGTAAGTGTGTTGCCATTCGATAGATCAAATGACAGGAAAGCAGCGGCTGAAAAGATAAAAGTTCAAATCATTTCCCTCAATAAAAGCAGCTATCGTTGAGGCAACTTAAGATTATACAAGAAACTTCTACAATGACAACACTGTCATAACCCTTGTAAGTGATTGTTGTACCCCCCCCCCCCCCCACACCCTCCTCCATTTCATCTTTTAGGATAATGAGTAAGAATTCTGTGTTTGTATAGAAATTAGCAGGAGTGTTTCATGTCAAAGAACCTGAATTTATTCCATCATTTTAGTGTAAAGAACCAGGCCTTTGAACAGGCCGATCATCCCATTGTGTTTTAGCTTGTGACTAACAAACCTGAACTGGTGATATGACTTGTGCTCATGGTATTTGTAAGAATGAGGAGGCAGGGGTAGGTGTAAACGAAGCCATTTCGGTGGTGATTCGGTGGCAAATGTGATTTAATTAAGAGAAAAGTTTGCAGTCTAACTTACAGTCAATGACTGTGCACTTTACCTCACAAAATATTCTGCTCAGACAGAGGAGACGTTGTTTGAGATGTTTGACTACAACATGGCTACTAACAGAGTGAAATATTTGCAAAGTATCTCTTTTGGTAAATAGCTCCAGCTGCCACATATCCAGTTCTTTCCTACGCTGTGAGTGCTTACTGTTGATTTGTGGAAGACCTATTGTGGCTGAATCAACAAACAATGCTCATAACTGTTGACAAACCCTTTCCAACCATGATGTGTAAGCTGCCATGTCCCTGCCTACCCTCCTAGTTGTCATTGAGTATGTTTTATTGTCTTAAGAAACATTTATATTTGTAACATTTTAAGTTTATTTGTATCCTTAAGACCATGAAAAAAAACAAAATGGTTATGCACATTGTCCTACCATAGAATATGTAACGGAATATGATACTAAATAATAACCACTTTGTTATATAAACTGATTTCTGAAAGATTCTCTGTCTTTTTGTCTTGCATTTATTTACTCATTCACATGTCAGAAGTATTGAATATTTCTTTATCATCCCTTGTTTGTTTTACTTTTAAGTCTCCACCTTTTTTTTTTTTTTCAAATAATCTGGTGTAAAATTGTATCCTGAGTTTGCTTTGTGGCAGGGCAGAAGATACCTGCCCCATGCTGATTTATGGACAGGGATTACAGAGAGCTCTAGGTGTAAGTGCATGATGAATCGGACAGCTCCTACCCGTAAAAAAGCTACATATTTGGACCTTGGTGCCCCCACTGCTTTATCTTGCACAGTGTCAAAGGCAAAGTGATAATGCTGTCATGTCCAACGGCAGTTTACGGAAATTACTACAGAGTCAGAAAATACATATCCAGAAAAATTGCCCTTTTTAATCATTTTTTCGAACCTTAAATCTCCCTTGTCACTACAAATTTCCTCTGCACATGTTAAAAGGATAAGGAGAGAAAGCATAAAGATTCAATAATGTGTTCATCGTTTGATACTGACGGATTTCATGCAAAAGCCAAGGGAAACATCTCTTGCAAACAAGCATTGTGCCTGATTCTGTTATATGCAATCTGACTTTATAATCAATAATGAAGTGTGAAATCATATTTTATTTTTTGCAAATGTGGGAAAATTGGACACACTGTGTATGTGAGTGTGCTTCACTATGTGAGGTGAATTGACTCTCCTGCTTCCTGTTTGCACACCAATGTGTTCCTCCCTGTCTGGCTGCCTGAGTCCCAGGGGTGAGTGTCAAATGGCAGGGCAGAGCTGTTCCTGTCCAAGCACCTTAGTGTTACACCCCCCCCCCCCCTCCCTTCCCCCCGAACTTGCTCAAATCCAATGCTGTGTTCTCCCTGCATGCGCCATGTCCCGCTTCTTTGCTGCAGCATGACATCATGAAATAAAGGCTGACATGGGGAACTAACCCTGTGGCCACAAGGGCCTCCCTCACTTTCTTCCTGCACACACACACGCACACACAAAAAACACACACATCCACAAAGCTTCATTTCGGGACTCTCGGGACTTCTCTGAGTCTCTCTTCCTCCCAGTTTGCAGCCAGACAGATGGAGATTCATCCCTCAACAAGCTGTGGTCTGTGTTTAGAGATGTGTGCTGCAGAACACAACTCTAATTAGGTTTAGTGTTGATTTTGGGAGGTTAATTTGTACTTGGCTGCAAGTAAAGATGCTGAAAGAGGCCAACCTCGTTCCTTCCAAGGCACCAGCATTGCATCTATGGAGAAGGATGGCTTTTTTATCTTCTTGACTGTTCAGGTGATTCAGAAAGATTATACCCCCCCGTGCTACATTTTTCTGGTCTGCTATAATTGTGCTCTCTACTGAAGGTGAGAGATCTGTCTTGGTTGGGAAGGTAGAACTAGGACTGAGATACGGAATGTGTGTTCGGCTAATGAGCTACAGTTGTGTGTATGTGGCAGGGATTACTTATGTGTTTATTTGATCCTGTTTTTTTTATTTATACAACCTCCAGGTAAGCAGCCTTGTCAGAGTCTGAGAGATGAGCCAGGTCCACACAAGTTCTCTTTTCTCTCCCCACACTGTTTTTTTTTCACACTATAAACAGACGTGTTTCTAATGTGCCTGGTGACAGATCAGTTGTCAGCAGGAGTACAGCATAATTATGGTTCATTTTGCATTTCAAGCTACTTGACAATACGCAAACATTATGGAAATGAGAGAAATCAGACAGTAACAATTCCCTCCTTATCTGAGCTAATTCTGTCTGAGGAGAAATCATATTAAAAGCTAAACATTACTTGAACATGAGAGTTTGATAAATGTACGCATGTGTGTGTTTAGGGTAAATGGGTGTTTGATACATTGGCCTGTGAGATCATTCTCTTGTTTAATGTACTGCAGGTGTTTGTGTGCCGTGAGTAGTTCTGTATTAAAGTGTGTCAAATAAGCTGACCATCTACTGCAATGCAGCACCAATCACAGTTCTTTTCATGAGGTAATACACCATGACTCTTTTAAATCTGAATGTCATACTATCCTATGACATGTTTATGACATAGTATAAAATGTCTTTCAATAACATTTCTATGACATGTTATCTGAAGTACTGTACTATAATTACTTTTTTCAACATTCTATACTATGACTTTTTCAACATTCTATACTATGACTTTTTAATGACTTTTTTCGACATTCTATACTATGACTTTTTTTTGACTTTTCTCAAAGTGCAGCCCGCTGGCCTTTAGAAACGTTTTGTATAGCCCCTGAACGTGACATGAAATGCATGCATTGTATTTCAATCATCCGCAGTCCATTTCCATTCTTTTGGTTTCAATATTTTGTATTTAATACTGTACTGGGATACTGTGTCAAACTGCTCCCCTTACAAACATCTGACAGGTTTAGGAATGACAACTTGTAGAAAGGACCTGGTTGCATGGCTACTAGTGGCACCTCGTGATACTTCACTTAGTACGTTCTTTCATCAATGCAAGTCCTGTTAGCTAATGTTTTCCATTTCTGTGGACAGCTGATCAGTTTAATGTGGAAGTGAGTTAAAAATATATTTAGTTTTTTATGATATTAAATTGGGAATAGCCAAAAATCCTCAGATTTGCGAATGAAACCTGAATATGTTTTTGCATTTTTGAAAAAAGTGAAATAACTTTTGTCTTGATTGATTGACTAATTGATTGTCAGGCATCAACATCAATACTGTCTATACTCCTCTTTGCCTTACTCAACAGCTCTATGTCTCCAACCATCTGACTGTCACGCATTTGTTTAACAATCTCTTGTACTCTTTTAGACATTCGGGCATCCTCCCCAGACATAAAAAAAAAAAAAAGATCTGGCCTCTATATCTTGTTTTTCTCTCTCAACCCTGGAGTCCCTGGAAGTCACTTGTCACCGTGTTTGTCCAGTCTGCACTGCCGGAGTGTTACTACTTTTCAAATCAATACTTTTTTTTTCAGTACATGGAATTTAAAAATGTCTAAGACAGCAGATGTGTCTTCTGTGTCACCATACTTCAAGTGACGGCTTGTAACACTGTGTCCAATAATGCTACACGACACTGAGTGATGGCGGTATTAACCTGACTCTTAAAATTGAATACTGACAAATTCCTGCTGGAAAGAGAGAGAGAGAGTGCTTTGGTGTTGCTAAAATGGATATACTGCATGCTTACTATTGATCCCTGCTGGTACATTCAGTGTGGTATTTCCATGATCACAGTTCATTGCTCCTTCTTAAATCTCCTTTTCTCCATCCTGCCTCACAACACCCACATACGGGAGACATGGCTCCCAGCAGGGAGAGGGTCAGCTCAGAGAAGACTTCAAACTGTCAGACAAAATTCACATCTAGCCCCTCATGCCTCCCTTCACCATCCAACCCCTCCGTCTCCCACGTCTCCCTTTGCACCTTCCCTGGCACCCATCACTCCTCTTCCCCTCTTCTACCCTCCTCCTTTTGCCATTTGATTCAGATCACTGAGTTAGCCTCTGTCTCCTTTGTCTGAGGTTCCATTTTGCCTGGCAGATGGACAGGAGGAGAGAAGATGGACTCACAGTGAGGGGAGAGAGTGTGTGTGTGTGTGTGTGTGTGTGAGATGGAAAGGGAGAAAGAAATTGGAGGAGGAGAGAAAGAAACTTTTCTGGGAGGCAAAATGTCAAACAGCAATGAAGTAAGGAGACTTTTATCTGTCAAACCTGTGTGAGGTCTTGCCTTCCTGGCTACTGAGTGACAAGGCTGCAGTTAAAAGAGAGCTGAGATGCGAAAGTGAGGGCGACAGAATGAGTTTACCTCTAATTCAGTTAGCTTGTCATACAGTATCAGCCTTATGTACATGCCCTATTTTACCTTAGCCAATGTGTGATATCAAAGGAAGTTGGTTTTTTTAGTCTTTTTGAACAATTTCAAAAGTCAAATATTACTCATCCAGAAAAAAGTATGAGGCAAATAAACTTTTGCTTCAAAAATAGCAAGACATTAGCGAGAGTAGCAATCAAATATGTTGTCTTTTTTCTGGTTGCATGATGTTTTCGATGACTTACAATATGGCCGAAAAGTGGTTACAAATGGCTGAGTCACTGTCTACTCCCTGACGTGCCCTACATAGCTCCACTACTAAGCTAATGCTCTTAGCCCGTGGCAATGCCTCCACACACACAACATAGATGCAGGCCTAAGAATAGAGGAGAGCTTGATGGATGTAAAGAGGGAGGAAGGGAGCTTGGTAATTGAGTAAGTGCCCTTCTGAATGTGGAAGCCTGAATAAAATGTGTTTTTTTATTATTTTATTTTTTTTATAAAAAGCCTTTCTTAGGATCATTTCCCTCAAAAGTACATGAAAGCTCTTTCAAAGTTTCTTTCTGTCCTTTGCCTTAAACTGAAATAGTCCCTGTGGAGGATGCACGAACGCACAAACACTTACGCACTTTCTCCTGAAAGACGTGGATAAAAGGGTTGACCCTACAAATACATGCATGTGTACAAAAACACAAACAAGACTCACAACATGGCAACTCATGAAAAATAGAGTGCATTCCATTCAGGCTCTGCATCTTAACCTAGGATTATTAATAATGCTCTACTTGAAACACAACTCATTTGGTACTGAAAGGTTTAAAGTGTGCGAGCAAGCAAACAAAGTAGACTTTTCATCTGTGTCTCGCCCAGCAGCAAATAATGACCCACAAGGCTAGTGGAATGGTCATCAGAGATGAAGGCGAGAGGGAAACACGTGATTTAACACCGGAGAGACATTTGTCACTCAGCTGTGGAGGAGTGTGAGAGGAGAGAGAGTGGGTGAGCTGCTGTAACCTGGAGATAAACCTGCAGCATGATATAAAACAGAAAACTGCAATGTCAGTGTTGAGCTAGCTAAACAAGCCGAAAGATAGAAGTTGAGAAGGTCATTCCTTTACTGTTGCATGTAGGGTCGGGGGGTATTGATTGTTTTTAAGATATACATTGATATATCTATGATTTTTAAATTACTAATTTAAAGGTGCCCTTGCTTTTTTTTGGGGGGAAGGAAGAAAATGCATCAAACTAATTCTTTACTAGAAGAGTCATTATTTTGTCTAGGCAATGTGATATCATTGAGACAATATTATTCAGTGTGAGTGTTTAGTCAAAATTGATGAACCTGTATACTGTTAAAGGATCAAAAAACGATCAGGAACCAAAAACTGGCGAGGAATGTTTGCTCAGATTCATGTTATTCCTTCTTATTCTATGAACACACCTTCTGATTTAAGTCACAATCTTGCCGCCTTTTTAGGTAGCTCGTGTTAAGATATTTCACAGTTGAGAGGTTTAGCTTCTTTTCTCCAAACATTATTTAAGATTTAAAATGATGTAGACAAATATTTATGAAAGTGTAGTTTTGGAACACAGTATTCCTTTGTTATTGGTAGCTTACTGCATCGGGGGGTCACCAGGCAGTGTCATGTTCACAGGTTCCTCCAGGTGTCTCACACCAAGCTAGCTTCTAAATGAGAATGTGCGTCTAAGTTAACTCACTCATACAATGAGTGACAGCTGTATCGCAGTCATGGGCACGCTTCCTCTGACCCTTGCTGCGATCAAATATGCACCCAGCGTGTCAGCACACAGGTGACACTGCCAACACCCAACCCTACCCCCCCGACCCTCTGCAACACTGAGACAATGTCTCTCGCCCTCCTCCTCTGTGCCCGTCCTGCTTGCCAGCCCGCTATGGTGGCATGCCGTCTTGCACGTGTCCATTCACCTGCCCGTGGCCCCATCCTGGGATTGTCAGTGTCACCGCATAATGCCGTGTGTTCAAACTCTCTCCATGATGTGTCCTTCTGGGTAGTAGAGGGAGTACCACAAGGTGACTGTTGATATTAGGATGTAGCATTTGCTACGCAGGGGCGCCTCCCTCATTGGTATTTCATGTAGAGCGCCGTCGCATTCGTCACGTTCCATAAACTTCCTTATTATTCACTGGCGGGGAGTAATTTTGTTCTGCCGGTCGCAGTTGTGGAAGTGAGATAGCGGGAGAGAGGGAGGGATGACACTGAAATCCTTCTCATAATCATTTTCTCTCTTCCCCATACATGGACTTGTTTATCAGAGGAGCAGGTGGTTGAGTGCCACTTACCTCCCACTGCAGCCCAAACACAGGCTCACCTCTGTGAATCCAAAGGGTGATCATCTGTGAATCTCCAGCCAGTTGCAGTACCTCCACCCAGGGTCTCAGGATAATCAGCGGGCTTTCTGGAGCTGACTCAAACAGAGTTGTCAGAGGAGTGACACATACAGTCACGCCTTGGGGGCAACAGGGACTTGCAGAGGAAAGTAATTCATCAGTGGGTTCATGAACCAAGCAGTATCCTTCAGGTCCAATGGTGCTCTGAAAGCCACAAGGAGCCGAGGATTTGCTCCAGCCGATGCTTATGGCACCGATGAATTGCTTAAGTGCTCACCATATGCAGCAGGCAGCTCGCCACGCACACGTCCTTGTATATCTTTGTTTAGTTGCCGAACGTGCCCATAAAGCCCAGCATTGCAGTGAGGGTTTTACGCCAAGCAGGTGGCTGCGTTGTACTCGGCCAGAAAGCATAAAAAACAGCCTTCCCCCTGCAGCTGCCTGACCATAAAACACATTTATACCATGATGTCCATGCCCATCCCTAACGTGTGCTTCAGGCTACCGGGCCAAAAAAGTGGAACCTGGTCTATGAGATGAACCTGAGTCAACTCCAAAGCAGAAAAACAACAAACTTTGACCTTTAGAGCAAAAAATTGTTGTTTTCTGTGAGACATGGAGCTGTGAAAGTTCACTCCATATACAGTTCTTTATAGTAAAGTAAATAAGAGAAACTAGTCTTCAAACTTTCGGAGTGACATTTATCTTACCCCTCCTCTATTTTCAGAGGGTTACTTTGTTCCTGGACCCCGGGCCTCCTCCCTTTCTTTCTCTGTTCTAGAGTAAAGTGCCAGTGAAGTTGTCCCTAAGGCGGTGGATGCGCTGGAGCAGTAAGTGTGCCACAAGGTGTACTGGCGTATTAATGGAGTCCGGTTAGAGCGGCTGACCTGTGAAGCAGTACGGTCAGCTGCTAGGTGAGCATACCGCCGCTGTAAATCCCAAACAGGCGTCCCCTGTCTCTCCCTCTTTCTCTTCTCCGTCACGCCTATCAGCCACCACTTCCCCTCTATTCTGCAGCCCCTGCACTGCTGCTAACAGAATGTCAAGTCAAGCTTTGTTACCGAGGGCTGACAGAGTGGCCAATGGAGTTTGGATGTTCCAGGTTAAGGTTGTAATTGCCACTGTTTTCATCCTCCTTTCAGCCGATAATGACAAATAAGGGATCATTTTAGTTTTAAGGATTACATTCATGCTCCCAGGCAGAGTCAAGATGCCGCTGTGTTAGATTTATGACCAACATGAAGCTGGTGACTAATGTTATAGCCCGCTGGGACGCTACAATCTCTCTGTACATTGGATTTGTGGCCTTGTGAGTTTTAACCCTTTGACAGCCAGTAGTCATGGTGAGTCTCAATAAAAACATCCTGTACCGCACAAACAAATTATTATACTTCACTAATTAATGTATATTAAATTGGTCCGAGATAATTAAAAAGCAATTTTTTTTTAGTTTAACGTGTGGCAAGATTCCTGTTTTGTAAAAGTGATTGCTTTGTATAGAAGCAAAGTGATCACACAGAGGTGTAAATAATGTTTTTGTAGTTCTGTCACAATCTTTTCCTGACAGACAGGTCACCTCTATACATGTTATGTATCAGTCCCCATGCCCATGTTGAAACCCACCTTGCAGACTCTTCTTTCAATAATGTATAAAAGAGGGCACAGACTTTGCATGTATTGTCAGTATGAGGACATGATCCCTGACATCTGGAGCCTGCACAGGGCTCATACTGAATGATAATGGCCTCTCCCCGTTTTGATGAATTATTAAATTTAAATTGTTTTGCAAACAAAACATATTTGTTAACACAATGAAATCTGGGGTGAAAGCTGGAGCTTTATTAATATTTAATTTTCACTGTAGACAACAATATAGCCTTTGGCCAGTTTCTGGTACATAATTAATGAAAGGGCAATAGAACTAACAATACATATAAAACAACGGCTGCAGTCTTATCAGCATAGGTTTTAACAATGAGGACAACCATCGCTACTTTGATAACATACTTGAGCGTTTGCGCTTGACACATGCTGATGACTTGAGATCTACAAAAAAAATGACAGAATTCTGGAAAAAATAATTAGCACTCCACTGAGGCATTCATATTCATACCCCCATTGTCATCATTCACTCTAAACTGTCTATTGTTCTATTATTTATCCCTTGGTGATCTCTGCATTTGGATTGGTTGAATATCAATGTCAGACTGCAGTTCTAGAGATATGCCTGTAATTGGGCCGATTAACATTTGATTTCATGTTGAAAGGTCCCCCCCCCCCCCCCCACCCACACACACACACTCCCTCCCCCCCCCTACTCCTCTTTCTATTGCTCTCTTTTCTTCTGTCTCTGGCATCGGAGTGAGAGAATGGGAAGTCAGCACAGTGAATATCAAGTGGCTGATTGGGGATGTCACCGAGGAACCCGATGGACTCTGGTTGCCAGATGTGCTTGCCCATCGGTGTCAGCAGCAGGAGTTGTCTCTTGGGTTTGCGAGGGTTTGTCGGGGTGGACAGACGGTGCAGAGGAGGTTGTCGAGCTGAGTGCTGTCCCTCACTAGGGGCCTGCCAGTCATACTGTCTTTTTCTCTATGTGTCACTGTCAGTAGACTGCTGATGCTGGTGTCTGATGACTATACCTATCCAATGGTGGCATCTCTCATGCCACATGTTTCACCTGAAGTAAATCTCCCATAACACATGCTTTTGACTGATATTCTTCGACAAGTTATTTTGTAATGATACCGCAAACATTGGCTGAGTTTGCCGCGGATAGCACGGTTTGTCCCTTAATTTCCCTAAAGAGCACTCAGGTCGATAAACGCATACAACTCAGGAATTAAAGGAAGGACGTTTTTTGTGGTACTGTTTGTGTTTGTTGCGGAATGTTATGTAAATGTGGTGCAGTGTGGGAGACATACATTCTAAGATAGAATAAAGAAGGGGGGGCTTGGCCCTTGAGCTTTTTTCCACTTTTTTGTCCTATAACTCTGAAAAGAGGTTGCTCTGTTAATAAGTGAGGAAGAGCAGTTTGCTGGTGCATTTGAGGGGCACCTTCCTACATTTGGTTGTGCGTTTCAGACCTTGGAGAGCTCATTTAAACCCTATTTCATTGTTTCCAGCAGCACCACTCAGGAGCATTGAGGTGGTGCTTGTTGCTATGGAGGACACAAGAAAGTGACGCGTTTGTGCAGACAGGATATGAAGAGGGGATATGTGCGTGCAGAATGAAGGAGCGTGTAGTGTCTGTGTGTTTATGTATATGTTTGGTGAAGGTGTCTGTGTTAAGTGTTTGCTCTGTGTGTTAAATCATTTCTGCACCAAGGTTTGTGCATTGTGTGTGTGCGTGTATTGTGTGTGTTTTGAGGCAGCCAGCAGAGCGGGGGGAACATCTGCACACAGTGGCACAGGCCTTCTGCCTTTACACACGGCTCCTGCCGAGCAGCGCTTCACGGCCTAGCAGGCTGTGACCTCCCAGAGGCTCCAGGGGAGCTCTTCCTCTTAAAAGCCAGCTGTGCCTCATACTTTCTGCCCGCCAAATATTCTACAGTCCAGCTGTTCACCTGAGAAGCACAGAGCACAGCCCTCTCACTTCCTCCCTTTTATATTTGTGGAGAGCCATTGTGCAGGTTTAAGAGAGCATGGAGTATAGCACCTGCGATACCTTTGTTGTTATTGCCAAAGCAAAAAAGTTGGCCTCTCACTTTGTGTTCAAAGCTGTACAGTTTAGGTTCTTCAGATATATGTACTATTACATTAAATGCATTCTCACACGTCTTTTGATACGGTACAAGATGTAGACTATGTTCTTATTTCTCATGGGTTCTTATTCTTTTAGCAGTACATGACCTCAGTTTAATATCTGAATGTTTAAACATTCTGTCTTGAGGATAGTAGAGTCCACTTTTTACAGCTCTGTTTTTTCTTTTCAATGTCACTCATTTGAGATTTAAATATAAATAGATTATCTTTTAAAAGCCTTTCCTTATTCCTAATCAGATTGATGTGTTTGTGTATGTGATGGGGAGAGTAAGTGATTAATGAGTGATGCTTTTAGGGCATGCCAGGTAACACTTTGATGTTCTTCAGAGCCACGCTAAAAGGATGGAGCAACAACATTTAGCGACAGATAACAAAACAAAACTCGGTCTCAGGAATACAAGAAGTATCATTTACTGCAGGTTTTCTAGTTATTGTAGAAAGCGTCTTGACAGAAATGGTATTTGTGTCCTTCAGTCACATCTGCGTTGGTGTGTCACTTCAGTGAATAGAGTTAATTTTCATGATTGATTTTTGTTTTTCAAACCACAAGAGGATTGCACGATATGGTCATTTGTGGACATGTTCCGGCATCTTGTAAATAATCCATCAAGGCTTTTAATGATGGCAATCATTTTGATGATGCGAATCAATGTGATGAATTAAGATATATTTGCAGATGAAAAACATATTAAATATGCCGTTGATTGACACTTATTCATTGACGTGGGTTTATTGGGGAGGTTCACAGTGATTCTTTTTCCAAAACATGACACACTCCTCCATTTGGCCTGCTGGCATGAAATTATAGCACATTATGTTTAAAAGCACTCACATGAGTCTTGCCAAGACATTTGCAAAAAACAATAGTTCCTTGTTTTTAAGGAAAGAATCATTTGCACTCAAATATGTCCTGACTAATTTCAAGTAGCAGCGTGTTTTCAAAATGGATACACAGGAACAGTAAAGAAACACTTTATATCCAGCTGTAGAATTTTAAAGAAGCCTGGTGTCAAGTGTCTCCTTCAGAAATGCCTATAGGGCAATATACACTAATATGTCAGTCATGAAAAAGAGTCGGGTCTGTGGGACATGGCAAAAATGTTGTTATAACAAGGTGCTGCTGGCTCCGTCTGTGAAGTAAAGCGCAAAAGAATTGAGGAAGTGCACGTACAAGCATGATATATGTCTACAGCTATTATAGGACCAATGGGCAAAATGGGGCGACATGCTGCTGGATTGACTAACTGCGTAGGATGTACAGTACAGTACCTCCTGGATCTACTGCAAATGAACTGGGCTATAAAGGGCACAATCAAATCTCAAACAATACACAATAGTTTCAGAGTTCTCATATTCCTTACACCTGTTGTGTGTTTGCTAGGCAAAAGTAACATTGACTGAGTTGATAGATACACAAAGAAACAGCAGAATATGGGCTTAATGCATATATGAATACATACATTGATTTTGATGTTGTTTTCATATTACTTACTCTGATAAGCTCATTAGAATGTAGCAATGTGTTCAAACACTCAATCAGAAATTAAGCAGTGTAATGAAGCAAGACTGAGGTTAGTAAGACTGTGAGATTAGCAGTTGCCGACGCAGTCAGCTCGACAGTGACGCCTCACTTTCATCTCAGAGTGAAGGGACACTGAAAGAGTGAGAGAATATCCCTCAGTTATCCACGAGCTGGGAAGTTAAGAGTTCCAACCTCACAGTGATTGATGACTTACATGGCAATGATATATCGGGTCCCCCCATCCTTGTCCTATAATTTACGAGCAAGCTCGTTTAATTTGTCTGTGGCTTAATTTGGCCCGTATAGATGACGTATGAACGTGTTCTGCAATTGATGGCTTATACTGTCTCGCAGCAGTTGCTGACTGAGAATAACATGTCCTTTGGCATTGACACTTTCACTGTCAGCTGTTCAATCTACATGACCTGACAATTAAGCTAATAAGTGAAAATGGCACCTTCCCGATGCAATTTTAATGAGCACCATGTTGAGTTGAGGAATCTGTTCATGAGGAATTGTTAATGGACTTCTCCTCATTCTCAGCACTGAGGCAGGATTGGTAAATGCACTTGAACTAAAGGCTCACCATAATTGTCCCGCAGTCCGTAGTTGAACCGAGCCTTATTGTGGTCCTTCAAAATCAATCAATGTTTTGCTGTAAATTTGTAAAGTTTACACACTAACCTGCATTCAAATACAAATCCTTTGGGCGCTTGTCTTTCCTAACATCTGCCACCAGACACACAATTTAGGAGTCCAAGAAGTGAAGATGTGTGTTAATGATGCACTGATACCGAAACCCAGTGGTGGGCCGTCAGGGCCAGCTAAGCCTTCTCTGCTGGCCTAAACAGAATCACAAAGTTATAGCTATTTTATAATTTAATAATTTTTCACAAATACACTACATGTATTATCATTTTTTTTCCCATTATCTTATTTTCTCATTGCACAGCTCCTGTCTTCCTCTGTTGCTCTGCTTCCAGCACAGCTTGTTTTAAGGAGAGCTTTTATCCAATCAGATTCAGCCCCTATTTCTCTATGTAAGGAGAGAGGCCCGATGCCCGCTAGAGAGCCTTTGCAGTTTAAGTAAATGAGGACGATATTGTTGATTGTCATAGTCTTCAACCAATCAGATCTTTAGTTTGACATGTTGGGCGTATTCTTTGACGTGCCAGTGGTATCGAGGTAGCCTGCTAAGTACGTCTGCATTAATGTGCTCCGTGATTGGTCAGTGGGCCAGCGTGACTTTTGTCAAACAGAAAGCTAGCTAGCAGATGTTAGTGTTTAGTAAGAGTTCAGGTTGAAACATATGTAAGAGAAGTTATGACATTTTTAGCGTTTTGCTTGGTGTAGATTCTTTTTTTTTACCTAGCTTTGTTTTTTTAACACTCAATGGCTGAAATAGGAGGATAAATGGATTTGGGAGTTACTGACTTTGTTAACAAAGAAAGGAGGATGGACTTTGTCTTTTAAGTGAAGGCAGTGAAGGCTTTTGATTTTTTACATCTGGAGTAGCGTTACTACTGTGTTCATTTGTCTATCGTGTCATTTTTATGAATATATGAATGGCTCGTGCTCTAGCGCTGCAGTGTTGCTGGGTTGATTTGTCAGGCTTTGTTGTCATATAAATATATGTGACTGGTTCTTGTGAGTTTGTTCTTGTCATTGTGTTAATTACATTGATTCTGACTTGTCCGTTAATGGCGAAGCATCCCGTCATCGCGGGGTTAGGTTCGGACATTTGATTATCTGTTTGAATCAGTAGGGAACAGCTAACTGCTGTTGTTTCCCCGCTAAGCTAGTTTAGCTTAGCCTCCCTGAACACACGTGCGGACCTCAGCTGTTTTTTGTTATTGTTCCGGGTTCAAAAGGTCACACAGCCTGTTGTCTGTTACGTGAGCACAGTCCACCGAAAACATTATATTTCCCACAATTTAAGCTTCTGCATTTTCCAAATGCACTAGTATTGAAACGTATTGTTCGGTTCATAAGCCTCGTACCGAACGCTTTAATACGAATACGTGTATTGTTACACCCCTAGAAACAAATAACCGTAGCTGTGGCGTCATAATGACGCCACAGTAGGACAGCACAGTAGGACAGCACAGAAGGCCCAGGTATAAAATGCATGGCCCGCCACTACAGAAACCAATATCAGGCAACTCACTCAAATAGCTGGATTGGATATCGGTGACAATGAGGCTTATCTTTTCAATCAAAGACTATCTTTATATACTAAATACATAATGTGCTGGACTTTTAATTTCTATTTAATCTGTTGTTGCATTTAAACGGTCTACACTTGATTTGGAATTCCTGATAATTTTGAAGATCTTTTACTAAGTGGCTGGTGTAAAATGTATTATTCTAATAATGAATAACAATTCTCTAAATGTATTGCTTAGGAAAGCAATGTGCACCCAAATGTGCACCCAGGCCCAGGCATCGGTATTAGTATCGGGACTGAACAAGTCGGATTGGTGCATCCCTAATGTGGCGACCATCTCATATGGTATTGGTAAAATATTTAATGTGATCAAAATGTATCGTATCACAATATTACCAAATATGATGACGTATTTAAGCCATGACTACGTACAGGAGTGACAAGCTTGGTTGAAAACAAAACTAATGTTGTTGTCAGAAATGGTATGTCAACATTAACTCTCAGAGAAAAAGAGCAGAGGAGCTACATCACACGAAAAAGGCCACAAAATGGATTGCCAGACAAGACATCAGAACCTGTCTCAATGCCGACAGCAGGTGACGATTGATCACATCGTACATTCTCTTTGTGGTAATTAACCAGAGCTTCACATCATAATGTCAGGAAAATAAGAAAACCTTCTGAGTTTTGAGAAATACTCACAAGCAAAGTAGCAAAACAAAAACAGAACAGAAAGACTAGTCAGCACTGCGTGGAAGCTAATGGAGATCCAATTAAGAATTAAGAATAAAGAATAAACACCAGGTTGAAGTTAGTATTATTATCACCAGGCAAACTCTTGTTTAATCCAACAAGGTGTGTTTGAAGCTACAGTTAGTTTAAAGCTGGAGTCATACAGTGTGACTCTAAATCCACCATGTATGACACACACAGACACTGGCTACAAATGGCTATTATACAATATTATATACTGTGTATGTTGTGTCTTAGGAGATAGAGCGGGTCGTTAATTGCTGGGTTGTTGGTTCAATCCCCGGCTCCTCATGTCCAAATGAGTCCAGTGTCCAGGAGATGCTGTTGAATTGTATTGTGTTACACTAAGAGGCATTATATTGACGCAAGTATTGTCATCGTGAAAATACCCTGCAGTATTATATTATTTTAAGACCATATGGCCCACTGCAATCTGTGATCTATACTTGATTTTACAAGAGGTATGTTTTCCTCGACAAACCTTTATCTCCCTGCCACAGTGAGCTGGGGGCTTTGCATTGTTGCCACGCTTGGAAGTTGGTGAGGCTGCCATTGTATGTAAAGACTCACTAATAGACCCCAGTGGGGCATCATTCCTATTCCAATCATGATGAAGACATTCTCTCCCTCTCTGCGTATCTTTCTCTCTCCCTCTGTCTCTCTCTCTCTTTCTCTTTTTCACTTCACTCTCTCTCTCTCAGTCTCTCCCTCAGACTTGATATTTTTCTCTTGGCTCTTCTCTGCTCTGCCTGTGGGCCTGTGAAATGTCTCTGTCTGAGGAGAAGGCCCCCTCGTCCCTCTGGAAGCCATTAGAGAACCTTTATGAATATGTGCTGAAAGAGCGCTTTTTTCAGGGGCGGGAACAGAGTGGGTGGGTAGTTGAGGGGGATTAATGTGCAATGCTATCATTTGCCTTAGATGCTCTTGTGATCCACCTATTCATGTTAGATTTCTGAGCACCGTTTAATTTTGTGCCATTCTTGTTGCTTTTTTGAGTTGCTGGTGGTGCTGACTGACTCTTGTGTTTAAGTGTAGTTCCTGTGTAGAGGTTTTTCTTTCTCTCCGAATGAAGCTGTATTGCTTAAAACTGCTAAAATTGCTGGTCTTAACAGGCAATGGTTTCCCGTTTCATACTTTCCCCAATATCTTCCTATCTTATCTACTTTTTCCTGTGTTTACTTCCAACTTTCTTTATTTGGAGATGGTAGAAAGTCTAACTTTGGGCACAAACATAAAGAGTGCATTGTGTTGGTAAGTGCTGCTCAATATAAGTGCATTTTTGAAAGGGGGAAGATGCAACAGGGCTCAATTTTCGGGGCTTTTATCCATTCTGTCCCCATGAAATAAATATCACATATTTTAAAAGCCTGTATGTAAAATTGAGCCATGGTTAAATATTCAAGATGCTCTTGAAGAGATAGTGGCCAGGATGTACTAAGTGCACCACTTTACTTGTGGCATATAGCCCTAAATCTGATTGGTTTGACTATGTACTCATACTGGTAAGCCTGTGGCAGTTTGTGTCTGTATATGAACAGCGGTGCTTTTAGCAAGATCAGCCTACCGTGGGGTTTTTCCCCTTCTGGCTATCTGTGCTCTGCGGTAACAAGATCTTATCCTGAACAGCTGTAGATGCAAGCTTTAAAATGAGAGAATGAAAGGGGAAGTTGGTGGCGGTGGCGGTTACCCTTTGCTTTTTTAGCTCATGAATTGCGTATAGGACAACTGTTTTAAGTTCTACCTGATGGTTTGGGCTGCAGGCCTGCCCGGGTCAGAAGAGTGCACATGAATCATGCTGCTGGGAATAGGAGCCCAGCTGAGGTCCACAGGGTCTAAGCATTGCCACAAAGGCCTCATCCACAGCACAGAGATGCTTTGGAGGTTCTGCGGGCTCAAACAATCAATCAGAGACCATTCTATCATAATTACACCCAGGGAGTCATGGCGAAGTGCTGTCCACACCTTGCAGCACATGCCCCTTCCCCCCTTCCCTTCCTCCACCTCTTTTATCAAGTGGTTAGTGTGACGCTCTTTTCTATTCCCTCCAGCACCTCTATCATCATCTTCCCTCCTCCTCTGTCTCCTTTTTTGCCCATGCCTTTATCGGTGGTCTCAATTTTGATTTCACTGGCAGTATTCTCTGTTGCTGGGTGGGTACAGACTTTGCTCCCAAATTCATGCATGCTTATAGCAAAATGAACATGCACCATGTTGCAGATTGTGGGAAGAGGATAGATGGGAGTTGGACTGATCGTGTCTGTGGGGGGGAGAGAGCGGGGTATGTAGGACACAGTGTGTGGATAAAGTAATGATTTCGCCTTCACACCTCCCTTGCTAATTAGTGCAGGCTGCCTGCTGCCATGAAGGGGGCGGTGTCTAGGGAGCCCTGTTATTTGTCTTGAAGAATTACCGACAAGGAATTCACGTTACTGCTCAATCCCACAGATACTGGACGGAATTCAGCATTTACCTGTCCATTCGATTTAATGGCTTTAAATTATAATGTTTAGCCATTCCTCTCTGCAGCCATGCAACAGGGACGTGGCATAAGCTGCAGCCCACTACACCCCTTCCCCTAGGAGTCTCTTGGTGCAGAGTATTTGTGTCTCCAATGCCGCAGCATCTTCCACACAGATGCGTCCACCATATTCCCCCATCATCTCATATTTTTTCCCTCAGTATCTCTCCACACTTCCTCGCAACTGTTGTTTCGCCACCCCAATGCATTTGGAGAGCTGTCAGCACGGTGGTGACATCACTTAGCCCTGTGTCAAGTTACAGGACCGATAGCAAAAGTGTGTTAATATGACGTACAATTCAAGGAAGAGAAATCTATGTATTAACCTCAACCGTATCTTGAGCAAAAGGGTCATGTAGAAATCCACAAACAGGTTTCCAGATGTTTAACTTTTAAATGTATGTTTTCCTATCATTACTTTGTCGAAGTCAATTCTCAAGAAAAACATTGCAGAATAACTCAAGGATAGAGAAATGGTTTAGATTTGTAGTGTGTTGCTGCTACGGCAAGGATACACCGAAGTGGGTGTGTAGCATCTTAAAGATATATGTGATAGGTGTTTGTGTGGGAATCCCATTAACATTATTTTGCCTGAGGTGGATCTCATCTCCATAGCATCTGCATCTGACAAGCCTGACATTGGCACGACAAAGGAGCCAATCATTAATGTCAGCCAGAAGAAAAAAATGATTTCCCTGGAAGTAGTACTCAGTAATGATGTCCATTTCGCTGCATTCTGTACTTTCCCCTACTGGGCTAATAATATGAAACTTTAATGATCTCACTGTGTATATATTGTTCTCTTGACTTAACCACATAGTGATACGACATAGCAAAGAAAAATGTAATTTAGAAGAGGTTTGATACAAATACAAAACAATAACAATGTCTGTCGAATATGT
This sequence comes from Leptoclinus maculatus, assembly GCA_032191485.1. Lineage (NCBI taxonomy): Eukaryota > Metazoa > Chordata > Actinopteri > Perciformes > Stichaeidae > Leptoclinus > Leptoclinus maculatus. The sequence goes on from JAVDOI010000011.1 coordinate 7,359,490, forward strand.
AGAAGCTAGAGCACGATGTTAAATCAATGTATTATTTTAATCCCTGTATACTACTCCTATAAGGACTTAGAACATACTTTTTTACGGTTAAAGACTTTACAGTAACTATCATTTTATTTATTTTATTCAATCTTTATTTAATCAGGCAGTGTCATTAAGAATAAGAAAGTCCTGTGAACAAGAAACATTCACAAGAACATAATCAACTAAACAGAAACAACACAACTACAATAAACAGGAATTATAAACAGTTACGAATCATTAAATAAAACATCACACTAAAAAGGAATGCAAAACTGTAGTTTGAGGGCAGTTTGCAGTTTATTCCATTTAAACGGTGAACTGAAACCAGTTCTGCCAACATTAGTGCGTACATGAGGGATATTTAAGGTTAAATAGTTACTGGATTGTATATTGTAGTTACTAGATTTCAACGAGAGAAGAGATGTGAGGTAGTTTGGAAGCACATTGTACAGTACATTACAGTATATGTTCAGTAAACTATCATAAACTGTTAATGTGGTTACATACAGGTGTGTGTGTACACATATGCACATAGAACTTCTGCAATGCTTTTCTCCAAGTTGCAAAAAGTTTCCAGCTCCGTTTGTAAAAGTCACGCTAATGTAAAGGCCCCACTGTGCCGAGATAAAGGCAGCATTATTTCCACAGAGGACCTGCCGTCAAGCATATAGCCCCTCAGTAATGCAGCAGTGTATACATGCATCCTATGCCAGTGGCACATAAAATGGATGACACAGGCCTGAGCTAAGGGGCTTTGCCAAAGCTCTGGCTTACGAGTCTCACAGGTGTTAATGTGCTCACTGTCTGCCACCCTCACTGAGAAGATTGGGCACCACACTCACTTTCAACAGCCCAGTGTGTGGCACAAAAGTTACCACCCCCAGCCCAGTCTACCAATTTCCCTTTCTTAGGTGGTGTGAGAGCTGTACCCATCTCAATGACTGGCATAGCAGGGCCAGGCTGGTGGCAATCATCCCAGTGCCACGCTCAGTGGGTCCGACGAGTAAGTCTGATGCTATACAATGAGTGAGTAATTCCTTTTTTTTCCTACTTTTTTTCCTTAACATTGGCTCGGACTGAGAAAAAAGAGGAGGGGAAATGTGTTCCTGTGCCCATGGTAACAGTACAATGAACGATTCCTTGTAGATCATCTTTTAAAAAAAAAAAAAAGCAGAGAGGGACTGGGAGGATTTATGGTCACTCTGGGTTCTGCGGAGTTTCTGATAGGAGGTTTGAAAGGAATCCAAACATGGACAATAATCTTTTTTTCTCTGGTCATATAACACATCTCCTCCTCACAAAGTAGGGCAAAACCCTGAAACAGTTTGTGATTAAAGTATTTCTATTTTACTAGTCTCTGAAATTATTTAATCACTTTGATTGTGTCTCATTCAGGTAACACCATAACCTTTATATCACGCTCTCTCTCTCTTCCAGAGTGTAGCCTATATTGCGTGTGGGCCTTTTCTTTATTGTGAGGAGATGCTTGTAAACACAATTCACAATGCTGGCATCCTCTGGGCCGGAGCTTGTATTGTGTGCATAATGTGTGATTTTAAAGGTGCATGAAAGGCCCCGGTCTAGTGAAGCAGCACATGATAAAAGGCGTTTTTGCCATGACACAGCAACTTAAGATGCAGATTTTTATATTTATTTAAAAAAAAAAATCCTCTTCTCGGACAGAACTCGCACTCTTACAGACTCGAAAACTGCTTTGCTTTTTCTGACACTATGGACCGAGGGAATTGCATCACACTTACATCATACGTAGCGATGAACAGAGCGTCCAGTGTATCATTCATTTCTATTAATTGCAATATTGTGGGAAAACAAAACAGAAGGGAGGCAATTTTTCAAATGCCGTGGTCTATACAACAGTAATGATCTTATTAGCAATTTGAGCTAGATTATGTCAATGCTAAAGTAATTATTAATCTACAATGAAATTAGATTAAAATGGCTCTAATGGAAATATTCTTATTTTATAAGACATATTTTCACATATATTTCACATATCTTTCATGTGTATATGATGGAACCCCGCTCTGCTGTTTCCACATTTATCTACACAGTACATCTCGGTACATGTTAGGCTGCTTATTTGAATGCTGTTAAGTCTCTCAGCGCTGTCTATGGATAGTGAGCTTTAAGTGGGGAAAAGTGAAATCCCTCCTGTGCCTTAGTGGAATTGTGGGTCTGAGCAGACTGGATTTCAGCTCAATAGAAGCTGTAATTAGTTGTAATTTACGGGGCAACTCTTCCCCAGCGACCCCGCTGTGCCAAATCCCCTGGCCACTTGGAAAGATCATGTTTTCTTGCACACTGCATGGCACTCAAATGAACCACAACACTGCCATAATGGCTGGCTCCCCACTGATTTGCCCACCTTGTGTAAGGTAGCTGAAAGTCACTTCCTGTGATGCTCAGCGGAGCGTACACACTGCTATTTCCATCTATTAAGATGTGTAGGAGCAAGGGTGCCCAAAGCCACCATAATAAGAGATAAGAGAAGCAATCGGAGTGATTGGCAAAGTTGGTAGTAATGCAAAGACGTTACTGTTGATGTGGTTGCACCATCAGTGGCTGCAACTGACAATGTGTTTTTAAATCTAATGATGCATTTGCATGTAATTCTCTGTGCTTGTTATTGTTCTGAAATCAGTCCAGATGCAATTTGAGCGCATCAATTTAGAGTCCAATGTTACTCAAGCAACTAATGGACTCTCAGGCAAAATGAAAATTGCTTCCTAATGATCTGACTAAGCTTGATGGGTGAATCTAAATTGATTAGTGCGCTAACATGAATGTAATATGGAATTAGCCTTTGAAAATTGTGATCACATTTTTCTGGTACTTGCTGACCTTATTACACTCTAGCATTTTAGAGTCTTACTAATAGTCATTGCATTGTATTGTATGCACTCCAGACATTTTTTTTCTCTTCCTCTCATTCTGTTGATGTATATTGATGTTCTCATAAATGTGTTGTCATGGCTATAATGAACTTAGAGTGGTATGAATAGGACATTAGAAGGCACATGAGTGTTTCTGTGGCTAATGTACCACTGTAAGTAATTTGGTTGTAGCACAGTCTTAACGACTTAAAAACATAGAAACAGTTTTTAACATGGCACATATTTATAACTATAAATTACTAGATACATATTTAAAACTAGAAAGGTGCACTCAGTAGAGTGCAGATCTCCACCAAGTGTGTCTTCAACAACCACGGCTGTATTGTGTGATTGAATGAGTACAACACAAAATTGGCTAATCCCCTATCTAGAATGCAAGTGCATGGGTTGATTCCCTCAGCTGTAAACATTTCAGGGAACTGAAGTAAGATGAATAAAGTAAAAAACTTTATCTTATTAGATAAAACAGATGTTGACAAACTGCATCATTTGCAAATTGAAATAGGTAATAAATTGCAATATATCGCAATACTCAGCATATCGCTATATCACAATAATATTGTATTGTAATATTGGTATCGTGACAATATGTATCGTGGGGCCTCTGGTAATTCCCACCCCTACCAGGAATATTGTATTGCATTTGCTCAAAGACCATTTAGTTATTGTGCTTTAATGGTTACAAACATTAATCCTATGCATTACTTTTAAAAAAAAGAAAGGAATGGGAGATAATATTAGGCAAATTATGACAAATTTCTAAAACCTCATGAATCTGTGCAGTAAATCCATGTAAAACTGAATGTGGGTTGTAGCCTGAAAAGAACAATACCAGTTTCTATCAAGCAGCCACAGTACTTAAATTCAACTCAGTATGGTATTAAAATAAACTTACAGAGATGTGATACTTACTCACTTAAGTGAAGCCATCTATCACAGTGAGCGTTTTATTCCTTTATCATCATGTGGTCGGTAGACAGTTTTGATAACTCTGCTTGTTGGTGCATTCATTGACGCTCTAAAAAATATTGGACAGGTGAGTACTTGTACTTAATGAGCTAAAACGTATCTTCTCTAAATGTGGTTATTTTATTTACTACAATTATTGTGCCTCCACCTGGCCTGAAAACTAAATTCCATAAGATCCTTATTTCTTTTGGTAAGCAAGGTCTGCAAAGCTTCAAACTTCTGTGATTTACTCTCTCATGGTAAATTGAGCAAGTTTATGAAGGAGGAAAAGATGAAGCATTACAATCAAAAACATAGCAGTGGTAATACAAATTGCCAAATTAAATTAGCACAATAACATATCCCAGAACCTGGCTGTTTTAATCAACTCTTTGTCAACCCTGCAGGTATGAAGTGACTGGAAAAAAGTGTCTGGATTTTCCATTTCAAACCAATCAAACTTGCAATGTGACAGGTAAAGTTTTGAGTAAAACTAAAATTTAAAGAAATCAGGAAACATCATGATAATTTAAATAGGCCTATAAAATATAAAAATATTGCAGTCACCGCTGTATACTCTATCATATGCAATTAAGAATTATTTGGACAAAAACAAGTTTTAATATTGTTTACGGCTCGCCAACCACTTGCAAATACCTTCCATCTGACCTTTAAACAACCACAGGATCCCCTAGCTGGACTCATGTCCCCTTTGCACCCAAATCAGCCATTCTGCTGACGATACTATCTAGATGGTTTGTCGATAGTTATCACCAAAAAGGAAATAACATGAAGGAGGTGTGTGGGAGTGTGTGGGAGTGAAGGCAAGAAAAGCACAATGTGAGCCACAATGGTTTGACCTAAATATACACAAGGGCCTCCGTCTTGTTATGAGGGACTGAGGAACACTTGAACGCTGGGATGAGCTGGCAGCTGGAGCAGAGCACGACAAGCGCTCATCGCCCCACCCCATCCCCGCATCCTCTTCCCCTTCGCCTGCTCATCCTCCACTCTGTTCTCGACCCTTTACAGCGGCTCACCTCGGTGAGTATGAATAATGAATGTGACTAGACACATGGGTCAGAGGTGACGTGTCTGTGAGGGAGCAAATTCCTCCTTGATTAGTACATAAAAAGCCAAGCCCATCTGCCTCTTCTCTGGGATTTGACAGGGGTCTGGGCAGGAATGCCAGGAGCCCAGGGACAGCGGAGCAGAGACGAGGCCTCGGTGTCGGAGGTGGGGGGTTGGTAGTCCTCAGCAAGGAGAGACCCACAGCAGGGGGACTCACTTTATTATCACCTCACATCACGCAGAGTCTGCAGCATTGTAATGTGCAAAGCTTGCCTTTGGGTGTTTTAGTCTTAGTGCAGTGTATACAAATCAGGCCAAGAAACCGAAAATGTTTTGTGTTAACTGATGAAACTTGAAAGTAATGGGAACTATTTTAGGCTATCACAGCACACGCCTCACACATCTTGAAAAGGACAGCACCTATATCCGAATGTTGTTATGTGTTATTGTTGTGCACCAATCACCAACCCAAATTCCTTGTATGTGTAACGTACTTGTCAATAAACCGTTTCTGATTCTGATGTTTTTTATTGATCTTAGCTCAGCATTCAACACAATGTCCCCAATGAAACTTAGCACTCTGGGCTTGAGTACCTCACTCTGCAACTTGTTATTAGAATTCCTCAGAAACAAACCCCAGGCAGTTAGGGTTGGCAGCCACACCATCTCCATTTTAGTGTTCAACACCGGAGCCCCCCAGGCTGTGTGCTCAACCCCTTCCTGTTCATGCTGTATACCCATGACTGCTACTGGCGAAATTAAGAAAACTCTGTTGTGAAGTTTGCAGATGACACTACGGCCAAACAACAATGAGATTTCATATCGAGAGGAAATCAACAATCTTGCAGAATGGTGATCGGAGAACAACCTACTGCTCAACGTAAGTAAAACCAAGGAGCTGATTTTAGAAAAAAGGAGGCACACCCTTGTCTACATACAATCTCCATCCTGGTGAAGAAAGCCCATCAAACGTTACATTTCTTCAGGAAACTTAAGAAAGTAAAATTCCTGTGCCAATTCCTCGTTAACTTTTTACGGAGAAGCAATAGAAGCATCCTGACTGGAAAACCTTACAAACTGGTATGGGATGTGTACGGCCCAGGAGGGACAGGAGGGCTCTACAGTGGGTGATTAAAACCACTTAAAACATCATTGATACCCATCTACCGAGCATCAGTGATATTGGTGACAAGAGGTGCCACAGCCTGTTCACCCTACTGGCAAGAGATACAGATGTATCAGCTGATGTACCACCAGATGTCAGAGCAGGCTTGAGGAGTTGTGGCATTTACTCAACGACAAATCGTGTAAACTAGGGTTGCACTGATACCACTATTTTTTCAGACCAAGTACAAGTTCAAGAACTTACATCTGAATACTTGCAAATACAGAGTACCGAAATAAGTAATACTATTATAGTGCTAACAATGACTTTGGCTAACCCCTTTCACTTTGATGAACAAGCAAGACCAAGGGTTTGAATTGGCTCTTGAGGAGTTCTAGCAACATTCCTGTTGACTTCATACTCATCGTTACATACGCTCTCTATCTCAACCAAGCACTAACTAGCGTTTACGTTACGCCGGTCTAGCGATACACTGGCGGAAACCCTGACAAAGAATGCCAGGCAGACACACAGCTGACAACCTAAACTAACTGACGTGTTGGAGACTTTTGGGGAAAGTGGCTGCGTGTGTCCAGGACAATGCACACAATGGCATTGGGTGTGGTTGTATCAAAGTATCTTTAGGAGTACGAGTAAATTAGCACAGTATCGGACCAATACCCCGAGATTGGGATAGGTGCATCCCTAGCCCTAACTTTACTGCATTGCAATGTTCACAGCTATAATGTAACTGCTAACTTCATACTCACCATCACACACAATCTTTCTCTCTCTTGACCGCACACTCGCTAAGTTAAGCATAATACGCTGTTGGCTGCCGGGTTTGCAATACACCGGTGGAAACCCTAATGATGACTCTGGCATACAGTCACCGTGGCTTCTAACATAAATACTGCATTAAGCATGGAGTACTTTCTCTACTTAGAAGTTCCTTTCGTTCAGCCAACGGCTCTTGACCAGAGTGGGTCAGTTTACCGCAGACTGCCTTTGCACAGTTTTCTAAATCACTCACACGTGGGTCTTTTACAAAGGTCAAGGCCATCTGCAGCACCACCACAAGAATCCCTTGAAGCGCCTAACCTCCCATGGGGGGCATCATTGATCCTATTAGTCTTTACAGAAGGATTAACAGTGGGAGCTCCTCAGTGGAGTTGTCCACTCATTTGTGTCTGGGGTGCAGGGAGGTAAATTACCATACTGTATCCCACAGTAACAATGCAATATATACATGCCCTTAATGCGGCCAGAGATAAGCAAACATGTAGGGAGAGGAAAACATGGAGCAGGTTAACCTAGCACTGTAAGAAAGATCTTTCCCTTCGGCAGCGGCTATAATTAATATGCAAAATTGAATTGCAATAATCGACCAGGGGACTGGCCTCGTGCTCTAGAGGTAGGATGATTAAAATGTAAGGCTCCAGTGAAGGGGTGATTGGGACCCTGGTGGATTAAGGATTGGATTTGATGGGAGACAATGTGGCTCCTATTTTTCATTAATTAGCCTCAGATCCATAAAACCCGTGAAAGACTTCAATTGTGTATTTCTCCAGCCTCTCAATTACATCCATTCATTAGCTCTGAATGGCCTCCACCAGAGCATTATAGCTCATGCATATGAGAATAAAAGAGTGAATGAAAGATGGAGTAGACTAGCCTAATGCCACTGGCTTATTATATGGGGGAAGTTCATGAAAAATGTTGAGGTCCTTTGTCAGATGTCAAAAGAATGAATGTTACATGGCCAACATCCAACACAATACACATTTGTGTGGGATGTCAATTCATAATAACTTTCTATTGAAAACCTCTCACATTCACACACAGCCATTGTGAACGTACTGGCATTAATCAATATGTGCTTTTGAAAGTGCAGAACCAAAACCACCAATTTTCAATGTCTTTCAATAGTTTTCATGTGGCATTGGATCTTCAAGTGAGCGGCTTCTCCAATCACATATTCAAAGCAGGCGTTTACAGCTCAGTCATCATGTAAGAACAAATGGAGTGTAATTGCCCACACAGGTGTACACAAAGTCTTCACCATAGACATACTTTTTTGAATCATAACCTGTGAAAACAAGTTGTATTTGTACCCCAACCACAAAATTATATATTCCTAAATCACTACGATGCTCCTTGTGAGATTTCCAACTCTGTTCATGCAGACTGCATATGCAAGGAGCTTTTAAATGAATAAAAAGACTTGAGTGCTCTGAGTCCTGTTGTAGCTGTCTGTAGATGTAACTCTCTATAGGCACCAAACACAATCTGTGATTAAAATCTCCTTTGACATTTCCTTGTTGCTGTGTCTTTGCATTGCTCAAACTCACTACGGTTTTCTTTCCCTCCCACAAGCCAAAAAGCCAAGCCTGAGAATTGACTTCATTTTGTTTTGATGCGTACATTTCCTGAAGAAGATTACAAGAAAAAAAGCAAGTGTTATCATATATCCTTCTTGCAGCAAGTCTCCCTCTCTCTGTATCTCACTTCATGTGTGTGCTTGACTGCCTGTGTCTGCCTGTGGGTGCAGACATGCACAGAGATAGAGAGAGGTAAAGCAATAGGATGAGAGAGGTGCAGGGCTGTGTAATGAAACCCATAATTACAGGGCAAGGGACGGGTATTGTTCATGTGATTGACAAGTCCCTTTCAGTCATGAGTGCAGTTTTCTGTCTGTCCTGTTTTTCTGTCCTTTTTTTTCTATCCCCCAGAAGGCCCTGCACCTTCTGCTGCTGAATGAGAACACAAAGGCATCACTCTCCTGGACAGCGAGTGTACTTGGCGATAATGCATGATTTGCATTTAATTCTTGGATGTGACAGCCTCCTTTACAGTACAGTAGAGCCCCGGGCCTAATTTACATTGTGTTCTTATCAGGTGCCATAATGCTTTCTTAAGGGACAAGCATTGGAAGCGTATGACATTTATCTGCATGATATGGCAGTGATATGGTTCGTCAGTGTACATGTGTATAGTGACAATAAATACAGGCTGCTGATGTGTTGGGGATATTGTAGTAAAGGTGAACCTGTGTATACCTTGTTTGAATGCAACCAATGCCTCTGCGGATGTCTTTCTCTGTGTGTGTGTGTGTGTGTGTGTGTATGCTTACATCTGAGCACACTGAACTATAAAAGTGAAGAGACACTTCCGCTTCCCATGAAAAGATGAAATTGTGTTCCAAATGTCAGACCTGCTGTATTTCCTCATTCTTTTTTCACAAGAACAGTCTGCATGTTAGGTGTCATTCATGTAATGACACCTTCAAGTATCTGTTTTCACCCCCTGTAACAAACACACTCTTAACCTTCTTACGATAATTGTGAAAATCTTGTACTTTGAACAAATATGTACACATTATTGTTCACACTTGCTTCTTGTCCTCCAGCACAGCCCCTCCTGACAGTGTGAGCAATTTTATTGAACATAGATTTTCTTGTGACTAGTCTTCCAGAACGAAAGTTCCAGGCAGGAGAATCCAGAATCCACAGATCAGGGCAGTGCGTCCGGGCGTATGATTTCTCAGATATTACACATTTTTAATACCTCCTTACATCTCCACTGGAGAATTGTAGGGGTAATGGCTGCCCATAATTGAGCCATATTGTTGCTGAGCTTAGGCTTCTTTGTGGGAGATGGGCATAAGATGGAGGTAAACACAAGCCTGACCCTGGAGACAGAGAGGCACAATCTGAGTACATACCTCGAGCTCACACCCTCCGTTCTCCCAAATGAATGAACTCTCTCGTTCTCTCAGCTTCCTGCTCTGGTCATTTGCTCTTCTCTGCCTGATTGTGGTACACATAGACATTGTTAAACAATTGTAAAATGTGCCGGGTCTGAGTATCATCCCTGCTCCCTGATGAGTTATTAAACATATATGCAATAACCCAATACGCCCAGGGTTATGTGCTCATTCTCAATTGCTGGGCCTCATCTGCCACCTGCACCTTATTTAAAAATGTATTTGTCACTTATGTGGCAAAAAAAACTGCCCGGGTGAGTGCCACCTCCATTTGAGCTCAATGGTTTGAACACTATCAGAAGGGATGTGTCGAAAATGGACAATTTCAATTGCATGTGAAGTGCCTTACCATGTGCTATTGCTTGTTTTTAGTGACAGGAAGACAAGCCCCCACACTGCACAAATGTTTTCCTGGTGATTTGTATTTCACACCAGAGATGATTGGAAGTGTTCATCATGTTTCCTGTGTATGACATGTCTCTTTGTCATGTCCTCCAGTCAACGGAAAGTTATAGCAAATTAATTCCCCCGGGACCCAAAACCAGCTCTCCCTTACGTTCATTTTTTTTCCCCTTCACTAAAGTTCAAACACTGTAATATCTAAGGTCAGAAGAGAAATGGGTGGTCTATTAATACTGTCGATTTGTGCAGGAGTTTACAATGGAAGAGAGTTTGGTGGTGGTGAAAGCTTTGGTGCAACAAGAATTCCTGCAGGAATCACAATTTGCCTCGGCATTCCCCGGCCCTTCACAGTTTGATAACTCAATAGATTACCTGCCGCACTTTCCAAGGACATTAAACTAAGTTCTCCTCAGGATCGATGGGAAAGGGCTTTTTGGATATCAACACTACTCAATACTGCACACTTAATTTAACACGTAAACCCCCCTACATTTAATTATACCACATGGAATGGTTTAAGATCCTACTTTGTACAGTTACCTATAGCTGTCAATGAGAGGAAGACAGAAACACATCACTGTAAATAATTAATGTATATTTCACCAACTAAATCAGTAACTGAAAAACAATACAGATTAGAAGGCTCAGCAACACAATCCAAGCTGACATTTAAAACACTTATTAGATAACTGACTCAAAGTTAAAGTTCTTTATAGGCTATCTATTTCATTAGAAAAAGATTGTCTTAAGTAGAGCATGTGAGAAATGGGCACTTATATTTCAGACAAGTGGCAGGGAGGAATTATTGGTGCCCACTTGCTTTGTCAAAGGCAAAAAGGTCTTTGGAAGGTCTTTTTCAAGTGTGACACTCATTGCTGCAGACTATTTACCCACGCTTGTGCTTTTATTTATCGCACGGTTCCACACCATGAATTATCTAATGTCTTATGGACTGTAAATTTCCCTAATGCAGTTCTGCGCCCTTCCTCTACGCTAACCTACAAACATAGGCATGTGTGCACACAAGCACACACACACCACAAACAACCACGCACATACACAATCATATGTGAAGGGCGTGAAGTCACCCTTTGTAGGACTACTCCCTCAGCTTTATTGTGTATTGAGGCAACAAAGTGCTCACATTTGTTTGCGAGGGGTAAGTGATGAAAGCATCAGCCATAAGAAACCCCCGATGTCCTTCTGAGGCCCTTATGAAAGCAGTAAAGCTGCTGTCACCAATCAATCAGGGAGCGTACCACACTATTGTTTACTAGCGCAGCTCATTAAGCAATGTAGCAGAACATGCTAACTTAATTTAATGTGAGATTTATTGTGGCCTGGACAGGAGAGAACCACTGTGCCGTAGCTCGACTCCTTGCCACTGTGGATCTGGGTTTCTAAATTACAACCAAGAGCTGCTGTTCTCATCTAACCTACTTACCGTTTTCCAGATAGACAATAATTAAGAATCATTTGACACTAAAATGTAGCACACTAAAGTCATTTGCTCTAATGCTATCAAGCCTGACTGTTGGCTGAAATAAACACAATGGCTATGTTTTAAGTGAAGGTAAATTGGTAACATGTAGAGACATGGATGATTCTCAGGCAATGCAGGTTAAGTTACAGTAGAAACAGTGAATTGAGGTGGGAGTATAAAGCAATCAAGATCAAAATTAATTGCTTTTTACTTCAAAATGCTTCTTGAAAATTAAGAGTTTAGGAAATTGGTACTTGTCACAAAATAAAATTGACAGTGAAAAGCAGATTTGTTTTCGCACGACAATATAAAAGCCTTTGTACTTCATAATTAGCTTGAGCATTCTGTAGTTATTTAAAAATAACAGAAAAGAACTGCAATTGGCTGACAACTTAACTTCTCTCACTCACACACACACACACACACACACACACACTGAAACAGATCTGTGGAAGTGACACTGAAAAACTGACAGGCCTCCCACTGAGGACGAGGTCACACTGAAGCCCAGTGATCAGTACTCTCACTAGGGTGCTTTGGGCTTCTTCCCAGGTACCAGGTCCAGGGGCATCTCTCTAGCAAAATGCCTCCGGGGAGTAGTCACACTTTTAAAAGACGGAAATTAAGTGGAAAAATGTCTGCTCACTCACTGATGTAATTATCTGTCCTGGAATAACATCTGCTCGCAAGCTTGCGTGCCAAGTCCACTTCAACATGTGCCAGTACCTTGTGGCAGTGCCGGGTATGTGTACCTGTGTCTATTTCCAAACGCTGTGTATCTTGGCACCAGCTGCAGCAACTTTTCTCTCTGACATCCTCCACCCATTCAACATCTGCGTATTTATGTGAACATCTTGGCTGCGGTCATTGAGAATACCAACATTGTGACACCACCTAATCAGTTTTCCCAGTTTAACCACGACACTGTAGCACAGGTTTTCTTAAATGAGATGTATCTTACAACTTACTTTAAAAGGAGAAATATAAATTAGACAAAAAGTACTGTGATATTTTTTAGAAGATTGCTTCACTTTATATAACTTCATAATAATATCATATTTCTATTCAGTAGCCAGACATATTTAATGCTCTGGGTGTTCTGCCTACTCTCCTTTTATTATACAATGAATCCATGCAGAGACAAGTCCTTACAGATTATCCGTTCCTGTTGGCGGGGAACCTCTAGAAAGCTCATTAGCATGCTTCATTTATCTATATCACGTGTGTCAAAGTGAGTGTCAGGGTCGGCGTTCACCTAGTGGCTTATTCCCACCTTAACAACTCTGTTGTAACAGAGCTCAGGTGGCCTCCTAGAGAACCTGCTTGATATTCAGCCCGCAAACCTGTGCTAATCCATTATGCATTGGCGTTATTATACTCCTTTGTACTTTCCCCCCTTATTCGAAGGGCCAACTTTTCATGGTACGTCTCTAAGCGTGAGCTAAATGAAGGCTTCCATTTGAGTTGTGTTATTGACATGCAATAACCAACGGATTACACCTGTCTTACTGTGGAAATGCCATCCAATATTAGCAGAAGGAATTTATTTGGATGACCCTTGGGTATACATGGTAGTCACCACTGGGAGCAAATTATAATTGAACTATACCATGGAAAAGAGAATTTGCATCTCCTCTTGTTAACTGGACCCTAATTATCTTTACTCTTCAGTTATTGCAGCAACGGGGATAGAGCACTGTGTCCTCGCTATTAGATCCACCGTCTGGGGAGTTTTTTAACTATAGGTTAATGAACTGCAGAATATCAGGCAAAATCCAATCACAGCTCAGCCAATATTACCAAGGATATGATGCTTTTGAGCATGTGCGTCAGGGCTGGGGAAAGTCAGCTCTCAGGGGGGCATACCCCTCCAGTTTCAGAAATGTTTAATTGGCAACAATGCCATGGTGGTTTTCTCCTATTTGAATGCTCAATATTTAAAATCATCCCTTGTTGCCTCATAAATGTCTCTGGCTGGAGGATATCATCAAGTACTCTCATTACAATGCATGACATGTTTTACAGAGCTCAGTTAGTATAAGATTTGTGTAGCCTTTGGCTTGTCAAATGATTCTATAATTGATTAGATTAATACCGATCAGTGCTAACATGGAGCACAGGGTGGACTGATGTCAGTGTAAAGCAGATAATTGGATATAGTGAGTTAATGTGAATGCATTATCAGTAATTAAATGGTTTGGGAAAACGGTATTAGTGTAATACAACTGCCATACGCGCTAATTTCTGAAAGGAAATAACCACTGATTTGATTTTTTGGAATTGTGATGGATAATTATAGACACAGTATGATGTATTTCTCATTAAAAGAATGCCTTGTAAGATAGATATAACAATGTAGTGCTACAATGCCAATGTTAATAATGCCTATTACTCAAGTGAACTCACTGCGTACGACCTGAACAAAAACACTGCTTGCAATGATGTCAATTTTGTGCCACAAAACATACCATTTGTCAAGTATGCTTGTTGGTGGGTGTTAGCCTTACTTCAATAATCTCTCAAACTGCCCTTTGCTGTGATGACAGCGTAAAGATGTATGGCCACCGGTCAGTTATATGCCCCCTCCTCTCAGATTTAGTAGCACACTCTCGGAGAGCACCTATGCCACGAAGAGCTGAGTCTATTGAAATGGTCTGATGGTTCATCTTATCCAATGCTCTCAAAGAATAGACGTCATCTCTTGCAGCGCCTTGGTCCCCAGCTCTTTCACTTGGAGTGGAAGGACTGAGATGGCTTCTGCTTGCAGCTCTCCCACTGGTTCCTCTTTGCTGGCAGACTCAAGCCTTGGGCATGGTAGCGAACCAGCCCTTGTTGTTCTTTGGGCTTGCTCTCCACTAGCGACATGAGGCCATTTGTGTGGGAAGAAGCATAGCTGATGGTGGTTTCGACGATCAGACAGGGCGGCCTTGCTGCTTTAACACACAGTGGTATCTTATCCTCCCTTCCCACTGGTTCTCAGAACAGTATTTGGAAGAGTTTTCCTATGTCAGCAATGTGCAAAAACGTTTCACAAGGGGCCCAAAAAGTCTGCCAAGGTGACCTCAAGCACAACATGGAGCATTTGTGAATTTTATCCCGAAAGTCCGTCAAAGTCTGAGTTACATATAATAATGTAATATTGCCAATATACATAATATTATGTAATATTGTAATATTGTTTATTGATGTAACTTTCCTAGCGAGCTAGCTTTAGCTGAACGCTATATTTTTAAAGCTAGCACTGCCGAGCAGCTAATGCAGCAGCACCTCCACTTTCAAACCAAAACAATGCACAATAGTTAAAATTGTTCCTTGCCATGCTCTCTCACTTCGCTTTCTCTACAATTCACTTTCAACTTCAACATCAATAAACAGCATCCCTGCTTGGTGCGAAAGTGATTATCACCGTGCTTTTGTCTGTTTCATAATGAATCAAAGCCTCAAGGCACAGATTTTGAATCTGACTATTTTTATGACTGAAATTATCATTTCAACCCCAGACTGATTATTGATTAGGAACGTGTTGGTAGACACGTTCTCTGCAAATTGCATGCAGACTTACATAACTAGAGGGGAGGTATTAAAAATGATCTTAAACAAGAATCTAAATACGAATTCAAGCAACCAACTTGGCACTACTTGTTTGATAAAATGCCGTGGTTCAATCTGCAAGTGACAACGGATAACGGTGAGATTTATTTTGACCAAGACAATATCAGCGACTCCGCACACACTATTTGTCAAGTCACAGATGCCTTTAGGGCTGTTGCAGAGTTTCTATAATTTTCTGTGAGGCAGCAGGTCCAGTGCTTCTGTTGTTTTCAACCATTTTGTTCATCAGGCTGAATCTCAGAGGACTCCATGGCATCTTATGGCCATCTCCTCTCCAGCTGGTCCACAGGTGGCTAAGTACACTTTGTTCTTATTTGTCTGGCCTGCCTGTTCAATATTAGCCTTCTCTCCATCCGCGGAACAGCCCCTGATATTGTTATGAGAGGGGAGCAGGGAATCAGGAAGAGCAGAAAGGCATTTGGCTGGCATTTCCCACCTTGGCTAAATCCAGCTCCTGGTGCCCGGGCCAGACTGTTTCGTTTCTGTTTGAGCATTGATGATGACACTGTTCCAGGTCTCCACCTGTGTCCTCCCTCTCTGATCAGTGCGGTGGTCATGCTGGGAAGGGATAAGCAACAGCAGGACGCTCTCATCTTTCCCTAGTTCTTCCGGCCTGATAAGCACAGAGAGATTATCAGGATTGTGAGGTGTTAGAATCTCAATCTTTTATGCTTGATCTAAGATCGATGTTTGTCTCTGGTATTTCCATTCTGGCTGTGCATAGTCAAACCTTTATTTTTGCATAAAAAAAACTACCTCGTAAATAAAAACAAGCTATATCATTAAAGAAAGCCCTGGTTTTGTCATGATGCATTATTGGCATAGTCATCAGCACATTTAACTCAAAAGGTCATCTAGCCCATTTTGTATTAAGTATTATCTTTTTTTTTTAAGTATAATTTAAGAGCTTGATTTTTTTATTTATTGCATGCTTGCTAATCCCTTTTATCCAATTTATTCTCCATATCAATGAATTTCATAAATGTAAGATATGCAGTATTTGGTCAGTGTCCAGTACTTTTCATACATTATACAAGTATGAAACTTCACCCCACCCATTTACTCCACAACAAGCAAAGCCATGCTCTATGTCTGTTTATTTTCAACAGCAAAGGTAAAAGTATTGATGTAATGTGCGTACAAATTTGCTTCAGTACATTTTGCAGTAGTTAATGATTTACAAATTTGGAAAGGAGGAATTGCCACCTCTCACATAAAATCTCCAGTCAGACACAATAAACTGAAAAGATGTATTGCGAGGTGAAAATGCATTCACTTTTTTCTTTTGATTATTGATAGAAAAAGCACACTGCACACTTGCTTCAGTACAGTGAATACCTGTCATTAAGACCCTGTCATGCTGACTTGTATCATCTCTCTCTCCTCCCTCCCAAACCTCCCAAACCTCAGAAACACACAGCCTCAGACTCTCCCTCCCTAGTCTCAGGCTGTCTACACATGATAAGCGGTCTGAGTTGCACTCGCCGCTTGGGTTGGGTGCCGGGAGCTTAGTTCAACGCCTATGTGTCATCATGAAATTTATATGATTTATACACATAAACTGTTCAAACTGAAGAAAAGACAACATTGGCTATTTAAAAAAATTGATAAACAGCACACCATAGCAAACTGGTTCTTGGTAAGCTGTAATTTGATTAGGTAGGCTTTGAAAGAGTAGCAGCAAACAGGGTCATTTGAATTTTGTGCACAGTAGTAAGGGGGTACCTGACTTTGAATTTACATAGCCGAATCTGATTGGTAAAGTCTTGCCTATTGTTGACTGTTTTTTTTAAAAACAAAATTATTGACCGAGATACATGTAACCATTGCTTAGCTGCTGTTTCAGAATAAAAGCTGTTTGTTGTGTATAGTTTGCGTGTGTGTTTGTGTGGGGAATGCGGCGCTGCCAAAACTACGGGAACAGAGCGAGAGGCAAGGTTTCTTATAGTCTGCTTGCTTTTCCTGGTTGTAAATGGAACTTTTGGAAGTGAGTGGACAATAACCAAAAGTGAGAGAAAGAGAGAGACAGTGGCAAGATTGTCCTTGTTACATTCATGCCAAAAAAGCATATTGTATTGAATTGAGAAAGAGAGATGCAAGCCACAAACAGCTGTTGTGGTGGTAATTAAAAAAAATATGTCTGATAGTTATATGTTCTTGTGAGAGCGCTCTGATTAATACATGTATTCTTTGATTTTGACAAATGTATCCTTTTGTTGTTGTTATTTTGCCTTTCCGAGCAAATTTGCATAGTGCAACTTAGTTCACATAGAGATTTATTCACCTACACTGAAGAGATTGACTCATCACATGAGTTACTTTCCAATTTTTATTATCAACATTATTTATTGGCTGATATTTATACCAAAGTCGGTGACATTTCATGATTTATTAGGAGAAACAAGGCAATTCTATGTAAAATCAGACATCCAGCACCCACGTCAAGCTCAAATGGAATATTCCTTTGTTTCAAAACCACATTTTGATTCCACAATTATTGTTTCAATGGGGAAAGAATCTGAAATTTAGACACAAGTGATGATACACCAGTTAATACATTTTGTCCCTAAATTGTTGCATCTCAGCATGAAATATAAAGCACATCAGAAATGTCCTGTTCATGTTCCTGCTTTTCTTAAATGTGCGTTGTTTGCAGCTTGCATGGACCCTGTAGCTGTGTTTGCAACTCTTAGCTAGTTTGCTTACTGCTTTGCTAAGAGCAGTCATTTACAAAATACAAACATGCAGTTTTTTAAAGCCTTCAATCAGCAAATGATGACACTGCATGAAGCAAAATGCCCGACACTCATGACCTTAGTTATGTTATGACATGAGCAGAAGGAATGAAGCCCCGTTTACTAGTAGAGCAGAGTGTCCGTCTGCTTGTCCATCTTATCATTCGATACGTTTTTTTTTTATACTGGAGCGATATCAAGCATTGATAAACATAATTGTTTGTGGTGCCTCTGGTTTGGTCAAACATCAAGAAGGAGACCAGTGTTGTTGATGGGCATGGGTTGATGGATGGATGAGAGGATGCAAAAAAAGATGGAGGCATGGCATGTTCTTGGGGGGTGAGAAGACTTGCAGTACCTGGTCCAAATAATGGGGAAGGCCAGCTGGGGCTTTTGGCAAACATATTTAGGACCTCGTGGCAGACCCTGAGCCCCTGAACTAATCCTGTTGCAGGTGATTATGTGGAGAGAATTTGAGAAATAGAGGGCTACACCCTCTGCTCTCTTCCCCTATACATCCTGTACAGTGCTGTGTTTTACCTTAATACTGCGTGGTTGTAAAAAAGAATTGGTGATTTGTTTGTTTTCCTATGAATACACTCGAGCATGATGTTATTTTTATGGCCAACGTCAATTGTCAAAGCACAAAGATAAAGGTTATTTCTTAACTATTTCTGTCACCATGGCTAGATTATAATGTTTCTTTTATTCTTTTTTTTCAAACAACTCTTTACCATCCGATGTCTCACCTTGAAGCTGAATAGGATTGGAAGCGTATTTTCAAACCTGCTGTTTTTTAAACATTACAATCGTAACCTGCCGTGTCAATCCATGTCTGTTCAAATCAGGCAATCAAGACAGGACTTAAAGAGTCACATTTTCTTTGTGGTTTTGTCAGGAACGATTGACCTACTTTGGGACAAAAGGACTTTTGTAATGTGACGAATTGGAAAGGTTTGACGCAGATTCACTTAGACGGTAGGATGCAGGTGTGCAGACGCATGGAAAACGTCTTTACGTTTTATAAGCTCTTTATTGTCTGACATGGCTTCTGGCTTGTCTTCAATTATACAAACCAAACAGTAATCCAGACCCAGGTGAAAACATGGTATGCTAACCAATCAAAACAGGGAAATTCAGGCACTTACAGATTTTCCAAAGTTCAAACCTGCATGAATAAAAATATTATATTATATTATTATTAAAAAACTCATCCGACAGAACAGATAAATCCTGATTATGTGACAATGCGACATTGCAGTTCCTTCAAATCAATCAAACCTATTAATAAGAATTTCAGTCTTGAACTATATAAAGTTGGGTGGGCAATTACAAGCAATTAGCAGAACGTATGGAATTAGTACCCTTTTTGTGTGGGTGGCAGTGCTTTTCAACAAAATCAAGGCACAGCATTTAAGCCCCAGGGGGGCCTAAAATTACTTCAGGATACCTAAAGATATTCGAAAGGCAAATGACAAAATGGTCTTATTTTCTTTCTCCTGTTCTTTTTCTCTCTGTTGCTTGTTGAGTGGCAGGTACAGCCTGTGACAAACAGGGCTTGTAACATGCTCTAAATCTGTCAAGGCTGATTGCACTGGCCTCATTTGACTAACAGCTACATTGCAAAAAAAAGAAAAAAACATTCAGACACCGTGCCCAGTTGATGACGAGATTATGAGCCAAAATGTGTGATTAAATCTACTTGGCCTCCCACAGCCATATGGACGGATTGTACAGTAACCTTTCCATAGGGTCCTAATCCTGTAGTGGATTATATACAGTATATAGGCAGTACAGACATTTTCGTGCACAAAGCTATACTGATGGTACATAAATTAGCAAATATGATTGATTCAACATTATTACCGTTTCATGCTGTCTACCAAAGCTTATGTTTGTATTTCTGACAACTGAACAAAGGAATTTTCTGTGATGAATTGCATTTTATTGATAACAGAACTTTTTTGTTGCACCAGCAGCTATGTGTTAAATTGTATCTTTCCATCTATTTATCTTTATTATATTATGTTCATATCTATTCTCATAAATATCTAGGTTGTCCACGTCATGATGTTTGTGCACTGGCAGTCTAGCAGTATACACACCGCATTGGAACTTCATGTTGCTTGTGAATGAAATCCAAGTGCCATTACAATTCCTCCTTAAACTTCTTGCAAATTGGTTGCATATGGTACATGAAAATAAATTATTGTAGACAGCATTAAAGCATACTTCTATATGCGCCCCAACCCATATCCTGTATGTGTTTATGTTCAGTTGCCTTTTCAGCCTTGTCAGCTTTGCTCTTCTACGTGGTTATATACTTTAACTTCAAAACCAATATTTCCGGATTTTGCTCCTCAGAAATAAAAGCTTTTAAATAACAAAATAATGGGGGAACTTTATTGTGAAGAAATTTATAGGGAAGTGTATTATCACCAAATTTGCGGAGCTCTGTTAGCGGCTATTCTTCAATTAAACAAGTGTACTAAGAGTACGCAGTAATAACAACAGAGAAGTGTGAAGAATTTACTGTATAGGAAATTAAATGTTAAAGCGGCTCCTTTCACAGAAAAATATATCCAATCACCATCCGTTCAGGCAGGTCGCAAGTGTGGACACGACATATGCGGACACAGTCGAGTTCTGATCTGGCGCATTCAATCACAGAAGTCTCATCAAAAGACAAGTTTATCCACGGCCACCAAGAACCCAAATCATGCGATGTGCGCTCACAGTTAAGTAACCAAGAGGAACGGTCGACACAGGGTTAGCACGAGCGTTAGTCGTTAATGCCCAAATTATTTCCAGTTTCTGTGCTGTTTTATTTACAAGGACATGCACCCAGACAGTGTTATTGATAAAAAGCAAATCCACAAGGAGAACATTGACCTAGGAACTGAGGTGAACATTACTCAGCGAGCTTCACTGTAGTGAAAAATTCATCCTCGTTAGAGAATAGATAAAAATGACAGACAATACACATTACCACTGCCAGTGTTAACTACTGTTGGTGCGGCAGAGGACATCATTTCCTAGGGTATATATATCTGGATAATGAAATAGTAAATTAACAAATAATCAATTAATCAAATCACACACATCATTAAAAAGTAAAAAAATATAAAAATTGAGATTCTTTACAAATGAGATTTTAAGAAAATACATGAATCACAGATAGGGGAGATTAAAAAAAAAAATACAGAAAATGGCGGGGTCACTGTAGCCACTTTATCGACACAGTGCCACATATCATCCTCCCTGAAAGAAGCTTAACCAGCTAAACTTGCTCACAAGCTAGCTGTCACTCCACTCAGCAAAATAATCTTCTCCAGACCTCAGCCATCCAAAACCCCCTGCCAAAGCATTTTACTCTCGCTGCTATTAGAGGATTTAGTTATGTGGCTGTTGGACTTTATTTTTTTTGCCACTTCTTCTTTTATCTTACTGTCTTCTCTGTCAAACCCTCCCTCTAATCATGTTTTACTCAAAGAAATCAAACGTGCGTATTTTGAAGGAACATAATGAGATTTAAAACCGAATAAGATCTAACCAGTAATGCAGCATGGATTGTGTTCGCCTGAAGGGGTGAATTAAATAATGTAAAAGGTTGTTGTGCACAATCCATTACATGTGCTGTCTATTTTGTTGATACTTATTGTTTTACTTGGCTTTCCAATTCACTTTCATAGTCTATAATGTTCAGACTTTTACCTTATTTTCTGCGTCATTGGGAACAGCGAGTGGCGTGAGTTTTTGTTTTCCAATGATATGACAGTCACATGGAGATATTGATCATGATGGATGAGATTGTGTACCACTCCACGTATAGTACTTGATGCTTTTAAGGTAGGAAGGAAGACAAATCCGGAAGACACACTGGCCCTCTCATTATAAGACAAAGTAGGAAATGTAGGGATTTATATAAAAGGGATTAATCTTGGCTGGTAATACATTTGGTCATTTCGCTACATGAGAATTCTAAAATTAAAGCTTCATATGACATGTCATGGATTCAGAATTAATTTTGAAGCATTTATTGCAGTCTCTGCCTCTCTCTCCTTCTCCCTCAGAGCCAAAGGGTCAGTGATTAAATGCTGTAGTCTGAGGGATGCATCAGCCAGGTGGTGTACAACGCATCTGTTGTGTTAGTCTTGCCGACACGGCCTTAGCCATGGCAAGCCTCCGATGCAGGGAATGGTCTCAGCTGCTGTGTTCCCATTTATTTATTGTCATCTATTGGACATTTATTTGTACAATTTTCCACAAAACACAAACTGGTTTAATTGGTACAAGCTCCACCAGCTTTCCAGACTCCCCTCTTTGACATCCATCCGTCCTGCTGTAATGCTATAAGCAAGTTTTGTGCAAGTCTTAAAGAAAGACTTTACACTACAACATGGCATTAGTTAATTCATTTCTAGCATTTGCAGCCTAATATTCCATATTTGCTTTGCCCCTTCATCCATTTATTATGAAGACATGCAAGTCCTAATAAAGCATATTTGCAACTTCTTAAAGGAAGTGATTCTGCACCTCAACACCTCAATTCCAAACCTGAAATTGTTTCTTGGCATTAATAGTTGTGCAAGTTGAACCCAAATGTACTGGTGGAAAGTGAACAGCTACATTTACTAGTACTACAGTTACATACAGATTTTAGGGACTTGTACTACTATTTTCTTTTTCATTTTAGAAGGTGATACTAGTTACTTTGCTGACTAAGTTTACCTCGACAAGCAACAACATTTACATGTAGCTTACATGTTAATGCATCAATAATCATCATATACTATTAAGCTGAAACGATTATACGACTAGTCCATTGGCAGAAAAATAATTAGTGAAAACCTTAAAAAATACAGTGTAACTGTTTTTCAATTATGCTATGTTATGTTAACATTTAATAAAATGTTATGCTAAAATAATTAATTGGATAATAAAAATCATACAGCACACTATATCATCATATAGGTCATATGAATTTGCAAGTATGATAGTCATTTAACAGTCAGCACTGTGTTTAAATCTAACTTCAGCACTGAGTTCAGTATTTCAGGCTTAACATATACTAGTGATTCACTTTAGCACGGCCCTGACAGTTTCGTTTGGAAGACATTTGATTTACTGTGGAACGTGCATCCTCTTAAGCTGCTTGTATGGTGCTTATACGTCAGCAGGTGTATATTTATTCATCATGCTTTTTTTTTGTTTTTGTTTTACTGTCGAGTATTGCCATATGAGATTGACACATGGAGAGATTCCCTAATGTCACATGCATCCGTGTTCATGGAGATGTCATATAGTGGGATGTGTGAATGATTTATGTTGCAGTATCTTCCTCAGACAAACGTCGCCATGTACTGAAAATATAGAGGACAATAGATATCTGAAAGCCTTGTTTAAGATGACATATTGCTTCCACAGAATGGAAGTGATGAAAGTGATTTAAATTGTTGTACATAGAAATACAGGACAAAACAACATGGATGCACATATACATTTTTTTCCAGCATTATTGCAATAACGTTTTTAGCAAAGGCAAAACAAAAAAAGTTAGAAAGTATAATGTTTTTAATATTATTCCATGTCTTTAAGGTGAAAGAGCCGAGACTGGGAGCTTTTCTATTGCCTCCACACAGATCTCAACATGTCGACGGAGCTAACAGTGTATTATCAGCTGTGACCACTGTATAGGAGCAGTGCAGTGCGGCAGTTGTGAGCTAACCAGTGGGGCACGCTCACATGCACAAATATGCACCAAAACCATCCACAACAAGCCCAGCTATGTCAACAAAGCAAGGAGAAGCTCTATAACAACACACACACAGAGGGAGAGTGACTTCATTCTGTGCTCAGGAAGACATTACTCTACTTTCTCTTCATAGCTTTACATAGCAAATTGTTGATTGCTGCTATATGCTGCTTTATTCATGTTATTATCATGAAGACATTTCTCTATATCATTGTCAAAAGAATTGTCATAATGATAACTGATTTGTATTGGCAAATATGTAATATATTTTCCTCCCACTGTTTTTGATATGTAACTCACCAGTCGGAAGAAAGAGAGTTTTCTTAGATTTAGTGGGAAATTGAGTTGGAGAACTCCCAAATTGGACCACATGAAAGCACAAAGCAAATCCTTGTAGCTACCATACCTTGTGTAAAAGTTATTTTTTTTAAAGCCCTAGAGTGTATCATTATGACTAATTTATGGCTACGCAAATCCTGTTGCTTTTTTTATAGCATCGAATTGTTGCATGTTTAAATACTATATGTGCTGGGGTGCCAAAAGGCATTTCCTTTTGCCTGTAGGTATAACCTACAATTTTCTTTCTTGTCTCCATAACTGGCAACATAATGGTGGTGATGCTCCCCGTTTCAGCTCTGTGTATCTCTAAGCGTGCAGCTGCCGCCGCCCTGCAAGCTCCAAATAATCCTACATTCTGGCAGAGCACTATAGCCTAAAATAATAGGCAGCACATTATCTTAGCTAAGAACATATTTCCTGTTTGTCAAGGGCAATTTGGCAATAGGCTTGATGTTTAAGGACTCATAATCATTCGAATAGCATCAGCTAAACAACCTTTCACGAATGTGCAATATGCACACACACAGACACACAGACACATACACACACATACACAAACATACACTCTGCTGCACACAGCGTGGTCTGTGATTGATTAGCACAGTGGCACTGGTACAATAGCTCCGAGGGGGTGCAATCCTTAAATAGGAGGTTTGAACAAAGAGCAAGGCAAGCCAAGAATTCTGATCAGCTGCAAGAAAACTGTTCTGGATGATGTTCAAGTACGAACACACAATCCTCAGAAGTAAAAAAAAAAGTAACTTCTTTTTTTAGCTTCCTCAGCTTGTAGTATCTCACCTGGAAATGTCTTTATGGCTAGAATTTGTGGTTGGGATATGTTTTTTGCAATATGCCATACTTAATAAAATGTATTATTTAATACAAACTAATTCATGTCAAAAGAGCTATTCAAAGAATTACAAAAAAGTAGAAATAACAAATGCAAACAGTATTTGGATTTGGAATTCCTCATTGTTTATCAAAAATGAACCAAGAGATTTTGTTTTTGTTTTGTTTTCTATGAAGAATCAGGATTATGAAGTCAGAAGATAAATCACAAGTGTTTGATATTCTCAGTATAAAAGTTAATAACGATGGAGTTATTCTATCAAATAACAAGTGAAACCTTAACTTAATGATGGCGGAGCAGCAAGAGTCTTGCTCAGACAGTCCAAAACACAACAAATTGACTTATTAGTACCAACCCATCAAACCAATCAGGAAACAGTATCAATTTAAGACCAGTTCTAAGTTTTGAGTATTGAATATGTGTTGGGATTTTATAGGAAAACTCAGATTCAAATGTGATGTTTCCTGAACATTTACTCTGGTTTGGTGTATAACAGTAGAGTACTATGTTGAGTAATGTTTAAAGGTGGTGTCACACTATTGCGTATCGTACTAGCGTATGCGGACGTATGAAAAATATCACTCATACGCCGGTATACGGTGACAGACGCTAGGGGTACGTTAGGCATAGGTTGTATACGTTTCAAGCACGGTCGCATACGGTCGCATACGCTGGCATACGGCGAGGCAGAAAAGTTTTTT
This sequence comes from Leptoclinus maculatus, assembly GCA_032191485.1. Classification (NCBI taxonomy): domain Eukaryota; kingdom Metazoa; phylum Chordata; class Actinopteri; order Perciformes; family Stichaeidae; genus Leptoclinus; species Leptoclinus maculatus. The sequence goes on from JAVDOI010000011.1 coordinate 7,385,196, forward strand.
TAAGCATGCTTAAAAAAGTTGTGCGTGTGCGGACGTATGGTTTATACGCTAAGCATACGATCGGCATACGCTGAATACGCGAGAGTATACGCAATAGTGTGACACCACCTTTAACATTTTGTTTGTATCAAGTACACGCACAACAATACACATGTGTGAGCACATGGACGGCATGATTCACATCCAGTTAATAGGATTCATGCGCGGTAATGTATCAAGAAATGCAGTAATCTGCTAATAAAGGCAGGGAAGAACAAGACCAGCAAGTTAAAATAGATGTAAAGAATACACAATTTAAAATATCTTCAAAATTAGCTTTCCAGATGTTTTATGAGGAAATAAATGCATTGAGCATGTTTGTTGGACCTCAAGGACACATGCAATGTATTTTAGTGAGGAACACTGATTGTAAACATAACTATTGTGTGTTTACAAGAAAACACCACAGGGGACCTTTAAATATTGTCCGGTCTCCGTTCACTAACACTATGACTATCATAAATCTTTTTTTTTTTCACATTTTCTGGGGGGAAATATTACCCACTGTCCCACTGAATAGTGACACATTTATTGAAACGACAGACGGCATCATTTTGTTTTCAATCCAAAGCTCTAACACATGTTCTATTTCTTCAGACAATCCAACAAAGCAACCTTCATCAGTTGATGTTGGAACAACCACAACAATTTAAAGAGCCATTATTGTAAAAAGCTGGCATGAACACAGCCTTAACTGTCAAAGACCTGCAATCTCCGTTATATGATTCATATTTGGAATAATTTGACATGTAATGCATATTTCTAAATCTATATTGTGCCGTACATTCCTTGGAAAAAGTGCAAGGTGACTTGTATGATTTCACAGAAAACTGCTTGGACAAGTGGAAAATCACATGTCTTCTCCCAGCGACTCCCTCTCCTCCCCTCAGTCATCCACCATTAGGCTTGCGCAGTAGCAAAACCTGTTGGCAGTCTAAGCCATGCTGCTACCTGCTGAAATGTAACTAAGACAAAGCTCCTTTATCTGCCCTGCTAGTCTGCTGTCCTCAGCACACAATTTACGATTCAGTCATTTAACAGATGCTCTTATCCAGACAGAGATATAATGAGTGCATTCAAATATAGAGGTGGCTGAGACAGCCTCATATTTCCACTGTGTCCTCACAGCGTGGTCAGATGTGAAGGTTGTAGGGCACTGGTGGTGGAGGTCACATGAGACCTGTGTGGATGGCAGACTGTACTTACTTTATGACTCCTACTTTGGATTTTTTTTCCCCCTCACTCTCGTTCTTACTGGATTTCTCATTTCCTATGTTTTTTCTACCTGCATGCTGCATCACATTTTGAAGGTGAATCCCATAAATACTGAAATTACTTTGGAGGATAAATTACTTAGGATGGCCTGATTACCATTGAATCGCAAGCTTCATTTTGCATCGCTAATGTCTACCACTGGAAATTCCTATAGCAACTTCATACATTCTGACAAGGCTAAAAGTCCTTTATATATTGGACTGAAACAAAGGACAAATGAAGAGACTGAGAAATGTGCTGATTTCCTTAATCCCTTGGAAATATATATCATTTTTGGATTTGTTACCCACGTCTCACATTTCAAATTCCGTCTCAATTTTTATCTCAGAAAACAGGCCTGGGAAATTAATCTCCTGAAGACTCTTGACAGGGTCATGTCCAGACCCACAGACATTCCCAGCAGGTACCCACTCTGTGCCTGTATGCAACTGTGTGCGTAGTGTATGTGTGTGCATGTACAGTTTGTGTCTTTAAATATGTATGAATGTGTTAACCACGGTTAGTTTTCACTACAACCTTTCACAGTTCAATCAGGAGAGACTTGTTTTATAATTTAACAATGATGTATTATACATGCATCAAATATGAAAAGTGCAGTCTTTGGCGATTGGACTCCATGCTGAGGTCCAACAGGCCTAATCCCTCCTGGAGTCCAGACACTGGTGGTGGTGGTGGTGAAAGGAGTGCTGCCATCTGATGATGAATCAGGAGCATGACTGTGATGCTGACTGGAGGTGACTGGGGTGGAGGAGGGTCGCATCTGCTTCGCTGAAATGACAACTGACAGCAGCAGAGAGGAGGACACTTTTAAAGTTTGACAGCAACGATATGATTGGCTTCCGGAACCGGTGTGCAGAATCTGGTTGGTTACTTAAAAAGTGCACGCCCCCAATCAGCTGATAGAGTAATTACAAGGAGAGGAGAGACAGAGATTATGCATGCGTGTCTACCTGACTGAACTTGCGCTTGAGCTACATTTAGTGTATTTCAGTTCACTCTGCTTTTACCTTAACCTCACCTTTTAATTGTCCTGGTGGAAGTTGCACTAATGACAAAAAAAATGGCCAGTTTAATATAATCAATACGGTGATGCAGTAAATTTAGTTAATTAAAAGAAGAATCAATATGTAAATAAACTCACAGATTTTCCTAATGTAATCTGGTGGCTTTTCACTGACAGTTGTTTTCGTTAGGTTTGATGGTACAAACTCTCTTCTAATGACCCTCACTGGTTGAGCAATGATTACAATGTAATGTTTTTAAGGTTAGCCCTAATTGAAGCAGTTGCCAACATGAACAATTACCAAGGCAATCTTCTGAATGAAGCTCAGACACATTGCAAATGTGTGACAATATGTGACTGGTGGCTACAAAGACAAGATTCGGCATTGTCTCACATTTATATATTCTCAGCCTTCCTGCTACCAATGCGCACATCCATGATGACATGTCAACAAGCGCCCACACATGACACGCATACCATCCTGTGTGGGCGTGTTGAGAGTGTCAGAAGAAGAATATCCAGCTACCCCCACCCTACCAACACACCACACTTGATCCATACCCTTGAGCGACGGTGTCCTCATGATTCAAGCAAACAATAAAGTTTGTTAACAATTAGTAAAGAGGTACTATATCACAGTGTAACATGTGTTAATGTAGCTATGTCACTTCCTATTTTATCTTGAGAACAAGGCTTAGGAGCCCTCATTATTTAGAATTACTAGCACATCTTTTGGTGAAATTAAAATGTGAGTAGGTGTGGCATTTTGTTTGTTCTAACAATAACAACAACCCCCCCCCAAAAATGTGTTAAATCCAGAAAATCTTTCTAAAATATTGTTAATGCACCGATATGGATGAACAACCTCATCAGCCCCTGATGGATTATGGCTATTTTGTCATCTTGTGAAGATAATTTTTAATTTTTTTCCCCTTTGAAATGTTGTAACATATTTTATAGTAATGAGCAATTAATCTTGTGGAAATAACTCAGTAAAAATCATCAAAATATCTGACTTTGAGATACAGATAAAGTCAAAGCAGCGTGACCGGTCCTGTCCCTCCTTGCCCGTCGTCAGTCAATCAAGACTTTATAACCAGAGAGATTTTATAATTTATTTACAGGAAATTGAGCAAATGCAAGTCACAAGTGCTGTTTGATTGGTTTTGGGCCAAGCCCTCCCAACCCACACACACCACCCCACACCCCCTACACACAGCCTCTCCACAGGCATGCCAGTACTGAGCGGTGCTTTCACCATACAGAGTAAAGGAGGGCCAAGCAGCAACTAGCGTAGCGGGGGCACAACCTGTCAGGGAGCTGCGCTGCCAAGCCTCAAACACATTTGGAGGTAGCCTTGACTGAAAGTGACTTTCAAAGTTTATCTTAATATAGCAAAGACCCATATCCGGATGAACTGTTCTCAAAAGAGCAGTTAAAGGTTTCTCTGAGGCAGTTTCTTCTTTCATCTGTTCGGTTACATGCAGGTGTAAATTCCAAAATGAAATAAAGTAAATGTTAGCTCATATGATCTAAAACAGGTGTGAAATACATCGATCTAGATACATATTTGTACGGTGTTGGTATTAGAGTGTAATATAGCAGCTTATGCAACTCAAACAATAGATTGTATACAGTATTAAAGGTTTACAGCCACGCTAGCAGCTTTGTGAGGCTATACTTAGGTACACTGAGCTAAATGCTAACATGCTCTCAACGACTATGCTAACATGCTGATGGTTAGCATGTTTATCGAAATGTTCACCAGCTTTGTTTGGCATGTGAGCATGGTAACATTTTGCTAATAAGCACTGAACACAAAGTGCACCTGAGGCTCATGGGACTGGCATTACTTTTACAGGTGATCCATCCAATAGTAGTCCAATAGTAGAGACATTTCACTCAAAATCCCAAATATCATATGCATAATGCTGTTAGAGGAAAAGTTAAGGGATCAAAGTTGTATGGATACATTGTCTGGGAACCATAAATGTCCATCTTGAAGATCTTTAGATACTTCAGGAAAAAAAATGTACCTGTTGATGGCACTGGATAAAACATCTGTAAATCACCAAAGTAATTAGGATTCATCCTCTGGCAATAATGAATTTCCGTGCAAAATACCCTGGCAATCCATCCAATGCTTTTGGAGATATTTCCCTAAAAAAGAAAATCTGTCAATCTCATGCTAGTGCTACGAGACAAGACAGGGGATCACCAAAGGCAGGATTCATCCTCTGGGGAAGAATGAATGATAATGAACGTTTTTATGGTGTGTTCAATCCAATTTGTTCTTAATATTGCTATCTACAGTATGCCTCCATGGATGTCCTACACTACCTCTGCAGTTCATCAAGTGTGCAAATTACTGAATTTGTGATGTCTTTTTCTCTTTCCCAGTGGCCTCACCCAGAGAATGTTTAGAGAGTCTATCTGATTTCCCTTGGAATTGCAATGGCCAGAACACTACCAAGTCATCAATCAACCTCAATTCGTTGGAGGTTTGATTGAATTTCATCATTTCCTTCAGTCTGAGAGGTTCTGGAGGTCGATAAACCAGATATGTGTGCGACAGCGTTAGTCAAATGAGTGGTACACGAATGATATAAAAGGAAGAACATGAACTCAAATCTTTTATTTCCTCCACTTTGTGTACTATCGTCTCAGGATGTAATTTGTATGAACCTATCTACACTTGTCTTGTTCTTAATGTTACGGAAGAACAAGAAAAACAATAAATGTTTAACAGAATGAAAATACAGAACAACATCTCTAAATGCTTCGAGTGAAATGAAAATGTCCACAATTACATAGTGTTTCACAGATGTGTTTTGAATATCAATATATCAACATGACGTGTAAATACAAGCAATGTCTCTAAAAAAAATCACAGCAGAATATATTTTCAACTCATAACCAACTTGCAGCTAGCAATAAAATAAACGGGACGATGTTGCATTTATAATTTGATTTACTACTCAGACGATTCCACTAATGTTCTCACCTTCCACTCAAACAGAATGGAGGTGTTGGTGAATATTGTCTTAATTTTTCAGTGTCGCCCTTGCCTTTATGTACAATAACACTAAACACATTGTGGGTTATTGTGTTGGCGATAGAGATGTTTTGTATGCAATAGCGAATTTTACTCTTCCCTAGTGTCAGTGAACTTTGATTGTGCGCCATAAGACTAACGTGTGGAAAGAGCAAACTAAAATCGTATTAATAGAAACGTAATCTCCTCTTTCATTTCTAATTTTTCACCGTCACATCAGAGCAATGTCGCACACATCATCCTCTTAATTAGCTGTCAAAGTATGGCCGAGAGGAGTTCCAGAAAAGATGCTTCCCTCGACGCAGGACAACAGAGAAAATAGGAAGGGTGGTTTCTAGGATGTTTCACCAGTGTTTTACTTTATAGTCTCTTTTAAGGCCACAATCTTCTTGGATACTAGCTGTATATATCCTAAATGGAATTGGAAGAGGCAAAAAGGTGAGGACACAAATACATCATACTGTGACAGATGTCTGGTCATGTCCTAGTGCCGATAGTCTCTTCTTCCGTTATTAGTTGTTCCTGCAGCCATGCTAAAGCACACAAACAGGTAAGTACCTAAATATCTGGATTTTTAATATTATGATAAGAGGAACTTAAAACAGTGGCAGATGTAAGGTTCTTAATTTGAAAGGTGCTTTACAGACATGTCACTAACAAACAAGTAATTATACATATTTCATCAAATTAGCCAATGTGTATAAGACAAAGTGCTCTGGTTTGCATATATCAATTTAGTTTCTCTCCGGATTATTTTATTGTTATTTCTAGTTCCAGATACTGCAGTTGTCAATCAACTTCCATGCATTAGTGTATGAGCACAAAATTCAAGATATACTGCTCTTTAAAGATTCCAAATTAGACTCTTATCTGGGCACCTTGGATCATATTGCGAAAGTGTTTCAATGGATATGACACCCAACAGCCCCATTCCTGTGGTTTTAATCCTGAATATGAATGTATTTATATATGAAACTATAAGTGCTACAAAGGGTTCTACCTTCAATGATGAGCCAGTATTTGTAAGATTTAGAATAATACATAGTCCTTTTTTCATGTCATAATTTCAGACTATGACAAATGAGAATTCAAAAAATAGTGCATATGGGTAGCACTGTCGTATCAAATAGCCATGACATAATAGTTTAAAATAGTATATCTTTTTTAATCCCAAATGTTTATCATTTGAATAAGTAGAAAATGCAACAAGAATAGGTCAGTTGATCACTTGATTTATGTGTGTGGTAAGGGTGCACAACATCATACATGCATACATTCAACATGTTCCAGGGGCCTGAATGTCTCTGTATCTAAGCAGTTTTTTGTACCTAACAATGTAGAATTGAGTGCAGGTGTTATAATTCACATGTCTGAAGAGTCTCTCCATTACCAGGTTCAGCCCATTTTTTTTCTGCCTCATTTCCAGCCTGATTGGAGTTTGGGCGCAGCAGAGGCCAGGCTCCAATTCTCCCTCATAATTAATTAGTGTCAGAATTAGTAATGAGGCTAACCTTCTTTTTTACACAAAGCAGGAATATGTGTCCCTCTTTTTTTGTGGTGTTTGCATAGTTTGTGTATTTCTGTGTGTGTGTGCGCACAAGTTGAAAGTGTTTTGTGCTGAGTGCTTGTGCATAATTTTTTGTTTCATCAGTAATTGTTGCTAATGAGATGTCTAGCACTTTATGTGCCATTGGATTGAGCACGTCTCTACATTCTATTCTGAAGTTTTCTTTTCAGTGCCTTTACACCTTGGTATACACCCTCGCTGTGCAACAAACACCTTCCCTGTTAAATATTAAAGCAGTATACCAGAGATTTGTCTTGGTTAATACAATAGCTATTGCCCACCTTTATCTGATGGAAATGTTGCTGGAGGAGAAGGCAAGAGAGGCAAAAAACGTCACAGAAGAGTTTTAGCTACAGTTAGCTTTCTATATAGTGAAATTATTGTCTTCTAGCATTGAGCTGCCATTTTTGAGTTTATTACACATTAGTGCCTGGGCTGAAGGAACATTTTTCTTGTTATAGCAATCCTTAATTGGGCAAAAGGTAAATAGCTAACTAGATATTTGATTGACATGGAAGCAATTTCCGCTGTGTTCCCGATTAGCATTTAACTGTAAAACAAATACTGTAAGTCATGTTTGATTCTATACTAGAGAAGCTTTGAGCTTTGCAATTTGATCTGAAATCATGCAACGCTTATTATTACCATCAGTCTGTACATTTAATCAGAACTGTGCATGTTTTGGTAATCTGAATTGAAAATGTTCAGTGAGCGACAATATTGGCACTCACGATATGATGGAGAAAATATGTATGTATTTTTAAATGTCTGGAACACTATTGAAGGATAGAACACGTGAATCTGAAGGTTAATGCCACCACATATGTGTGGCATGCAGAGGAGCTAATATATCATAATACAGTCGATTGTAAGAAACATTTCAATAGATACATATAGCCTGACTTCAAGGTTATAGCCTTTTGGGGCTTAGAAATTAAATATGTATTCTAAATAAGGTTACAAGTTTAATTGAAATATGACGAATAAATAATCAACAAGTTTAGTTGAATATTGGTATTGAAATATGACAAACAACTCATATATCACCTGTTCCAGAAAGTTCTGTACGTATAAAACACAGGAACCAATTATATTGATGCTCCAATGCTGGCACATTCCTCCAGTGAACTACGGCTTATAAGACAGTAATGTGATCTGCAATTGGCAACGATATTTTGCTAATTGATACTCAACTAGGGCAAAATATGCTTCAAGAGAATTGTTTGTGAAGCCCCTTGCTTTGTGTCAGCTGTCAACACTGAATTCAGTATCAAATCTTCTCATCGAATCCAAACCCTTTTGGATCTCTTACCAAATCTCTTTAAGTTCTGCTTTTAAAACAAAGCCTTAAATAATACCAAAAGATTGACTTTCCCAGAACTAAAACAGTAGTTTTCCCAGATACATTACTTATTAGCTATTTATTTTAATGACACAACTGCTTTTTTTCTGCTTTTTTTAAATTGCTCTGTGCTTTGCCATGGTAGAATGAGGAGAAGTAAATTATACATTTCTTAGACTAGGAGCTTAATGAATCCGGGAATTTTACCAACATAGAAGCAAATCCACATTGAAACTGCCGTAACTATATTTTCAATATTCAAACGTGAATTTATCGTAAGAGGATTTATGCAGAAGCTGCACTACAGCTACAGATAAATTGAGAGTGACATATCATTTGCTGTATGGAGGTAGAAATACCACTCAGTGTGTAATGAGAAGAAATGTGGACATATCAATATTTTCAAAACATTTCCAAACAAAACAGTGTCAAAAACCTTCATCCCATCATTTCAATTCAGTGGCACTTTGTAGAGATATTGCTTATGCCTGTTTGCTGTGTGTTGTGGCATATTGACACAGTGATATTGGCCGATGACACACGGAAGGGACTGCATGTAATTGTACACTAATTACTCTTCACTAGCTTGTGGAGAGGAAGTCGATTCAATCACATCCTTGGTATTTTCATTTGAATATATATTCATCCCTACTCAGAATATATATTCGTGGAATATAGATATGGAAGAGACATATCTTAATGGAAATGCTATTTAATGATTGATATATAACACTGGTGGAATATTCAGTCACATATTAGGGTTAATGAAAATGGACAGTAGGGTGGGTGTAAGAGGTAATCGTGACAGCTTATTTTGATATGAAATATCGGAAAGTTGTGAATATCCAGACTGGTGTCACTCCACAAGTGAGGACATCACCTCCCTATGCCAAAGCCACATCACTGTCTCGAATTCTAAATTCTAATTTTACTAGTCATTAGAGTATTCATTCAGTATAAGTTATCTGTATACTGAATAAAACACGACGCAGAAATGAATTCTCGAAATGTTCAGAGGAATAGTCAATAAACCCCCAACATACTGGGGGTTGACACAATTGTGGGGTACTGGGTACAAGAAAATAATAAAACCTGCGATGATGATAGTGCAACACTTCACTTTTCCAGTGTAAAATACAAACCACAAAATAAGAAAACAGCCAAATCAGAATCTCAAATAAAACTATAAAGCTGTACAAAACCAAAAATACAAACCACCCAATAGACAAAAACAATTATGGAAATAAATAATAATCAAATAAAACTAAACAGTGGCAGATTAACTGTACTTTTGTTCACTTTAAACCAATCAAAAATACTAAAACTAATTAAATAAAAACTAATACAACTTTTAAAATAAATCCCATGACCCATAAAATACATAAAAACAAAACATCAAAAACAAACTTTCTTTAAAAAGTTTCTTTAAAGTAGGCACCTTCCTTGTTGCCTGACAGCAACGTCGTCCTTGGAAGGAAGGTTGCCTCAAAAATGTATTTTTCCCTGTATATATGAGTCTCTTGTGTGTTTATAAGCATATTTTGAACACAGACTCCATTCACTATCGTACGGTATTTAAAATGGAAATGTCGGGTCATAACACTCAACTTATTGACGTTACACTATACTCATAAGAATCAGTATTGTAAGAAGAAGTCACATATGTACACAAATAGCTGAGTCAATCAATAACCCATATAATAGCATCAACTCAGATGAAAATGTGATAATTACCGGTCAGACTTCAGCTTAGATATTGTGTGTCTGTAATTGGCTTCTCTCCAGCAACACTGAGGAACACTGAGCGCATATCTAGAGTGATGCAATTAACGTAATGACTGTATCTCATACGACTCTCTGAGAACAAATGCCTCTGTTCTTCTTAGCATATAATACATTTACAAGGAAATGAGGCAGATTACCAGTTGGTGACATCTGAGGCATTAAATCATGGTTCATGAGTTTTTTGTGTATCTGGCACGAATAGTGTGTTTTACTCATATGCAGCTAACTACTAACGTGTAGTCCAATATGTGCAAATTCAACTACTTTCTTTATTTCCTTATTACTTACTTTTTTTTTTGCTGTGGAGCAGTGTCTCATCAGTTTGTTTATGTTTGACCTCCTGCCACCAGTGCAGCTAAAAGCACATACACTGACTTTGTTGTTGTCTCTCTTAACTCTTGCATGTTTTCTGACAATGCTCATGTGCCATCTTACAATGAAAGAAACACCAGAGAATAAAGAAAAGAATTTACTCCACCTAAGATCACAACTGACGTTTGGATTCCAGATACATATTTAACACTATGATGCAGTTGGCTGAGGCCTGCAAGCCCCAGAGCAACGGGCCTCATGCAAGAACCACTTGCAGAAACAGCTACATTATTAAGTGGCTGGTACGAGTGATTTAGGAGAATTTGACACATCACCAATTTTCTGGTACAATTAGTCTGTATCCAAGTCTAGGTTTTTCACTAATGGATTTTTAGTTATTTCATTACTTTGCAGCAATTTTGAGTTTGATGATCCTATATGAATTACACTTCATTGTCATGTTGATATCCTGTTAGACCCCGCAATTTTTAGCACCTACGCAAATTCGCTTCCTTTCTCCGCACCGGAGATTGTCACTTGGGCAGGACGCATAGCTGTAAATGGTATAATTGGGGCATTAATTACACTTATTCACAAATCTCATGAGCGTACTCTCATTTATGCGCAGGTGGCATTCATCATGTTTACACGCGGTTATCTGAAGTTAAGAGCGTTTGCTGTTCTTGGACGAGGTCCAATGCTCTTGATTGACTGGTCAGTCAAGGCTTTTGTTTGAGACCTAAATAAATAGATGTGGCTGAAAATGGAGGACACAATGTTCCTCCACAGGGTTACTGGCCTCAGTCTGCATAATAAGGTGAGGACTTGAACGAGCCGAGAGGGCCTCTGTATTGAACTGTTACTCCTCCACAGAATCAGAAGCCAAAATGTGAAGGCGTTCAGGCAACTGGTAGGATTCCCTTGCATGCCTCCCTTTGGAGTTGCACCAGGCACAGCACAATTGGGGTTCCAGTAGTAAGAGTAAGAGAAATTTGCAGTGAAAAAGGACACCTGGCTGCTCTGCTCGCACCTTGACACGGATAAGGGGATGGATGTGTATTTGCAACTACCCAGTTAATCATCAAGGTAATAAAGAGATCACTGTTAAGACTACAGTCATAGCTAGTTAGTTATTACTTGACATACTGGCTTCACAGGAAGGAAACTTTGCCAAGGCAAACACCAGAGAACAATGCAACCGTTCAGTCCCGGATCCACTGTGGACGATATTATACAAAGATCTAGATGATGAAACCAGCTGTGCTAACAGATGTTCATGTGGAATCCTGCTTTTCATTAAGGGTGGAGGATTACAGTATGGTGGAACCAGAGGGAATCTGTTTGTACGTGAAGATAATTTGTGTATCCTCCTGGCCTGCTCCTCTAAGCCTGAGTTGTCTTTAACGCTTAATGAATTCCATCAGCTTAATTAGTCAATGATTAATAATTAGTGAAAATGTATATCCTAAATTACAACGACACTTAGCCAGTCCATGTCCGGTTAATTGTTACACAGTATATGAGTGTTGTGTGGTGTTACTTCATACAAGGGCTGGTGTTCTAATTTTTGCAAAAATCTTTTTTTTCTTATTTTAAATGTCAAACAGTAGGGGTTTTGTCCTTAACATTTTAGGGAAAGCTGACATTTTGAAAACAAGAGTTTCTAAACAGACTGCAATAACTTCTACTTACTGGTGCATAACATTAATATCAGAAGGTGAAGCAGTTTTTAGGCAAATACTGGATTTAATAAATACACACATTTTCATACATTAACAGTTACTTGCAGAATGTCTATAGTGTGATTTCTTAATATGTAGAGTTGTTGGTATGAATGCATTTACATGGTTTCACCTGAACCATAATACAAATATTGCTTGCCATTATATTGAATTGTGCTTATTTGTTGTACTACTAATCTACATATTTACTGGTGTGTACGTGTAGATCAGAGGGACTAAAAATAGCTCCATCTGGGCTAAAAGGGTTAACCCCATTCTTTAAATCTGGCAGACAAAAACATGCATCCAGACAGGAATCTACAGACACGAGACGGATGAACAGAGGCTATTCCCAAGGTGTGTTGTTTACTTGAGGTTGAGCTGCAGCAGCTGAGCTTTGTTCATAAAATTACTCAAAATAACCAATTATCCATCTTTGGCAGTGTATAGGAACACTCCACAAACCCCAGAGGATGTCTGTAGTCCTGACACTGACAGAAACAACTCATGTCACACAGTCTAAATCGAGCTTTTCACATCCTTCCCTTTTACTTTTCATTTTCTGTGTTCTCTCTGATTTGGTCTATGTGTCTTTATTTGTGTCTGCTTCTACATTTGTCAGTCTGTTTTTATATCTGCAGGTCTGTCAAATCAAAGAAAAGTATTGTATGAGCATTGGCTCGAACAGATGGGAGACTTGGAGCATAGGCATCCAATGGTAATACAGTACAATACAACAATAACATGGTACAACTTTTGAGGTGTGGAATACAGTCATTTCAAGATGAATAGAAAAGTTGTGCTTGAATGAACCCTTGGGTATAATCATTGTACTGCCAGCGCTCTGTTTAATGTTTTTGATTTTACATGTGACTAGCTGAGATAGTAATTCATCATGTTCAGTTGAAGGATGGCTGGGCACTAGCATGGGGGCGGATCAAACACTTATTAAGATACGCATGGGCAGCTGTACGGCTGTTTATGTGAGAGTGTGCCAGACAGAACGGGAGGGAATCTGTTTACAAATGTGCTGGCAATCTGTAACCACAAGTATAGTCATTAAAATAAGAGAACTGTAACAAAAGTTCAGAATCCATGCAGGGTATTGTGTAAAATGTATAGAAAATGTCTTAATATTGAGCATTAAAATTAAGTATGGCAGCAATATACATCAAAACATCGATTCAACTATAGCATTGTGTAATACATGCTCAAAAACACTTGCTATGTATTAGGGTTTTAGTTTCCCTAAACAAACTGTCAATGTAATGTAATTGGCACTTAAGTGGATAATTAAGTGGCCCTGGTGTATACAACTAACATAATAGTACTGATACTATTGACAGTGTTTTTAATTTCTTAAATAATGGTCCGCCGAATCAGAATATGTTAACGCAAGTATAAAAATCTGCATAAATATTCTAATTAATAATATTAACATTAATAATACCATATCAGTGACTAAAGGTTATGTAGACACAAGGGATGATAACAAATCTCCAATCCCTTCATTTTATTATTTATTGAATTTGACTAAATTAAGAGAAAAACCTTTGGTCTGGAGGTTTGTATTTGATTAGATTTCTTACAGACTCTGTTGGTTTAGATTGTCTAATAATGTAATTGAGATGGGGCACAAAAATGTAAAACCTAAAATGATTTAGCAGTTAACATATAATGAATTGCATGAAGGTCATAACGAAGTCAAATTCTCTCTACTTACAGCTCCTCTCATGTGAGAATTTGAAGCATTTCTTTGTTTCGTTTAATAGTAGATACAACTTTTGCCGATAACGTTTGTTGAACAAAATAAGCTATCTAAAGACCTACCTTTAGGCTCTAAAAAAATAACGTTGGGAATTTCTTACATTTTTTAGAATAATCCTCTGGTAAATCTGGTGATTGTGAAAATCATCAGAACAAAAATCGTCCAAGTTAAAACATATACAGATCAATTAGCATGTTCTTCCTGACAACGTGTCTTCTAAGGTGGGAAGGTAATATTTGGAGAAGCAAAGGCATTTTCTTTCAGTATGGTGATTTATGCAAGCCGTGGGAAATAGCCTAAAAGGCATTTCTAATGGCAGTGGGGTATTTCTTATAAAGATAAAAAAAGAAGAATCCTGACAATATAAGTGAAACATTTTTTTTTTGTCATATCCAGCAAGCCGTGCGAGAATATCATATCAATTCACAAACTTCACTTCTAGTACTCCCTGTTGAATTTGTAAGGTGGCATCACATTTTCCAGTCTACATATCAAGCAAATGTGATGGATGGCCCTGGAGAGGGAGGTGGGGGAATTAAGAGAAACAGAGACATACAGCATGTTGAAATTAAGATGAAAATTGGGACGAAAAGCAGAAATGGGCTAGGTGGATTGGACATGGTGGTGATAGAATTCCACTGGGCAACCTTCTAATTAGTTCTGCTAGCCCGAGGCAGTGCATTGCCAGTGGCCTTGTAGCATACAGAGCTCCTGCAAGGCCTCTAATAGAATGATTGACCGCTCCGGCAAAGAAACTGATGATGGCTATCATAAGCATAGCACTTGCATTTAATTACCCTGGGGTTTACAATGCATGATAAATACCCACACGCATGAAGATCGATAATTGGCATTCACAGTTTGGAATATTAACCATCAGGACCTCCTTGTGAGCTTTTGCATGAGTCACTATCACTAGCACACGGATTTCGGGCATCTAGAAATACGGTATGAAAATGTATGCTCCACTATGAATCAATCTGTGTGTTTCACCTGCCTCTTTCCGAGCATTCATCTCTCACAAAATGCCATGGTATGCAATACAATGTTTGAATTGGTGGTTTCACAATATAACAGAAATGGACAGTTTTTGTTCTGTTTTGTTCCATAGGCTTCTGAGTGATCATTTCATTTCACTACAGGAAAGAAAACAGGAGTGTGACTACAACTAACTTCCTTTGAGCTGCTCCTTAATTGGCCAGCAAGGGAAATCTGCCATTGAAATGGTGTCACAGTGAATGTATTAGCACACATTTTTTTCCCAGTAAGCGAGTGGTAAGGGCAACTTAGGGGCCAGCATTAGCAGCATCTTTAAAAATTGACTTCTATTTGCTACAGGAAGGATTCGTCAGTTAAATGGATGGCAACATTTCTAGAAGGTGAAAGAGTATCATGCCTCACTATGCTTAACATCTAATTATCACAGGATAAGTATCAAGGACAATGATATAATGAACGTAGTGGTATGATGAGTGGTGAAAATGTTCTTCCTGTCACTGGTTTCTTCTTCTTGTCAGCCAATAACAGAATTAGATTATCAGAGCAGAAATAAAATGGGACAATGCCTTGATCGTAAGCACAATCAGAGAGGCCAGCCTTAGTGTCGCTTATCGTTAATGTGAATCTCACAAACGTGTGGCAAATGTCAAAATAAGTTGCTTTAATTATCCAAATGATGTGAATACATCCACAGTCACTCCAGACTGTTCCTCTCAATATGATATGGCCTCATTAATTCAGATTATATTCACACCTCTCAGGGTTGTTATCACACGTTTTATTTTTACGTTTTGTGTGACAGGTCACACAAATGCACAAGACATCTCCAAGGGATTAAACATGGAACTGTGCAGGCGTTGAGCACAGCATCTTTTTTTTTGATATATTGCTAGAGGTGTTGATTGTTCTTAGCTGGTTCTTACAGAACCGGTGGAGCAACAGCAAGTTACAATTTGCTTTCACAATTCAAAGTTATTCCTTGATCTCAATATTACCATGAATGTTCAATGACTCACTGTCTGTGACGGTTGTAAGATAATTAATACATTTGCTCATTCATTAAGCTTATAAACACCTGTTTGTTTATGTGTGGTGTAAATGGAAAATGCAGCATTTCAGTGGACTTTTTTATAGTTACTCTGCCATCGTCAAGTTGCTGCCAACCAAGCCTGGTTCTAATGAAGATGTCCCCAGTCATCAGTGAGTTTGCTAATACTTGTCAAACACTAAAAAAGACTCCGCTCTCTACTTGGCAGGACACAACCTCTCAGCTGAGCGCACACACACACACACACACACATTCATATAGAGCACGTTGGGGCCGTACCGATACAGAAAGACGTGTCTCTATATCATCATGCTCGTATTGTTTTAAGAAAAGGCTAGTGGTCGTAAAATGTACATGCATAGCGAATCGCAAAACATGCGAATCAAAATTATTTTATTAGAATCAAAAATGTATTAGCTATACCAAAGTAGCCAGCTGTGATTAAATGAGTAGCCTATAGTCGGCTGTTTGGCCACAGTCAGTGTTACGTTAATATGTGCTCCCTATCGAGATGTGCTACTTAGCGTTCTGGACATGCGCATATGGAAAGCTTGCAGATGCGCTGTTTAATGAGGGCACTGAGGCAATGGGGAGGGGTTTAAAGATGTGATTGTGCCAGCAATGGGCCAATCTAACTTTTAAAAAAATAAAAAATAAAGACAGTTGTGTCGGCCCAAAAGGCACGTCGGCCCACCAGGAAAGTGCCTGGTCTGCCAGATTGCCAGTCCTCCCCTGAGTAGACCCGATCCAATATGCGGTTGACCTGAAAAGACCCTAATAGAGAGAGACCACCAACACAGGCAGCAGCATGATGTGATATCAATTAACAAGCAGCCACTATGCAAAAATGCAGCATAATAGTTGTAAAAATAAACGTGAATGTGAAGTAAAAGTAGAAACTAATTCCACAAATTACGTTTTCATGATTCAAAGAGGATTTATAGAAGTAATTAAAAAACCCTATTTCCACTTCCTGCACAAACAGTCTGTAGACAACTGGGCGACAGATGGCAATAATTTTCAATCCAATGTAATATCTTTTAGGTTAGATTCAAAGATGGGATTCACAGCAAGATAGTATTACATTGACTGCACATTTACAGACCTGAGACCTGTGGCAGTACAACAAGACCCAACCTGAATGAGTGTTTTAAGGACCCAGTCTGACTATGGTTCCTTAGACCCAAGTGGACCCAAGAAGAAAGGGCAGCACCCACAAATAGGGCAGCAATCAAAAAGCTACAGTGACGTTTTTACTTTAATGCAAGTTGGTAAAATGTTGATATGATTTGGCATTTTCACCTGCAACATCCTTTTTAATGAATATTTGAAATACATGAGGAAAAGACATGCACACCATACACACAGACAGATGCTCACACATGGCTTTTAATGGCATGTCTCATTGGCACACCACATTACAAATCACTTACAGCGGGTGTGAAGATCAGTGGCCTTCTATTTCCTCATTGAGGGTAATTAAGTCGGAGTGATGGCTGTAGTCGGTGGGGGAGGTCTGGACCTGATTGTCCACTAGTCTCTCAGTGTGAAGTGTTGATGATTCCTTTGGACACAGCATTGGACGAGGAGATGCTGTAGGAAACACTCTAATCAGCTCTGGCCACACTCCCTAACTTTACTCTCATTAAAGTTGGCAAGTGACATTTAACTACTACACCAGGGACTTCACAATGCAAATAAATGGCAACTTCACTGTTGGAATTATAATAGCCTTCTTATTCTACTTTTAATGACCCAATCTAGTTTTCAAAGTCACCTCCTCCGCAGGTAGGCTTGCCTGCTCCTACAAGCCTTCTTATTGGCTAATAGGGAGCAAACGATGTCAACTTAACTGTAGAGGGAATCTCAGCGGTGAGGAAAGGGAGAGGCTAAAAGCTCAATAACTTACTTTAACTCCTCCACTTTTCCCACTTCCAAACTGTCTTTATGCAGACCCATTTGGGTATTTTCATGGTACATTTAATACAGGGGTCTCTCTAATCCCCAGGCCCACCTAATGAGGCGGTAATGAAAAGTTAATCCACATAGCTCAACTCCACCTAGCCTTTAGCTAATGCTGCTTTTAACTCCAGCGCTCATTAACTTTTAAAACATGAGCCATTAACAGGTTGGTAGACTACCCATCGGCTGGCCTCCCAAGCACTCTGCTATCCAACCACTCACTGTGTCTGAACTTTAAAGCACAATTAGGTGAGTGAGAGAAATTCTTGGTACACACTGACCACCTAATTAGGATACAGTCTGGATTTTTTGGAGTTCATGTGTCGGTGTATTGATTCCTCCGCGGGATTCTCTAGCTCATGGAGTGGTCAGGTTGGGCACTAAACCCCGGCGGTGATGTCTCTGACAGTCTTTTAATTGTTGTTGAGGATGCACATATAGGCACAGTTTAACTTCTGTCTGATGGTTTTTGCATTCTAAACTAGAGCGATTTAAGTAAGTAAGCAATTTCAAATATATTTTTTCCTACCTGCAGGATTATTTATATTTTTTTTCACAGCAGCTAAACATATTGATTTGTTGTTGTACGCAATCCATTTTCATTAGGATATGATGAATAATTTAAGAGGATGATTAAAAATGAATCACAACCAACCCACATCATAAGCTTTAGGGGGGGTATCTAGTTATTTGAACTAGACACTTCCACCTCCCACCTCTAATAAAGACTGTGACTGTTGTCTCCCTGCCCATACATGACAACACTGGGGCATAAAACATGTCTGACTGAACCAACGATAAATACTGATTTGATTACAAACGGTTAATGCAAGGGCAAACAAGTGTGTAAATTTTGCATTCCTGGGGCTTTCTTGACAGCTCTCAACTGATTACCAATTCATCATTTTTGTGCTGTGGTGACAGATAATTCTACAGCACTGTTGCTCTGGAGAATGAGAATGAGGTTAATGAATGTGGATCAGGCTAATTCCTCTGTCCTTGCCAGACCGCGGGCCCATAAAATACCCATATACACAGACCTGCATGGGTGAAATGGTTTGTAGCTAAATGGACATTTTCACAGCACCCATGGGACATCGAGCCGGAACAAAAGCACATGCAGCTCTGCTGTCTTTGCGGTAATAGAGATAATGCCTTTTAGATGTTAAAAGATTTGAAAGGCATCAGTTCTATGAACATCATGTACATGTTTCACATTTAACTGCGAGGGAAGTTGCGTAACCTCTAAAAACTATTTATACTGTATAACTTTAGGCAAGCAAGAACATTAAGGTTGCAGCATGCCTGCCCTAAACACCCCCGGTTTAATGGGGGGCATGCATTTATGTAAAAAAATGTACGAGATAAAGCATCTGCATGTGAGTGATCAGAACAGCTTAAAGTGGAGACCACAGGCTGTTGTGTCCATGGTAAAATCTCTCCAGACTGTTAACACTTTTAAAGGGCTGTTTGAGGTCCTGTCTTATTTGGACTTTGGAACATCCTGTGCCTCCGCATGACTTAAAAGGAATCTCACAGCCTGGCCTCTGGACCCTTACACAGTCTCTCTCACTCTCCTCAAATTGTTACAACACAGTCTAACGCAGGTATGGCAAATACGGGCTGAAATCTAAAATCTGTTGAAATATTATGGGTCTATGGTGTCAAAACACAGCTTTACATTCTGATATCTCAGGGTGCGACAGAGAGAAAAATCACTTACTGAAACACAGAAGTTCAGTTCCTTCCCACCCCCAAAGAATTATCTTCCTCTCTCCTCTGGGGGCTGCCGGTTATCTGTTGTCACACTCGCAACTACAGTATTCCAGTTCCTATTACAGTGTAGACACCCGTCTGGATGGGGAGAGATAGTATTTGATGCATTCCCTCATGATTTAAGACAGATTCAGCGACTAATTTATGGGCTTGCTTTGTAATTGCACAGGCACGCTTTCGCATACAAAATCAACCAATGAGTAATAGCCGGTGTGCACTGCCACGCTGCTAGTGCCAGACAGTCAATTTTACATAGTTAGAAATCAATTTATGGATCTATACTTTGACTGTGTATATTGCAATGACTCTTGTGCCTGGAGGATCATTTTAATCTCAGTATATCACGCTTTTCTAAAGAGAACAAAATACAAATTCCGGCACTTGTGTCATTTTATTAGAGCAAGTTTTCATTTTAATTGTCTGGGCTCTACAGTTCCACTTCATATTAAGTTGTTAATTACAGTGGTTAGTTAGAATCTTTAATTGTAACTATTACTCATTGCGAAATGAAAGTCAATACTTATCTTTTGTCAAACAGACACTAATGTATTGTGTTTTGGAGTGATGATTAACAGGCTTGTGGCAATATTTTACTTGTACTACTCAAACATAATCTGAACTCTGAACTCCTAATGTACTTAGTATTAATTGATTTTTATTCAGTGAATATATAATTCTAAAATAGCTAAACAAACAAAAGGCCAATAGCAGCAGAAACGTCTTTCATTTAATATAACAGAGTGCAGTGATACACCCTGTGCTAATAATAATTGAAGATTTCCCTTACACTTTGCTCAAACTCCAGAGGGAAAGAGCAACCAGTTGGCCTATGAATCAAGTTCTGCTGAATCTCAATTTCACACTTATGAAATTAGCAGAGTCTTGAGAGATGAAGGAGACATGATTCAGCAGAATCTAAGCTTTGACGAGTGGGAGAAGGGCTGGATGTGGACCAAAAGCATGACAGCAGCTTGCAATATTTGAACCAAGTCATGAAGCAGTATATAGTAACAATATAAAGATATATACAGTATATCACCAGGCAACATATGGATACCGCAAGTTTACGTAAATCTATGAAGATAAGATGGTGTTGGCAGAATAGTGAGAAAATAGGATGGACTATACAAACAATCAAGGACTTAAAAAGGTGTAGATGACCCATAGGAATAGATTAGGAGTAGAACAGAAATGAAACTGTTGGCGATCGTTGTTGGTTGTTATGGTGAGAGCCAGAAGGAGAGCGTAGGCAGCTCTGGAGACGGACGGCTGGCTGGCTATAGGTAACTAGCTTGTCCTTCTCCAGAGAGACTGGGAGTGAGGCGGGGGGATAGTTGGACCCAGCGCTGCCACTGGCAACCAGTCCACTGTTGGGCTAATTTTATTGTAACCAGTGTAGCCCAGTAGCTTGTTAATTCCACGATACTTAAATGCTAAACTAGTTAGAGAAAATGAGCCGAACTGCCAATTGGTCCCATACCGATAGCAATTCACTGGCCATCCTGCTACATTGATTTGAATGGGAATCTCCCTTCTGCTCCTATTGTATTTCTATGGGATCACCCCTAAAGTAAATTCTCTATTGTTTTTTGGGGGTTTTATTGAAAGAAAAGGAGGGAGGAAGCAATTCACCTGTGTTGTGTTGCCTACAACAGCATTTGGAAAAACTTGTCCATGCATTTATCTTCAGTAGACTCCACTACTCTAACGGTGTGTTTACAGGTCTCTGTAAAAAGTCAATCAGAACGCTGCAGCTGATTCAGAATGCTGCAGCTCGAGTCCTCACTAAGACCAAGAAAGTGGATCACATCACTCCAGTTCTGAGGTCTTTGCACTGGCTTCCTGTCCAACAAAGAATTACCTTTAAAATCCTGCTGTTGGTTTATAAAGCACTGAATGGTTTAGGTGCAAAATACATCTCTGATCTGCTGCTACCTTATGAACCATCCCGACCCCTTAGGTCGTCTGGGACCGGTCTGCTTTCTGTTCCCAGAGTCAGAACTAAACATGGAGAAGCAGCGTTCAGTTTTTCTGCTCCACATATCTGGAACAAAGTCCCAGAAAGCTGCAGGTCTGCTGAGACCCTCAGCTCCTTTAAATCAAGATTGAAGACTTTTCTGTTTGCTGCTGCCTTTAATTGAACCAGATTCAAGGATATTAATCAATTCCCTGCATTTCTGCATTTTACTACTGTATTTTATTTCTTACACTGCTTTTTAGTGTTTTAATGACTGTTTTTAATGTTTCAATGAATATTCTTAATTGTTTTTAAATCTCCTTTTTTTTGCCTTATGTTTTGATGCTTTTAATGGTTTTATGTGAAGCACTTTGAATTACCTTGTTGTTGAAATGTGCTATACAAATAAACTTGCCTTGCCTTGCCTTACAAGCAACAGGCAAATCTTCAGATGTTCAGTTTTGTGTAAAAAAAAATTAAATCTTGGAGGTTACAGACATTTTCCAACCAGCTGTCAGTGCAGTGACCAAAGTGCTGCTGAGTAAACAAGCCTTATTGGAGAGGCATGATCTCTATGGTTAGTGTGGAGGCCAAGGGGAAGGAATTACCAAAGGGCTAATAGAACAGAGTTTGCCTCACACTCCATGATTAATTAATTATCATTTTCTGCTTGATGGCTCTCTGAGGGCCATGGTGCTTTGCTGCTGATGCACTGTCAGCATTTGAGGCGTATTACTGTGCCAACCCATGTAAACCATACAGTACGCTCTCCCGGATACTTCAAATTACAGAGTCATAATTTCATAGTGAAAATGTAATTGGCACATTCATTACACTGTATATTAAAACGAATCATAGAACATATGCAATTACAGCTACCGTGGACACGTTATGGTGAGCTAGGTTTTTTGATAGGAATAGTTATGTGCTTGAGTTTGATGGTTTCCTCTTTCCATATAAGGACTTCATCATGTATTGTTCATGTCTTGACTGTGTCCCTCCAAAGGCAGGGCTTAAGAGTATTCCCATAACTGGGCTTTGAGTAGAGCAATTAATTTAGTGAAAAATTATTTTGAGTCAGAATAGATAAAACATCGACTGGGATTTAACTTTCACAACTGTAATTACGAGAAGAAAAAAAAACAATAGAGATTAAAATGATTTATGCACATGTTTGCAAGGGACAACTTAGGCCTCGTAGTTGGCGCACATTTGGGTTTGAATAAATAATTACTCTATTTTCAATAAACAGACTTAGAGACTTTCGACTATTCTTGCGTCATAGTAACTGTTAATCGTTTGATATTTCCAAAATAAATATCTGAAACATGACGTGGTGATTTGGATAATCAAAGCTGTTTATAGATTTAATGTGATATTTGCCTGCACACATTTCATAGTCACAGAGATGTGGAATAAAGCCCTCATTGAGCCATTGGCATATCCAACAAAAAAGATGAAATATTGGAAAACTTTCTACTGACCAGATTGAAAGCTGTGCATGCATTCGTTCATGCATCCCCATTGGGGGCACTTTGGCACATAAAAGCTATTCTTCTAACAACCTAATTTGGGTCATTTCACTGGACCAGTCATCTAAACAAGCTAACAGGCCCACTGAGGTCTGGACAGAACAGCTTCACTGTTGCACATGGCATACAAATCTTCCTCTAACTGAATATCAGAGTCCTGTCTCTCATTCACAAGTGTCAATGTTGTTACAGTTTCTATTTGTTTTTGTCTGCACAGTAATCTTGCTTGTTCTTGATAAGATGGAGAGCTTTGATATTATTTGATAAAAATCTTAACATTTGAGCCAAAGCTGCAATTAATAATACAAGCTGTTTAGTAACATGTAGCAGCAGCCATAGGGAATTAAAAACAATCCCCAATACCAGGAGCGGACTTTGGAGAACTAAAGTTTTATGACACTCCAAGTCAATGTTACTCAAGTATCTACCACCTACACTAGAAGTAGTAAATAAATAAGTTAGCAGGCCTACCAAGACAAAGAGCAATAAAGGTACTGTTGGATATTTGTAAAAGTGCAAGCTGGAAATTGATGTGTTGCTTAAACTACTAAGTATTAGCTAGCTAGCTTAAGTGGCGCAGAACTCTCCTCCACACCAGAGCTTCTGACTGCAGGTCGAAGCCGGATCAGGGTCTGTCCGCTGTGGGCTGGTTGCTGCTGGAGGCCCCTCTGGAGCCTGAGCAGGAAGACTTTGTGGTGAACCTACATGATTTCATCCTATTACCTGCAGAATCTGACCCGGTGGCACCGATGACAAGCGTTACGAACAACTATATAGAAATAACGAATCTTTTTGCTGATGGTCTTGTTTACTTTTCTACGTCATATAGAGGCATACGTATTAAACTGAGACTGTTTCAAAACAAATTAAAGGTTCTTAACTTTAAACATTAGACAAAAGCAGTGGGATTTCAAATGTGCCTGTAAGAAGACATGCTAGCAATGCAAAAAGCATGATCAGATAAGGTAAAGGTAAAAACTGGAGTGGAGCTTCCACTTTAAAGAGTCAAGGCAGCAGGTGAGGCTGTTCTAATTGACTGCTGAATGGAAAAAATGCTATAATGAGTGCAAGATAATCACCTGCTGACATAAGCAAAGAGTGAGAGGGTGAAAATGCAGTTGGGTTGTATTAAGAACTCCACTCTCATAGGATATGAAGCATATGAAGAGGTAGGCATTTTGCACTGCTGGAGGCCTATTGAAGCAGCATGGTTTCCAGTGTCAGATGAGTTTTATCGTGCTATATGCTTACATAATTAGCAATTTCTCAACACCGTGCAATCTCACTATGACTCTCAAGGACAAAATCACTAAACCACTCAACAGTGATTCAAGTTGTAAAATAAAGTAGAGACAATCAAATATACGTCTCACACCAGTTAATTTGAGGAACTCCTTAATTGCTGGGGGACTACTTTCACAAATGTGCATTGTTATTAGCACGTTAAGGCATGAGGCAGCAAAATACTTGTGTTAATTGTGTTCAGTAACATAACAGAGGTACTGTATTTCTCCCATCATTATCATTTCAGTGTTTTTGATAGTACTTCAAATTAAAAACAAAATGTAACAAATATTCAAAAAGACAATAACCATTTCAGACAGTCAGAGCAACCCTTGGGCTAGCAACATAACTGATTCCAAATTTCAGAGAAGAATACAATTTCAAACCCTTAATTTTTTAGCACAGATAAGTGATTTTTGACTGCGTGGGTGTTATATTCTGCATAAAACCAATATGTCAATTAGCCATAAATACAAATGTCTTGCCCTTTTCTGTAAATGTCTGATTTGACTCAGCAGTTAATATGAAGGCACTATGTCCTTGCACACAGGGAGGGTGTTGAGGACAGTAGCTCGTTCTGCATGAAATTAACAGCAAGCTAATGGCTGAGCTGGAGGAATACCACTCAAGAAGTATGAAACTGCCTTTTTTTCTGAGTCAATCTGCTACAACAGATAAGCCAAATATAACAGCCTGTTACTAATGTCATACAAAAGCATGGGCTATAGGCTCTTTCACAGATACAGTCCCTGAAATGTTCAGAAACATTTCCTGCATTGGGTCGTGTGTGAATGGGAGCAGGGATTGATATTCAGGGAAATCTGTAGGCCTGCCACAGTATTTTTGTAATGCAGGGACAAGCACGTCAAGGGTTACGTCCATCTGACGAAGGACACTTTCAGGTGAAGGGAGCGAACCAATCACAAGAATCTGAATCTACGACCTGTTTATGGTTTAGCAGTCCCACCAATGCTTTTTAGAGGTGATTTGATAACTAACAATTCATTTTCGAATAGTAAATACATAACAAGAACAATGGCCTCAAACAAATACAGCTCCTCGTCTGCCATGTTCCTGAAAATACTAAGAGACATCTTCCGCCACGTACATCCTTGCCATAGCATGTGGGAAAAGGTCCAAAATGGAAATCTTCCTGAATGAAAGTGTGTATAGTTAAAATCATCAGTGGTGCCTGAAAGGTAATCCTGGTAATTTAGCAGGATTTATGTGTGAAAGAGGCTTATTTTAAAAGTTGAGTGTATTGTGTTTCAAATAGCTTGTCAAAAGCTTGTCATTTATTGCTTTAAAAGAGTAAAAATGCCATTCACATGCTGGATAACACTGTATGGAGGACAGGTGGCAGCTGGCCCCATAAAAAGCTGCACAATGGCGTGGAACAATGATGAAAAAGAGAGTCATTGACCATTGGGGAGTGCCATGAAATGGCTACCATGTCATTGCACAAAGCCACTGGTCCATTCAGCCTTCATGACACCTGGAAGCCTTCACTCACAAACACAAGCTTGACTCAAGTAACAAGACTTTATAACAGTACTGAACTGTTCTTTGAGCATTCTGCAAGTTATACACGCAACTTAAAGCTCTGGGATTTCTAATAATCAGGCAATGCGTAATATTCTCACATCGTAACCCAGTTTCTTTCAAAACAATTTCAGCTTTCATACCAAATATGTATCAATGTTACATAAGGTCATGTTTGGGATGGTTGCCATCAACACATGGTAATGTGCCAATTTGAATAAAGGTCAAGATTCTGAATGAATAAATTCGCATCTCCATTATCTCCATCCTGCAAGCTGTATGTTAAGTTAACTCTGCATTGTAAAGTTTTTATTTTTCTGCATTTTGCAAGACGTCAATATCTGTGTTTGGAATGTGCAGCATGTATTCCTGGCGGATTAGCCTTGACTTTGAGGATTAACCTTATTGTACATGTAATAAGCACAAGCACATTATATTTGAAGCAACAAGCTGCAAACATCTGCTTAAGATCTAGACAACAATTAGGAAACAATTCTGTTTTCTTGACAGCACAGTCGAAGTTAGACGACTGTAGGGCCAACTTAAGGATCAGAGTGCTTGTCCAGTTGAGATGCCATAAAGCGGTGGAACTGGCAGAAAGCACAGTCTGTGAACGCTGAACTAAAAACCCACAGGGCTTGGCTCGTGTCAACCAGTGAACTGTTTACATCCACAAAAGTTGAGAAGCTTGCATTGTCTTCCAAGCCCTATCAGGCGCAAAGCAAAACAAGTTGACAACAACCAGAAGCATGTTCACGCGCATCTAGTCCACTTAAAGCAGAGAAATGTGCTTGGCTGTTTCCATAATTGGATGTAAATACTATAAGGAAAAACAAAACATGATATTTATTTTTCAGTGATAAGTTATTATGTGTGCACTAATTGAAGCAGTAGTCGTAAGAAAAGACCAAGTAAGGACACCGCTCCTCATCCATCCTCATTACTAATACTCTTTCTGTAGAGACTGAGGTATGATGAAGGCCTGTCTTCAGGGAAAATACCGTTTGACATCAATGCATCAGTAACTCCAAATTGCAAGTGAATTGGTCATATCCCCTTTGGTAGACTCCTTAGAGGGTGAATAACTCCAAATCACACGAGTCATTCTGACTTTAGGATAAATTCACTGTCATGAACCAGATATCACATTTTTCTCCAGTTTTACCCATTGTGTTTTAGACATCGTCATATTACTGCATTACTGTTGTGATTCATCTCCTTTTCTCTACTTTTGTCTTTAGCAATATATTACCACTAATAATAATCAATATATCCCATGCTAGTCAGTGTGCAGCCATGAGACTCTCAAATACTTAGTAGAATAAATGCTAGCTGGGTTTAAACTTCTATGATCCCTGAATTGGGTTTCCATTTAACAACAATGTTTGACATACTTTTGTTTGTTATTTATAATTTCACTCGGTTACTCTTTTTCATGAGCTCACTTTTTCCCCAGGTCCTGAGCTTGATACTCATTTTCAGTCGTCATACAACACAACAACATTTAACTTCCTCTTTTAATATTTTCCTTTTATGGTTTTTAAGTGTATTGTAATTTTAACAACTAACACTGAGCCTTTACACTCAGTTTCAGTTTCGCAGTTTTATTTCAACACAACAGGCTGCCTAAGACCCTCAGACTTTTAACACACACAGCCTTTTCGTGCTATAAGGCTCCTCTGCTGAAACATAGGACACACTTGCTTTAGGGCTCCTGGTTGGGTTGCTGCAGCAGCTGGGTAGGATTCAGGTCATGTTTTCAGACCAAATGCAAATAATGTGTGCTTATAAATCAACTCCAAATTCAAAGTTCACACCATCTATCTCTATTAAATTCCACACCAAATCCAAAACATTCCTATTTCACAGTGCAGTTGTTTTTCTCTGCAGCTTTTTAAATTTCTGAGAATTTCAGATGCCAATAAAAACAAGCCAATCAATAAAACAGACATGGCATGTGAAACACAAAAAATGAATTGAGGATTGTGGTTTGAAAGGCTTGAACATGAAAAGTAGATGAATATTCAATATTTTCCTCTTGTTTTTTGTTTAAGTGTGGATAGGCCTTGAATCAGGGGTGATCACTGGGCAACTGCAAAACATTAAAAAACTACATAAAATAGCAGAGGACATACTGTACAACATGAGTAAGTAATTCTTTGGCCAAAGTATCAAAGGAAATGTACCATTGGTATACTGCATACAACAAGCCTGTCACGCTGGGGAGTGTAGGGTGCAAGGGAATGACCCAAACGCTGACGACTAACAGCATTTGAACAGCAGACTCCTGTAGTTCAAATAAGAAGAGATATGAGATGAATTGCGCCTCGCCTGGAAAGTGGACGAGAGCAACAAAAAAGTAGAGCTTATTTCAGGGATGTTGCATTAGATTTACAATATACTGAGGATTCTTTTATTCATCCGCCCTAAGTAGTTTGCATTACTACAACTCTGGCAAGAGGTTCAGTTTCTACCCCATGCAAAAAAAAAAATCAGTTTGATACTAATTTTAAGTTTCTGGCTGTGATTTTTCCATGATTAGATTTACAGCTGACCAAAATCTTGCTTTAATCTAAAATAAATGTAACACCCCATTACAGCCTAAACACACCCTCATCAGAAATTCCAAAGATGCATTCAAACCTAAACAAAAACATAAGTCTTGTTTTAATGACAAATATAAGTGGGGGGCTGGATTACTGTACACATTCAATTACTAAAAAAAGTGGTTTAGTGTTACATTATCTTTTAAGCAAAGTTTAAGTTCCCTCAACCTAACATAAACCATAACCAGAGTGGTTTAACGAGCCTATTCTAATTCCAGAAAGTGCCGTTAAATTAAAAACTGTCGAACATAAAGTCCAACATGTGTTATTCTCTCACAATTCTTTTATGGTAGAGGACCGTAACGTTTTTGCTCATCTGGAAAAATGGTATATGACTGTGCTGAGAGATGCATACGGTGCATAAGTCAACCTATGTGTTAACACTAGAAGGTATTCTCATTCCTGTCAGGTCTGGGTGTAATTGCAATATTTTTAGTGATCTGACTTTGACACCCCATTTTCAACAATGACAGTATAGTAATTGCTTTGAGAAGTCATGGTTGAGCTTTTCAATGATATTAAAATACCACCACCCTCCCCCACCCACCTCACTCTACTCAGCATCCTGTCTATCTACAATGAAGTGCTATTACTGACGCTTTTCATTCACTCAACCACGAGGCTCCACCACTGTCAGACCCACTGCAGTTTTGCAGCATGTCTCCAGAGAAACACGGTCTTCGGCTTTGTGTAATCAAAGAGACAATTATTGAGTGTGGTTAGAGGCACATACATTTTCAAATTAGATTTTTTTTCATGTTTGATTTGGTGCATATGAATACCATGCCCCATCTGTAAAAACTAGGATAATTTCATTTTTTACTAATCTAAAATTGATAGCTAAAAAAGGAATACATTAGAAAATAATCTTTTTTTCACCTACTGTATGTATTTGAGAAAATGTATCTGCAGCTATTTATATAAACTCATTTGTCATTTTTCTATAACAAATAATAACTCTTTTGTTCCAGCTTCTCAATTTGTGAAGATGTCTTGCTTTTATTTGTCTTATGTGATATTGACTTAAGGTATTGAACCGTTGGTGAGACAAAACAGGCAATTTGAAGACTATCATCTTCAGGTTCTTGAGAGTTGTTAAGGGCATCCTATTTTATCACATTCTATTAACCACGACTAATTGAGAAAGTAAAACAGATTCATCATCAATCAAAATAATTGTTAGTTGATTGTTTTTGTTGAATCCGTATATAATATTGACTGAATTAGACGCTTTTATTATTACATCAGATAAACACTATCCATGCCATTGTAATTGTAATTGCCATGTCATGTCTCCCAACATCCTGAGATTGTTATCCTATAAAATATTGAATCACCCAAATACTGTGCTTTGACTATAATTTATCACGGAATAATTAAAAATGAACTCAAACTTGACACTGTTCACTTTTTAACAAAACATCACTATGGGGAACAGTTCCTGTTTCCACTGAAGGGCTGGCAGTGGCAAATGTAATTAGATGGGGAGAATTCCTCCAGGTGTTTAATGGCTGCTCGCAAGGTCAGCACAGCCATGTTTAGGATGCCATTCAGGCGTGAAGAGGAGGAGCCGGGCCTGGTTGACTGGTGGTGTGAGTATTGTCGTGCCCTGAGGTGACTCACATGAGATCCAACCCCACCCATCTCCCATTGTTGTAAAATTTGACAGCAAATCAAAGGGGAGCGTTGTCTGTCTAAACGCATTACCAGCGCGCTGTTCTGGGTTATTGAGAGAGGCTGCGCTCCTGCTTTCCCTAACGTTCTTGTTGTGATATATAGACAAGTCCATGAGATTACATGCTGCATCCTGGCATATACAACCAACAAGACTGATTAACCTTGAAGACCTGGGGCACAGTGTAGCAAGGGAGCGGGAAGAACACCAGTGTCAAAACGTAAATGAAACAGACCTGTTGGAGGAGCCGGAAGAGGGCCATGCCTGCGAGATGGGAAGGGAGGGGAATCTAAAGTGAATCTTTAAGCAGTTTGTTTGGTTCTGCTTTGTGGCAGATACTCTGGAGAGAGGCTTCCCATCTGTCCTGCTCTCACCTTGGCCAGTGTCTGCCAGCTTGGTCTGCTTGTCACATTTGAGTAGTTGCTATGGGACTAGTCCACTGAGGCCCTGTCATAGACCACAGAGAGCAAGGCCCTATCATCCATCACACAGATGAGCAACACACACCACAGGTACCTCTCTCCAATGATGGCCAGAGATCTAAATTATTTTGACATGGATTTTTATGCAGGGAATAGCTGGATGATTGTAATCACTTCACAAACAGGCGACTTGATTGCTCATTGGTGGCTGCCATATTGATAGAAGGCTTTTTGGTAGAACTTCAGATATAACATACAGTTAGCACCTCAAGTGAGAATAATGAACCTAAATGCAATGACATGACATTTAAAAATGCTGCATCCGTAAGGACTCGAGATGTCTCGTATGAATAGCTAGACTTGATTACACCCATAATATTGCAGTTACCAATCTTGTAACCTGATCCGGTTTCCATGAATGTCAATCACATACTTACCTACTTATTGGAGATGTATATGGAGAGTTATACAGGCAAAGAAATGCTTCCAAATGAAGAAGATTAAGCGTAAAACCTATAGTCAAATGACACTTTATGTTTTTCCTTTCTTCACAGTCCAAACCAGCTTCTTAACGCTATAAATCCCAATATTTCTCATCTCAAAAATTAATCTACAAATGATACTTGGTTGAGTTAGGTTAATGACAGTTAATATACAGAAACTTGTTTTATTGTTATTTGTTATGTTCTTTTGTTATAAATATATATATAATATAAAGTTGACTGAATAAAAAAACCTGCTAAGACAAAGACACACCGCTCAAACCGATCTGCTCAGACCGATCCAACCCGAACTTTATTTCACCACCAACCCGGAACAACACCCAAAAAACTATTTTAACCGTTTTGTTATCATTTATAGTTGTTAGTTGATAGTGGCATATTAAAAAACACTATTAAAGTGTTGAAGAAATAAATCATTATATTTATTCTGCTATCCCTATAGAAAAAAGTCACAGTAGAAGTTAAAGGATTAACAGGATTTATGTAAAAACAGGATTTAGTTAGCTGCTAGCTCCGTTAGTTTTTTAGCTTTGTTAGCTTCATTGGCTCCGTTAGTGTTAGCTCTGCTGCCAACCGGCTGCTAACGACTAAGTAGCTCTCCTCACAGTCATAGTTACTATAGAAATAGAATGAGAAGACGTGCTCTGTTGTTGTAGCACTCGGTTCAGTTTGTCATTTGCTTAGCAATACTTGTACATTCATACAAAAACTCCTTGTGTTTGGGATATCTGATCATCCCAAACACATTTTCTATCGGCCCCGGAACAACGAGATGCCATTAGTCTCAAACCCTGATAACACCTGTGACTCATGTTGAAGTTGGCTGTCGTACAGCATTTCAATCATGAAACATGTCAAACACAGACGACACACCATGGACATAATGAAAAGGATCATGTAAATCTGAAAGACAGCTCCTTGACGGAACAATGGTGCTGTTATTTCAGGCTTCTTTGTTGTAATAGGTGATGTAGAACAATGACTATCATGCCTCAGTAACCAAATAATAGTAGTATCAGTGACAAAAACCTCACCTCGTACAAACACAATACTGAGCAGATTTGTCTCAGCAAATACATTTACATACTCATGGATTCATTTGCGTGAATCCATGAGTATGTGTTACACCTCTGTGTATGTCCACGGCTATTCTCGCATTGTGGTGCAGCGAACTGCAAAATATATTGGGTGCCCAGGAATGGCTGCATGCTCAAGAACCCCCGTGGTTGCAGTGACTCACACTTTCTCACACCTTTTATTGCCTTTTTGATACTGCCATTGACTGCCTGCTGACTGAGTATGCTCTCTTTTAGTGTTTAGGATGGTGTGTTTGGCTAACAGCTAATGGAACCACCAGTACACACAATGCTGAGTAAATCGCTGACACTCAACTGCTGCAAAGCGGAAAGACAGCTTGTCAAGTTTCATTTTGTTTTTGGCAAGATGGCACGAGTTGTTATATGATAACTTCGAGCCGATTACCTGCAATATATGGGATGGTGTTTGAAAACCGGGCTGCCAGTCTTGCTGATAAATAAATATTGTGCTTTATTATTGCACTACCTTTATTATTTGAAATCTGATTCAGAGTCTGTTCGAAATTGTCATTACTGTAGCCTGGGAACTAACAAGTGATCAGAGACCATGAACTCATGTAACACCATTCTACCAAGAGAATAATGGAACTCGTGCTGAATCATCTGCGAACATGGTGAGATAATTGCCACGTGGGAGACCCAAAGAGAATGTAGCGATAATAAAGTCTGGGGAGCAGGAGGTTTGTCTCTGTCTGGTAAGTAAAGAGTGAAATGCCATGTGACTTGGCCATGCATCAGGTAAAGAACCTAAAGGTTTATTCAAGGCACCATTATGTGAAAGTGTGAGCTTGCTTGGTTTAACAGGAGGTCAATTATAATGGAGTCGTGCTCAGGTTGTCACCACAAAGTGCATAATGAAGGGGTACTGCTGGGCTAACCGCTAATCCATAGCTGTGCACTTAAGCGTGCCAGGCTTGTAGCCATGGATTGCAGTTCAATGTGTGCCCATGGTCCGGGTCTAAACCAAGGACCTCTGGGTGTGTGTGGGTGGGGAGTGTGTCTGTGTGCATGTGTGCATGCGTTTAAGCATTATTCCCTATCGAAAAAGACCAGCTGTCAGTCAAGTAGCTTATAAACACAATATAAGCCTTCAATACAGGTGAATGTCAGCATAGGATTGTCTTAAAAGCCACCTTTGATCAGCAAGCCATCCTCTTGGAGATAAGTCGGCTTTGATGATATTGACTTCACTCAGCGCATCACAAACAGGTTAAGCTTTTTGTATGAGGACTTAGACATGTATGACTTTAATTAAGAGGAAGACAGTACCATTTTTCAAGCAGTGATATGAGTGCATCTGCTCAATTGTTAAAGAATATTAAATGAGAACATCAGAGGAAGGTTTGGAATCATTTGGAACAGGCTTTGTTTAAGACACAAGTATAAAGAGGGTAATCATAATTAATAGTGTCTTATTGGAAGGGGTGATTTTTCTTCTCTTTAAATCCATTAGAAATAAAATCCATTGCAATTTACTAACTACTTTAATTTGTAGAAAGTCAATTAACTATAAATAATACTCAAATTTGATATTTAGCCAGTTATTAAAA
The DNA here is from genome assembly GCA_032191485.1 of Leptoclinus maculatus. NCBI lineage: Eukaryota > Metazoa > Chordata > Actinopteri > Perciformes > Stichaeidae > Leptoclinus > Leptoclinus maculatus. The sequence continues at coordinate 7,419,016 of JAVDOI010000011.1, forward strand.
AAAAATCAGGGTTCAGAAGTGAAACATACTGTGAATGAACACATTATTCCAATTCTATCAATTGTATATTTTAGATTGTTGACCATCATTTGAAGCCATTTTTAAGATGGGTAAAAATGTTTGCGAATCTTAAAAAGCTTAAACAAAAATAATACAACCTCTAATCACCTCTGTTTTCCAAAGCAAGTTTGATCTGAACACGGTTTCTCAGAATCTGTGATCATTTCACTGAGCTCTCAAATTTGATATGTTCCTCCAAAGTATCTGCATGATATACACAGAAAGATCTCTGATCTGTTTCCATGTTCAATCTCCACCCTGCCGACTGCATTCCCACTGTGAGCCTACAGCCAAATCAGAGCAGCACATCTGCCCACACAGGTCCACGGCAAGGTCTAGTACCCAGTAGCACAGTGCCAAATTGCCCACTGTGATACACAACTTTCTGCTTCTTACAGCCTGGGACATAACTTAAATCAACTCCAGCTGAAAACCTAGATATTTTACTTGTCATTCTATTTTGGGAGACATTTGGCCTGTCAGCCTCAGCTCAACATCCCACTGATGTGCATCATGTCTCCACTTACATTTGCCTTCCATGAAGACAGTCTAAATGGGTCAGAACCCTGCTGGAGATTAGCCTTGAACAGCTTGAACAGGGAAAGAGAAAAGAGAAACCATTCATCGAGCCAACAACCTGAGAGTCCAAGAGGATATAAAAACAAATGAGGATACAAAGAAAGCACTTTAGAGATGTGTAATGTTTCCAAAAACAAATTAAATTGAGCAACTGCTACATGAAGTTTGAATAATGAACGGTTGCGCAACAAGAGCTTCAGACCAGCTTTCCAAGGTCATTTTCCCACCGCTGTGTGTGTGTGTGTGTGTGTGTGTGTGTGTACATCCACGTGCGTGTGCATGTGCACAGATGTGGCTAAGCTCTTACAAGTGTGTGTGTGTGTGTGTGCTCGTGTGTGGTAAATCGCCTCTGGTGATGCCTGGGAAAATGTTAAAGCTAGAGTACGGGACTTTTGCATATAAATGAACGTCCGTTACATTCAAGCCCCTGCCAAACGATTTCACACAATGCTGATTAAGCCTTCCGCCGCCAGGGAAAAGCTCTCTGTATTTCTCAGTAGACCGGAGTTGTGGTGTCTGTGGCAACATTTTTATTAACTCCACAATAACGTTGTTATCAGCAGTACACAAAGTGCCATCAACCAACCTTGCTCATTCTCCTACAGTTCTTCACAGCATATGGCTGCCTATTGTAGCTCGTTGACTGGTGTGTCAGTCTGCGTAGTCCAAACACATTACTTTCAGGGCCATCTTGTTGCAAGGCTGTAGAGTCTCGGAAGACAGCAGCATACTGGATATGTTGATTCCCTGTGCTGCTTTGAGTCAGACACATCCAAACCTATTTTCTATTGATCTTACTGCTGACCCCAATGAGGAGGATTTTAGTCTGTTATGAGATGGAATTAGATTATCGTCGCACAGATATACAATTACTGTGATTTTCCCAAAACATTTAAGGCTAGAGTAAAAAAAAAAAAATCCATGACTTTTGTAATATCAAGAAAAAGCACAAGGAAAGAACGCAACTTCATCACAATGACATGAAATGCACAGTAGACAGCAGCGCTATATTTTCTGAGATTATTTTTAGCCATTTCTAAACAGCTTTTCTGTCCCAAGGGCACAAGCCACAGGTTATATTTGCTTTTGAGTTTCTACACCAGCTTCACAATCGGTAAATGTTTGCTTTATAGGGTACACCAATGGAGCATTATTTTACTTTGCCTCTTCTTTCCATACTATTAATTATTATTTTATCAGTACAACTTCTCCACAAAAAAACATAGAATGAATCACTCTTTCAGATATATGTTTCTTGGCTATTCAAACATATAACAATCAGCTGGGTTAGATTCACCATGCTTGGCCTTAGCCCTCTGTCTTGCCTCTAGAGTTTTCATCACCTGCTCTGTGCAGAGAATATCCCTAACCCATGGAACCAGGATCATTGGTTTTGACAGACTACAGAACCCTATCAGATAAGCTGAACTATCTCTTGACCAGTATGGGGTCTCAGTATCTCCAAAACCTATAATGAGAAAACCGAGATAGAATTTGAAACTCAGTATGATCGGAAGGATTAGTGTGCAGCCCAAGACTTCTCTTGCCACAAAGATGTCAGTTGGATTTGAGCTGGAGGGGGGCTTGAAGGTGGGTTTTCTATGATGACCTACATTTCTCCTAAACCGGTTGCAATGCAGGGACTTAGGACATGGCCGACGTCTAATAGTTGCTGCCTCCAGAAATGGAACTGGGCTGTAAGTAGGATTCAGTCAGCACTAATTTACCAGGGCTACAGGACGAGAAACAGTTAGGGCCCTATTTAAACTGTCTATGGGGCATGGTCTAATGTGCATTTAAGGCGTGTCCTACACCACTTTTGCTAGGTAAACGGTTCAGAATCTGGACGGTTCATAATCTGGGTGCAAAGTAAGGTTCAAGGGGCAAAGGACTCCGTTCAAAACAACAATGGCGGCTTGTAAAGAGCTTAGTATAGATGCTGCAATAGCATCAGTTATATCAGAACTGGAGAGTTGCTCTTCATTGTAAGAACAGCAAAGATTGGCTCTGAAGGCTTTTTACGATGGACCAGATGTTTTCGCTCTTCTCCAGACTTGCTTTGGCAAGAGTTTGAAAGATTTTTTTTAAGTGCCTGCCCTTTTCCAATGATGGCTTCTCAGATGGCTCTGTGTAACAACCATCTGGCGGGTCAGGTTACACGGGTTGTATTAAGTCTCTTAATTCATCGTAGGGTGTTTTGGGTGTAACATGAATTTAACTAATCAGTGTCATCTCCCATTTCCGTTAAAAGCCTGCATCTTGCTATTGAAATGGTGAATTTGGCAAATTGGAGAAACGGTTTCTGCATTGAAATTTCTGTTGTGCATCTTACTGGCTGAATAATGTGCCCTTTCTTTAAAAAGCAGGAAAATACTGCACCATTGACTTTAGACCAGATTTTCTACTGCCTCAAGAAAGCGAAGCACTGACAATGGGCCTCACCACACCTCATTTTAGACCAACACGCCCATGGGCGCAACAGATGGGCAAACAGATGGGCGCAAGTACATTTCCTTCTTACACAACTTGAAAGCTGGGCGTGAAAATGACACTGCATCGGTCTGAAACTAGCAATGACAGTTGCACTGCGCCATGTGCTGCTTTGTGAAAAACAAGGCCCTTTATATTTGTGTTCAATTTGTTTGGGTCAACAGCATTAACAATGTAAATGCTACAGTGACCGACTTTCTCGACAATTTAGGTGATGTTTCTCAGTTGCAGGATGGTGATTTTTAATTGAACTATGCACACTGTTTGCTCAAAAGAAAAAAACTGTGCATACATGGACACACACCCACACAGCAACACACACACACACACACACACACACATAAATTCATTCACCACTTCTGGCCTTGAGCTCTGTCAGCCCTGTAGCGCATCGTGTTGATAAGCAGAGGAGCGCTGCTATCACATGGCCTCTCTCCTCTAGAGAGAAAGAATATGCCAGAATATGAAAAATAACTGTAATTTTAATGAATAATAGACTATCCTTCATACACACACACATGCACACACACTTTTGAGGATTGTTTTAACACACTGAATGATAGGCTGGGCTCAAGTCCCGCAGCACATTGTAGAACGTGAAGGTTCACATTCAAGTGAGTTTCTGTGGTCCTCACCATTTCTATTCTTTCTGCATATTCCATGTGACCCATTATTCATAAGTGATTATATGAGTTGGAATTTACAAGTATCTTTACTTCATCTAACTGATTATTAAAGTCTGTAATTTTGCTTTGATACTGCACCTTGTTGTCAACCCATACTTAAGAATTGTTGATGAATAGAAGAGCTGCAAGATTAAGACAATAACACTTGATCTGTTAAGTATCACATTTTGAGAGTGCAGCTTATTCATTGCCTGATTTCAGCCTTCTTAGCTTAAGATTCTGTGCATTAGTATTAGACAAAATGACTGAGTCATTTTACAGCTTTTTCTCCATGTTCAAAAAGCCCACATGAAAACGAGAGTATCACTCGTCTCTCGGTTGTTTTCAGTGTGAACAGCAGCATGAAGGCAAACCTTTGGCAGTCTCTCAAATGCATCCTGTGCCCTTGAAAATCAAGAATGGCCTATTCACACAGCAACTTATCTCCCAAAGTGAAGCTGACGTCTAATCAACACCTGCAACCCTTCCCTTTGCCGCGTGTCCAAGTGAGACTTCAAAAGTTGTGCCAAGCCACACGCTTCCCGTTGTGTGAGAGACAGTCGTTGTGGTGGAGGGGAAAAGGGAGAGAGATTTATCATCAAAGCTCCCCCAAAAACTGATGTTATTTTTCGCCATAGGCATTGGATAGTATGCCTGTGATGTGTCGTTGAATCCTCATGTCCCTTTGAGTCGGGAGGAGGCTCGTCTCACAGCCTATTCTACAGGGATTTTGGTCCACATTGTTATATTACACAGTCTTTAGGTACCTCTTTTTTTTCTCCTGCTTTTGCCTTTCATACACCTGAAGAAAAGAAGTAAATCCATTTCGGTTCGTGATCCAACATGTCGCTTTCTCCTAACGACCCTCATGGCACCTGATTAATTTCCCCTCCAGCCTGCAAAATGCACACGTGCTTTGTGTCACACAATGCTTGATTGACCATGCTGCATGGTTGATGTACAGTACAATGCATTGTTTTTCTTTGGGGCCAAAATCAATCATATCAGGGTGTTGCGTTATCTGTGTCTTGAGAATGGCACTGTATAGATCCGTCATCATATTGCTTGCATCTTTTAATGGGCCACACCTCCTGTGTCACCAGTCAACAGTGGAGATGAATACAGTCTTTGTCAAACAGGCTCAGTGTTAAGATGGGGAAAGGAGCTTATCAGCCTGATGCTGCTTGCGTGCAATAATCAATTACAGGTGCCTATGAGTGACCTTGAAACGTATTGAATCTGAAGAAATACAATGAGAGGATTTGAATTGCACACATCCGTGTAATACTGCCAAGGATTCTCGACACACTGTGCTGGAAACAGACTGAATGAGGCTGTGTGGATATATTTTTCCCCTGCCCAAACCTAATATCTTCCTGAAATGCATCGTCTCCCCTGGCCTTATCTCCCTCTCTGCTCTCTCAGCTGTAATTGTCGATGAGAAGCTTTTGGTGTTGCTGTTCCACCAGCTATAGCATGCAGAACGTGTATCCATCAATCTGTTCAGTTCTCCCTGAGCAGTTCCCTCACAGAAATCCGTTTAGGGCTTTTATTATTGAGTGGAGTGTAGTGCAGTCCTTCTGGGGCTTCAGCTCTCTAACCTAGTTCCCCCCCCCCCTCTGTGTCTTTTCAAAGAACCTGTTCCCACTTGTGAATACATGTGCTCACTAGATAGAAACAGAAGAAAGGCCAGTGATAGTGGAGACTGAGATTAATTAAGTGTGGATATCTGTTCATTATCTTTTCATGCAGATTTTACAAGCAATAGCTTGCACAGTGCATTTCTAGCTGCCGTAAATTGCTGCTACTCTTAGGGATATTAATACACTTTTACACCCAATTAAGTAAATGACTGGTATATACATCTAAATATATATGAAGATTTGGTGTGCCTTATTAATGAAGCCGTCCTCGCAGTACACTCCTGTCCATAATGAGCTGAAAACGCGTTTCAAAACAGGAATTTCTGTTTACTGCAAGACTCTCATACCACTCTTGAAAGAGCTGTTTACTCCCTTTAGTGTACCTTCCATAGATGAAGGTAGCTGTAACTGGGGAAACAACGTATTTTGTCATAGTTTTAGTCATGATGCATTTTACAAAACAAATGCATTTTGAAACAGAAGGGAGACATAGCAGGCTGTTCAGGCCCGTTCTACGTGTGTTCCCTTAATTGGTGTGTCAGTGACTATCATAGGTTTGAACATGTTGTACGTTGAGAGCAACATTAAATATGCATGCACCAGTCAGTAAAATGCAGGGATTTGCTGTATTACCATCAAAATGTGCAGTCTGTACTCGTCCTCACCGCGTAATTATGTATGAAATGTACAGAAAGGTACTTTACTGTGCTGGTCACACTTGAACAACCTACTCACAGCCCTTTATGTAACCAGCGTACTCTAGTAATTCGAGTGTAGTACCTTTATTTCAATTATTCATTTAAATTGTTCCCCGGTAACTTTCTAAGTGTGGTTTAAAGGTGTTTGAAATATTTCAAATGTGTGTGAAGGTGCACAGCTCTTTATGAGCTTTAAGAAGAATGATACACTTGAATGAACACAGCAGAGAAGGAATTGTTATTGCAAGATGTATTGTGTGTGTGCATGTTTTTATTTTTGGAGAATCAAGCACAATTAACTGACGCTGAACTTTTTGTAAAACAAAGCAATCTCGTTTATATGAAGCCCTGTTTTTTTTTCCAGGCCTTCTCTCCAGAAAACAGCAATGATGTAGATTAGTTGCTAGCAAGGTGAGGATGTTTGAAAAGGAACTCATTAAAATAGCTCCACCACTGAGGAAGAATAATTGTAAGTCTCGTTGCAATGGAAGACTTTGATCCAATTAAGCGTGATATCAGCAGTCCAAGGTAGACGGAGTAACTGGAAATACAGTCTCCCTCTTAAATTGAAGAAAATGAAAAAATGGGTCCCACCATATGTATTTGTCCCAGACTCAAAGATCAAAGGAAACTTTACATACACAGTCCCAGTGTCTCAATACAGTGTAGTTCTTTTTCCATATTAGAAGATACATATTCGGAGAAAGGCATTGCATGTGTTTGCACAGAAAAATGTAAACTGATCTAAAGAACACTAATAAATCCACAAAAAGATGTTTAATCTGCTTAAATACAGTCCTTCCAAAAGTCAAATAGTAATTAAAAGGGGCAGTCTGGATGTTTTAACACATTACGTTGCATAACTACTAATTTTTTTGTGATATTGGGGCTTGTACATTAGAATTAGGGTGAGGCTATAATTCCTGTAAATCGGGGATCTCCCAGCCATGACGAAAGCAGTGACCTGACAAACAAATCAAGAAGCAGGATGCAGCACTGGTATAAAACCTAAAAGCTAATTTGCATTTAATTGCAGCCTGATACACCAACAGGATTGATTGTGTCTGTTCAAGAGTTCTAAGAGTAGAGCAAACCTTTCTTAGTTTGTGGATGGTTCAAAATGTTCTCATTCTGCATTGTGGCTTAATATGTTGTTGTTTTTTTTAAAAACCTTATTTGGTGTTGTTCGTCTACAATGACCAGAGTCCAAGCAGCTAATGTCCATATATTGATATCACTACGGGCGACTACTCTTACATCTTCAGCAAAAAAAAATGCAGCCTTCTCTTTAAGTAACCTGACCTTTAATCAGCCACTTAAATGTGCGGAAGTAATCGTTATGTCATTGGCATTGATCAACAAATCACTCAATCTCCTACAGATGGATTATGGTCGCTTTGTGCCACTGGACAACGCCTTGTTATACATTCAAAGAACTCTTCTACTAACGCCGAACTAAAGGATTCTGTCAATCAGAAATGTCCCAGTCCTGCAGCAGCCCCTGCAGCTTGACTTTTCTTCCCTGTCTGCGAGTTTGTGTTCCTCCAGCGTTCCTCTGTTAGCAGTGGACCCTATGGTGCTTGCCGCTTCCTTGCGGCCTCTCCATTAGGCGCCTAACAGAGCGTTGGGCTGCGGCTGCTTTCTCCCTCAATGCCTCCATCTCCCTGTCGCCCTTCAGGTCTCATCGCCCTCGCAATGGAGGATCCATCCGCCATGATCCCAGGACACATACTGTCCTCCATTACCCATCCTCACAGCCCACTGCATTCAGATCCCACTTCCAGGACCCATACATGAGCATGTTTGCATGTGTGTGAATTTGTGGGGATGTGTGTGGATGAGTGTGAGTGACTCCGCAACCAAGGCCAGTAAGTCACACCTAGTTACGCTACCCCAGTATTTATCAAACTGTGGGGCGCGCCCCTCTAGTGGGGCGCAGTGGTATTACAGGTGGGGCGCAGGGGGAAATTTCAAGAACTTTATTGAGAACTTCACATATTACAAAAGTACACGGACATAAAACTAAGTCATTAATAAATACATGGCGAAATGCCTGTACTTTCGTGCAAATGTTTACGTTACGCCGTTAACAGGTTACGCTTGCGCATGCGCGACGGTTAAGATTCTTGGCGACTCACATGTGTAGCTTAGTGTGCTTCCCCTTCGCCACATCCTACCTCTGTGAGATCGGCTTTTCTGCTGTTGCCCCTTTAAAACAAAATACAGATCTAAGCTCAACATTGAGCATGAATTGAGAGTGGCCGTATCAAGTCTGCAACCCCGTTTTAAAAATATTTGTAGTGCAAAGCAGGATCATTGCAGCCACTAATACTGATAAAACTTGATGGCTCACACATATCTGCACTCGTTTTGTTTTGTTTTGCACAGGTTGCACGTTATTGTTGTTTTGAAAAGATATGCAGCGTAAAACTCAGTAAAACTCTTTATTGCCAAATATTTGAACTTGTTTAGTTTAGTTTTTCACAGGTCGCACTTTATTGTTATTATCTTGAAAATATATTCAGTGCAAAACAGGTTAATTGCAGCCACAATAAGCTATTTTTTTGCTAAATATTAGTTATTTTTTGCACAGATAGAACTTTATTTGCATTGTTCTAACAAAGTGATTCCACATTGCATTTGTTTTTGTCTGATGGAGCAATCTGGTTTACTTGAAAGTGATTGCAATTTTCTTTATTCTATTATTTGAAAAAGCACAGATGGAGGAGTCACAAAATGTTGTTATTTCAATAAAAGTTCAACATGGACCATTTTGTTACAATTTTGTTGTGGCGGTGGGGCATGAACATTTTTCTTCCTCCAAAGTGGGGCGTGACAGAAAAAGTTTGAGAACCACTGCGCTACCCTAACACACACACACACACACACACACACACAAACACACACACAAAGAAAGAGAGGGGGAGGGAGAGGAGGGGGAGGGAGAGAGGGATCAATAGGCCATTTCAAAGGGTTTTGTTTTTAGCTTGGATGAAGTCCATCTGTATATTCCTTACACATTAACTGAATGAAAGACCTTCAGCAGTGACAACACACACCCCTGAGCCAGCACATAAACACTGAACATCTGCCATAAGCACTCCCAAGTCAACCATTAACATTGTTGAATAGTTTGCAATGAGCATGTTTTCTGAAAAAAAAACTATGGCTGAAAGGCAAAATATGTGATTTTTTTACTTTTTCCTAATAATTCAACAGCTTTCAGCACTACTAAATGTACGCGTCTGCATTTGCTTAAAGGTTTTAAAAAGGATATATATATATGTATATATATATACATATATATATACATCAGAAGTGTTACCGAGCAATAATGAGCAAAAACGTTATTTTCATGTTTTTACTTTTTAATTATTACTTTAATTCAGTTATTTTTTAGCTGAGATTTCAATAGTTTAGGTTTAGTTGAATTCTTACTTCACAGATGTTCCATATTGTTTATTTGTTGTTTTTTTCTCCAATATTTTAGTAGTGATTGTGTACTGTATATCTCCTTACATGCTCCTTTTCCTTGTTTGATACTGAAAATCTAAACATTAAGGTGTTTTTTTTCTGATATGTGTTGACATTTCAGGTAGATGTTAAAGATCTTCAGTTTTGTTTTATGGTCCATATCTATTTACATTCAGTCTGTTCTCTATTTATGGATGTAAATATGTATGTTTGGTCATTCTTACTTTTGCAAAAGATTGGAAAATGTCCAAATGCTACAATGCTCCTCTCATTCAAATCAGATCACTCTGTCGTTGCCTAGAGTCACAAACACCCCAAAACGGAGATAACAAATTGTTTTATCCATAGGATCCAATTAAAAACTGTGAAATCCCTGACAGTCATTTGGTGTCTTGGATGCTTATCTCCACTGAGCGCACAAGTGATTATACTTGCCAGTGAACTCCAGGAAATAAGAGTGATGAGAGAAGCTAGAATCATAACGTACTTCCAGTTAAAGAGCGTAATGAGGAATAGAATATTATGATAAAATCAAAAGTGGAGGTTATAACTCTACCATGTGTATACTATTAAAAGATAACAAAAAGCATTTAAGGATCTCTAACACAAATTGGGACTTGGTTTGTTTTTAGCCACATTGGTTGCTTGGCTCTAGGGAACTGACTGTCGGTCAATGGACCACTTTGGTCCAGACAGAAATATCTCCACAACTTTCATGATTCTCAGAGTTTAAATCTAACTGACTTTGGTGATCCCCTGACGTTTCCATTAGCCCCACCAGGAGGTCAAATATTTCACTTATCCTGTGAAAATAACTCAACGTCTACCTAATGGATTGATACATAATTCGGTACAGATACCCATAGTGCATTGATGTACTATAAAGTCTTTGGTGATACATTAACTTTTACGCCTGAGGTTGACATTTTTGGATCGAAAATAGGATCAAGGAGGATGACATTTAATTTTGGGACGAATTTGGGACGCGAATTGGAAGAATTATACAATGCTACGTTACAATGAACGGCAATGAAAGTTATTTTTAAACTTTTTTGACAACATAAACACACACACACACACACACACACACACACACACACACACACACACACAGGCAGAGCAGAGCAGAGCACACACCATCGGCCTCTGAACTCGTACAAACACCGTAGGTTGTATTTTGGACGGTAAAACATTTTTAATCTCTTGCCAACGTGTTAAAACTAGTATTTTTTTTTTTCACAAATGGATCTATGTAGTGGAACGACTGACTCATTAGTGCAAAGCATTTTTTTCCTTGTGAGTGCTCTTTATTTTTGTGCACACTGCAAGTTATCTGAAACAGCATTCGGTTCATATTGAATTGATCGGCTCCTGGGATTTCCAGTGTTTCCCCGACATGGGGCCGTCTGTGGCACACCACCACATTTTTACCGTGCCGCAGAATCGTAAATAATAAAAATCCATTATGAATTGTTAAATGAATTCATGAAGTTGAGAAACAGCGTTGCATTTTAGAGCAGTTTGACAATACCGAAGGGTAAAGTTTGAGGGGTGTTTCTCACTGGTGTATTACCACCAACCAACACTACACCCATTCCAACAGAATTATTTAATGAAGGAAGATAATCCAGATGGGTATAGTTACAACACAAAAGCAATCCTCAATAACTATGCTCATTGTTTGAATGGTATTATATCCACCGCAAAATGATACTGTAATAGACAACACATCCAAAAATCTCAGAATTTCAGAATGTGTGTCAGTGTAAAGGAGACCTTTCCATTAGGATAGCCTTACTATCTACCTTCAAATATAAGGTGACTCTTTGGGCAATAATTAAGGTCCCTTCCAAAAGAATGTGGGGCTTTACTAAATACCAGGGGAGGGAGGGAAAGTTACACACATGCATTAGAGACTCTAAACTATTACCGACCCTCAATTCTCAGGGGAAACACTGCATGTCAGCTTCAAACGGAGAAAAGAATTAAGGCTGAAGAAAAGAATCTTGAGTTGACATCTAAAAAAAAAAAAAGGTGAGGTGGTTTCAAAATGAATAACATCCTTTGAAAATTACAATGTTGTGGATTTTTTGAACAATGTATCTGATAAGTCATGTTGTACACAGTTTTCTGTCAGAGAAACGACAGAGAAAAGCAAAAAGCTCCAGTAAAATGAATGCAATTCTTTCAGGTACAGTAGGCAGACTTTAGGTCAATATCTGGCTTGTGAAGCAGTACAGAAGGTCAGTGACATTTGTCTGTTGTGGTGGATGCAAAGGCTAACAATAGCATGCCTCAGGACACTGTGGCAGCTCCCACTTGGCTCAAGGTTTGCCACGTGCATGTGATGCCATAGCTTGTAATTTGGCTCCTGTTTGAATTGACATATGTTCCTCATAGGGTTTTTAGGTACTGTGCCATGTATTTCTAAATACTATATAAAATCTTAAACTTCTTTAAGTGCAATGAAATATATAAGGAAGGGCTACCGCTTGATTAATTCGATGGCTTTTTAAAATGTGACCAAGCCTGCATCCCATCTGTTGTCTCACAATGGGACATTTTTCATGTTGATGAATGAAACACACATTTGAGAAGCTAGAGTATAGCCCCATCTTTCCCCAGCAGCAATCCACTTTTATAGTTATTCAAACGCTTAGTAATGATGCATACATAACCTTAATGTATTGGTGAGAATATCATATCACCCTGTTAACATCACTTAGTGAGAAAATAGATCCTTCAAATGTGGCACACAGCTAATTCGATGATGAAACATAAAATCTAAATTTGGCAGCTCTGTTACTGTAAACATCCATCCTCGTGCTCAGAAGCTGAGACCGAGTAGAGGCACAAAATGAAAAGTAAGAGCAGCTGTGGGGAGAGGAGGCGGTTGTAGATTAAATGTGAGTGGCAGACAGGAGGGGAGTTAGACTGGCAGAGAGGTAGGTGGGTGTGGAGAAGATTCACACAGCCATGAGGAATTGCATAATGGCTGGGGACGGGGAGGAGAAAGGCCTCAGCAGGTGGGGGTGCTTCCTGTGAATTACCAGCTACATTTATGAAGCGCTCGAGCAGCAGCATGCTAATGAAAGTCTTGATAAGACAACAGAGCAGGAGTCAAGTGCAAGTCCTCTGCTAAGGTGTAATTTCTGCACACCTATCCCTTTCCTGTCCTTTTAAAAGTGATGACGGAGAACCTCGATCAGGACTTTCACAGTATAAGATCATATAAGGTACAGCTCCATATTAAATGAGCTCAGTTTAATAAAGTATGTTCAGTCCATATGAGATAGTATGAGGTATGGGCTAAAAGAGTCCATCAGGAATGAATAGGTCATTCATCCTTGTGGGCCTTTCTCTGTTTTACGACATGCATAGTGCCTACTAGTGCTTTGTGTGTGAGTGGCTACAATGTTGGTGGTTGATCGTCATGGACATAAAACATAGAGGCTAAGGAAAATCAATACCAGTGATGGAGACCGTTTACTGTTTCATTATTCCAGATTCATGACCTACCACCAACCCATGCTGTTCTCGCCCCCAGGCTAAGGCTCATTGTCACTCACGTTTGCTCATTAAGTGCCAATCACACAGTACTCCAGGCTATAATTTTGCAAGCGCTTGGTGGCACTGCAGATGTCACATAATGATCCCCTCCCTACTTCCTGCATAATTCAATGTAGGTGCAGTTGACAGAGTTTACCCTTGACAGTGAACTTTTGTCACTGTGTAAACTGGTGGTGAATTGGGTCAAGCTCATGTTTTGCCGTTCAGTTTTCTTTGTGGACTGAATGAACACGTGAAATGTTTCGTAAGATGCACCCGTTGCATGTGTTTTAGCCTGTGGGTCTGTGTACTGGTTACAATTCATAAGAAATAATGAATATGCCACGAAAAAATATCAGTGTAAACCTTCTGCTTTGATGACATACAATATTGTTAGAGACCTGAATTTCAGATTGTACATCACAAAGGACTCAGGTCTAATATGCATTTATTATCCCTTTATGTGCATGCAGTAGGAGCAGACATATGCCTAGCTCTGATATCACTGTAAGGACAATGAGTTGTGAGGGGTTGATATTGCTTCCTCCTCTTCATGCAACATTCGCGGTCAAGACTTTCAAAGTTTCATCCAAGGGACAAATCTGTGTTCAGACCTCAAGGCCCACTCGAACTGAGGCTTCATAAAGGACGTTTGTATGAAGATGGCAAAATGGCTGCATACGTAACAGCACAGTACAATTAAAAAAACATTCCAAGGTTCCCATGGCTGGCTGTGATTAAATATGAAGCGGTGCCCCAGCATGGCAGTGAATGAAATGAAAAGTGTCATGTGTCAGCAGCCATGATCCTGATTCTAATTGACAAGATGTCATAGTTCAGGCATTTGGGAGGCAAATAAAATCATTCACAGCCAAGAGAGACAGAAACCTGGGAAAATCCATGCTTCTGTTCCAACAAGTTAAAAACACACAAATTGCAGCGATAAGACCATGTGAACATGCAAAGAGCCGAATGAGAATGCCCACAGGAGGTGGTTGCATTCATTTAATCAAGACAGAAGCCTAAACCCATGATACTCGCCCCTGCAGGCTGCAATATTCATTGTACTTTACATTAGGACAAAAATAATTGAATGGAATGAATATGGGGTCAGAGCAGTATTATTAATATTCAATATTAATCAAGGCACCCAGAAGGATTAACAAATGAGTTTTGTGATTTATATATAAATGACTCTCCACAAAGATATTTTTCAATGCACACAAAAATAGTCTTCATTATATATAAATGTTAACAGAATCCACAAATATGTATTGTCAACACTTTTCAACTTCCATCATTGGATATTGTTACATTTATATACAAACTGTGTGGGTGTTTTTAAGTCTCCACTGGTGATGCTCGAGGCAGTCTTTAAAATGTCAGTCCTAGTTGATTTGGCAACACCCTACTGGTGGCAAGAGCAAATATGATTTAATATTACAGGGCCCATAACACTGAGGGAAGCAAAACTAACTAGTGTCCTCTTAATAAAGAAGTCAGGCAATAATTGGCATTTTTCCATCATTCTGTGAGCAACTGTGATCAGATTTTTTTTGCTGCACACTGCATGAGTCAGTGAACAGCGAAAATGAAAGTAGTTGGTTACCTCACTGAGAAGTTGAAGGTGTGCAGCCTGTCGCCTGCAGCTCTTCATCTAACAACTCACTGCAACTGCTCCTTGTTTCATTACTCTCTGCAATAGTTCAAACTGATCCGCTGTCAAAAAATGCAGAAAATGACCGCTGTCTTGTTTTGTAAATGCATTTTTCATGAACAATAGTGGTCAGTGTGAAGCTCACTGACAAACCCATTGCATTTCCTGTAGGGGTGCAACGGATCACAAAAGAAACGCGTTTTGGATCATATCACGGTTTTGAGTTACAGATTGGATCAGCAGAAAAAGAAAAAAAAGTAAGCAAATATAACTTTTAAAGATGCCCCAATTAGGGCGGGTATGGCCTAAAATGTATATCATGGTAGGTCAAAAAATAGTGGTTATTTGCAGCAAACACAACAATCAAATGAATAGGAAATAAATGAGTGTATCTTTGTTTAAATACTTGCTTTGATACAAAAATACTCAACGCAAATAATGCAATACTTTCATCATTACATTGTTTGGTTACCTCATTCTGCAATAGTGTCTTAACATTTCTTTTAATGGAAACCTTTATGATTGAAACTTTAAGTAGTAACAGACATAATGCTGCTGTATCACATTAATTGGCATGCATTATACACATTTCAAAATTCCAACACTAACTTTACCGGACAAGTTAAAAGAAGTTGCATGCAGTTGTTGTGCTCAGTCAACAGGTGTTTTTGGATGAAGATACAGAGAGTGGACTGTTTGGAACAGGCATTGAATAACAGTGAACTGGATACGGGTTATATCCAACCAGTATAATGTGCACAGAAGCACAGAAGTTTGTGTGTGTTTTTTTTTGTTTTTGCAGCCTGGTGCTGGCTGAGAAAGATTTAATCACAGTAACCACAATGAATCATTTTGTGTCATGGTGTCACTGCTGTTTGGCAGCACTTTTCAAATTAGAGGCTGCAGGTGGAAAATGCATATCTGTCCTGCTGCCTTGCCTCAAATGACTGTAGTGATGTAATAAACACAAGAAGAAAGGTTTTTCATCCACAAGCTGTTGCTGACAACACATACTAGTAAGAATTACGTATTGATCTTAGCTTATAATGCACTTCTTTAAGGCATTACTGCAACATAAAACTGTGTCTACCTGGGAGAATTTCTTGTCAAAGTTGCATGCTCACATTATGTAGCATTTTTCTGCAGTTGCTGTGCATTCTAATCACAGATTTAATTTGTGATCGTCGAAGGAATCATATCGCATAAATAATTCAAGTGAGTGACGTGGTAAAAATGTTGATTCTCAGTGTAATGTCAATGACCCAATTTTCATCAAAATACCAATATGCCTTGCATGACCAGGGCAAAGATTTTATCTTCACTGCTATAAAAATATAGCACTTGCTGGGTAAAGCTTGTCACAGTACAACTCCAGAACTTCAGAGCTGAAACAATAGCAGATAAACTACTTTGATGAACAAATGACCATTCAAAGTCATTTTTCTGGCAAAAATGTCAAACACTCACTGGTTCCAGCTGCTCATATGTGAGGACATGCTGCTGTTCTTTGTCACAGTTGACTGAGTGTCTTCAGGTTTTGGACTTTTGGGCTGGACAAAACAAGCCATAGTCTCTATTTTCAAAACAATGAATCAAGAAAATAGTTAAGATTAAATAATCAATAGTTGCAGCCCTACTAAATCCACACTCATAATAGCTCCCATCATGCATGAAATCCTTTTCATGCAGTTTTGGCCACAAATTTGAACTGTTTGACATATTTCATTCTTTTGAATGCTAACATTGCAAAAAAATCGATGAGAAATCAAATGTGTGGTTTCATTTTCCTTGTGTACAAACCTGACAACTAGACCTGGGAGAAGCACTAAATTGAAGCTCATGAAGAGTCTAATAGTCTTACTAAGTGCTTTGCGAAGTTATCAGGCTTCACTCCCTGTGCCAAAACAACCTCATTAAAGGGCACCGCTTGTGTGAAATAGAGCAACCATTATGCATTATAACCCTAGTTCCACAAACACAGAGAGAGCCCTTTAACCAGCTTTTCTGCCTTTTCCATTATTTGATGCAGACATAATGGATAAATAACAGAATCACAGACTTTCCATCAGGAAAGATGAGCTCTAACGTTGTTTGGTTAAGCACATTCAAACTTTCAGTATGCCTTGGAAAAATGAGCTCAAAAGTAGGGATGCACCGACACAGATACCATTGGGTCCGATACTGTTCTCATTAGTGGTGTAACGGATCACGCATTGATCCGTGATCCGTACGGATCACCCCTCACTGTTCGGCACACATGTGAACAGCGGATTTTTTTTTTCTTTATTGCTGCAGACATGAGGCCATACTCCATTGTGAAAAACAAAGGATTTCAAAATATGGTTAAAGTGCTTGAGCCACGCTACGAAGTTCCCTCACGCACCTACTTCAGTATGAAGATCGTTCCAGGCCTCTATGAAAAGGAAAAGACTGTGACAGCTCACTTCATCACCACGGAGTTGGAGATTCAAAGTCTGGTGCTGCAGACACGCCCTCTCTGTGAGAGTCACACAGCCACACATCTGGCACTACCCTTTCCCCAGACAATGAAGATATTCTCATCTTTTTGAAAAAAAATATGTATCTTAAATATTGTG
Organism: Leptoclinus maculatus; assembly: GCA_032191485.1. NCBI lineage: Eukaryota > Metazoa > Chordata > Actinopteri > Perciformes > Stichaeidae > Leptoclinus > Leptoclinus maculatus. The sequence goes on from JAVDOI010000011.1 coordinate 7,436,428, forward strand.
GTTTTCATGTAAGACTATAGCCCAAAGTTCTTTGCTTTAGGTGTCTTGAAGTTCTTTAATTAAAATATGGAAAGCAAAGTTACATTTGTACACCCACCCTTTTCTTTGCTCCGAAAAATAATCCAATCCGTGACTCAAAAACCGTGATACGATCCGAACCGTGAGTTTTGTGATCCATGGCAGCCCTAGTTCTCATGTACTCCTACTCGTAAAACTACTCTGATGGAACGGCAACCGATACCACTACGGCACAGTGGCGTTAAATTTCAACAGTTGAGCCGATACTCAGTTGAACGATAGCCTGATGCATAAACAGGTTAAATCCATCATTTATCACCAGCCACAGTGCATGCACAAAACAGGAAGTCCCCAGCAAGTCTCCACCACATCATTTAGTTTCGCTGCCAGGTTGACAGCTGGGTGTCTGCCTGGCATACTCTGTCAGGGTGTCAGCCAGTGTATTGCAAGCCCGCCGTAATGTTGACGAGTGTCCGGTCGAGATTGAGAGCGTGAGTGACGATGAGCACTAAGTCAGCAGTAACGTTACAGCTGTGAATGTATCAGTGCAGTGTTTGTGCAGTTTGTCGGTGATTAAATGCTACAACTCCTCAAGACCCGTGAGGAGACCCAAGCTGAGTTCTCACGTATTGCCGGTCAGCCAGCTGGAGATCAAAGTGAAGGCGGCTAGTCCCGAAGTTAGTAACAGCCACTGAAGGTGGCTGTTACTAACTTCCTTCAAAGGTATTGTAATTATATTATTAAGTACTCTTATCAGTTTTGGCAAATACCCAAATAAAGCTACTTGTACTTGGTCTGAATACAAGTGGTATCGGTGTATTCCTACTTAAAAGCCCTCTTAGACGGGTTAGCCTGTTTTCATAGAACTACGGTTACAATTTATAACTACTAACCTTCCTACCTTTGGATTATTTACAACCCTTACCCCATGCTCCCCAAAAATGTATCATTATAAATATTGCACACTTTCTACATGTAACGCTCATATTTTTACCAATCAGAGAAACAGTGGAGAGCTTCTCTCAGAGCGCAGAAATAGGGCTCAGAAATCATCTGCCCTGAGGGGTAAATAGTCTGCAGCTTTTCAGTCCAACCATTACCAGGGCCTTGTTAATTGTCTGCATCATTTTGCTATTGTGATAAATGTTTTCAGAGTATAACTTCATGCCTCCCCCTAAGCATTTAAGCATTTAAGTGTTGGACCTCCAAAAAGTGGCCCAGGTGATTTTACTGATTAACTTGTCGACAAGAAAAGCAGCAAAAAGTATTTTAACATGACATAATCATGGTTTAGAATGATAACGTCCAGGCTCCCATAGCATATGGTCTGTCCATATCTGGTCCGACATGATCACAATATATTGAATAATTCTGTGAATAGCATTTACTCAACCACTGATATGTACTGTTTTTTGTTTCTTCAGTTAAATAGTGTGGAACAAATCAATACTTCATCATGAATATTTGCCTGAAGCTGAAATAGTTGTGGATAAATATGCTGCTCAGCTTGTAAAAACATGTGTGCTACTCAATGTGCATGAACATATGAACCTTATATCTTCTAAAGATTCTGGAGGTAAATATGGTTTTGATGTAGTCCTTTACTTTGAATATGGTTTCATAATTTAATGCTACTGCATTTGACAGTTTAATTACACTATATTTACATATTAACAGCTATAGTTGTTAATATATTACAGTAAGCCTGTAATATAAAATGCATTGCTGAACACACTTTGTTGCAACACAGAAGCCATGTTGCAACTCCTGAATTGTCCTGAGGTGTTAACTTACAAATAGTATATTTTTCTTTATAGTACAATATATAGAGAGTATTTCACTTTAAGAAAACAGGTTTTCTAAACTTTATGTTCTTATACATACACTTTCAATAACAGATAGACAAAACCACCAAAACATTAGGGTAAATGTTTCCCAATAGAGACCTATACTCAATAATATAAGAAGACTAAAATACAATGTTAATCTCCTGCGTGCAACTAAAGTGCTGTGAAAAGCCTTTTCCAAGTTTCTGCATGAGAGGCAGTCAAATGTGAAGAGTTAAAGCTGCTCAGAGTGGCTAACAGCACTGAAGGCTAAAAATCCCATTTCCATCTGGAGTTGATTTAAAAATGTAAACACACTTTGTTGCAACACAGAGACCCCAGCCATGTTGCAACTCCTGAATTGTCTACAGGCGTTATCTAATCCCTAAAACATTCAACGAGTTGCTCAAGTTCTTTTTCTCTTTCCTACTTAGTCTGCCTCTTGCCCCTTCACTTTTCCTTGAATATTTTCCAACTCAAGATAACCTTAGTTGCATTTGATTTGAATATATTTTGATATAAGTCATGCAGACCAATAAATAAATGCTATTAATGAAGGGGTGAGAGATATCTCTGTATCTCCCCATTCTTCTCTCGTCTGGGATCTGGCTCAATCTCAAGACTGTTTTTGGCGATTAGGTCCTTGGTGTTCTCAGCTGAATGGCTCTTTTATCAGCCACTATGACTTTTTTCTCCTTCTCGCCTCCTAGTTCAGTGTGAGAGGGGCTTGGGGGCTTGGGGACTTTGGTGCTCCCCCCCCCCCTTTTCCCATGCTCCATTTCTTCCCCTTTGCTCTGTTTGTTCTGTCCTGGAGGAACTGCCATCCAGTCCGTGCAGATGACCTGCATCATCATCAGCACCACAGCAAATTAAACCTTCAAGTTTCCCGAGACGGCCACCAACTCCTACTTGTCTTTACAGTGACACGTGGCTGTCTAAGTTCTTCTCACTTTCGCTGATGCACGCCACAGGGCTGATGATGAATGGGGAGACATGACTGATCACGTATGAGGATAGAGACTGTGACACTCAGGGAGAATCAGCAAGGTTATGACAGCCAAAGTTGAAGGCCATCCAAGGCAATTACTGCATGTGTTATATGAAGGAAGATTGATTAGAGGTAAATGTCATGTATTCACCATCTGTAATGTTGGGGACTCATTATTATATAACTCAAATTATGTAGTGTTTAGCCCAGTAACTGTGTATATTGCATAGTCCTACACTGTTTAATTAGACAGCAACCAATAGGATGCAGACCTATTCATGTATTCACACACAAATCCATGTACACAGAGAAATATGCACACGTTCACACAGGAATACGTCGAGAAAATTATGAAATTACAATAATATGATGTTTCAGAAGAGGAATGTGCTTATTAGATGCCAATTATCCATGCAGTCTCATCTGTATACCAACACGCACGTTGACTGAACCTGTAAACATTGGGGATGGTGATTTCAACATCTCAGTGTGAGAATCTACCAGTTTTTTTCTTACTTTAATACTTTGAATTATTGATTAAATAGAGGCTCCATTTCACGAGGCAGTGGGGGAATGTAGCAAATAATTCTGTTTTCCATAATGTACAGTACATCACACTGTACTATACCACACTTTCAGTAAACTTTTTGTTTGGCAATTGAGAGCAGATTATATCTCAGAACATGTTGATAAAAGTTCATCCAAAGAGAAGTTTTATTAGTTGCAGTCTTAATACATTCACACTGATAATAGCCTCCATCATCCATGAAATATATCCTATTAAGCATTTTGGTCACAAATATAACTACATGACATCTTTCATTCTTTTAGATGATATTGCAAAACATCAATGAGAAATCATATGAGTGTGGTTTTAATGTTGATAAAAGGTAATTCAAAACGCAGGCTATTTTAAGGACCAGTTAATTAGCATTGCATTTTCCTTCTAGGGCTGAAAACATCTTGAAGAGAAAAATAATTAAGTGTTCTATTTTGCTCTACTATTTGTAGCTCCTTCCAGACTTAATTGTGGCTAATTAGGCGGTGTTGTGAGTATTGATAATTAGTGAGGTGACACACCTTTTCAAGGCAGCCAGAAGAAACGTCAAAACGGCAGCTCATCACAACTGTGTATGAATGTGAAAGACGTTTCCACAACTAATAAACTTAAAGATTCTTAATCTTAAAGTCTTGTGATCAAAATAAAAAAACATGACAATAAATTTGAACTACTAAATATAATAAATGATAATATTGACAAACTGCATAATTACTATCTGCTAGCATTAGCCGGGTTAAAGGAAATGCTAGGAAGGAAGGATTGCTGGAAGATCCGGGTAATTTTATACTTTGAAGTCAAAATTGTTTTGCTTTATGAGCCACTGAGCAACTTTCACTGGATTGAACAGGGCGCCGTCTCCGACACGGTATCCGGTTCTCATTATACAGCCATGGTACCAGGCTGCACAGACAGCTAACGCAATATTGTTTATTAACCGGCAGGTAATTGTGTGAAGGCATTATATGTTTTAAGGGGGAAATTGTCGCAATTAGTGAGTATGTCACAGGATAACGCACGATACATTTTTATTTGGCCCAAATACCATTTCAAGTTCTTTAAAAATTGGTATCTGATGGAAAGGGAGTCCGATAAAATACTTACATTTACTTAAATATTGATTAAACATGTATCTGACACATTGAAATAACAGCTAGACTACAAAACTTGGTACACCTTATATTCCAGAAGCTACTTGATCCAACCTGGTTGAAAATGATAAAGTTAAGCATGTATTATTGATAAGATATGAATGAAAGTTTACCTGGGAGAAGGCAAAAGCTAGAGAGAAGACGTATCACCCTGTTGAAACACTCAGTCCACTTGTGGTTGAACAGTGGTGTTAAAGAGCAGGGGTTCTTCACTCACACACAATCTTTGACGAGTGCAGAGGAGTTTTATTTTGGCCTTCTATCAAGTTACAGAATTAACATTAATAAGCAACAGCTGGTATGACCAGCCTCAGGCATCGTTTGTCATTTTAACCAATGAAAGCCACCGTCAGCGACGGTCAGCACCGGTTAAAAATGGGAAACCGCTACCTTAATGTCATGTACACTTTACTTTGCTAATGATAATTAGCGCCAGAGTGTAGGAATTCATGTATTTGGCCAACCTCAGTGTCTGAACTTGGAGTAACTCACGGGGGCGCCCAAATAATTTTTCACACTGACACATTCTAATTTTCACTCACATATGCATATGCTCACACTGTAGAGCCCAGCTGTGGGAAAGATTGCATTTTGATCTGCTTTATTTGGCTAGTACATTCAAATATGCCTGGATCAAACCTGGTGGCTCGGATAAGCTCGGAAACTTTACATGTGCCAACAATTAAGACATAAAGCTGAAAAATAATCTAAAGGCAAATGCTCACCCCCCCAAAAAAATGTATTAAAACAATCTTCAGTGCTAAAAAAAAAAAGAAATGCAGTATTATGTACAGAGATTATTCTACTTGACATCAGCTGTGAATGTCTGATCTCCAGTGGTTTAACTTCCCTTTTTGCTGCAGTGATGTAAATGTGTACCACAGGGTGTGACAGTGCACTACGACTTCACTATTGGCTGTAAATACAGGTTCAGCAGACTACTGACCACACCCATCTGTAATGCTAAGTGTGGTAAAGTTACACTCTAATACTTCCTCATCTGTCAAAGGACAGTGTTTTGTTGTATTGCCACGCAAACATAACGACAATGTCCATCTTTGTAAAGTAGGACAAGGTGTACAGCCGAAATTATGTTTTGCATCCAGCTCAGCTCCTCGGTTTATAATTACCAATCCTTCCCTGCAGCCTGTTGACTTTCTCAGCGGTTGAAGTGCCACAAGCACATTTCATGCAATTTACCTCCTGAATAATTTCTAATTGATTGGGAATGAGGAACAACACACGTTGATGTATTGTTATAATGTGGGATACTTTTAGGTAGTAAATGTATGGGCTTCACTGTTGGGGAGGTAATGTCGTCCGTATTTCCTGGTGTCAATTCATGCCAATAGCAGTGCAGCTGTGCACATTCCCCCAGTTAGAAGGTTAGCATAATGCCAGTGCTATCTGTCATGACCGTGGCTGAAATGGGAAGATGGAGAAGCAAGGGATCAGTGTTTACCCACCTGGCCAATTAGAAGACAGAGAAACCTACAAGATGGAGTCTGCCTCCAGGAGCAGGTACTAGTTGCTGTTATGGCACTCAGCAGTTGCTAGGCAACACCATCTATCTGTTATTGAGCAAACTTGTTGTGGGTATGGCTATTCTATGTATAAATCACTGGTAATGTCTGCACTTCACTCGTGTTGAATGTGTGAGGTTTGATATATTTTTGCAGTACATCTGAAATTGATCACCTCGGACTGAGTGAGACCAAAGTGATGTAAATACATTTCCAATCAGCAGAAACAGGATAATATGAGGCTCTCTGTGTAGAAGTGAAAGCTACGGGGCAAACGGCACATTTTAAAGGGAGCACAGATTTATCAGCAGCTTCTAAATTGTCCAACACTTCCGATTTAAGCGATAAATCTCATGTGAAATTCCAGGTAACAGCGCGTAGTGCGTTGTAGTTTGTTAAAGGAAAGATGAGCTATGGGTTTCTGTAAGGATTTGATATATGCACCGCTTGGCAGGGGATGCGGCGTAAGCAGAAATGATGAGAGCGTTGACACCTTGGCATACATCACATGGGAAGTCGTAACACCCCAAAGAATCTATTTCAAATTAAATACCTACTTCATGTCTATTACAACATTATTCTACATGATGAAAACAAAACTCTTTCACTTATTATTAGTAGCATATTAGCAGTTATTTAATAAAAGCTAATTGGTTTATATGCACTTTTAGGTAGTTGCACTCATACATATTTTTGTATACTTAAAAAAACTATATTTTTAACATGACAATGGAAACCAAAAACCTGCACAGACATGACATACCTCAACATCTCAGCAGTCTATTGGCTGAACGCAACTTTTAAATAAACATTGTGTGCTTTTTATCATGTATATTTTATACATGATATTTGACCAACTTATAAATCAAGTAGTTGAGTCTTACATAATATAAATGTGAATGCAATCACACTGAATTGAATAATGTCTCTGTAATGCTGCTGACAATGAGACTTTGCCTGCAGAAATAAATAAAAATTATTGCAGGCATATATTACAGACACTTAAAATTATGGAGAGAGAGAGAGAGAGATAGAGAGAGAGATGAGGGCGAGTAGCCAAATCATGTCTATTAGTGCCGCATTTTCCCAGATCCTCAGCATGAAAGCTACACTCCTTAACCAATGCATTTTTCTCTGTATATGTAATTATTTCATTAAATATTATATCAGTCCTGCAGCCTACTGCTGCTTGGTTCAAAGGAAATTTGGTGTCATGGCCTAGAGCCCGAATCGCATGCACACACCAACATTGCTCTCCTCTCTCTTTTCTTTTTTTTCTCACTCGGTCTTGCTCTCTCTTTCTCTCTCACTCACTCAGGCAGTCCAGCAGTGCCAGTTTTGCCCCAGGCTGACTGATCACAGGAAGGAGCAACATTTTTGAATTCAGTGGAGAATTGAGTCACACAGTCCCAGCATCAGGCTCTATGCGTTACCCAGCTTTGCTGTTTTTCACTATTGCAGGCCGCTATGATTCAAATGGAATTTTAATGGCCTACTCTGCTAAAACCGCATCATTGTCTTCTCCTATTTGTTTCTGGATTTGTCTCCTGCATGATAATGCTCTTGGTGATCATTTTGGTATTTGCTTAGTTGTTTCATGCCAGGTATGCGAGTGGTCCACTAACAGATCCTTGTGTAAAAATACAAAAAGCAATATATGATTTCTGGGACTACCACATTATGTCAAACAATACAGTACTGTTTTATCCTCATACAATGCTGCATGAATAGATTTGAGTAATTTAATACAAAATTGATTTTTCTGTTTCATATTGTTCACTTGACTAATTATCAGTACTGGCCCACGTAGCCAGGGAATTATGTATTTTGCTAAAAGAAAAATGTTAAATTAAAGAAAAATCTATAACAAAACAGACATGATAATGCATGTGGATACCCCATGTATTTTTCAAATCCCATAAACATCATCATCATTATCAGCAGGACCAATATAGTACCATAGCATTCATTTCTTCTCAAATATGTAAAATACCAGGTTTTATAAAGTGTTACATTGAGGATGGATCAGCGTATAGATCCGCCATATCCTTCCCCCTTACTGTGGCATATTATGGTGCCAATAGAAATTAAATTGTAGGTGAAAACTTCAGCCATAGTAACCTTTAGAAACCGAGGGAAATTACAATTCCTGTATTATGCAGGTATTGACATTCTCAACCAGCTGCCAAGCATGGATGCGTTGTAATACCTTGAGGAGCTCACCTATTTATATTCATAGTCGTTCCCATACAGGAGGGGGCAGTGCAGTGAACCTCTCTTGACTTCAGCCAGCGGAGGGATTCAGAGAGAGAACAGTAGATGGATAAAGTGAAAGTTTAAACCCAGGGCTTATGCACACAGAGACCATAATCCTGACAAAATCTCCCTCCAGTATCCTTCACAATCAACTTAAGGAGATGACCTTGGGTTATACTTTCGGTCACATTCACTATAGTCAAGGATGTGTTAAACAAGCAATTTAATCGATGGGTAGAAGTCAATTCCAAAGGTTTAAAACACTGAGAAAAGTGTCAATATATAGGTAACTGACTAACGTTATACTATCTAAAATTCCACACAGTTGCCAGTTGATTCAGTAGGCTATACGATTGACTTCTTACCTCTTTTGTCTGCTTGTTTTCCATATTGTTTTCATGCAAAGTTTGGGCGGGAGACGTGCAAATGAGTTTCACGCGTGTTATGCAAATTATTTCATTTTTGCATGAAAATAAATTCTTCTCTTCTCTCCCACCAGCACAGACACATGACACCCATAGATAGAAAATGGGGTTTGATTCCACACAATGTTCCTCGTCTAAGCTGTGTGGGCAGATCATATGTCTCTAAATGAAGTGTTTTTGGATATCCCTGCTCCTAGACTATTTGTAGTCCTATTTCCCCCCCTCCCTCCATTCAATAACCAAGCCAAGATCAGGCACACACCAACACTCGTATATTCTTGATAGGATTCCGCATTCGCCGACTTATCGAACATCTATTTGACACACAAAGATAATGGAGAGCCCATTTAATCACAGAAACAAACAAATTAACCTTTAAATACCAGTAGGGGCATTTAAGTGCTGGTTACACTCGTATATCTATTAGAACTCTGGTCTCTCGCTCTCTCACACACACAATCAACCCCCCACCCCTAATACCTCCTTGCTGTTGGCTGCAGCTGGGAAGCGAGGTGAGCCTGTATGTGGGACATCACAGAGCTCATTAATGTGGCGGTGCAATCAAATCAGGTCAGATGGATGCATTGGTGCTTACTGCCTAGAGGAGGGATTTGATAGCCAGCTCAGAAATGCCTTATAATAAGTTAATTAGACATTCACTTACTGGTCCTGTAGCTATTCTATCACTTGATAGTTCCTTGATAGGGTTTGAGTCTTGAAAATTGAGTGTCACATACTAGTGCCTTATCAGCCCAGTGAAGTAATATTCCTCATTAGGATTAGAAACAGCCCGCTTCCTGACTTGGAATTTGACCATCTGCGGATGGAAGCATGACAATCATAAATAAACCAATTTGCAACCAATTTAGTAAAGATTGAAACATTTATTAAGATTTTAGGTATTGGGATTCTTCTATTCTATATTTCATGAATTGAGTGGGGATATAGCTGTTTGAAGCCAAGTGCTGGATATACTTCATACACACTCATTTTATGGGGTAATCTGGAAATAAAAAAAAGAGGTCTTTTGTTTGTTTTCCATCTCGAGGATGACTGGATGCAGGTTTTAATAACATAGCGATTCAAAGACGAATTTTCTTGCCCACAGTTTGAGCAGTAAAATGATCAGTATTATTCTTTTTTATATCACAATCTGTGATCAAAACAAAAAACAGGGAGGGAAACCGCAACACCAAAATTGAAGATTAGAAACAGCTGTCACTCTCAAATTCATTGACAAGTGCCTGAAAACAGAAACTAACAGATACCGTATATACAACTAGATATACGGTATTATATATTTTGTTAGTTATAAAGTTGTAAATATTGGCACAAAATAGGGCTTTAAATCCATTTGTAAATATCAACTGATTCTTCTATATATGTGAATATTCCTGTAATTTACTCCCTACATCTATATTTTTTCTTGTTGCCGGCCTCTAACTTAACTGTAACAAACTTATTTTGATCCATGTTTGTTGGTGTACGTGTCGGTGTTGTTTAGTGCTAGTATAAATGTAGGTAACTACATGAAAAGAATTATGTTTCACATTAAAATTTCATGCAGCAAATAGCGTATTTATTGTGGCATTCAATGGCACTTGTGAGTGCGTGTAAGTTTGTGTGGTACGATTTGGAATGAGTTTTGGTATATAAATGAGTGTGTCTGTGCATTCATGTTATCAAGCCAATGTGCTCTGAATTTTCTATTGATTCATGAAATGATATAACGGGCAGCTGGCTGGTTCAAAGTGAGAACACATTAAGTAAAGTACTTGCCGGTTAAGTAAACTGGAAACTTTAAATTACGTTTGTCTAACTGAGTTTGCCTTGTGATGGACTGAAGACCTGCCAAGGTTGTATCCTGCCTCACACCCAATGCATTTTGGGATAGGCTCCAGCCCCCCCGCGACATTGAACAGAGTAAGTGGATAAAGAAAATGGATGAATGTATATAGTTAATGTAACAGTAACATATTTCCCATCTCTCTCTCTCTCTCTCTCTCTAGTGGTGTATTGTCACAAGGGTCCTAAACTCTGATGCACCTTCAGTTCACAGGGGACATCGTCCTTTTCCCCGAGCTTTAGTTCCAGTCATCCAGGCCCTATCCCTCATGGCTGCCGTCCCAGGAGAAAAGCGCAGACAAAGTGGCATCTGTGGAATTACAGGAAATCAAGGGTAACAAGATAACTTTGAAGAAATACGAGCTGCTGGCTAAGTCGTTGCAATGGTAATTATGTAATTCATTACACAGTGCACACTACATTTGTAAAGGAAGGACGCACACTAAATACTAAATGACACTAAATTTAACCGATGAATAATCAATATACCAGCAAAGTAACATTTTAGTATAACACTCATCACCAGAACAAGGCATCCATGTCTAATATATTTTCTCTTTCCTGTAAGATAGGAACATGACATTTGCAGTAAATTACAATTATTCGTGCCATACTGCACTTAAAGACTGATCAATTAATTAGGCAATTTCACCTTCATCAATTTGGCTCTTTTCTGGCTGGATATAGTAACAATGTAACTGTGTTGTAGAACATTGTTATTCATAGCCTGACTGATGTCTGTTAGAGTAGCTGGCCCAGCTCTGGAGTAGGGTTATTAGCTCTGCATTAAAATGAAATCTGTAAATTTGTCGTTGCCCTCTATGGTGGTGACAGGAAATGATGGAGGGATGTTGGGCAACCATTGTCGCACTATGCCATCAATGCATCTTGTTGCTGTGGAGTTGAATGAAAACCTCCTTGACCATTCTTTATTTACTTCGGAAAATAGCAAGAAATGACGTAGAGACTGCAGGTTTGTAGTAGTTGTAAATGAAAAACATCAGCAGCCAATTATTTGTGTTATGAAAAATGTCCATATTCACTTTTTTTATAATGGCTGTAACAAAACATGTCCTTGTGTTCTGAATATTACAGGGCTCTACTAACTCTAGCTTTGATGACTGCGGAAAACTAAGATTACCAACCTGCCTACGACCAGGGGCGTTTCTAGGATTCAAAGAAAGGGGGGGCTTAGCCCTAAGGGGAGTGGCATGTTTTTTTTTGGGGCCCATTTGGGGCCGCGGATATCCATTGTTTCAGACAGTTCATAGATTGGTTCAATCAGAAAGAGTGTGATTTTGCTCTGTAGTTTTGCTTTACACTGTTAACATAGCCCACTACAATATTCCCTTTCATTTGCCTCAAGTAAACCTAAATTTAAGCAGGTAACCACATTCTGTAACTACCTGTACTTACAATTTCACTCCGTGCATCATTTACTTTGAGCTGAACTCCTTGGCTATAATCCTGGCTGTCTTTGACGAGAGACGTTACTTGGCAGAGTGAGAAAGCCAGCACAGCAGCCTCCCCAAGGTCCTAGTGCCCGGGGCTTATATCGTTAAGTATGATGATAGGCTATTGGATTGTAATTTGAAGGGGGAGAAAACATACAAACCAGAACGCACACACATATGTAGCATGTTAGAGTTATAAATAACTTGTCCATGTGAGAAACAATAGTATAATTTAATGACATCACCAAAATTAAAATCACCCCCTCTAAAATAGGCCTAACGACGCCCCTGCCTATGACTGTCTATTTTACAACTGGACTTAAATCATTTCTATTTAAATACTGTACCTACCAAATTCACCGGTCACATGATTAGCTCATTTACCTATACCCACTATGCCAACACAAAGCATAAGATAACATAGTTTGAAAGTTTAATCACACTTAAGATTTACTTCTCAGCCTATAACCATACCAACAACACTAAAGCTTTACGTCAATGGTAAACTAATGGTTAAACTAAAGTTACTTGCAAACAAAAATAATTTCAATAATTTTCAGTTTTTTGCTGTCTTTGGAAAGTGACCATGGTATAAATCTGAAAATGGACTACAAGATTTACCGACATAGTAAATATGAAGAAAACGACACGGCAGGAAGTTGGGCGCCAGAGGTGGACCTACTCAGTGCAGAAGGTTCACTCATTATTTTCCTGTACTGGAACTATTTTTTATACTTTACTGCTTAAAATCACTCCTGGCAAAATATTTGTGTGTGTGTGTGTGTGTTTGCTGCTGTTGCACCAATAGCCCGTTGCTGACAAGTCTTTTTCATCTGCTCTCTTCTTCCCTGGCCTGCAGCGCACTCTGTAGCAAAAGTGTTCAGCTCATCTGAGACCAGTGGCAAGGTCACTGGAGATCAATAGCCCACCTGCTCCACTTTCTTTCCAGGGTGGAAGTGGGGCTATGCCTCTGGCTGGCAATTGGCCGAAAACTACTTTAGTTAGAACAGATGTGTCAATTGTAGAAATATGTATTAAAATGTATAGTACTCTACCATTTTCGCAGATACTCTGACAAATTTGTCACGGTCAGCTTTTAAGAAATTCAGTCACCAGGAAGGTTTAAGAAGTTATTAAATCTAGTGATGAAGTTGCTAAATTTTGGACCACTGCTGTAAGCAACTATGTTTTCAGCTTTGCACCATTTCTGTGTTCAGTCACTTTGCACTGCAGTCATTGAGTTTACTGACTGAAAGCTGTAGTGTCAATGGTGTTGCAGCAGTAAATTGGACACCCATTACAGCAAATCTAGCATGCAATCGGCTGACAATGCATTATATTGCATGTTCAGTTACAGTTAATTTGTAATCGTTTGATACCGGCCACTGTTTCTTTAATTATTCTGTGTCACCCAAAAGCCAAATTAAGCATTGCACGTGTTTCTTCAAAAGTCATTGATTGCCTGTTTTACATATTGAAATGCTTGTTATGAATTTAAATGAACATAACATCTGGTGTAGAAAGCAATGCATTGTGGGCTTTGTTAGTAAATTATCATAAACTTTAGTTTATTGTTTGTTTGTGGAATTAATTTCAATGATCAATTGAGTAGTACAGCAAAACATTACTTTTCTCTTTGGCAATCAACCAGTGTAAATTGAGGCACTCATTAAGACCAGCATTGTATAATTGCTTGGTGGCATTTCACTTTGTTTTACTCTCATCAATAAATACAATACAATCACTGCTGTTTGATTATACCGTGTTCGTTATTCTCAAGTGATGAGATGAGGCTGTTAAGAAGGTTATGTATGATATACTCGAAAATGTAATCGAGAACAGATGAGTGGTGTTCGCCGTCTGTATTGAAAAGCTACAATATTATTTTTGCTGTAAACCATACAGTGAGCGGCAATAATTGGCCTAGCTTGGCAGATTTGACGGCTTCAACAATAGTGAAGTCAAAATAATTCTGAAAACGTTTAGCCCAGTGGTGTTTTGAAAAAGGCCATTTCAGGAACATAAAGAGCCAGAGGGAACATTTCTTGGAGGCAGAGTGTTTCTTTTGTGTTGTATCAATTTCTTATGGCTGGCTGTTGTTACCCTTCTCTAGTGATGCATAAAGCCCCCAAAACATTCCTTAAGGAGCCAACCTCAAGGGTTTTTAACATTGAGTTGTAAGTCAACTGCTGTGGGATTGTACAGTTCATGGCATTCCTTAATGTAAGGACATGTAATTTACCGGGTTTTTTTGTGCAAATTTGCATTACTGGGGATATAATTGTACATGTTGCAAAGCAGCATTTCGCACAATGTGGACACATCAAAACATTCAGCAGAGCACAATCTGATTGTTCTGATGAGAATTTATGATTAGCAGTCCACTAGAAACAAAATTATTTTTTTGTTTACGAGAACATTGAATTGAATATACATGAATCATCTTCATTTATAAAAATAAATGAGCTTTCCGTGGAAGAAGAAGGGGGTCTAGATTTGCCTTTTAATCATCTTCGAGGGTCAAACCGCTCAAGCACATCTTTCATATACTAGTTAATGGAGGTAGCTACTGAATGGATTGATGTGTTGTTCTTTACAGAATATTACTGTATGTGATGGGAGGCTGACATTCACTGACAAGGACACAATAATCAGTGTATTTTAAAGAAACTCTTCTCTTTCAAATTGATCAGGATTATTCAAACAAACCTACCACTGGAATGAACAGTACTCTTTTTTTTCACACCAAAATTTGTATTGAATATTTGTTTCTTAAATGAGAATCCAGGGATTGTTTCAGCGGCTCACGCCAACTGAAGGAATTGTTTAGAGCATTTAACTGATGGTATCAGGCTTAGGCTAACTAAGTAATGTAATATTAATGAGGGACAATTACCCATAATGGCATACAGCACTTTCTGGTCTTTGTCACCTATTAGCTACTTTAGTGGCAAAGCCGGGATTGTCATGCAAATTCATTGCTGGTAACAGATACAGCCACAGCCATTCCGTTGGTTAACAGATTTGTAATCTACTTAAAATTCTCATCATAGTGAGGTATTAATAATGCACTATACTTGAAGCAGCATTGGCAGCAGCAATGTTGTCTTTTGGTTTAGCTGGCCTTTTCACATTTAAACATGCAGCCAACAAATCCATCTTTTTGTTACTTTCTAACCGCTTTTCCTTTAACTACATAAAAATGATATGAGGTCAAGGAAAGTTATGAAGCCATATTCATAAGGAGTTAGAAAATGACAGCCGCATTGCTGAGAGAAATGTAAGCAGTGCTGCCTGTCGGAAATATTTTTAAATAAATCTTTATTCATCAAGAACAAAGTAAATACCAAAGACCACACTACAAAGCATTACAGGTCCCCAAGCATCCATATACATATACAAATATATATAAGTAAAGATAGAATACAATTAATTAATTAAAACGATTTATATCTATTTATACTATTTATCTATCGTAAGTATAGAGGAAAAGCATACTTAACATGGTGTTCCATCTAGAAGTTGAAACATTTTATGATTTTTCCTAAAACAGTGAGCTATTTTACATTTTGCACATGACAGATAACCAAACATGTAAAAATTTGTGTGCATTTCTCGATTCTAGGATGCATCACGTTGCAGACATGAACGACTCTGGATCGATGAAGTGACATATTCAGGAGTTTGGTTTCATTTCAGCTCAGTGAGAGTCTTTACTGCGTTTTGCTGTCATTTACTGTCCGTCACGCCTGTTACTCTCCTCTCTCTCTCTCTCCTCTGATCTCTGTTTCACCCAGGGGGGAGCTTGCACACTCTCCTTGTGCCAGGATCAGAGAGAGACGGCCCTCTGCAGCCCGCTAGCTTGTTGCTCTCGCTACCAATAATAGCATCTGTGATTCAACAATGTTGGGCTGATAAAAAAACGTGTGTGCAGGCTGAAATTCAACCGTGGTGTTGTTAACTTTGTCGGCAGATGCAGTGACTTAAACCAAGTTATAGTAGCTATGAGTATGAAAGGTAACTAACTAACGTAAGTCAGCTAGCTGCTAGGCTAATTCATGCAGTGTAAATTGCAATAAGCATTCAGTGCCCCGTTTTAGGATTTATGTTTTGCTTTCGTAATGTTTATGTACTGTGATGTGTCACACAGATACTGGTATTGAAAAGATGCAGCTTTTTATATTATACATTTTTAAAGCACTTTCTAACTCTTTCTAACTTTACTCTCTGAACAGTTGCAACAAAACTGAACATTATTATTTTGATGAGGTAAGAATTGAATGCAGGGTCGTTGTATTAGACTGAATCGGTTTTAGCTGGCAACTCTGGGTATTTTTTGTCTTTTTCATCAAGTGAATATCCTCTTTTTAATAAATAAGTCCTGCAAAAATTCTGGCAAACTATGCAAATCAAAACAGTGATAATTATATTGAAATTTGGAGCAAAAGACAAACTAGTGCTGGAGGTATTACAGGATGTGGGAGCATGATTTTCAATTCAGATTTGGTCTTTTTCAGTCAGTGAGAAGTCCCCTTATTGTGGGACACGCAGCAAGGGGAGGTTCCGACTGTGAATCTCAGATAGCTTTCTAATGAACTCCGACCAGAACTTTTGGATAAGTGGGCTGAGCTAGAGGGCACGGAAGTAATCTTCTGTTGAGGTGGGACGGCTGTGATGAGTCAGAGTGAGCAAATGGAAATATGTTATGGCTCTGATGAATAGCTTCGTCAGCCTCAGTGAGTGACCTTGAACCTCACTCAGTAAGTATAAAGAGGTAGGCTCTATCATTAGCACATTCACATCCCTTCCATTGAAATATGTTGTCTCTTAATCACTCAATTATCTCTGCTTAACATTTTCTACAGATATGGCCTTTCAAGGCCTCCATTTCTCTAGAAGACTTCAGTGACGTTCATTATTAAAGAGCAACTTCAACCTCGGGTCTGAGCCGAGGTCCGCCCACTGCATAATTTTGAGAAATTCAAAAAAGTGAGCAAAGGGGGCTGAGAGATGAAGCCATGTCCACTTCCATATGACAAAAGCCTTGAATAAGCGTTGACAAACATGACAGCTGATGACAGCTCGCTACAGTAGCTTGTGAAATAGTGATATGGCATGGGGCAATGGATTTGATGGATTTACTGTTCATCAGAACACAAATGAGGATTACACTCGATGCCTCCGCCATTATTCCCCCGCAGCTGGGACGCTACTTTGCCGGGAGGAGAACGGGCGCAAGCTTCGAAGATGGACTTTCACGGCTGTTGCAACTCGAACTCAGGCAGGGCGAACCCTAGCTTCCTCCGTCTGCTCTCCTCCTGGCTGTAGTCTCCTAGCGGCGGGGAGCAGGAACCCGCTGTTCAGATCTTTTTCTGTAACCAGTGTAACATTAGCATGATGCATTATTTTATTTCATGACGTAGATTAGTAACAAAAGATTTAGCCTTGTAAGTTTCAGACTGATTTAAAAACAATAGATGTCTTATTGAGACATTTTTAGCAAATAGTTGTTGGCTTCTACAGTGATGCTCTTAATTTAGAATTTAGCACATTTCAGTCTCATCTGAGCCACGAGCAGCCTCTCAGGTCAAAACCTGCTCCACAAAAGAATGCATATCTAAACCCAACCATCAATAAACAAGATGTGAGCACAGAACAGAAAGCTATACAGGGCTGTCATGGTTTGGCTTTTAAATTCACTGCCTGGTACACAGTCACCAAACACATCTCAGCACCTCAGCTCTATTAAGCCTTGATCTGTTGCCACCTTTTTTCACTGTGACTGAAAGGAAATATTACTGAAAGAACAGCGACAAAATGCTTCAAATAAAGTCTCTAAATTGCTTCTGATACTGTTAATCACGCTCGGACAGTATAACATCTATTTACCAGAGCAGCTCTATGTTTGTTTGCTTTGAGCACATTTTGAAAAATGTTTACAAATTTAACTAAGACGTAGACTAAGCCTTTGGGCAACAAGTTCAAGAAAGAGAGGTGAAAAAGTGGAGCTGTGTAAGGAGAACTGCGCTGCCTATAGCTATCGGTTGTTATGTAGCAAAAATCAAAGGCAAAGTCTATTGTACCATAAAAACATCGTGCACTTCTTTCAGTAACTGACTTCTAAACGTGTGGTCAAGCATGGTGTTGTTTTACAGAGGCAGCACCAGAACCTGCCATACTGTAGTTGTGGCAGCAATTCACAGTGAAAGGACGGTTAAATCATTTGACTCTACATTCACATGTAGAGTCTACATTCTCATTCATATTTTAATGAATGAGAATTTGATTATGTGTTGCGGTGATTACGTAAGATCCTGGTAAGAAACAACTGTTTTGATGGCACAAATTTAGTTAGCAACAAAAGTATTAGCATTACGTAAGGTAAAGCAATAACCCAACCTCCCCCCCTCAACAAAAACCCAACCTAAATCAGCATTTCTATTAATCTATTAATTACCACGGAAGTGTAGCAAAGCAGAAGCATGCATGGCATAGTTCAGCTTAATGCATTTTGGTTTCACTCCACATAAAGGTTCAGTAAATACTTTTGCAGGGGAATTTCAACGACCAAAGGCCTGAGTGGCTTTTTAGCACAATGCAATTTCAAATTATGAATGAGTGCTATTCATTTTGACATGAGAAAACATTTGCACCTTTCAGTGAGGGAAAAAATGAGGCACCAGAAATGTGCATGAAAGTAGAGGGTTATTATAGCGTGTGGTATAGGAGAGGGAACACTAAGGAGAATTTCATTTTCAACAATATAGCATAACCCATGACACATATGAAACATTTAATATAAAAAATAATACCCTATAGTAATAATAACCTATATTATTATTATCTCTAAAACAACTAAATGTAGCCAAACACTGCAACGAGAAAATAGAACCTATCAAATATCTCACAGTGTCACGATTCCTGCTTACTTGCTCTCGTTGAGGAAAATAAGTATGAGCGCAGCCTGCTCACAGTCAGTCTAGCATTCGAATGAATCGTTGAATGTCTGTCGTCATATTTCTGAATTTATCACCCGGAAAGAATGGGGAAAATATTGTGTGTAAATCAAATGAATGGTGCTGTTAGACGTCCTGTTAATACAGGTGCATGCAGGAGAGGAAACACTTTTTGAAATGTGAAAATGTTGTTTTTGAAAGGCTAAATGCAGGCCTGTAAAACACCCGCTTAGATGGTGTGTTGCGGGCGTGCAGACGTGGATCTACCGGGTTGCTTGTTTTGCCAGATGAACAGATATCTTTGTATCCAAGGATTGGGGAATTTCCCGTAAAAAGTTCTCTTTTCAAGACCATTGATGCCACTGATATAATGATAATATAATAGCACGACAATGCAAGTGAATTCTTTCAAAGAGCAATGAACTTTTCATTCTTAATATTCAGACATTGGATCTGGAATGTGTAAAAACATGACAATATGCTAAATAAATAAAAGATACATTTAATAAGACCACAAAACCAAAGGAATAAATAAAATGGACTGCCAGACTCCGTTTATGAGAAATGCAATGTCTTGTGTAAATGAACATGCACGTAAACACAGCAGGCAATATTAAGGTAAGCAAAAAGTGATCACGGTCATGTCCATATATCTTAAGATAAGTCGATTTTGAAATGATTGTGACAAGCCATAGATGTTCTGCCATTTATAATGAATACATCTGTCAGTGAAACTTACAGAAAAGAGTTCAACAGATAAAACATGAAATTTGAGAAAGTGAATGAAAAGTTAGAAGTAGTAAAAGTAATGGCGTGCCAATATTTAGTATTGATATTTCACTAACTTTAGAGTGTTAAAATGGCCGGAAAAATGTGTTTTACTTCTACACTATGCTATAGTGCAAGAATCGGTTCGTGGCAACCAAACATTAGACTGTCAGATTCTTTTTTTCACAAAGATCAGTGACAACAATAATCGAGAAAACATAGCCCCTTCCATCGTTAAAAGCTATCGATTCATAACAGCTGTGAACAGTTTCAAAGGAAAATTGCAACAGAAATTGATTCATCAATATGCAGTTTTCAGCATACTGAGCATCAGTACAATCCAGTACAACTGAGAGATGTTTGAGGATGTGGCTTTCTCTCATGGCGACTGCGACGCCATTACTATCACTCACGTGTGTTTGTGTGTCAACATGCATTTAGGTAGCACTACCTAGCACAAGAAAATATGGATTCATCATTTATGGATTACAGGACTTTTGTTTTGATCAGAATCATTATGCATTTCCTCTGTTCTGACACACATTTATTGAAAATATAATCTAATAATAATGTTAATTATGCTTTAAAAGGATGTTATCTAATTGTTGATGCATACAACTTGAGGTGAAATGATCAGTGGTGAAGTCAATCAACACAGTACATTTAATGAATTGCTAAAAATGTGATGAATTAGGTATTTTTTCCAAGTAAAAATGCCAAACATTGCAGTTCCTGCTTCTCAACTGTGGGTATTTAATGCTCGTCTCTATTTTTTTATTGTTACTGGAAACTGAATATTTTTTAATTTGGATGGATGGTCGGACAAAACTAAAGAAAACTGATGGACAGTTTATACGATTTTCTGACATTTTACAGATGATTAAGCTAAAAACAAACGATAACCACATCTGAGAATGTCCAGGCCTGGGGTAACAGCATCATGTCCGTTACATCAGCAGCTCTGTTAGATAACGCAGAGTACCAGCAACGACATGCACACGCCCTGGCATAAATAGATATGTAGACACCGAATGGACATGCAGAAGGAGGTGCAGGATGGGACAATGGCACCAAAATAGCCCTCGTAGGAAGCTGTCTGCATTTGAAAAATAAAAACGTCCCGCGAGGGCGCACCGCTGCCAGCCTGTTCGGAGTGTCTTTCTGTGTACGAGACAGCAGACGACAGCGCAAGCGCACAATTATGTATTTGTGCAGGGGATGTCAGTAGTTTTGAGTGTACTACTTGTCAATTTGTGTTAGCATGGCATGGGTTATCAAAGTTATGCGGAAGAGAGGAAACAGAGAGAGAGAGAGATTAGGGTAGGGGTCCTAGGGAGAGAGAGCGATTACTGCATTAAGCATGCATCAGAGACCCTCGGAGCGGTCTCTGCAGAGGCAGGGCATCTAGATGAATAGCTTTAATATCCCCGCGTTGCGATAACGGAGCAACAGTTGTTTCCCGTTGATGGCTTAGGGGTATGACAGACGTAGACACCGACCTTTGGAAAGCAGTGTGACAACCCCCCTGTTCTTTCTACCCCCAAAAAAGCCTGTGACCCGTCGAGACCCCGGGGACAATGAACCAGCAGCACCAGTGGGAAAAGTCCATGCATGCTGCAGGAACAAAAGGCTGGCTAATGCACTGTTTTCTCTTTTCACATCCTGGTGGGGGTAATCTGACCTTCTGCCTCTTGTTTCGACATGGTGAAAGCAGCACCCACTAAGACGTTGACCTGCAGAGCCTTGTCCTCAACGTCACCCCCCCACCATGAACACATGCACTTTAAACACTGACTTTTTTTTTGCCCTCCCCAAAACATAAAGAAGAATCAGATGATGTTCAAAGACAGTGAGTGAGTGGGGGAAAAAAAAGGCAATTGACACAGAAGTGTGATAAATGTTTGAATGCCCTCCCATTTTGAAATGCCGACTATGCAGTCTTTTTTTTTGTTTCACTCGTTTGTTGTCAACATACCTAATTCGGCCGAGGAAATGCTGACACTGTGTTATCAGTTTGCCGATATGCTTTATGAAAACAGACCATTACTCTTCAAAGCGCCATGATGAGGCCCATCATGATGTTTCCTTTGAGCACAAAGAGTCCAAAATGTGTAAAGGAAATGGAATGCATTGATTCCACACGCTGCCGCTTGTTCTTTAATACTTTTCGTCAAGCCTTTGTATGTCGACATAATCAACCTGAATAAGAACCGCAAGCTCTCTGATTTTAAAAATAAACCTTCTCTTTGAAGCCCAATTTACATCGCTGCTGGGTAACTGCCATGTTGCTCACACCATCAAATGAACGGACAAACTAGCAGAGAAAGACCCAATCAATTAAAAATAGATACATTTGAAGCAAGCAAAAGATAACAGGTAACAGTGTCACAGGCAGCTTCTTTTTGTCCTCAAAATAAGTCCTTTTTATCCTAATTAGCTGAAGTGAAACCTTTCAAATGATGTGCAAAGGTGATGTTTAAATAAATAATTAGATTTCAATTTAAAAAGGTATTGTCCACTGATAACAGAAGGATTCCATTTTTCACTTTTCCAACTTCTGTCTCAAGATATTGACACTGGAAAAAAAAAGATCACAAAGTAATCTCAGTCATCTTCCACTTTCTATATACCCTCTATCTTTTTCCATTTTTCCTTCACAAAAGACGGATTTGAGTTGTTCGAGTGATAGCTTGAGTGATGACCATCTTGGGAAATGAAATATTTGCTGAAACTCTGTGCCCTTGAAAGTTAATTCACAGGAACACAGGAAGGTATGGAGGGAACCGTGGAGGAGAACAGAAATGGGTTTTCTATCTTACTTTATCAACCTCTCTCTTGTGTCTGTCGCTTTGCAGTACCATTCACTTCACGTTCACAATACGTGTTATTTTTCTAAAAAAAAGTGACTTCAAATTCATACATCTGCATCATCATGAAATAACTGAAGATTTTGTGGTTTCATTAGATTCAGTATTTAAAATGTGGATACCACGGTGCTTTCATATTTCAGATCAACTCATTTAAGAATAACTGGAGCTCATACTTTACTCATACTGTACGGAACAAAAAAAACAGTACAAAGGCTCTTTTCACAGCTATGAAATGTAACGCCAGAACACAAAAATAAATCGACAGCATTTGGCTGCAGAGCTGAAAACAATCAGCAACTTTTTACTGAGTCATTTTTCAAAGCAAAATACCAAACGTTTCTTAGTTCCAGCTTCTCAATTGTGAAGACGCACTGTTTTTATTATATTTGGTGAGAATAAATGATTGTTTGTGTGTTGGAGTGTTGGGCTGGACTAAACAAGCAATGTTACGACATCCACTCGAACTTCAGGAAAAGATAAGTCCGTTAAATGTTGTCTGCTGATAATTCAGTCGTCTCTCAACTTCCATGTATGACTCAGAATCATATAATGAGCTCGATGATCGACATACAAGGTGGTGACGCACATACTGGTGTGATATTTTGGCGACAGCCTATGGAATTGACGCCAATGTGGGAGAAAATGCAGAGTAGGGGGGGAGCATCAAGAACAATCGGGCTGTACAGTGCAATTTTATGTCGAGGATGATAAAGATGTGCACTTGAATGGCCCACAGGATCAGGCTAGGTCAAGCATTTGTGGGTATGTCAGTGAATAGGTTTAAACAAACCCCTCAAGCAGGAAAAAGAGACAGTATTTTTCATGGCAGACACATCTTTTGACACAGAAGTGTCACAATGTGCTGAGTGGGGTTTTTTTTGGATGAGCTACCGACTGCTTATGAAGGGAAGGGAAAAGAGCTGATTCGACTGGTCATCAGTGACACCACACCATGGGGCACTCGTTCACCTTAACAACCACCAATGGAGGACCATCAACAAGCAGACATCCAACATCACACGCGAGTAAAGGTAACATTCTGAAGACTCAGGATTGTAGTTGATGACAGCTGCCACAGAAACTAACTGCCAGCACCAAGTCTCTCCTGTCTTTCACTGTGGCTGACGATTGTGCAGCTGACATCCAACATGAATGCTGTGGTGCATCATCCAGTCAAGCTGAAAAATCACTGTATGCATCTCCATCTGCTTTCAGGCCTGTGTGACACGAGGATCAAGAAGTGCACTTACAAAGAATTACCTTTAAAAATCCTGCTGTTGGTTTATAAAGCACTGAATGGTTCAGGGCCAAAATACATCTCTGATCTGCTGCTACCTTATGAACCATCCCGACCCCTTAGGTCGTCTGGGACCGGTCTGCTTTCTGTTCCCAGAGTCAGAACTAAACATGGAGAAGCAGCGTTCAGTTTTTCTGCTCCACATATCTGGAACAAAGTCCCAGAAAACTGCAGGTCTGCTGAGACCCTCAGCTCCTTTAAATCAAGATTGAAGACTTTTCTGTTCGCTGCTGGATATTAAGGATATCAATTCCCTGCATTTCTGCATTTTACTACTGTATTTTATTTCTTACACTGCTTTTTAGTGTTTCAATGACTGTTTTTAATGTTTCAATGAATGTTCTTACTTGTTTTTAAATCTCCTTTTCTTTTGCCTTATGTTTTGATGCTTTTAATGGTTTTATGTGAAGCACGTTGAATTGCCTTGTTGTTGAAATGTGCTATACAAATAAACTTGCCTTGCCTTGCCTTAAATACCCATCTCTTCCCCGATACCTCTCACACCAGCCGGCATATTTTCGGTACACTCTGCATAGAGATCGGCGTGCGTTAGGGTTATGCACTCATTCGTGTTGCCTCGTGTAATCGGCATGCAATTGGCTAAAGCAACCCTCCAGTATGAGTTAATTGCATGTGTATGTTGATGCAATAAATAGGTTTCATTTTGATTTCAGGTAAATTGATCAGTTTTGGTCTACAGAGTCGAAGTGGAATATGTTTGGAAGTTTGCCATTTACTTTATGCAAAACTTGGAAAATGCTTATGTTCTGTAAGTGCAGTTCCCGCTGCGGCTTATGCTTGATTTTGATGAACAAAAAATACAATATGTGCAAACCTGGCAAAAAAAGGCCTTGTTCACAGCGCGCCCACGCTGTCTTTTGAACAGACTTTATTGGCTCTGTTAACCAGCTTCCATGAGACCTGACAAGACATTGCAAGCCAATCTATATTTCTCAGTTGCCGAGTATATGTATATGTCTCCCTATGTCTGACTGCTGCTAAAATACTTTATGTCCGACTGCTGCTAGTTACAGAATGATAGTTTTTTCTTAATATATGTTGTCTCAATGTTTTTGTTTTTGTTTTTTTTTCTATCTATTTTGCACTTTATTATTATCTGTATTCACTTTTTATGTTGGACTGGAGAGAAACGTTTTTTCAACTCCTCTGTATGTAAAGTATTTGAGAAATTGACAATAAAGCTGACTTTGACTTTGTATAGAGAACGTCTCCTTCAGACAGGCACAAGTGCTCTTTTGTGAGTGTTTCATAATATTCCACAGATTGATATATTAACCATTTATCGACTTCAATTAATTATGGATTAAGCCTTGAATCCCAAACAAATATAAGTTTGCAATGAAGGTATGAAGGGAAAACATAACACAATTACATTTACTGTAGCTGGACCTCAATGATGTTTCACTTCAGACCCATTTTCTCCCTTCCAGACAGCCGATTGCAGACCACACACTTGAGTAATTGGCCAAAAGTGTCTGTGGTACATCCAAACCACCTCTCTGTTTACACTTCTCTCCTTTCTGTCTTTACAGCGTCTGCAGACGCAACAGCGGTGCGGTGTTCTCTGCAGTGATTGCAAAAAGTGAGAGGGCCAGGCCTCTCTGAGAGGCACCTATAGGTGGCTCAGAGGTGACTGCAGTTTGAAGTGCCGTCTGCTTGAAAGGGAAGTTGACCTTGACAAGACAGGAGCCTCTCTTTGCCTTGTGGGGAGCAACAGGGAGGACAAAGGGCGCTTCTGTCTGCCCACATCGCATTAGTTAGACCTAGTGGTAAATGTCACTGAGGACCACACCTCAGCCACAAAGAGATGTTGTAGGGACAGAGGCGAAAGAGAGCCCTCCAAGGTTGGACAGTCTTTGCCAAAGGGGAGCTTTGAGTTGATTCCAATGGACCTATCGTTTATCGTCTCCAGGCTAAACAATCTTGGCTGATGTGGTATTTCTTTTTTTCCTCCCAGTAAATAAAGGTGTAAAGAAAATTCCTGACATAGTGCGCCGGCTCTGTTTATGTTGAGCTTTTTATTCCTTTAGGTGACACCAAGTAATCCCTAAAACGGCTTATTTCATTAAATGTAGATGTATTCATCATTATATTCACAATAGTTGAATTGGTCTGGTCAACATAATTACTATCCCCACAAAATATTATATTTTTCATGTTTCTAAAGTTTTAATTTATGTTAGAATTGCATCTCCCTTATAATGTATCGGTCAATTTATTCCTTTTTTTATTTGTTATGCTTAGACCTGAATGTGATAAACATCACAGTGCAGCAGGGCTTCTTAACAGGAACTGTGTAGCCATTTCAAAGTGTCTCTTTTTGCAATCGATTAGATATTACATTTCATACAGGAGCCATTTAGTGTTGCTTATTTATGCAGTCTTTCTCATATTAAATTTCAAACTGGTTGTTAGTGGCTGCCGTCACTCATCATTCAAATGATATTCTGTATGCATCGTCATAGTGCCGGCATAAAGTCACAATTTGCTTCCCATAAATGTGACTGTTAATGTGTGTTTCAATTGGAATACACCATTGCCGGTGTGCCAGGGTGAATAACAACAAGGGTTAGATGGATTTAAGATGTGAATGAGTTCTATAGTGGGTGCTTGTGTTATTTCAAACATTGTCTCTACTTGTTTTAAAGACTATGTCAAAGTATAAATTACAACACAATGCTTTATATGCCGACTGTGCTTTACCGTTTCCCTAGCATACAGTGTTTTTGCAGGCCCGTGACACAATAAGGGAAATATGCAGACCTGAGACCTCCCGGATCTCTCCTGATCACTCTGTGCCAAATTTCTCATCTCTCTCCACTCTACAGTTTGCTGAAATAAATTAAATTCTTAGGAAGGGTTATATGTACTCTCTCTTAATAATAAAAAGATGGTGTAGGCATATTCTCAATATCTCTGAACTTCAATTCCACTGCAGTGTAATTCTCGTGGCCGAACCTCCCGAGTCAGTTCCTTTGGACCAGATGAACTGTGATCTAAATGCTACAAAGTCAATCCCATTCTGCTGTTTATTTTGTAATTAAGGTCTTTTACATGTAGGATCTAACTGTAAAGCAACCCCCTGCAGATGTGAGTAAGACCCTGACTTTTGTATGTAGTTTAACTACTGTAACAAAATTCGTATTACTTAGTATACATCCATACTTTGTCTTACTGTGTGATCACTTTCAAAGAAACAATCATTGCAATCCATCATATAACCAGTCGGATGATTTTGCTTAAATCATCCTTCATTAATAAAACAAAAGTATACAAACTATCTGTGGTATATGGTATGTTTCCCATTTAGTAAGACAACTCAGCCTTTTGTCCTGATGATATTTTAAAACTTGACTAAGGACAATCAGTGCAGCCGTCATGTTTTTCTCTTTTGTCTGAACCACACTGCAACTGACACGACTCAGCTGTGTCACTCAAAGAACCACTGTGTCGCACTACGTCATATACATGAACACACTATGTACACAACAAACTAACTACAGTCCAGTCTGATGCCGACAGCTTGCTGTCAGTCACATCACAGATAACAGCTGTAGACTCTGTTCCGGACTCTGCTTTAATTTAAGTAAATTCCTACGTCAACTTATCAGAGTGTGAGAAAACAAGAGGAGTAGTAGCGATACTTTGATCAACAATGAGAGTGTCTCACACTGGACGTGCACAGCGACCCTCAATAGGTCCAACAACAAAATGACGAGATGGTTACCAATTGAGCGTTAACATAAACTGGTAACTTCTGTATATCCATACCTCTAAACCTTCTTCAGTGCAGCGAGGAAAACTTTGATCAATTGGCAGAATAAAACTGTGTTTTTGCAGAGCACTACACACTCAGGATTGGATAATTAAACTTGGCAAACTGAACAAACTCAAGGAGGAGAATGGCTGCAGGTGCTCCACAGATGTATTATGAGATGTCCTTAAATAACTCAATTTCTTTAAATTAATACAGTTATCACTTTAATTTCCTTTTTCCTTGCCCCCTTAAGGGCTCTCTTTCTCAAACAATTTTGACATTTGGTTCAGCACTCTTAGTCCACTCTTTCCTGAGCAAAGTATGACCAATGCGTCAAAGTGCTTATATAAGCCTCTCAAACATCCACTGCAGTACAATCCTCTTCTCCAGTTGATGGAACATTGGCACCACCCCCTCCAACTGGTCAGGAGAACCAGCAGTCTTGAGTTTGGTGTTTGGCCCTAAACAAGCCTATATGAGCTAAACTACAAGGTTATAAATAGTCACATTAACAGACACCGTGGGCCTCAGAACCAGATCCGGTAGTTTTACATGCATGTAGCAGATTCAGTACAGCAAAGACTGCCCAGAGCTTTGAGCTGAATTAGTAGATTAGTCCATTATTGATCTGTCAACTGACTCAACTCAAGCAAAAATGCCAAACATTTGCTGGTTTCACTTTCTCAAATGTGAGGATTTGCTTTGTCCAATGTGATTGTAAACTGAATAAATTTAGGTTTTGGACTGTTGGTGAGATATAGCATTCCTTATTTTATGATTCCATGATCAAACAATTAATTAATTAATGAAAACCATCATTAGTTGCGGCCCAATAACAGTTACCGTGCATTTTGTATAGAGTAGTAAATACAAAGTTAATATTAATACTATGGTTTACAGTAAAGATGTATGTACATAATATGAGTTGAGCGTTCAATATATTTGCACCTTAGATTTACTGTATACATATAACACTACTATACTTTAACCCATAAGTTTACTAGATCTATGTATCCATCTACCCATCTGCAGATCTACTGCATCCACGGCATGTCAACGTATATATATATACACGATGACAACATCATGATGCAGACTATACTAGTCACAGGTCTAAATGTCAAAAGAGAAAGAGAAGAGCATGCACACCTAATGTGTGTTTAAGTTGCATTATTACAGTTTCATAAGATTGCCCATCTGAATGACTGCTGCAGCCCACCGCTACCACTTCAGCACTAAGCCGTGCTACTCCACTCAGAGCAACAAAGGTAACAGACTGTCAAAGGGCAATAACACCAACCACTGACTGAGCACCACAGGCCGATGTGTCTGTGTAAACTGCAGCTTATAAAAACAATGTCATGCAGAGATGAATCCACAGCAGAGCCGATGTTCATTAAGCATCACAAGCAGCTCAACCAAGCCAAACCGAAGTAAGCCACAATAAACATCCAGTCTCTGAATACTGCACCATAAACAAACAACTAACCACCAAACTGTATCACATTACACGGAGTTAACGGAATAAGGTATTACCTTTAGAAGAGTTTCCTCCTTGACTTTGTGAGTGCAAACCCGATCCATCCAATCCTCAAACTCCATCGATCACACCGGGACGGTCTCCGTAGGCAGCAATGACAGCACAGAGTCAGTCCGTTCTGGGCCAATGACAGCAATGTACAATCAATGCCAAACCTCCTGATGGTGATTAAATAAACTATTCTCTTGGTACACTTTGTCCGGACGGAAGCAATGGAACAGGCCACTGGTAAGGGAAGATGTTTCCTTTAAAGGTCATCGTCTCACAGATTGATTCAGCAGTTGTTTCTGTAACGTTTGATGAACAGCAGCTTCCTTGGCAACAGCTCTTCTTTATTTACATAAATATTGTCCTTTTTTTATTTTTATGTGGTTCCCCTATCTCTTTAAACATCCATGACATGGCGCATGGGCCGCAGAGTTCCCTCTCATCTTTGCTTTATCTGCCCCAGTGCACCATAAGAGCTGTCAGTTTACAAGCCTTACAAAAGCAAACACTGCTTCCGTTGCTGATGACAGCCCTGATGCTGGCGGTGAGACTAATGTGTCTGCTGCAACAATACCATTATCTTCGCTGCTGATGTCTGATTATGGCTACTCCTGGCAGCAGGTCTAACTGATGACAGCACCTGTTGCTGATCATCCGACTTCAGAGGCCGTGTCATGTCCCCCGTGGTGTTTTAACTGATACAAAGGTTGAGATGTTGGAAACGTTTTGAACTCGTAGTCAGGACATGTAAACGGGAATTTGATGCTAATAAAGTTGTTAACTGGACGCACAACAGTTCAAGAGATTTTACATCATTATCAGACGTCTGTGAGCTAACAAAACAACCACTATGTGCCATTTAGTCCAACAGGTGAAAACGTAAACATGGCTTGTAATTTCTTCATCGTCACTGACGCTCAGCGCTCAGTGCTGCTTTCGTGGATGGCTGCCCCCTAGTGGCCGGAAGCTATAGTGCAGCAACTGTAGGCTACGAAATGGAGCGCAGTGAAATGGGCACTCAATAAAATAGCTCTGCCATTAACAGTGGTGGAATGTAACCAAGTACAATTACCCAAGTACTGTACTTAAACAATGTTGACATGTTTCTACTTTATTTGAGTATTTCCATTTTACTACTACTACTATTTTATACTCCTACTCCACTACATTTATTTGGAATTTTTAACATATAAAAAACATATACATATAAATATATACACTGTATAATATATACTTACTATATACTTACATGGTATGATGCAGTACTGTACTACTAATCTAGGCACCCAGTGGTAGCCTATACAAAGTATCTAGAATTGGCTCCACATTGAAGAACACCATTACAATGCTCTTAAAACAGAATAATGTAATATTCTGTAACACTTTGAAACAAGCCAATGCGTACTTTTACTTTTGATGCTTGATTACAGTAAGCTGTTAATACTTCTGTAATGTCTCTTAAGGTCCAGCGCTAAATGATTTAAACGCAAATGGCCCTATCTAGAACAAGTGCTTGATTTGTCCATTCTGGGCTACTGTAGAAACATGGCAATGCAACATAGCGGACTCTGTGAGAGGACGTGCTCTGTATGTTAATGTAAACGGCTCATTCTAAGGTAACGAAAACACGATTCTTAATCTTATTTTCAGGTGATTATATACTAAAGAGAACATGGTTATGAATATCATATTCCATTTCTGCCATTATATATGGAGGTGTTCTTTATCCTTCCCATTTATATACATGAGGGAGGCAGAATATTAGAAACACCTCAAAATATAATGCAGTTCACTACAACACCACACTAACTATGACCTTACTCAGTCTAAAACACATATTGAATTCACACCTTTTTGTTTGGCAGTGTATAGTATAATGTAAACATTATAGTCATAATACAAGTAGACAATCTTTCCATATGAATATATATTCATATAAATAAATGGTTATTCACCACTGCATTGGATAGTAGAAGCCCCTCATCATTTCAGTAAAGATACAACAATTATTTTGTTTGCCATCACTAAATACAGCTCTCATGAGGATCTAACAGCGTCCCACTGGATAAGACCCATGGGATATGTTTACAACTGACTCAATGTTGACAGTTGGTTTACACAAGGTTTACAATCTGATTTACATTTGGATGAAATTACTTGTGTTGCCTGGGTTCTGTTTATGGTTGTTACATTCAATTCCTCAGGTCCTTACAAACCAAGAGCACGTTGTAATTACCCAGAGTTGCACTACAATGATGATGCATCATGGAGACCAGAATTTTTCATTTAGCAAAACACAACTGTTGCTCAGTTGCATACTTTATTTTTGCAAATGACAAATCCTGCTTGAATTGTGGCCTCGGAATTGTTTTAATACATGAACATGGCTCACTTTCTTTGCTTATGTCTTTTCACTGTGCCTACCAACACCCCAAACTATGAAATACTTGACAGGGCTGAGCTGGATAGATCTCTTTTGAAAATAAGGCTCTGATGGTTCTTAGCTAAGAGGTTTGCCTCGTGGGAAAAGCTTTTTCTGAATTTTTAAGAGATACAAGATAAAGCTATCATTAGCATCTCCTTGGTATGAGCTGTGACCAAGGATACTGTGCCTGTGAAAACAACACTTCCTGTGACATTCCACTGTTTGATTCTCTGCAGTAACCTTGGCAATTGCCTCAATCACAGGGAATTAATTCCAGTCATGCCACTCCCTCCCCCTCCCCTGAGTTGTATCGGGCCCATGCATCGTACTACTGGCCCTGATTCACCCTGAATACCAGCCAAGCCCAACGATTTTCAGGTCCCCAGGCCCCTATTGCTATCTGTCTGCCTCCACTCTCAAAATGGGCCAGTCTTTTGTCTGCACACGCGTTATAGCTGCCAGATTGTGGCAGATTCAGGCCTTTTTTTATATCCACACTCACAGATGATGTCAAAATGAAAAGCTTTTCTTTCCTTAACAATGTTCAGCCCATATATAAGACTATGCATGTCAACCTTAAATGTTACCAGGTAATCTACAGTTTCAGGTTGAATTTGATTTTAAACCTCAAATGCTGAAACATTTAAAGCTGCCATTAAAGCAACATGATGACACGTTTCATGTTCAATGTATAATATAAGTTCTGCATCATATTTAGGCCAGTATCGATTTAAGAACAATAAGGGAAAGTTATGACAATTCAAAGTTCCTATTTGTAATGTGGTCACATTAAAACTGGTAGGCATTTTACAGCAGATGTGCATCAATGCATTTCTAGGTAAACGTGCATTCCATCAGGCCATGAGGCCTTTTTTCCAAGGAGCTTGGGCAACGATTATTGCTCTCAGTCTCAATTCAGAGTTTAGTAGGCAAACAGCAGCTGCTTTCTCCCATTGTGCTGAGTACAGCCATACCACTAAGCCTGCCTATTTAAAGGACCATGTAGTTGCTCTATCCAATATATGGGCTGCTGTGATGCCAGGCAGGTAGCCTTATTTCCATTGCCTTAGCTTTGTAATGCACAATTAATGAGCCACCTCACATGGGTTAGACAAGGCCTTTTAAATACTGAGGTGCATTCAAGAGCACTATTATTTGTCTTTTGACATGCTAGACTGGCCACCTAGAGGTTGATATTTTACCGGCTTTCTATTTGGGCCCACTGTTTAATGGCATCTTTATTGGAAGCCATGATCCAAGCTCTTACAGGACTCTGTTGGGAAGGTTTTGATGAGTCATATTCGACTATTGGGGAAGGGGGGGGGGGTCACCTCACAACAGGAAGGTCATGCTTTTTAAACCTAACTCGACCAGATAGAGCCTTTTTGTGTTTTTAGTTGTGTATGTGTTTCCTGCTCTCCTGCTCTCTCTATGTCTGTGTGGGTTTTTACAACAGGCCAAAGACTGCAGAATGTAGGATAGGTAAATTGCAGACTATGAAATTGTTTGTAGATGTGAATGGGAGCGTGGGGTTGTGTGTCTGTGTATGTGTATGTTAGCCCTGTGATATACAGGTGGCCTCTAACACTGCCTTTTGCCCAGTGTGTGCTGGAATAAACTCCATCCCACCATGAGCCTGAACAGGAGCGCTTCAGAGAATGGATGGATGGATAACTGACAAGTGAATCAAACAATGCACGTTTTAACATATAGGATTTAGATAAAGGTTAAAGGGACATTTTCTTTATGGTTTTCAGCACTTGAGGTTTTCCTTTTACAACCCATTGTTGGTGGGGTTTTTATCGGCAAAATTCTGCATAATGTATATCCTTTATGGATTTGTGTCAGGGGTAAGGAGAAATGATGTATGTATGCTCATGTAAAGGAATGGTCACTGGAGGAGGTGGGGGTTGAGTCTACAGTGGGAGGTTGTCTTGGACCAAAGGCATCTGTCTGGGAGTGGCTGTAATTGGCTGCAGTGTGGAGTTATCTCATTAATATGGAGCCCAGGGGAAGTTGACAGCCAACTTCCTCCCTCTGTGTTTGGTTGTTTGACTGTATCTCCATTGATGCTAAACGCAGTGCTCCCAGGGCACCCCATGCCTGTTGCCTGCTTCGTTAAAACCAAGAAAATGAATATTAATGTCATACAGACATGAAGCTGCAGTAGCAGAAGGGGGTCGTCAGTCTAAAGGCTGTTACAGTCGATTTCTGGGTGTACTTAATAGGGGCTATTTGGGAGGGTCCAATCCTGCAAGAAGGCATGCTCTATCAATATGCAAAGTGATTTTGTCCACAGGGGACTGTCGCACATTGTGCCCCTAATCAAATCACGGGACACATATGGAAAAAATGGCCAACTCTTAATCACTTGGAAATATACAAAATAAACATGCTAGGTACAGTTCCATGGTCTGATTCCCTACAATAAGTTTTGAGAGTGCAAATATATATTTATGGAGTTCACTGGCAAAGAGTGAAGGAAATTGAAAAAACTGTGTGTGCATGGGCAACCTTGATCTTGGGAAGGCAGTAAATATTGTCAGTAACCACCACAGTAACATTTATGACAGCAACCACTGCCTGTTTTCAATTTACTTGACACCAGTAACATCAGCAAGCAGACGTGTCAATTCATCCATGGATATAAGTAAACAGCCCCAGACAGCAGCATCATACACTCTTTCTACAGTCCATAAACTTGCTAGAAGGACACAGATCAGACCATAAATCTGAATCTCATTCTTTATGACTTATTAGCACACATTTGGAGAAGAGGCACTGCTGAAAAAAACACGACGTTCGACACAGGAATAGTTGGACATTTTGGGAAATACGCTTATTCGCTTTCATGAGTTAGACAAGAAATGCAATGATTCCACTCTTATCTGTCTGTTAATTAAGAAACCACAGCCAGGAGACTGTTAGCGTAGCTTAGCACGGTCTTATACAGTTTCTTTTCGACTTCTCATCTAACCCTAAGTGTATTCCCTATGTCTAATTATTCCTTAAACATCCATTCATCCAGTGTGACTCTGTTTCACGCTGTGCAGACCCACTGCTTCTGCACTCCGATTCATACAGTCAGCGCCTTAAGTTTTCAGGGAGAAAATGTGAAACGCAATGGTCAGGGTTTTTCACAGTATGAGCCATGTGTGAACTTCAGAAGATAAATTACTTCAATGAGGAGTGGACATAATCTCTAGCTAATCATTTAAAAAGTCTCAAAACCACTTAGCAATTTCTTGTTTTTGTTCAAAGCTAATGATTAACGAAAATGCGACATATGGACAGTACTTGAACGTATAAATGGCGTCAGAGGAGGTCTTGGAGAAAAATATTGACAGTGGTAGAAAGAAGTAGAAAGTAAATGTTGAATATAGCAGTGTTACATGATCAACACCTGATTAAGGTTGAGTGAAGAGACTGCCCTGAACTACTAATGTCTCAGTCCCTCCATCAGACTGCTAACAATGAGCCGATGAATTATTAATTATGAATACATAGAATTCTCACTGGGGAGCTAGCCTGGATCCTCAGAGCAGACAACCTCAGAGGGACGTTCAAGGTCAAAGAAAATAGGTACGTAAGGATAAAGACACTGGAAAATAGCTATGATTGGTTTAAAACACAGCAATGTGGAAGGCTCCCCACTAGCCCTGCGGTGATATCGGCTCTTTTTCCAGTTGAATTTCAGCAGCCTTAATAAAACTTCAATTAACCATCAGGGGTCCATCTTCCGGCTCACCTCCCTAATCTAGTTTGATGGAAGCAGTTAAAGAATCAGCAGAGCCAATTTAAAGCCCTCCCACCTTAGTAGCGAGTGCGAGTATCAGATACTTGTAGTTATAACAGTGATACCCTTTCACTGTCAGACAAGGTGTGGAAGGCTGCGTCATGTAGTTTCACACTTTCTTAACCCTGTTTCTCTTTAGCTTCCCCAATAATTTGTAGCTCTATAAACACTGCCACGATGTAGACCTGATGTCACACTGGTTAATTGGGTCTGACCCCTGATGCTTGAATTATTTAGGTACTTTGAAGAGAGAAACCCAACAAGCCTCCTAATTGATACAAGCAACACCCAAGCACACACACCGCTGTGAAAGGGTGTGCAGATCCCCGACATTATAGGCGCCTCTTGAGCCCATTGCCATTCTTTTCTCAGCAAATTGGATATTTTTAATGAGGGACCAACCTGTATCTCCAACATTGTCTGAGCAACAGCTAACCACAGCTGGATTTTAGGGTCGAAAAAACTGAGTAACAGATTTTCATTCTGTACCAGATCAGTTCTCAATTATAGGTTTCCTCATATTTCATATATCAGTAACAATACTTTTGAAATCTGCAACAATATTTTGTCAAAATATGCAAACTGTATTTTTTTCTTTTTAAAAAATAAACTAAATGGCAGTTTTGGAAAAGGTTGCCCACTTGTCCAAGTTGGCTCCCCTGTTGAAGCCGAAATGTGCTGAGCAAAATAATCATCTCATCAATAACGTAACAATTTTGTTTGCCTCAGACATCACTCTGTAATTACATTCCATCTTTTTCCTCCAGGGTTTGTCTTCAGAACATTTGAAGGACTTGAAGAACTAGTGACCAGAGAGCAACATTGAGCAGAATGCCATTTGTGAGCTCCATGGTGCGTAGTTAATAACATAACAGCATAATTGCAACACTTTCTTGAAAATAATCTTTAAGTCTTTAAAGGGACAATTGCTCACAAATATCATACCTCAGCCAAAATACAGTGTGCACATTGTTGTTTGGGTGTCGGTGAGGGCTGTCATGGCTTTCATCTGTTGTTGTCGCAAAATGGGAGTCAAAGTGCATTTCATGGACCAGCGCTTTGTTGTCTCCCTCAGAGCAGACATTTTTGGCAAAGACAATAAATACATCTTACAACATGTGCTGCTGTGGTCAATAAGAAGAGAATTTGTATCTATTAATCTTAACCTCACTCTTCTATTCACACTGTTCTGTACTCTATAACTACTTAAAGGACTTGAGAACACTTGGGAACTTGAGAACGTGATATACAAGTCGTATCTGTTTTTCATGATTGTTTAGTATTTAACCATTTCTGACCCGAGCCCATTTTTCCTACATATCTACCACCATAATCAGTTTTGACCCAAATCTCATCTACTGCTCCACAACAGCGACTTGTGCCTTGCTTGCCAGTTCATGCAAGTCCCCAGTACACTCCATCAAGGGCCAATAGTAATTCAGTACTTCTATGCTTACTCCTCAGCGGCCATCTGCTGCTGTCTGTTAATACGTGCCACTGTGTAAATAAGTTCAAGAATAAATGATTGTCACGCCATGCATAAGCTGAAAATGTCTCATTAGAATAAGTATCTCAGCATGTTGTCAGTATGATGGACGTCAGAAAACTTCACCAAACGTCTTCATAGAAAGTCACAATGTACAAGAGCTCACCTGTAAGACATTCTTCTATTAACTTAACATCTGCAATAGTACACAATAATAAAGGATTTTATAATGATGAATGGTTTGTATAATGCTAAAAGCTGTACGTATTCTAACATTAACTACCACGTCAAACCTTACTGCATAAAGAAAACACAGCTGAACAACTCCAGTCAACACTAAGAGGCCTGAGACTTCACTCAAAGATGCTGTTAATTCATTGTTATCATTGGTGATGGTCATGTTTTTGTTTTAGACAATTAATGTTCAATTTTAAAAATGGAAACTTGCCTGTCGATACACGCACGGAGAAGTGAATTGGGTCTGCAAGCTGTCTGTTTGTCACGCAAGGTAATGGTGATTTTATGCTCCCTCCATATGCCTAATCATGTAAAACACACAAACATGGTTGTGATTTGTTGGCCGCGAGTTTTCCCCACAACCAGGGTGAGCCAGTGGATAGATCAAGCCAGCTGGATGCTTCATGTCCACTTTCACTTTAAAGCCATTTCAAACCAAGAGAGACTTCATTTAGAGAGGACAAATAAATGTCATAGTGCACAATAAAGATAATTGTGTTGTGAGTCTTTGGCGATTAAAGCCCATGGTGATATATAGGGGGGTGGTGATGCCTCGGTTAGTACAGGAATATTACCCCAACAACATGATTGATCGTGAACTTAGAGTGAATGCTCAAAGTCAGCTGACAGAGTAGAAGCCAGAGAGAGAGCAAGAGACAGTGATATTTGTCAATGAATGAGCGTAAAAAGAGATTCCTTCTGACTGAGCATCTGCTAAACTATTAATCCAGGTCTGTCTTTGTGTTTTTACTTTGCTGTTATTTGACGGAAATTAAACAAAAACACTCCCAACAAACAAATCGACTTACTTGAAATTCAAGTCATCGGGAGAATACTATGTATCTGCAACCCACATTAGAGAATTCCCAGGTTAAGTTACATTGCAAGAAGTTATAAATGCATGTATTTTTGTATGCATTTTCTTTCTTCTCCAATTAAACAGAACCACAATAAACCAAAGAAGTTAAGAATGAATCTAGTTTTATATCTAGGTTCATGATAAGTGTGAATATGTATGAGTTCTGCACTCAAACTCTAGTGTTGTCCATTTATGTAAAGTAGTGTGAAGAGCCAGGTATATTGAAAATATTGAGAGTTAAAGCAGGGTCCTATCTCCTTTTCTCCATATGTCTATCTCTATCTTCATCCATCTACATGTATGCACAGAATATAAACACTGTCAAATATGGCAAGTGACAGTCAGACTACACTGTGAAGTGAATTACCATGGATGTCATCTTTGACAGGAAAGCTGTAGCTATAACACTTTTGCAGGCTTCATGTGCATGTTTATGTTCATAAGAAAATGCTTCCAGTACTATACATATTATACTGGCTGCCGTAACTAATCTCTCAAAAATCTGGTCCATATACTATATATGTACTATATGAGGTCTTCCGTGCACATCTTTATGGCACAATCAGTTATTGACACCTATGTTAATTTTGACTGGAAGGGGAGTATTTATGGATGTTTAATCCGAGATTTGAAAAGGTTAAACTTTGCTGGGGTTTGAGTCGAACAAATATCAAACAAATGAAATGTCAAAGTTGGTACCCATGAACAAATGAAATGTCAGGGACAATACCTTGGCCCAAGCCCTCGCTCACCTGGCTCATCATCTCCAGGCAGTCATATTTGTAGTCAGACATAAGAGGGCAGACCAAATAGGCTTTCTTTCACTGAGCTGACCTATTAGCAACCTATTATTTGAACTGCTGAATGAAAAGTGCCAGGGTCCCTTCTTCAACCCACCGCAGACAGTTAAGGTCACAAAGTAAAATCCTCTGGTACTTTCCTCCGACCTTTGGCTCCTGTCTCTGCTTTCTCCTATTTCCTCTGCCTGGCACAGAGCCTCGATTCCTCCCAGTGTGGACATTCTCCCATGCACCAACTCTGACTATCAAAACAACAGTCATTAGGCAAATTTGCCTTGGTGCAGGATTACGTTAATTATCATGAAATTATCACTTCATTAAAGCAGGCAGAGATAAATTATCTCTGATGAAACGAATGTAAAATGAGGAAATAATGATCAGTCCACACAAAAAATTCAAAAAATGAAGAGACTGCTAGTTGAAGGAAATCAAGTCATTGGGTTCCAGAGAGTTGTTTCCTGAGAGACATTGCAACATGACAGAGCAAGTGGGTTTCCACAGCGGGGATTGAGGACCACCCACCCCTTTACCCAATGCAGTGAAATTTCCCTCCCCAAGCCTCAACAGAGCCTGTACTTTCCCAGCAAATTGCAAGCATCATTAATCATGCCAAATACCATTTTTAATGAATGTCTACATCAGCCCAGTAACGCTCTTTGTTTCCAGGCAAAAAGGCTGTGGCGCTGCAGCAGAGTGTGATTTTATAACTGTACTGATTGTTTTATTTCATGACCTCACTACGACCATGATGACGGGTATCCAGATGACTCTATCCAACCAGGTTCATACTGTTCATTTGCTTAAAAACTAAAAAATTATTAAAATCTTAAAATATATATTCTTTGCTTATTTGTGAGGGCAGTGGTAAAAAAAAGAAATCTGGCAACTGGTAGTTATTTGTCAGACAGTGTGCTCAATTTAAACATTGAATAAATCAGTGAGACAACCTTGTTTTCCACACTGCAAGAGAGGACTATGGGAAACATAAATTTAAAAAAAGATGTTTTGTCACGTCATTAGCTCTTTTCCAATGATCTCTTTAAGGTGCGACAGAAGAAAATAAATCCCACGGGGTGCTCAGATATTCTTTTCTGATGATCTAAATGACTGCAGCACAAGGACTCTGGTGTCTGCTTGATTTATAATCATTAAAATAACCCTATCTTAACACAACACAGTAGCCAACTTTCCATTGCTTAGCAATATCAACTGAGGTGCAGTATGTAGCCTAAGAAATAAAGTGTTTCTCTTAAGCGTCATACACTGGTTGGGAGAGAATATTGTGAGAGAATCATGGGGAAAATATTGCCTCAAACCACGCTTGACCTTTTATCTCCTTCATAATTTATTCATGTAGTCATTCGTTGTTTTGTAGCTAACACAACTGTGTTTTTTCCTTCCTGATACAGCAGGTTTGATTATCTATTTGGTGCTTATTCTTGAAGCCTAAAACTGTAATCTGATGTTATCTTGTCTGACTGTTTGTTGCCCTACAAACTGAAAAAATGTGGCAGCTAAGGGGTTGTTTGCAGTTGTCATACTATGGCCTAAACCTGGGGGTATGTAACTGAAGAAAGATCATTGACTACAAAATCTCGGTCTATCCTCATTGCCGTTTCCTTCCCTCTTGCATTGCAATAGCCTGCGATACACTGTGCTGATCTAGGGAATTGATGAACTGCACCACTGAAGCTGTAATGCAGACTCCACTGAATCCCTTAAGGACCTTCTCCTAATGGTGGCACACTGTTCCATAAAAATGCTAGTTTGCTTTGGAAATTGAGGTGCATGTTCATTAGAAGCCATTGTGTTGAATTTGAGAATAAATTCCCAAGTGATTCAGGGAGAGAGGCGAAAGGAATCACCAGAGACGGGGGGAGGGAAGTTTCTAATACACACAGTGTGTATTTCTGGATCTATAGTAGGTTTTACCCTCTCCCCCTCTCCTGCAGTGTTGGTGGTATCACTCAGGCCTTCCATTGTTTGAGTGTTTCAGGGTGAAAACTTCACGCCAGGTTACTTATTCTTCATGAGGTCACATTAAACAAAGACATACTCTCCTGGGATTTATGACTTCTAGGAGCTCCGCATTGCTAGAATGAGCTGCATCGGCAAGATGAGTCAGAATACAACTTTCTAAAAAGGCACAACATACTTTTACACATCAATTTGAATTCAATCACCAGAACTGAAGTTTTCACAGTTGTAAAAAAAACGATTGGAAATAGTAAGAATGGAATTTGCCAACAAAAATATGATCAGCACAAAATTGCACCAGAGATGACTTGCATGCATGGTAAATCAAAACATGTGTGCCCACAAGTCTTGGTAAATCTTCAGCCATTGTATGCTGAACTGAAGCGAATTTTAGCGATACAATTCTCACAGCAGGGTGATATACACACCGCTGTGCTGAGTATCCCGGTGTCGAGTAACAAATTACATAAACCACCCACAAGAAATCTGTGAAGATGTATTTGTGATGATGCAGCTACTCCTCGCCACCATGGCCGGAGCGCACTCTTTCTATCCTGGCGATTTCTACAACTTAGGCTCAACAAAAAAACGTGTCCAATTTTCTTCCACCAGCTGCACTAGAAGCTACACACACCTGTAGTCAAAGCTCCAGGTGATCCATTCCCTTTTGTTCAGAGATTTAAATAACATAGAGAACAATAAGTAGCGTGCACTCTACACACCGTTCCAATTTCAGCTCTCTGAGTAATCTCTCATTCTTCACTGCAGAATAGTGAGATCCGCTCAACCCTTTTTGTCACCTCCTCTTATAAGAAGTGCAAAAGCATTTATTTACCGCAGTCATGTGTAAATAATATGCATATGTCAATAATATGCATGTGTAAATTTGTTGACATTTAATTTGCACACATTGTCGATCTCGAATAGTTTGATCAGATGGAGTATATGTACAGTAGGCATGCACGTTATGCATCAATGCATACTGAAAAGATACACCTTTTGTAAACTAACACTCAATTGGCTACAAACTGGCTGTAACGTATGAGGAATGGGCTTTAGAATAAACCCTGAAATAAAGTTTAACTAGGTAAACCTTTTTACATCTCTTTGTTTGACAAACTAAAGTTTTAATGATCCCTCAAGCTGTTGAAATTTGTTTTGAAAGAAACTAATTTCGTTTTTTATCAACATAAAAATGATGATTGATTGAATGTTGTTGATATTGAACGTATTTGCAAAACGTATACAATCTCGCTCTACAATTATAGCAACTACTGCATGATAAACACATTTGGCAACAAAGCTCGGATAAGAGCACACAGAGGGAGAGCAACTTCATTCTCTGTTCAGGGAGACATCACTCCACTATATCTTTACATAGCAAATAGGTGTGTGCTGCTATATTAATGATCAGAATGTTAAATACAGCTCCTTCAAGATTTCTTCAACATCAATATCATATTTTTAATCTATAGAGTTATTTGAAATGCTGTGGTAGGATAGTTTAGCATAAATGTCCACACGGGAACTGTCAGAGGAATATAGCTGAATCAAAAAAAGGCCGATATCACTTTCTCAAAGCAACATTTCGAGTGAATATTAAACACAACAACTAATCATTTAGAATTGTTAACAACCAATATTTTTTGGATCAGATTTCTCTACTGCAGCTCAGTGAAAACAGCCTTGTTCTGTCACAATGGCACATCACAGGGAAATTAATTAGGTGACATGCAGGACAAAACAAGTGTTTTTTTTTATATCCCAGCTGCCAGCCTTTTATCTTCCCACTGTTTAAATGACTTTGTTTGCTCTGTCAGCAGCGAAATACATCTTTCTTTAAGCGTGGCTTTTGTACAAATGTCTTGGAGCCACATAGATCACAACAGGTAACTGGTCATCTGCAGGGCTACAGTGCAAAGGGAAATCAACACTGTTATTGCCAAACGTATATCAGCAGAAATGAAGCAGTAGTACTGAAGTTGAAAAGA
Source organism: Leptoclinus maculatus (assembly GCA_032191485.1). Taxonomy (NCBI): domain Eukaryota; kingdom Metazoa; phylum Chordata; class Actinopteri; order Perciformes; family Stichaeidae; genus Leptoclinus; species Leptoclinus maculatus. The sequence continues at coordinate 7,479,241 of JAVDOI010000011.1, forward strand.
AAAACAATCTTTTTTAACAGGTAAACAAGGTCACATGAGAGAAATCAATAATTTTGTTTTGACATATATTTTGTGACACTTTTCTTTTATCACTGACAGCCACATTTTTATTCTCCTTTAAGCAGTGGAAGTTGTGTTGGTAAAGTAATAAAAGCTGTGAAAAGTAGCCATATCTTGTATAAGTATTTTGTTCATTTAAGTCATTTTTGCAGTCGAGCTGACAGCCACAATAGTTGAAATTGATCTTCAAATGGTTTGTGTCTCAACCTCTAAATTCCAAGTTGCTTAAACGTGGACATAAAGTTATTTAACTAGGACCCGACACACCTGACAGCTGACCTCAAAGAGCTCATTTTTCGACAGAGGCAGGCTCTCCATCGCTTCATGGTCAACTCAGTTGGAATTTATCAATCCTCAGTGAATAAATAGACGACCCCCACTTGCCAACTAACATACACACAGGTTCTGCTCCTGGGTGAGAGGAAATGCTGCAATTGCTCAGTAGTTTATTTATAATTTGAAACCCATCACTTTGATTATGTTTAATCTGTATGTGCTAGAAGCCATTGTCAGCTAAATCACAAGCGTAATAGTCACAAATGGCGTTGCCAGCCAGTGGTCTTTTGCTTGTAGGAGAAGAAAAGAAAAGGCAGACGCAATAATAAGGAAAGGGGCACTGAATGGAGAAGATCACTGGTTTACTAGCCAGTCAGACAGCTCTCTCTCTCTTATTGACTGCCTCCACTGACAGTTCAATTCAACATGTTGAATCGGCCGAATGAGTGCTGATGAGGCCCAACTACAGCCAACAGTGTCGCACACATTGTAAAAGCTGTTGTGTGATAGCGCTAAAGTGGTCATCTTCATTCGACCATTACCTCGGTGCTTGCAGAGTATTTAGTGTTACAGGCCTCCCGACCAAGAAGCTTATTTTCACTGTTGTATTCCTCTTTACATGCACACAATGGAAGCATTATTTCCCCTGGCACTCCATATGACAGAGGTCCAAGAAACAGGCACTGAACCGTGTAAACTGTGCAGCCTGCTTGAAAACAGTATGTTGTATAGCAGCAGAACAACAAAGGTTAAAATCAATATGTCATCAAATGCGTTCGTAGATGATGAAGAAAGCAGGTTAAATTCAGTGACAGCATGAATCACGTAGACGCTACGAAAAAAAAAGTTGCTGTACTGTAAGTGTATTGTCTGAACATCACAAGAAAACAGAACAACAGCAAAAAAAAACATCTCAGAAAAACAAAGACTTCTCACTCCTGCTAAAGGGTTTTGCATATTCTAGAAAACTACTCTCCTGTCTGCGAGCGTACCTCAGGAACCATGAGAACTGACACCTGAAGTCACGTTCCTCTTTTCACACCACATTTTGGTCTCACTTTGGACTGCAGTCCATCTTTCTGAATTACTTTAGCAGTGGAACAATTGATCAAATCTTTTTAGTCCGCTGTATATTCCTGTAAAAAGCTTCATTCAACGGACAGAAATGCATATTTGAGATGTATTAAAAAATAATGTTGTTTACTGTCATTCTGCTGCCGTCCAAAAGGACAGAGGGGTCAAGCAACATACCCTTGCCTGGGTAAAATAAATCATTGCCAAGCAGAGGGTTTAGGTCAAATAATCACCCCTACGATAATGCATGTCCATGGAGAGGGCTGGTGAGATTCATTGCTGTGCTACGGCTGACAATAATGGAGGCTTTCAAAGGCCACAGTCTTTAATTTCTTGTCCCTGCTATCAGCGTTATATCCTCTAGAGAGGGGGAGGTCAACTGCCCCTGTCCCACAGCCCCAGAGCTTGCATCCTGGGCATTAAGGGCTGAGAGAGGTGGCTGAGGTCAGGCTGGGATTTCTGCTGGAGATGGCAGGCTGAGGGGTCCTGGGGCTCATCGGACCCTTCTCAGACAAAGAGGCTTTACAGAGCAGCTCCCAGGTCAGTCTTATCAGGGCATCGCTAATGGTTATGATATGATCTGTCTAGCATCACTTCCAATTAAAGCTTGCCGGGGGAATGTGGCTGCTCCCCATCTCACTGAGGGCACGGTGGTGTTCAGTGAATGTAGACTATTGTTTGAGCCACTCATTTCAGTGGCGATCAAAGTTCCATTGTGACTACCACAAAGGGAAATGGCCACTGGCCAGGCCTATTAGATATTTCGTTGTGGTGGGGAAATGGAGAGTGTAGGCTAATCAGTCTTCTTACTGATAGCAATGACCAGCCCACTCTTTGTGACAGAGACTAACCTCTTCAATACAATGTAAAGCTCTAACAAAAAAGGTCCACCTTCCTTTTGGCCAGGAAAAATACGTCCCCGAGAGCCTTTATAATTTCCACGAACTTTTTCTGGCTTCACACAATAGTCTCTGAGCGAAAACCTCGATTCTTAGAACTTGCCACCTTCAAATGACTGTGACTGCAGTAAAGTCGTAACAGTAGCAAAGTCTGCCCTTGTCAACCACAGTGCAGTGCAAGCCAGCGTCCACCAAGGACCTGAAATCTCCGTCCAGGCCCAGACTGGAGCTGTGCAGATTTGGTGTGAGGACACATACCGGGCGAGTGGAGCCCAGCTCTGTGCCGATTTCATTTATCTCCAGCAGTGATGATAATCGTCTCGCTCAAAGGTGTGGATCTGTGGAACAAACCATTATCTGTTTAGTAACTCATCCAGGAAGAATGGAAAAGTACATGATCTATGAAATTGCACAAAGCCTGTATAGCATTTGTGTTTGAAGATATTTGGTAGTTTTAAGTTACAACGAGTTACAACGAATTGCTGTGAGAGTAAAAACTTTTTTTCTGGAGCTTTGCTGCCTTGTGACTCTGTAGTCTTGAACACTTCACCTGCTTTTTCAGTGGAGGAACATTATACAAGAGATGTGAGCCTAAAGTGCTCAGAGTCAGTGTCTCGTTTGCATGCTTGAAATAAAAAAAGAACGTGGCAAACTGCAGTGGACCAGGGAGAGAGAATCATTATTTGTAGATACAGTATTTGAGGATGCAGTCATTGAATCAAATATCTCATGTGGTGCATTCAAGATGCATCAGTTAAAACAGAATCAGCCCATTTTATGTAGCTACAGATTGCAGTATTTTATCATCCGTTAAGGGTTTAACTGCTGATGTTCAAAGATTGCAACAAAACAGCAAGAAAGCAGGACATTTCTGTTACTTCACTATATCAAACATGTTGTTGCCTGCCATCTAGTGAACCCGCTACCAGAGGTTAGTGAAAAGGAGTTGGTCATAATGAGGCAGGAGCAGCTGCAAGCCTTTTGATAGAATGAGGTCACTAGAGCGACAGAGATCAGTGATTCTGATTGGGGGTTGGTCGCAGGGGCGTCTCACTCAAAAGAACTGGCGACAAACTATTTTGTATTGAAGGAATGCAAGGCTGCAGGCCCTCCTCCTGCTCTTTTTCAATGCATGTCTGTGTCAGAAATAAATCATTTTAATTGTTCTCTGATTCCCCCGCTCACCATTCTGCACAATTATAATTGAAACATTAATAGGATGTTAATAGGATGTGTGTCCTGGTAACCTTTGATATAAATCTCGCCTGTAAAGAAGAATATTCTCCATGACCACCATGAATCAGAAGTAATTAAATATGTGTGGATAAGCACCATTTTAGGGATTTATAAATATGGTTTCTGCATTGCAAATAAGGTTTGACCCTGGGCGATGCTGTTGATATGGAAGACAACGTATTTTATTAATAGGTTTGAAAGAATTACTGCAATATTGTGCTACTAAGTTAGTTTTTAAGGTTAATGAATATGAGACGGGCTTCTTTTTTTTGCCCTTTGGTTGGAGGCAGTACCTTTAGCTTAGGCGAGTTTGTTATGGAGACCCAGGGGTCTAAACTCTACTGAATGGGCATGTGTAGCTCATATGAGAGGGGCAAAATAGTGGTATTGCCCATGAGAAGATAACTTAGCTGGAAGAAACAAGATCCTCCTTATAGACTAATGGATGTGTTAGCGAATGCGCTTTCAGACCAGCTTTCATGTTGGCTCCACCAGAGGGTATAGAGGGAATGGCAAATTAATTATAGAAATGAAGCCAACCTCTTTTTCTTATCATAGGGGGCAGCTGTGTGTTCCCCCCCCCCTCACTCGTTTCCCTTTTTCTCTGTCTACAGTGCTGGAATGTGTCCTGCTCGACATCTACTCTCTGCTTCTCCTCATCAATCCATACAAACTTACTCAAGAGAAAGATTTGTTCATGGGGGAGGTGAAAAGTGGAGCCTTTATTGAGTGGAAATGTCAGAGAAATTGTTGCAGACTAGCAGAAGAAGAATCAGGCTCTGTCTTGCCTCTCAACTTATTTCATAGCTTTGAGACCCTTCCACTCAAAGTCGACCAATAGATCAATATTTCAAGTGGGATCTGGTGCTGTAATGACATCATTCTGTTGGCTGTGAAAGCGCAGTAACAACCAGCCGAATGGGAGTCTCAATGACAGGCTACATGGTCCTGATCAGCCGGTCTGTGTTGGAGTGTTGTGAGAGACATTTGGAGATGTGAAATGTCTCAAAAATGGCATGTGTGACCCCCCTCCAGCAAATGAAAAGATCACCACCATCAGAAACAGACACTAGTGCACACTCACCTCACTTGTTGGACCATTCCCAAAGGTCTGCTTCGGGAATAATGGGAAAGAGCAACAGTGAATGCATGGAATATTAATGCAGAGTTGCAGCCAGCCTCCACTCAAACTGTTAATTTCCATTTTATCATGACAAATAGAATAGACATCACTCCACGTGTTATCATGCTGTTTTCAATAACTGTTCTAAGGCGTTCACATCCATCATATTACAGATTGTAAATGTATTACGGCAGACCTAAATCTAGTTCAAAATGGAAGATGATGCATACTGTTATAGCACACACACATTTCTGGTTTGCAGATTATTCAAGTTAATCAACGGTAATTTTAGTGCACATTAAATGCAGATGTCAAGTCAAATGAATTTAAAATTTGTTTTATAAATGTCCTTGGGTTTTGTTTTTGGCTTGTGTACTTATTTGGTCATCAAAAAGTTGAAATGAAAGTATGATTCCTTTCTCTGCTGCAACAGTGTACCCTTATTTAATGTTAGTACTGGTACTTTTATTGGTGCAATATCTGTGTGTACAGGCACTAAAAACAGTCACTCTTTATATATCGATGAGCCACACAGACAGTTGACCAGCTGTGAGGCAGACATTGTTTGAGAATGTACTTTCCTTGACTCCGTAAATGTGTTACTCAGCATCTTGATTCAAAACATGCGACGTACGGAGTCAATCTTTGTTGGCAGATTGTTGCCAAAGGAAACGCCCATCCAGAGGAACGACGTCTGGAAACTGTTTTCCACAAATGAGCCCAAAAAAAAGTTTAAACCTCTTTTGAAAAATGAAAATTAGCTCCAGTATAATGAAATCATTTTTTTAAACAAAAATTCAAAAGAACTTTAAAATTGTATTGAGTAAAGACAATGAAACAGAGCAGAGGACATTTAATAGTTTAATTATAAGCTGCTGTATACATTCAGTGATTATTCCGATTTTCATGTTGCCAGAAGCCATGGGTGAGACCAGCAAAACATTCAGCTACAAGATCTAGTTTGTTGTATGCAATTTGTCAATTTTCATTCATATTTTTCCACATTGTACATAGTTTACTGCAAAGCAACATAAAACCACATTGCTGATGTGCAACACGGTTCTTCCAAGACCTTAGTTTGTTCAAACATGATTCCATCCAGTCTGTTGTGTGGTGCTCGTAGGAGGGGAAAGCCCTGTTTATACCACTCTGGTCTGAACCTTATCTTTGAGATCAGCTGAACACAGATGGCGCAGGGTGACAGCAGTGCTGAGCAAAGCTAGTCTTCGCGTACGAATGCCCTCGATCGAGGCTGAAAAAGTCTTGTTTAAACTGGATTTGACCCAATAGGAAAGGCGACTCGATTAGACTGATAAAATCGGTGGAACCCTGTGACCAGCATGATGAACACTGGGAGCCGTTCTGCAACATCCTGCAATTTGTAAGGTTTTGTTTGCATCTTTTTTGGTTTCTTTTGCTATCTCACTCTAAGCTCATTTAACTGACACACTAATGTTGGTGCTGATATCGCTTTTTTTGTTGTTGTTTTTTTTTTTGTCTTTTTACATTTTCTAGTAGCCCACACAGAAACTTGATGGCACAAGAACTGACCAATAAGAAACTCTTTACAACAAGGTAGACTGCAACAGTTGCCAGGGGTCACACAGTAAACAAAAAATAATCCAAGTTCATTTTGAAAATAAAAAAACAAATCAGATTCAATATAAAAGCAAAAGACAAATGAACAAAAGCAAGTTAATTTCAAGTATAACTTACTCATAAAATAACTACACAGCATTAAATATTCTCATTATACATTTTTAAATTATTTATAAAATATATTTTGGCATATATGTTTTTTTTTTATTTTTGTGTTTGTGTAACAAACGCTACTGTAGCTTCAGTTGAACACCAATGTTTATTTGTTTTTTTCTCTTGAAACAAAACATTAAAGGGATTGTCACATAACAACAGGTTATTAAAAATGATAATAGTAAACCCTATAGAGAGTTTCACATAGCAAGACATGAGTGACGATCCCTTCTATCCTAGCCCCATAGTCAAAAGTCAAAAAAAGTACAAGACCAGAGCACAATGTTCTAATTTGTGCTCCACTGGCTACAATCAAGGTTGGGCACAGGAGATTTCAAAAAGTCTTTTTTTTTTCATACAACTCAATTTAAACACAAGGGTCCGTCTGTCCCACTTCCAGTGTTCAGAACGGCTGGGCAGATAGCGAGAGTTCGTTTAGCTCCGTCCTTGATAAAATATAAATACTGTAAAGACCTCACAGTCTGATGACACTGGGATGTCCTCAGGGATACGCAGAGAAAGTTTATCTTATTAGTCAGGGAAAGAGGCAAATGAGACATTCCCCTGAACGCACTGCAACCTGTTGAAGGAGTAAATTGGGAATATTTTTAGATGAATCCTGTGTATGTCGTTTATTACATTGATGGAGCTCACTATACAAAGGAACAAAGAGCGATTTTGGCAGCTAGAACAAACTGCAAAACCAAAGAAGGCAAATATCAGTTTGTGATACAAAAGTAGTTCAAAAGGCATAACTGTACTCATGAATTGACCTCTCAGGTGTCCAAACACGCAGTGTCCCGCTTTGGCGCAAGTGCTGTAGAGGTCCACTGGGCATGTCCATGCAGTCAACAGTGACCTGCCTGTCCACTCATTGCAGACTGATAGAAAGAAACTGAACAAAAAGCAAACAAGGAAAAAGTACTGCGACTACAACAAAGCCACATCCACTACCTCGGCTTGAGCACACAACTAGCCGCAGCATATTACAGTTCATCATCCTCAGCACGAGCTGGTTCTTGAATATTGTATACTGCAAATGGGTGTGTCTCTCTACTTCCACAGCCCGACTTTCTTCTTTGTACACACAGCTGTTGCGGGGTACATATATGTGAGTTTACACGGCGCGTGTGTGTGTATGAATGTTGGTTTGTGTCACAGAGAAGCTCGCTAGAGCACAATGTCCTTCAGGCGCTTGCTGCTGGGGGATTCCTTGTCTCGGCCATCGTGGAGAAGCGTGTTGATCTCCCTGACAGCTGGCTCACTGTCCTTCCCCTCAGGCTGCCGCAGCAGGCTGTGGTTGGCGATTCGCTCTGCGTCGCGGCATTTCAGCGTGTTGTAGGCAGATGACGGCTTGGACAGTGGGCTCTTCAGGTGCACGGGGGAAGTGATGGGGCTGGCCGCCTCGCGCCCGTTGCCAGCTTCACGGACAGCCCCTCCATTGGCCTTGGGGCTACACACCTGAGACTCCTGAGTCCGCTTCCCCTTTAACTCTCCCCGTTCCACGTCCTCAGGCCCATCCTTGCCGAAGGTGGCAAAAGTCCTCTTGATGGTGCCATCCTCGTAGTGGGGCACGTCCACTGTGGTAGCCTCGATAGACAGAGCGATGACATTACGGCCGTGCTCGGGCGACTTGGCACGCGCCGGGATGGGGACGCGAGGCATCCAACAGCGGTCAGAGTGGCCAAGGATGCGACACTCGTCCTGGCAGTGAAAGCCTTCGCTGGGATCTGTGGTGACACAAAAGAAAGAGGAAACAAGATTGTTACATTTGTTTGTAAAAAACAGTTTCATGTTCAACTTTTACACTCATTTCCACACAGATCTCAAACTGTTTTTTCTCCCACGTGGCCTTGATTTGATTTAAGTAAGTCAAACTTGTCATGAAATAATAGAACAACTAAATCAAAATAAATGCTGCATTCTGTTTCAATCAAAACAGCCCAAGTTAAACATGTCTGAATGATTTGCTTTCACTTGCAATGCATAACTGCCTCTGCTCAAGACTGCAGTCCCGTTAACACACGGTTACTATCACACTGATAACTAGAGCTGGATGGTTTGGGCACTTCTAATATGCCAATTAAATTATGTATTGTTAAATCAAAAGTCCATTTGCAACTCTTGTATAATTGGGTTTTCTGTCGCGACACTAGATGAAAGGCAGGTTTAAACAGTGCAATCAGAGATCTCGCGGAGAGAGACACCAGACGAGTTGCGGTGTCGTTGGCTGGTTCATCTCTCTCTTCCTCTCGGTCTCTGTCATCTGGCGCCGTGTTATAAATATGTAATGATGTTTAACGCCGGAGTGAAAAAAAAGGATTTGCCTGAGTCGGTATAACTGCACTCTTTCCTACTTTGTTGTGTTGGAGGGGAAGGACTTTCAAGACAGTTCGTGCCTTGTTATGACAACAAATAAAAGTGTCACGCTCTCTTACTCGTACTGAGATGCTGTAATTATGTTTTTCCCGTTTTTTTAATTTCACATATACGAACACGACAATTGCTGAAAAAGCTTGATTCTAGGAATCTGTTTGAGAAAGATGCACACTTCCAAAATGATTCAGCCCTAGAAAACATAACAATTCCAAATCTCTCAATGCCACTGTGCTGTGTTTTCCACCTGCTCCAATCTTGAGAAAGAACCTGCTACGGAGATGCGCAGTGACACATTTCTGCACTCCCCTACCGCTTGTTTCACTCCTAGCAAGAGCCATCCTCCTTTTCAGAGGCCCAAGGTGACAAGAGGGGATAGTGAGAGGGATTGCCATCGACCCAAATGCATACGCTTACATCTGGCAATCGCAGCTTGACAGATCACCTAATTAAAATCACTAATGATCTGTTTTTCTCCCTTCTTTCCTGCACTCATGAGAGGCACCTCTGCTTAGACCCTGGGGATCGATATTTAAAGATTGGAGACGGGCTTTTCAGGGACAGATATGCCAGAACTGTCCCTCATAAAGTATAATCTGATGAGAGCGACAGATAACTTGGTGACTAAATGACTGGATGCATGAGTAAAAGGGTATCGTGGGGCTGTTTGAACCCAAATATGGGAGATGGAGTTCTGGAGGAATCATCATGCTTGAAGGCAGAAAATCAACAGCACACAAAAAAAAAGAAAATGCGTGAGTGAGTGACCAATGTCCACATGAGCGCTTCATAGAGAAACAGAGGCGGCACAGAATTATCTTCCTTTGATCATGTTTGTGTCTAGATGCACATACGCACACTGACGCAAACACAGATAAATGCAGACTGGGACCTCCTCTTACTTACAAAAGATGGCATTGTAATAAGCCTCTCAAATGTAGTCTACAATTACTAAGTTAACATCTTAAAGGAATTCTTTCTGTGTAAAAAAAACATCAGCTTTATGAAATATCATTACACAAAATCATCCCCATTATCCAGACTGCAGCATGAAATAGGCAGTTTTATAAAATCTCTATACAGTTAAAATCATCGTATTAGGCCAAAAGGAAAGAATGAGCAAATTGAATATATTTTCCAGTCTTGTATGTATGTAAATTTGCATGAATGCTGATTGGTCCAAGGGACTGCACCGGCGGCAATCAAGTAGACAAAAGGCATGAAAGCTGGGGATTTTGTTTAAAGAAAAGGGATCCAATCAGAATGTGATAATGTAATCAAAAGTCTTTACGAAAGTCTTCACCAGGTACCAGGAACATAATAGAGCACGATGAATATAAAAAAAAAACACATGCCCACACACTAGATTAGATTGTCCACTGCGACAGTATTTTTAAAGACCTTTCAAATCCCGTGTTGTTTTTTTAAATCTATGTAGCTGCTTCATCATTAATTGTATTTTGATGCCATTGTTAACAATACAGATGCCAGTATTTCAGTCATAATAGTAATGTGAAGTATATTTGGAAATATTATATCTTAGTACTTGCTGGCATTAAAACTCTGTATCTATTATGCATTTGAAAATCGTAAAGTACATTTTCAAATGTACATATTTCAGTAAAAAATGTCTCCCAAAATCATTTTTGACGTGTTTGATGAAGCAGATTATTCTTTCTGCGCTGATTAAAGATTTACAAGCATCTTGCTTATGACTGAAATTCCCTCTAAATACTTTTGGCTTTTTTTTTCTATAGCCTGCAGCACTTTCTAAAGCATGAAAAGCCTCTCGGCACAAAGACATATAAACAAGTCGTACGCTCTCTACTTAGCAGAGCATGCATATGCAGTGAATGACATTTTCTCGCCTTTCCTTTAGGGGTCTATGCGAGAGCAACTGGTTTGTAAATGGCATTGTTATGAAAGCCAAGTGCCATTAACACTCACACATCCTGCCTCATCTCAGAGCTTCATAAAACGCAGATGTTGCTTTAAAAAGACCCACAAAAAGTGGAAGAGACAAAATTTAAATAAAAAAAGTGACAGGCCATTGACCTCTAACAAAACACAACCTCTTCCTATTCCAAAAAATTAGCAAGCAAACTGCAATGGTAAGAGATGAATTAATGGCTTTTACAGTGGTGCTTAGGTTTGTAAGTCAAAAGGAACAGAACAGAAGACAGTGACGCCTTCTCCTGCTGTGAGTGTGTATTCAAAGTCTTCAGGAAAATAAGCCTGCCAATCCGTTCCAGGAGCAGACTTAAAGAACAGTACAGAGCAGGATGTCATTGGGAACATTTCTTATCTACGATTTAATACCTATTAATTACTTCTTCTTCTTTTCGTTTCACTGAAGCGTGATAGTTATATGACAGTTTCCCATTTCTTTACATTCTTTATTAATTACTGAGGGAGCTCCATCGGGAGGTGGAGGCTGCCTCTGTTTTTTAGTGCTCTGCATTTAAGATACAAACAGTCTATTGGAAGTGGAGGCAAAAAACAAAATCCATGTACCAAGTAGCACAGCGCTGCTATCAAATCAGACATGATGCGATTTAATACTGAATAAAGGTCCAAAGACTGGCAAAGGCACTGGGGAGCACTTTAAATATGCATGTACTGATGCGCATGGTTTTGGAGAATAATAAATATTGCCACTTCAAATGCAAAAGCCAAATTCTCCTGATAATGCTGGTCATGTTTTTCTGTTTGTAGTTACCTCGAATCGCATCACTTTGCATCAGCACGGGGAGAAAACCCACACGTTCCCTGCCATTCCAACTCGCGTCTGCAGCCTACATGCAGCCGATTCAATCCCGTCTCCTTCCCTCAATCAGATGAAGGCGTCTTAACTTCCAGTTACAGCAGACAGATCTTCAGCTTCAGCACGGGGATTCCCACAACCTGACAAGCTCGTTGCTCAATGTACCCCTGCGTACCGCATATAATGATCCCTTCATGTCATACAGCTGGAGGTGATATTTGTTTGTTGCTAATGTGGCAAAAAAAAGAGGAATCAGCAAAAGAGTAAAATCCCCTGACACAAAGGGGAAGGGATGTGTTCAGTGAAAGAGGCAACTCCCCCGAAAAACTCCCTGAGCTTTCGCCAGCTATTTTGCGTCCTGCTTGGCTAACACACAGAGCCTGGCTTGGAAAACACAGGCGCTTCTCCCTCCAAAATTAGTTCACACAGCCTCAAGGTTGGCAACAATGATGTAATCCTATACAATGAGTGTAAGCAGCCACAATGAAACAGAAAGACAGATTTGAGGGCCAGAGACAGGGGTTGGGTTGATGTGAAACCAGATTCAGGTGACAAAATCTTTCCTATTTCTTAGTTTAACACGAGCCACAAGGCGATGGGGGCTTGCTGTGCGACACAATTCAGTCAGTTTGGTGTTACAGCATGATGAACCCTAAAAAGAATTTGGAACAGCAGCGTGGCATGATAAATCATTTTTACAAAGAATGTCTGCCACTTTTGGCTTAAACGACTTTTTTGTATTTCCTCTGTATACTGACATTTTTGTTGTAGCGGTAACAATGGATGTCCTGATTCTGTTTGTCATATGAAAAAAAAAAAGACATCCCTGAAGAGACAGCCTGGCAGTACAACGTAGTTATGAAACAAATCATTTAAAGCAATTTAAACCTTGATATGCTTTTCTTGTGGCCTGCATAGACTTGACTGATTTCCCTTGCTTTTCCCGTTCTTTCCTCACTGTCTCTGATAATAAACCCTATCAAAAAGCTATCAATTCAATTTATTTTGTATAGCCCAAAATGACAAATCACAAATTTGCCTCAGAGGGCTTTGCAATCTGTACACATACGACATCCTCTGTCCCGGAACCCTCGCATCAGTACAGGAAAAAGTCCCCCAAAAAACATTTAACGGGGAGAACAAAAGGAAGAACCCATAAGGAGAGCAACAGAGGAGGGATCCCTCTCCCAGGATGGACAGAAGTGCAATATATATCATGTGTACAGAATGAACAACATAGCAGAGTTACAACACATTCAATACATATGACATAAATTATTCATATAATGAGAGGAGTAATCTATCAAATATTGCTTGTCTATAGTCTGAGATGACAATTATTGAGCTCTGGTGATTGAAGGAGCTCTAACATTATGCGTTAAGTCTATTTTTAATGCTGTGGGAGAGGACTGGTACAAAAATACGAAGAAATTCGATCTACAAAATGTTAAATACAGGAGACCTCGGGCCCGATGACCCTTTCTGAGGACAGCCTGGCATGTCTGAGTGGTGCACAGAAGGATTTCATTTGCTGCTAAAATGCTACCCACTCTTCTTGCTCTCATCTTGGTGTATCTTTGACAGTAAGATGGCTGTTTTCTAATTGCTCTCCATATTAATTTTCCATCCTGGCAGTCACATGGCAAAGACTGATTAAATCTAAATTGTTACTACAGAGTCTTGACGGGGCCTGTGATGCAGGAGCTGATGGAAGTATCACAGGGGAGGAGAAATTCATAAAACCATGGCACCAGCAGAACCCGAGGACGACGGTCTGCGAATGGTTGGCGCTCAGACACCGAAGCCTGATCCTAACACTGGGGATGGAGCTTAACATGCAGTCTGCCCTAACTACCGCAAAGGGCAGTTCTACGGCCAGCTGAGGCTGAGACTTGGCCGAGCAGCCTCCCACACTACTCACCGGGGAGAGTCCAAGCACTGCTGTCATCCCAGCCAGCCAATTCAGTCTGTGGGCCATAAATCAGCCTGGAGGCCTGGCTCCTGCGGGAGCGGCAAGATGGAGTGTGATGGTCTTGTTTTTACAAACAGTAGAGGGGCACCCTTACTGCGCCACGCAAGCCATCATTCTCGACACAGCACCGAGTCCTCTCCTTCTCCCCACAGCATCTGGTTCAGTCACATCAAGCTATCCCCCCTTGACACCCCCAGATTCATCCCTCGCAGCTCCCCGCACAAGCCAATCCTTTATACTTCTCCTCCTTCTATCCCCCTCTTTCAACTCACCAGTACTGCTGTCTCACGTAAATTGCTGTAATTAAATGAATCCGACCAGAATTCCTTCTCCTCTTCCATTCAACATATTAATTGTTGAGGAAATTACACTAACGGGGCAGCCTTGTTAGCGCTGTCGTACGGCTGGTGGAGCCAGGGGTTCATGTGGCACCGGTTCTATTTCCGAGCATTAGTACCACTCAATTTATCAAGAGCGAATTCACTCTCTAATCCATCCAGCACCGCAGAGAGTGTCTGACAGTTTGTCACTTCCACCGGGCCAGCCCGTGTCCTCCCAAAAGCCGATACAAAATGGCAAGTTAACTTAATTCTGAGCCACTCTTACGGTCGCAATTCTTTACAAACACTTGCCAGTATCTGTTTTAGACGCAAGCAACAGCTCAAGCCAAATTCCGCAAATGTTTACTTCTTCTGTGTGCATTCCCTCCCTCGCTGCTGGCCCAGCAGCCCAGCCTGTGCATTCTTCAAGCAGGTCCTGGTATAAAGAATGAATTTCCAAACTGGTGTTGACAAACAATGCACTAGCTTCTAAATTGGTACAAACAGCATCTGTTTAACAGCTGTGTAACAGCAGCGGTAAGAAGAAAAAAAAAAAAAGCAATTGCTACGCTGTTTTATAAATCACTATGTCATCGCAGAGCACTGTTTTGTTCAAAAGCAGGACTGCTAGCCAATGGACTGCTTGATGTAGTGGAAACGATGCGAGCTGGTTGTCATGATGACATGCATGGGTGGGCTGGCATCAGCACCCCCCCGGCAACAAATACTATACATAACAATGCTTGGCCGAGGGGGATTCTCTCACCTTATTGTGCTCACTCCTACCATCACTGGCTCCTAGAGGTTGCAGTGTCTCAGTAAGGCTGCAGAAGCATTACCTTTGGCTTCTGTCGTGACATGTGCAACGCTTGGAGGGGCAGGATTTACTGCGGTCAGACCTCGTGTGAGCTGCAGTTTGTTAGACCATAATTCATGCCCTGGTTTCATACGCTAGATGAGTCAGTGACTGTTTAACCCTCTCAACAGTCACTCTGGACTGGATTTAACCCAAGCAGAAAGGCAGAGACACCTAAGCCTGGCTGCATGAGGCTGAACTTGACGAAACATGAAATATCAGAAAGCCTGCGGGAAGGCCGGTGTCGTGTCTGCCTGAACAGAGCCCAGGCTGTTCAACCACACTGCCAATCCAGCATCATGTTTGGTAGAGAAATGGTTGTTCTTCCTGATCAGTAGGTTGAAAGAGTAGCCCCAGACCAAACAAATTCTGGTCAGGTTTGACTGTTTGTGTCAAATCACCGCCATTAGAGCAAACTACTCCTATTGTTGCCTGCACATTTTTCTGTAGCACTCTGGCCAAAAAGAGTTATTGTGATTTTTTAGAACGCTATTTCACAGTGTTAGGGATGTGGCTGTACCGTTGGATGTGTTGGGAGAATATGAACGAATATAGCACTTAGGATAAAACATCACTGTCTCTCTTTAGTATAGCAGCACAGTGAGATAACCGGGACCACAAATCTGAGCACTTCCCAGAGCATGTTTAAAGTGGCCTTAAATAAATGTCTGCAAAGTATTATGGAGCATATTCAATATTTAAAATATGTAACTTTTTATGATCAAGATAATAAGAGCCAGTTGACGTAGCTACCCTGCCGCCTGCTATTTGCACGTTGATTGTATTGTCTGCACTTGCCGTCTTGTTATGTGTTGTTTTATCTTGAGGTGTTTTAAGTTTTACACTAGAGGACCAGAATAGAAATAAGCCTTCAGGCTTGTTTTCATCCTCGGTCATTTTTAACGCATGTAATGGCTATAGTCATATGTGTTTCTTTTAAATCATCAAATAAATCTAGTTGTTCTAGTTACTCTTTTAATGGACAAATGCCAAATCACATTTACACAAATGGTGTTGGAACATAAATTAGTATTTATCAACGCATTATGCTGATGGGAGGAGGTTCATTAAGTGTATTTTGGTAAATGTTTGGGATTAATTAAATACAGCTGATAACTACGAACTGTAAAATTACTTTGAATATGTCTGTGCTTTCTTCAGCAACCATAAGAAATATGAACGATAAGGATGAAAAATAATTAGAAAAATGTTAAACTGCTTCTTGAGCTCATCTTATTCACATAATTTGATATATTTCCATTTAAAAGAGGATATTGTGAGGCAACATCATGCAGGGAGGAATTCAAAAGCGTCCGAAAGGCAAACATGAGAGAATTTTGGTTGCTTTGCAGGCAATTGAGCTCTTCATGGCTCATTTCTTGATCCTTTCCACAATCAACACTTTGGTAAGTGATAGATAATAAACAGATAATAGTCTACAATACAACTTTGAAAGGATTTGTTCCATTAATATAATACCTTTTACTCTTTCATAGGTATTTTGCTGCTTTCATGGAGGGAAACAGCAAGACACAAATACTGTCACAAATACTATTACTTACTGTCCAGCTTTGCATTTGTTTTTTGATAAAGGTAGAGGAAGCATTGTGTCGTACTGTGATGCTATGTACTTCACTATAATGACACAGCAAATGTCCCCCTTGTCAATTCTCAGCGTCCAAATTGCCCTTCTAATGATGGGTTTCAAATTAACCTGTGCTCTGGCGCCCTAGGCCCACAGCAACAATACAATGCATTCCCAGAACTCAGCACAGCAGGCCGCTGACGTCCCAGTTGCAGACCTGCCCACTCCGCCATGCCAGCCAGCCAGCAGCCAGCCAGGCCGACCGCCTGCCTGCCTGCCTGCCTGCTTGGCTCGTTTCCTCAACAATGCATCGGCAGAGGACATCTTTAAATACCCCGGCACGAATGCAGCGTTTCTGTGTTTAAGCTTGACCGAGCTAGCAAGCTAATTTGCTCCTAAACCCTTGAGTCTGGGAGAAGCAAGGGGGACAGAAACAGACTCTTAAATTACACGTGTGAATGGGGTTAGGGGGGGTAGAGGAAGGCTATACGAGGAGCAGGGATGGACTGAGATCACTGATGCCAAAACTGCGAGGAACAAAATGTCACTGAGGTCACTTAAATACCTAAACCAAGAGTTAAAATGAGACATTCCTTCATTGAAACTTTAGGTGTGCTAACAGCAGGAATTAATCCCTATTATAATATATTAGGTGTGAGTTTTCAGCAATTGTAATGGGCAGCAGAGAAAATACAAACTGCATATGTCAGAGAAATGCTAATGATGAGGGGGAGTGGTTTGTGTGGCATGGAGCTTTACCTTAATAAACGACAGGTCCGTGACGATTTAAAAATGCGTCACCAACACCAAGATTTCTAAACTTTTTATCCCAACAGTTAAAAATCATAACTTAGCAAGTGTGGAGGAATAGATTTATGATTTAATGGTTTTGGACAATCTATAACCCATAAAGATCCTAGAGTGAGAAACCATTATATTCTCACATTTGCCATGAAGAGACATTTCTCAAAGTTTTCATTTCTGACTTTTTTTTGCTATTTCCATTAGCCATCTGAAATAAAGACAATACTTCAGCGCCTGTCGATGTGTAGAGCTCCAGACAACCGGGCAGCATACCAATATCTTAGGATTCTCTCTCTCTCTCTCTCTCTCTCTGAGCTTCAGCTTTAACTCAAAAGAGTGGCCTTACATAATTAATATAATGTGGCTTCTCATTCAGTCATGTTCACTTTGTGTCAGCCAGGACTATGTGTTTTATATTCCATTTTATCTTGTCACAGAAGCACCAGCATGGTTCCGGCTCTCTCTCTCTCATTTTATCCCCTTTTCTGTCTATTTTTCCCCTCTTCCTCTTCCCGACAATTTTAACAACCTCCAGAAGTAGGACACCGTAACATGATGAATGGTATGTAGCGTGATGGGCAGGTTGAGCCCAGCATGCAGAAACATATACAGTAAGATGGGGTAGGGGCATTGGGACACCGATCATGGTTTGAAAAGACAGTCTTCCCCTATTTGCCAATGAACCAGAGTGTCACTCAGGAAGAAGAGATATATAAAAGAAAGAAGGAAAAAAAACGAAGAAGCGAGGCCATGGCTGCAAGGTGATACATTAGATCTACACCCACTGTGCTGAGGAAAAGCAACAGGGAGGCCTTTCCAACACTTTCTATTTCCCTGTCACAAAGGCCATTCAGTTTGCCATCTGGGGGGCAGACTGACTCTCTCCCAGCTTCTCCATTATTCACCACAGTGAGGCATGCACCATGATACCACTTAATATCAGACAGTCAGAAGCAATGTCCGTAGCATTAGCCACCCACCAGCCCGTGCTACGCTATACAGAGGATTGTCAGCGTTGAGGCAGTCCACGAGAAGAGCTGCAGCTCGTATCTAAGACACACAGATTGAAATGGAGGTGAAGACTGATCTGGAGGAAAAGAGAAGGAACTAATGGGCCCATCTTTTCTGATTTGAGGAACATGACTATAGCATACATACGGATGATGGCAGGGGTCTGACACAGTGGTAGTAATTGGATTTCTCAGGCCCCGTGCCCACTCATGATAACATGCTGAGCTGTGACATGAAAAGTCCTTATGTGTGGCAAGGGAGCAAGGTGCAGCAGAGTGGAAGTGACAGGTGTCAAAGATCCAATTCCCTCGCTCCTCTCGATCCTCAAGTTCCTTTTCTCTGGAGGCAGCTGAGGAACAACCTGCCTTGTGGTAAAGCCAAACACCAGGCTTGACATTTAGTTGCAAATCCAAGCTAGTCAAACCTATGTAGAGTGCAGCGGAGGAGGCGGAGACGAGGAGGGCGAGTGGGGGGCTGGAAGCACCATGGATATAAGAGGTCATGGCCTGATTGCTTGCTTTATTTATTTTCTGATGCTAATGTGAGCTGAATATAGAAGGAGTGCGGGGTTCCTGTGCCGGAGAACACACAAAGGAGCCCCACTGCAGATCTTAAAGTTTTGAAGTGGGTAGCGCAGTGTCTGGCCCCAGTTCCCTCCCTGTCCTCCGTATGCATTCTGGCCTCATCTTTAACGAGGACTATATGAGTGCAGGCACATCATTAAAAAGAGCCATTCTGAGACTTTCCTGTCTGCCATTAAACTTAACAGCCGACCTCTCCCATTACCTTTTATCCTCCCCTTTAAGGAGAACGGGGACAACGGGGTTTGGAAAGTCACATTTGGCTGGCAAGATGGATCCGCTGAGTGAATTCTGTCCCTTAGTCAATTCTACATAAAACAGGAAAGTTTCCTGGAATATACCACAAGTATTTTGTTCTGTAAAAAAATATATATAACCATATACTGTAAATAAGCAGATTAATTAACAGTTACAGTAGTTTGTACATGGTTCACACTAACCTGATTTTCCATAATATATACTAATGTGGTATGATAATTAGCTTAATGCCCAGAACGATGAGTGGTAGCCCGAAGGAAACATCTTAGCAGAACAATATGAAATCGGAGGGCCTTTGTGAATAATGTAAATGTTGATGAATTTACTTTAATTTGATTATCCACCACCGCCAGCTACGCCACAATGTAGAAACACCACTCTGCATCCTGTTCAGCTCTTGACCTTTCTCACACATGAACAGAGTCACAGCAGGCATAGCTCTTACTGCAGTGTGTGCATAACACAGTAATTCAGATTGACTAGTTAACTGAATGTGGTGTTCAGGTTATGCACATTACAATTTTGATCTTTATTCAACTTGAACAACCCTGATACGATCTGTAAACCATGCGTGTTTCCTATATCTGAAATACTAGTGTGAATGTCAATCCACTGAATAAGGAATAAACAGGGGTCTAAAAGACCCGGAGGTTCTTGGATAGACGTGTTGAAAGACAAAATCCAAGCTGAGTCATTTGGAGGCCGGCGGCCCATAAAAGGCTGGGGGGAGGCTACCTGGGTCCACACACACTTCTCAGCAGGTCCCTCCTCTCCGTTACTGTGCATTCACTCTCTCATCAATAGTTTATAAACTGGGTCACCGGCAGCAGAAACGTGCCTCTCACTGTTGAGACCTTCTCAAAATGTTGAATTACAACATTGTGAGCTCATCCCTGCAAGGTCATCTGGGGGACAGCGAGGGATCTCTGACACTAATTGGTGAATGAAAGACAGTAATGACAGACGTGTTTTGGACGACTTCCCTTTAACCTCTGTTTAACTTCTGCCGAGTACAATTCCAAAGAGCATATTCTGCCATGCTATGTTTCACAGCGTATGCAGAGTCTCTGAGAGAGAAATTCTGCATTTCAACGGCTGTAAAGTGTTACAGAATAAATCATTCTCACTGAATATACATGAGGAGGAAAAGTATGGAAATATTATAGAAGTACGCCTGAGGTAGTAACCTTTTGTTGCCACAACTGAGGAGGACGACATAACTTTACATATTCCCGCTACATATTCCATCTGAGTTATAATGTTGTCAGGAGAAACAAGGTGATGAGAGCTAAGATAAGAACAGGGGGGAGATGATAAAGGCAATGGGAGAGACAATGAAATAAAAGAAAAACAGAATGTAGGAATTCTCAAATGGATTAAAGAGGATGGGAGGTATAGCGGGGTTTTTTTTCCCACAGAAAGGAAGTAATAGGGGTTAAAAAAAATAAATGCACAGTGCTGCAGCACAGGAGACCCCCCCCCCCTCTCTCTCTCTCTCTCTCTTCCTCCGTTACCCCAGCTGCAGTGATAAATGTCTCTTTGTATTCTGGACAGAAAACTGCAGGCTACAATGTACTTGTCAGAAGACAGCTGATTTTTCCCGTTAAACAGAGCAGAAAATATTTTAAATCTTTCCTTTCACGGAGGGAGAAGATAAAACTAATAACTTGTGCCGAGACACATAATGCCCAGAACCCCCCCCCCCCCCCCCCCCCCCCTCTCCAGTTACTACACGTTTACCGCTGTGCTCCTGTGTGTGTGTGTGTGCAACATATGTGTCAGCAGCTATGTGCTACTGCACGCTATTTGTACTTTTGCTAAATTTCACAGCATCCTTAATCCCCGCAGTATAGCCATGGTTCCACTATGAGGGCTCATAAATGGGAGTCAGTACTACAGGTAATGGAGCTGATTATTGCTATCTGGGCTACGGGCCAGCTGCCAGACTCTGCCCTGCCTAGAGGGAGCACAGGCCGCCTGGTGTCTGATATCCTGGGATCCCTGTAATACAAGCCTTGCTTTGGCAGTCACTCTGTGACTATCCTGCCCACTTCCAGCCACACACTGAGGCTCCTTTGAGTTAGTCTATGTGTATAGTATGTCCTCGTCGGGTTGTTTACTCCACATGGTATCAGTCTATAGTCATACCATTTCAGCGACAAGGCTACGGTTAGGCATGAAAAATAATTTGCCTTGGCTTCACTGTCACAATTTGGGTGCATGAGACAGCCTCTGCACTTCACTGTTTGTGGGTGGGAAGGATGCAAAATAAAGAACAGCATGGGGGAGGAGGCTTTGTCAACCTCTCATTATGTTGAAAATGCATCACATAGAAGATAAGACTAAATGCAAATTGTGTTCGGATTATAATCCATGGAAGCAAGCCCACATCAAAACTGGAGGTACAAGATCCTGGTTTAGGTACAAATGGGACTGCAGTCTTATCACTTGCCTTGTGTTTCATCGGAGAAGGGGTTGTACCCCTGCAGTGACCTTAAAGAATTAAAAACACAGCGGTGCGGTTCGGGAAAATGGCCTCCGCCTCGGTCCCTCAGACACAAACTGGA
This sequence comes from Leptoclinus maculatus, assembly GCA_032191485.1. NCBI lineage: Eukaryota > Metazoa > Chordata > Actinopteri > Perciformes > Stichaeidae > Leptoclinus > Leptoclinus maculatus. Next base: position 7,500,755 of record JAVDOI010000011.1, read on the forward strand.
ATCAATCGGAGACACAAAAGGCGAATAGACTGGAGAAAATGCTACAGCTCTGCTACTGGAATTCTGTTTCCCCCTACCAGTAGTATTTCTCTCTTGTGCCATCTCTTTATCTTCCTCCCTCACACTCTCTCTCCCCCCTCCTCCTTCTCTGATTAACCTTTAAAGACACACACCTGCAGGCACACACACACACACACACACACACACACTCCATATACTGTGTACACACCCTCTCAGACAAGATTTAGAATTCAGGTACTTTCTCCTCTCGCTTTAATACACACTCTGCCTCCATCAACTTCAGCACATTACCTGCTCTTGATCTCCCTCCCTCTGTCTGGGATCATCCTGATCCCCCTGTTTTCCCATCTGCTGTCGATCGGGGGCCCAGCTTGGCTAGGTGCTCAACAAACAACTGTGATTCACTTGGTTTCTGCGGAGATTATTAACACACCTAGCATGCCACGGCGTCATGAATAAGCAATGGAGATCCGGAGCCCTATTTTCTCTCTGCGTTTCCTCCCTCCCTCTCTCTCACTTGCCCTGCCGCGTTGTGAACTGAATGCCAGGATTGTCTAGAAAATGAGCTGTCAGTGGAGGGCCTGCAATGAGACACATCAGGCTCATTGTGAGCCCTAGAAAATAATGAACTATTCCCATTTCTCTCTCCGATATGTTCAATACGCTATCCGTGAAGTGCAGAGAGATAAGCAGTCCCCTCTTGAGCTGATTAAATACACTGGGTATATTCAGGAGAGCTTTGGCAGAATGAGGGTTGAGGGGATGCCATCCTAGTATTAGAACATTACTATATGTTTTCAGTCTGGGCTGGAGGAGAAGACCCGCTGCATGCCTTTTTGCTCGTGGCTGCGTTAGTGTGTGCAGTTGAGGAAGAGCAAGCTTGAGGCAATGCTTGTAAAACGTAAGAGAATCAAAACATGTCAAGTTTGTTGAAGTGTTCCCTCACATCTCTTAACTTATTCCCTTGTGGATTTAAGGATGGGCTCACATAAGATTTATTTTTTGAAATAATTTGTTGGTTTACTTATTTATACCGCAAACAAACACTACCAGCCAATTATTTTAATTTAGAACAGACGTAAAAGCAGTGTAGCTGCCGGCCCTGTCCAAATCGGTGCCCAAGGTAAGATTTTAGCTGGTGCCCCTGGCATTCCAGCCAATTCCACCACCAATCATTGTGTTCAGAATCACAAATAAACTGCATAGCTTCATGTCTTTGAGATTAAGCTATGCAGATCACACTTGAAAGAAAAACTGTATTTCTCAAAAACATGTTGTAGGTTATTCCCCAAATACCCAAAAAGGCTTTCGAAATTTCCCTTAAGGTGGGAGTAACTGACATTTACTTACATTTAGTAAATTAGCTAACGCTATCGTCCAAAGCAAGCTAACAGCCCTCTGCTTCAACGGCAACTACTAAGGAATAGATAAACTATTCAATAGATAAACTATTCGTTTATCCTCCTCTTCTCTTCTTCCTTTTTTTCTCTGGGCCCCACAAACCCAGAAAATATGGCCTATATTATAGGCTACGTAGTTATGTTGTGGGTTTTTTAGGCAATATTTTTTTAAATAGTATAAAAATAGTATTACTAAAATAAGTAATACATTGTGAAATTGTTTTGTTTCCTTTCTAGGAACCTCCTGAAACCGGCTTGCTTTAATCATTGTGATAAAACAAAGATGGATAAAGGAAATCCACATCTCTCCTCTAACTGATGGAGGTTTATTTTACCGGGGGCAAATTCAATATTGGTCAGCTCTTTTTTCTTTTTTTTTTTATTATATAAAGTATAATACCACTAAGACAGAGCTAGAGACCTCACTGAGTCACACAGTTTCATTCAGTGATGTAAGCGCGATAAAAAAGATGAGCACAGATGGACACAGCTTGAAATTACATTTGATTTCCTTAAACAGTACTTCCTCCAGTCTCTACATCTCGGAGGCAGAATCTGCATCTTGGTTGTTCATTACAGACCTCACTACACCTGCTAGCAAGCCGTCTCTAGTGTGTTTGAGCATGTAGCGCGAGTGCACTCTATCTTCCTTAATGCTTGCATTGCACTGCGCTCTTTGTCACTGTCAGCCATTTTACCTCCACCAAGGGTTACACATTAGATTAGGCAAATCAAAATCAAAATGGATGGTCCCAGTATAGAGTTTGTATGTTAATCTCATCGTAAAATATCATGACGCAACACGTGTTGTTGTCAGCCTGAATCACAAGACGACTTTTGGTGCTTAATTCAATCAAAATGTTGTTTGAGAATCAGTCAAGTCCTCTGGCACAGTCACAAAGTTATCTTGGAGTGAGAGAACGAAAAAAGAAAATCACTTCTACCTGTCAGAGAGATTGTTTCCTCCTTGCCTCTTTTCATTTTCCCTCGCTAAGACTGCTTACTAGACTCTCAGCTCATCTCTCCATCTCTGTCTCCCTCACACGCCGACTCTCTCTCCCCCTCTCCTGTTGTCAGCACAGCCCTGTTCCTGTTGCCTTCCTGATTCTGACACCTGTCAGCATTTTCGTTAGTAGATCAGAGAACTGCAAACTGGAAATGTTCCCGTGTTGAATTTAGGGCAAGTTTGCAGCAGAAACATGTGACGTGCCTTTACTCTTTCTTTAATTCAACAGGGGAAGGGAACTGCCTGACTGGCACAAAGTTGGGAGATGTGGGTTGGAGATGTTTTCAGTCAGTAGATGGAAACAGACGAGGAAGACAGAACGACATATGGAGGGTGAGGGGAGAGAGAAAAGGGGGGAGGGGCTGAAATCAATTAGGAACAGTGAAACCCTGTGGATCTGCTGATGGAAGAAGGGAATATGGAGAAGTCTGCGGCCCACGTAGGGGGCTTCCATTCCTGGGCTCCAGCTTCAGGCACACACCCAAAGGGAGCTAACAGATAGATGAGATATATTCTCCAGAGGTGGAGGCTGAGGAATATGTCAGAAATAAAAGAGGCCTGTTCCCTAATTGAGCAGTCTTGGATCCTTGTGAGTCTAATAAGCCAAGAGGAAGGTCTTTTTTTTTTTTTTTTTTAAAGAACATTTACACATTGACCTGGAAATAATTCCAAAACCAAGACCAGAACCCTCTAAACTGCTAAATCGGACAGTGTGAAGCGACATCATGCCCTCCCTTTCCATCCCGCGGAGATAACTCAAGCGATTTAACAATACATGAATCTTAATCCTTAAAAACCATGGCTCATCCATATCCGGGAGGAATTAAAGTGTGAGCTATGACAATCAAAGGAAGTTGAAAAAGAAAAAAATAGATGTAGCTCTCTTTGTCACCAGCCCCCTCGGAGTCTGTTCCCTCGCTTCTCCCTTGACACTAATGGTTCTACAGAGCCAAAGCTAGCATGTCGCACATTTCAACCAAATCCCCCTAACTTCACAGACATGCCTATAAAGATAAAGACAAATTCATTTTATATAGCTCTTCTCCTCAGTTTATAGCTACAGCGATATCGTCCATCACTATTCTATTGGCAGATATGATGGAGGCATTACATGTTAAAGATAGCCCCTCCTTTATAGATTCAAAGAGATTTAATGTAATTTGTGCTTCAGATACTTTCTAATCTAATCCACTGGGTGAGGATATTTCAGGTCAGGTTTGCAAAAAGAGCACACATGCCTCTTTAGACTCTTGGCAGGGATTCAACAAAGAGGCATTCGCTCAGATTTAAGTCTAAAATTTCTTCACAAGCACTTCGCTGAAAGTTACCTTGGTGGTGGCTGGCGCAGGAATAATGACTAGCTGCTGTTGAAACATCATCAGTGAAAGGAGGGGAAAAAAAGCATAACTCTGATGGACAAAAGCCAAATATCAGACTGCTAACTTCAGACGAGGAGAGAAAAAAATGCCCACTGTGATTCAGAGCAGGGCTAGTTAGCAGCTGAATCTCGTCAAACAATTGGATTCCCACATGAAAGCACACATGACGGGGATGCAGGGTCTTTGTGTAAAGGTAACGGCGTGTCTCCTGGGCAAACAACACCTTTACATGGCACTGGGAATGGTAAACATTTGCACAGTAAAAGCCCGAGAGTTTAACCCTTCCTCCATCCCTCTTCAAGCTTCCTTTTGTTCTCAGCACTTAACACAAGAAAACAGAACAATAAAAACACACAAAACACAAGGCACTTCTATCCTCGGCTTGTGTGTGTTGTTGTCCTTTGGCAATTGCAGTCTCTCAACTTGTTTTCTGCTTTAGCTGGCAGAAGAGGCACACTACACAACAGAGTTGTTCCCAAAAGACATCTAAGCAGCGGGGTGTTTAGTGAACATGCCTATTTGTTTTCTGGCAATTCCCTGCATACACACCCAATAGCACCAGCAGATAGTGTCCGTTTTTTGTCAATTAAGACAGATGAGCTCAAAGTGAAACCACATCATCACATGACTGTAACCACTGCGGCTCTCGTATTATAAAAACCTCAACTGTTCTATTTTTGCCTTCGTCCTCAAGTGACTATGCACAGAATAAAATGAAGGAGGGAAAAGAGCTAGTGTTCTCCTGAGGAGCGCCACAAAAAGAAAAATCTGATGATGTAAAATCCTCATACAACAGAAGAGACAGATTCAACTATGCGTCATGCTGAATCTGCCCATCTCTGTCAGCCCACCATGCCCTTTAACTGTGTAATTGCACCGTTGAGATGGTAATAGGGACGATTTCATTTGCTACGTCATTACATTTTTGCACGTGTAAGGATCTTTGGTCAAGTCGTTTAATAATTATGAACAGCAGCTCATTACTCTCTGGTGTGACCACTGCTGCTGACTGACGTTCTAAACAAAGGGGATGGGAAGCTTCCAGTGAAGACATTTTGTTGAGTCCTTACTGAGGGAAAATAGCTGGCCAAAAGCGAGTCTTTAGCTGAGTGCAATAAAAAAATAAATTAAAAAAAAAGCCAATAACAACCCACCTAATTGTAATTCCAAACAGATACTTTGTTATCATCTATTTGTTCTGGTCAAATGAATGGACATCACTGTGAAATAGCCACTTGTTCTGTTTACCAGCAATGTGGCGATGCATTATACATTCAGGAGGCATGCATCAATTTTGCTGAAACAGATACAGTCATTGGTGGTGTTAATGAAAAAAGAACTGCCTCAGAGAGTTCTCCTCACTTGTAATATTCCTCATGTACATCATTTGTAATTGTCTCCAATAATGAGATCCCAGCACTAGAAGTCCTGTTAGCATGCACTTTTTTTAAGGCACAGGATTTTTGGGGGGTGTTGTGAAGTAATTACAGCTGGCAACCAAGTAGTCAGCAAGTTCACTTTTCATTGTTCATTACCGTCTGAAGCCGTCGAGGGAATGCCCGGTACTAGTTGATTCTAATGGTCACCACACTTCCTGACCCGATTAACGTCTATCTGTATATCGGGCCGCGAAGGCAGGTCCATTTGTGTGACTGTACTCGAGGTGAAACGAAGTGTAGGTTGCCTTAATCTTATTATTCCCCAGTCAAACAGCATCAACAGCCAAATTGCTCCAAGTGAAGCATCTGGTGAGTTAAACGTGCCAAGGACCAGACAAGGAAGAGCCTTCCAGTCTTTTTAGTGCTTCTCCAGCCACACCCACACAATTCACAATCCGCCGATAAAAATAGATAAATAAATACAAAACAAATCCCATAATCTTCAATCCTTTATGCATTTTCACAAACTAGGATTCCTTTTTTCGTCATCTCTTACTCATTTAAAAGTCTTCCCTATATGAGCTGAGTGGAATAGTGAGAGACTGGAAAGCCTTACTAGGGCAGTGTTAGTAAAAAAAAGAAAAAAGAAAAAAGGAACCAAAGTGATGTTGATGTTAACCGAGGGAAGAAAAACTACATTTGGCACAGGTTCCCAAATGGTAGCACAGTGCAAATGTACAGTTCAGATACTGCGAGTGATTTCTGTGAGTGCTGTCCTCAAGAGTGTACTATTAAAATAAAATGTCCGGTATTGCCACCTCACTCAGAATAAAATTGCTAATGTGAACCTTTCTAAAATGTCTGCAATTTTTCACACACAGAGACCCGACTCTCGCGTTCTGCTGAGCTGTTACACCTGTGCATGTGGTTTTACCTTTGAGCTCGGTAAATACCCTCAGGTGCATATAGTAACATTCTGGTGTGCTCCAGACAGCTCCCTCCGCTCTCTCTCTCCCTCTGACTGACCCACTCTCTTCCTCAGTCTGACTGGCAGTAGTTAAGAACGAACATGACCCCTTACACTGACTTCTGCCAACCAAGTGGATGTCTTTTTAAACGGCGAGTCAAAAATGAAACATCAACATTAATTCCCTGCTAAATGGTCCGACTGAATAATGGATGAGGGCACATGGAGATATGCAGATTTCCACCTTCTACCTTTGTGAGCCTAATTGCTGTCATTCAAGCACGTCTGAAGTTGGCAGACATGGCTACTATCAGTCAATAATGTTGCCTAAGCCTGTATCAAAGGGTAGCCTTAGCTGTCAGAGATCCCTTACATTAGCTGCTCGAGCAGGACATCAAAGACGAAAAAGAAAACTGTGATGATATTCAAACTTGCACATCTGAAGCTCGCAATGGGCATAATGCACCTTAAAAGATGCTCCTGTGGCATAAAAACACACTGCGGTGCACACACGAATACACAGCGGTCTTATCTCGAAACTGAACACACTCCAAAGGATGTTGCAATCCTCCTCGTGTACAGCGCGTGCACACTCATGTACAAATAACAGATTTTCTTACCTTGGTCTGGCAGCTGGCAAACATTGGGGGGGACAGTCATGTTCAACACGTCATTGACAGCCGTGTCAACATAGTGTCCTCTCTGGACGTCGTGTTCACTGTCGGTCTGGTCGCTCTCCTCGTGGCCGCTGTCCTTCAGACTGTTCCCCTCCAGGTCTTTGAACGTCGACGTGCTACATGGGGGCCAGAAGGGAGAAGAGGGATAATGTTGATTAACTGTCACCTTCTTTAACATGCTCTCCTTGGTCCCCGTGTCTCTAAAGGTTTGTGACGAGCTGTCCGTCTTTCTCTCCCTGTCCTTTTTTCATGTCCTTTCTGTTTGCCCTTTTTACGTGGTCTGTTTCCATGAATTCCAAACAGACGAATAGTGATTTTGTGGTTGTTGTTGTCTTAGTTAAATTGTACGCTTTTGAAAAAGAACAAAGCCTCGCCCCAGCTTCTACGCTGGCAGTGACCATGAAATAAGAATTCTTTTGGATTAAGTGCACATTTTTTGTTTTTAACTTCACAGATAGCATGGCAGCTATGGGGTGTCTCACACAAGGACATTTTGGATGGATGCTCTGACTTCAAGGACATAGCATTGAACAAACAGGAGGCACTCACTCACTACAATCAAACAAATACTGCAGTAATCAGGAATTCCTGGAAGGAAGATGGATGGAGGAAACGCTGGAAGCATACAAACTGAGCATCTGTCTTGTTTGGGGCTCACAGTCAATAAAGACGGTGGGGTGGGGGGGGCACAATCAACAGCTGCACAGTAACAGCATGATTTCCCTTCATTTGATTTCCATCCCACTGGAACAAATTCCGCTTTACAAACAACACTAAATGGGGGTGAATATATGAACATGTGTTCTTGTAGGAGAGGAAACACATATGGATGAGTTCATATAGAGGGGATAAAGGAGGTTAGGAAGGAGAGAAAGGAGTGGACGGAGGAGAAAATGAGTGCAAACAAAATGTGTGCAAACAAGAAGAAAGGTAGCAGAAGTGAAGGACAGTACAAGGTAGCTGCATTCCCGGACCCAAGCCTCACATTTTCCAGCCTAGGGGAGAGGACTGCAGGTAATGCCTGCTCTCAGATGTTATCACTGTAATTGCACCTGTCCCAGACCATAGGCTCACTGGCTCCTGAGGGATTTCTTTGTAGTGTGCTGCAGAGGCCCACACTTGAATGCTCTTCGTTTACATTAATGCCGGGAATCTTTTTTTTTTTTGGAGGGGGAGGGAAATTGCCATAATAGGTTTTTAAAAAGGCCGGGAGGGCCCTTAAACAAAAGAAAGACTGGAATGTTACATAGCTGCAGGTAGAAAGGAAGAATTGTAGTTTTCTAAATGAGCCTGGCTACAAAACCCTGGCTAGAGGGAATTATTATATGACCCCCCATCCCAACCTCCAACCCTGCATTCCTGCAACCTTATCCAATATCCTGGTTGAAGGAAATACAAAGCACATTGAAAACATTTATTCTTAACTTCTTCACCCAAGAAAAAAACAACATCATTATTGCCTATTTATGAAGCTATTCATGTTTTGAAAGCCGATGAAGAAATGCACTTGAGAAATCTCCCGAATGTCATTTAATCATCGAGGGGTTGTTTAAAGCCTTAAACTGATGCAGTTTCAGGCAGATGTTTTGCGAAATTAAGCGAATTACAGGAAAGCAATAAGGTTATCTGTAAATATGAAAATCATTACTTGCTTATTCTGCTGCTGTGTGTTATCTAATAAGTTTGTGGCTCGTTTCAACAAATGTCTACTAAACGCACTACGGAGTAATGCTATTTATCCCAAAATCTTATCATCTCACTGCAATTATACCGAACGGAAAACATACAGGAGCACATGCAAACTGCTGCAACGGTAGCTGTGCACTCATTAGATAAAACAATTACAGATAACGACGGTAACGAGGTGCTGGTAACAATTCCTAATCAACACATACCTTTTAATGAGGTGGGCTCTGCTGTTCACGTAACTGGAGTCAATGGAATAATTCTCCGTCTGCAACACAAGGATGTCGGGGGTGGGGGGGGTGAGTGGGTGGGGTGGGGGTTGTGGTTGAGGGATGATGGGGGGCAACAGAGAGAGGTACTTTTAATAATGGAAGCAACCAAAATAATGTTAGCAGTAATTGGCTTTCAGTTGAAATGTTATTTTCCACAAAGGCCCCGGTGAGCTGCCTCGACTTTCAAAGGGCTGAGTCCTATTCTCTTTCAAAGCACACACACAGAGAGGCTGACTGCGAGTTGAGAGCTGAGGAGAGTGCTGCAGCGAGCGCAGCCTCTCGTCTCCTCTTCACCCTCCCCGCTCGCGATCCCTTGCTCCATCCCTCCGCTGCCGGTCAGCCCGCCGTCTTTAAAATGGAGTCATTAGGACGGACAGGCGATCATGCAGACAGAGGGAGAAGAAAAGTTTCCCTTTCTTTTTCCTTCTCTGAACTCTTCACTTTTACCATGTTTGAGAAGACATTAATGTGGAAATATTAAATAAATAACTGCAAGAGAAGTAGATGAAATTAAGAGAGTACCAGGGGAATCTTAACTCCGCAATTGCAGATGAAAAGGCTTTTGGAATATGCATGCGATAGATCTCTGACCCACATTAGAGAACACAGTTCAAAGGCACCCCACATTCATTTTTTTTTTTGTTTCTCCAACATTTATTTAGCAAGGAGAATGTCGAGTAAGAGCACATGGACAGAGGAGTTAGTGTACACTGAGCAGGTAGCCCCTCCTGCGTCTGCCAAGCTTCTACTCACACTTGTTAAGATGTCAGGGGGCGAAAGGGTATCAAAGCCTCTCAAAGGACTTCCCCAGTCCTGCGAAAAGCCAGGATACGACCCTTTCGACAAACTTTGATAAGATGCAGGTGTTTTCTGCAGAAAGAAAGCAGAGCCTTCACTTAAAATTCCACGGCGCAGATACTGTATCCTGATAAAAAGCTGAGAGTCAATGGCAGACTTCCGAGGGAAGTCTACAGAACCGATATCAAAGCCCTGTTGAAAAAAAAAAAAGTCACCCCTATGATAAGGAAGGTTAATGCAGGCACTGGAGCACAGTTGCTGATTATCAAGTGAGCTACACATTTGACACAGGCCTGCTGTTGAGGTAGCAGCGGCCCGGCACAGCTGTCATACATGGTGACCAAACAGATTTGGATTTTAAACTCAATATGCGACTGTGCGCGCACGCTCCTTATTAGATGTTAATGGGGTTGAACATTTTGAACTTTTTTGGCGTCAAGCGTGGAAGTGAATCCACAATGCCGAGGAGTCGGAGCAGTGAGGACGGGGGGAAGCGGCGGAAATGTCAAACATTAGTCCCGGTCTTCTTGGATCTCTTTTTAAAGAAAATACATAAATAAATAAAAGTGATGCCGGCAAACCACAGGAGCCTATGTGCGGTGTTTACCTCTGGCAAATAGCTCCCGTGACCTGTTTGCAGTCTATGAAAAATGGAAGAGCGTGTTAATGCAACCAAATACATGTCCTTGTTTGTTTAGATTGGTGGTATTGATGCCATTTACTCAGGGCGTCAAAGACAACATATATGCTGTGCGGCATTATTATCTGACTGATGCTGTTTAGTTGCTCTAAACTATAAGGAACTTGTATGTATTTCAGAGATGTAGTTATCTTTTAGTATCCTCAAAGGTGCATATAAGGTCTACCTTCAATCATTAGGAGATAAGCTGTTGTTTGCCTTCTCACCTCCTTTACCCCTAATTATTTTTGCAGGAAGTCTGTATAATGATAGGCAACAATGCAAGGGCAGGCCTCTTGATTGGGGCTTGCTAAATTATGATGCAATGTGTTTGCACTGAAGGTTAGCATCATTCTGTCTCCCTTTACCATTTACCCCTTATTAAACTTTAACTCATTAATACAGAGAGGATAATTCATAAAAAGGAATTTAATTAACATTTTATTATTAGCTCTTAATTTGGAGCACACCATGTTTGTTCTCTTGTATTACCCCTGACTCCTTTTGTTCCCGTTCAGCTTGACTCCATTAAATATCAAAGGTAACTGCAGTGGCAACACACTGCAACTCAGATTGGTTATTAATTAATGATTAACACACTACTTCATGACTTTTTAAATCATGCCATACACGCGTTTTATCAAAGAATAAGATCCTTCTCTTAAAAGATTTATATATATATATACACAAAGCTTCTATCATAGATCATGTGTTGATGTTGATTAATATCTACTACAAAATCGACTGTACATGCATGCCTTTTGTGTTCTCCTGTGCTCCACTTTGGTCCCAGTGAACATGCATTAAATGACGTCCTCTCCAACAGTGGACTGCGCATCCAGTGAGAGACTAATGAAAATGCAAGGCATGAGTAACAAGAGAAAACTTCATTTAAAAGACAAGATAGAACATTTCTTGTGAATGTCACTCTGGCTGCAGCCTGTAATTGGTTTGGATGGCAGGTTCTGTGTAAGCACAGCCTGGAGAGGAAGGCAGTATGCCCCGGCCAGCTCTCACGCTGTTCCAGTCCAGGAATGGAACTGTACTCTCCATAATGCAATTCCCTCTCAGGGTTTTTACATGGAGCGCTCTTAAGTGTGTAGTAGGTAAAACCAAAAGAGATTCCTCATAGTATTCAATGCTTTTGCTTCACTATTTCTTCCTCTATAGCTCGTGTTCAACACAACAGCTACTTGTTACTCAAAGGTGGAGGTCTCCACATTACCTCTAGTTATCAAATTGTCAGGGGAAATAAACAAACACTCAACATGTGATGGCATAACCTTGGGCATTGGCGAGTCACTCGGGTGCCTATTCTGAGGGAGAATCGGATGCATTAGCCCGGGCTTCCTGTAAAGAAATGTAATGTCTTCCCCCACATTTCTGACCGACCTCAAATTGGAGGATATCTCAATACGTCTTGCTGGGAGGTCAAGTTTCAGGCAAAATGATGAGGACTGCTTAACTACAGCGAGGACGCCACAAATGGCTATTTAATCAGGTTGGACAATGTGTTGTTGTGATCTGAGCGGCCCCAGTTTGGCGGCTAGAGCCACTCTATCCCCATAATTATTGTTCCGTTTCATCTGGAGGACTGGAGGGAGGATTGTAGTCCCCGCTGTCGCTGGGTGACTGATAGGTAGTGTCGGGATGAGTGGGGAGGGAAGTGGAAAGAGAGTGGAGAGAGCGAGAGAGAAGGTGAAGGGGAGGAAATGGGTGAGACTTGACCTGCGGGAGCCATGCGGTCCGGCTGCTGCAGCCCAGCAGCTTTCCCCTTTTCACCCTTTGCATCTTTCTCTCCAGTAAAACCAGAGTCACAGGGACGATGGGCTCGCCTCTCTGCCACTGAGAGGAAAAGCAATCTCCTCGCCTAGTTGCTGCCGTAAGATTTGATTTGCCTTCCTCCCAGCGTGACAATTGGTTCTGTAGTCTGGATGCAAGTGTATTCATTGCGTGGGGGCATGGGGAGCACCAGAGAGAAGAGGAGGGGTGGGGAGTGAAGACACCAGTTGTTACACCAGTAAACACCCGACAAGTTCAGCAGATGTCACACAGATAGGAGAGGGGGGAAAAAAAAGTCACACAGCTGTATGTATTACTGAGGCTGATACAGCACAGAATAACATTTAAACAGGGAAGCAAGCTAGAAAAATATGGACAGATGCAGCGACATGCACTGATAACATACTGTTTTGAAAAAGATAAGCAGTCTTTGCCAGGCTGTATCTTTGTCTAGAATAATTGCCGTTTACTAAATTACAAGATAAAACCTTGCTTAAGACGCATACAGTCATATCTTTTAGTAAACATTTGAGATAAACTTTATGCATCAGATGTGAGTTAAACTGCTTAAAAACAGAAGGTATTTAAAGCAGGGCGGGGCAGGTTGTACAAGACTGTGTCTAAAACAATTGAGCATCTAAAAGAAGAAAAATTGATTGCGGGAGAGAGCGTTTCATGTCTGTCATGGACGCGACTCTTTAATGTCACCAATTTAGCTGACGAAAAAACATCAAGCCACGTTTGTTGCGGAAACAAAATGCTCTTTCTGCCACACTAAAATGCACAGTTTAAACATACAGAACAAGACTAGACAGAATCAATTAAAACTGTCAGATCGAATTTCGCCGCTTCATTCTGCGTTGGAGCAGTCTTGAGGTTTGTGCCTCAGTCTTCGTTTTAGTGTTGCTGCAGCTCGCTCGCAAGACTCCCCTCGGTCGCGGAAGGAAACGTTACACATAATGCGCCTTGTTATTGATATCCCATTGCTAAAGGGAGAGATGGGGAGAGGGAGAGATTCAGCGGCTTTATTAAAGGCCAACAGCAATTAGAAAATAAAAAGGCTTCATTACCTAGGTTTGGTTGTGATAAAGTAAAAGAGAAGTAAGAAAGGAGGAAATTATTAAAAAAAATGTAAAAAAAATCCACGAGATGAAGGATGGCTAGTGTCAGAAACTGCCTGTTTACAGATGCATGTATTCACCTCATGTAATTTTGCAGTGAGGATGCAGAGGAGTGTGTGTGTGTGTGTGTGTGTGTGTGTGTGTGTGTGTGTGTGTGTGTGTGTGTGTGTGTGTGTGTGTGTGTCTGCGGGTGACTTTCTCATCCTGTACACTGTGACTATGAAAAAAAATGCTTCACTTTGAGCCTCTTGCACATTCACATTCTTGCACACACAGACTCTCTCTTTATGATTCCCTACAAAAGCACGGCTCCAACAATCCCTGACTCGCAGGGCTGAGCTGGCGCCCAACCACCTCGCCTCTGAGTCTGCACCCAGCAGCACCTCTAAAGCAGCTCACATTCGGTCTGTATGACACCCATGACGAAGACACAGACCACCAAGGCACCTGCTCGGTTTATATTTTGTTTATTTATGGGAGACAGAAGAAACGCTCTTTGGCCTGTGAGCTGGCCGTAACCCTCCACCCCTCTGCCCTCTACCCCGAAGACCATCATCACCACCTTCTTCCCGATTATAGAATTTCCCATAGATCCTCTGCCATCTGCTAGATTATAGATTTCCCTCTTCCTTTATAGAGGGCAGGGCCCCTAAGGGAGGATCAGCGGTAAAAAGGGTGAAAGAGTGCCTGAGGCACAGCCATGGTTGTGGATGAGATTACATTTTCTATTTCTGCCTGCTAAAGGGGGCCTGCCGTGATGAATACAGAGAGTTGTTACCATTTAATATCAACTGGCTCCCCTGCAAACTCAAATTATACACAATCAATTGTGACAGAAGGGCACATGTGTGACAAATAACCTGTCACATTCTCTGCATCATTTCACTTCATCAGCCATCAATTCACCCCAAACCCAGAAGCCCATTTGGGAATCAATCATGTTTTGAAAGTGAGTGATTCTGTGGTGAAAAGGTTTTTAAAAGCTCCCTTGCGCCGCTGTAGCTTGTACATCTTTGCAGTCTTTGTGACTGGTCCAAAAAAAAAAGAACTGAATTGAGGGCTATTATGAGGTCAATTGTGTCCTTGACCAGATGTGTTAAGTGTCGAGTATTGTTTGAGCAAACTAAATAACAGCTTCTCTGAAACACAATGAAACACAACACCACTTCCTGCTGGCACTTCCTCCTCATTTCTCTTGCCTTTCCGTGTGAAATTGAACAAATATTTGCTCATTCCAATGAAAACAATCACCCCCTGCTCTCATAAAGTGAGGAAAAGGGCCAAAGTACTAAAGCTATTGCTTGTTCCACCTGTGCATTACCCCCACAGAGGAAGCTGCAGAAGACAATGCGGCTGCCTTTTATTCTGAAACAGAGACAACGGTCCAGACCAGTCTCCATGTCACTCAGGCCTACAGGCTCCACAGAAGTCCAGTTAGCAGAGATGTGATTAATTATACATACATTGATAGAAACAACATTCATTATTCATGAACTTCTTAACGTCAAAGCTATTTCCCTCCCTTTCAGCATGATGAAAAGATTTTAAATAATAGGCCCTCTCTGCAGACGTCTGCATTCCAGCGGAGTCGGCTGACGCTAAAGAGGCTTAAGTCAGAGCTGTTGTCTTACCAGAGAATCACCGCTCAGGACCAACATGTTTCAAACTGTTGGTGGCTGTGCGGGTTCCGGGGTCTGTGTTTTTGTTTTGTCTTTGTCTTTAGAGACAAGGGTGGTGCTTTTAAGCCTTTCAGATGGGAATTATGTTGTCCACTTAGAATGAATAGGCGTCTCTGCTTCGCCCAGGCACATAAGGCTGGATGGAGCTTCATCTAACACCTGTTCAGCGTTCAGGTCTGCATGTTTTTTCCAGACTTATTCTATCTCCAAGTCAGAAAGAAAACCAGAGCGTCTCCATGAGATTACGACTCACGGTTTTGCATAGTAAAAAAGGAGGAGGGAGGAAAAAGACTTGACTATCTCGGCTGTTTCCTTAAAGAAATCGGCTTACTTTCCTTAAAGCCCGTAGAGCCAAATCAAACTCAAATAGCAGGCACTTCCCCTTTAGGCAAAGTCTTGAGGGATTTTCTTTAATTTGGATGTCAGACCAAAAAGTTTTCACACTCACTCTCATCCCAAAATCCATTAATGTTTGTATGGCGCCACATGAGAGAAGTAGGTAGTGATTCTTTTTTTTTTTAACAGACTCCGGAAATGTTGAGTGTAACATCTTATCCAGGTAGTTTAATTGTTTCCAGGAACCACTGGGAATAAGCACTACAAAAACATATGTTTTTAACAGCCATTCAATTTCGAGAAGAAAATTACTAGATAGCGTCTGCTGTTTCTCAGTTGTGCCCTATATTAGCCAGTGTTGAGGGGGAGCATGCTAAATGAGTGCACAAGGAGTCCCCAAAGGTTTCTCCCACCTCCCCTGAGGCAGGGCCTTAAAAATAAACATTGAGAGACACTGCAGATTATGTAAACACATTCCCCCCCCCCTAAATGCGTACATGAGAGCAGTGACTGAATAAACAGCATGACTTTGAGTCACTTTTGAAATCAGTAAACTTAGAATTCATTTTTGATTAACTCAAAACACATGAGGACGACAGAAAAGAGGAGTCTGCGGGCAGAGCTGATCAGCTTGCGCTCCACAACATGGTGGAGCACGACGCCTGGTGCGTTTTTCTCTTAGCAGTTTAAAAGGTGGCTGCTAGTCACATCACATCGGTGCTGCTGTGGTCTCTCCGTCTCCCTCCTTCTCTCTTTTTCTCTCACTCACTGTGACAAGGCATCTTTCCAGACATTTTAGTTGGATGGAGATTTGCAGCAGCTCATTACAGACTGGGAGGCTCCGTGAGCGGATGCAGTCACTCGGAGATGGATTGAGTGGGTCTGTTTATTGACATGCCTTAATCTGACACTGGGTAAAGGGAATGAGTCACCACCTCCAGACACGCTACCACATCGCAGCCACTCCAGCAAATAGGGAGGCAGCACCCAGGACACAAGTGGAACTTCATCAGCGCTCATTAATCCAACTACCCCAGGCCACTCGCTCAAACAAACCGTGTTTACACTGCGTGTTGGCTGGATGGAGGGGTGACGGAGCTTTTCAAAAGGGCATGTGTGCAGGTGCTCAGATCCGCACCGCAGACACACACACACACACACACATATAAACATGTACTCCAGCTCATCAAAAAGCAACCCGCCTTCCTAACCCACAACCCCCTAAACACAATATCGGTTTACACCAGCTGCTAAAACTCAGTCGGTGCACTTTGTCTCGCAAATCAGAGCTGGTGCACAAATCAGGGGTGGACGATTGGGCTCGATGCCAAAGTACGTATCACAGAAAGGGGCTTTTTATTGAACAGATGGGCATACGAGATCTTTTAGCTTGCGTCACACAAGGCTACTCCTATCAGTGATCAAGCTATGGAAGCCTAGTTAGCTTTTTGATCCTGTTTGCTGGTGCTTCAATGTGCATCACATCTGGTGCTAATATTTGGGATGGTCTTTCTAGGCAGCTGTCAGCACCGACCGGATTGACAGCAGAGTATTAGGTGCTTGCACATCATCACTTAAATCCGGCTTGTTAACAGGACTGTGACAGGCTGCCATAAGGGCATAGGGAGAACAAAACAACATCCAACACTAAGTGGTCCGACGCTACTGTTTGTTTTCCATTACATTGCTGTTTAGTACTTTGTCTGAGTGATGTGGACGTGTGAATCCTCTTTATTTTACATTTAACAGTAAATATACGACAAAAAAAAAAAAATCTAAACCCCAGCTAAAAATGAGAATTATATGTGAACTGTGTAAGCCAGTCACAAACTGTCTTGAAGAAATGCTTACATGCAGGCACACAGGCGCAAAGGCAAAACAAGCAAAAGGGAATAAACACTGTCACAAACGGAATAACGCAACACAGATTTACAGCGGAACACACATGTTCATACAGACACACACACACACACACACACACATGCGGTACAGTGGCAGTGGGGCAAAAAGTCGGAGCGGGGCCTGCTGTCGTCTCCGTCAGGGACCGGGAGCCGAGCAGCTTGAGAGCAGGGCCAGTGGAGAGGGGGCCAGATGCAGCGGGCTTGACCCACTCACTCGTGAGGGAGGGGGGGTGTTTCAGCTGCTGAAACACACAGGGATTAGCCGCACTGACTTCATTTAATTTAATTTGTATTAGGGTCGTCTTTGGGGGCAAACATCGTTTTTCACTGCGGGGGGATATACAGGGTCGTGGAAAACAGCAACAGACGGTGGATCTCTGCCTCCTACCCCTGCAGTGGATTCACAGGGGAAGGCAAGGCACTGTATTCCCAGACCACAGGCACACACACACACACACACACACACACACACACACAAGCACATATCTTGTTTCCCCCCCTAATTATGTCGTTGTTATGAAGTTGAATCTATCCAATTGAAATGCATCTTCAACCCTGCATCCACCTTTCCACAGCTTGATTTCTTGAAATTGAAGACCTTAAATCCTTTTGTTCTGCAACCATAAACAACATGTAGTAATTTCCGTGCTCATCAAAGCCCTGCTTTGTGCTCTTGTGTGTCTCTTGTTTGTGAGTGTTGCAAACACACACACACTAAGCTGTTATCTACCAAGAACATATCTTAGGGGTGGATGTTTATCTGTGCTGATGCAGATTGGAGTTATCTTTGTCTCAGTGCAGTGGTACATAATATTATTTGTCTTTTGTTTATTTCTCCTAGGCTGATACAGTTTGATATCCTATAACGGAGAAATCCTTTTAGTTACCGCCAGGCATCTAATGTGCTTTTTACTTGTAATCTGGGAATTTAATAAATGAAAGGGAGAGGACAAAATCTGCACACAATCGAATAATTTAACTCCCCAATGTATTGTGTGGAACATGACTTACACTGTTAAGTAGAAGGAAATAACTGCAGTGAGGACCCAACATGCCTCCTCACAATTTACAATAGCTCTGTGGGAAAATATGGCAGCGATCAGCCATCAAGTCTGCTGTAGCCAAAGCCTGCGGTCATATGAAAGCTCCCTTTCTGTCTTGCGCAGGTGACATGGTCTGAGAGAAAGCTAATGTACCATGCACTGGGAAAAGTAGTTTTATTACAAAAACTTCCCACAAATAAAGACAAAAATGTGTGAGCTGCAAAAAGCACAGCTTTGTCTCTGCTAGACAGGAAGGACTGTCCTGCTGGAGCCTGTTCAAGACTATCAGGCGCTCACTAGCAATCTCTTTTCTTTTTTTTTCCCTCTCTCCCCCAGCCCCTATCAAAAGATGTTACTGTGTAAAATGTCAAAGAAAAAAAGCAAGAGAAGTAATCTCCTTCTCCTTTTTGATCGCAAGTGGAATAATTGGAACCCTCTTAGGCTCATTACACGAGTTGCCCGCCAGCCAAAAGACGGCTCCAACTGCCCCTCTTCATTCATGTTGGAGCTTTGAAAAATACCGCTTCCTCTAGTAACAACTCTTTATGAGATGCAATGACTAGAGGTCCTGGTACCTACACTAACGGGTAATCCCACAATGCCTTTGAAAACACATCTTTCAACTACCACTGTCAAACATCGATTCAGAGGGAACAGCAACAATCTGGCTCAGTAATAATGTCATTATGCATATTGCACTGCACTCCTCAACCTCTCTCTTTTTTGGCAACGCCATTCTTCTCAATTACACAAGGTATTGCATATGTGTAGCGAGTTAATTCGGACCCCTATTAGCAATAACCTCGACTTCATTGTTATTACAACCATGCTTGTAATTATTGTGACTCTAATTACTATTACTGTATTACCCAAATTAACCTTATTCTGGGTTTAGATCACCTTCCCTGACGGTAGCCAAGACATGCCTATAAGAATGGCACCAATGTCCCTTCAGATAAATCCAGTATAATTAGCTGTGTGCCTTACAGGGCCAGTGTGATGGTAATAATTAGAGCTACAGTAGCAAAGGTCATGCAAAACAATTTAGAGAGGATGCTGGCTGCATGGGTAATAGGAAGAGAGGAGGAGCAAAAAGAGAAGCTCGGATGAACGAGATGTGATGATCTAATCCTTTTCCATATTTCAGAGACAGAAGACGTATGGTTGTGACTTTACCTCTGCACTCGGTTCATTTTTTAACCAATGCTCTCAAAATAATAGGAATTGAAAACCCATTTTAATGGCAAGTAGACTCCCAGCTAACGTAGTTTAAATGGATCCATGATTAGATTTGAGGAGAGTGCTACAGGGTGTATCTGTGAACTGGTATCAGATGAAATCGATTGGCTGCCTTTGAGGTGTGAGAGCTGCCCTGTCACCCTGTTGTTGCATCTGTTCATTAGCTCGAGTTGAATGTGTTCATGCTTACCCTCAGTTATTGTTATTAGTTGAGGGAAAGAGAGAGAGACAGAGATGTGTTGCTTCACCCAGGCGCACAGGTTAATGAGCTGAGTCAAAAATGTTGGCACTGACGTAAACAAGTACTAACACTAAGGTACTTCTATTTCTGTGCTCCTCCCCGCCCCCATGTGGCTCGACTCTCTCTGTAACTCCCGAGAGGAGAGCTCAGGGTTCACGGCCTGGATCCACCAGGAATTCACTCCGCTCCCTCACCTCACCACCACCACACCCCCAATGAGACAGACAGTCAAATATAGCATCTCAAACAACACATATGCCGATGTGTGCTAGATTGGTCTCTATTCCCCTGTTGCAACACCCCCACCCCCCACCTCACCCACTCCCAACAACACTTAATTAGCAGTGAGTGACACAACAGTTTAAACTGTTAGTATAAACCTTATATATATACACATAGCTCCCGTCTTTGTCAATGTCACATGAACCGTGCAACAGCTGCTTAACAAATCAGTGATTTGCATGTTTTAGCTCATTTATTACAAATGGAGTACTTTACATTACAGTCAAAATATTACTGTTTCTGTTTTAGATGCTTGCATGTGTTTTCCTGGCCTCTAGGCAGCTCATGGTTTGAATTCATTTCAGTGCAGTATTAAAAAGATAGTTTGACATTTTGGGAAATAAGATAATTCACTTTCTTGCAGAGACTTAGATGAGAAGATTGGTACCACTCATATCTGAGCCAGGAGACGGTTAGCTCAGCTTTGCATGAAGACCTGAAACAGCTAGCCTCTGTGCAAGGGGATCAAATCCAACTACCAGCTACTACTACAGCTCATTAATAAACTAAAGCCGCATTTCTACTCAATGATTCTTGGTTTTCTATAACTTAAGTTGTGGATAGTACCTGGTACTTTCTTTCCAAGCGAGCTGAGCAGATACTAGAAGGTGGAATTAAAACACTTCAGATCACTGATTGGTCAGAGAGAATCGTCCCAGCACGTCACGGGACATCCTGCACAAACTCCCCATTTTTAAATCGATCAGCTCACAATCAGCTGAGAATCCGGCCTACACCGACAGGGTACTATCCGCAATGGAAAACAAAATTGAGAAAAGGACATGGTATCATTAGTCAGTCGAGTCAAGTCAAGTCAAGTCGAGCCATGCAGTGGAAATGAGACATAACATGTTATATCTTTGGTTAAAACCTCAAAACCCCTTGATCTTGTTGATTCTTGTCTCTGCTGAATGCCTGGCAAACACAACTAAATGTCAAACTATTCTTTGGTGGGAAAAAACATGCAAAAACAGTAGTATGATGCTTTAACGGCAATGTTATTTCAGTGATTACCAGCACCACCACTGACACTAAAAACCGAGATGGTCCATTTGCTGTCTACTATTCTTAATTTGTGGATATATAGATCGACAAAATGTTAAAATTAGGCAAATTGCAATTTTCTGTTATTGTAGCTTTGATCAGTTTATCGTTGACAGGGGATTCGTGGTATTCGTGTGGTTTCAGATCCATATTTTCTCTGCAACAAAGGCTGCAGCCATTTTGTGTCAAACAGTTCAGAAATGTCTGTGTGAAAATGATTAGAGGCAACAAGCACAAAGTGCTGCAGGACATCTGATTTAGCCGCTTCATTCAGTTAGACTCAACTTACTGATAAAAATCATTGGGGTGGAAGCTGAGGCATGTGCTCAGATCCATATGCCTTTGTGACTGCGGGGGTTTAAAAACCATAAATTGTGATTATCATTGATCTCAGTCGTCCAATGCCTAATCCCTGACTCGTATCCGCACCGGCCACATTGGGTGACGATGAACCGTCCTCCCCCACATCTGAAGACCCAAACAAGTGTTGAGGGAAGCAGTGATAAGCAGGTCCTTATCCTTTTAAAGACACTCCCGTAATCCAACAGTGAGGGAGGGAGGGGGCTTCAGCTTTAAGGGATTTAGTCTGGATTATAGCTAGTCCTCCAAATTAAACCAAAAGTCAGCTTTCTGGAGTTGCTCATGCAAGCTGGCGACTGGCTTGTTACCAGCATTATTAACAAGGCAAACGATGAAGGTCTATAATTAGAAAATGCTCTCATTCAGCCACCAGGCGAACACACGTACGTAATTCAGAAGCAAATCTCGACCAGTCCTCACCTAAACCGAATGTTCTGCCTTTTTCTCCCCTTTCACTTCCCAGCTGACCTCCTGTGACTGCACTCAAAATGTCTTCCGTGCCGTGTACCTGACTCTCGTTGCCAACCAGCTTAGCCACAGACAAGCTTCTCAGCCAGGGCAAGGCTGCTCTGTCCCCATTGATGCTGCTTCCCATAGCAAAACAAGGCCAAATCTGGGGCTTAGAGGCTAAAATAATCATTACTGGGGAGCAAACAAATGAAAAGTCAGAACACCAACTCCCATGTCGGTCCTCCCCCACCACCCTTGGTATTTTGTCTGCTGTCCTATTGCACATAAACAAAAAATGGAGCAGCCACATATTAACATTTACAATGGACAACATTTTGGCCTGATACTGAAAAAACAAAGCCAAGACTGTATCCTATTTTTTCCTACAATATAAAATGTAAACAAGAAAAATATGCATTTTACCCAGCAACATTAAAGGACTAATTTATCATTTTGGGAAATACATTCACTTTCTTGCTGAGAGTCAGATGTGAAGATTGATACCACTCTCATATATGCAAGTTAAATATGAACCTGGAGCCAAGAGACAGTTAGCTTAGCTTAGCTAAACACTGAAAACAAGGGGAAACAGCTAGCCTTGTTCTGTCAAAAGAAGAGAAATCTGCATACCAGCATCGCTAAAGCTCAATACTGAAATTAGCACATTACAAAAAACATGTAAGAGGCTTTCCAGAAATATTGAAATATAAACAATTTCACCATTTTGGGAAGCTAACTGTTTCCCGCTGCTTGCATTGTTTATGCTAAGCTAGGCTAAACACATAACCTTCTTATCTAACTGTCATTTAAAAATGTAATAAGTTAATTTCCATAAAGTCCAATTTTTGTATGATTCATATTAATATTCCCTAATGGTTCACAGAAAAGGTTCTAGAGGAGTGTTTTAAGCGTGTTCATGGTCCCATGAGCGAGTACATTTGTCGACACAAGAACAGTCCTTACAGACTGCTTTGATGTAACAATCCCTGAACTAGATAACGGCGCTAAAACTCAGCTCCAGTGACCCTCCTGCCGTGCTCCCCGACAGAGCTGTCAACCTCTCTTATTAAAGCACAAAGATTGTACGCAATCTTCCCTTTAACAAGTATACAGATGCTGCCCTCCCATCTCACTGGCTCCCCATAAGAATGAACTGGGAACGGCTCTCAAATAGAGAACAGGTACAGGAGAGTAATCGTGAACAATGGCGGTTACTGGGGCAAGAACTGCACTCTGAGCAGTCAGACACTGCAGGCCGAGAGCTTTTCATTCATTAACCGGGCTGTCTATGCTGTGGTATGTCAAACGGTGGACGTGAGGGGAAAGTCAAAACTGACGTCCCATTGTGCTCTACAGCCAGACACTGACTGAACCCCGAATATTGTTTTCTGATGCCATAAGAGAGCACAAAGAGGCGGGTGAAGTCGTTATCAATTCCCTTGCAAGGCAATCATAACTATTATCATTAGTCGTGTTTTCATCCTCCGAGCTCAGCCCAGAGTGGATTTCTAATCTATTCCCTGGCACACATTCTTGTCTTTCCAACTTGACCTGGTATCACTCGAGCAAAGACATGGTTTCCCGCCTCCCTAGAAACTAGATATGAACGTAAATAATAGGCCAGGGCCATTTTCTGAAAAGCCCTAATCCCAGGAAAACAAACCCAAGCAAAACAGGCCCACCTGGATTGCTTTCAGGAAAACTAGATAATCAAAATGCAAAACAGCCTTTGATAGAAAAATAAGCAGACTTCCAACAACAAATCCCCTACACCTAACATCAGCAAATTCTCCCGCTGAACTTTTATTTGTATTCTGTGTTTGGGTTTTTAATGTAATCACATTGCACACGGCGCTCCATCAACGAGCTATTCTGATTTATGTCAGCCTGAATCAGACTGACTGCTTAGAGCTTTACAGACATCATGAATGAGAAAAGGAGCCACACATAGAACACATTAGGGGTCCCACCATCTCCTCAGACAGGGGGACAATGGGTCGGGGAGCAGATAAAGGAGGGGGATAACAGGGGTGAAGGAATGGTTGACGTTGATCGGCCAGAGAAAAGGAGGAGAATGGGAGAAAAAGAAAAGAAGAGGCCCAAGACACTGGCCACACAGGGCAGAGGGAACACGAGGGCTCGGAGAGGCCTACACTCGGTCATAGCCCATTAGGCTGGCTGGGTGAAAATGCTACAGCTCATTACATGCTCTGCCTCTGTTCTGTGGATGAACAATGCACAATTACGCTACCCTGCTGCTCCTCTAGCCATGCTGCTGCACGGCTCCGAGGCGGCCGATATTGCCGCTAT
The DNA here is from genome assembly GCA_032191485.1 of Leptoclinus maculatus. Lineage (NCBI taxonomy): Eukaryota > Metazoa > Chordata > Actinopteri > Perciformes > Stichaeidae > Leptoclinus > Leptoclinus maculatus. The sequence continues at coordinate 7,524,807 of JAVDOI010000011.1, forward strand.
AGTGGCTCGCCTGCCAACAGTCTCTGTGCTCATCAAACATCCCATACATGCGCTCCCTAATGCGCATCCAGGTTTATGTCTAGAAAACCCAAGTGCTGTATGCATTTACTGAAATGAAAGGAGGGGAGGAAGGGGAAAGACTGCACAACCACTGGAGCAAACACAACAAAGGTTCAATGCAATATTTGTGTGTGTGTAACACAATGACGTTTGGTCCCTTTTGCCTGCTCTGCCGTCTTGAAATTCTTTAAAAAAGTAGACATGTGACAAAGTTATTTTGTGTCCCGCTGAATTAAGTTTCACTCGTTGTTGCAATTACTGTAAAGCCATGTGCCAAAATACAGATCCCAAAATAAAGACAGTAGAGTGTGAGCAGGCGACACAAAGTATGGTGACAATATCTGCAATGCAGTGAATAACTAAGCTCAGGATTCATCTATCTACCAGTAAATTGGTCCACTAGACGTCTTCCTCCTTTCCATTCTGCAATTATGCATGCAGAAGTTGACATTTAATGTGATGGGGGAAATGCTAACTAACATCCTCCTGCTCCCTCTTTGTTTTAGGCACAAAAAAACAGGACACTTGGAAAGGTCATTCTTCCCTGGTGTCAGAGCTGGCTGCGTGGAAAAGTTTCCTTTCACAGAGAGTATTGTATTGTTACGTTCCACAGAACCCAAACCCCCACATTTCCCTGTCACTCAAAAAGTGTTGCATCAGCACTCAGGAGAAAGCCCTGGGAACTCTGTTAACAATGTGGCAACAAGTCTGGTAACCTCAGGGTAAGCTAAGACAGTACATTCAAAAATAATGTTAATCAACACCTTTTCTCCTCTCTGAGCTTTTTGGATGAAATTAGTTTTCGGCCAACTCAAATCATATTGGTCATTACTAGAGAATTGTTATTACTTTTTCCTTGCTTCGTTTACTTAAATATTAAATATTCTGGTTTTGCTGTTCCACAACAGATGAGAAAAGAAAAAAGGAAAACCCCACAGAGGAGGCTGATTGGACAAATACATTGAAGAGTTGATGTTTTCTACACATTGTACAAATTATTCCGTTTTAATATTTCTGAGCCAGAGGGACGGAGCCGAGCCCACTCGTCTTGACATACACTGGATACGACAGAGCGAATGCTATTGTGAACTTCCACGGCAAATAGATTCCACTCCTGAATATAACAAGTCTTAGGATTTGTGTTTTTAAACTTGACCTTTTCTTTCCTAAATTACAGGCATTGTCAACCACAGGCAGCAAAATCTGCATTCATGAGAGATGGGGTTATTATTTTATTATTCTCCTGGAGGCTGTATTTGTCCTTTCCTTTCCTTGAGACCTGTTTGGCTTTACTAGATTTTGCCACCTTTGTTTTGCTTTACATTAAAAACTGCAGGGGTTTCAAACTTTGCTAGAAATGAAAGGCTGCATATGTATATCAATTTTCTTGATGGTCAACCACTTCCTGTGTGTTGGGACCTGGATTTCAGTGACAGAAAACAGAATGCTGCGTATTTTTGTCAAGAGTTTAATTTGAGAAATAAAAAAACAACTCTGCGGGAAACTCATTTAAATGGGTAATTACGTCCATGCAGCATTGCTTGCAGGGCTTAACAAGGTGCGTAATGATGTCCCCTTCCCCAGCGATAAACATCATCACTATGTCCATTTCCTTCACTCCATTTAGCCTTCTCTCATTTACGTGTGGACCCATCAACCTATATACGCCCAATGCCATTATCTCCCTTTTTGCATTTAGGTACCTCTCCAGTAAAAATCTTTGAACATAAATTGTTGGACGACTAATGCCATTATGTGCCTGTCTCTCGTTCCACAGAAGAAGAAGAAAAATCCCCTTCCTTTGATGTTTAATAGGTTTACAAGAAAGTTAATTCTTTCCACATGACAGAGCTTTTAAAGTAATTTAAAATATATTTTCTTTTTCAGTGCTGTCGTCTTGAAGCAAGTAAAGTCATCTCAAAAGATGGATGAATAATCAAGTTGATTAGTACTGTGTGCTTGAGTGTCTCTTGTGTATACCACGGACGGAAAAAACGTCTGTTGGAGCATATATAGTCTGTTGATGTTATCAAGATGTTCAACCATTTGATGATTCTATCCTGTATGGTATGAGACTTAAAGGAAATAGAGTTGGGGCAAAATGTATGCTGAAATAATACCACCTTCTACGTTTGCAGGTACAGTCAAATAATAATAATATTAGTTTTTTTCAGGGAAGAAAAACATTGTGTACCAATAATAGAAATGTGACTTTATTGCTTTCTGTAGAGGTTGATATGGTTTGTGCAATCAAAATCGCCTCATCCCAACACCACATTTTACAGAGAAAAATACCATGTTTCAGGCAGCAGCAATACAGGTTGACGAAAATCATTGGCATTCTATAAATAGACCTCTCTCCCCTTCTTCCTTTCCGTCTCTCCTCGTTTTTCTAGGCCCTGCTGTTTCTCTACAGTATAGCTATTACTCCCTCTGCATGCTCCTCGCCAGTCACATGCGGTTAAGGACACATACAGTGACATGTGTACATCAGACGCCGTCACTCATGTGTTTTGACTCTTAAGCTCTTTGGCTGGCTGCTCTGATCCCGACGAGAGGGTGGCAACCCGGCGGGCCTGGCTGCTTTCCGACTGGCTGCCCGGGGTTGTTATGTCATTTCATTGTACCTCTGCAACATCGAGAATGACGTGCAGTGATGGGGTGTGGCGGGTTGGGGTCAAGGCTATAAAAACCCGACCAAGTGTAAAACTAGCACTGGTTGTGCATGAAGTGACAACCATCTTGTTGAGTAATGTCAGAAAATCACCCTACAGCTTCACCAGCTCTGTGTGTTAAACACAATGGGAGGAGCCAGCTGAGAAGTGCAATAAAGAGGGCACTGAGTACATCACTGTCACACTGTTAATTTATTTCTGACAGACCAGGCTTTATTTCACCTTATAAACACTGACACTTGAAAAGCCGAGCATTTCTGAAGTCTCTGCCTTACAAGTAACCTCTCTAAATAATTAAGAGGTTCATCTGCCACTCAATCAGTGCGCATCTGAAGCTTTTGGAGATGAAAAGATTCATTCTCAAATCCTTTGAAAGGAGGAGACTTTAAAGAATGCAACATACACCTCCCACTCTTCAAATGCATCAAAAGTAAATTCCGCCACGATTAGTCTTTCTATCTCTTTGACAAACTGTTCAGAGTTTTGGAGTGTTCTTTTTGTCATTTGAGAATCTGTTTCAACTGATTTAGACTGATTAAAGGGATCACTCAATCATACAATTTACAAAAATGTATACTAAATAGTTTTTAAACCAAAGGTTGTGATCCCGTCGCTAGAAGATGAGGATTAATTTGTGCTGCTATGGTAAACATAGTTGTAAAGGACAGGAGAGTTATTTCATTTATGCAAGTCTAACGTTCATCCTGTTTTAAATGTGTGGACCATAACTGAGGACATTTTTCAATTAGTTTTTGCTGAAGACCCACTCATTCACTTTTATTCACTATAAAATGTCATTGAAAATTGTGAATACAAAGCTGACAGTCAGACACTGCAAAAAATAAATTCAGGCAATTAACTTCTACATTTTGAAAAGAAGCCCCAGCCAGCGCCTCCTGTTGCAGTAATGCACGCATTCAGCAACAACATGAAAGCTGAGACGGGGTTTTACTTCCACTTTGTGCTCCTCTGGCTTTCCACGTTGTCATTTCCCAATTACACTTTCAACCAATTGTTGATGTTCTCTGCTTTCTGATCACGGCGTGTTTAAGTCAGCAAAAGCTAAAGGACTCTTCCAGATCCAGCCTGTCGAGATTCATTTTAGGGACTGAATTTCCACTCTGAATCTGCACCATCCTCTTGACCAAAAAATTCTGTTACATTGAAAAGCTGCTAAAATGGGGGAAATATAAATAATTTCGTATACTGGAAAAATGTCTACACTGAGGAAAATCAGTTAGCAACTGCAGCAAATATGTACGTTTTCATTAACACTAAAGCTGCCCTATAAAATCTAACACTACAATGACAGAAACTATTGAAGGACTCTTATATACAACATTCGAAGTTAAGCCCATCTTCAACACCAGGCCAAAATCAACATTAAAAGAGTACTTTAAATGCAGAATCACAACAATGTTTGATTATGGAAACGTGTTACAATATGCCTCTCGTTTCTCCTTCTAAGATTTGTGAGTCACTCATAATGATGTAAATGATAATGTCACAGCCCATATTTCATATAAATGTGACACTCCATAAGAAATGTTGTGTGTGCGCGTGTGTATTCATGAGTACGTGTGTTGGGGGAGATTGGCAGTTTCAACAGATGTGTAGTCTGCGCTGACAGCATGACATCTACTTTGCATGCTCAATATGACACGTTTGAATGCTCCCATGCATATTGTCCTGATGTGAAGTGATAGCGAGGGATGTGCAGACGTGCTGGAACCACTCCCTGTTGTCTCTCCTACATCAACATCAAAATGCCTACCTTACTAACAGGGAAAAACAGCAAGACTGCTCCACTTGAGATACCTGTCCGCTGTTTCTTTGACGCATTTTCATTTTCTCAGTTAGGTTCATTTGGTTGACGGTGAGAACTGAACAATCAAACACAAAATGTCCATCCATATCTCTTTTGTCAAAATCTGACCCTGACACGGTGAACACTACAATACAGTATTTATTACTGAGACTTATGTAGCAACAGTATATTTAAGAAAACAGTGCATTGATTATCAATCCATTCCTGCCGATACATCCCACACACTGTTGATTTAAGACTTTCCTCTTTGATAACATTTATAGTTAGGGCTGGCTCAGGCTTGCGTTGGACCAGCTCCTAGTTATGTTACTATAGGGTTAGACTGCCAGGGGACTTAAACTTACTATTACTGTATTATTATTATTATTATAAGTCAAATTTCTAGTATTTGTACAGTTCTTGTTATTGTCGTAGTTGCTGTCCATTTCTTTCCTCACTCAGGTGAAAAATGGTTTCTTACCATTCGAGAGGAGTTTTTCGTTACCACCGTCACTTATGAAGAATGTTGGGTCGCCTTTTTCACTAATTAATCGAACACCTTTTTCTGATTCCTTCATCACCTGTGCCAAAGCAAAATATCTTGCTAATCAATGAAGTAAGATATCTTATTTTGCTATGCTCATTATCTGCAATCACAGGTGTGAGAAGCCTTAGTGCACATTACAAATTAAAAAAACATTCTAGCCAAAGGCCATTCCTTTACTGCATAATTGTCTCCCCTACCAAGTGATTCACTATAATTAAGCCATGGAAGACAGCTCTATTCTCCTGTGAGCGTTCATATTAGTGCTACCACAGGCAGGTCTAACAAACATCTCACAGCTGATGCTTTTCAAAACAATGGACAAGCAACAATGTTCAGGGAGTTATATACTGGTACGCACCCTCACAAGGGAGAATATAATGTACACAATGCAATCGCAGGTATGAGGCCTTCGGGGAGACCTGTCACTGTTATCTTGGCAAAGTCTGCTGTGTTTGTGTGTGTGTGTGTGTGTACGCGTGTGTGCCAGCGTGCTTTGTCTGAAGCAGGAAAAAGCTTGACTTCAGCTGCTCTGACATAAGCAGGATGTTTGCTGGCCCACATAAACTAACAATGTAGGAGAACTTTGCATTGATCAAAAACACAATTTACAAATAGAAACCAGCCCATATCCTCTTTAACGTCACTAGAAAACCTAATCTGACCTCGTATCCGCACTCTGATGGCTATGATCATTTCAATCTACGCGTTTGTAAAAATAAACAAACAGAGTTATCATCGTGCCCCGGTGAAAAACAAAAATCTCTTTTGCCCAGCATCAATGAATCATGGATAATTATGAGGTTGCCCTCAGGATGAAAGCTATTTTTTGTTGACAAACAAAGTAAGCCTTAGTAACCACAACAGTGCAGCCACTTGTGTGTCCTAGCCTGTCAATGGGATGTCTATTGGTTATGGGTTGAGGACTTGTGGAGTCAAGTGGTTTCAAGCCCAAGCTTGCTCATTGTAACACGGCAATTATCAGTCATTTCACTGCTTGTTTGTTTGTGCTATAAATGGCATTGTAATTATACCAAATTTTCTTTTAAATTTAATAGCAATATTTGAACATTCTGTAGAGCTTCTGACTCTTGCAAATGTCGCAATGGGGCGGAAAGAAAACAATGACAAAACTGTTGTTGCGCTGGGATTACTCTGTTGGAGGTTGTATGGCATGCTCTCGCTATACTGCTGTTTCTAACGCACTTTCTCAATTACACACACACACACACACATTCTCTTTTCTCAGTCCAGGGAAAATATGCAAAGGCCGGGTCAAAGAGATGTTTGTCAACATCATGTGCAAGGCCGAGAGCAATGGAAGCTGCATGCTAAACAGGTCCGGGCCTCTATCAGGCCAATCAACTGCCTCTAAGCAAATGAGAAAACGTGGTTGGGCTCAGACACCTGGCACTAAGACTCAATCACCCTCGCTCACTTCTTCCCTTCTTATCTCTCTATCTGCCCTCGCACATTTCTATCAAGACTCGCCCAAGCTTTGCGTATGGAATCATCTAAATCAATCTTCAACCCTATTTGTCTCCCTCTCCACTTTTTCATTAGCTGAAACAAATAAAGGCTCCTCTAATCCTGCGGCAAATGTGCTTTTATTGGATGGTTAAGCCACAGAGACAGGAAGCTTGCTGGAGCTTTTAACAACGACGGTTGATTCCTCTAGTGCAGCCAGACCCACATTTTTCTTGGCTGAGGAAAGGCTGGTGGTGACCTGCATAGCACTACCTACCAGCGAATACAATCACAGCATACGGGTCACTGCGTGTGCCTGCTGAATCCCCCCACCTCTGCCTCCACTGACCAGATAACGCCACAGGACAACCCCGGACAACATTTCTCATTCCTTCCACCTGTGTTACTCACACACAAACTCAGTCAGAAGCAGCTCAGACAGGCCCAGTAAATCAGCATGCCTGTAAGTAGGTCTCATTGACCCCTCAGGATCCACCGGTGCCTGGATCTCTCTGGATCATCCAGTCAATACATCAATATCCATCTTGTGTTTCTTGTTTTAAGACACACGCTCCCAACCCCCACAGCTTCTTCTTCTCACTGAATGTCAAACAGAAATTGGAGTCATCAATTACAAGTGTGTGCATGGAGCTGGAGCTTATTTTCTGCTGTCTGTATAGGAGTGAGCATGATACACATTCTTATACAAACACACACACACACACACTGATGCACCCTTTCCCTATCACACACACACATAAATATCCCATGGGATCAAGGACGAGTGGGTCATGAAGGAAAAGGTTTCCAAAAGAATCCAATAGACCAGTTCATACGTACGAAAAATCTATAAACTAAAGATTAGCTAGTCTGCATACACTCCGTCAGCCTGAATGGTCTTTCAAGTGAGACCTCCCCTGCTCTGCTGGAGCCACGCACGGTACGTCAGGGTGATTCAATGGCTGCCTGTGCAGAGCGGCCATGCGGTAACACTGCAGCCAAATGGACAACACACAGATAAAGCGTTTAAGCAATGCTTATTCTTTCTGCTAGCACCTGAAATGATGTGTAGTGGCGCTGATTAGCGGGGTCAATACATCTGGCAGGTTCTCAGCACTGACAAAGAGAAGGAAAAACAAGTGGAGTAGGAGAGGCCAAATAATCCACTTTGTCAGGCCTCCAAATTCTGCTTGGCAAAGCGCTCTCAGTCACAGGTCAGCCTCAATGTCTCGGCCCCTTGAAATGCCTTGAAGGATTCCACTCAAATCGACTGACAGAGCGTCACTCGTGCCATTTCAGAGAGCTCAGCTCTCCATCAATAACAGGGAGACATTTCACTGACATTATAATCTGTGGCACGATGGAATGCGAAATATATGTATTAAAAAGTGCTGCAACGTTTCTTTACAGCTCAGTCTTAAGATTCTGCACAGTCCAGGAGCCAAAATTAAAATAACAAATGAAACGTTTAGTTATGAGAATCAATTTTAAAACCACACCTCCCATTTTTACCTCTACCCCCAACAACCAAAGCAGCCCAGCCAAGGATTTAGGACAGAGCACAGCGGATTGTATCTCACCTCTGGCAGTGGCATGCCGTTGATGATGAGGTCTGGCTGCTGGTGGGCCTGCCCAGTGAACGGGTGCTGATAGCCATGGTTGGGAGCTGCATTGCGGGAGTTCTGGTTCTCCACGTTGAGGAAGGTGCTCTCGGAGCGCCTGCAGCCCAGCGGCAAGCTCTGCTGGTGGTAGTCGAAGTAGTTGAGCGAGGAGGTGAGAGACGAGCAACTCACCACATTCATCTTGTCTGTCTCCTCGACGTCGCGTGGCACCAGGCGGATGTCGTTCTTGCTCAGCTTCTTCTTCTTGCTGGACTTCTTCTGGTTGCCATATGAGTACTCCGCCACCCTGCGCAAGTAGAAGAAACTGAACAGACTCAATAAAGCAGTGTTCTGCCTTCCCCTCCCCCGTCCACACAGTCAAAAAAGCACGCCCGCCATGCCAGCTCGGGCGCTGCTCGACCATGGGTGCCAGACAAAACGCTCATTGCCCGGATCCAGGGGTGGAACAGCACACTTAAATGACTCCCCACTCCCGTCTTGCAATAGAGCTGTTATCCCTTGTTTGTTTGCATTTGCATGCTCAACAATCAACATGTCACAAACAGGCAGACAATATGCAAACATGCCAAAACCACAGAAGCAAAGCAAAAGAACACACTGGTACTAAGCAGCACTACCGGTATATGCAATCATATTCAAAGCACACAACCCACACTAATTACATTTTTTGTCTTTCATAATCAAGCGAGCCCACTAGCAGCACGGAGTGAACGAGAACTGCAGATTCAAATTCATTTAGCTGTTTTCAGTAGCTGGTGCAAACTTGAACTGAGTATTTTGACTTTAATAAGAGCAAATGAGCAACACAGCCACGTTTTATCAAAGCATCCTCAGATTGGGGGGAATGATCCATTCTTCCCAGAGCCTTGCAGTTTTACACAAGAGAACAGATGCTAAGTTCTCTATGGTGATGACTACAAACCTCACTAAACATATTCCATATAATTTGTGATGTTTTTCACCATCTGCATAACTTTAAACTCTGGAGGAAGCCATTTTTTAACCTGTCGGCGTGGAGCATGTGGTTTATTTTCTGTTAAAGCCAAAAACAAAACTATAGTTACCCATGAAATCACAACATCTGGAATGTCTCTGTTCTTCTTGAACGTCTCTGCCCCTCGCTGGCCTTTGCTCCTCACTAAAATGCATCTCTAATCCTCTGTCGCTTCTAAAATCACACTGGCCAAGACGCACCACTGTAGTTTGTCTTTTTCGTTTTTCTTTTAGATTGCATCTTCAAAACAGCTCCCTCCCCCATTCTGCACCCCTTTGATTCGGAGAAAAGAACAAAAGCAGCTGCAAGAGTAGAAAATACTCCATCTCTTTTTCATTTATCATTCTAACATGTTGTCTCTCTACTCCGTGCCCAAATTGAAATCTGGGAGGGGAAATCTTCAGAGTCAGACAGACTGACAGAGGACAAGCAATAAATTGGAGATAACTGCTCCTCATATTCGAGGTGGCGACTGAGAAGCAGAACACATCAGTGCTGATTAAAGATCCCAGCAGGGAGAGTGGCTCACACTAGGAGAGTGAATTACTGAAAGCAGTTTTGAATTTGGAATTTGTAGTATTCTATTCATTGTTTCTTCTCTCAACAATATAATCCTGACGTGGAAAATGTTTTATTCGAGATAGCAACACACAGGTATCCTTCTGTATGGAGTCGAGTTTGAATAAAACATTTTGTTTTTTGGTATTCTTATGATGAAAAGAGATGTGGATTCTTCCTTTTAACAACATAAAAAGTAAGTGGAGTAGTCATACTTTTTCTAAGAGCTACAGAGAGAACAATAATTGATTATAAAATTGAAGCTCTGCAATTCACAAAATGTCGAAAAGCACTTAAAACTGGTAACAATTTCAACCAAACAGTAGATGCAAATAAAAATACACAATTCATAATCTATATTGAGAGATATTGACAGAAAAAAAGAGCAATACTGGGGAAGAATATTTGTTCATGACTACATGCTTGAAAAATGCCCAAAGTTAACTTCGAATTAAGAAAATTATGTTTGGAGCAAAATATGATTATAGCTTCAGGTTAAACTCTCAAATCCAATCTATATGTAAATTTATAGTGGTAATGTGGCACAGGGAAATCAAAGCCAGAGCTGATGTACAGATTGATGAACAAAACATAATGCTCAATATGCAAGGTCCGGAAAATAATAATCTGCTCCTTTGCAGGGAAACTGGGTAAATAGTTAATGATGATGTGATTTACGTGACTTTTTATGATCTATATTTTAAATATATTTTTTTTTTAATCTAATTGTATTGCTCCAGATATTCCTTGGTGCAGAAGAAAGCAGAGGCAAATCTGGGTGATCCTAGAGGACTGTCCATGATCACACTGGATTAAAGCTGATAACAGCCAATCAGCCACGGTGGACGTTAAATAATAAATGTCTGGGACTGCTATTGAACCAGTGGGACGTTAATTGTCCGGCAACACAGCCGCAAATTGAACATGACAGTTGAACCGTCGTATTTATGAGTCAATTGGTTACAATGGGAGGATTAAAATCAATCAATCACGTCTCCCTAACACGGAACACTGGGCTTCAGCACAATGTGTCTGATTTAAAGCAGTCGGGTGATTCGTCTACCTCAGTTTCAGCTGTGTGGAGTGGGAAAAAAATCTGCAGTCCTCACATTCGGGCCTACGTGCTGCATGACAAAAGCAATGCACTCACAACTCGCAGTTTCAGGCACGATCGCGGACACACGCACAGGCACGGGCGCACGCTCGCTCCCCCTCTCACACATATGCGCGCACACACAACACACACACACACACAAGATTTAGTCAGTACCTGCAGTTGTACGTCCGGATCTCCTTGTTATCCCTCTTGCACTTGACCGCCACAAAAATCATGGTGACAAACAGGATGGCTGCGATGGAGCCCAGAGCGATGATGAAGATGAGGGACAGGTTGACAGGTCCGATAGGCTCCTGTGCGCTCAGGTCCGGTGATAGGTACACCACGATGTAGGCCGAGGCGGACAGGGAGGGCTTGCCGTGGTCCCTCGCCACCACTGTGATCTCGTAGGTAGATTTGGCATTTTCCCCAAACATCCTGGTGGAGCGCACCTCTCCGTTTACCTGGTCGATTTCAAAGAAAGCTCTGTCCCCCTCTGAGATGGTGTAGGTCAGCCGCCCGTTCTCCCCCTCATCGTAGTCGTCTGCTTTAACCTGGGTCACCATGTAACCCACCCCAGCGTTTCTGGGGATGGAAACCTCCGCTGTGCCATTAACGAGCGGAGGGTTTGTCATCACAGGTGTGTTGTCGTTGACATCCAGAACGACAATACGCACCGTGGCGTTGCTTGATAAAGAGGGGTTACCATTGTCTCTGGCCAACACTTTAAAATCAAAAGTCCTGGTGTATTCGTGGTCGAATGATCTCATGGAGTAAATGCGGCCCGAGGGGTTTATGCTGACATACGTGTTTACATCCATGTGCTTAATCTCACCGGGGATTATGGAGTAGGAAACGGTGCCATTCATCCCCAGGTCCGGGTCTTCTGCCGACACCGCTAGCAGACATGAACCAGGGAGGTTGTTTTCCATCACCATCTCTTGATAGTGTGGTTTGAGGAAGTGGGGAGGGTTGTCATTTTCATCTGTGACTTTGACTACCAAAGACTTTGTTGCGCGTAAAGGAGGCATGCCACTGTCTTCCGCTTGGATAGTCAAGTTGTATGTGTCCTTTTGCTCTCTGTCCAGCCTGCCATCAACAAGTATAGTGGAGAAGCTCTCGTATTCTTGAAGTCTGAACGGAACATTGCCCTCCAGCCTGCACTGCACTTTGCCGTTCGCCCCAGAATCCTTATCGGACACCCTCACCAGCGCAATGACATATCCACGCTGCGCGTTTTCACTAACTTCCACCACCTCTGTGTTTAGTGAGAGTAAACTGATGACAGGTGGGTTATCATTCGTGTCCATCACATTCACTGTGACTTTGCAGTGAGCTGGGATAGAGTTGGGACCTAAATCTTTGGCCTGGATGTCGATCTCGTATATTTTTGCTGTTTCATAATCCAAAACACCGTTAACGGTGATGATCCCGGTTCCGGGGTCAATTTTGAACGCGTCCCTCGTTTTCTCGGTGACGTAACTGTTGAACGAGTACACAACCTCTCCATTAGTGCCCTCGTCGGGATCCGTTGCATTCAAGTCGATGACTAATGTATTGCTGGGGGAATTCTCCATCACGTTAACAGTATACACTGGCTCGTCAAAGACAGGGTTGTTGTCATTAGAATCAATTACCTTGATATTTAACTGGACCGCGCCTATTTTAGGGGGGTCTCCTCCATCTTCTGCACTAATTTCATACGTATAGTGGGACTGGGTCTCCCTGTCCAAAGATTTTTGCACAACAAGCTCAGCTATTTTAGACCCATCCCCTCTGGTCTTTATTTCTAGTCCGAAAAGCTCATTTGGAGTGATGGAATATGATTGCACTCCAAAGATCCCCGAGTCCGGATCGCTTGCCCCCTCTAGGGGAAACCTGGTACCAGGGGAGGCGTTCTCAGAAATTTCAATGTCAATGTGGCTCGTTGGGAATCTGGGTGCGTTATCGTTCAAATCCTCAATTTCAACCTTGATGACACAGATTGCCATAGAGTTTGACATCACTTCTAGGGAAATAATGCACTTTGGGTTCTGTCGACAAACTACATCCCGATCTATTTTCATTTGGGTTGTAAGGATTCCTGCTGGACTGAGTTCCACCCATCGTGGTTCTGAATTGGAAATAACCCTCAAGTACGGGGGCTGCAGAGCAATCTGAAATCCTTGCTTTAGCGCGTCCTTTGTCACGTTTCCAATTACTGACCCGGGCTTCATCTCCTCGTTTATTCCATACTTTAGGTTGATAACAGCCTCGGCTGCGACCCAATACAAGAGGAACACAGCAATTAATTGTATTAATTCCATCTCCTTGGTTTGCATTGTACCTGTTGAGTTTTTTTTCTCAGCCTGATAAAGACCTCACTAATTACGCACGAGAATGCACGTCAGAGAAAAACCGAAAAAAATGTTCAATTTAATCATCTCATTCAAATGTCCAGAAAAGTGTTTGGGTGACGAAAAGCTCTTGTGTATGCAAATTATATCATGGCGTGAAAGCTATAATTGTAACAAGTGCCTCAGCCTATTTTACTCTTCTCAGGCAGAGCACATCCTCCGGTCTACTGCAGCGGGCGAAACATTGGGGACGACAGATCTGTGAAAACATGCTGAATCTTCTCACAACAGTGATTTAACCGTGTAAATCCGCGCAGCTCTTCTCAAGCGGCAAACTGGTCTTACACATGACTCATGTGATGAACTGTCCATTTCCAAGTGGGCTGAAAGGAGGGGAAATGATCGGACTGCATAAATGAGAATTCCACTGAGCAAGTCCACAAAATGTTGAATCTTCCGTGCAGATGAATGACTGGGGTTCAAAAAGTCCGTGTTAAATTCTCCGCCTTGATGTCAGCAAATACTTAAGTCGCGTTTTGGATACACATCTTGCTCTGTGTGAGATATTACAAGCAGTGATGAAAATGTCCTCTTCGGCTGTGTGCTTTCAAACTGCACATCGGATGACAAAAAAAAGCTAAAAAGGATCTGCAGTCACAAAATTATTCAACAACTCAAGTCCGGATATCTTTGTCTAAAGAACATGGGTGTGATTGAGGGAATGTCTCATCACATAACTGAAGTCCCGATTACCTTCTTTTTTATTTCCAGCAGATTTTCTCTTTCATCCCCTCCGCAAGTCTTGAAGCTTTTTACTTAATTTCCTCGCATCTCACTTGGAAAAGGCTGCACATATCCGGATAATTAGTCCATGAAAAAAAAAAAAATCCGTTGAGCCAAAAGCCAGTGGGGACGAAACGATGCAAGAGCCTATAGTATGTACAAAACGCATTTCATGTTGGGCTGCAGCAAAGTAGAAGCACAGGAGCCTATATCCAGCCTGGTTGGGGCAGAAAAACAGAAAGAAATCACCACTCGTTGCCAGTAGGCTGACTAGTTTGACTCCAACAAGCGCTCCTCTCGCTTCACTGGTGCACACTGGCGGACGCGCAGCTCCGAGCCGAGCGCTCAGTCTCAGGACCTGCAATCCCCTCAGCCAATCAGGGGTTACACAGGAGGGCTGGGAGCTGCTGGTGGGTGGGGCAAAGTACAGCAATGAAACACGGCCAACTACCTGTTCTCTTGCAGATGGACGACTCAACGGGCAATTACAGCATACAAGTTGAAACACGAAGCTGTGTATTAGATGATCGCGAGAGCAGCAGTTCCAAAAGCAAGGTCTGGGGACCCGTGGGGGTCTTTGAGACAGAGTCATCGGTGCTCCAGGAAAAAAAAAAGAGTCATAGACTAATTTCTCCCAGTGGAGGCACAGAAGAGATGCTAAGGATAACTTTTCACAGATGTGTCCTTGTGTTCTCTTACAGTAGCCAATGGGCAATTATTTGACACGAGTCATCTTTTACAACACAGATCTTCTCAATGGGGACCCTGGAGGATATTGTAGACTTAAATGGATCTGTGTCTGACCCTCAGTGACATGTCACTGCATGGTAAACTCTGTACCAGAGCAGATATCACGTTGGAACCAGACAGCATTTCGTGCTTCCTTCTCCTGCATATATTACGTTTTAAGTTGCAACTGTGCGCATTATGTTACATCATTCATACCCTAACCTGGCTCCCTTGTGCACTACTATGAACCTAAGCAACACCGTGCGTGGGCTCAGTCATGAATATTCATTATAGATTATGGATTCCATGGAGCAGCGTGCTGGGAGGAAATCTTGACATAGGTGAGATCATTACACAGAAACACGTTTGTCATAAAAACAAGGTTTTCTGACTTAACATTAGCCTTGAGCCTCCTTATCGATTACACAAACCCCACTGGGACACACAGAGTTAAATATCATCATATTCTTTAATTGTCTGTTTCACACCTGCATTTCACATTCAATACTTGTGGATGAACACCAAGCCTACAATGGAGCTAGTTTAGTAATGCAGAGCATAGTGTCATCCAATGAAAAATAATAAATTGCCTTCACTGTAATTAAATCGTTCGTGTTTGTCAGCTGCAAAGTCCAGATGTAGAAAGGTTAATAACAGGTGGGTGGACTGTGGCCTCTCCGGCCTGGCGCTAATCATCAGAAGAAAAGAAACAACGAATCAATTATTAGCTACAGTGCGTCACTTCCCAATTATCTCCGTGTAACTCAGGTCGCCATTATATCGAGCCTCCTTATGACGTGACAAATTCACGGCCGTCATGTGTCAGCCAAAAAAAAAAAAAAAAAGGAAAACTACTCTGCCAAGGAATAAAAAGAGGGGGGGAATATAAAGTTCCTGTTGTTGCTCTGCACATATTCTCTCATCACCCTCCCTGAAATCTTCTCATTCAGATGGAAGCGACACTCGGTCAAAGCCGGTCTTTCACACACTCACACACACACACACACACACACACACCCTCCTCCAATGCAGCCAGCCTGCCCGCCTCTCGCGCGCGCGCTCTGCCGCCATCACACATCCTGTCGAGGGCAGGCCGATTTCAAAGTCACAAGGGTGACACCTAGCGTCCGCAGCCGCCGCTCGATTCTGTTATTCCAGCTTGTCCATTTTTACACCCAGACTGTTTCACCCCAATGAAAAACAACCGCGTGCCACAAGAATAACAATGAAGCACACTGGCAAATCAATTTCCTCTTTATATCGGAATAGAACTCGGCAGTTTGACCATAATTAATGCTGTCCAAGAGGTGAATTAGTTCTGAGCCATATCCAATCATTGTTAATCAATAAAGAGTGATTGAACTGTGTATGGGAAGCAGAATAAGGTCATTGTTGTGCAATATGGACCAATAATTTACCTTCTTTATTTACGTTTTTATTTATGACACATACTTAAACTGTGTCAGTAAATTAAAGACTGGAGGATGAACAGTAGCAGCTTCACAGGGCCTATTGCAGGGTACTAGACGGACATAAAACCGTTTATAAAATTCAGGATGTATGACCGTCTCTGTTTTTATATATTACAGGTTACACAAGAGTAAAGGGAAGTCCAGAATTACTCGCCACCATCATGAATAATACTGTTGTAAAATAAAAATGAAAATGATGAGGCCATGCGATATCCTAAAATAATCACTGTTAAACGCCTCAGATGGGATATCTTTTTGGTGGAAATATTTTTCTCTTGCATAACACAATCCCATCTTGACAAACAAGCAAGTATCAACAAAGCAACTTGTTTGCTCTTCCATAACACTTTTCAAGACGTGTTGCAATCGCATAAGGAGAGCGCCTGAAGAATCTTTAAGCTCATAAATTCTTAATGTCAGAGAGTTAAACAACCGTAGGCTCTGGCAGGGGACTTTCTTTCCCTCAGGGCTTTCTGATGGCTGTATGTACAACTTAGTGCATGGAACGTTTTGTATTTCTATCAGTCTGCGATGGTGTTACAGAGGCTTGCATTGGCTGCTTGATTCTGAGCCAAACAGGTGCTCCCTGGTAACAGCACAAAAACACAATAAAATGTGCTTTTATTGTAACAAGATGTCTGCGAATGATCAGGAGACTATACTGCTTATATGAGCAGGGTTTTTTGTTATTGGACCTTTTGTTTTTATTGTATTCATGTGATGAATATTATCTTCACAGTGAGTTGCTTCATGTCTAAAGGGTTGAGTGGAGACGTCTGCCGTTTACCCTACAATGGAAAGGTTTAACATCCTTGGCCTTCATGTGTTGGTCCAATTCGGAGTGCTACAGCGGCTGATGACGGATGCGAGGGTTAAAAATATCGCAGATTTTTTTCTTACTGCTGCAGTTTAGTGCAGTGTGCACCGCCTCCAGCAACAGGGTTGGTCATAAACTATAGCGCCGTAATTTAGCCACAATGTGTTTCTTTCTCTGGGAGAGTGGTGGCATATATCATTTATGAGTTACAATCTACCTCAACAGCCCTCCTGCTGTCAACGTTCTTTTGCGTCTTTTATTGATTTTTACCTCTATGTTAAAATCCTTAAATGTTCTGTTGTGAGTGGTGGTGCATTGACTGCTTGGCATCAGTGTTTGTTTGCATTGCCATCGTGTTGGTCGGTGAAAGAAAGAGGGAAAGTGATTGTGAGGAGGTAATGTGTTTACTTTTCTACTGATTCATTAAACTGTCATGTTATTAAGGTTCAGGAGTTGATTTCTGTTTTGTTACTTTTCGACAGTACATTGACAGATATACAGTAGCTGCCCCCAAGGAAGAAGGTGGCACAATACTGAGTATTTACCTCAGAAATATCAATACATTATGCATCATACTGTTCATTACATATTTGTTGTTGAAAAAATACTCAACAGATGGATGAATAATTAAAAGTCCAAACTTGATGTGTGCGATCGCTTATTGCCTATCAACAGGTTTATAATCTTACAACCATAATATAATAGTTCTTGGCTTATTGAGAGTATATCGATATCTAAATGTATTTCCTAATATAAATGAAGCACTGTGCTGTGTTTACTTTCTTCTTAAACTTGAAGACAGGAGGCAGAGTTATGGCTATTTAAATTCATGGGAATTTCACAACCTTGCACTGGTTGTTGAGCATGTTTTTTGAAGGATTTGTGGTGGAAAGCTTGAACCAGTGCAGTTGAAAGTACACAGAGAATGACTGATTTTATTTCATATCGGGTTTTTTTTTTCTCTGCTGCCAAGGAACCGCACACTTCTGTAGTCTGTCCCTGCTGCTTGCTTGGAAAGGAATATCTAAGCTCCTCTGACAGATGCTGGCATTATCACCCCTGTGTCCTGCCCGGCACTGGAACTCGGCCCGTGCACAAACACGGACTTACAGGAGCTAGCGCAAGGCGGCAGAGACAGACAGCGGCGCATCGATTCTGAATGAGCAAGATGGCCACGCTTATTTTGGCTGGAGCTGAAGATGACGTTATTATTATGGTCCTCATCCATACAGCTTCACAAAAAAATTGATTTCTGCTGAGCACCCCTTGCCAGAGGCATAAAAAAGGAAGGAGAACTGACAGGCTTAATCTATGGGCCTCTCGTCAATGACGATACGCCCTCCACTCCATTCCACACTGTGCCTGTCCGTGATACATCAATTAGTATCAACCCTCACCATCCATCTGAGGTTCACAGAGTCCCCTGGGCTCACCAGTAAGTACAATTCAACAGCAAAAATGGGCCTTTTCTCTGCTCTTCAACTACTTCATTTTTTATTGTGCTGTTGGTTGTTGTGGTACTACTTTTAATTTAATCCTGTTTTTAATCCTAATTTCCCCAAAGCACTGGCCTGCGACCCCCATGGTGGTTGAGTTGAAGAGGAAAGAGTACAGTGGGTACATCTTGGCTTTGTGTCATTCAATCAGTGTTAATACCACTCGAAAGCATTTCTTTTCCTCCCCGTCCCTTCTCTGTGAATCAGTCAGTGGAAATAAAAGTGGAAGTATTGTGTTTGTACCCATTCTGGCACTATCCTAACTGGAGTGTTACCATAGAGCAAAACGTTTCTCATGGCGACGCACTTGTTGGGCACAAATGTGTCTTTCACCACAAGAGCTGCTTTTGATTTCCACACATTTGATTCGATGTGTTCTAGTAGAAATGTCAAAGGTTTTCCTGAATAGCCTCCCTCAGGTTTCATAGAATTACTGCGCTCGCCTTTCTTTTACCTGGCATGTGCAGGCAATGGATGCGGATGGTCTCGTATTAGAGTGGATATGGACCTTGATGCATACAGATGCAAGTGAATGAAAGGACTGCTGAATGTGGCTGTTTGAAGTCACATGGTTGGTGGGGCCCCTGATCATCAAGAGCTGCATTGATTTAATATGCAGTTTGTTGTTTAAACAATTAATAATTAGCAACCCAATGACCCATTTGCTTCTGAAATGAAACATGTTTAAGAGAAGCTTGTTGTATTTGTGCATAATTGGTTTAGCTATTTATGCTGTTAGGCGGCAATTAATAGACTTTGTGTACAGTCCTCTCATGTTTGGAGCCAAATGTGCTCTCACCGGTTTTTAAAATTTAAACTCTAAATGGCTATTTGATAAAGTATTCTCTTCAAAGGGAAATTAGAGTTTAAGAACATTAGCACCTTTATCGTATGTTATTTTAAATGCTATATGTAATTTTCACATTTACTGTACAAAAGCATTTGTTCAAAACAATTGATATATATATCGACAATTTGCTCATCTCTTCTCATTTAATTCCTTAATTTTCCTTTGAAATAAACGTAGACATGCATTCCTGTGCAAAACAATATAATGCCGACAACCATTATCATAATTAATGAGACACTCATACATTCAGGAAAACTCTACAGTACAGGGCAAACCAAGAATATGTTGTTTCACTCATTGATTTTGTCTTCTCTGCCTGCAGGGGCTCCATTCTAAAGAGAGGACATGCTTTACAGATTGTTGGAGCCTCGCATCATTCTTGATATTTGCCATTTACAATTGTATTTCTCCCAAATCATCAAAGTGCTCCTTGTAACACATTTCATTTTCCCCTGAAATGGATTGACCGCTGAACAGCATTCTTTTAAACATACATGAATTGGAAAATCCAACATATTACAGTAGCTATGAATCCTTTAGGCAACACAAGCTGGTAGAAAAATATTCTTTGAGTCAGGGCGTCTCGGACAGAGTCTGCGATATTGATTACAGGTTTTGGAGGTGAACATTTTATAATGCTTGATTGTTTAAAGCACATTTCTTCTCCGTTTCCATAGCATGAAGCACAATAGGTGTAATCACAAGCACAATACAACGTCATTGTGATCTAATCATCTTGCTGTGCAGAATCAGTTGTCTTTGTTTGGTGGCCTGGGTCTGTTAAAAGGAACAAATGTCGAAATAAAAAAATAAAAAAACACAAACCCAAGGCTCTGAATAGACAATAGTCAGGATCTTTGAACACAGAAGTTTCTGTTCACCTGGCGTACGGTCAATTAGCTTTGTGTAGCTGTGGTTATTCAATGTCAGCTCTGATTAATAGGCACAACATGGTGTATAGAACACCTGAAAATGTAGTATGGTGCCTGGGTGGGACATTGTTGCCATCTGATACCATCTCCACAACACAGTGCTTATCTCGTCTGTCCGTCCATCTGTGTCCCCCCCCCCCCCCCCTGCGTTTACAGCTGTTTTCTCGTCAAGACAAATTAGTACGGCAGTGTGCCTCTTTCACCCCCTCAGAGAGAAGCAGTGAACGGAGACATCATGGTCACTACCTCTCGCCGTGCTTTTGGATTGGGGAATGCTTGGCCATGCTAAGCGGCATTTCGAAGTTGGTGACATATGTCACTTTTAAGTAAATGTGTTTGTTTGCTCTTCGTATTCATAACCTGGGGATTCAAGAGGAGGATAACATATTGTCGGGGGTTTTATTCCCTCTCTAATCTATCTGTCTAATCTAATATACTTTTCTTTTGAGCGGCTGTGGCTGATTTAGCTGTTGTAATACTCTAAATCCTGACCAGCCTGACCAGCCCGACCGGGCTGTGTGCGGTGAAATGAGAGAACGAGGTTATATTCACAGAGGTTATATCCACCTCCCTCCACGCAACACACACACATGCATCCACTCGGCCTGACACTGCCGCTTTGTGTCTCCCAAACACACCTAGCAAAAATAGATTTAGCACATTTTCACTTAAAACAGAAACCGTGGTGATACAACCGAATAGGTTATGGTCTCACTCTAATAAACGTTGACTTCCTGCTGGTGAAAAATTAGGTTTTGTCAAGAAAATGACATTTCCTTTTACACTGACCATGACAGTGTTGTTAGCAAAACCCCAGGTGGCTAAGCACAGCCACTCCTGCGGGCACCCATATGTTGCCTGCTTGATAGATGCAGTAGCATGAGGGGGGGGGGCATGTTTATTGCTTTTCATAATGTGCCACCAGTGTCCTCATGGTAATGAGGACTTTGCCCTATGATTGTGCCAGTTTAAAATGGTACACTTCATCACCTTAATACTGGGCTCCAGCAACATTTGATAGCACAGGCTCCATTAAGGCTCGCCACACATTAGTAGGTCTTGTTATTTCAGCATTAGCTTGTCAACACCTCATCTTAATTTCACCGCTGAACCACATCTGAACCATATAAATGGAGACCTCGAACGCGTTGGCTGCTTGTGTCGAGAGGAGATAGGAGGTGAGAATGCGAGTGGGTGTAAGCACACAGGCGTATTTGTGTGTATGCCACTATGTATGGATGCGAGTGTGCGTGCGTGTCAGCATGTGTTGTAAAAGGCATTCTCCTCCTCAAGAGAGATGTGAATACAAACTAACAGACACAGAGACGGAAATAGAGGAAGAGAGACGGCGAGAGTGAGCGGGAGAGAGAGAGAGAGAAAATAATCTCATGCTATGTTATCCCTGCAAAACCTGACAAACCACCCCCGAGACTGATCTGGCTTAGCATTCAGTATGGTTAGGGGCTTGTTTGTGCTCCCTATGATTGGAGCAGGCTGGCTAAGTTGGCCTCATAACAGTCCAGTCACAGTGGAGCCCAAGTGGAGTCACGCTGCCTAGGGATGGCAGGCCTGTCTCTATCTGGCCACAGATATCAATAAAAGCAGCGGCGCAGTCTTCTGGGAGGCTGGACAGTCCAAATTTTCTCCCCTGAAGAGGGTTATTAATTGTCCCGATGTTGTATTTGGTCTGCTCGCACAACATGTTTTTTTGTTGAACATTCTGAATTCCAGGCATGTATCCCAGAATGCAATTAGTCCTCTGCCATTAGATCAAGCGACACATGTCTTCTCGCCTCGTGCCTGGTCTGGAATTACGGTGAGGGGAGGGAGAAAAGAAGGAAATTAGTATGGAAATTAGCTGTCTTCAGAGCCTTTGGCGTTAAAGGTGGTGTAAGGTGTTACAGGAAGGTGGCAGTTCCCTTTGCAGATAACCAAGTGGGGAAAAAAAAGGGATACAGAAGGATTGATTTCCTTGGGAGACTCATATCCCTCTGTGCAATGTGGGATTAAGGAAATGGCACATGAAAGGCATATCATGCTGTTTAGTATACACTAATTGCGCATGCGGTATGGAGTGGTCTGGGATGAGCAGATTGTATTTTAACATCACATGCTGATTTTTGATCCATGGAGAATTGGAGGTCCTTAACATTTTAAAATAAACACATAAGAGTTTGTAATCTTTACTTGAGCCCAAATGGAACCAAGCCCAGGCCTTAGAGATGAGTCTGCTTTGCCTTCTGATGCTTTTCCTGACTTACTCTGGCCAGTAGAAATGGTGACAAACTGACACATGTTGAAGCTCCACTGCAGTAAACATGAAGTCCTTGAAGGTACAGTAGGTTTATTCTAATCTAATGCAGTATAATCATAAATTCAACAAAGCAATATATATTACATTATATTTATTTACAAAGAATAAATAATAAAAAAAATGTTTAATACTTAATTAAATGAATTAAACAATTTAATGAACACATCATGACCTGTATATCCATTTCAATTCTAACTATTGGCTCAGTGTTGTCCGCTGTGCATTAGATTACGGTTGCCAGTTAGGTGATAAAGTCAATGCTCTTTTGAAATGCGATAAAACTGGACTGAACATTGTAAGTGTGGTAATGTTTGAACGATGTGAGACCTGAGAATTAATAGTGTCTTGGCCCCTCAGCGGGAGCATGGTTCAGTGTGATTTCTATATATTAGAACAGTAAGCTGCACTGGTGCTACATGTTGTGGATTCACAGGTTAATGGTCAGTTGGTAATGTTTAGCTTTGCATGCTCATGTACAGATAATGTGTGCACTCGTGTGGTTATTAATACAGGTTGGCTGATCTCTGCGTGCCTTTAAATTGAAGAAAATATAATTTTCTGGTATAACATAGATACCGTTGATTTGCATGTTTTTGCCACAAAAAACATCTGGTTTAATTTTAAGGAGATATTCTTAAGACATGATTAAGGTTAATGAAAATATGAACGTTGACTGTTGGTAGGATATGGGACACAAACAGCCAACATCCAACCAAAGAGGTTTTGAGGAGCTACTACCACGTCACACTACTTCCAACTCTGCATATGACACATAATTCACATGGCTCCACAGGTCCTTGTCAGGTAAACAACAGGTCGCATTGGGCCTTGAACAAAACAACTGTTAAAACAAACCCCTTGTTTAAAACTCAGCTTCTTTAATCTTTAGGGTTCAATCAATCCTTGATGAGTCATTTTAGGCCAAAATGGTGTGAAGAATGGTGTGAGGAAAGTCATTCAGACTCGTCCCAAGGTCATATTCATACATATCTATTTCAGCCACATGCTCCTTAAGTTCTTCTTTTATTCCATACAACCTCAAGGCACGATAATGTCTTTAATACCTGAATATCTAAGATAATTGCTCTTTCTGGCACCACCTGGCTTCATTACCTCTCTTACTATGTAGTGGGGTGGTGCTGCTTATTTTGGCAAGAGGCAACCTGGCCCTGAAGCTATGGGAATTCCTTTCCCCCATGTGTCAGCTAATGTTTACCGAGGCCTGAGGACTGAGGATGGATCACAGGATTTCATAATCCACTGCCCGTACAGTGGAGCAAGGGCAAAAAAATAATTCCCTTTGTGTCAACAGTTGTTTCATTCATGGGTAATTTCCCCATAGCTAGCCTCACGCTGCAGCCAGAGATAGAGAGAAAGGAAGAGATAGCAAGAGAGATGTCCACAGTCAAGTGCTCTGCTTCCCTGGAAACTGCTTCATGATTTGGTTGTAAAGCCTCGCTATTTGTATTCCTCCAGAGTTGTTCCTACTCATTCATGTGTTTTAACCAACCATGTATTTGAATTTATGAGAGCCATATAAGTCAAGAGATGCAGATGATGTCAGCAGTTCTTTAAGGAGGGGGGGGACATCTCTGGAAATGCTACTCAACAGTTTTTCTTTTTGCTCCCTGGGCACTGGCTATTTTCCCAGACGTAGTTCAGGATAAATGCGCTGTGGAAGTGAACTCTGAATGGCAGCACCGGAGGTAAAAGTCACTCAGACCTGAGCATAGACTGTGAAAGTCTGAATTTCAGAAAAGTGATATTTCATATTGCATAGAGCAGCAGTGCTTCCTCTTTGATACTCTCTCTTTTTTATTTTCTGACTACAGTGGTTGATAGGTTTTATCACACATAAGAAAAGCATGTCCTGCAAAGTGGCAACCATAGTTTAAAGCAGTGTTCACTTTGTCAACGCAAACAATGACAACAATTACAAACGTTACTTTTAGTCTGGTATCTTACAGAATCAGTGCTCAGAATAAGCTTTATTGGCCAGGTATAAGTACACATACCAGGAATTTGACTCTGCTTATTTGGCTCTCATTGTACAGACACGGAAATGGAAACACAGCGTTTTGTGTTAATATCTGAAGGAATGAATAAATTGCAGGATTAATATAAAAATAAAATGTCTTTTGATTCTGTTGACTAAAACCAGACTAGAACTAACTACATCAAATGACTAAAATGATCTTATATAAATATATTTTTTCATCAAAACACTAAAATGAACACTAGATTAAAGGTGATGTGTAAACATTCAGTGTTACACGTTTCACCAGCGATCCACTGCCAAGATGGCGACTGCCAGAGCCACCCACTTTAAACTTATAATAGCGCTTCAAAAACCTATGGATAACGTCAAGGAGACTACGGACATATTTTATACAGTCTATGGTGTATCTTTGATGCCTAACAAACATGACTGCATTTCCTTACATATATATATATATTTACATTTTTAAATCGTGCAAAGAGAGATTACATCCTTATTTAATAGATGGCACTTTTCCTCTTCCGTGTCCATGATGCATTGCTTTGATGCTTTTTGCGCGTTACCGCGGACAAATGTTGATCAGAGGAATATATCAAGAGTCGGCTGCAATTTGCATGTGTCCGATACAAAGAAAATGGGGACCCACTCGCGAAAAACATTGCGCCAGAGCACTACTAATAGTCAAAAACTCCACAGGGTGCCTATAAAATATGCACTCCACAACTATAACACGCAAAGCATTTGTCTCACGATTGCCCCTCTTATTGCGTGTAGCTGCCCAACAGAGAGGCTGGAAACAGCTTCTTCCAGCCTCTGCTGCAGCTACACTGTTAAACTTCCCCATCAATATGCGTTTATACTGCTGTCAGTGCTGCAACCTGGGTCCTCCTCTGCTGTGTCCCTGACTGATTACAAAGGTGGAACAACTTCACACTGGTTGTGGGCGAGCCATCATGGCCCTTTGCAGACCTCAGGATGCTTGTGTACTTTTTCTCTTCCCTGCTCTTGACTGATATCTGGGCTGCACAGGACTGCAAAAGCAGGATCATCTTAAGGTGGATAAAGAAGGACTTTCACTATCATAACCCTGTGGATTAACTGCTGCCTTCTCTATGCTGATATGAAAGTGCACTGCATTGCAGGCAGAGTATATGAGCACTGCAGGCAGAGTATGTAAGTCAAAGGCGCATTGTTTGGCATTATATCAGTGTGAATGGGTGTGTCACAGTGTTTTGTTCGATGGCAGAGGTTTGCATCCAGTAGTTTTGTTTTTAAACTTATGTAAATACATATAACAGAAAAGAAACGTGGCCAAATGAATGAAACTACAACCTCCATTCCATAAATAGCAACAATAAAGAACTAATAATAGGAACATGAGATGCAAAGCAATAGGAGGAAAGCAGGAGAACATTAACAAACCATTAAAAACATCCTGCACCATCAGTGACCACCACTTACAGCTACAACTTATTGACTTTTCTAGCACAAACTGTCTGCTGCATTCACATCATGTTGCACCGACTGCAAAAACCGAGCATCCGAGAGGGGAGACCAGTCACAACGGCCACCCAGTTGCTGTTATCAAAAATGTGAAATCAATTTCTGACAGCTACAATATCTCCCACTTGCAAGAAAGAACGCTTGTTCGTCAACAAATCGGTGACAAGCAACAGTTCAATGTAAATAGAATCCAATATCAACAAAATTAGAATGGATTCCGTTATATTTAAAAGGAGCTATATAGCCTACACAGTTTGTTTACATCTGGCTTAACTTGTTAATTAGCAACTAGAAATATGTCATTCAATTACAGCTGCTAACTTGAGGCTACTTCCCCACATGGTGTGACTACAGGGCTAGCTAAGTGAGTAACCAATGAGCAACATGGGAACGGTCCTACATGGTAACAACAGCATGTTCCCATTCGCAAAGTATGTCATTAATGTAGCAACAGGCATCTGAATGAGCTATTATGTGATATTTTACCATTCCTGCAGAAGCTCTTGATGAAGTTATTGGCCCCTGCCAGGCAGAAGGTCGCGTTTAATAGACCACAGTAAAAAAAGCTACAGAACAATCGGGAAAGTGACTCAGCATAGTCTTCCTTTTGCAGCTTTGAATTAAAAGCTCTCTGTAAAGGTGACCTTAGTAGTCATTGTTCCATCTGGACCTCATTAGGTTAAAGTGCACCTAATAACCTTTGGCTCGAATGACAAGTTGCATTAGTTCACTGCACAAGCTTTTTTGCAATGGCGTTTCTCATCTTGTCTACAGGGAAGGAATACGGGCAATCTCTGTTACATGGCAGCAGAGACATCTTCATGAGAAAACATTGATTCAACTCCTGTGTTCTCATATGTTTCATTAACTTTTGCAAGAAACTTATAGATTTTAGCACTATGAGGTCTAGTTCAGCTGGGGGCAGTGTGTAAATTGAATTCAGGTCCAAGGTTGACGGACTATTTGTTTACAGTATTCACACTACGTGTGGTGGCTTATTACATGGGTTGTGTGTGTGCGAACATGTGCCCACAAATGGGTTCAAACATGTCAATAGACATCATGTCTGCACATGATGGGTCCTCAGGGGCACTTTGTTTATCTCACAGTGGGCTACAGATGCAAGGAGAAAGGCTTGGATTCACGTTCACCTTCCCCGGACCACACACACAACGGCTATATCACATTGTCTATTCCAAAATGTACATACACTCACCAAAGCTAATTCATGTCAAGCTGTCACATCCCTGGCGAAAAGAGGGAATTTCTGACGTTACATTGTAAACAAGAGGCCGCGGAAGTTCAACACATCTGCAAATCAGAGCATGATGGACAAATCATCTCTTTTAGAAACTAATCTCAATGACCGCAGCAACGCTAAAACCTTAATTCTGCATTTTCCAAACAAAAGGCAGCGAGGCTAGCGCCCAGCGAAGTGGCTGCCCCCGCCTAACTGGAAGCTCACAACCCCTCAGTGTTAGATAAGGTTGTAATAAGATATAGTGAAAGCCTAGCAACTAATCTGATATTTCACCTCAGTGAGAGATAGGAAAGATATAAAAACGTATTAGGAGTGGGCACTAAGAGGATTAGAGTATGGAAACGGATGTGTGCCGGCGTTTTTAATCCACTCATGCTTAACCCTTTCAAGCTGCCCAATCTGCTACACGCAAACAATGATTATTTAGTCTCGCTTTCGATGGAGCCGTTGCCGTTGTTTCAGACCAGTAACTCTGCACACACCTCCCACTCCGTCTCATGCAATTTGGTTTTGTGGGAACAGAAAAGGTGAGCAGTGGACTGCTTCTCTGTCCTGTGACAACACAGCACGGGTCTGTGTCTCTGCTGAATTACTCTGGATTGAAGAATGACATTTGTTGGTTGGTTTAGCAGCTGCGCGAGAGCCTGTGTGTAGCATTCGTTTACATGTGTGTTTGTTCAGGTTGGACCTTTGTATGTCTGGGCAACCGCCCGCATAACGGTGTGTGTTCTATGTTTTACATATGTGTGCATGCAATTGGACATGTCCCTGTGTGTGTGTGTGTGTGTGTGTGTGTGTGTGTACACCAAGCGCTTAGTGGCTTAGTGCAACCTAATCTCACATAGCCACACTTTGAGGACGTGAGATTAAGTACAACCCGACTTTAGAGGGCAATTAATCTTCCTTCCACATCCAGGCGGCAGCTGTAATTTCGGGGTGGGCACGAGTGTGCTGTGTGAAAGGTGGAGACACACGTATTTGACCTTTCGACATATGTTAACGCTGATATTAGTTTCAGGGGGGCAATACCATCGAGGAGCCTTCCAGGAGGGATCGTTGCAGTCAAAATTAAGTCATCACTCTGAGAGAGACAGCTGGGATATGAGCAGTCAAGCCCAAGAGAGCCGTCTTGTTCTGTCATCCAGGTCTGCCCTGAAGGGTGTCGCCCAGCAGCCCACCAATCGCCACCGTCTATCGGGACACGACCCTTTGCGACTGCACAGCGAGCTCAGAGGAAGCGCGTGGATGTAACCTTCGAGAAGGGCACGGCCATTATTAAATCGTAGTCTGCGGTGGGTGGTGAGAGACAGGGAGAAATAACAGGTGTCAATCTTCATTACATGTGATCTGCCGCCTCTCCAAATTCCAAATTATTCCCCAATTAAGAAGAAAAATGAAGGCAAGGATGCTCTCTAAATTTGACATCCTAATTAATTACTTCCTTCACATGAAGAATTGACTCATACTTCATGTCACCTTGGAGCCTATCGTGTTTCGCATCGCGGAATTAGCGAGGAGGGCTCGCTGTAAAATAAAAGTTTTCAAAGAGGGCGTTAAAATGTTTTGACAAGTTCTACAAATGTAAGGTATTAATTTAATCATAGTTTGCTGTTTGTGTGTAATATCTGCATAATTCCATATGTCAAAGTATTTTTATAATACACTAATAAGTGACAGACGACACGCTGGTTTTGAATATGCC
The DNA here is from genome assembly GCA_032191485.1 of Leptoclinus maculatus. NCBI lineage: Eukaryota > Metazoa > Chordata > Actinopteri > Perciformes > Stichaeidae > Leptoclinus > Leptoclinus maculatus. The sequence continues at coordinate 7,553,824 of JAVDOI010000011.1, forward strand.
ACAGAGTTGATTGTGAGGAATAAAACTGAAGCAGCAATGGCAGAACTCACTGAAGACATAATTGGCTATGCTGTGAAATGGGCTCGAGTTTTATTATCAAATCAGTTGTGGTGAATTAAAGCAGTGTCTTTCATCCTGTCCTCTCATTTGTTATTTAGTTACCCCATGGCATACCTAGTCAATTCTATCCCAGATTGTAACAGGCAATTTCATTCTTACAATCAATTACAGGTTGATTGAGAATGGTTTACTGTGAGGGCAAAAATGTGAAAAAGATTGGAAATATGATAATAGTTCTATTGGGTAATTGTACCAATATGAAAGAAAAAAAAAAGATTTCAAGACAATCTCTTGCCGTCCTTTCCTTCCCCTTACTCTCATGCACTCACTCACAGAGAGAGACACAAATCACCACAAATATAAAGTTTTTTACAGGCTGCGCAACAGATTTTTGCATAAATTTAACTTTTCAGTGTGTGCTTGTGAACAGCATAGTGATAGTTTTGCAACATTGCAGATGGCTTGATAAAAAAAACACCCCGGAAAAAAAAAAAAAAACACAACAACGTTCCCTCATAATCATGTCTGCAACATGACAAGTAGATGGGAACATTGCGCATCACTACAGGGCTTGGCTCCCTTCACGTACAGTAGTTCGTCAGTCAGAGTGTCTCATGTGTGCTGAATGAATGTATGCCATTCTAGCTTAAAGCCATCACCCTCTCTTGGTGCAATTTTTACACTTGGCAGAGTGATTAACGCGTGTGAGGCGCGAAATCTGGGTTGCAGAGAAAGCACCAGTGCTATATAGAGTGATACTCAAAATCATCAAACTGTATATCTGTTGGATTTTCTTTTCTTTTGATGATCACCACTAAATCAATATTGGCTCCCTGAAAGAACAGCCATGTGGTATTATTTTTATTTATTAACTTCCTATGCGTATGCATGTCTGTGCTTCTTCTTAGCCATGAATGCAAATTTGCTATTTTCCTTTTCTCTGCTATATTTTGAAGGTTAAATGGTCCACATAACCTTGCAGAATTGTCTGCAGAACTCTATGAGCTGCAGCACATCTCAGTCTTCCTGTGACTCAACTGCTTAGCAAATTGTCAGACAACCTACAAAGAGAATTATGGGCCCTGAGGGGTCTTGGGGAAATTGCACCACTGGCAGTTTTATCTGGGGGAGCTGCAGGGCCTAGACAATGCTCCTCTTAAGTATGATGACAGACTAGAGGGGATGTACCCTGGCCCTTTCTATAAACTTCACAAAACCGTCACAGCTGAAAACTCAAACTCCTGGCATTCCCCGCTGAAGTTGTCGCTATGGGGCAAAAGTCAACTACCATAAATGTATCTTATCAGCCAACTTCAAGACAGAAGGTATACTATTTCTGGATGTGTTCCATTAGCAAAGTAAATTCAAATGTTGCCAGTCTGTATTTGTTCAATAGCATTATACAAATCGGTTTTTTTTTCCCATTCATTTGAATGGTTGACAAGTAACCCACTCAACAGCCTTGATGAATACAGCGCGTGGAAATCGTCCATCAAAAGCATGGGCTCTAGCTTGAAAACAAATCAAACTAAAACCCAGACAGTTGACTTGCACTGTGACAGACTACAGCCAGCAGCTCCTGCATGCATTTGCCTTTGGTGTGTTTACATGTAGTCTGCTGCGGGGGATCATAACAGAGGAAGATAGACCTCTAAATGCATGCACAACTAATTCTGGGGGAGCGTATTCGCTTTGAAGTGGTTATTAATACGCAGACAGAAGATTCCTGCAGGGATCAAGACAAGACACCAGAAAGACACAGTAGCATGTTGCCGCTGCATCCGAGGAAGCTTGGAATGTTGGTTTGATGTTTTCTCTGCCTTCGTTTAATTTGAATTAAACACTGCGCACGATAGCAGGAGAGAGACTATAGGTATAGGACTGAGTTTCCACTAAGCTGTTTGTACATTGGCCTGTTTATGAGGGTGTTTCTTACATGTCATATTGCCTGTCACATTTGCGATGAAACTCTGCCTCCAGCTCCTCCTAAACACATTTCCCTCTTATTTGTGAAATGTGCACTTGCAGTGTGTTGTGCGCAGTGCCGAAGTTTCTCATTAAGCAAAGTAATGAACAGGAGTATCAGCAGCAGGCAATGTGTTTTTATCAATACCAGGGGTGGAGATGTGAACCGAGCTACACAGACTCATTTCTGACACTCAGCAGAGAGCAACGTCTAAGTGAACATTGGACTTTTCCCTTCTCTCTCTACTCTGAGTGAGAGAGATAAACAGTGGAATGAGGCCGACTGTGCATGTGGTACTAGTGGAGCCTCTTGCCGCCTGACCCGTCCATGGTGATGAATAATGAATGAGCAGGACAGAAGCAGTTACCATTTGGAGACAGTTTCCTGATGAATGATTACTGGCTCCATTGGGTCTGTATTTGCATAGGAGATGAAAATGTCGGAAGGAAGACACATGGCTGTTACAGTAGTGGAGGCTGTAATACTTTTGACTGCTGAGCAGGCAACTCTTCTAATGTTATAATCAACTAGCATGGCTGCTCATAAGAGACCACACATAAAACTGAATAACTGAAGATGGGTGAGGGGTGCATGCGGTGACGTTTCAACTGAGATGTATTTATCTGGTATCTGTAATCTGCTATTAAATGGGTTTGTCTGCTCTGGTAGAAATTCAGATTTATGTTTGTACCATTCTGTACAGCTGTTCCTTTAATAACCACATTCATTACTAGGTGACAATTATTTAACAGAGCAAAATAAAAAAAAAAAGCTCTGCAACTGAGGTGAGAGGCATTTCTCACATATACACACACAAATATAGGCCAACCAGAATAATGAGGTTATAGATAATGATCACTTTTGCAGAAAAGTAAACAGAACCAGTTGATTCATCCCATTGCATACAGATAAAGCCAACCGCCACTTACTTTACTGTAGCAGCCATGCCTCTGTGTAGCAGTATCTGCTCGTGCTGAAGTGAGGGAGATAAGGATTTCATGGTCATCGCGTCTCCTCACAAGGTGGTTGTGGTGCTGCAAGGGAGAGTAAGGCCTGTCTGGCCCTGCAGGGTGAGATGAAGTGTCCCTGTCAATGTCAGAGCTCTGTTAACAACTCAGAGCAGCCACCTATGCCACCGCTTCTCGCTTCGCCACGCAGAATCTCGCTTGGTTTGATCAGCTTTTTGAGTCGGCTTAATCTAGTCAGGCCTGACAATGAAGGCTGATCTCTGTTCTTCTTAGCAGTGGAATTAGCCTACAGCTCGTCCTTTTCAAACGGGGCCCAAGATTCCACCAGAATCCATAATCATTTCTACGAGGGATTTTTGGGATGTATCAAACATTCTCAAGCAAAAGCACTGATTTGCATTCATCCCTATACCATAAGCTGGCCTGGCTGAATACAAAAAGGCCCTGCTAAATTCTGAAGGCCCCCTTTTAAAAGTGCCTTAGATATGCATAAGGGGAAGTATAAGAAAGAGAAGCCATCTTCTTTTCTCTGTCGTTGAAAAGAGATGAGGAGACAAGTGTGTTTTATTGCTCTCAGGGTCGGTTGGAGCTAAGAAGCACAAGAGAAAAAGAGAGTAAGAGAGAGAGAAGAGCGAGAAGGTGGAAGCCATCATTACCACAAGGCTACTTAAAATCCTCCATTGAGGGCACTTAATAGAACCATTTATAATAGAGGCTTCCTTTCACTACACACGTCGGCAAAGTAAGGAGATGCTCTACATGTAGGTGTATAGTGAGCGCAAAGTACATGTTGTGCTCCTCAGATGTTTGCTTTCTTTGATATAAAAGAAAGTGAAAAAAATTCATTTCACACGGTATGTCTTTTTGTCTTGTTGTTAAGGCCTTTCACACACCGGGGGCGTTTTTTTCTTTTTTTTTTTGTGCTCAATATCTCTTCAATATATTATATATAACTTTTACACGACGCAAATATTTGAACGCAAATATTACGCAGCAAAAAAGCAACACAATTGTTTGTTTTTGGAACGAGCTCATTGTTTCTGCAACTTTTAGTGAAAAGTGAGGTGTGTGTGTGTGTGTGTGGAGACACAGTCCTCTGTAGCTTCGTATTCCGCAACATTTTAAGCCTGCACACTTTCTAGCGGTCCAATCAAATGCAAAGGATTTGGTTTAAACACCTCTTGTAACTGTTTCCGTTTCACTGGGGATTACTCACAGTACAGAAGCTAAAGCGGCTCTTATAGTTAGTTAGCTACAAGCTAAAACTGCCACTCTGAAGATACACTGTCTACTGGTACTGTACTGCAAATTTGTTAGGGTATTATATTATCTTAGGTAACTGCATTTTTTTTTTATGCTTTAAATCAACTCAAATAATTTTCTCAGTCTCAGTGAAACTGAATCACTCAATGTGTTAATAAGCAGAGCACCCAAACCCTAAAACTAGTTATGACTACTAATCAATAATACAAATAATCATGAGGTGAAAACCCAGTTCTGTGATTCTGGGAAATGTATTACATGCATTTAATTTAACTCACTACTAAAACTGTGGCTATTTTATTGCCATTGCACCCCGAAAAAATTTACAGCATTGATTTATCAAATACGTTTTCAAAGAGGTGGCATGTAACTTAATTGGAAAGTACATGGACTCATGCTTAAACTGATTCATGAGTGGATATTTGCCAATAGTCAGCAGTAACTCAGCCACAGCAACTCAAATATTTGCTCAGGCTGTTCTCTTAAAGACCATATCAAATAAAAAATTGTGCACCTATAGCACAAATAGAGCTTGGACCAAACAATTTGGAAGAATTATGCTCAGTGTACATTGGTGCTGAAATGGGTCCAATTTAATCTCCTAAATCCCACAGAAGGTTTGGTGAGTCATCTCACACTCTTTTAATTTTAATTGACAGCTTCACTTCCATTTCCAAGCATACATGTACCGAAAGTTACATCAATTCACCTTCAGGACAAACACATATAAACACATTTCTCCTCCACACTCAGTATTTTACAGCAATTATATTGCAATTATACAGTAAGCATGAACTCCTTTCCTGAATAGTGGAGAGACACAGGTAAGGATCACAAGAGTGAAACCTCTTTCTCCAAAGATCTAATTCGACAACATCAGGACTGCAGGTGAAAGTCGGTTTTCTTTCCTCCCCTGGGGCTCACACTTTTAAACAAGATTAACGGTGAACACAAAATCGGGCCAGGAATGGGGAGGCCAATGGCCCCTTCCCCACTTCTTAAGCGTTTAATTCCAGTACCTTGCTTGGACCACACCCATCTTCGAACTTGACCTTCATTTTGATTTTAACTACACACCTATAAAGTTACATGACTGCATCTTCATCAAGATATGTACACCAAAGTATCGTCTCTGGGGTTTCTGCGACACGATGTATAGGTGTATAGGCCCCAGTCCACTCATAACATGTGTCTAGTATCTATCGAATTTAACCTCAGTCTAAACAGTCACTTTACACAATATAACTGCATGTTTTACATTAGATGGCTGGACAGTGCTGCAGGAGAATGTAGCTGTAAAATCAAAGCAAATTTAAAACTAAAATGTTGGCAACATTCAAAATAACATATTCAGCCACAACATCATCCACTAAAACAGGATCAGAATTTAGTACAAAAGGAGCTCAGTGTGAACATAGCCCTAGAATCTGAAGAGGTGCCTCAGCCGTGGAATACAGGCGGCACGTCGTTTGGCTTTTGAGCAGTGTAAGACTTACCAAGGGATGACTCAGGGATCTGCGCTGTCACCTCTCTTGTTCACTCTCAAACTGCTTTAATTTGAGATCCAGTTCTGGGATATGCCACCTCCAGGATTATCTCCCCGTTCCTCTTAGTGGGATACATTTATGAAAGCAAAAAGAAGGAGACGGTAGGAGTCTGGTGAAGAGCTTTGTCGGGTGGCGTAGGGAGAACAATCTGCTGCTCAATGTCTGAGACATAAATCGCAATAGAAGAGTTATATTAGAGCAGTTATAATTCTCCAAGAACGTAGGGCTGCATATCACCAAGAACCTGAGTTGATGAAGCATGTCGACTGTCAAGGAGGGTCAGGTTATGCCCAACTTCCACTGTATGAACATGTCTGTTCATTCTGTGCAGTGAGATACTGCCACAAAGGCCGAGGATCCATTTTAATTAGTTTAATTAGTCTGTTAAGGACATTTATGTACCTCATAATTTGCCACAATATGTGAACGTTGTCTACGCATCCCATCATGGACCTACAATACATTTTTGCTACTATTCTACGTAACATCAACCTTTTCCTAAACTTAACCAATTTAGATTAGGATTTTTCTCTTCATTAAAAGATGTCCACTATAGACGTTCTGGGGTTATGTTTGCTGGTCTTACGTCTGTAGTTTTCCTTATTTTCAGAATTTCCAAAGAGTATTTCATATAGTATGTTTTTTGGTATCTTTAATAATATCTATTTAACATTTATCAAAAGGGAATCAGTCCATCACCACAATGACAGAAATAAGAGTTAATATCTGTGTGAAATAAAATGTGAACTATTAGTTGCCGTGGCTTTAGTACTGAAATCATAATGCATTCCCAATTGCCATTCAACACATTTCGTCAAAATGTGCTTTGCCGCGCTTACCGTTGTAAAACCACTTATCTTCAGGCTAAAACTGTTTCACACAGGCAGCAGAGAAAAGGAACCATATGCCACAGGTGTACTAGAGCTAAGGGGTGTGTCAACTTCTCTCCTTCAACTCTGGCCCTTGTTCTGAAACAGGCAGTTGAGGCAATGAGCGGGAGTCGGCTCCACAGGTTGAGCACAGGGGTTAGATGTCGGAAGCGCTGAGCTCTTCTGGCTTAGAGGCGTAGGTCTGCGCACGCATGCAAAATTGGCTTTGAGTTCAAAGAGAATCAGTGAGAGCAGGGAGTTGAGTTGAAACCTGTTATTTCTCTCTCTCTCTCTCTCCCCCTCTTACTCTCTATGTTTGATTCTCTCTCTCTCTCTCTCTCACTTGCTCCCTCAAGCCTTTCTCTCTCAAGCCTTTTCTAATGATGACTTTATTTGCCTCCCACTGGAAGGCAGAGGAGCAGCGACCTCGGGGGCCTGCAGCACTAAGGTATCAGCATTGCAACTGATGCTTTCCTCTATCTCTGCTTTTCATATAAGCCTTCATTCAGACCTCGATAGCCTAGAGTATGCACAAGAGGAATGATTTAAAGATATCCAGAATCCCAAAAAATTCTGTCTTGTACTCAACCCTGATCATCATCAAAAATGTTTTCCTTAAAACCACTCAAATGGATACGGATATGAATGTCAGACAGGTGGGGAATTGCTGATGGACTGAATCTAAGCATAGCAATGAGAAAAATAAGATTAAATCTGTGTGCATACCTGTGAAGGAAGTTTTTGTAACAGGAATAAGCCAACAAATTACAATCTCTTTGATCAACTGCATATTTATTGATGGCAAGACAGAAAAATTATCCTCTTCACGTGCAAGATGATGTTTGCTAAAGGGCATATGCCAGCAGTTAATCACACTTCTTTGTAGAAGGCAAGTTTGGGTCAAAATTGAAATGAAGACTGTACAGCTTTACAGGTTAAAAAATGCTTTATAACACAAAGCTAAACCCGGGTGGTCATTCTTCACTCACTATTTAGACTGTAGACAGACATGTGCCACCTCCATGATGCTTTGGTTCACTTTACACTTCTTACCACCTGCCAGCTGATGCCAGCTTCACCAAGTCACTAGTGCAGCAGCAAAAGTCAAGACCCTCACTGGATTCCCACCTGTGAAGCCAATCATTGTTGTTGGAATATACAGTACGACCCAACCAAGTTTTTTTCCCGTGGATCAACCGTGTGCTAGTAGAACAGTGATACAAATACAGACAGACTTGTTTTATAGTCAATGACATTTTGGAGTTGTAGAGTTAGCTCAGTAGCAAATCAATAGTTACCCAGCGTGTTGTATTAGCAACACATCCTCAGACAGCTTACGTATGGCTAGCTTGGTTAGCGCTAAACCAACAACAGAAAAACTGTAACATCTCCAATTGACCCTTTGCTAAGCTCCACTCCCAGCTGATACTCCGCCAAACTGTCGGAGCTAACATGGAGCCCACACTGTCACTAACTGCACTCACTGCATGAATATGATCTAATTTCTGGAAAAATAAAAGAGCAATTTCAGAGAAAAGCTGACAGAAGGGTCTACAATATTTGAAATATATATCCAAGATGTCAAACTGATTCAGCAGCAAAAACAGGTTTAAAAAGCTAAAGCTAAAGCTTACAGATCACAGTGTAAAGATGAACTACCACATCATCTGGTGATCAAGACAAAAGACAATGAAATTAAGGAACAACACTGTTCCCGAAAAGCCGGGTAGATCTTTATTCGCTGTTACATCACACAAAGCAAAAGCAGCATATGTATTACATTCAGTAGCTAGCATAGCATATATGTGCTAACAATAGTTAATGATGTGCTAATATACACTGCTTATTTTAGCTTCACAATTTTTTTACATACAACTGTATTGTTTTAGAAACGTATTTCTCCTTCCAACCTTTCCGGTTTAATGAGTATCACCATTACACAACGTTTTACCACGACTAGCTCCAAATCCACAAAACAGAAAAAAAAGAAAATCTGAAACAATTGCATGAATTTATGGAACAGAGCCGGATAATTGTCGGACCCTGGTCAGAGCTGGGAGATGCTTCGCTATGATTGTCCAGTCTGCGTTTGAGGGCTTGACTTAGAAAAGGGTCAACTACTGCAGTTGATGGTCCAATTATGGCATTTAGAGGGAACATTTAAGATGTCTGTCAATTTTTGCTTGGAGGCGGATCTGACAAAATGGTGAATGTAACATGGTGATATGTTAAACTGGGAAATGTTTCCATTTAATTGGTTTGCCACTAATGGTATTCATATATTAGTCTAGTTCAAGATCAAAGTTTAAAAAATAAATGAAACCCAACATAATCTTTTAGATGTAATGTGTTGCTTAATCTCACTAAAATTCTCTCTTAAATTACATTTATTATGTAACTATTCTGCTAGTAATTCTATCAGTGATTTATGTATATAACCTTAGCGTCACTGGGAGGATGTGGAGGTTAGAGACAAGAGTGAATATGTAACCTGTTTCCAACTACTTGCTAATCGGTTCAAAATAATTACAAAAGATAATCCGGCAGCATTATACATTTCTCCAAAACATATTTTGCTAATACAAAGTAGTTGTGTATAAATATGAACAGAACTCTGCGATATTGAAGCAACAATTTAGTCAACATTGCTTATTGCCGTGTGATTTTGGAAGAGTGTTCGACTTGACTGTCAATCACCCAGTAAAATGTCTCTTAAAAGTTTTATGATAGTTACTAAATTCAGTTAATTATCCTGTCTGTTAGTCCTCAGTGTTCCAAAAACATCTTCAAACCAAGACATGGGAATGAGTTTGTATTTGTGTCCTTGCTGCTGTCTTAGCCAAAGACTGATTGAGGCTGTTCCCAACTTTATTTGCAAAATGCTTGTGGGTCTAAATTTAATTGAAACCCAAATTAAAATCACAGCATGAAAACTCTAATAATAGTCAACGGTTCGTCTTTAACAAGTGAAGTTTATAGAAAATGCCTCATTCCCTTCACCCTTTCTATTTGGATTTAACATGGGCCACGAGGCACAAAAGGCTGAAAGAAGAAAGAAAGAAGTGCATGCTGACAAGCAGAACACAACTCAAACTTTAAAATGTGAAATACTTGATTCACCCGTAAGCCTTTGTCAAATGACCTTGATACTGACGATATCAGCAGCAGATTCTTGGTTGTGATATCTCAGTGTTTACAAGAAAAACTACTTGTTTTCTTTTTTTCCACTGTGGCCACGGCTTTTTTCGGTTCAGCAAACAACAGTTCTTTCAAAGGTTGCACTCATTTAAGGGCTCCCAGTTGGGCAGTGACCTGCCGGCTGGGCGAACTGTGTACTCATTTTACTCTATGCTCCTGGCTTGCCCACTCTATCAATAGAAAAAACAACAGAAACAGAAACAGAAAGCTGCATGTCAGAGGAAAATTTGAAGAGCAAGCACTCCCTGATTCGATGGCAAAATGTATTGAAAGATTATCAAAATTCATTCAAAATCTTGACCTTATCTCTTTTCTTCATGAGATAAATACTTATTCAGTAAATCTTTCTGCAACAAACAAAGAATAGGTTCCCGTTTTTTCCCGTTATTCTTCAACCAAAACATGCTCTTGTGTGCAATAAAACCGTTTTTAGTTGCTGGAATTGATCCTCTTGTCCATACTAGCTGTGAAAAGTTCCCCACCACTGGACTGTTGGCAAACTTTGCTATAGTAGGGGCTCAGATAAGTGTGCTAAAAATACAAATACTTAACAATGTTTTTAGGACTATAAGGTGAAGCATATAAAAACGTAGTAAGTAATTCATTAAATATGTATTATGTAACATGATACAACTATTCTAAATAGCTACAATAAATGTAGTAAAGTAATGGACCTGCTAGGCTATCAATATTTACTTGCACAAATTGTCATCTAAACTGCAACTGCAACTGCAAATGTTGGCGGTAACAGAATGTTCATGTGAAACAAACTGCTGGTGTGGCCGTTAAGACATGTTTCCATTTAATTAGCTTGTAACTATTCTTAGATAAAATTACACTATCTCTAAAAAGTTCAGAAAACTCCTGCCACAAAAGCTTGATTCGGTACAGTCGGATGGCTGAGAGGACTATTCTATATCATTTTTTGTATATATTTAGAAATTTCCCCCCTGGGTATCAATAAAGTATTTCTGATTCAGATTTGTGTTTTTTGGTAGTAGAAAGCTACAAACCTTTTATTTTGTATGAAGGTTTTGCAAAAAAAAAGTAATGTTCTGTACATGGAGAACAAAGCACAATGGTTCGACTAGAATGTCAATTGAAAGTTGGCAGAAAGAGAGAAAGACAGACCTCTGGGCAACAGTTCAAAAAGAATATAAGAAATCATTGGTAAAGTGGCCACTTTTTCAGTGGTAAAAATAAAAGCCTAGCACCAAAATGTGTGCAGATTTAAATAGGAACAAGTTTATTTTTCAGTGTTGAGTGCACAATAATGCCCATAACAAGCTGGAATTCACAGGCATGTTGCTTTAGCAAAGCTATTATCAAAACTTCTAAAAATAGAAGGTTAGAAGGTAGAAGGTAGCGTTAGCACTATTGTAATTGCATTTGGTGTTTCAATTATACGTTTTTTTAACTATATGTCAAAATCGCTTTAATTGAAGGAAAGAAGAAAAGCATCAATATAACAAATGATTCCAAACTTTTGAACGGTAATGTATATTTGTACTAAATGAACGTTTTAACAAAGGAAGGTTAGCTCAGGAACTTTGTGAATTATGTACAATTTACATAATAAAAAAAAGTTAACTTTTAATAGTCAACAGCGCAATCTTTCATCACATGTACAGATAATTTGCCAGCATCAGATGAACCCTAGCCCCATTTTTAGGCCTCTGCTCGAAAATAGTTTACCCATACTCAAAGGGACTTATCTCTCTAACTACAAGGTCTATTTGAATAATTTCAATTTTATAATGACACTAAAATTTGTGAGATGTGTTAATATGTGTACATATCAGTGTATATGTTACTGGTTAATGCTGAATGAACATAACACACAGCTCACATTGAAAATGTTCAGGTTCGCCTGAAAATAATGCAATTCTTATTTATTTGAAATGATGCAGATACACCCAAATCACCCCTCACAAGTCATAGCACAACATGACAGGAGTCTCTCAAAAAAAAAAAATGGCTTTGATAAAGTGAAGCAGGCCAGCAATGTTTTTCTACAGGTCAGCCGAGGTCAGCCGGCGTCAATTCTGATTTTGGAAGCAGCACTTTCAGCTGTTTTATTGTAATTTTATATACTATATAACTATATACTTCACTTATTTTATCACTAATAGTGTTCAATCTATCTAATAAAGCAGTTTGGCATCATTTTGAGAGCCTGGGCCTAATATAAACCTGTAAAACAGGGGTTTTCCTCGTCTGATTTTCATTTTTACAGACTTCATTCGAACCTTACAGAGCCTTCTGATTGGCGGATTTTCGCATGTGACACATCGTTAGATGCGGAAACGAGCAGGGATTGTAATGATACGTTATTTGAGTTGATTGAAAGAATTTTAAGCCAATAAAAATCGAAAACCGTGGCGCGCGCCCCCAAGGGTCAGAACCATGGCCGAAATGGCAAAGACAGCCTATCCTTCATACCAGCACGTAGACACTAGTTTTTTTCACAGAACGAAGGCAGAGAGCGGGAACACATTGCTGATAGGATTACTTTTGGACCTATGGCGATTTTCTTCGGAGAAATCAGCAAAAGGTACGATGCGTTTCAAATTGTTTGCTGTTTGGCTGTGTGTTGCTCTGTGGCTGATGGATTGATAACTTTTTAATGGTTTGAAGGAGAGGAATTTTGAAGCATGCGGTCTGATATGTGCTTTGTCTGTGAAGGTGCCGTAGTTGTTGGTTGGGATCGGTAACGGAGAACATATCTCGCCATGTCCTGGCGAAAAATAGGTGAAATTATGGTGAAATTATGGTAGTACTTGTAGTACTTTGTGCATATATATATATGTTTTTGAGTGAGTAAAATAGCATACATTGGCCATTTTATCAGAATTTCTTCGTTACGTAGGTTTTTGATCTATCATAAAATATCATTTCATGCGTTCTCAGAAGTGATTTACTACATGTGTGTACTCTGTCGCACGTAGGTACGTACGTACTTTTAGCTTGTTAACACCATCTTCTAGTTCTTGATCGCTAGCAGTTACTGTTTTGTAGGGTGCAGTTTGATTGAGCATGTTAGTTGAGGTGTTTAACTTAATCTATTTCCAATCATTCTCTATTGTAAAACATTCATTTTATAAATTAGATTCTCACTTTAAACCCCAAGCCCACATTGTCAGCTAAAATTTTCAAAAGTACCAACTCCCATCAGTTAGCTTAATAGCTAGCTAACTCTACACATGGCACATTTCACATTGCGTGTACTTGGCATTTTAAAGGGTTAGTTTATGATATGGTAAAATGTTTGTTTCTATCTGCATTTGACATGGTAAAAACAGCCTGGGAGTTATTATTATTATTAATATGAAGACTACTCTTAAGCATTGAAAACGTTAAGCAAAATAACTGTTTGTAACCTCATATGTGTAAAAATGTGTTTCATATTCGTGCACAGTTACTCAACATTCTGTAATGTTTTCAAAACAGGACCCAACATTTCTTAGATTCTCAGCAATTACAAAATGTGCAAAGCTGTTTTCCTGCATTGCTTTAGATTCGGACCTTATTCTCAGAGTTCAGTACATTTTATTGAACAGGGCATAGATTTTTATCCAGTATCTTGCCAGAAAACCCCTCACTGAGCAATTTCTTTTCCCCTCCTCTGTTCAGTTGAGCTGTAACCAAGCAAACTGACTACAGGTGAGGCTTGAGGTGAGGGAACAACAATAATATCTGCAGGTGACAATACTAAACCCTGCTGCACACACTGGTTCAACTGAGGGTATTTTGACATTTAGGCTGTGCTACTCTGGGTCTGAGAACAGAGAGAGATTATCCCTGTCAGTATGTTCTTGTTTTTACAACATACGGTGGACGTGTCTCCTGCTTTTTGTTGTTTTCACAAGCACAAAAATACGTGAGTCTTAGGTTGGGAATTTTTGCTCTTTGTATTAGCATACAATTCAAACAGAGATAGCACTGTAGCAATGCGTTATATTTTGTTAATCTCAGTCCAGAGTGGACACATTAACTAGACCAGGGGTCGCCAATAGGCGGACCGCGGTCCGGATCCGGACCCAGGTGCTGTCCTATCCGGACCCGGACGTATAATTGATGGATAATTGAGAATTGTACATTTTGGCGGAGCGCTTCTGTTTTAACCTGCGCAGCTTTGCTGGCCTTTACGGCACTCATTCAGCAGTTCAGGAAACACACCGACCAATTACATACATTGTAAATAATCTCACGTGACGCTACTCAGCCAATCGAATGTTTATTCCAAAATGCATCGTGAGTCGAGTGAGATTACGCAGACAGGCGGGAGACGGAGCGAGAGCAGTGAGAGAGAAGCAGTGAGAGAAGTGAGTAAATCGGAGAATCAAGTTCACATGGCGTGCTCTAAAAAGAGAAAAGTGGACCTTGAAAACAGAGCTTTAACAAAGAACGGACGGAATCGTATTTGTTCATGGCCCGTGTACGCTTTAGTCATCTGTTTTACCGTTCATTCGATAATACGTAAATACCATGGTATTCTTGTTTTTCGTTTCAAACCAGAAAACGTAAATGGGCGGTCGTATTTCCGTTTTTGGTTCTGAATTCAAAAACGGAAAAACCACAGAACCAAAGTCAAATAACGAGCCGTATTTCGTTTTTGCAAATCCCTTTTTGTTTTTTCCGTTAAAACGAGACGCAGAGCACAACAGGTAACCCGGAAAGAAGAATATTTCAAAATAAAAGTGAAGGCAATATAATGACTGTGTGCAAGAAATTAATAAATAAATAACTCTGGGCCGATGGGAGTGTGTTAGCAACAGTAGTTGACTACATGCAGTTTAATATTCATTTATCTATAACCTCCTGGTCCATATACAGTAGAAAACTAATCATTCTCAATTCATTGGTTAAAGCAGTTTAGTCTTATCTTTTCTGACAGACTTGTTCTTTTAAATGAACACTTTCTTCCCGATGAAGGTTTCTGTCTGGCTTTTATTGAACAGGACGTCCCTCTAACAATTACTATACTTGCAGTTTCTGCACTTACAACCTGTTTACTATGCCGACTGACAATTATCAGAGTAAGTTGAACCCAAAATGAATTAATTAACTTGTCTTTTCCATTCAGTACAACATAGAAGCACATATGACTACATATTGATAAATGATAGAAAAACACATTAAGGCTATCATCATTAAATTTACACTAAATATATGAGATTACATGTAAAGAATATATCGATATCTGACATCAAAACACTCTTAGCTCAATATAAGGAAAGAAATCATCAAAGAGGATGAAACTTAAATGAGGATAAATCATATTAATAAAAAGTCAATTACATCTTAAGATAGCACTTCCTATGTGGCTATAGATTACTGCACTGTTGTTGTTTTTGCACAGTACCTTTTGAAAAGATGCCTGGAAGTCTGGAATGTGTCTGGGGACACTAGTTGTTGCACTATGACCATTAATTGCACTTTATTATGTTGTGCTATGCTCTATTGCACATGTTTTGTATGTCTTATGACATTTTGCTATTTTTCAAATATTTTAATAAAGAAGTTCATGTTTCAAGTTCAAGTACATGGAATCTTAGAAAATCCTTTTTTTTTTACCGTGGTATCGAAATTGGCATCGAGAATCGTGTTCCGTGCGTAAAGGGTTCCGTGCGTAACGGATTCCATACGTAATGCGTTCCATGCGTAACAGATTCCACGCATAACGGATTCCACACGTAACAGGTTCTGTGCGTAACGGGTTCTGTGCGTAACGGGTTCTGTGCGTAACGGGTTCTGTGCGTAACGGGTTCCTCGCGTAACGGGTTCCTCGCGTAACGGGTTCCTCGCGTAACGGGTTCCGCGCGTAACGGGTTCCTCGCGTAACGGGTTCCGCGCGTAACGGGTTCCTCGCGTAACGGGTTCCTCGCGCAACGGGTTCCTCGCGCAACGGGTTCCTCGCGTAACGGGGTCCTCACGTAACGGGTTCCGCGCGTAACGGGTTCCTTGCGTAACGGGTTCCGTGTGTAACAGGTTCCGTGCGTAACAGCTTCCATATGTAACGCGTTCCACGCATAACGGATTCTGCGCGTAACGGATTCTGCGCGTAACGGGTTCCTCGTGTAACGGGTTCCTCGCGTAACGGGTCCCTCGCGTAACGGGTCCCTCGCGTAACGGGTCCCTCGCGTAACGGGTCCCTCGCGTAACGGGTTCCGCGCGTAACGGGTTCCGCGCGTAACGGGTTCCTCGTGTAACGGGTTCCGTGCGTAACGGGTTCCGTGCGTAACGGGTTCCGTGCGTAACGGGTTCCGTGCGTAACAGCTTCCATATGTAACGCGTTCCATGCGTAATGGATTCTGCGTGTAACGGGTTCCTCGCATAACGGGTTCCTCGCGTAACGGGTTCCGCGCGTAACGGGTTCCGTGCGTAACAGCTTCCATATGTAACGCGTTCCACGCGTAACGGATTCTGCGTGTAACGTGTTCCTTGCGTAACGGGTTCCTCGCGTAACGGGTTCCTCGCGTAACGGGTTCCAGCGCGTAACGGGTTCCTCGCGTTAAAAGTTATTTTTTGGGTATTTTATTTTTAGATGGAGCCATTATTTTACTTGAAATGAGAGAAGAACATTTATTTATGTATTTATATGTATTATTTATAATCTATTTGAAAACTGAGAATAGTAATTGTTAAAATATAATTGATGTGTACTTTCTTTATTTGATTTGACAGTTGTTGACTACACAGATACGTTACTACTACTAGACTTCTTGAATATATATATATATATATATATATATATATATATATATATATGGCACTAAGTGGCGCGAGTTAGATATTATTGTAATGTTCCGGACCTTTGCCTGAGGAGATTTTCTCAATCTGGACCTTTTGGAATTTTAATTGAAGACCCCTGAACTAGACAAACGCTCAGTAGTTACTAAACTCATCTAGAAGTAGCAAAAACAGAAATCAGACTTTTCAAAATCAATCTGTATGAAGCATGTAGACTATTGGACTCTCTTTACTCAGACATTTTGATCAGGGTTGTGATGTTGCACCTCTTTTTTGTTGCATAGTTTCGCTAATAAAATTGATAATTATAACATCTTTATTTATGCTACATAGTCGGGCAATGCTTTTTATACTACATACCAATAAGTGTGTAAGTAGAAGTACAGCTGTTGTTTTAAATGGCTGAACGCGCAATAAAAGCGTGATGAGGCGTGTCAAACTGAGGGAAGAGAAGCTTCAACTATAACACCACTGTACACCAGCAAGTGGACTGAGTGCTTTTGTCGTCCCAAGAGCTCCAACAGAGCGATACGTCTTCCATCTAGAGGATTGTGTGATGCCAATTTCACATTTCACAAACTTTCATTTGTGTCAATCACTTAAAAGATGAGGTGTTAAGGGGTATCTGTGGTATACAAAGGTGTTGCCTGAATAGTGACCTTTTCCTAAAATACTGCTGATTATGGGATGTAGGCATTTCAAATCTGATTCCTGCAGTGCGCTATAGGAGCATCAAATGACGCTTTCAGTGCGTTTGGGCCTTTACTCTAATCATTAAAGCAAAAGAACAAGGTAGAAAATACAGTATTTTGCTCCCTAATAATATATTGCCACTATTAAGCTTTTAAGCACCAGCAGTTAGTTCCAGACACTATGATTATTCCAATTATTATTTTAAGGTTTCACAGCTCATGGATCACGGAAGGAGAACTTATAGCTTTCAGTCCAGTACAGTGTCCTTGATGCTTGCTATAACCTTCATGATTATATGTGTACTATTACCCAAACCTAGAGTCCTTGGTTATATAATATCGCCATCACAGTAAGGACAACAATACATTTTTCTGAAGCAGCGCAATCCCTTTTGGCAATATATAAATGGGTGTACAGTGCAGTACTGTATATGCAGCTGTTTGATGGAGAAGGCCATCCACAAACATATCTCATTTGAACCAGTGCCTGGGGAGGCCGACTGTATTCCAGGCTCCACTACAAGGTGCTTCCAGCAGTGTACCGAGCAGAGCATGTGTGGTGTATGAACAATGTCTGTGAATTTCATTTCTTACCGTGCCGCACTGGTTGCTCACTCCACATCACCTCCCTGACCTCTCCAACATCCACAAAAGAAGCCACTCAAACCCAAGCTTTTGCAAGCCAACAGGGGTTACATGCTGCATTCATTACTCCCGCTTCTCAAAAAAGATTGAGCAATTACCATGTAAAGGTAACTCTCGGGAGTTAACAGACAATAGTGTTACAGTGTATGTACTGTACCAGAGATAGTGGGTGGGTGTCGCGGCTGGTTTGGAGGTCGAGATGGCTGCCATCCATTTTTTTTTCTGTACAGTTAGTAAAAATGAGGCCTGGTGCTGGAGTGAGGAGAGTGGATGTGTTGCTTTGAAGCAGAGCAGGATAGCTGTCAGAGTCAGTCATGGATGGGATGTTCCTATCCACAGCCTATTAGAGAGCTGTTTATCAATGCAGCTGCCAATCAGGCTGACTCCTGGTTTGCCCATTCTAATGTGGACTTCATGACTGCTACATGTGGTTCTGTTCATTATGTGTGGCAAGGGCTCCCCCCATCCAACCCCTAATGCGATTCTAGTGGAGCTGCTGGTAAACTATGAATGCCACAAGAAATTCCATCTTAGACACAAGTATTTACCTTGCTAAATGTAGGTTGTGGTGATGTTTCTTAACATACTTCAGTGTTGTCGTACACAAATGGTGAGCAAATCATTGCTAAGCAACCATTACTACACATGGCAGGCCTGTCAAGATTTGGATTTCTCCTGCTGCTGTGTTAGCAGAGCTGGATACAGCGCCTAAACTCAACCTTACAGCAAATGTGTCTGAGCGGCCACATGTGGTACTGCAGCGAAACAATCCCCTGCAGCCAAAAAAACCCTCTTTCTACCATTATAAAAGAGACATCCATAAGACTGTTGACAGGACACCTCCGACTGCAAACATGTGCAACTATTACTCTTTGCATTATGATTTTCTTTTATATTTTGCAAAACTTTGCAAGAGCCTAGTCTCGCTATACCAGACAACCTGAGATCTCTGCCTACCGATCATGTGGGGATTTCTAAATGTAAAGTTTAGAGCGGCGAGAGCGGCTGCTAACAATCACAACCGTTTATCAACAATGTAGGGGAGTGCCACATGGGGATACAACGCTCTTATTTGTTGACTTTGTTTTAATCGCGGCTCTGGGGGGAGAGAGCCGAAAGGGAGTCGGGGATACTGGAAGAATAAAACCTGAGACAACGAGTCATATTCTGGAAATGTTTTTGGAGAGAGGAGAGTTTGAACAGCCGTAACAGTGAGTGAATTGTTTCTGTGTGCAACTGTGGGAAGAATTCTGTCCATGTCTTTGTTGTATGACAGTGTATACATGCACACAACCTCTGCATGTCACCACCCCAATAGGCTCCCCTAAAGACTATGGATGTGTTTTGCTATGCAGGGGTTTCTTTTAAGCTATAATTGTTTCGATTCAGTTTTAGCAACAACACCAGGGAGTCACTTGTTCAGGGGTCACTAATAGGCAGACCACGGACCCAGACACAGTTGTTTCCGGACCTGGACCTATAACCGATAGATAATTGAGAACTACTACAATTTTCCTTGCCTTTATGGCACTCGTTTAGTAGTCCAGGAAACACACAGACCAATTACATGCGTTGTAAATCATATCAGGTGATGCTATCAGCCAATCAAATATGTGTATTCCGATAAGCCTTGCAGCTCGAGGGAGATACACACACACACACACACACACACACAGGAGAGTCCAAGAGACCGAATAGTCGAAGAATTACAAATGAGACACAGAAGTTATTTCACTTGCCGTGCTCCAAAAAGAGAAAAGACCAGAGCATTTAACCAAGAATGAACAGACTTTTAAATGTGAATTTGAAATGAGAGAACATTTATTTATTATTAGAGTATGTATTATTTATGATTCATCCAGTTCAATTTGAAATCTGAATTATTCAATTGAACTTTCGTTATTCGATTCAACAGTCGTTGACTACATACATAGGTTGAAACAACTGCTAGGTTACTTCAATATATACAGTATATGGCACTAAATCATAGCGCAAGTTAAAAATGATTGTGATGTTTGTTCCGGACCTTTGCATAAGGAAATTCTCTTTACCTAGATCTCGCTGAATTTTAATTGAATATCCCTGCTCTAGTTGATCAAAGTGTTTTAAGATGGACTTGTGAGTCTAGCAAGAGCCGAGAATAACTATTTTTATGTGTATGACATCAATGTAAAAAACAATGTAAAGCCTATGTGGTGAGATTAATAGTAAATTACATTATTTGAAAATATGAACAAATGTATAAGCTAATCAGTTATGAGTTATCTTAGATTAAAAACTGTCTCATCTTATATATTTCCTTAGACTCTACAATGACATTCAAAAACAATGCAGCTTCTCTACAGTATTTCCATGTCTTCTACACGGATCATCAACTGGTGAGGATATTGACTTTTTGCCTGGGACGTGCGGCTTTAGCCTCAGTCCATTAGCCCAATATGATGTATGAAGCCAACTAGTGCATATGTAAAACCTTTTTTATACAAGGTTGTTATCAGCTTGAAACATTGTCACCAGAGACATGCATGCATACAGGGTTTATTTGCAAAAACATATCTCAGTTTTTATTTGATTTTCTTAAATCATGTTGTTTTTGGTGTGCAACCCAGGGAATATCAATCAGACTGGTGTTGGGTTGTTTTGATAAAATATATCAAAAAATTACATTTTCATAAATCCTTTTTTTTTATTGTGCACTCAAGGGAAAATCAGTCAACTTGGTTCATTCATAGACTTTTATCTGTTTTGGCAAATTAACTCAAGCGACAGTCGTAATTTAAAACGGCAACATAGCCAGTCGACGACTAGAAATGAGAGGCTGCTTTTGTATGCCGTCGTCTGAAATCAAGTAATCATTGTTTTAGAATCACTATGATTTAATGTAAATCTGTCAACGGTATCATCACAGTAATTAAGGTGGGGTATTTTGTGACTGCAGTGCTTCCTGCCAGTTGTTGGCATTGCTGTCCAAACTAAAACAAAATAAAAAACATACACAATTTTAGTTGCACTACATTGTTGATAACTATACATACAGTATGCATGAATCTAGGCAACATTTTCATTTGTTTATTTTTATTAGGAAGTTGCAATACCTTGTGATAAAGCTCACTGGGGATCCTATGACCCTGGATACCTCCCTCCATGACTTATTCTTTTTAGTGATATCCCTGTAAATGTAAATAAGCAGGGACACATTTTATCCTTCAGGGAAAGCTGCTGTGACTACACAGTCTTGTATCTGAAAGTGATCGGAACAGCATGATACGAATTAAAAGTCAAAAAAGTTTGAAGGAGTGGAGGAACAAAAGGTGAGCACAGCTGCTCACCTTCATTTGGCCGTTGTTGGATTGCATTGCTGCTCATTTGCATAAAGTTGAACTAAACTCATCTTTTTCCTGTCGACAAGTCACCGAGATGTCTCTGCCTATACTGCCTGTCACTGAGCTCTCTGTTGCGCCTTGTGAGACACATTTAATTAAACTATAAATATTACTGTAAATATTTGCCTGTTATATGCCTGATATTTGCCATATAGTAGGTGTCTGTGTCGCCCCTACTTAGTGTGTTGTTGTTCGTTTGCGTTTCTTGCAAATTAAACTTTAACCATTGTCTCTTATGGAAAGTGTAATTGCATTAGGGACTTCTTGAATTTCAACTGTTGTTTCTCAACACCTCGCAGTGTGTAGACCCATAAATGTAATCTCAGTAGGAATTTGGACCAGGCGTGCAGCGGTTAATAATTCAGCTCTGAGCTGGAGGCTTGCATTGAGGTGAACTATGCAGCGGTCTTGTTAAACATTCATGTTCTCAGCTGTGCCTCACCCCTGGAAGGCATTTGACCGCTAGAGCGATAACTCGGGAGGTAAAGGCTTCTCATAGATATTAATATCAATTTGATGTCTGTGGTGTCAGGTCTGCCCCTGCTCGACAATAAGGTCGCTGTTGTTTCTTTCTACCCCCGTTGCAAAGACAGCGCCCGCATGTGCTTGCAGGCTATCTGAACATGTACATTTGTTGGTGTTGATTGTGTGTAACAATGCCCATGTGTCGTGTCAATTATCTTGGAGTGTGGAAGAAGAACTGTGGTCATCTGCCACATGACTACAAAGCACACACATGTACATATGTGTGTATATATACTGTATATATACACAGACCGGCAATAGAGACACTGCTTGACCATAATAAATTCAGACTGTAGTCACAAGTGACAGCTGCTACACATGATTTCAAGGCGGAGCGTTTGTCTAATGTTTTTTGCAGTGCTGAACAAAAACGGCAACATGAGAAACAATTATTCCTTCGGCTTTTGCTTGGGAGAGAACTCTGGCTATACATGAAAGTATGGGTACATCCATATCAATAATGGATGCCAGTTGAAGAGATTAAAAGACAATTTATTTTCCAAGACTTTTAAAGATATAGAGCAGCATTGTTGAACTGTGTCTCTTTTACTGCAACCCAGAGCATGCTCATCAATCATGCTCACAGTACAACAACACAAATTAGTTCTTTTTTGGGTGGCAGTGATTTATTAGAACAGCAGCTGGATATGCAACACTAAATTGTTTTTCTGCACTTTCATAATTCATTAAATTCTCTAAGCACTAATTTTCAGGCAGGTCAGTGTTGTGCTCAGGGTTTGAATTTTTCAAAGTTGTGACTGATGTAATTGTCTTTTGTAGTCCCAGACTAAGGAACTGAGCCTGTGGCTACTGGTAACCACTAGTAGGAGAAGCAGGCAATTTGACACAGTCTCTCTTGATACCTTTGCAGCCATGTTTACCTCTAAACAGACAAATGATCATGTCCCAAAACCACAGCTATGCCTGCGCACCAGCAGGTAGCGACCCAGTTTTGATCTTTTGTCACACATAGATCAGATACGTTCATAACACATACAGCGTCCTGCTCCCAGATCAGATATGTATAAACAACGGATGAACAAGATTAAAAAAAGTGTATGTTAGACATTTGCACTCCCCAAAATGAATGTTGGCATTTTCCAAAAAAAAGAATCATTACCAGCTTTGGCCTTCCTGAACAGCTTGCTTTTGTTTCCATGAAAGCTTTCTACCTCTGTTGTAACCTTGCATCTGAAAACTACATTAATACACAATCATTTGTTTTGCCAAATATGTTTAGAGGGAAACCTAATTGGGGCCCAGATTCAGGTCAGTGGCAACTTTTTTTGTTTTGAGTAAAAGAAGTGATACATCCGTCTAATGCACAGAAGCTATAGGGAGGAGTTCAGGGTAGAATGTGGGTGTAGAAAGCACAACGTATCCTCATACAGCGGTTCATAGGATATCTTTTTATAAAACTTTTCAAATTTTTCGCGTGTTCTTCTATGAATGTCCAGCATCAAGAGTGATCAGTGCACCAGCGCAAGCCTCACAGTGCAAAACCTGTTTAGGCAACAAAACTACTGGGTGAGGTTTAGGAAAAGATTGTTTGTAATGTAAGTATGCTTGTTATTTGTATAATAAATCCAGTGCATTACTTTTTGTAGGTATATGTACAAACATTGAATGTGAACGGCCTGGGGAACGTGCAGGACTTTGACATCGGAGACCTGGGTTCACATCTAAAGTCCCACCTGTGGTGAAGTTTAGGCATCAAAAGCACTTAATTTGCAATATGGTTTCAGTTTAATATAAATAAAGTAAAATATAAAATAATATTTAGCCAATACCACAATATTCCCTAACCTCAACCAAGTGCTTTAAATGCCTAAACATACCCTTTCACAGTATTGTATTGCAAGAGCGGGTATTGAAGAGAAAGCAAATAAATACTTTGTCAGTCATCATTTAGCAGATACGTTCTGTATGAATACTTAGCAAATGTTTTCTATGGGCGCCCCCTTGGCTTAGGGGTTAAGATGGCGACCGTGAACCGCAATGTCCCCGTTTCGAGTCCAACTAGGGACCTTTGTTGCACCCTCTCCCTCTCATCATCTAATAAAAAAAACATCCAAAACAAACATTGATAAAGAAAGACATTTTTGTTGTTGCAAATTAGTAGTGTGAAGTAACTTTTGGTTGTGGAGGGAGACATTTTGTTTCCCATCTCTGGTGACAAGAAGGAACAGAAGAGGAACAGAAGTGCTTCTAGCCTTGGCATGAGTCACGGAGCCCTGCCACTCGCCCAGATGACACTCCAAGTTTAGACGTCTCCAAGTCCATACCCCAACCCCACTGACCCCCATTCTTTTTTGCAGCCACTACAGATGGCAATTTGGCTGTGCTGATATGGTTAGCTTATATCTGTAATGTACTCGGATCAAGGTTGTTTTGAGTGGAAACACAGGAATCAGATGACAGATATGCTCTAGTGATATTCTATATTTTTCTTGCTGGTCAACAAAAACAAGAACAGACCCAAACCAACAATGATTTGATCCTATTAACTAATATCATTATTTTGCCTTTTTTATATTTGTGACCAGATTTATATCTTCTCTAGGAGCAAACAAGCTTGTTATGGGAATATCGACAATTAAAGATAATAGAATATCATTAGCCTTATACTTGATGATCTGGCATCCCCCATAAATAAAAATGTAACAGTAGGAAAAATTCAGAATACTGCATTTGTACAAAAACTGTTCCTGGTCCCAGATCCCTCTGTCAAGAAGAATAGACTTCCAGCACCAGGGCCAATTGAAAATATCTTGAATGGATTTTAGGTATAATATAATAGACATGTGATTATCATTGCACTGTATAATGGCCCATAGTCATTTATTTAATTCTCAGTCTTTTGAAACAGGTTTTATAGAGGGAACAGAATATGACTGAATGCATAATAAAGGATATAAAATGACTTCCTCTCACCATCATCACCATTCATTTCATTTTTCATCATAGACCTTTGTTTACCTCTTATGAAGTTTTAAATACATGAAAATTCTATGTGGATACAATGTGAATGAATGAGGCAGTACAGCGTGAACGCCTTTGATACATAATTTAGACATCTTGCATCTCAAATGTACCACTGGTTAAGGTAACAGCCAAACATGAGGGCTATAGCAAAATCAGTGCATTTTACTGATGTATACTCTGTTAATTCCCAAAACCAGCAGTGCACATTTGTTAGTATGATCGTGTTTGTGATAGAAGATTTCTTATCCATTTCTATTATCCATCAACAGCAGAATGTTACTCCTAATATTCAAAGGCATTTATGTTCAGGGTCTTGAGGTGTGGGCGGAGGAAAAGCCTAGAAGTCAGAATTGTAACACCAAGTCTGTCAAATCTAGATATGTAAACATATGTGACTTCACGCAGGGACAAGGGCACAAGGGCACAAGGACAGAGATCTATCACATGGATGACACCCCCGGATTGTCTCTAAGCTTTCCTGTTGTTGCACACATAAATTAACCCAACCCCAACATGGATCAGTCAATTATGCTGGGGGCGGTGATTAGTGTTTCAACACAAGTGTTTTGTAGGAAGGATTATCAGCCTGTCAGCCAGACTGTAACCTTCACCTCTACAAGGTGAGAATGTTGTCTTTAGCAAAAGGTTGAATTGAAACTCTGTGCATGTCTGAAGATCAATAAACTAAAACTAGAGCTCTTATGAATTTACTTTCCTGTTGTTAAATGAAATCCCTTAACATTATGATCACATTTCGAGGTGAGGCCACAGAACATAAAAGTTAAGTACCATTGACATTTATTAAAACCAAGACATTTCTCACACTGAAAATGGTGCATTCCTGTGTGTAGAGCCACATCATGCCAGTTAATGTTGTTGAGTATAAATGTGAGGATTCACTGTTTTTAATATTGTATTTTTTATAGATTAAACAGTTCATACGTTAATAAAAAAATTATTGTGATGATAATGGAAATATTCCTTGGTTACAGCCCTAGTAGTAATATAATGTAAGGTCCATAATCAATGTATCTAGTATACTAGCCATGCATCTCCATTTAGTCTGAACGTGTTGGACAGTATCTGCAAGTTTATATGCAAATTCAAAATACTAATGAAAGTATATATTCCCAAACTCTGCTACAGCTATCAAGCTATTTGCCATATTTTAGCAGGATCTCTTAGTTTCTATCATTGTGTCCTTAAATGTATTATTATCTCCGCCAAGAAGATTGTGTGTGTGTGTGTGTGTGTGTGTGTGTGTGTGTGCTGCTTGTTGATGCATTTGAATGAAGTGTGTTCTACAACGCCTTCAACACCATAGGTGTCTAGACAGGGGGTTAGCCAATTGTGGGTTGTAGTTATTCAATCACACACTGCAACAGTGGTCGTTGCAGACACAGCTGGCAGAGATCTGCACTCTTTCTAGTTAGTTGTGATCTTTACGTGTTCCAGTTCTTATGTATTTATCTGTCTGTTCTTGTCTTATTTTATGTACAACATTTGAAAAGCTGAAATGTGACTTCTATTATTTCATGGTATATATGTACATAAGTGTTAAATTGGTAACCAAGGCAGGCTTTTAATAAGACTTGCTGTTGTGAAACTGCAGGACTATTGGGTTTACACATCCTCTGCATGGTGTCATTTTTGCCATTTGGTGAATGTGGGCAGTGTAAATTTCACGCCCTTCCTCTTTTCTTAGCTTTGCTTTTATTGAAGTGGCTATACAGTGGAGCCTATCCGCATACAGTATGGTAATGATTTCCTTTGTTTCATTCAAGTCGTAGCTTACCATTGATTATGAAAAGGGTTAGTTTCTGTGGCAGATGGTGCAATAAAACAAATGTATGCACCAATACAACACACCATCATATCATCTCTCTCCCTCTCTCTTTCATTTATGTGCTCCCTCTCCTCACTTTATCCCCCATCTGACCCTATTCTTCCTTTCTTACAGTCATCTAATGCCGTTTATCTTTCTTAATCTACTGTATCTGTTCTTCGATCGTCTTGCTCGTTCACCCTCACCCACTAACTGATGCAAGGCAAGGTAACTCATGAGGGAATTAACAGGTGAAATGTATGCTCTTTATCTCAAGCGCCGCTGTGATGCATCATGTCCTTCCCTCCCTGCAAACAGAAGTTCATATAATTAACTTTCAAAGACATTGTTGAACCAACCCTACATTATAGAGGAGAAGGGGAGCTAAGCGCCTTTCC
Source organism: Leptoclinus maculatus (assembly GCA_032191485.1). Taxonomy (NCBI): domain Eukaryota; kingdom Metazoa; phylum Chordata; class Actinopteri; order Perciformes; family Stichaeidae; genus Leptoclinus; species Leptoclinus maculatus. Next base: position 7,580,901 of record JAVDOI010000011.1, read on the forward strand.
CCCATAACTCCAGGGGATTAAGGTAATGACACAGAAAGACAGGAGTAGACAGGTGGCCTGCAAGAAGTCTCCTCCTATTTCATAGAGTAATGAAATTGAATTATAAACCTCTACTAATCTCTTTCACAAAGGTTCGGGAGATATTCCCTCACCTGCAGGTGTGCCAGAGCCAACCAATCAGCACAAGTTATAAAGTCTGATTTACATTTCTTCTATATTCTCCTGACACCAGCACAGTGCGCCCTGTAGCACATACAGTGATTTCTGCCATAGTATATTATACATCTTGTCCACATGATAATCTTACATTTTTTACATATGTTGTGCATTATATTGCATTGTTTTCTACATGGATATGAATTAAAAATACTGACCCTTTGTAGTTAAAACTTACTAAACCTACATTTATGAGTACAGACAGCTCAACATTGCAGTGGCAGCATGATTATATCCCCTAGCAACAGGCAACAGGTGATGGTAATGGTAAATGGATTTGTACTTGTATAGCGCTTTTCTAGTCTTCCAACCACTCAAAGCTTTAACACTACATTCACACCCATTAATACACTGATGGCAGGGGCTACCATGCAAGATGCCACCTGCCCATCTGAACTAACTAACATTACCCCACACATACACCGAAGGCACAGCCTATGGGGTTTGTGGTTAAGTGTCACACATCGGCATGGACTAGGGATCGAATCGCCGATCCTCTGATTGAAGGACAACCCTCTTTTTTTTTTATTGAGCCACACCTCACACAATAGAGCTCAACCGTGAAGTTCTGGATGTGAAATTCACATTTATATTTTGAATCGAGGATTTTGACAATGAGCCATGATGTCGGAACCATCCAAGGTAGATTTATAATAAATAATGAGATTGTAAAATGATGGCAAATGCTCCTGCAGCAGCCACAAGTCAGTAAGATGTTTCAAGAAAAACACGTTTTATGTTTTGTGATGTCATGGAGAGTTATTTCACCAAACCACCCAAAATCTCTGATTGGTGGAGTTCGCCGTTACCTTGGAAATGTTTACCGCACCCACGAATGGTCTGTGAGCCTACGTGCTTGTAGGTGCTGCTCCATGGCCTTCAACCGGATTTAAAACCGGACCAACGTGGCAGCTCGTTTGTAAACTTTCTCTTATATTACAAAGATACTTCACTAAAACTGCATAAAAGTGTTTTGGGGGAGTTTCCGCAGTCTGTGTGTTTGTACACAAACCAAATGGACAACAGTTTGCAGGGCTTTTTTTTAAGTTTCACAAAACATACAAAACGGTGACAATGAACACCACAGGAGCAAAATGACTGCAGATGGAAAAGGGAGGGAAATGAAAACATGTACGACGTAGCCATAGGACGTACGTCATGGGGGTGTTTAATGTTAATCGGAGTATGCTGCATTTAAACGGAATTATGGAGCGATATTCATTTTCATTAGCCATGTAAAAAACTTAGTGGATATACTGTCTTTTTCCGAACATACCAATAAGGGTAGAGACAAACATTTTCTGCAGGTAAACGTAGTCACTCATAACCATTACACTCAAACACAGAGCTGCTTGTTGTGCAGTGCACACAGTATATACTTTTGCCTCTATATGTATCTACAGGGAGGTGAGTGTCAAGCTGCATGCTTCTCTAAATTTAGATCAAAGCCATGCCAGTCAAGGAGGAGAGCTCATAACTGTCAAAACCTGTGAAAGAGAGGTGGAGAGAGACAGGAGAGCACACACAAGCCCGTGGATGCTGGCTGCATTATTTTGTATGGAGGAGCCCCTCAGCATGTTTATACTCATTCAGTGAGACAGCTGTGGGCATCTCGAGTCTCCCTATGCCCAAGTCTCTCCTCGGCTCTCTAAGCTAGCCCAATTCATCATCCTTCAACAACCCTGCTCTAATTGGGCCACATCCCCACCTGCTGTCACTCACCACCTCCTCCACATTGAGCCGGAAGAGATACAGATGTACCTGGTCCGGCACAGCCCTGTCGCAGCACACCAGCCTCTACATTTGAATTGCATATGTGGGCAGCTGAGCCCCAGCAGCTACACTGAGCTGATCCCAGGCACTGCTCTTTTCCTTCCTGCCTGTCTCTCTATCCACAGTGGTGTGGAAGCATGGTAATGATGTGGCCTATCAGTTTAACCGGAGACGCTGTAACAACGCTCTGGGGCTGGAGGTACCTCTGCCCCCCAATATAGCAATGTCCCAATATAAGGACATTAAACATTCCTCCTCCTTGGGTACCATGTCTCTCAAAGTTTTGCGCGGCCTAATTTCATAACCTCTCTTGTCTTATCTGAGTGGAGCCTGCCACTTCAGATAAGAATTGCAGATACCCTTTAGCTGCCAAGCAGAGCCAGAAGACATCTAATGAGCCTTTGAGATTTCCCTGCTAAACCTACCATAAAATGTCGGGCGTGCATGGAGACGCGGCTTCAATTTGTCTGAGAGGAATTGCATGGTTTCAAGTTTCTGCATAATAGACAAGACAGCAACCGAAAGTCTCATTTGCTCAATTGGATTTTATTAATAAATAAAGGATTACCACATTTGTTCAACGGAAGATTGGGTTAAGATTTGTAAGGGCTTGGCTTTGTCTAGTTGGGCAAACCAAAAGGGAGATTTGCATTTGTTCACTCTTTTCCTTTCCTTCTTTCTGCATTCTGTATACTTTAAGTCCTCAGTCAAACATTGCAAATATGCTTGTCCAACCCCATTAGTGTCTGACAGAAGCAAGGGGGGGTAAATTTAATGAGTACAGCCTATGGTCCATTGTAAGTGATACTGGCTGATACCAAATGCTTGGGCTTGCTGTCCTGGTGTTCTTCAAACTGTCAAGTTATTGTATCCTGTGCAGGGTTTACAAGAAAACTAATAACGACAAAAAATCTCGACATTTTCTCTTAGAAATCGGATTTATATATTCCTAATTAGTTTTTCCGATTGCGATGGGAAATATAATCGATTTCTGGATTACGTTCTTGGGCTTCATTTTGTCTTGTGCAGGAAGTGCAACACTTAAGCTATGACACAAGAGAGTGGGGCTAGGTTCAAGTAAAAAAGAGAGTGCATATCCATCCACATCTTAAATTTGAACAAACAGAGTGGAAATGGCAAAAACAAGCGTTTTTGCTTGAATGTTGAACAGAATTGATAAAAGTAACACAGTGCAATGGAAACAGACGAAGTGAATTAATCTTGGCATTGATGCGTGTTGCTTGAACATCCAGTGAAGCTTCAGCTCTACTGAGGCGTCTAAAAATAAATGTCAATATCAAAAATGTAAGTATCTGTGTGCAGTCAGGGATGAGACTAACGTTCCTCAAATTAATACATGAAACAAATTTTCCACTGTTTGAGGTTTGGCGCTCTCTCTCACCAGAGAATTGGTGCCACCAAGAACCAGCTCTTAATATTCACACAACTGCAGTGGATGGAAACACACATAGATATTCTGTTAAAATGTGCGCTGCATTTGGATGTGAACCTGGGTAAAAGAACTTTGGCTAACCTTATGGAAAGATCTTGCTAAATCGATTGTCAAATGTTAAATACAGCTCCTTTAAAAGAACTGCAGGGAAAAGCCTCAAATATCCCTCCAATATCCAGTCAACCATCAGCTGCTGCCATATCCTGTCTTGTAACTTTTGAGACAGGGAAGTTTGAAATGTCAATTTTTATGTTTCAGGCTGCATAAACATGAATACTTTGCTACTTCCTGGAGACAACATTATGGTTTAAGTGATCTAACCATAATGAGGCGTCAGCTGTACAGACAAAACACAGGATGTTGACTTTGATTGTAAAAACAGGGAGCAATCATTTCAAGTTGCTTTGTATTGATGCAGAGCGCTCTGCAGGCACTGGGTACATGATGGATCAAACGGAGAACTAAGAGTCTCTGGGTCCGTCTCAATACCCACACTTGTGCTAGTTCCAACTAGTCATGTATTTCTGTTAATTGCAGATACAAGTGTAAAAAGTACCTGTTAAGATCAAGCGGAAGAATTTCCGGACCCACGTTGTTAATGAGTCTAATGCTTATGCATGGTCCCACAAGCTAGGTTTTCTTTTAATATTACATTTAAAAACAAATACATCAAGTAACTAGGAGCTACAAATGAACTAACAACACAACAGAAAGATATTATGGGTGCACAACAATACAGTTCTTACACGGAAAGTTGCATTGGATAAATAAAAACAAATACATACGATATTATTTTGACAGACTGCTTTTGTGTGAGAAAAATAAATTGGAGTAAAAAAAATGTTCTTACATTTTGACATTTGTGGTGCATTTAACCACAATCGTAATTATGTTCACATCATTTTATTCTTATCAATGTGAATCTTTTTAGTTAAATAAAGGAAAGATTTTCCATTATACAGTAATTGACAACCATCTGCTGAGGTCCTGCCAAAACTGCTGGGTGTTTGGATGTGACTAAAGCAGATGTTTAAACGTTACCGTCTTTCCAGAACACAGAATACAAGGTTTGACCTTAGAATTTAACATTTCCCTTAAAAAATCTGAGCAAGAATAAACTGTTTTTTAGATTTAAAATCACATTTCTTCAGCACTGGTAGAGATTGGCCAGTTTATATCTTATGAATAAGTCTTCCTATGCTTTCTTAGTCATTGTTGCTCTTTCCAGATCACCAAATGTCTTTCATGAGTTCAATGCCCCTAAAAATGAAATTATTATTGCACTTTTCATTACTATGATCTATGGAATCCATTAATTGCAGAGTTGGTTCTTTGATGCTTGATTATTCCTGTCTGAACCCCAAGCTTCTAATTGTATAGTACCATACCTGTATATGGTTAATGCGTACATCAGGAAGAATGGCAGACTGAAACCAAACACATCATCGACTTAATTATTGTTTTTCATTTCAAGTTAGCTGTCAATTGTTAGTTGGCAAACCTGCGTAAAGGTGCATTACCTCGAGCAGCAGCTCGACTGGTGTTCACAGTTTAGGTAATCTTCTCAAAATATACTTTCAAGAGTAACGCTGTGGGCTAAGTGTACGTGGTGACTCATACGTTTTACAATGGTCCAACAGTATGTATATTTTTTCAGCACTCATTTACATAATTTCCATGTCATTACAGGTTCAATCAAAGCTGCTCATGTGCAAAAAGCATTTCCTCATCTAATGTACTGACACCAAAAAAAAAAGAAAAAAAAAATCCCTGTTATTAGGAAACCATCATCATACATTATAATTTTTCACAATAATGTAACTTGTGTGTATTATTATTATTATTACAGATGGCGTCAAGTCTATAGATTTGATTCATTAAGCACGTAGGAAACTCATTTGTTCAGTGGCGTAAACTTATACAGTATACACATAGATAGTAAACAGTATACAGCAGCAGCACTGGGCAAAAAATGCATCCGTTTCTACCCCTCCCCCAACACACGTACACACACAGGAAAGAAAAACAGCTGTGGAGGTCTGAGTTATTATGCAACGCAAAAAAAGGGGAAGGGGTCAGTCACCACTGGAAAATAACACCCTGGAAGAAACTCTCATATTTGAAGTGCTGGTCACTCTGAGGGCCAGTGTTGCATGTGCGGAGATATGCTAATGAGGATATGCTTTGATTGGGCCACCCACGCCAGTGACTCTGGCTGACAAAGGTGCGCAAGGCTGCATCCGCTAGCCTCATTAAAGCCCTGTCCAATTATAGAATAGTAATTGATCGTCTGCTTTGTGTGTTTCTGGCCTCTCTCCTTGTCTCCAAAGTATGCCCGAGGTCAATTTAAAATGCATCAAAGCTGCAACATGGTTAAATCCCCAAAGACAGTTGCTGGCCTTCCTTGGCTTTTTGTTAAGCTCATACAAGCACCTGCGTACTAAGTGTTGTCCCCGTTTTCCAGTTTATCATTGCTTCCGCTCACGAATCATGATGCTCTGGGGATTGCAAGGGTGAAACATGGAGGGCTCCTCTTTGACTGAATGTAATGTAGAGCAGGTAAGCCATGACAATTCTGTTCCTGTAAATACAGCTGCAGAACAAATACCTTTTTTTCCGTTTGATAGAAAAGAATACAAGGAATAAATCTGTAAATTCTCTCAGATATTACACAACGAACAAGATAAGCCATTAGTATGATATAGTTGCATGATCATAGTATGTTTATATTCTCTGTGTTGAAACACATGGGACCTGTAGGAGCGGCTCTATGTCAGTCAACCATGCTGAGATCATACTTTAAGCAAATATTTCCCACCCCTCTGCCGGTCTGTTGTTTCAAACTGGGAGAAATTATTTGTTGTTTTCTTTTAGATGAGACAGGGTGGCATGGGATCCTGAACTCTCCAGCGCAAATAGAGAGATATAAACATCAAGGCGTGCTTGTCACAGCCACCGACAACCATCAGGATGTCGAAACAACACCGGAACAAACAAGCCAATGCTTTCAGATCTCCATATTTAGATACGTGCAGCGTGTGTGTGTGTGTGTGTGTGTGTGTGTGTAGGCGCAGGAGGCAGCGAGTTCCAACAGACTCACAGAGCCCTGGCTCACATATCGACAGGGACTAAGTTCAACTGATTCTTGAGTCAATCAGTAGCAGAGGTCTAATTTATCTCTCAATTAGATCTCTCTTGCTGTATTGCCCCGGCCGGTCATGATTTGTATGCCTACCAAGATGGCTCCGCTGCTGCCCCATTATGAATACAGACACTGCCTTGTGTGGTCTCATTATTAAATAAGTAAGGGGATGGAGGAGACAGACAGACGTTTTTAAGCCTCGTTGGAGAAGACGCCATGGCCATTAGAGGCTGAGCATTAACGACGGCAAGAAACAACACAAACCAGAGGAGGGGGCAGGGGGAGAGGTAGAGAGCGAATGAGCTGGCCAAGAAGAAGAGCTGTAATTATGGTAATATTGCCACCTTGTTATTATAACATGTATTGCATGAGGTCTGACAGGGAAAATAGCTCAATCGAAGGCAAAGAGCCATCGATACATGCAGCTCATTTTGTTGAGACCTTATGTAGCTTTCTATTGTTGTTCTACAGTATTTGTCTTTGGGAATTATTATAATTCATTGCTGCATCAAAACAAAATAATGATACGTCAAGTTGAAAATCATCACTGGACTACAGAACAGCCTCGGTGGCAGGACTGAATGCATTAAATGCAATATGAATTGTCCCTTTATTGATGCCATTCATTATGATGATGAAGGCTCTTGGTAATTATCAATTTTGTTTAAGCACATCTGAGAGCTTTGTGTTGCACACTAATGGACGCCACCGGTGAAACCAGTCATTCAGATTTGTGTCAACGAGTCATTAAGTCGCCTTTGAGGGAAGTCAGCAATCTGATCCATCATGACAATAATGAGACGAAGATGAACTCATCAATTTCACTCTCCCAAGCACTGCACATGGCTCATGGATAGCAGTCACTGTCTGTTGCTCCGTGACTCACTGTACTTGCTACCGTCTTTGACCCTCTTTGTAACATCTTCACATGGGTCTTTTCTGTCACCTTCTTTTCAAGTCAGACTTTATCATCTAAACCACTTTGTTTCTATGGCCCTGTCCATTTCGTGATTCGTTTCGCCCCTCCCTTGCAGAACAAACAAATGGATACATCTCCAGCCAACGTGGCACCAAAGCTTATCCCCTCTTAGAGCAGCACACAAGTCATGTCAGACCTTATTCGCATTGCATATTTCATTACAATTTATTCATTATGCGTCACAAAAAAAACTGCATCAAAAAGACATAAAACTAGTAAGGAAATATGTGACAATAAATACACTTTAGTGGTTTGTTTTGCATTTTTTTGTTGAATTAATAAAGGTGCTGTGCTTCTCTCTCCCCAGCATAAGCGTAGGGCACTAGAGAAAAGAGTGGTTTCACAAAGTTAATTTGTTTTTCTGTGTTCATCTTTACCTCGAGGGATTTTTTGTACCTAAAATGAAATAAGCTGCCTTAAATTGCTTTGTTTTGATATTAAATTTCTTTGTACAATCAGACAGTTCTTGATTCTGCATACCCCACACACCTGATCTCAAACGCTACCTTCGTATGCGATTGTTCATTTAGACTCCAAGAGCACTGTATCCACCTGTCACCTCAGGCAGCTTCTGCAGTTTCCCTCAATCTGCAGTTCATCGTGAAGCTGGCTGATCATAACCAGCACTTAATGATTCATGAATAGAGAAACTAATGGAGTACTTTACACGTTGTAATCGAATGAGGCCATTATGGTGGAACTAGCTGCTTACTGGGGACTTTGATCAAAGAGAGACTCGGTATATGATCATGAGATGCATCAGATGTGGAGAGATGGCACAGACTGACATCAAGCTTTTGGACGGAGGTTCACATTAGCATGTCTTTGAAAGGGAGGGTGCATGCTGATGCACATTTACTCCCAGGACCCAAGGTCAAATAACTGATGAGGTCTTTCCAAAAGAGACTCAACTTGCCAACAGATTTTTTGAAAGCACCGAAAGTTTTGAGATGGCCCTGATCCCAATATCAAATATAACAAATGACAGCCTGGAGGAGACAGACAGAACTCAGTTTCATAATGCCTTAGTGATCCTCTTTGAAACTCATCTTTTACTAGATACATTAGAGCTCAAAATTAGCACTGTTGCTATGGTTAAGGATGGTTTAATTTTAGACAAATGGCTAAAAGAAACAAGCATTGACCAAGCAGCCACTTCGACCTTGCTCCTCTTCTGTATTTGCATTCAAAAACAGAAGCAGGTGATTTCAACACACAATGCAGTCATCTTATCTTGGGAAGAACAAAGCATTATTTGCACAACCACGATGATTCTAAAATTTGGGAAATACGCTTACTGTCTTTCTTACTTATTTAGATGAGAAAGGTCAATACAACTCTGCTGTCTGGACGTAAAATACAGCCAGCCTCTAAAAATTAACATATTAACTATTTATTATTTTGTTAGTACAAATCAAAAAAAGGAGATATAACGTGGTAATTAGTAAGCTCTAGAGGTGCTTGTTTTTTTTTACCTTAAACAGAGCCAGGTTAGCTATTTCTAGAGTTTATGCTAAGCTCAGCTGCTGGCTGTAGCTTCACATCCAGTGTGCTAACTTTAAGGAGTGGTATTAATTTTCTCACCTATCCTTTAAAAAAAAAAAAAATGTCCTTAAGAATTTTGACAAATGACCATTGATGCCGCCTTCTTTTTTCTGGTTAGGAAAACCACTAATTCTAGTATGTTCACAAACGTCCCACACTGCAGTAATCCCAGCCTGCACTCAAGCCGTCAAGACATTTTCAAATATCAATCTGATTTTAATGAAACTCTTTGAAGTTGCATAAAAATGTCTTCACTAGAATGTCATTTATTTTGTCCAGCCGACCAAACTGGGAGGGTATATGTAAAAACAATGCTATTCACATATCATGCATCCTTCTTTCCAAAGACACACACACACACGCTAACATTGATTCACCTCTCCCTCTCTCTCTCTCGCTGTCTCCTGCTCTGCTACACCTCTTAGCTTTGCACCCACTTCTTGGGTGCCAGCACTTGTTGGAAAGGAAGAAGTGTTGACAATTGTCTTCTCCTGCCTTGTCACCAAACAACTGTGTCACACTTCACAGACAGCTTAATTCTCAGACATCCCTGTCAAGAAATGACATTTAATTTTCACACCATTTCTCACTGCTATTCTTTCTTTCATGAATTTTATTTTCGAGCGCACCCCCGGTGCATTGGCTGTCTGGCAGTATCGATATCGCTGACAGGGACTCAAATGAACACTCCTACTATGTATTATAACAAAGGTAGTTGATCCAATGTCACCTCAAGACGACATGGATACAGCACATCATCTGCCCATCTATCAATCCATCTACCTACCTTGCAACATCCATTTCTCTCTTACTTTAAAAAAAAAAGAAAGCTCTTAACTCATTGGGCGATATTGCGAACATATTGTGGAAGCAAAAAGAGGTCCTAATGGAGTTAAAGGTAGTTTGAAAAACTGTTTGAGGAAATGAGAGAGCTATTGATGAAATCTGAAAAGCTCTCTTAGCCGTTTTGCATGCACCTTTGATAACTTTGCCAACTTCATCTAATCAGTTTCTGTCAAGTGCCAGGGTGCCCTCAGTCAAACTCTATTCTGCACCACCCAACAAATGTGGATGGAAAATTAAGTAAGAAGAATATCCAAGATCTTAAGTTTTATGGGGCTGATTTAAGGATGTTTGACATTCGAGATCCACTGTTCTGCAAAATGCAAGTTCTGATGATACTGTAATAAAAATCTGCATATTATGTCTGTGTGTCTTCACTGAGCGTTTGAAGGAGCATGGGTTGCATGCTGCTTCCCCATTTCTTTCTTAGCCCAGTAAATTAAAATGCTGCTCCACTTCTTAGTTCTCATAAGATTAGAGAGAGTGCATGTTCTAGTCTGCCGTTTTATCCTCCCCATTACATGTACGATGAGAGCTTAACTTCCTAAGGGTTTCCATTTTAGCCAAGATCAATAGCCAAGTGCTCGTTGTCCGAAGTGACTTTGGTCCTCAGCGTTCAGTCTTCGGAGTGAACCGCGGTTTGACAGTGCGGCCCACATGAGCAGAAAGTAAAGCTTAGAAGAACTGTGCCCGTCTTCCGCAACTCTATTTCCAAGTTTAAGGCTGTTATGACAGGTCCTTTTCATGGTTTAAGTAGGTGACTGGAGGGAACCGATCCAAATGGCCGAAACAGCTCCTGGTATATTATCAAGAGGCCCAGAATTTGAGATTATAGGTGATTACACTCATCCATCCCCTTTTCTGAAAAAAAAAAAAAGAGAAATCTGTTTAATCCCCCACTCTGGTGCAGCTTCGGAGGGCGCTGTGGGATGGCTGGCATCCATCACAGGCCTAAAAAAAGCCCAGAACATACGGAACCAGGAGGAGCCCTGGCCCCGGCTTGCAGGGAAGAAGGCCAGTTGGCCAGCGAACAAGAGGTGCTGGGTCTGATCGGGCAGAGGGAGACGCCACTTGGCCGCAGATCACAGCGGTCAGTGGGGACATGGTTGGCCCGCCAGCCTGCGTGGGGAGCTCTCATGGAAAATGGGAGGGGGGAGCTGGGAGTTCAGTGCTGACCTTAGACTCTAAGCTGCAGTCACAACACAGCGGTCCTCCCCTTCCAACCACGTCCTCGCTGTCTCCGACAGCTTTGACTGACGGCTCTCAGAGCTGCATGTTGGATGCACTCTCCTACGCTGTTTTAGAGTGAGGGTCATTCACAGATAATTTGAAACCCATTACCTTTTTATGTAAATAATGTTTTCCACAGATTATATTTAAAAAAAAATGTTTTCACATTTCTCTTTAGTTGAGAGCTGTTAGAAAACAAGTTTCACAAGAATCACAAGTTTTTGACTACATTGTTTGTTGTGAACAGTCCTTTTAATGCATGTGTGGACTTTTTGAATGGGAGCCTGGTGAGCAGACTCTATTTAAAGTTTGACTTGAAAAAACATATTGATCACCGAGAGAGTTTTGTCCTCATTAAATGCTGCTGCTTAGGTCAAGTTCACACAAAGACCCTTTTTCTTCGGAGTCATTCCATTTCAACATGGATGCTGAGCTATTCACAGGGTGGTCAGCTAACAATGCATTTCATTGAATCGTGTAACTACGTAGTGTTTGTGTTTACAGCAGATATGCTCTGGGATAACTGTAGCAAAGAAAAAGAAAATACTGCAAACGCTACGTGTTTGGAGCAAAGCACTTTCTTGCTTTCCTAGCACGGCATCTGGATTCTCTCGGGAGATCATCACGCGAAAATCTTTTCAGGCTTCAAGCGATGCGTTTGTGTCTGAACAACAGATGTCCGGGCCAATCAGCATTCTGTGAGGAGCTACTGTCAGCTATGGGTACATTTAGGTGTGTGTGTGTGTGTGTGGCGCGACACGGAGAGGCAGCTGTTAGTCCAAAACAACAATTGCTGCTCCTAAAGAGGTTAGTGTAAATGTTGCAAAATCAGTTATATCAGAATTTGGGAGTATTTCTTCATTGAAAGAAGAGCAAAGAACAGCAATTAAGGCTATTCCCGATGTAAAAGATATTCATCTTCTCCCGACTGGCTTCTGCAAGAGCTTGCTTGACAGATGGTTCAGCCAATCACCTGCAAATACTTTTACATTTTAAATTTTAACAATTTTCTAAGTGCCCGGCCTTCCCTTTTCCAAACAGTTTCTCAAATAATTCTGTGTAACAAACCATCTGGCTCGTCAGGTTCCTTTCTTGCTGCCCCACCAAACTTTAAATAAAGTCCTGATGTAGCAATACCAATCCCCAGCTGCATATGTTTATGAGATGTGAGCAGCTCCACCAAAGAAGGATTTCTTCTTCTAAACTTCTTTTTCATCATTCAAGTATTCGTTAGAGGCCTAAAGATGTAAAACTGTTCAGTAATTCACAAGAAAATAACAATGATTAGAGAAAAATGAATGTATTTTTTTCTCTTTCCTATTCCATTCATCACCCAGCAAGCCTTCAGATATAGTGTTAGAGTCCCAAACCGCATGAAACAGCATAATTGATACAATTGCATAATAATTGCAAATATTGGTTGTGATTTAACTGTGATTGTGATTTAACTGGTCACGACTACAGCCCTGTGTAATGGTCACCTATGTAAAGCATTTCTAATCCACACTGAAATACCAAGGAAATAGGTTATGTTGCATTCATGTTGCATTGGCATGTGGTAGACAGAAAACTCATTGTTCTCAATAAGAGAGCAGCAGTGAATCCATTAGGGCTGTGTATTGGCAAGCACCTCACGATATGATAAGTATCGCGATACATGTGTCACGATACGATATATCGCGATACATTGCATTACTCTATTATTTTTTAAATGTAAAAGTAGAGCTGAAAATACAACTTGCTGAATACCACCTGGATAGTCTAATACGTACATCACATATTGATAACTCAAAACTACTTCAAAAGGTATTTGTATTGCACATAGTAACTCAGCAGAGAACACACTGAACTGGAATGCACTTGCAATAAAAACAATTGTATGAAAATAAAGTGCATATTGTATTCTCATCATGTCCCTGAACACTTTCTTACTAAAATGCACTTGCCACAACTTCATTTTAAATGTAATATATATTGTGTTTTTTTTCTTATGAAAAAATAAACACCATATGAAATAAAGTGCATTAAGTAAAGTTGTTTGTCACTATGGCTGGGTCCATGTTACTGCATGTGCGGCTCTCGTCCTGTGGCGGTGTGAAGTGGTGTGACGTAATCGTAAGATTACACTCGGTGGTCTCTAGTTGTCTAAAATCGCACGTCAGGGCTACTCTCTCTGCAGGGCGGAGCGATATTTTGACACGTTTCTTCACCTCTTCGTACATTTTGGGCACAACACTGCTACATCCATCATGTGTCGGCAGGACTGATTCAGGATCACATAGACGCCATGTTGTGATTGTGGTCGGATCATGTGACCGGCCGGGAGGTCACTGGCCTTAGCTTAGAAGATAATAAGCAGGAACATCTAGCGTTACAGGAGCGGTGGCGGTTGTTTGACACACACAGGTATCCGAGGCAATCTAAAGGACATTTAAAAAAAACGATTTATTTAAATTTTTTATGTATCGATAGTAGTCGTGGACATATCGATATACTATCGTTTGAAAAAGTATCGCGATAGTAAGCTATATCGATAATTTTAGCCCTAAAATCCATAGACAGAACTTAAAGCTGAATCCTCCCAGCCTCTTCTTTCAACAGGAAGCAGGATAAACTAGATAGAAGGAAATAAAACCAGACAAAATGGATGCAAATGTTTTGTTTGGAGGACAGAACAAGAAGAGCTGTTGCACAATGAAGATGTCGCAGTGAAAAGACAGAAGCTCTCTTCATTTTGTATCCATTTCAGGATTCAAGCAAAAGACTTCTACTCTTCTAATATCCAATTACTACATAATCAATGAAATGAAAGCATCTTATTCTTTTTTTTTTCTTGTATCAATCTGCATCAGCGGTCAAACCGCTTGTTTAACAAACTCACATTTTCACAGCAATCAATGTCGAGATTCATCACGCTGCTCTAAGTCACGCTCCAGACAGTCGTAATTAATGAAATGATACAGTGGATGACACTTTTTTGATATTTTATAGTGACTGGTGAGTTGTCAAGATACGTGCAGTCTGCTGACCAAGATGTGCTCTGGAGAATAACTTAAATATAACGAGGGACTTAATGGTCCTCGCTGATCTGCAGCACTGAAGACTCAGATTAACGCGACGTCCGTCCTCACTTAATTGTCTTGTTATTCAGGACGACGGCAGATGATCAAGAAACAGAGGTGACCGACAAAAGTCCCTTTGTACCTCACCGTCTCAAAAAAAAACAACTTCCCTCCCCTCACTGCCTTTCCTCACCTGTCAGTGCGACACAGAGTGAAAGTCAGGTAAGGACTCTTGCTGCAGGGTGTCACAAACACTACACAGATGAGGGTCAGACCACACTGCTGGGAGGAGGAACAGCCCTCTGACCAAAAGCTGGTGCTCATGATTCATTCATTACATCGTTAACAGTTTCCAGAGTGTCAACAGCTTGTCTTTGAAGTGATAATCTTAACATTGAGGGTGTCCTTGAATTTCTTCTCTCCATTAAAATGGTTAATGGGAAATGATTTCTATAATCCAGCAGGGAGGAGTTCCCTGCCTCCTGTTAGTTAAACCATGTCTAATAAATCTTTGGGGAAAAGACAGAAAATATGGGAAGCTCCTAGAAAGCTTAGGGCATTTCTCTCTGTTTGCATAATATATGGGTGCATATGTAATTAATCCATTTTTTAATCCATTTGTCATCATTTTATACTGTTGTTATAAGGATCCTTATTATTCCTTTGCTACACCCATAATGCTTTGCACCATCGGGCTTTGGAGGCTAAAGTACAGCAGTATGAGAGAGTGAAGAAAACTGATCCAGGTGGATAATATATGAGGAATAAGGTAGACGTACATCCACCAAACAGCATCTGTCGTACCAGGAAATGCCACGTGTTCACATTCAAGTGCCAAATCCCTCTAATATCGCAAGGAATTACTGTCCACTGAAAAGAGGAAATAATATGATGTTATTACAGAAAAACTAAGTAGGTCGCCGTCATTGGATGGGTCAACAAAAAGATTTACATTGACACAGAAGACGGCGGTTCGGCTTCTGTTTCTAACTGGCAGTCAACATTGGGTTCTTTTAACTATGACAACAGAGATTAACCCATCCTCAACCAATAGATATTTTGACCCAAACAATTATCCTTCCCTAACCCTAAAGATGTTGGTTTGGTGCTTTAAACTTAACCAAACCTTAGCCACAGCTGTGTTTGATCTTTCATTTTTGTAATTGTTATTTGTAATGATTTTGGAAGGCGCTGACAAATGATCTAATCCCAAATGGTGGAAAAGTTTTCCTAGTTAGATAGATAGATATAAACTTTATTTATCCCCAGGGGGAAATTTGTTAGTTGTCCATCTAAATTACAGATTTTACAGAAGTAAGTCATGCGTATCATGGTCCAAGGATATGCTCCAACTCACAAATCTTTTCCACAGCTACTGTCTTCTGAAGTGTACTGAATGTAATATCTTTCAAAATGTTTTGTATATTGTATGATGTTGTATATATGCTCAATGACTTAGGGCTGGGTATCGGAAAATGGCACCGACCGAACAATGTTGGTCCTCACCGCAAAAAAAAAGGAGAGAAAAACGGTGCCGAATTTCTGTGGTTAACAGTAATTGTCAAGCAAATGCTGTTGTGGCAGCCAATCCCTGCCAGTGTTGCAACAAAAACACAAAAATCACTGAAAAAAGACGTTAACCAACTGGATTCAAGCAACAACCAGCCCTTTCCAGTCTAAGTAGAACAACTACAATCATGTTATTCTTTCCAACTTGTTTCTAGAGACATTGACATAGAGCTTTGTTATTAATTATCCAAGCCAATATTGTGTGCCTTGTACAATTACAGTTAGAGGAAGTAAACAAAAACAGGAACAGATCAGAGAAGTGTTGAAATACACACTCTGGTTATTTCTGTTTGCAGTTTATCTGTAGTTGTAGTGTTGCTGAGCATCGGACTGTATTATGCTGTAAGGTTTTGGGGTTTTCGTTCATCCCTTTATGTGGATGTATGACAGCCCACAGTTTGTCAGTTCAGCATGAGAAGAAAAAAGAGAGAACTCAACTGCAGCAGTCTTATACAATAACAGTTTGATAGCATTTTTAGGAGAGCAGTGTTGAGACCAGACTTGAAAACAAATCCCAAAAGAAGGACTCCAGAACTACTGAAATGAAGCTGGCTGATAATTATGTTTTAAACAAAGCAACAATGAAACAAGTCATGTTAACAAAATATTATTGTTAATTTCAGAACAAATGTGAAATGTGAGCAGTCAAAAGAAGATGAACATAATGGGAACATCCAGCTTAAAATCTGCCACATCAAGGACATCTTTTAATACCAGCATGATTTATTTCAACTCTTCACCCTAAAACACTAATATAATTCACTGTTATTCATTGTATGATTAAAGGCAGCCAAGAGCACTGGTGACGATCCCCCACAGTAAGCGTAATCCAAGCTCATTTCAAGCTTATGTTCTAAGAGGGGACTTTAAACACAGGCATATGGTGACGGGCTTTATATCATACTTAGTGATCCCAGTGGGGGTCTAATCAATAAAGAACATGATCTTTAGATGTACGAGTCTGTTTTTTGAAGGAAATCCCAAAAAAACGAAGCGTTTTGCTTGAAGAAGAGTCGACCCTGCCGTCCCAGCTTTGAAATCTTGGCAACGGAGTCAATTAATCAACTGTCATATTGTAGCTTTTATTCATTTCGTTGCACAACGATGAAACAATTTATAGATTGGTTTGTGCTCGGATCTGTGCGAATGAAGTTTGCCCCAGATGAAATACACATTATTAAATGCCTTTTTAAGTTGTATGATAAAGGGGAGGACAAATGGTGATCTTTTATTGTCCCCAGTTTTCTCAGAAAGATGCTCCCCACAGGACACGGTGTACGTTTAGTTTAGCTGGAGGTAGGAGTTGATTCAGACAGGGAGATAAGCTCTGCTCTTCATAACTGGGCCATTTAGTCCCCTGTGACCCAGCCTCTCTGCCTTTGGCAAACACATAATTTTATTGTGACCCCAGTCAGCAGCCAAACAGTCAGCCTATAAGCCATCAGTAATGAAAAGCACTAATTCCAGCCTAGTGAATACAAACGGAGAGGCCCGATTCATATTCATGTGCTGTGCTTCTCCGTTGCACTCCATGTCAACCCATTCATCCATTCACTGCAGTCAGACCACCCCTAGCAGATAGCATCCTCAATTTACTTGACAAGCACAGCGGTCCCTCAAGGTTTGTCTCAACTAAAACAATTAAATGGCTCCGACTGTCTTAACAAATGGGGTTGAAATGATTAAGGCGATTTCTCTCTGGTACAACAAAATAATAATTCCCTTAATAAACATTCATTAAGTTTTGAAATTCTTTTGATGATAGCACTTGATGCTTCAGTGGTTCTTACATACCAAACATGTCATCCACATACAGTATGTGACAGTTTGATAAATTACTCCGCAGCTCATTCGACTGAGACGCTCTGTCTTTTGTTTCTAGCCCAAAGCTGGAGATTAAAAAAAAATGAATCTATAATTCCCCTGTTTAGTGATCACACATGTTTAAAGGTATGACGCACCCCCAGGAGGTTGTGCATGTAATAAAGTGTGTATTCTCAGCCGGGTACATTTGCGGAGGCTATAGACATGCCAGCAGGGCTTCACAGCCCACGTCTGGGTGATTCCAACAGCTGTTTCTATGGGCCTAGGGAGAGAACGTGTCAAGTAGGATGCCTTCTGCTGTCACAAGCTCCTCAAGGTGTTTATTAAAAAAATGTTAATGCCATCAACATAACACACACATTGAGACTTGGCCCTTGTGACAAGGATCTGGCAGTACCCAACTGTTTCCACTTGTGGGATGGTCTGGAAGTGTGTACCTGTTTTTCACGCCGGCACAGCAGGAGGTGTTAGTGGGCAGCAGACTTCACTGAGGTCCCCGAGGCCACAAGGGGTTAACTTTTGATGTCTTAGTAGCTCTAGCGTTGGGAAATATTGATCAGGCATTTTAAATTAAAGGAAGTGCCTAATATTCACTTTGACATGAGTGGACACACACATGCTGTCTACAACCACAGACTCCCACTCTTCTAGCTCTATGCATTTCTCTGAGATCCAGTGTATTAAGTTATTGTGTTTAATTCGTGTTGCCAGCTGAGCCAATAGACAGACACTGATTTAGCCATGTCAAGTGGAAAGCCAAGTTAAAGAAGATTTCAGTCATTTATACATTTTATCAACATCAATTGGCAACTGGGGAATTACATCAAAATCCGCGAGTCTCTTCCAAATCTTCCAGGTGCTTGTACTGGAGAGATGTATAGAAGTCACATTTTCATTATGGAGAGGAGGGTCATCCAACCAAAATGTCTAAAGAGGAGGCAATACATCACATTATGATCAATATACATATACTGTGTATTTCTTTTATCATGAAGACTTCTTGAAATAAATCTCAGCTTGAATTCCTGGTTATTACAACAGGATTTCCAGTATTATATGTTCTTTTCTTCATGCTTTTTAATGTTAAAGTTAATTGCGGGATCTCAGAAGCAGGAAACGTCACCATTCTGCTTTGCACAAGCAACATTGTGTTAGTTGCTTTATTTAAAGTTGCAAATTACCTTTTAGCTACAGAAAGCTCTTGTGTGTTTTCTTCAACTTAACTGCATCTCTTTTTCTCTGTTTCTCACATGTAAGTGTGCTAGCTCTCTGTAATCTTTAGTAAATCAGGCACTAAATCCTACATTAAAGTGTGCTTTAGTTCCCTTTAATGTAGTTGATTGGAGTGAACATAGATACAGCTTTCATGATACTGCGAGGAGGATTTGTGCTTTAAATATTTTTGTGGGCAAATTGGGAATGCGGAGTTCCCGCAAATGACCATTACAGATGTGAAGAAGCTGCATTTTAACTGAGTTTAAAGCATTTCACTCTGTTCTGTCTTGACAATTAGACAGTTGAAATGCAAAGTTATACCGTTTTGAGGACCTTGGACCTGCATATTATTAGGTTTCAATGTAAGATGTAAAAATCTGCAGATTATTTTTAATTATGATGAAAATGTTAATGACATGTGATTGATGTAATTGTCCTAAATCTATCATGGATGATGTGCCTCTGATGTGACAAATGAAACAAATTGAATACACCTACTCCCATTCGAATGTCTTTGCACAAGATTTAAGTTGGATTCGGAATTAAATATTATGCTGATGAACATGAGGCATAGCCAGGAGCAAAGTCATATCATCTAAATTTAAAGGTTGAGTGACAAGGGACTTGACATGATCTTGTCCCCGTAGGCTCTGAAACAGCTTACCTGAGGGCAAGAAAACTGGCTAAACCAGTTGCTGGCAGACAAAATTAAACCATTTCTCTCTGACTTGTATATTATTGCAGTGCAGGAATACTGCTTTCAGATTTATGAACTGGTGAGATTTTGTTTTTGAGCTTCTGACAGAAAGACAGACATCACCTATAGGGCCCTGTGGTGCCAATTATGGATGCTTATGGAACAGTTGTGCCAACCTTTCACTATTTAACAATATCTTTGTTAATTACATCAAATTTGTGCCGTGACTCTGATGTGTATACACTATGTAAATGTTGTAATGCTATGAATAAAAATAAATTAGCAATCGATCATCCTGCCTAATGGCAAGGTGTTCTTTGTGTCAATACCATAAAGACTCAGGCAATACACATTAGCTATAGACAGGCGTAGCACTGCAACCCACAGCCGTCACCTGCTTTAATGGTGTCATTACTGTGACATGTGTAAATACGCAGCATTACCTCTAATGAGAACAGAGACCAGGCTACCGTGTTGACAGTCTCGCCATGGCTTCCCTGATCAGCTCCATACCGCATGGCATGTTCACAAAGGAGCAGACACCATGTCACCAGTAACAACGATGCTTCATTCAACACTGTCTGACTATCAGCGCCGGGTTGAGAGCTATATTCATCAGCCTGCCGTTAATTAATGTCTGCATGATTGAATGCGAGAAGGGGCGCACGGGAGTGATAATGCACACCTACACGTACAAATGCTGGCTCCACTCAAAGATATGATGATTAGTTCATTCTTTTCTTCCGCTGTTGAAATTAAAATCAGACACGCTGTATTCTTTTGTGTCAAATGCTTGGCGAACAAAACCAAGAGTCATTTTGATAGTAATTACAAGCCCGTTGGAGAAAGGCATAACGTCATTTAGACGGCTCCAAAATTCAACCTCCCGCACAGTGGAGGGAGATTTGTGTTTATTTTATTTGATATGGACATCACAGTAGCATTAGAATTGTAACATACATTATGCACAAAGCCCAGATGCACTGTGTTAAGTGTTTGTAGCTAAATGCTAATTTACAACACCTGTCCACAGGAAGCTTTTTTTTTTTTTTATAAACAAACATGTAAGTATGTTGTCCCAGACATGGGGCTCTTTGATTGTAACAGATTGGCAAGGAAGGGGGCTATTTGAAACTGGGTCTCTGGAACACCGGCTTTGAGGTTAGGGTTAAATGGGATTGCTCCCTTTGAATCATTTTGATGACCCACCGCAGCTGAGTCTGCAGGTTGTCCTGCTTGCTTTGAAGCGTATTATGTGCCCGAGATTGAGCAGAACTCAGGGCTTATCGCAAGCAGACACACAAAAACACACACACACTGCATCTCAGACACAGGCTGGATAGTAGGTGACAGTTTAGGCAACTCTCTAGAGGAGGAGGAACTACTTTAACCAAATGAAGTCCTTGAGGTTTGGAGGTTTCTGGGAAACAAGTGTGACATTGTCATTTAAAGAATAGACAAAGTATAGATAAGAGTCAGTGACTAGGATTGCTTCAATCTATTACATTCACAGGCCTTCTGCAGTATACAAATAGGAGCCTTCAATCATCCTTTGCATCTGTCCATCCATCCATCTATTTAAATGACTCTGAAATATCGAAAAAATGAGCAAATACTATCTTGTGAATTGAAACATTCACGTGGGACTTTTGTTATATCAATCGATTTGGACTGTCAACAAATATGAGTGCATTATTCAAATATGAACAGCATCCAAATGTAACGGTGATATTTGTAATTTTTTCAATCACCTGATTAACGCAGTTTGCCAAAAATGTCACACCAATTCCCATCAGTCATAACTCCGATAAATGGAGACACACAGACATCATACACACATTGTTGATACAGTATCAGCAGAGCTTTTCTCAGATGTCCATCAAGGTCAAACACCCATAAATCTGTTAATAAATCATAGAAAAAAGGTGCCCCATAAAAGTGAAGATCTTGGTTGTGTAGATATTCTGCAAGGTTCTTTCATTTTCATTTTTCATTCATTCATCACCAGATTTGTTGTGTAGTGCAGAATAGAGCTTGACCGATGTCTTTGTCAGAAACTGATGAGCTGAAGTTAGCAACGTTATCCAAACGGTATGCAAAGTGGTCAAGAGAGATTTTCAGATTTTATCAAAAGATTTCTAATTTCTTCATAAAAAACAAATAAACTTCCGACTAACTTTAACTTCATTTGGACCTCCTCTTGCTTCCATAATAACGTTTTATTTATTTTTTAATCACACAATATGGCCAAATGAGTTAATAGTTTTCTCCTTTTTATCATAAACACTTCAAACCTCCCTCTCCTCTCTCTCCCTCCTCTCTCTCTCTCTCTCTCCCTCTCCCTCTCTCTCCCTCTCCCTCTCCCTCCTCTCCTCTCTCTCCCTCCTCTCTCTCTCTCTCTCTATCCCTCTCCTCTCTCTCCCTCCTCTCTCGCTCTCTCCTCTCTCTCTCTCTCTCCCTCCTCTCTCTCCCTCCTCTCTCTCTCTCTCCCTCTCCTCTCTCTCCCTCCTCTGTCTCTCTCTCTCCCTCTCCTCTCTCTCCCTCTCCTCTCTCTCCCTCCTCTCTCTCTCCCTCTCCTCTCTCTCCCTCCTCTCTCTCTCTCTCTCTCCCTCTCCTCTCTCTCCCTCCTCTCTCGCTCTCTCCTCCTCCCTCTCTCTCTCTCTCTCTCACAGCGATAATCAATCACATTATTGTTTTTCAAAACAACAGACATTGACAAACGATCCATTTCATGTGCTTTACGAGCTATTGTGCTGATGAACACAATCAAAGACAACAAGATACTACCAGCCCACACACATATGCACACCAGCACCATCCCTGTTTTTAGCCGTTTAGCGCCACATGAGCTCCATCTGTACTCAAAGCCATCGGTGACATGTGGCCTGTCCATTATTGCTCTATTAAAAGCTGTGTGCATGTCAATGGGTCCCACGCTGTTCCATAGCACATATGCATCTTGTATTCTGGCAGAGAGATAAACAACATCAAGCACAGGGACTTCTTTTAATATCAGTCTCCCTTTGATTCTTGGCACTTGCATTTGGGGCATGATTGAGATTAGATCTTACACAGAGTAAGTGTTAGATGGTACTGTATAAAGAGGGTGATGCCCCTGACATTTGAAAGAGCTTCCTTTGACTGTGTTGGCGTAATAATTATTTGTAAAGAAGTTTTGTTAAGTTTGCACTTACTGCAAGTCTTTATTCTGTTTACTCATGTCTGGATATCAACAACTTCCCCAACTATCTTTATAAATATTTACTTTAGCTTTTTCTCTTCTCCATCCGACCCTGACCTTTGTGTTGTGCTCAAAATCTCATCTGCCTACCTGCATTCACTACTGGATTAAAGAACACAGACAGTCTGATACATACTGACACACTCTATACATGCACGGTGACATAGCCAAACAGACATGCAGCACCTTTATTTTCCCTCTCTGTTTCTTCTCCCCCCGGGTCGTCCGTCTATTTTTGCCCCAGCCTGCTGCTACCTGAGGGGTGGTAAGGTGGTAATGGAGGGCTGACTGAGGCCTGTCACTTCATGCTCTTTCACCCCGGGGACTGTGAGTGGGAAAGTAATGGCCAAGCCTGCCAGATGTAGCAGTCACTTTTAATCAAGTGCAAGGCTGTCACTCCGCCTGTATTGATCCCTGTGAAGTCCCCAGGCAGCCTGCAATCGGACCGGTTTCTACAACACAACAACTTTCCTCTCGCCTCTCAAACAACTCCCCATGTGGTGGCATCTTGGCCAAATTAATCATAATCCAGGTCCGCCATGAAAAACTGCAACCACAGAAAACAAGATGGGACAGGGTCGTTGCCCCCGCCATTTACTGCGTGCGTTACTCACGCACATCTCCTAGTGCATAGTTGTGACTTCATGTGTGACAGATATTAGCATGTAATTCACGTGTCTGTGCCTTTGGCTCTCACTACATTGGTGCATTCATGCATGAAGTTGTGTATCTAAAGACAGCATGCCTATTAGTGTTACAGGCTTAACGCATCAGGGTGCTTGAGTAAATCCTGCCATCTTCACATTGTTTAGATGCAAGGTTTGCTTAAAATATCGCCAAGGTTAAGTAGCCACTGTGAAGCCATATTTGTCTTGTCTTCACCTTACTCAACAGAAATGCATGCTAGTATGAGACTGGGTGAAAGTGAGGATTTGGCACCTGGCTCTCCCTTTTTTTTCCCAGAGATCTGTTGCAAGGCTCTGGTTTTATTGTTCATTTGCTGAGGCCACAGGGGCTGACTATTACTGGGTCATAACTCGGCAGGATGATGAGGGATGAATTCTAATGTGGATCCATCACCAATAGGGATGGGAGGGAGGTGGCAGGAACGAGAGTGGGAGGACTCGTGGGGGAAATGGGAATAAAGTATGTCATGAGCACACACACCTACATACACACAAGCACTTCTGTGCAAACACACATGAACTCAGACGCATATGTAGGTGCTTGCACTGTCCTGCAATGTCCTTTCTAGTCGAAATGTAAGTCATGAATGTGCATAATAACCCATCAGATGTGTATTATGGTCACATTTTCTCCAGTTTCTATTTCTATCTCTTTTTTTTACATTGAATTGTATCTAACTTCTATACTATCACACAAGGGAAGTGCAGAGTACAGAGGAGGCACTGCTGCATAGAGGTCACTTTCTCTATGTGCAACACTTTGCTGTTCTTCACTAAAACTCCATTTGTGTGCAAGGATCATGGCAGTCTGGAAGAGAGAGGAGGGAGAGCAGCTGAAGAATAATCTGCTCCACCATCCAGACACATGGTTGACTCCGTGTGGTAAACCTCACTGACAGATGCTTAGAGTAAGAGTAAAAGGAAAGGTGTTAGGCAATGACATGTGAAATAGAGGGCAGACTGTCGAGCCCCCTGCATTGCAGATGTACTCCACTGCGCCACAGTGGACAGACAACACTGAACAAGGCAGCAATGTAAAGGCACTCTTTTTGAGAGAATTTGGTAAAGGAGGATTTTTTTTTTTCTTCAAGCTGAAGCAACATGTAATCTTATGTGAATGAAGAATTTATGTCGAGTAACAAAAAAGACAAATAGGAATGTAAAATGATGCTGCAGTCAAATAAATCTGACAACTATGAAGCATATCTCATAAAGAATGTACATTTCTGGTGCTGCTGCCAAAGAGGTGATATAGCAACAATGATGATTATTTTATTTCTGTCATATAAGAGGTGGCTGCAGCAGTAACTTGCAGTCATTCCCAGCCTTGTATAGGAGCAGAATCATTTTCAAGTTTTAGATTTTTGGTTCAGTTTAGATTAAACTTTAATGAACCCTGTGGGAAAACTGGGTTGTTGCAGATGATGGGAATATAGCCAATAATGATAATAATAATAAAAATAATACTAATACAACATAGTATTGGGGATAATTCAAGAAGTCGCTACCAGCAGAACATGCTGATTATAATGCAGTAAAACTCAGATTGTCTGCAGTGACAGGTTTACAGGTTGAAGTGGATGTTCATTTGTGAATTGCTACTTATTCTTATCGTGGGAGAAGAAATGCAAACGGACGTACAGTATGTATAAGAGTATAAATATGCATATGCAAATATTCTTTGAGTTGCTGTCATCACATTTTAGATAGAGTTGCAAAGGGCAAGACGGAAAAAACATCTTGTTTTTCCATCAATGAAGTTTGTACTCGATGCTTTCAACAATCTTTTTCCCCTTTCTTTTCTTTATCAGAACATCTCGTCATGTGAAGCACATCACAAGAAATTACCATCGTCTGCACAGCTCCAGCATAATGCGAGCCATCACGGGTGACTTGGGGGAGAATGCAGGGGGAGTGGGGTCTGTCTTTGGGATTTGGGAACCTCAGTAACAACCCTTGCTTTCGTACAACACACTGGTGCAGAATCCCTCTCAATCCCCTTCTATGTGGAACAAAGATTTGGCACTGCAGCTCACATAAAGTCAGCAGGAAAAAAAAACAACATAAAAGACATGGCTCCTCCAGTGCCTTCTGTCTTTACTGCAGGAAACAGACCGATGGCTCTATTAAAGCAGCGGCACCACACACCCTGGGTAAAATAGCTGTCAGATTTGTCACTTTCAAATGACATACCTATTAGAAGCTAATAAAACCCCTGAGCTAAGTTGAGCCAGCCGGCACATATCAATGCTACAATTCAGCAGAAGGATGAGATGTTGAGGTGAAAGAGAGAAGGATATTCCTTTGCCTTTGTGTAAGCTTTTGTTTGCCTGTTCGGCCCCTGTCAAGTTAGACAATGCAGTTCCCCGAGAGTCTAATCGATGCTGCAAAATGTCAAAGACTGGCTATGGTTGCATGGGACCAAAACATGACTCTCAGTGTGGTGTTGTTATCTGCTGGACAAAGACTTCGACAGCTGACGCCCAGTCCCGGGGTAAGAGCCAACATCTGCAGGGCCTTTATCTTATCGTCTTCCCATTCACTCGATGGCAATGATCCACCCTAATCTAGGAGGTTTTGTTTATCATGAAATCTCTCTGTGCTAGCTGCACCTCCATGCGAGCCGCATGTATTATAAGAGGCGAGGGTTTGTCAACAAGTGGCAGGTATGTTAGCATGTTGTTTGGCAAGTATCAGATTCACAGTTTTAGAGCTTGTAATTACTGCTCAGAAACAATTACTTTCATTTTAGTGGTTATTATGTTTGCTCTTTGAAGCCTTTATCGTATTGATTTGTTCACATGTGTGCTGGAATGCGCGCGCGCACACACACACACACACAGAGTCATTGCAATTCAGGGAGCATCTAGATTGTAGTGTTGTGTCATTGAGACAGCCCCCCCCCCCCCCCCCAAGGTACCATTATTCTACAGATGCACAGTAAAATACCCCAGCAACACACCCACATACACACAAACAGCCAGGCTACCTTAATTGGCCTTACTCTCACTAGAGACTTTTTTTTTTTTTAAATGCGTTGTGTATTGAAGACCAAAACTGAACTCCCACTCCTTCCGTTGTGACGTAGTTTTCAATATATCAAGTCAGATTTTATCATTGCAATAAAAGTAGATTGGTCACAGTACTCCGTCTTTCCCAAAGCAAATAAAATTTCAGTAGTCTTGAAATTATAACCGACTACATAAATTGAATCGATCAATACATTGATTAGCAATTATACAATGGCGGCAGACCTGGGCATAAAATGTTTAATGTGCTAAAGAACGAGGACATGACTGAACTGGCCATGGACTGACCATCTATGACTCCGATATACAGTCCTTTAATTATATCTAATTTGGGTATTTTCACCCATTTTTGCCAGTTTGCAAAATGGTCTTTGTCGCTGCTAACGCGACTGATGACCTGAAGAGGCTGCAGGGGTGCAGGCATGTGATAACTTATTTTCACTGGTAGGGTGTAGCTTATTTCTCATAACATGGACCATATATGTTCCTGTAAGTGTTTGAATGTAAAATCTACTTCCAAGTACAGTTCAGCAACCACGCCTCAGGATTACCAAATACAAGGAAACTAAATCCATTCTCTTCTATCTATCCCAGACTTTCAGTGCCGAGGAGAGAAACAACCGGCCCCATTGCTATCCATCTCTTCCTGTACTGGAGG
Organism: Leptoclinus maculatus; assembly: GCA_032191485.1. NCBI lineage: Eukaryota > Metazoa > Chordata > Actinopteri > Perciformes > Stichaeidae > Leptoclinus > Leptoclinus maculatus. The sequence goes on from JAVDOI010000011.1 coordinate 7,608,063, forward strand.
GGCTCTAGGTGATAAATTCCACTCTTAGCGAAGCCCATTGGCAAGACACCAAGCACATGTTGTCCCAGAACAAATGCTTTTAAAGTGTATATTGTTCAGATTTTAGTGCTGTGTTCAGTTTCTGATACCTGCCTCAATCACTCGAGAGTCGCATTATCATCTGTCACTTCTTGCTCTAGACTTCAGGCTGGCTGATTACCCGATCAGCCTGCCAGACTTTGCACACAAACTGAAAAGCATCCAAGATCCTAAATTATCCAAGACCTCAGAGTTCCCAGTGATCCCATGTCAACGTGACGTTTTCACATTTTGGGTTTTGTATTGATTAAACCAACAAGAGATGACATGTTAATTGATGAGCTTTAGAGGTACTTCTAGGTTGATGTAATTGTCTTTGGACAGAGCGAAGCTAGTTGTCTCACCCTGTTGCCAGTCTTTATGCTAAGCTAAGCTGACCGGCTACTAGCTTCATGTTGAACAGACAGATATCAGAGTAGTATCGATCTCCTCATCTAAATCTTGGAAAGAAAGTGGACGTTTTTATTTCACCTGTGAATCCACCTGTGGAAATACAAAAGCTTAATGTATAAAAAAAATATATATTCTCACTAGTTTTGAGAACAGGATAATTAATTAATTGTTTCCTATTAATGCATCATATTTACCTACTTTGGTACATTTCTAACTAAGACTTTAAGCAATAGCTATGGCTTCAGTATGCACAAGGACCCCTACGCTTTTACACACAAGCGTGTCTAGCTGTGGATGCACTAAAAGCAACCAACATCTGTCTCAAGTCTTGGTGAACAGACAATCTCCCATGTCCATGCTGCATCAACCTCCCAGGAGACCCCTGGCCACCTGTGACATACACTGACACACACACACACACACACACACACACACACACACACACTCTCCCTGCCCCACCCTTCCACCACATGAATAATGCATCATCAGACAGTCGGCAGTGAGCTAATGAGTCAATTGCTTAGAGACTGGAGAGACACCCGTGCGCTGTGATGGTTATACCAGACCGTCCCCTCACTCAGGTTGTACGCAGCACCAGATGTCCAAGGTGCGGGGTGATGAATTATGGGTCATCCCTCTTGCCCCGCGTCTGCAGTGTCACCACATAAGGAGGCACGAGCATGTGGTTTGGCTCATGTGGTTATGCGTGTGTGTGTGTGTGTGTGTGTGTGTGTGTGCAAGTCCGTCTCTGCTCATGGATGGAGGACCATTTATATACACATTCTACTGAAAGGTCGGGATCATTTAACTTTGATGCTTTCTCTCTGCAGAGGGGAGATGTCCCTCTGCAACCACAGCTTACGCTCTATAAGCATTTGGACTGCAGGGCGGCATCTGAGGAAAATACCGTTGTGCTGATCATATAATAAGGACTAAAATACAATCTGCCTCTGAGCGTGCAAAGGAGGGGGGATACATGTATAAAACATGCTTATGCAAGCAGATTTAAATGATTGTTTACGCATGCATGTGCGAATAAACGCTGGACTGTGAATATATGATCATCTTAATGTTATGCTTCGGTGCGATGCCTTTTACTCTCATCTTTGATGAATGTATCTCTTCACTTTGCATAAAACATTAGCAGCTTTTCACATCATAAACATGTTTGAAAGCACATTTGACCCTCTAATTCTTGGGCCTGTGATACGGCTACGCCGTGACTCATTCTCTCTTCAGCTACAATTTGAAAAGCAATATCAACAATCTATGATCTCATGATGAGCACGCCAAAAAACAAAGTGAAGTGCAGTGTAAAGTGAGGGGATTTAAAGTGTGACCAAAGCTTCCCAAGGCGACGCTATTGAAGTCACAAAGCTCTAGTGACAATTGCAGCCAATTCCCTCTCCAAGTCCGCTCAGCCACTTCAACACTCTCTTAGAGTAGAGAGAACTTCTTGCAATGTCAGAGTGAAACACTGTGTAAAGAGCTAGATTTCATTAATAATCCTTTCAAAGTGAAATGTCTGCCTTTGCAGTTTTAGTGTGATCCTACTGACAGTCGGGGCAGACTGCGAGGCCAACTTGTAATTAGAGTTTCTTGAGCCAGCATATAATGCTGCGAGAAACTGTTTAACACGTTTAAACTTAGCCAAGTATTGTTGGCATTCCGCGGAGAGATTTCACAACCATATAATACATGCTTCATTGGTCAGCTACAGTTGGTTTCTGTCTGTTGTATGATTTTTGTTCACAATTACTGTGCAGCGGAAACAGAGCTGGAATTTCAACAGGGAAAGAGCCTGAAACGGCGGTTTTACAATATAGGTCCAGTGTGTGCAGGTTTACATGTTTTCCTGATTTGTCAACTCTTAAATTGTTCAGAAAGCATGAGCAATAAATCCAATTACAGTGTAAAAGCATCACAGTGAATGGCATTGACGTGGCTTTGGGACTAAGCCCGATGACCATTATGTCAGATGGGGATCCCACACTAACAATTAGTGGAGAATATGGACTGTTATTATGCTCTGCGCCAAACTGTCTGGCTCCTCCTGACAGATCTTTAATAGCTTTAGGTGCCAGGAAGATGTGCATGTTGATTACCAAACGCTTCATCTATCTCACTCTAAGCATCTACACATTGTCTGATTCATAATTCAAAGCAGCCACTCGCATTCAGATGAGCCCTGACGAATTGTAAATATTTCATGATAGATAACGCTACCGAAATTAGTATCGCTATACCAAAATAATCAAGCACAGGCCGTGGTTATCCATGAGTAAAAACTGAGTATGTGCTCACCATGATCTCCTTCTGTACCCTCTACAATGCCAAAGTGGCACAAATTAATGTAGAAACTTGTAAGGGGTTTAATACATCCCACATAATGGCTCACTATTTGAAGGGACGGTTCTTTGTCAATAGAGATTCACTATCGCTGATTAATTCATTATTCAGCAGTCATTCAAAACTATCACTTTTAACATGGCCTTCATCCGTCCGTTTACTTTGATTTTTTTAAATGGAGTTCTTGACACTCCACCACCCTTCCCTCTGAGCCAAATCAATTGCAGTTAACATCATGTGATTCATAGCCCCACTGTAGGACTTTATCACAGAGGTACTTAATTACTTGGAGCTTTCCATTTGTACTCAAAGGACAAACCAGCACAGAGGATTTGTCAGTTGTCTCGCAGACAATCAGTAAAAAGTATTGCTAATTAATTATCACTTATTTTCACTGCTGCTCATGACAAAAGCAATCTCCTAATGCAGGTTTCCAAGTGATTCTTGCAAACATGGACCGCGTTTGCTCACTGGAGCGTTTCTACTCCTTGGCAATAATGTGTACATTAAATTTCTACCTGACTGTAACCTGGCCAAGAATGAGAGTTATTAGTTTGATTTTGAGTTCCATCGAAGTTTGAAAAGCCAATGAAATATAAAGTACTGTGTTTTCTCTTGGAATATGCTCCCACACTGATTATGATTCAGTGCAGACTCAAAACAGGCAGAACGTATGCTTACAGTAGTAGAGCTGGGCTGCTTTGTGACATTCTCACTAAGCAGGTAGCAAGGCACAGTATTGAGCAAGAATCATAGGATAAGAAATCACATGTATGGCACGAATGCAAGGCCATAGCTACCTTCAGAAACCTAGAAACCTAGTCATTTGATAAGAATAAGAGTAGTAAGAATAATACATTTCTTGCTTTGGTATTTTCATGGGATTATTTTTGAAAAAGAAAAATATATAATATCACCAGACATATCACTACATTGTGAAGGTCAGTGGTGCAGGGATCATCTTCTATGTATTTGGAACACAAATCCAATAGAGGCTGTCCCTCTGCTCTTTTGGACCTCGTCACTTGTACGAATATTACCTTTGCTCCAGTGCTGACAAGTGCTGAACTTGGATTCAACAGTCATCCAACCACACCAAACCCTTTTCTGGTTACAAGTGCCACTGGAGAATGAATCATTGCTTTATTTTGCTATGCTTCATTCGCCTTTCCAGGTGGGTTGGTCTCCATCAAGCCACAGCTCTCTCCTACTCAAAGCTAGTAATTCATAGCTGGTATTTGAAGTTCTAACATCTTTTTAGGGCTGTCATGAAAGCTAGCACAGAGGATGCATTTTTCAAATATAGAAGGAATGTACATTAATGTCCTGTTTGTCCAAGAATGTGGTTAAATGTTTTTTTTAAAAGAAGCACAGCAGATGATCATCATTAACTGTGGCCAAATCTTGAATTAAAGCTTAAAGGTGTAATGTGTGGGATGTGGCAAGAATTTAAGTTTAAAACATTCACAACATTAACTGACATTATCAACTGAATATGAAGAAGAGGTTACAGCGATATATTGTACACAACAAAAGCATGTTTCAATAGTATTTTTCAATTCATCAGTTCATTTCATCAATGACCATCTACGTATTCATCACAGATTCCTTGATGAGCAGACATTGCTGCAGTGTCGGACATGAAAGCAGTCGCCTCACAATGGTATTGGCTGCACTTTAATGTGACTCGCCACATTCCCAAACAAACCAACACAGACATCTTGCCTGAGACCAGTAAAGCAACCCAAAAAATTATGAAACGGCAGAATTTAAGCCGGTAACAGAGGGACACCATGTCTACAGAGATTATAATATCTACTGCATGATTATATATCAAACATGTTTTATGAAATGTTGTGATAACTGCTCAGAGACATTATCTTTTAGGCATAGTCAAATCCACTTGAGACACAAACTGTGAAACGTCATGTTCTGCACAAATCCAGTTTGCACTTATCAACAAATCTGTTGTACTAAAATCTTTACTACTCACAAATGTTTGCGATTTAAATCCTTTTTTTCTTAAATGCCATCCATTTTATATTCAAAGCCTGTCTTGTTTATCTCTTCTAACAAAACGTATGTGTAATTTCTGACAAAACATTCAAAGCTTCTTTTGTATTGATGCATCACCATGTTATCCATGACAATTTAAAAATATGTTGATCAAAAGAGTAATCTGTAAGATGTGTTTTAAACCGTAACACACCCTACCTGATGTTTTTTTAATAGTTTATTTTAAAAAAAATACTCACACAACACTTACACAAATACAGTATTTATTCTATGAGTGAAGATATGTTCACTTTTCTAATAGATAAAAAGGAGTTGCTTTCAGTTCTCAGTCCCCGTCTGTTTGATCAAGTTGTCACTTACCACAGCCGTCATGTTTATATTGTTAGCGATGGTGGAGCCGGTGGCTCAGTGGTTTCAGAAGCGACTTGCTGACAAAGATGGGGAATGTTTTAATGTTTTTAAATGTTCTAAGGGCCCTGTTAAAGCTAAATAATGTATTAGTGTTTCATCCTGAATAGAGCAATGCCATTTGGTAACAATTACAAAGGAAATAGAGACAATGTTCTTAGATAGTACACATGGTTGGTAGCACCCCCCTTATTTGAGTTTTTAAGAAAGTTGCATAGCTGTGTAGAGCCTATATGTTCCTTGAAGCAACTGCTGTTCATGACCAGAGAAAAGCTAAATAACTAATTATTAAAATCTTCATTCTCAACATTTGTTGAATTGTATGTTCGCCAGTAAAATATGGAAGCCCATTCCTGCCAGCAAAAAAAAAAAAAAAGATCATTAAAAAAAATAAAAAATAACATCACTAAAAAAAAAAGAAGAAAAAAATAGTAACTTAAAAAAAAAAAAAAAATGAAATTCACAAATTTTTTTACTTTTTTTCCACCAGCAAAAAAAAAAAAAAAAATGTTGGTGCATCCATCTGTAACCATAACACTGACCAGATTTTTCCAGTTGCTATAGAAAGTCGAAATTATGAGATACTTTAACACAACAGTCATAGAAGCAGCTATGACATATGAATGGATTGTGAGTACATTGAAGACTTATTTAAAATGTGGCTTTACAACACATGAAATACAGATGATGTTTCACATGGATTGTACTGAGCAAACGCACCCTTGAATAGAATGTTAAGCAAGAAGCAGCTCTGGAGTATAAAGAATGAAACCAATGTGGCTGAGGTGGCGACCAATAAACAGCAACTGGAAACATCTTTTTCTTAAACATATTTTTTTTTTTTTTTTTTTCTTTTTTGCTGACAGAGAAAAAGTAAAAAAAAATATATATATATATATATATATATTTTTTTTTTTTGTGAATTAATTATTATTATTTTTTTTTTTTTTGTGAATTCATTTTTATTTTTATTTTTTTTTGTGAATTAATTATAATTTTTTTTTTTTGGTGATCTTATTTAATTTTTTTTTGCTGGCGTGAATGGGCTTCCATAGTTTATTGGTCGCCACCTCAGCCACATTGGTTTCATTCTTTATACTCCAGAGCTTCAAGGGTGCGTTTGCTCAGTACAATCCATGTGAAACATCATCTGTATTTCATGTGTTGTAAAGCCGCGTTTTAAAGAAGTCTTCAATGTACTCACAATCCATTCATATGTCATAGCTGCTTCTATGACTGTTGTGTTAAAGTATCTCATAATTTCGACTTTCTATAGCAACTGGAAAAATCTGGTCAGTGTTATGGTTACAGATGGATGCACCAAAAGTTTTTTTTTTTTGTGAATTACATTTTTTTATTTATTTATTTATTTTTTTTTTTTTTTTTAAGTTACTACATATTTTTTTGTGATCTTATTTTTTAATTTTTTTTTTTTTTGTGATCTTATTTTTTTTTTTGCTGGCGGGAATGGGCTTCCATAGTAATAAGATAAAATAAGATTATCCTTTATTAGTCCCACAGCGGGGAAATTTGCAGGATTAGAGCAGCAAATAATAAGTAAATCGCAAAACCAACAACAGCTAAAAATGCAATATATTAACATTGCACTTAAGGAAATTGAACATGCAGGAAATCTGCATGTTCAGCTGAGATCCTGATTAAAAGACACTTTTTTCCTAAACAACAGATTGCATAGTCGTTTCCAGGAACCGTTCTAAGAAATTACAGTCACATATCAGTTCCTCTGCAGGAAATAACAACCCCATTACTTTTCAGTAGTATCAAGATTACATCTCACTTCAGACTGTAAATGTATACTCCAGTCTCAGTCTCTATACGTAACAGTACTATACTCTCATATTGTTTATATTATGTGTTTGCATTCTTTAACGTTGGCAAAGGAGGAACAGTCAGTTTTCTCATTGTAGTAATGTCTCGTAATGTCTGCTCTCTGCTTGCTTCTCAGAGACGCCAAAACTGGGTGCAAAAGTACTCTTCACAGTGAAAATCTTTAACAATTTCATGAGAATGCATTTGATGTATGCTACTCTATGTTGCTGACCGATATCTAACACCATTACAATCCAGCCTATGTAAAAGCTTTTGGTAACTTGTTTTAAGTTTGAAGTATGTGTTTCCCGTCCATTATGACACTTCAGAGAAATGCATTCTGTAGTATACAGGAGGCATGTGATAACAGCAGTATGTGGAACTAAAGATTTTTAGTGAGTGTGAACCACGGACTAACAAAACACTGGCATTTACAGAAACCTTATCAACAGAAATTCAAAAATGAATCATCACTAACAGTGTTTAATTAGGACTGTTGCTCTGGAAAGTGCAAAATGAAAACCAAAAAAAGAATCTCCAAATGACTTATTTGCTAATGCAACACACACGTTTGAAAGAAGAAAAAAAAAGAGCATGAGCTTTTTCATCCTGTATCAGTTTTGTTTGAGTAATTTAGTTTCTCATTTATTCAAAAGCAATTATTCCAAACCATGAAAATGATTTGTTCAAAAAAAAGTATTGTTTTAGTTGTGGCCCTTATTTATATATAATTACAAAACAAACAATATGCCTTGCTAATAACTAACCTATTTACAAACATTACTAAAATTCACCAGTTGCACCTTACACTTGAATGCCTCCAATAATGAACCAATCATTGTTCAAATCTGGATCTGCTCCTGAGAGGTGCTTTGATTGGTAAAAAGAGAACTTGGATTCCCTCTGATGCAACCAACATTGTCACTACAAGATGCACACCTCGTAGTTTTCACTGTGATATGCAACATACCCCATTATTTCATAACAAATAATTAAAAGTGACACAGAGCAGTTTATAAACCATTAGTGACAAACTATAATTCTATGTCATCCTACCTGACACCACATAAAGTAATTATTATTTGCAAGGTTGGACAGAAAATAACACAACCCAAAGACTGGAAATAGGCGGATGTTGGTGCCACATCAGATGCTGCCATTGTTATGGAGAGCACCGATACTGATGAACCTGTCAACAGTGCACAATGAAGCGTGGAAGGCCACATACACATACATTACTTAGCAGGTTTCTTGCTGGTTGTGCATTCATCTGAGGTGGGAAGCAGCACAGCCCAGGACATGGAGACATGGACACGGACTGACCCTAATCAAGTTTCAGACCTGCACTGTACTCCAGTCAATGACTCATCTGTACAGTCAATTTGCAGAGCCTCTGTTTGGATAGGGCCTGATCCATGAACCAAACAAACAGACTCGCAAGAAAGGTCTTTTCCTCCATATACAGAGCCAGCCCACACTGGGTGAAGCTGTTTTGATATCTCATCACATTGTTGGTGAGCGAGGCCATATGCTGCCAACTCACTGGCCTGATTGGCATGGCAGGCAGACAGTCTTTTGGGGGGGGAATGAGGAGTTCCTGCACATGCATACTTGGCTCGTGAACAAGGTGTAGAGCTTACCCACATTCTTTGCTGAGGCTTTAGCAAGAAGAAAGGCCGTTTTGGCAGACGGCCTCTTTGACTAAGGCTTCCCCTAGGGTTCAAAAGGGAGCACACAAAGCCCTTCTAGCACTCAAAACTTGGCTTCAGTACAAACCCCACAGAGGAACTCATAAGGCTTCTAACACCAAGTCCCCTTTAGAAAACAGATAAGAAGTCTGTGAGACCTTACAGTTTGGTTTCACACTCTACAATGTGGGCCATAATGGTGGCCACACGTACCTTCGAGGAAGGGGCTGATCTATTGCCATCCAGCAGAGAGTGCAGTAAACGGCAAAATGATAATCAAACTCTCAGGAGCAGGTCCAGCTATTTAGAGGCCAAAGACACAGAGTCTGGGTCTAGATGAAAGGTGGCTGCCGGTGTGTGTGAGAGCAGGTTTTGCCTCATGAGCAAGTACAACAGTTCTGAGAAGCACTTGTAATATAGGAAATCATCCCTGGCCAGCAACAGTGTCACTTTGTCAGTCTCTAATGCAATCAGAAAGCACGACGGCCTCTTACAGCCCACTGCAAGCGTACAGCCATTTATCTGGTTAGCAAGAAATACAACTCCACCTTCACAACGAGTCACTCTTAATCTGATCTTTTTTTAAATTGTACCGAGAAGTGGTTGTTAATTATTCCGAGGCACAAATGAAATCTCATTCACCACTCATTATATTCTCACAAAACCTTCAGAAATGTATCTCGTATTTTGATTCCAGTCAAGTGCAGTCTGCATACTCAAATTCAACTAACTCTATGAGATGTCATACGATCACATTCAAAGCAACAGTGATTTTACACAGAAGATGGAAAGTTTGACATGAATGGAGTTTACGACCCCTGGAGGGTTTTTATTGCATGTCGTCATCTCTCTGGTCACACGAGATCGTTGTAAACTGTTGACCAGAGTAAGGACAGAAGATGGAGAGTCCACAGTGTTACATACCGACTCTGGTGATCAGAAAGAAATTGTAACATTTAATGAGTCAAAAGCGTGCATATGAATAACTTAAATTCCAAGATTAACACCGTTTCTCTGATTATCTCTATAATGATAGAGAGACTTGGATGTTGACACAGTTTACGCACGTGTTGCTTTATCAACACCACTGCTAATAAATGTCTGGTTTGTATGTTGTGAATTGGTGTTATGGTGTGTTGGAATATTGGTGCTGTCACAATTCTCCAAAGCCACGATTCGATTTGACTTACGATTAAAAAGGTCACGATTTAATTACATTTTGATTTAAAGTTGTTGTTTTTTTCAGCCCCGACTGTTATGTCATTGTTAGACTATCGAGTGTGGATTTTTAAAGCTGCACAGATTATTGGTTTCATGCCCCGAAAGTCATTTATAGTTTCACGTTCTTCTTAAAGAAGATAAGCTAAATGGTGTTGAAAAATGTATTTAAAATCTAATAACAATTACTTGGAAACAAACTGTTAAACAACAAAAAGAAGAGCCACTAGATACTTGACAACAACTTTAGTTTCTCAGAATTTACGAGGTGCACCTGAATGCACCATGGATTTCCTGGCGGACACTTTACTGCACGACGTAGACGTGCAATCCATTAGTGAAGACCCAAGTCTCCGAAGTGTAGACGCCTACAAAACTGTAATTTTTATGTCAACGACACATTTGTTGCTACAATGGCGAAAAGCAAGATGTTGTCACAGTGCCACAAATGTCTACTTCAGGGAAGCAGGAGGATTGTTTTATCTTCTTCTTCTCTGACTCAGTGGTGTCCACCAGTAAGCTACGTTGTGTTTTTGTTTTTGTTTTCTTCGGATGCGCACAATTAGGATTGGGTGAAAGGAAAATTGTTTGACAATGTGCTGTGTAAGAATAGCCCCTACTTGAATACAGTTAACTCATTCTAAGCATTTAGGAGCAGTGGGCTGCTGTGAAGCCAGGATCGAACCACCAACCTTGTGGGTAACGTCTTAACGGTGGCTTGGCGTATTCGTTATGTTGATATATATTGTGAAAATAAAATCTACCTTCTTTAGTTTTTTTTCATGATGCACAGAAGCAAATGGTATTATCTTTCTTAATGTTTAACTTAGTAGCTCTACAGATAATGTGTGATGTCTTGGTAAAGGATTATTTAATTATTGCACTCATGACACATTATAAGTACATGAAAAGGCAATTACTCAAAGTAATAAAATACTTATAATTAGCTGGTTGATGCAACAGGACCCCAGATTCTGTGTTACGGAGCCAAGTAGACAATATACATTGTCCTCTACGTAAAGTACCAACCGACATGTATGAAAATCATTAGATGTGCATTCAGGCATATGCAGAATGCACAGATTGTAGTCAGGGACGGAAGTGCCGTAATGCAATGGAATAATATATCATTAAATAGTAAAGCGGAGCACTGTAATGGAAAAGCTTGCAGGCAAAAGTGCCATAGTATAAAGGTTTGGTAAGACACTGAAATAGGATAGCAATGTGTGACAACCCTGAGAAATAATAAATCAAGTAGAATACACAGAAGAGTATTTCTACTATTTCTCTTTTTAAAGAATCATTCCTTTCAACCTCTGCCTCATTTTCATAGTTTTCACCATCATGATAGCTTTCATTTGACTGTACAGCAGCACTCAGCTGCTCTCCAAAACACGCACACAGGGTCAATGCAAACTCACTACAAATGAACCCCAAAAGCTATTAAAACAAACCCTTTCAACACCGTAAGATTCAAGGCTGATTTAACTGCAGTGCGAGTGTCTCCTACACACCGTCACAGACAGACACTGTACAAATACCTTCCTCAAACCCAGCCTGCCGTATACGGGTTTTTTTTCCGTATATTTTTTCTATTTATATTCCTCCACTTAATCACAGCCGCACAGATGTGTTCTCATTTGTTGTTGATTATCTTAATAAGCCATCATTCTGTCACCTTTGACACTGATTTGATGACATATAGTTGCTTATATTGTCAGTACAGTTGCCATTACAGTAAAGTGTGATTGCTTTCATTTCCTACCAGCAGAGGAAAACACTCTAGAGATATCTTTCTGGCTATTACACTGTTTACACGGCAAATTGAGAAGTTTTCACTACTTTGATAATGACGGTGATGATGGTTCTGTCGTAACCTTTAATCCTCCGCGGGGCTGTATGGCTTCATTTTGGCAAATTGACATAAATGGGTTCAAACTCATTACAGAAAATGTTTTTGGTTTGGAATCAACTATACACCATACTATGCTCTTAATCTCTTTTCATGTTTTGTTTTCACACACAGCCTTACATTTTACAAATCTATTCAAAACTTAAAAAAATAAATGTGTCACAGAATACAGAAGAAACAATGAAATAATTCTTTTTTTGTGCATTTAATGGAAATGATTGTTTCATAAACACTTGTGAAATGTGTCATCGAATAGTGAACTGAATGCATAAAATGACTGTTTTGTATCTATTAACAATTTTAAAAGATCAGACCATATAACTCCAGTAAATGCCAAAACCTTCATTGGTTACCTGTTGCTTTCAGAATTCAATTCAAAATCCCTTTTCTGGTTTACAAAACACTCTTTGGTCTGGCTCCTCAGTACATCTTAGACATGCTGTCAAACTCAAATACCTCACCGCTCACAGTCAATCATGAATGGCATCTACTGCATTTGTCCCTGGCCTTGTCACAACATAGTTCAACCATGACAAGTCAATGTGTTATTATAGATGTATACAGACAACATATTTCACACATTATCATATATTTGTCCTGCATATCCTTACACAGTAGTGACAACACGCAAATAAAAACATACTACCTTATTAGTTGACATGAAGAGAAAAGTGACATACATTGTAAATTGCACTTCATTATTGCACATATGTACAGCTAACAAGCGAGAACATGCTCTGAGTCATGTACCATGAAGCTGCATGAGTTTAAAAACTATACGTGGGTCACAATCTTGTGCCAGGCTCCTTCACTTCTTTTAACATTTCTCTCCAAGGTCTACATCCTTTAGGCTTAGTTTAATTTATTACTGCACTAACTCTTCCACAGTAAATCAGAGAGATGAGAGTTTTATTTTTTTATTTTCCCTGCATTTAAAAAAAAAAATAAGGAAGCTGTGATGCAGCGTGGCAGAACCTTTTATGAAACCAGCAGAGGTGACATGTTCGTCCTGGAGCAAGCATTCGCCACATTATAACGCTATAATGTATGCTAAGCTGTGTCTTTATGAAGGCGGTATTAATGGGTGGGGTCGGTGTAACTGCCTTAAACAAGGGATTAGCCTGTCGCTGATGAGTCGGGGCTCTGTGATGGGATTATTTATTTACATTGCTCTGGTGGCAGGGCGCAGGTGTCATTAGAAATACAAATCCCCTAATAAATTTCTGAAATGGGGGGAGTTTCTGAAGTACGGGGTGGATCGCAGAGAGCGCTGCCTGGAACAATGCTTGTGTCGTCTGGAGTCTCACAGAATTTGCAACATTAATCTGGCTATATTATGAAGTTCAGTGTTGAAAAGTTTAGCTTCACTTTGTCACCGGAGTGTTCCTTGAGTGGCTGAAAGAGTGAATTAACAATGTTCTAATCAGAGGAAATAATAGCCTCGGCTTCAGACACTGTGAGTGGCTGAGGCACCTGAGTTACAAACACTCGCTGGGTAAATACAGTAATCCGATCAAAGGACCCCGAGTTCTTTTCCTGTTCTCATAATTCCCCGCTTTTAGCCAGGGGCTGGTTTAGCGTCACCTCCCTTGGTAAATGCATATATTAACATTCCTTTAATCCTTAACGGAGTGCTGATGATAACACACGGACACTCTACAGAATGCACTCATCCTTTTCTCAAGATTAAACATTATTGCATTGACTAATTATTTCCTGTCCATCCCTTAATTAGATATAATTGAGCAACCTTTATGAGATGAGCATATTTATTGGTTGCATTATTAGCTCATAGTACAACAATTAATTCCTCAGTGGCCCCTGCTCTCAGCTGGTGGTTTCATTACTCTGTATTAACATCAACATCACTCTTAAAACTGATAGATGTTTTTAATTTGAACATTATGAGCAGAAATAAATACGGAGAAACAACTGTGCCGCTTCACTTCAAGGCAAGTTAGCTGTGATGTATATATATATATAAATAATCATAACATGTTTTCCCCTAATTTGTTTTTTTATTTGTACATATGTTTGACCAGCTTTAATGTGAGCTAGTTGCAGCCAGCACAGGATTGCATATAGAAGGCTTAGAGACAAGATGGTGACTGTCCTTCATGTGTAAAACGCAGCAGTTCCATGTTGACATTAAGTGCTCTTAAGAAAATCACAGCTTATTCAACTGTGAGTAACTAAATGGTTATGGCATGCAGAATATCGTCAAGGGGATAAAAAGTTCTCTTTTTTTTTTTTTTTAAAGCAGATTCAGTGAGAACAAAAATTCCAGCAACAACTCAGGGCTCTTGTTGTCTTTCTTGCTCGAGGTTATGCTGCATTTCTTCACTGTTCTCAGACCGAACGGGGCTCATAACTCAGAAAAGCACAGTGGGAAAATAAATACACTTCACAGGGGTGAATGGTACCTTATGTACTGTGGAAAATAGAAGGTGGGAAATCAGGGTTTTTGGCAGGTAATTTAGCACTTTGTATACAGTGTCAAACTTCACTGTGAGAATAGCTCAGATGTCAGTGTCGTGAGGGGTTTTCCCTCTGCAGCTCATGTTTTATTAACTTCAACACTGCAGCTTTGGGACTTTTTTTTTGTCATTTGTGCCAGTTGATTTAGCTCAAGAGCAAATGAAATTAACCCTTTAGAGTCTTGATAATCAGACTGTGGTGCTAATTCTGTCGACTCAGCTCAAAGATCATTCAGAATTTCAGATTCATGTTTCAGAGAGAGAAATGTAATTTCTCCTTTTTTCGTGCTACATATCAGCTAAATTATCCACAAAAGCTTGTATTAATCAAAGGTCCACTGAGCTCGAATGCAAATGGGGTGTTTAATTAAGCTCTACGGTGATAAGTGGGACAACCTGCTAATTAATCAAAACTGGCAGAAGGTCTTATACGGCCCATGGAAATAATGTGTGGTACAAGTCGGTATGTATTGTCGAATTCTCAATTAATGTAATCAGTTTCCTGCTTAACTGAGATTAGATTTACCTGGTAAACATTTTGCAAGCTGCACACAGCAATTAAAATGAGATCAAATTCATTAAAAAAAAGGTAATTTTGTATAACCTGAAAGACATTTTTATGGATCATATAATTACAGAGATAGTAGTCGTATGATACGTTTCATGTCATTAGTAATTATCACTAAGTACCTGCAGACTAATTAGCATTAAATCTATCCAAAATAGAATTTAAATGGCAGTGGAATGATTCAGGAACAAGAAATCTACAGTACCACCTTATACAGTCAAAGGAATGGCTACTTTCTCTCACACACACATACACAGACACACACACACACACACTTGTGACTCATTTCCAAATCTCTGTGGTCATCAATTTGTCTATTACAGAAAGAGTAGCAAAGGAAAAACGTTTTGTGCAGTCTGACTATTAAAAGGGATGGTTCCTCTTATTTATGTGAATGAAATCAGACCTGCAAAAGATACACCACACTTCAACTGGAAAATCAGCCATGCAGCTCTGGTCAAATTGACAAAGTGCATATTCAGCAGTCACAACAAACATGTTGCCGCTTCACAGCCTTCTTCAGTTCCACAGCAGCTGAAAAAAGCTTTTTGAGGACGTTTGTTCTAATTGTGTTAATCAGCCCCTGTATTCTCGGGTGTTTTTATGCTCATTTATCTAAAGCTATTGATTTGTCCTCAGTCTCCATTTTTTATGTGCAGTAAAAGATTCTTGCATGAATGCAATATATTATGTGACATGTTGTCTTAGCTACATCCAGTCTGTTTTTGTTATAGTATTGTGTTTTTTTAACAACCACGTAGTGACTAAAAAGGTGTTTTCGCACCCGACTTAAAATTAGCAGACGAAATGACGAGCGGTTTTATCACAGAGCACATCATGCCAGACTAGTTTTATTTTGTAGCTGCATTTTTCATCATCGTAGTTATAAAATGTAAGGCTAAAGAGAACTGCTGAACTGTGATCCTGAGAAGAAAATCATTTCTGCAAAAGCTGCTGAGTGAGAAGGGATCCGGTAGGGATGGGTCGAAAAATAGAGAACAGAGGGCGCCAGCACCTCACTTTGAATGAATTTCATGAGACAAAACTGCAGCCAAGGTGCACCAATTCACTGAACACATGACAATCAGAAGTCCACCTTATTATGCGATGTGATCCTCATTAATGTGCAAATGTCAATTAGGTAGAGGTCATTGTATAAGATCAAATAACCCTGATAATGCATGGAGGCACAAATAAACAGTAAACATAAAAAAACAATAACTCTACAATATGAACGGGAATATTTTCGCAGTTGCGTACAACTATTACAGGTCCATCCGGTGGTGTAGAAAGTATTCAGATCCTTCACTCGCTTTAAGTTAGGCCGGGGCAAAAAGGACAAAATCTTCTATCTTGTTTTAGGTCATGTCTTATCTCCATAACAATATGTAACAATATGTACTTGAGTGAGTTCACTCATAAGTTGATTAGAGATGTTTGTCAACACAATATTACCCAAATCAGCTAAAGAAAATGTTCTTCAAGTCAGTTCTTCTACAGCGACGAAGAAGCAAAGAAAAATAAAGAAACATTATTCATGCTATCCCTTTTTCAATTTTAAATGAAATCCAACCATTCAATCATTTCTTACATGAAATATTTAGTTGGAATAACAACTTGTGGATTCTGTAAGAGAGGACTTGAGACAGTAGCAGATATATTGAAGAAAAGATATAATGCTATACTCTCTAAATGTGATGTTGATTTAAAGCTGGAGAACTTGTGAAGGAGAATAACTTTGACTTTCTGATAAACAACTTCATTTTGTTGAATAAAAACTTTGTTCATAGATGCAAGTATTTAAAAGTTAAGCCTCATTTCAACGGATAGAGTGAACGCAAAATATTTGCAAAATCTCTGCATTGAATGACCTTTTTCCGTTATTGGATTTATTTATGCGGCTTGAGTGGGACCATCTCTCTTTGTCAAGAGTCCTTTTGTTTTGATTTGTGTTACATTTTGTAGTGTGTCAACACCTATTGCCATTTTGACTATTGAAATGGAAACTTAGCTTGGATCTCGAGGAGCTGTTGCATTTATTCACCCGCAAAATAAACTGTACACACACTGCACTGCTAACCTCACACACGCACTCCATATCAATTCACCTAGTGGTGAGATTTGGTATACCCGAAAATGTTCACGCTGGCCCAACCCTAGCGCTCTCCTTCTCCATCTCTCTCTCTCTCGTTTGTCACACAACCACACTGACTTAAATGAGTTTGTAACTTGTAAAACATATTGTAGTTAAAAAAAACTGTATTTCCATCTAAAATGCAGTATAAAGAAGCATCAAATGGAAAGTTCAGAAGTACCTGAAAACACTTACAGTATGTATAGCACCTAATATAAATGTACTTAATTACTTTCCAACACTAGGTGCATCATACCAAATTCAACCTTTGAATGGTGGATATGCTTAACAATAATAACACATATTTGTATATATAGTTAGATAGAATAGAATAGTTGGCTTACTAATCAAGGACATAAGGTCATAGTAGTCATCTGTGTGTGGGGATGTATACACATTCCTGTGTTGTGCCTTCTATGTGCAGAATGTTCAAAAGGCAATTATGTTTTCAAATCTTCAATTTTACGATAATACACCAGATGGTGTTAATGACAGCAGCGGACAGGTGTTTGATTTGGAAGTGAGCTGAACTTTTGACCACTGTTTTGTGGAGGCATTCTTCACTGAGATTACAAAGTACCAGCCTTCAGCTGATGTCTTATAACTATACCTGCAGGCTGCATTGTGTGTCTTTAAATTTGACAGGCCAGGCAATGTCCATATGTTGGTAGTGAGGAATGTTCAATAAAAACAAAACTACTTGGAAGGTGATACTCTGTGTCTCTGCAATCACTGGCGGTCACCAATTTGCAGGCCAATGTGAGGCTGTGAATAATGAAGGTCACAAGGGTTAAGACAGAAATTTGTGCCATTGATTATTCCTGGTCCGTTTATATTAAAATGTATTAAAATGCATGTGTAAATGGCAAACACATTACATCTGAGAATGATTTTATAATGAAGATAGGTGAGTTTGACAAGATCTGGGACCCTGCTGCATTTGTTGCATCCAATGTGAAGCACCTTGTTGTGTTTATTCCTTGTTTTACTATGTATATATATATATCCTGACACGTTTGTACTTTGTAAAGAAACACTGCTCTGTAGTTAACATAAGTATGACTTAGGTTAATGTTATTGGATGTTCTGTGTCATCTGTGTTTTTCGTTTTCTTGTTTGTTTGTAATCCTGCTATCCTCACAACAAATCATGTTTTTTTTATGCATGTGTATGTCAGGCCTGCTGACTGTGTGCCACCACTACTCTTTAAAATGACAAAAAGTGGTTACCTTTGATGACCAGTGTTTGAACTGGATTAGAGAAAGAGAAACCCACTGCAGATGTAATCAAAGCCTTTGACTGTAGTCTCAGCTTTTGATGCGCAGAAGTAACTAATTGCACATTTTGTTTGATAAACTGAGGGGTTTTTGTTTTTTTTCAAAATGTGGTAAGCACTGTATCTGACCAGACAATGGGAACGGCAAATCAAAAAATATAAAATATAAGACCCTTACGTAAAGCTTTGTATTTAGTGAGGATATGGTACAGAAGCAATTAGAGCTACAGTCAACAAAAGAATATGTTGGTCGAATGAAATTCTACTTAACTACCTTCAACCAATCAATTGATCGTTGGGGAAAAAAAATCTACACGTCATCTCTAGATTAACTACACAGTGCACTAAGTGCTCTCTACCTTGTAGCCTAAATTAATTATAAGTGAACATAAAAAGCCATTTGCAGCATATAAAATAATTTTCAATCTAAATATTTTATACAAAAATGATAACAATGGACTAAATGCCGACCGGCTTGCACCTAACCATATTCATGATTTAAAAAAATTGAGCGAGCCGTCGAAGCCGAGCTTGCGGATGCCTCAGTACACACTCAAAGCATATCAAGTAGTGATGCGGGGGTCCGGGTTTTTTAATACCTGCACCCACATGACTAGTTATGAGCATCAATCCACACTGCCAAACCCACAAAATATATGCGAATCAACCGCTTGAACCCAACCAGCAACCATAATACATCATAGTAGCACAATTGTCAGGACAGTGACGGGGGAGTCTTCTCATTTCTCGATATTTGTGCCTCCTCATCTCCTCGCTCCTCCGGCTTGTGACCCAGAAATCTATCTCAGCACTCCATCTCCAACAAAGTCCCAATTCACAAAATGCATCTTGAGGAGCGATGAGGCTTGCGGTGCTTTAAGCGCGGATACACGAGTGTATCCTCTGCTGAAGTCTTTTCGGGCACCTGTGACATATAAAAAGAGACACGACACACAGCTGGTATAATCTCAAACCATGGCAGGAGCACTTCACAAATCAATAATGTTTAAGATGATCAAATGCACGATCATATTTTCTGCCCTTCACCTTTTTTTACATATAAATATAAATATGTGAAGTGCTTCACATAATATGCATTACACATAATGCCATATTGGATATTTAATTAAAGGAAATATATAAGTTGTCATGAACACTTATGCTCATGACGGAGATACATTTAAAAGAAATACAGCAGTACAACAAAACAATGGACAGCTGATGCAGCTGTGACCCACGTCGTGTTTAATTGAAGTCGCTTTCATGGCAAAATCATGGCTCAGGGGCAAGGATGTCTCATTTTGTTAAATGCCTGTTGCATCGACTCTTTTCTCCACGCATCTCTTGCTCGCCTCTTTCGCTCGCTTCTCTCATGGGAGGAACGGTAAAGGCCCAAGGACTGAGCAGCGCGGCGCTCACACAGTCGCTTTTCGGAGCCCCGCCTGAGGGGGAGCAGCTATGGATCGGTCCAGAGGGCTCTCTTTGTCCCCCGCCCACAGTAAAGGGAATATCTAGGCTAAATAAACATAACAACTGTTCCAACTGTGTTTATCGTAGCAAATAATGGCAGCAAAACAAGAAGCCCTTCATTTAAAGACATGAATTCTGTTTCTCTCCCACCCTGAATAATAAGGGATGAAGAAGCTCTTTTCTCTTATAAAAGTAACACCAGGAATGAGAACAAATGAGAAGTTTGTTGGACAATAGCATATTGACCAACCGACCAGAAGGCGTCAACCCGACTAACAATAAGCAGCTACAGTATGTGTAATTGAAACCACTTCAAGAACTGTTGTCTTAAAAGATGGTTCTAAAATGTTTGCAGCTTGTTCATTTTTGAAGCAATAAATGCTGCAGATTAAGACGATAATTAAATTAATTGTTAGTTGCTGTCCTAATTCACTGCACAGCATATTTAGCTGCATTAAATTGCTTGCATATCTGACAATTTCTTATCAAAACTAGGAATTTAACGCTGCTCTACTTCTTATGTAAGTGTACTGAATATATTTAGTATACCCTGTAAAGGCCCTTTAAAGGCTGTAAAGGCCCTTCAGCCCGTACAGTTCGATACCTGCACAGTGTGGCTGTAACAACTATGAATAGATGCAGCCAGGGAAATGTCTGGTCCATAACACAGAAGGAGACCCAATATTATCACAGTATCCTACCTTTAACACTGTAGCCTACTTCAAGCTTCATTTAGCTATACTTCACACTTTTCACATGGGATCAAAGGAATACATATACAAGCAAACTGTAAGAAATACATGATTCATCTCAGCAAATCATAAATATATTCATACACAGATTCTTCAATATTCAATTAACCGCTTTGGTAATATTACACAGCTTCAAGTTTAAATGCTCAGAATCAAATCTCTATTGTACCGTCTTGTTCGATACTTTCTGTATCTGCCACTGAAATGAGATTTCATAATTTTTTTTCTGGCCATCAATTGAAAACAAATAGACAATAACACAATTCAACTGATATTTAAAAGGTTTCACAGAGATGGCATATGTTCTCAGTGGCCCCTTTAAGTTTTAGATTACTCACTTTGCAGCTGAGCAATATGACCAGTTTTAGAGAGAGGAGACGGGCACAATCAAAGTCTCATGAATTTGTCCATTCCCTCCTCTGCTCTTCACTCTTCCTTGATATTGTATCTGAGCGGGCAGTTTCCATAGAAACACAACTTTATTATCCAACTACCCTTTACTACCTTGTGGGAAATATCTTTGTCCACTTACGTTCTAATTATGTTTGAATGAATACTAAGCTGGCTCTTGAATAACTACAAGGTGTCAGACAGCAATATCACAACTTCTCATGAAACTACAAATTGAAAAAAGGTGTACTGTGTGTGTGTGTGTGTGTGTGTGTGTGTGTGTGTACATTTAGTATATGGAAAGACGATTGTGTCTTTGTCTTCTATCCCCTCAAGAGTTTATCATTTTGATTTACCATATTCTAACGTTATTTTTTCACCACACAGCAGAGACCGGTTGGATGTTGTGGTGGCGCCATTTATCACCTGTAGCAACAATTGTGAAAAGTGTGAAAAAACAACATTAAGATAACACCATGAACTGCACTGGTGAAGTTTGCTATATCTGTCTGACAATCCAACCGTCTAAATCAACAGCTACACAGAGACTTGCTCAAGTATGGTGGCCCCGAAGGACAAAACACATTGATGGAAAGCACAAACAGTAACAAGAATGCACTCCAATCCAGAAATGCTGCAAATAATCACAACACAAACAACAGAAGTGTGCAGAAAAAATAAAGCAACATGGAGGAGGGGAGAGATGAGCATAATTTGACGGAGCAGCAGCAGACTAGTTTCCTATTAAGGCTCAGTAACAGGCAGTGAGAAGAAAGAAGACCAAACGAAGGGAGCCAGATGTACTAGAGAGTCCCAAGGGGGCAGCAGAATGCTTCTGACTTTTGAAAAGTCAACTTCTGCTGCCATGTTCTCTCTCTGCTAAACTATTTTCCCAACTACTTGCTGCAACGATGTGAATGTGATAACATTTTATTCTTCCAGACCACATAAGAATATTTTTGGAAGAGTGTACCATCTCAGAGTGTTGTGCAAGGAAATATACGGAAGATCTCTGTGCTACATTCATGGCAGGTGTGTGTTGGAAGTCCAAATACTTTCATTGGAAATTGATGGCTCAGCGAGAGACAGGCTAGGTTTTGATCAAAGAGCAGCAACTGACATCTCAACATATGCCGGATGAATTATTAAAAATACAAGTGACCCCTTGTGAAGAAATAAATTGCTGCTCCTCCTGCATCCGCATATGCAATATGTCAGCTCTGCAGGCAAAGTGGAGGTTATTTTTTGTTATCTTAAATCAGAATGGCAGCCTGTCACTCCAAGCGAATGTGCCATGGAAGGCTGAAGCTTGGCTCTACATCTGTAAAGACGTGCTACCCTTCACTTACTGAGGGTAGGCAAGCGTTTCAGCAGAGATCCTTAGTGTCAGATAGATGATCAAACACATTTGTATTCACAAAATTGAAATGATTAAAACTGAGTTGGTTAAATGATAGTTAAATTGATGAATTGTGACTCAAATAACGAGGCTGATGAAAATCTAATTGAAATTATAAATTTGTTCTTAAATTTGTTTTTTTTTAATAAACACAACAAAGTGAACTGATTTTGATTCAAACTGACACCAATAGATGAAGCGAAAACAAAAACAGACTAGATTTGATAAACCTCATTATTCATCGCAAGCAGAGAACCTGCATTTATCGCTGAAGTTTGCACTGAGATCGTTTTATCGTTTCACATGTGCAGTGGCAAAATATATCAATCATAAGCCACACCGAGTGACTCATTACAGTTTTCTGATTTCACATCTGATGTAAACTGGTGAAATGTTATTAGTGTTGGCTAGCTATTCAGTTTCAGTGACCACACCAAAGCAACATTAATCAATAATAATGAATCTCTTCATTTGTTGCTCCATCACCTTGTATTGTGCTTCAGGTCAGTATCACAAAACAAAACATGCAGGCAAGAAAGGGAGTGATTCAATAATATGAGAAGCGATGACTGCAAGATGGGAGTAAAACGGATCGCTGAGGGGTTAAAGGCATGGTCTTTGTTTTACATATTGATCAGTGTAGGTGTTGAATAATAAATGCTGTGCAGAGTTGACATAAATAATAAATTATATATTTCTCAAATTTAGCTTGTTCTTAAATCAACTCATTCCTAACTTTCTCAAAGCATGTTAACAGAACAAGCTAATTTATCTTTTTCACATACTTACATCACTTTAATTAAGAGCTAATTTATCAATACATTTATCAACTCTGTTTTCAATCATTGAATTGATGAGTTACACCTCTCATACATTCGGTAATCAAGTGTCTTGAGCTGAGCTTAGGTGTAAAAGCTCCAAGTGATACATATTTAATAAACCTGAACTTGTATGTCACACTTGTCTAGTGAATCTGTGTACCCTCTGTTAAGTCTACTGTTGTCTTTAAAATAATGATCAAAACCCAAATCCTTTTTGGACACTTTGAATGGTTTAAAATAATAATTAAATGCACATCAAAAATGTAAACTGCGATCAAGTGAGCTGTGGTTTAGAAGTTACTCATGCCGAGTTCTGCATACCTGCTGAGGTGCAAGCTCCTCACGGTAATGTGCACAATGAAAGCAGAAATCAGCAAACATTTTCCCATCCTAATTATTTCGGAGCAGTGGGTAGTCACAGCCCAACACCAGGGGACTAACTCCAGTTCTCAGGCCAGTTTCTTGGCAGGAGTATTCCCAAGACATGTCTTTTGAGGTAGGAGGAATGGAGCACACAAACTCATGATCCTCTTGCTGTGAGGCGACAGTAAGCCCCCATGCCACCAAAACCATGTCTGTTTATTTATACTCTCACCCAGCGAGTGTGACTTCATGTGGAGTGACGCGGTAGTGAAGTTTGAGAAGGGGAAGGCTGTTTTGGACAAGAGCCACAGTCAGAAACGGAGGAGAGGAGACGGAGAGAGAGAGAGAGTTGGCAGTTTGACAGGGATCACTTAAACGTTCAGACAATCAGAGCTTTAATTCAGGGGACGAGGAGGTGTGTATGTGCTGCTGGTTATGATTTACACCTGAGAGTATCCTCATACAGCTACAGTCTCAGCAATTAGCCAGTGGGAAGGTCCATTGGAACACCTTGGCAGTGGCTGTTGTAGGAGAGCTGAGTGTCACTGTTGACTGCCCCCATTCATAAAGCATTTTCCCAGACTATGTGAAAATACAGATTCACATCCTTCTAGTTGCAAGTCCACATTTTGGCTACTTACAAACTGCAGGGAAATCTGATTTGTTTCTCATCCGAGTGTCCACACTGATATTTGAAAGCAATCAAATCGAATTTTGTGGGTCCAGACATCACCAAACTATCTGCATGGTTTGCTGTGTTAACGACCTGGGCGTCAGTAACTACGTTTACACTACGTGGCTTTCCAATGCAGAACAATGAGTAATGGAGGTCCATCATTTCACCCTCCAAACAATCACGTTGTCAAGTTGCGGTGCAGAACCCCTCCATCGCACCAGACAAACTCAGCGACGGAGGAGGGCAGGGCTCCAGAATAACTTTTTACATTGGCTGCCTAACTTCAGAGCTACGATGCTCGAACAGCAAAAACACTGATCCAGGTAATGCTTTGGCCATATTGCTTGCAAACAATACAATGCACAATGTTGGCCCTTTTAATCAATGTTGGGCCAGGATAATCTCACCGGGGACAGACAGGTGGTGGAGTTACCTCCGACGATGAGGTCTGGTCTGGGCTCGGCCTTTCAGGGCCGGGTGTAACGGGCATTGCAGCATTTTTTCAACAATCAATAGTTTTCTTCACTTTCAACAGTGTGTTTTAAGGTTGTGATAACGCTCAAGGAGGAGTACAGGGCACAGATGGTGACAGGGTGTGCCATACTGTGAGTGTGTGTGTCCTATAGCCAGACCATCTCCACACTCCAGTGCTGTGGGTGTGCCAGCGCTGCTAGAGACGTTGCGAGTGACGTAAAAAAGACACACTGACGCATCTGTAGAAATCTGATTTGAATCGCACTATAAACCGCCACCAAATGTGGTTTGGATCCAATTTGAAAAGGTTTGCTGTCCAGACTTTCCAGGATCAATCTGGATATACCAAAAAAAAGGAAACAGAGGCCTAAATGCTGAAGTACTCAAGTGTGAAATGATTCCTGCTGCAGGCAGTGAATACAGAAAAAGAGCCGTCTCTTCTTTATGACTGATTTGATCTGAGCAGCAAAGCAGGTCAGGGATGATTAGCAATGTTGATCAAGACCAACAAATGGCATGCCACCTTTGACATTTCTCTGAGTAAATAAATGTCTTAAACCTAATGTTGAGCATCAATGCAGTGTGACAACACCAGTAGCAGACCTCCAACACAGGCCTGCACAGAAGTGTACTAGACCATCATTTATGCTAAGTGAAAAAAATTACCATATGTCTGCCATAAGAGCAATGGTGAATCCTGAGCTTGCTCACAGAGAGAATTGATTAGCCTCCTGTTGTCAACCAGCAGTTGTTTTTAAGGTTGTGTCAGATGGCACAGATTCTGGCTTCCTGCTGGACAAAATATGTGCGTGTGCATATAAAGATGGCTTCATAATCCACACCAAGTGAACCTAGCAAGTAGATCAAAGGAAGCAGCTGGTTCAGGGTGTGCAGGATCACCCACTCCCAGCCTCTCTGGCTGCATTTAACAGGGGCGGAACAGCTAAAAGATGCCTGACAATACTTAGAGAGAGCTGCCAGAAGCACACCTGTCTCGGTGGACTCAGGCAGACTCCTCTTAGGCTCAGACAGTGGGCTTACGGAGATATGAGTTTAAGTGGGTGCAATTTGTAGCCTTGACTGTCATTAGTCTAGAATGCATCTGAAGCCTCCATCACAAATGATCTGGCTCAACTCATCAAATCACTTTCACAGGTTGTGAAACCGGTGTGAGAATTGTTCACTTCTGCAGCTTCTCTCGGGGCCTCTCTGGGAGGGAAGGCACTTCAACAAATAGACATGCCATAAATTGCGAGTAGAAAAGGTCTGACAGATGAACAGATGGGTTCAGTATATTACTCTCTCTGCCCGTCCACCTTCAGCTGATGAAGTGAGGTGAGGAGCGAGAGAAGAGGTGAAGGGAAATGATCTGTGTCAATGCATTAGACCAAATTGCTCCTTCACCTGAACATACAAATGAGGCCCAATGGCGTGAGCAATGTCAGAGCAATTAGAAATCCTGTGTTTGGAGGTTAGATCTCTTCCTGCATCTGGTCTCTCCTGAGTGCATAACTCTAGAAGCATAGACACAAGGCAATCTTTAGTGTAATTGATGTTAAACCAAAGGACTGAAAACAAACAAAACACTTTGCATGGTCCAGAATACAAATAGTTTTTGAGACAGAATCGGAATAGCAGAAGAAGAAGAAGAAGGAGAAGAAGAAATAGTACTTTGTTTCATGGAGTGCAAGTTATTTGGAGGGAAACAGCAGCTGTTTGCAATTTAATTTTATCATTACCCGACTTTCCAGCCTGTGCTAGTGTGCCTTTTCAGTTGAATTTAAAAAAACTTTGTATTAAAGCATGCAAGTAATGTTATTCTGTGTGCAGTTTATTTATTTGACATCATTGGGTTATTCCTATTAAGCACTGGTTGTTTATTATATTTATTGTCCCCCAACAGAAAACACGATTCTTAGTTTCAGATGATTATACACAAATAAAAACATAGTTATGAATATTATATTCCCTTTATGCCAATAAATCCCAACATCCTTTTACACTGGTCCTTTAAGTCCTTCACTTTTTCCAGGTAAAAGTCTCGCTGAACATACACAACCTTTTTTTGACCCAGACTGCTTCACAGCTATGAAATGACGTACATTTACATCTGGGAGCTGCCACGTACAAAGATAGCCTCCTGAAATCAGCCACTGAGTCTTTTCACCTGAACACATAGTAGTTAATTGCCTTGCTCAAGGGCACTTCAACATTAGCTAGTGAGAAAGAGAGAGCACTAGTTCATTCTCCCCTTCAAGGTGTTTGGGATGTCAGGGGTTTAAACCAATAACCTTCAAATCACAGACCTATTTCTATATCCTTTAGGCTACTACTGGTTCTACAAATCTCAGTGCAATTATCGGGTCATGAAGATGTGTCTTGCAGAATTTTGGGAATCAAATATGCTTAATTTCTGTATTTTGTCAGATAATTCAAGGAGGCTATGAGGCGGTGAATTTAATCCGCTTGTCACAGAGAACAGTTTTGCTGATAGCTTTTGACAAGGGGAATGTCTTATCTGTAGCTGACGAAAAGGGTCATCATCAGTGTTAATGGATTGTAACAAACAGGAGGTGGTAAGAGGACGGTTTTATTTGGCAACAGGTTGAAGATGTTCTACCTGTTTGAAGTGACTAAACTGCGTCTGGGGGAAATCAAGGTGAAACATAAACGTAATCGTGGAGTAGAGAATTTCCAGACAGACGCAAAAAAAAGTAGTGACAGTTATTTAAACTTTGGGATCATGAAATTTGAGCTCATATTGATGTTCACATGAGGTTTTCAGAAAACATACCTGGAGCATTTCTCTGACCTCACTCTTGATAATTTCCCCTACATGTTATATGAGAGAGTGGTAGAACCTGGTTTGATTAACCAGAATGACCAACCATTCAGGAGAGAGGGGCCCTCAAAGTTGACTTCTTCAAAAATAAACAGTACGGTTCTATTATTATCGGATAGCTAACAACCAAGGTTATCCACAATTTCAATGCTTTTGGTTCAAAAATAAATAAATATGCAAATTAGGTGGGTTTTTTTGTCATCAATTCTCAATTTGCAAAAATCTGCCAAAGTTTTGATGTTGTGCAAAATGGCATCACTTGTCCTATTAACATTTGTGTGAAATTCTTGAGTAATGGCAAAAAAAAGGTGGTTTTGTGAGGTCACAGTGACCTTTGACCTCCAAAATCTAATCAGTTCATCCAAGTGAACATTTGTGGCAAATTTGAAGAAATTCCCTTCCTGAGATATATCGCATGCATGAGTATGGACCACATGGACGGACAACCTGAAAACATAATGTCTCCAGCCACAGCTGTCGCCAACGTGGAGGCATACACAAAAAAAAGAGTTCAAATCGAAAGGCATTTCTGACAGAATGCCCCACATATTTCCTTACGAACTCCATTTGGTGAGGAATGTACCTCAAGGTAAACGTTGCAACAGGGACGTGTGGTCAGGGGAGCGGTCATGTCATCATGAAAAGTAAAAAACAAATAATGATAAAATAAAATAAATAATATTTCTATACTGATCTGTGCTATAAATGTAATTTCTGTATGATTTCAAGCATTTTAAGCATTTTTATAGTCAAAATCGCTGAATATGCGCATGTCCTGTAAACAGGCGAGGTGAGGCAGCGACGAGCTGTGCCTCACCTCAGATTGCGCAATCCCTCACAAACTGGCTTGAGCGCATGTCTTTTGCTTTCTCATTGTTTGTCACCACTGTAATATTCGAAGACACTTGTATGTGTCCTTTCTTTCCATAGACTATGTAATGTATTTCACGTATGTGTAGAACACATTTAGTCTTGCTGATCTGACATTAAACCGCAGTGAAAAAGCAGAGGGGAGGCACACAGTACCTCTGCCTCAATGAAGGGGGCGCGCGAGAGCCCACGGGTCGGGTTCATGCTTGTAGTGCAGTTACTCTTCTTCTACACTTCTCTTCTTCGTCTTATATTTTGCTTTGACCGCAAACATTGAAGATTAAATATCTAAGCTTTAACAATTCTCAAAAAACAGGGAAATATGAGCAAATCAACAGCAATTCAACGTCGGACAGGTAAAGTAACCTTTTATGTGTTGTTGTTGTCCGTGGTTGTTACACAGATTATCGCGGGATCTCGCGATTTTCGCGGGTGGCGCCCGCGAGCCCTCCGCTTCTGAAACACAGGTCGGTGGGGCAGGTCGCAGATCGCGAAGCAGACGCTCCTGGTGCAAGCAAATATGTACCTTACCTATGTGTGTGTAAAGAATGCTGATATGAAATATGAAAAACAACCAGTAGTCAATGTGCAAGCTGCCAATTGAATGGTGATTTAAGCTGCTCTATATTAGGTTCATATATTTGTAAATCTGACTCTGAAAGAGTCAGTGCCTCACCAGCCACGAACCTCACCGCACGTCACTGCGTTGCAAACGTCATGTCAAGAAAAATAAAGTAATTCACTCACTTGAAAATAGGGGCATGCAGTCTATTCTCAAACGAAATCTCTTCAGTCATGTGCAAATGTGTCTGTGAGTAATGTAGAAGTGAAAATGAAACAGTAAGTGTAAACAAAGGAGGGTACATATCTGAAGGTGTCCAGAACAACATTGTCTGTCATAGCTAAGCAGCCGGTTATGACCGATTCATTGCTGAGTGATAAAGCGAATCCAGCGGTGGTGAAGAATCCCGCATACAGCATGCTTTGTGTTTTTACACTCTATCAGCAAACATGTCAGTTCTCCTCCGCACTTATCGGAGCACCTTGACAGTGAATTAGAAGTCTGTTTGTACAATTTACTTTTCAACAGAGAATTATATTGTTTCATAATTTCTACAGCAAACTGTCACATCCACTAAGGTCAACTACTAAAATAACGCTCAGTATTGTGTAAGTAATGGGACAATGAAAAAAATCAGTGGGCTGGCATGTTAGTCACAGAGTGGCTCAATGTTAGTCGCTAAAGCCCCTGTACTCAGTATTGAATTTGAATAATCTTCGCCTCTTGTATAATTATACCATAAGATCCTTCAAAACATTAGGTACACGTGATCTTCCCGTTGAGCCTTTGCAAGCCCTGAATTATTTCTCTCTCATTACCACGGCAGATTGATATAATCACATGCTCTTCTTAATATTCAGTTTACTGCCGTATATATCTGCATGTCATTGGGTAATGTAATAAGAGTCCTTGGATTCACTTAACTGAAAAGATAACTCAATTTTGTAACTTAATATTGTCTCTGTGCTTACGCACAGCGGGATCCCTACTTTTCAACATTAAAAACGCACAGTTTCCTCGAGCACACGCATAATGAGCACGTTATTAAAGTTGTGGGTTTAATGGCTGAACCAGACAATGACGTGGTATTCTCAAATTCACATGTGGCAAGCATAATGGTAATTGCTACATCCCGTATTGCCATCATTTAACACAAGATTCCCAGCGCCAAAGATCATTTATTGGTATTTATTTGTGGCTTTGTTAAGTTCAAATATATTGTTTGATCTAATTGCAGTGTATGTCAGTCAGCACTAATGAATACTGGTCTAAGGAAGTGAAATGAAACTCTCGGATTGTTTATTCCTTTGGGTGACATTTACCTAAATGCCACGTTTCTGTGCCGCTCCTTCCATGAGATGTGTGGTATGTAGATGTAATTTCCGCATCACTGTACAATTGTCTGGAAAATATCACTAAACAAGACTCTCTTAATTAGGAGGTTTTTCAGCTTGCCATTGTGAAGGGGACCATAAATAGGCATTGTGTTTTACGCCTTTTTTGACAACATTTATTAGTGTATGTAAAACTAAATCTGCATTCTGCAGTTGCCGGTAACATTTTTACTCTCCTTATTTAGCATTTAGAAACCTAATATAAGTACTGTAGCTAACTGTTTATAACACACTGTGATGTAGTTGTAAGCAGATATAAGAGTAAATGTTTATCAATGTGCAGTGTTTGTCGACAATTATAAATTCATAAAGACGTACCTTATATTATTACAACTGTGTTTTACTATATTGACACCCACTCTCTGTAAGCACCAGCTTCCAGTTACTGTACTGGTGTCCCCAGGAAGGATTTGAGTTGTTGACATGCTTATATGGTATTTGTTGCCTTTCAGATTATTTGATGTGAATCATTTTTAGAGACCTAAAGAGGCAAAATTAGAGTGAAAAAAGCAACAATAAGGGATGTTTTTTTAACCCCTTAGTTTAATTTTGTGAACCCTTATGTGGAACCACTAGACTAATCCACATATTAGAAATCATCAACAAAAAACCCTGAAACTATAAAAAAACTGTAAGATATTACAAACAGATCTTTGTTGTGCATTGTTTTATAGATGAATTACCTTACTTTAACATTTTGTTCCAATATTTCATCACCTGACTTATTTTAACAAAATTGTCATATTTGAGGCAATGACACAAACACTCCAAAGGCTCAGCTGATGTGCTGTGCTTCACCAACCGACAGTCTAATAATATTTTATTTTTGCTCCAACCTCTAGCCAACCGAATAATGCGTGGTTAAATGAAGTAATCATTTTTACTGGAACATCACTCACGGAAAGATAGCAGGTAGGTATATCACTTCCCACCATATGGTCATGGCTGTCAAGCGCGGGCCAATCAGAAAGCAACAATTTGCCACGGAGTTCCATGTTGTGATTAAATAGTTCCAAGGACGGCTCCGGCACACAGGAAGGCTCTTTGACCACACCGATACTCATCTCCGGCTACAGATTGGAAGTGGTGGTCACACGGCTATGTGGCTCTCTCTGTCTGTATGTGTTATGTTATTCTTTCCCATTTTCCCCCACAGGCTCACTGTGCAACAGACTGTTATTTTGGTCTCATGAATATAGAAAAGTTCAACTTGACTCTCAACTCTGTTCAAATCATAAAAAGTACAGAAAGGAGCGAGGTATGAATATATTTCCAAGATGGTAAATCACAGAGAAGTAGGCTGTGAATAATGAAGTCCCAGAAAATATAGGCTATTATACAAGCGCTAGTTACAGGTCTTTGATGTAATAAAAATAGATCAAATCGGTGACCTGTCTTACATTCTTACACGACGTACATTTCTTACATGTTTTGTGTATAATCCTGGCTTTGTTGGTATTGCAAGTTATTTGTATTGCATGGGCGTGCAATGCCATGAAAGGGAAACAAATGTATCTTCTATTCTGTTAATGCAAATATTAGATGTATTGAAGGTACTGAAGAGATATAGCCCCCCCCCCCCACACACACACACACACACACACTTCTTAGATTGAATTTCAATACACTGGTTTTAGAAGAATAGAGATGAAGGCAGTGACATGGGAAAAAACTACTTTGAAAAGAAAATGCTTCTAGATATTTACCTTTTATAACCTTGCAAGATGCATGGAATAAAGAATTGAGTGCACACTTTGTCTGCATAAAAGGATGGTGGGCTTTCTGAATGTTCTAAGTATTTACGCTGTTTACATTTATAAATACACACTGTCACACCTGGTGCCAGCTTTCCATTTTCTCAGTGTGTGTATATAGATTGATAGATAGATATCTTTATTTTTTTTATATATTTGATCTACTTAATTTTACTTATACATTAGCAAACATACTTTTTCATATTTTTAGATATGTTAGATATACTACAACGCTATAATCTGTTACAATGATATCCAAATAGAGGTTACACTGACAACAGTGACTTAAAATGATGTTTCTCATCAAAGCATACCAAAGCATGTACCAAATATATGTTTTATATCAAGGCCTGCAGGCCCTGATGCTTAAAACATCTCATTACTCATTAGACAATACAGTTAAAGGCAAAAGAAGGATGAAATTCTCACAAGCAACTAGTATATCTGGCAGACAGGTTCATTCTCACATGACGGACAATCAACAGGTGACGAGCAATAACGAATTGTGGGGGACATTTTAAATGATTGATAGCCATGGCAGGCTCTGTCCACACGTCTCATGTCAACACCTTAGGTTATCAGACAAACAAACAAAGTGCACAGTTCATGATATAACATCAACAACCACACATCTAGGTCAAGGAGATAAATAGGCTCAGGTTACAAACATACAGCCAGAGAGAAATTCAACAGCAAACTAACTAACTTAGCTTGCAAACAGACAAACATTCGGAGGGTGTATTTGAATCACGTTATTGTTGCAGTGAAGATGATAATCCTCCGCACATGCTGATTGTCGTCAGAACTCCTCCCCTCCCTCCATCGCTGCAAGCTTGCTAACCATCTAACTAATGTAAAGTTCCTACACAAACACAGAGGCTTAACGTGCATCATTAGCAACTCTGGAAAACCAGCAAACTCTCACAGTTGTTTCATTTAAATTCTGTTGTTAACTGTCTTACTGTTGAGAGTTCAAAGTATGACTGGCTTCACAATTCAATTTGTTTGCAACCAACGTAAGCTACTTTGTAATCAACTTCACCAGGCTTCCCTTTGGAAGTGGACGTGGCTACACTGTTATATTTGACCACGCGGGGCCGTTGCGACCCAGTGAGGCGCTGTTTCAATCATTTGGCCTCAACAACGAAATAAGAATCGTACATAGTGTGACAGATCTTATATCATTTTATTAAAATGACAGTAATAGCTGTTTTGGATATATAATTAATCCTGGCTTGTCTTGATTTCTGAGAGAAAACGCCACATCCTTTTAGAAGGCAAGAGGGTCCGGTCTTGTTGTCGTAACACTGGATACCTTTAAGTAGTGACGGAAGTAACCTTTCACAAACAAAAGTAGGCTAGTAATACCACAGTGTAGAAATTCTCCACATTTTTTAAAAATAAAGGTACATAAATATTCAAAAGCATCGACATATCATTATCAATAAGTACCAAAAGTCAAAGATATTCACCATGCAGAATGGGCCATTTCATGTCAGAGTAATACAGAGACAAAAGCTGTAAATCTAGTAGAGTAAGAAGTACAATATTAGCCTCTGAAATGTGCAGGTACAAAGTAGTAGAAAATGGAAATACTCAAGTACAAATCCTTCCAAATTGTTCTGAAGAGCAATACTTTCCACCACTGGATAGCGTGGAGAACCCCCACAGGTTTTTATGTATTCGTCTGAGATTTATTATAAACCAAACGCATACTGTGTTTCGGGTGCTAGATAATGATCGCTTGCTTTATGCAAATGTTTTCTTATTTGCAACGTGGCTATGGCTATTATTTTAAATGGCTGCGCTTGTGTTATATTATAAGTGACACCAGCATGGTATAGTTGTGACACTGATGAATGCTGGACCTTTCTTCTGTCATCATTCTTTTTACCACCCACAGTTAATAATCTTGTTCATGTTTGCTTTCATGTTTTAACATTTCTCAAGTCCACATTGAAATGTCAGAGTCGTGAAGCAAACCTACAGTGCACTTGTCACTGGAGGAGGGTAGTCACAATTATTTAAATATTTCTCTGCCTAAATATAACATTAACAGTTTGGAGAAAAGGTTGTCCTTAGATTTGCGTTTAGAAAAATGTGTATTAGAAAGAGTTTTGTTCGTTATATGGCTCTACTAGTTCCTTGAGAGACATCAAAAGTGTTCAAAACACCAGCCTGGATTGGTTATCTTAATGACCTAGTCGCCTGAGACTATTTGATGCTTGGATTGTGATTTCATGCTCAAGCTTTGACAACAAAGAAACTCTAGATCGTGGCCTCATGGGTGCTTCATTTTGAAAGGCAGTCCGGGTACTTTGTTTAAAATTGTAAAAATGTAAATGATATCCATATTTTCCAGCAGCTGGTGTCTTTATGTCAACATATAAATGATGTGAGGTCAGTCACAGGAACGATTTATTGCAATGGTACGCACAGTAAATGATAATCATTGAGATGGTGGCAGATTTACAGTATAAGAGCATATAAAATATGACAGACTGAAAAACACTGGCTGGTATTATCATTCTGTGAAATCCAAGGATGAGATAAGTGATGTATACTAAACTGTAGCCACAATGTGTGCTTGTGTCCCCCACCCCCTCTCAAAAATCTATCAACTGGATTTTGCAGATAAATGGGGAACCTGCCTCTGACACTAAGACAAATGATTGAAGCTTTTATTGTGGTAGTCGGTGTGATTTGTAACCTCTGTAAAGACCTTGCTTAATGTTTTAGATCAGATAAATAGCATTAGCCTGATACAGCTTAAAAGATTCAGACCCATGCATATTATTGGAAATTAGTTTCAAGATGATAGGGGCCGGGAGGGAATATAGGGACAGTATATCTGTGAACCCCGTGTTTAATGGGTTGCCTATAGGATTATCACTAGCCTCGGCAGATGTTCATTTCCAAAACATATGTCAAGGCTTAAGCCTGGTGTAAACACTACCAGTGGACAGAGTTTATCAGTTTTGGAACAGGCTCCATATTTACAGCCCCTAAGCAGCAAAATGTCAGTTATACAGGCCTCTCCAACAACTGCCCCATCACTTTGGCATGGCAGGGCATTGTTGAGGGCATGTTTCATGAACACTAATATTTTAAGTAACAAACCTGGTTCAAACCAATCATTGTGTGTGTGTGTGTGTGTGTCTCTCTGGGTTGAAGTACCATACAGACTCCATCCGTTTCCAGTCCTGCACAAGTTCCTGCAAAACTCAGTTTCAGATTTGTTTTACCACAGGAACCACTGTCTCATTAAGTGTGTCTGTTTTTTGAAAACCGATTTGTGATTCCACAAATAGACCCCGTTCTATTAAGCACATCAGACATGCTGCTTTTACACGGAGAAGCTAAATGTTCATGGAGCCTTTATCGATCTTTCATATAAATTCTCTGGCTCTTCAAAACAATGCTAGTACTCTATATGATACATCAATTGTAGCCTGCAATCACCAGGTATACTGTATGAGCATCTTAACCTTGGGAAATTTGGCTCCAAATATACAACATCAAAAATCATGCATGACAGTATATAATATACAGTATCAGTGTTAGGGTAAAGCTCATGAAAACACATCCAAATGGGGTCTAATGGGTCTAATCAGATGTCTCTATGAGGAAAATGAATTGGGTTATGATATAAATATTCCTTTCACTGTCTGCTTTAAACAGGCTTTTCTGCACTGGGGCGATTTTGACTCTCTAGTGGCACAAGGTTCATTGACTTCGCTAACAGTGCGAGTTCAAGCAACAATTTGACAAAATTTGACAAACAACAAGCAACAATAACACTAGAATGAAACAAGTAATATCCACTCTGAAATAAATCTTAAAGCATTAACTGGAGCAATTTGTCAGCCTATTTTTCACCTTTGTCATTTGCTTTTTACTGTTGTTAATGTATCTTTACACTCCATTGATACCACTGCATTACCTTATCTATCAGTCTGGGGACTGCAACAGAATGGTTTTATTTTAAATGTTTTCATTATATAGCTGTCTTATATGGCCATGGGGAATACTCATAATAAGTTAAGACCAGTTTAAAGATGTTTTATTTTTCAGACAACTGTATGGCTCTGATGTAACCACTTCATCATAATAAATACAGACGCACATACATACATAGATTTTGGCCGTTAAAAGGCCACTGCTTCTATTAGTGGTCTCTTGTACATCTATGAGCCTCTGCAGCTGCAGAGCTCAATACGACTGAGACTGAGTCATTGCAAAGTAAGATCACTGTTTGACTGACTGAGAGACAAATTGAGCTGAAATTGTCTCCTGAAGAGCAAGTCTTGTGCTGTGGGGATACTAACTTGTTTCCTTGCACAAGTGTCTTGCAACTCTATTTTCCATCATGCTATTTTTTTTAAATTGCCACTGAGGTACTCAATGGACTATCTTAGTATGTAAGCATACATTAAAGAAACAAACAACTAGCACAGATACAAGGCAAAACAAATGCACTGTTTTGGTTCCCATCAAGGCTTTTATACAAGCGTTTCTCTATAAATACAGTGTCAGGAGAGGTTAAAGGATATTCTTTACTTTTCTTATTGTCAGTCCCAAACCAATGAGTTGATCCTATAACGAGTATTGTCTGTGCAGCCAAAGCCTGACACAGATTATTCCTCTGTGCCATAGAGCTCCATTGTTGTTCATAAACTATTAAAAATGCATCAATGAGCCACATTGTTGCACTGGGTGACATGTTCCTTTATTACACTGAACATGGCCACTGTAGTTTATTTTGAGTTGTGACTGCCAGAAATACTTACCAGAGCACCAACTGCTTATTAATCTGCCACTGAAAGAACTATTTACTCTGATTTGAGCTTTTAGGAAATGACTGATATATATATATATATATATATATATATGACAAATATATTCATATTTTATATTAGATTCACATCTTCAATAGGAGGCAAAGGGCTGAGAGACACTGTAAAGCCGAAGGTTGGAACATATTGTAAGATAGACGAATGCCTTGTTAAAATGTTGTCAACCTCATCCTTTAATATTATTTGGATGCAGTTTCTGTTCAGACATATTACATAGGAATTAACAATTTTGGTGCATTTTTCCATCCTCAAATTTGAATTAAAAAAACTATTTCCAAGTGTGTCAAAAAAATTGACAGCTTGAATGTCAGACTGATAACTAAATATAGACAGAAAAAAATAGTTGGAGAGTGATTCAGGCACCCATCGGGAGCTATGAGTCAGGTCAATTTCAATTCTGAGATTCTGAGAAGCAAGCAGAAGGAACTGAAGTTATCAGGGCCAATGTAATATGATCTCTGTAGACACTGAGAAGATTAAGAAACTCAATACTGGCAGTAGGATCATGCAAGAGATCCTTCGTCCAATAAAGTTGACTGCTCAAACAGAAAGCACAGTGGATTTCAGTCACTTGTCTTCTTGGTGGTGTTATCACTGAGCTCGATCTTGCAGTTTTTCCTGCTTCAATCTGTCTGCAACCAGAACATCTGTGTCTGTCAGGTTCTCTAAACTATTATTTATTAACGCTTTTGCACTTTTAAAGATTCTGCGTCTCAGTGGATTTTGTCCGTGTGCCATTGAGGCCCATTGGGGCCAACCTGACTTCACTAATTGGTAATTATTACAGAAGATGTGTATGTCTTGAGTGCAAATGATGTAACTTTGGGCTGAACACTGACTCACTGATAAAGAATACATGTTCTCACTTTCTTATTCTGTGTCTCAATTCTCTGTTATCTGTTTTTGTTTTTTTGGCGATTGCCTTAAGACACGCTGGGCTTGTTTCAGAGCAAACATGGCTGACTGAGATGAAGGAGCTTTGGGGCAACAATTACTAATTTAAAAGAGAGGCACTTCAATGGGATGAAGCCAACGCTCCCTCATTCACTCTTTAAATACCCAAAAAGGCTTCGACAGCACCAATTAGCTCTATGTATTTTATGCATTAACTCTCTGGTGAATGTGATGTTTTTAACCAGTTACTCTGCAAGAAAATCATGTTTTCAGACCACAAACCCCATGTGTCACAGTTTAGTTAAGTTAAGTTAAAACAGACATAAATCGCTAAATACCTAGTGTCTAAATCTGTAAGTCTAATATGAAGATGTAACAAACAGAACAGGCAGAAATGATAATTGGTTTCTGTGCCAGGAAGTCAAGACAGAGATGATTTCACTCATTTAAATCAACATCTATAGCTTCTAAGGATTACATGAACTGTGGGAGAGCCCAAAGGAGAGAGTTTTTTTGGTCTGAGATATTTCAATAATAGGTGTTATTTATTCATTAGATTTTCCCATTTCCTCTATTTTGTGTGCGCCAAGTCAAGAACCTGAAGCAATATGTTCATTCACTTTTTTTCTGCTTTATTGGATAGTGACAGCTTGAGGAGAGACATGAGAGAGAGGGGATGACATGCAGCAAAGGAATCGAACCAAGGTCGTAGCGGTAAGGACTCAGCCTTGATCCATGGCGCGCACACTCTACCAGGTGAGTTACCGGGGCTTCCTGCTTCTTTCACTGTTAAGAGCCTTTATTTTGGGCATCTCAGCCAAAAGAGTGATACTGATGAGACGGAAGAAGGCAAGACGCTTAGAGTCATCTTTCTTTGCAATAAATTGGTGGTTGAAAGGCGACCTTGGTTTCAGAGTAGTTTTGAACTCTTTTCTAATTAGATTTTGTATGTGTGGTATGAATGGTGTAAATTAGTTCTGATGGACAGCAGTTAGTATAAGGCGCTATACAAGTAAACGGTAATGATGAATAGACTTCCGACCACTCAAAGCGTTTTTCACAGTACATGTCATTCACACAGGGATCACAGGCTACCATGGAAGGTGCCACCATCCACCAGGTCTAGATAATCATTCACACCCATTCAGACACCCATCCCGCTTTACTCTCTCAGCCACAGTCGCCCCGGTGAAGTACAATACCATTACCATTCACCAAATAGTGGAAAATAAAATGAGAATACATTGAAAATGATTAATATATATATTAATCATTTTATATATATATATATATATTTTCATACCTAGTAATCACAAATGACCCAGCTTACTGTCAGCATCAAGCAATGTATGCAGAGGCAGTTGGCCTTTTTAAAGATTTCAAAGACTTTAAAGTGTAACTTCATCACCAAGACGGGGGCTAAGTCCACCCACTGCATCATCAAAAGTGGGCAAGGGGCCTTGAAGCAGCATCGACAAATATGACAGCTACAGTAGCATGGAAAATAGCGATATGGCATGGGGCACTGAATTTTAAGAATTTTATGTTTATCAGACCACAGACGATAATTACACTCCGCAGCTCCGTCGCCTCACTCCCCGCTGCTGGGACCCTACTTCTAAAGGAGAACGATGGGCCAGCTGTGGAGACAGACACGTCACGGCTGCAGCGACTCGAGTTCAACCAACACTAGCGCCTCTGACTTCGGAGCACGGAACACAAAACGTATCCTTTAAGACTGCCCAATAAATGAAGGGATCTGGAAATGTTTTAAAACGTAAATTAATAAAATAATACAAGTCCCTTTAGATGCACTGTTAATTATGTTAGGTTCCATACATGAAGATATAGGTGACACAGATCTGAGGTAACACAATGGTTAATATTATTTGGAAGGATGCAAAACCACCAACCATAACTCAGTGGCTGCAGAGCAGGCAACTGAAAATAGAAGGTGGACCTGATTTACACTATACCTAGATGAGCACAGTTTGTATATTTTCAAATATGTATTTATTTGCCAATTTATTAGCTCATTAGCTATTGCTATTATTATGTTTTTTGTGAGGTTACGTCAGGGAATGCTCTGTCTTGTCTATTCAATACCAGCTGCCATTCAGAGGCAATCAGCTAGTCGGCTATAGCTGGATGATTACAGAAATCCACGGAAGTGTAGAATTGGACAAATTGGAGTGCCTTTTCACACGGCTCAGTGCTTCTTATAGTGTCAGGCTAAAATTGAACTACTCCGAGGCTAATTGCGTAACAACTTGGAGTGCCTGCACCCAAGAGTTATGTAGAGAATTGAATGTTACCATGAACAAAGACACATAATGACAATCAATTCCAGAGCGAAAAAGTAAAATGGAGCTGCTTTCTGATCCAAAGCAAAGTGAGGAGACCATGGCTGAGGACATGAGCCCTTTTAACTACAAAATGGCATTAGCAAATGAGAATCCTTCATCAAGATCTATTGTTTGTACAATATGACCCTTTCCAACATTTTCAAATGAATTCCACAAAGGCACAGTATCAATAATAACACATGTAATACACACAGGTACAGGCTCATTTTACTGGAGGTGCCTAAGATCACTTAATAGCTGCTGATTTGTGTTAAAGGAAAGAAAAGGGATTATTTGATTTAAAGGTAATTGGAAAAATATAACTTCAGAGGTATATCATCCAGAATCCAATATAATAAACTGAGAAATGCAGTGGCATACAATGTCAGCCATACAAGTGAGTGGAAGCTTTGTCAGATGTTTGAGTGTATCTATACTGTACATATAGTGCCATTAATTTGATATAGGAGCTCTTAAGATCAACTCATTTTCTAATTTAGGGCTTTTTGCTGTCATTTACTGAAACAAATCAATGACTGTACCTAGCGCAGGAACAGTGGTACACCTGCACATTTACAAAGAGATGCATATCAGGCTAAAAACAATAATGGTGGTCAGTCAAAAGGTGCACAATTATTTGCATTGAAATAAAGGTAAGATATGATTCACTAAAGTCCGA
This sequence comes from Leptoclinus maculatus, assembly GCA_032191485.1. Lineage (NCBI taxonomy): Eukaryota > Metazoa > Chordata > Actinopteri > Perciformes > Stichaeidae > Leptoclinus > Leptoclinus maculatus. The sequence goes on from JAVDOI010000011.1 coordinate 7,648,951, forward strand.
CACTCTCCATTTGTGTGTCAATTGCCCTGCAGTGAAATGGCCTGAGAATCTGTTCTTCTGAACTCAGCTGTGAAAGGGTTAAATATGTATTTGATAAATAATTCAAATGTTAAAGAGGAGTTTGTACGTGGTTAGGTATGCATGCAAAAGAGATACAAAATATGGTTGCCAAGCAATACCAATTGCATGTCCTGCAGCTGTTACTGCACACAGAGAAACAGTGATGTGTTTCTAGCCACATTAATGAGAGTAGGACTTTCATGGTATTCCCAATTCTAATTTCTAGTTTTAATTCTTATTTCTGGGACAGACTGGTTGTATGACATATTTGCATCATCTTAAAGTTAATGTACTGCAGGTGATATGATTTCACCTGTGGGTATTTTCCTCCAAAACCCCAGTGGTCATTTACATTTTACCAGCATATGTGCCCTCATACTGTACACCCAACCCCTCAAAAAGAACGCAGTCCTATCTAATCACTGACTGGCATTTCTACAGAGCGATATTATATTTGCCTTCCCTGCTTGGCCAGTATATTATTAAAGCACATCTCCCTGAAGACCACTTCGGTCACAAGGTTTCTATGGTAACCACCACTGTACCAATACCTTTTATGAGTTCTGTGGACATCACCCCCTAATTACTTTCAGAGAACAAATCCTCATTTCAAATATGTCCAGCTTTATTTCTATTCATTATAAAGGAGGGGAAAAAGGTGCAAATGGTACCACAAAACACAGAATGCCCTGTGGTTGTGCTCAGAAGTGAGATCAGGAGTGATGCAACTAGAAAGAAACTTCTCAGGATAACAAGTGTTGAGCTTTAAACTACCCTTCAGATAGTCAATATTACATGAAGGATGCAGCAGAGATGATGTGTGTCAACCGTCTGAAGGAGAGGCCAAAGTCTGCTCCAGTTCAGTTTATAGAACTTCTTCCTATAAAATACAGCTGCACTCGGGGGGGAAAGTATTTTTTCTTCCCAGTCACACCCAGCTTGACCCAGAAAACCAAACGGATGGCCATGATTGATTCCATCGGCACCTGTTCCATATTCAAACATAACGCTTAAATACAAACCACATTATTTTGAACCGATAATTGGGACGTTGCGTTTATACTTTACATTAGTCACAGTAATAATAACATGCATTTTTATTTATTAAGAGACTTGGTGGCCTGGTGGTTAAAGGATGAGTCTAGTGATGTTCTTTTGCGTATGTTTTTGTATTACACAAAACAATACGAATAAATAATTGATCCTGCTCATAAGTATTGCTTGTGAAGCCGGATAGCTAAATCTTCTGTGCCATAGTGTTTTATTTTGAGTCAGACTCATTGTGTGTATATGGCTGGTGACTTTTGTTGCACGTCATACACCTCTCTCTCTCTCCCCCCCCCCCCCCCCCTAAACGTATTCAGCTTCAACCTCAGCTGTGACAGGACAGTATTGCAAGTTATTTCCTCTCGAAGATGTTGTATCCAGAACAGCAGAGGTCACAACTCTCCACATGTTTATGTTAGCAAGGGAAGCCAATGGTTAACCTGTGCTGAGTATCAAGTTGGCTGCCAACACAGAGCTGCAAAGTTCTGCTGAAATCTGCTGACTGTGCTGAGCTCTGTAATGACTATTTTGTCGGGCTACCGAGTGTGAGGGTCGTGTGCTGCTGGCCTGGCCTATTGGAAGAAGTCTCTGACTGGATCTCAACTCTACACAGAAATTGCCTCATGGACCCACAATCTCCTCTCCCGTAATACTGGTGTCACCACGCATAAACAGAGATGCCAATCACACCATTACAGCACATTTTCAATTAAGATTTTCATGACAGTTGTTTTTCATGGTGTGACACGCGTGCATTCATCAATTCCGCCAGAAAATCAACAATCAGCATCCTTTAATTAACAGACTCCAAATTGGTCTAAACTGTTGACATTTGCAGGTGTTTCCATGTTTATTTACTGTGAACAGTTATGAAGTTTGGTGAGCTGAGATCAAGCTGAGTTCGAGCCTGACGAGTGATATATCCTGTCCCTCCTCCGGCAGGTGCTGACGAACGTCGCAGCTGTCTCTGCAGCTGGGCCTTGGTGGTTGTAATGAGCGAAGACAACACTCTCTCTCTCTGCATCCTCTGATGTTCACATCACGCAGAAAGTCAATCACAAACCATCATTGCTACTTACACTTTCTGAATACATTTACAGCATGTAAAACCCGACACAGGAGAATAAAGTGGGAGGCATGAACGTGTGTGTGGCTGCGAGGCGAAGCCAGGATGAATATTCAAGGCGTGTTGCCGTTTTAGAAATCTAAGAAATAACAGTGGTAGCTGGATTATCTTGTAGAAATTCTCAGACGTATTTGGGGATGTTTCTTCCTGCTCCTCTGTCAGCATTTAAGGCCGCTGCTGGGTTCATAACATTGTCCAGAGGAGCTCCGTGGATTTTATCGAGCTGTATTCACTGTGTCTAGCGAGCCACACGTCGGCTGTATACTACAGCTGTATGAACACAAAATAAACTGATTTGGCTGTGATTTAACTGCAATAAACCGACAAAAAGGGACTCCGAAATAACTACGTAATGATGCCGATTTGTACTTGTTTTCTCAAAGGAGCTCGGATCGATCGGTGCTATGCTCAGCTAACATTGTAGCAGTCAAACTAAAGATCTGATTGGTTGAACACTATGACAATCAATCAATATCGTCCCCATTCACTAAAACAAGCTGGACTGGAAGCAGAGCAGAGGAAGACAGTAGCTGTGCAATGAGAAAATAAGATAATGGGAAAAATATTTTTATAAATTATAATGCATAACGTTTTTTTGTTTTTTTTTGTGATTCTGTTTAGGCCAGCAGAGAAGGCTTTGCAGGCCCTGACGGCCCGCCACTGGTTTTGGACTAAATCTTTTACTGGATTGGATCGTGTGGACCTTTGGCAATCTAACAAGACCGTTTTTGTCGGACTTTTATGGATGGGGGAAAAAATACTCTGAAGCATAATTGGTGAGTAGCGTCGATATTTGAAGTGCTTGTTTTGGGGTTGGTGGTGTGACAGATACGTTGACTGTACCTGCTGTTCTGATTGTATCTTGAAATGGGTTCCATCAATGGAATTACAAGAAGCTTAGCTTTCTAACGATATATCGCATTAGTACCTACCTATACATAGCAGTTGTGTACATGACACAGATGTACACTAAACACTCCAACGGCCGCGGGCGGGCCGTCAGAGTGGTAACAGTTAAGATGGTGAACAATGTGAAAATGTTTTGTACTGTGAATCTTGACATACATTTTTTATTTCTCCTTCTGAAATCCGGCAACATCACGTTTGTCCACCAGGAAAAAATATAAAATAACTCGATAGAAAAAGCAAATCATGTAATAAAGCCTATACTGTTTTATTTTATAAACTGAATGTCAACAAATGAAATGTGCGTCTCTTCTGTAACAGTTGGACTTAATATTATTTATGAAGTGTTTTTATGAAAGAAGAAGTAACAGGGTTATTTAATAAAGAATCAACAACCCAGGAAGTCATGGAGGATAAATTAAAAAGTTGTCATTATTTACAGTTTTCTTCTCTGTGGTGTATGGAGGGGGCCGAGAACAAAAGAAAGGAGAAATATTTGAAATCATTATCACGATGTGAGGGCTCCCCCTTAGGGAATGATAAATAGTCTGTCCGGATAGGTTCGACCTGTTACCTGGATTTTAAGGAGCCCAGCCCATCTGCATGCACAAGTGGACACTTAACTGGCATATGATTATGGACCAAGGATATGGCAACCTTGCCTGTGAGTGTGTATCCTCGGATGATGTGAGACTTGTGAAAGTCAAACAGCTACTTATGAGTTAAAGGTGCATGCCAGCTGACATGATAAATCTGGTTTGCTGGCCTAAGGGCAGCAAAGACTGTTGATGGTGGAAGCTGGAGGTTTGTGATTACTCCCTGAAGCATGCAGTGCTCTGCATGACGAGCTACCTCCACATGACTCGGACATCCACAGTGACCTCTAGACAATGGTTACACATTAGGACAGCCTCTGTGAAGCCAAGAGACAGAAAGAGGGAGGAGGGAGAAGTGCTATAGCCAGGAGATCAATCAGAAATGTGGAAAGCTCTATGCTTAATTCACCTATGTGCATCTAATCAATTACTGTATTTGTATCCGTTCCAGCTGTACCCCCAGAGTAAACATTGAGCGAGGAGTAAAGCAGCTAATGATGGTACCTCTTGGAATATGATTTTCAATACTTGTCTTCATTTTCATCATTTTGTTTTGTTGGACTACATTAACACATGACCCAAAATCAAAAGCATTTGTTTCTTCAGAGTAAAACATGTTGTCGGGTGTAAACTTAGAATTCAATTTTGGCAAGTAAAGCTCCAGCCTGTTGAAATGTCAACATGCTCAATGAAGCTAATTCGCTTGCATTGTTTATTATTTTACTCACTTGCTTCCAGTTCCTGAAAGTACCAGCATATAACATTTAGGGGGATCAATTGGCAGAAAAGGAATAGAATATCAATAAGTATGCTTTCTTAATAATTATCTGAATTGGGATTTCGTTACCTTAGAATGAGCCGTTTATATCTACATACGGAGCGAGTCCTCTTCACAGAGCTGGGCAGCATGTTTCTACAGGAGAATTTTCAACTGGTTGCGTTCTGTAATACACAGCAAAATGTTGCCAAATCTTACACCAAAAACCAACTCTGATTTTCTGCAAAAATCTCAGCCAGCGAACATAATAAATGGTAAAGTTCTTCTGGTCTCTTGGCTCAGACATGGCGAGAGACGTTTAAAAAAAATGTGTTAAATCAAAAACACCCTCAAGACTCTTTGGTTTGTGTCTGTTTCATCATTGTAAGAAGTTCTGCCTTCAAGTGTTGTCCAGCATGATAGCTTACTTGTGCTCACAGAGGAAATAACTCAAACGAGGAGGGGAAGGCATACAGGTGGAAAACTGAGTCTCATGAGAGTATTTTTGATGGATTGTGGATTGTGAGTCACTAGAGTCAATCTCAATCTCCAAAGTTTCTGACAAGGTTATGGATGGAAGTGAAGTAGCCGGCTGATGGTATAAAACCACGAAGACATCGCTAGCCATTTAAAAGGTAAAACAGCTTCATGTTGTCTTGGTTACGGCTTTCTATACAGGAAACCTTCCATGATTATTTGTGTTTTACCTTCACTTTTAAAATGTTGCTCCTTTAATTAATGGTCTGTTATAAGCAAACAAATAATCCAACTGACAGCTGTTGAGTATTGACAAGATAACGGTGAGTAAACAGAAAACAGGTTGAGGTTTAATTGTCTTCCTTCGGTTGAGATGTGTCTTTGGACAAACATCTCTATTTGCCTTACACAGTGAAGAAAAAAAATCTCTGAAAATGGTGGAAAGAAAATAAGAGCTCCAATAAATATCGCCTGTGTCGTGCTAATCATGGTCTAATTATATCACAAAGTAATTAAACAACAACTATCGCTCCTATTATGTCTGAATGAGCACATCTAAAAGAGAGAATACATATGAGTCAATTCAATTCTACATTAGGTGATTCAATGAGGAAGTGTTATAAAGTAAATGACTTTGTTCCGAAATACGGTTTTAATCAGTTTAGTTCCATTTGAGTACATTCACGGATAAATCTGTGTTGTTTTTCTTGTTGCATGTTCCCACTCTGTCTTTGTGTCACTGTAGAAAATTACCCGCGTTAAGACCTGCTGGAGTTAATTATATGTACTACATATTTTTATGCTGTGCATACTGGACAAAAAATAGGCTTTTCGGAGATTTCTGCAATGTCTATGGGTCTGTACAATCAGCTGCAGGCAAAGCGAGCAGTCAGCTGGCTTTTAGGGAAGTCAAAGCAACTATAATTAGGAATTAGGAAACAAATTCACATCAGAGCTCGACATACAGCAGAAGAGACCTCATTCAAAAACATACTGAACATCAGCATTAGTGTTTTCTTGCTTCGTGGAAGCAAGCTGCCGCAGCCTTCATCGACTTCATCAGCCTTTACCAACTGAGGAGGAGGAGGGCAAGACAATATACTTCCTGCCTCGAGGCAAAAATTATGCGTATTACAGCTGAAGTTTTGACTTCCTTATAATCAAAACCTTTATTTTGTAGTGTGTAGGATGTTGGGTAATGTTTTATTTGAACCCAATTATTAGGCATTTATGAATAAAAAAAAATCTTAAATGGTTTATTAAACAACTTTCTTTTCCGATTTATCTGCAGATTTTTCTCTTGATAGGAAATATAAATTTCTATCAAAATAAGAAATATAAACGCCAAATACAATTGCAAGAATGAATCTTCAGGCTCAACATATCTTCATTAGATTTCAACACTTTACAAACTGTTTTTTTAACCTGTCTGAGAATGATTTATGGATGTGTATAAACCGTTAATACATGTCACGTCATGTCCCTGAATCTGCTCACAACCACAGTATATAATTATCTTTATGTGTTTATTTTCTGGGTCTAAAATTGTCATTTGATATTACAGATTTGATTCAATATGATAAAAATACAGTGATCCACAAGCTTTTAGTCTTGCTTTCATTGAACACGCAGCAGACAATGATCATTTCAACTTTTCTTTAAAATGATGTGTTTATGTCAGTGTTGGCAGCATGTTCTTGCTTGTTCTTTTGGCTTCAGTGTTGCATCAGATAAGATATTGGAGAAACACTGAATTTTCTGTTGCTGTTTCATCACTAAAGTCTACTCTTACTGCACTGCTGCCATTCCAGACACTTTATTACCTTCTTCTAATAGCTCTACTAAGGTCATTTTGATCAAATATTCATAACCAATGTCCATTAAAAGTTCAGGTAACACATTGATAGTCTAATACAGAATCTGACAAAATGCCATGATTAAGTAAGTGAGTAAGTACTCTCTGTACATCAAAACTTCTTGGTGCCTAATTATTACTTAGTTTTAGGTGAAAACTACAGGTTAAAATAAAGAAAACATAATTAGCATTCGATGAGGTTTCTTCTTTTACTAGTGTCACCCTTCAGCGAATTCCCTGATGTTGGGAAAAGCTGAACATAGATACAAGAATAGCAAATATTACATTTTAACTGTGTGCGTGATTCTCGTTGATGAGGGGAATTATTCCCCTCCGGCAAATTAAAATACAGTTGTGTGCTGTCTTTGGCTTCTTCTGATGAAAAGGAAGAGAAAAATGACTACATTAAAATAATTTAGAGCCCTTCTTTTAATTAAGGTTTTCAGAAAGTAAAGGTCCATTTATATAGTCCACGGTCTAAAAAATACCTTGTCTGTAGCGGCAAAGCATGATAATTAATGCATAATGAATAGGTCTATTTTGCCCCTCCGCTTATAAGCACAAAGATAATGAAGGTTTGTGGCCTATTCATCTCATTTATCTTTACAGGTTTAAAAAAAAAATCATGGCCTACATTAATCAAATTTGATTAACAACTTTACCAATGCCATTGCAAATAAAATATGGTTATTTTCTTTTAATTAAAAGAATGAAGATATAGATCAGACCACATAGTGAAGGTGCGCTACTACATGTAGAATTGATACGGATAGAGACTGACATCCACAGAGCTCTGCCTGCTATGGAAGCTCTTTGCTGGACTGATCTGAGTTTCTGCAGATGTTTTCAATCACAGATAGGGAATCTTTTAACAGATGTCACAGGAAAGATCGAGTTTTCTGCCAGAAGCAGTGCCACATGCATACAGCACAAAATCCACAGAACAAATGAGCAGTGCTGCCATTTCTGAGGCCAAACCTTAAAAAAGCTAAGTAATGTTAAATCATCCAAAACATTTTTACAATTTTTATAGTAATTAATATAAAGTTGCATTTAAAAAGTTCTTCGTTGATCATTTTGGTTCTGCATAACTTCATAAGCTGGCCTCTTGATAGAAAATCAAAACACTTAGAAGAATGTAGCACTCAAGTTGTACTTATCTAAATGTCTCTACAACAATCGTACTTTTTCCTCCGCTACATGTGTCTGACAGCTATATTCATGATTTTATGGACAAAATATTTCATGAGATTAAACAAGGTAAGAAAATTTGCTTCACCTTGACCAAATACAACAGTTAAATACCTTTCCTTTGTGAGCGCATTGCTAAGTTTTTTTGGCACGATATACTAAAACCAACAGCCAGTCAAATAGTGTGAAAGTGAAGATTTCAGAGGATCCAAATGCAGGACACGAGGTAGGCAGGCTGAATAGAACAAAAGGCAATGCTTTAATGTAACCGAGCTGGAACCAAAAATAGGCAGGCAACAAAAAGGAGGCAGCAGGCCGAGGTCAATCCAAGAACAAAAGATCAATACAAAAACTAAGTAAGAACAAACTGGCACGAAGAACGCAACAGAAAAACAGACCAGGGACTTCGGCCACAAACTCAGACGGCCTGACAACGAAAGAGGGAAAGCACACAGACTAACAAGGGACTAATTAAAAAATGAAACACAGGTGTGACAGAGAACAGGAAGGAAAAAGACAAAGGCAGGAAGTAAAACAAGACATTACACATGAGGAGAGAGACTTTCAAAATAAAACAGGAAACAAACAAAATACTAGAACATGGTTTGCCAAACCTTTTTGATTGTGGGCCAGAAACTTCTAGACGTGTAGTTTTCCAGTTACATTGCAAGAAATCAGTTTTTCTTATCCAGAAACCCCCATGAAAATGTGTTTTCTATCACAACTAAGTAATTTTGATAGAAAACAGTTTAATGTTTAACATTACAGTTGTTTATTGGTGCACCCACATAACACAAAGGGTATTTCTGTATCTGCTGTACCAGCGTACATCATAGAGTTTTCACAGATTCAATGGGGGTCAACTGGACAGAATTAGGGGGTTATTTTGAAGAAAGAAATATTAAAGTAGATAAGGATCAATAGAATATATAGTATAATAAATATTAGGTCATTAAAGTGCCTTTATTCTTTAAGTAAAGGATCCGAATACTTCTATGAACATTACGTAATACCTATCTTTAAACTGGTCGTCAACACAACAGGGCCCATTGTTCTCTGGGTGCCGAGGTAGTAGATAGATCAGATGAAAGGTCAAAGGAGATATGCTCTAAGTTCAGTTGTTTGTTCCCCTCGTGTGTTTACCCTTGAATTCTGCAGAAGCAGAAGACACCGCTTCATCAACAGAGCCAACATTGTTAATCCTTGTCTGCCACTGTTGTTTACTGTTCTGCCTCGTCTCGTTTACGTCACACTCTACCTCAAGAGACGGGATTCAACATTCAACTTTAACTTTACTTGTTAAAGGCAGACCCATTAGAAGGGCTTGTCAACAATAACATCCATCCTATTTCTTTTACCGACTTCTTATTTGAAAGCTGTACTTTTGCTGCAGTATTTGCCTTGTTGTCTGGCCGGCAACAGAGGACGTATTTTGAGGTGGACACCCTGCAGTGCAGCAGGGAGAATTAAAAGAATAATAGATTGAAGTCAACATCCAGCTTCATCCAAAACACTGTCAATCAGACAATTTACTTAATATACTGTATACTTACGGCACAAGATAGAAAGCATCTGTTTGAGATGGCGAGGGGTTCATTTCTGTAATAGTCTGGTTTTCAATGCGAAAATCACCAGTAGTTGCTTGGGAACCAGTTCCCTCTTCCCATTGAGCCCCTTCACGGGAGCTGTGCCGCTGGAGGGTTTAATGTTCTGTGTGCTGCTCACCTCCTACTATTTTAACTTTTGTTTCCAGGAAATTATTGGCATCATTTAGCAAACAGTTGTTTACTTTTATCACTGGAGATCCAGATGTGTCCTCTGCAGGGGATTAAGATTACAGCTAGTGGTAGCTGCATGTCATAATCCAATTAATGCATGCTGTAAGATCATTTGTGTACACTCTCTGCCTGTATTATCTCACGATCATTTTGTTCAAAATGAATGACAACAGATTGGTAACAGATTGCTCACATTCACTACATTGTGTGTATTATCATGTTAGATCTCAGATAAACCCCATCGTATTACTGCATTGCCTGCATATGAGATGTGAGATCACAGTTTGAGAGCTGCTGTGCGTTCCTGTTGTCACAGCCCAACAGGTGTACTGGCGATATCACAGCAGAAGATGTTTTCACAGATCATTTAATCGCCGTTCGCTTCAGTAGCTCAGCGTTCGCTTTCACACATTGTGTCAGCTGTGACACGTTGCTTTATGCTTCAATAAGATCACTCTGACCAAATCTCACACATTACGTGTTTTTTTAAATTGATAAAAACTGTTGCCCTTCCAATCCTTGTATGTGTTTTGTGAACATGGTGATTTAGGAGGCTGAATTGTTTTCAGAGTAGATTTAATTCCTAATTTAATAGGCAATTGGATTTGGATTTGATTTAGCTTAAGCTTAATTTTTACAGCCATTAGATAAACCTAAAACTGCCATTATTGTTCTTCAATGTGACACATATAGCGCAGAATTATGTATTTAATCTTAATCTGAGAAAGAAATACTATTTAAATGTGTAATGGAACACTATGGACTCCGTTTCGATTAAATGTTGTTGTCTGAAAGACTACTTTAAACAGAAATCTAAAGACATAATGTGGTTTTCAATTAAATAAAGCATGAATTAATTTACACTAAACAAACATTTTGAGGAGTTCCAATATCAGTCTTAGCAGTTAAAAAGTAGCAGTGACACTTTCAGTCTAACTCTAGTTCTATCAAGTGCATTGCAACTTTTTAGTAATAGCAGAAGAAGAGGTAGGTCTCCTCCTCCTTTTTTTGGTTGTTTAAAGCTGCAATAACTAATTGTTTGGTCACTTAGGGGCAGAGGAAACAAGCTGTAAACACAACACTGACATGTTATCACATTATTTACACATAACACATAGTTATAGAGCAACATTATACCATTCATTTGGAGTTGTGTATTCACTCTCACTTTAGCTCTTAACTTTAGGTTATTGTTATCTGTGGGTTTGTCACAAGGCACCCCATTTGGTCATTTGATCCATTGCTATTGTAAAAATACTGTTTATTATGGCTTTATATGTACAATGCTTGAAAGCCATGAAAACAAAGCTTGTAATAAATTATAACTGTTTTCCCTGTAAGGCAGAACTCTATTTAGATTGATTACTCTTTTTTTTCCAATAACACATTGGCTCCAAACAATTAACTACTGATTTATTAATGAACGTATCATCAATATTCCTAAAATAAATGACTTTAGGTAGTATTCCATTACATGGGCGTGGATCATTTGTACACGATTCATTTTTGCCAATTTTTCTATCACCTAGGTGGTTGTAATTAGGCTGCTGTCTCTCACTAGCAGTAAATTAGAGCATTTGTTTTTACAACACTCAATTTGAAAGGTCAGTTTGCCTACATGAATATGTAAAAAGTGTATCTTTAATATTGTCTGTCAGAATAATTCAGAAAGAATTCACAGCTTTTACCTTTTTTAGACTTTTTTTGTTACCGGAACATCAGTCACAGGTTGTTTATCGTGTCACTGTGTGCACACAAAATATCCTTAATCTTCTCTTCCACATCAACAAAAAACAATTGCTGTCCAACGTTCATTAATTGTGAATGACTACTTGACTTACTAATGACAAACTATGATTCCAGAAAATGAAATATTATGGTAAGTAATTCAGGATTAATCAATTATAGGTATTCACAATCAACAACAAATCATTGGGTAATTGGTCAGGATGCTACGACTGTAACAGACAACACACACACAACTTGATGAGTTGACTGTGTGTGTGTGTGTGTGTGTGTGTGTGTGTGTGTGTGTGTGCACTACCGACCGACCGTGACAAGCAAAGTTTCCAGTACTGAGCAGAATTGTGCCCATAATAAGTCCACAGAATAATAAACGTGTAATAAGTGAAGCATATCTTCTGCCCTATATAGAGAATTTTCTCTCCCTCTGCACCAAACAAAGCTTCCGAGGCCTGCGGCTAATCACTGCCCTTTACCTGTTGTCATCCATCTAGAGGAGTCAATTGGTCTGCTTCTGCAGGGTGCAGAGGTAATTACGATTTGGCTATGACTTGGGTTTGGCTCTATTGTCTGACTCTGTGGCGCACATGTGTGGATATTGGGAAGTTGAAGCTCAAAGCTCATTCAGGAGGGTTCCACTTTGACTACACCACTCAATGTTCCCCCAGAGAGCTCCTCTACTAACTAAACAAAGCTCAGCAGAGATGAGTCAAGATCATCACAGTGAAAAATACCTGCGCCTTTTTTTTTATCTTCTCAAGAGTGCTTCATTTGTTTGAAATGCCATTTGAATATTTTCTCTTTCACTGCTTCTGTTCCATTTATGGGTGATTGAAAAAGTTGCAAAGCAAGAAGAACAATTTCACAATATTGCTGTCGAGATAATTTTTCACAGATCTGCCTCTCTCCAAACTCAGAATTGTATTAATATTTAATCGCATTATAAATTGGATGAGGAATACAATTATGTAAGTAAATACACCTGTCCCATGAAGCAAGAAATTGAGAAAATCCCCCAGCAAATAGCTTTACTCTCAAGGTGTGATTTGGGAAATGAGTGAATAAACTTGGTGAAGATTTGCAGGGGGCATAATCCACATTCCTATTCATCTAGTTTCTCAGTATGTCAAAGGAACTCTATCCAGATGGTGCATAGTTATCCCTCAAACTCTTGTTTATATTCATCTACTTTAATGTCAGCCATGGACAGTAGGAGCCAATGAGAGATTATAAATGAATGAAATCAACATCATCTTTACTTCTTGGAGATGAACACCTAGATTTATTGATTCAATTGTTTAAAATGTGCTAATTTTTTACTATAAGAATGCCTTCACAGTGAGGTGCAGATCAGTGTGAGCTTCAATGCAATTCCTAAAAAAATTTAAACACATTTCTTCCCGTAAATAAGAATCCAGAAGGTGTCATTTGTCAACGAGAGAGGGAGATGTAGAGAAGTTGAGCCTTAAAGTGGCTATAAAACATTGGCTATTGTAAGATCAAGAGGGAGGCGTTAAGAATTTCTAAATTGGGAACTTTAAGCCCAAAAAACTAGAAAGCAGGCAAAGACTTTTGTGATGGACTTAAATTGGCCAATTAACAATAAATACTGCAAATGAACCTTAACTGAAGATGCATATTTCGACAAGCACTAAAAGCAGACTATTGCTGCTTTACTGGGCCTCAACTGAGTATTTTTACACTTAGGAATGTGCAGTAGTACATCAGCATGATGTGTCAGCCCTTCGCTACAGTCGGTTGAAGAACCAAGTGACTCCTGGGAAACGGAGCACTGTCTAAACTTCCTGTGCAGACTTCCTTCCTAGAGTCACTGAAGCACGATCTTGAAAGATGACGGATGGAGGCTGTCTGATCTTTCGTCCAGACCACGTTAGGATCCACGACTGTCTCTTCATCATGACCACATTCTAGCCCCACCTCTCCTTCTTCTGTAATGACAGACTGAGCCAGGAGTCAGATAATCAAATCACACAATATTACGAGTCATCTTTTGACCTGCATGGATCCAGTTTCTGTACTCAAAAGTGTGATTCAATCCACGGAGGAGCATAAAAGGAGTGTGAGCAGAAAATAAAAAGAAAGCAAGAAAGAGACAAATTAATTCTCAGTCCTGCTCAATTTTTCTATATTTTTTTTGTACGTCTATCTCCCGTACGCATACTCTTTCCACTTCTTTTTCTCTTTCTGTAGCTGTGACCGTCTCCCTTCATGTGGTAAGGGACTGTTAATGAATGCGGATGAGCACGTGGGAAATGTGTGGGTTTCCATCACAGCGCTCTCTCTTGAGTGACAGCAGCTCGACAAGGCTTTGGAGGCTGGCTTAAGAGTTAAGGAAAGCAAACAAGGAACAGCTTTTTTCCAGATGGCCAATGCAAAATAGAGCAGAATAGACTCTGCAGGTTTGTGGAGGCAGCGCCTGCCTGAAGTACAGCAAGTCATTTTGAGCAAAACTGCTATTGTCTGATGGAAAAACGGTCTATTTGAATAAAATAAGAAAAGGAAAAAAAACTCACGGGATCTAACTTGGTCTGTTGGATTTGTAATGGGCCTCGCTGTTGGTCACAGCACTCAGTCTGTGTTTGCAAATGTGACAAATACAAGGGAGAAACATTCCTATCAAAGCTATCAGGCCCGAAGCACGAAGAGGATAGAGCAAATGTTTATTTTGTGATTCTTCCTGGTTTGCTAAGGCTGCTCCCATCAACCTCTGCTCTAATCTGTGAGTATCTGGTATGCACTCCAAACTAAATTGCTGTTTATTCTATTCTGCGGGTGTGAAAGCCCCAGCCTGCCGCTGAATGCTATCGGGGGAATGAGGGTCCCAGGATGCTCAACCATGCTGCTGACACAACACTTTTCCTGAAAGACCCGCCGCTTGATTTACCCAAGCAAAATGTCACGGTAATTGTGAAGATTTATATCAATGGGAAAGAGCTGACGAGGTCCCACAGCTATCAGATCTGACAGACTTAATATGTGCTCGAATGTTGCCTGCCACACTGAAGGCTTGCAGGTTGACCAATTTTACCCGGAATGCTCCACCTCAGATCGTATTGACTTCTGGAAATTGGGTGTGAAGTGGAACTTTTAGGTTGTGAAATTGTGTTTTTAATAATCTGGATTCACAACAAAACATTTTTTTATCAGCTTTTGCTTTGTAAACCATCTGAGGCAATGAGGAAACAAAGACTGGCAGGTGGTTCGTATAAATAGGCTGAACACAGGTGCGCTTTGATGCTGTATCCTTCGCTCCCTGTCACATGACATGTTAAGATAGAATTAAACAGGCATTGTGTGTCTTAAAACAAATGAACAGGTGGCTTGCTGCAAAGATACTGTCAGCTACGCAGTGCAGTGTGTCAGAAAAGGTAACACTTCACAATAAAGTACACAAAATACTGAGGTTCCAAGTAGCGAGTTCTCAATCAGCTAATCACAAATATAAACTACTATTATTTTGTTATTGCTGAACTATTAGTTGCCATTTTCCAACCTTTTATTTAAACATAATTTAATGAGAGCAGTTCACTGTTTCCTTAATGGACCATTTACAATTGCATGTGGTAGGATTCAGACCGGATCTGTAAATCTGTAGATCTGGTTTTACATGGTTGTTGACATTGGACACCCAGCAGTAACTCACAGAAAAGCCAAACATAAAAGAAAGACAAATTGAAACATCAGTCCAGTATCTTAAATGCCAATGTTCAGCGTCAATGCAGGAAGTAGTGTGCCGTAGTGCGTCAGGCTTTCATGAGGGAGACTTGGGTTTGAGTCCTGTGGCAGACCTGAAACTATCCAACGTAACCACAATCATTCCCCTAACCAATTGATTAGTGCATAACCATGCTTTAGTTGTACTATATCTCTCACCTGGACTGCAAAATCCAGAATTTTAAAACTTTGAAAAAAAATGTTGGCATTGAACTAGATCCAGAACCGTCCAATATTTACGTTCTTGTCAGCGATAGAGTTAGAAAAATACAACCTTGACTGGTGTGATTTTAGTTGTGTAACTGGTTTGAACACCTGAGAAGGTAAATTACAGAAAGCAGCAGGGCATCATGATGTACCGTGCCAGCCCCACCTGCTGGGTATGAATCCTGCCCTTGACCTTCATCATATGTCATTATCAGAATCTCTCTCTCCCAGCCTCTTCTGTCTAACTTACTTACAGATGAATCGTAGCGCTAAGTAGTCAATCAGACTGCACTGTTCAGGGACTGGAAACAAACCTTTCAGAATGACATGTTAATATAACTAAAAAGCCATGGTTCACCTAAAGCTGAATAATATAAACCAAAAATAACTGCATGTGTGATAACACCCTCCCTGAGTCACAGCGACATTTTCAAAAACTGTTAATGGTACTGCACACCAGAGAAGGCTGGTCCAGAGAAGGCAGAGGAGGATGCTCCTCCTTTATTTTTTAAGAGTTAAAAAGTTATTTTCGAAATAAAAAACATATTAAAACATATTTTTTCTCTTTTCTTTGGAAAAACAGAGGTGCAAACTCGTCACCTTTCGTCGCCGTTTTGAATCAAAAATATGTCATCCACGTGAATTGTATAGATCCGTAGAGGTTTTTTTTGTGGGGGGGGGGGGGGGGGGGGGGTCAACTGGCCAGCCAGCGTTTCTCCGATTGGAGTGAGACGAGGAGAAAAGGTGACGTGGTGGTGATCTTCGCAATAAAACATCTTTGATGTGACGTGTCTAGTCTTGGCCAATCAGCGTTAAGATGTCTACAGCGTCTTCACTTCAACAGTGGAAGTTAATATGAAGCCGTACAGTAACAGGGTTCAATGAAAACTAATCACTTTATTTGCAGGCGATGGTTCTCGCTACTCTTGTTATCTTTGTTTTTATTTGACTAAAACTTTTGAAAATGAGACTTCGTTCTAAATGGATTTTGTCTAAATAAAGGTTGTTAATAATAAAAAGAAGCTAACTAGCCAGCTGTTCAACTCGAGCTGAAATAGTGATAAATAACTGAATAATAAATTATTCAAAGGAGGATGAACTCCAGCTGTCCTCACTCCGGGTGGGACCTCATCTGTCAATTAATTAAACATGATCCATTTTCATACTAATCTTTGATTGGCCAAAACACATAAAATGTCCTCTTGCATCGTTATCAATCAACAACCAGAAAAAATACCATATTATAGAATCAATTTATAACATGCAAAATCCGAACAAGTAGTAAAAAAATCCATTTTACTTCGGCCTATAGAGTCAAATTTCCCTTTCTAAGTCAAGTGATAGCTAGTTGTGTTAGCCAACGTAACAGCTAGCTTGTAGTAGCAGCCCTGAAGGACCCATACAGCAGTCAGTCGCCCACATCAGGGTCATGTCCTGGGTGAGCGGAGTGCAGCAGCACTTCGGACCACCAGACTATACGACGTGCAACGGCCCGACCCTTACTGACAAGGTCCATGTCATCAAGAGCCTGCAGCGATTGTTTCTAAGAAATCTTGTTGGTGACATTACAACTAGTTTGGATACCAATATACAATTTACACTAGTGTGAAGTGGAAACTTTAAATAAGTATGGAAACATCTTGCATCCTGCAGTTTAACAGTTTTTAAATGAATTGTATAAATTTGGATTTTTTTCATTTTTTGTGAGAGTAGATGATATAATATTTTTAGAGGAAAAAAACCTCAACATTATTTAAGTATTGGGGCGGGAAAAGTCGTAGTAAACATATTTATATGTTGTATAATTATGTTTACTTTGACTTTATGATTTCTTTTATCTAACATAGGACACTATAACCTTTTTTTACTTTTTTCGATATACTATACTTTTTGTGCAATTTATTTTCATTCTATGAGGTTGGATCTTTCGTTATGCTGCTATTCATTCACCTCAGCTCTTGTTTACTGTAGCTGTTTGTTGCAGAGTGTGCAGACTGACTGACTGGGGAACGAAAGCAGAAAGCAGGTTCTTGAACTGCTTTTGATACTTCAGAAAATATAGATAAAAACATCAGCATCTGTACTATGTGGATACATTTCTTTCTTTTTTTCCACATGCAAACTTTGTGACCTCTAAGCAGGAATCTTTTGAATCACTAAAATATTTTCATCCAAGTATAGTATGTAATTTATTCAACAGGTTTGTCTTTCAGTCTGAATCCATTCATGGCTTCCCATCTTTGAAATGGGCGCAGGCAGGCGGGGGGAGACATCTGCTTTGCTTTTAATGGGTATCGCAAATGTTTCAGTAATTCCACTCCACCTGAAACTTCCCTCCCCTTCAGCCCACTCCCGAATTACAGCACTGGAATGAAGCGGGGACTCTTAGCCTAGCAGTACGTTAGTATTTTCCCCAGCAAAGAGGATCGGAAAGATTCCTCCGGTGGGCTTGCATCATGGAGGCCAGCAGTAAATCCAGCAGTCAACAGATTCTGTGGAAAGATGTGAGTCCCTTTTATTTCCTTTTATGTTTGATTTATCGCACTTATTGTAATTGCAAAAAATATATATGTAAAATAAATTCTAACATTTAGTGTCTTCATGAATACCTGTGCAGCATTTTAGGTCACTACAGTGTCAAGAAAGTGAGAGCTCCCTTTAACTTTTACAGCTCAATAAATGATGTGTAAGTGGCAGCAATGGTGGTTTAAAAGTGGGGAGGGGGGGGATCCTGTGATATTTTAGTGTAAGCTTGAAGTAAAATGTCAGAATTTCTCTTTTTTTAAATCAAAAAGAAGCTGCTGCTTGATCTCTTGCTCAGTGATCTGAGTTTTCTCAGAATAGTCATTTCTCAATCTAATTCCTTTTGGCTTCCTGTCTTTATTTCCACTCTTATATTTGGTCTCACCTGAACCATTGCATTTGCTTTATATCTGGAATATCCTTCCTTCTCACATGCAAGCAGCATTCAAATATACAAGTTAAGTACCTCCACAGCACAGTATTATCTTTTTATATGCACTGTATATGAAAGAAAAAACATTTAACGTCCATCAAAGAAAAGGCAAGTATTCCTACATACTCAGTATGACTACAATGATGATGATTAAGAAATCCCCTGTTGCTTCATATTTCAGAATAGTTTTCACAGGAATTTGAATGCTTATATGAGCATACCCCAGTGTGATAAACCACTGCCTCGGCTTGTTGGTTATGTAGGCTACTTCTGTTTTTTTTTATTCTCTCGAGGAAGTGCCTCCTCCCTGCATGATAACAGCAGGGGGCTCCAGGCACTCTTCCTCACAAAGCCCAAGAGGAATTGACTGGCTGATTCTGAACTCCTAAACCTTTAAACACTAGTTGGCGAGTGCTGCACTCTCAGACTGCTCTCCCTGTCTCCATCCATGCCTTTATTTCTGTGTGTCTGTCTGCCTGTCTGTCTGTCTGTCTGTCTGTCTCTCAATCCCACCTTCTTCCTCTTGAGTATTCAAGATTCAAAGCACAGGCATGGAGAGAGAGGTTTGTCCTCTGGTTAAGTTTCCACTGCTTATGCAACCTGCCACAGGAGAGCAGAGGATTGCAGCCATTATTTTTTTTTCCTTCACTCTAAAAAATTCACAATAAAAGGAATTTCTGGCCCTCAGCCTGTTGGACTCTGTTTTTCATTATGACTTCGGTTTGTCTCTAAAATGGCAAATAAAGAATGGTAACAATGTTAGAATTCTTTAATTGCAAAGGTTTAGTTTCCGTTTTTAGGGAGCTATCTTGAATAATATGTCCTCTGTCCTTCCCCAAAGACGTGCTGCTAATGGATTTACCAATCAGGAATTCAATCCAACAAGCACACAGTATAACTGTATGTCATTATTATTGCTGTATGCTATTTCCTCACGGACATCACGCCACCTATACTAATAAAATAGGTTATAAAAAGGCTATGTGAAATGTATTTTTCAGGACTATTTGGGATAGTTATTTTAACATTATACAATTCAAAATGTCAGAAAAAAACATACACCTATTATTTTAAAATGATTCCTACATATTATTTTAAGACTAACCTGTTAAAGTTCAGCCCAATCTACTGTAACAGCCTCGGCCACAATAGAAAACCAAAGCTGCTTTATCATCATTTAAAAAAGACACAAAGATAAGCAACACCAATTTTGCTAATTGAAGTTGGTTCCATTTTTTTAATTTTACATATCTCCTTTTCTGTTGTCCTCTGAGACTTTCAAAAGGGTCCAGTGTGAATGAGAAGCTTTCATTTCTCCCTGCTGGAGCTCCGGGGGAACAAAAGCCTGTCTTTATTAATTTGTGGCCTTGAGCCTGGGGAGTTAACTACAGCGGGCAGAGTTTTCATTCGAGGAAAAGTTTAATAAATGTAACCTTTCTGTGGCACTTATGGCAGTCTGTCCTTCCCTGCACTTGGCATGGGGATGTTATATTTTTGTCATTATAGCCTCGTTGGTGGATACATTTTGCAAGACAGACCAATTCAAATGGCATATCTGTATTAAATGCAAAACAAATGTATGTTCCAAATGTATTGTAAAAGCCCAATTCATTTTTCCTATAGTGATACATGATAGTTGGAGCACTTGTACAGGTTGGATGGACATGAAACTCTCCCAGTTAAATCATCAGTACGTACAACTACATCATAAAATGTATTTTTCTTTGATTGAAAAAAAACAATATTCAAAAGAACAAACCTACATAGGTACTTACAAACTTTGGGGAAGAAGTCAACTTAAACTCCCACGGTACAATTCAGCATGAAGCCTTTAATCACATGTCTTAAAAACGTGTTAAGCTCTCCGCTAATGGGAGAAACCTAAAGATTACGCCGTTGAGAAAACTGAAACGCAATCTTCTGCTTAAATCAATAAAATGTTTGGATGAATTCTGCAACTACTGTTGTATTCACAAAGACTGGTTACCATTACAACAATCAATATGATTATCATATTACCCTGGAGAGTTCTTGGTTTCTATGATAGCCAAGTCTTACAAAACATAGTATACTGAAGATATTATTGGAAAAGATGAAATGGAAATACAGAGCGGGGGGGAAAACATTTACCTCATCAGGAGCTCCTCTCCCTTCGCAACTGTTTTAGTTTAGCATCTGCAAAGCTAAATGATTAAGTCATATCTTGTTTCTTTAAGCCCTACAAAAGTCAAAGAGTTAAAAACAACAAACTGGGGTTTTACAGGGGATTATGTGAGGTAACCAACCACATATTGTTAAACAAAGGAGACATAATGTAGCAGATATGATAACATATAACAGAATGGTATCGATCTATCTGTTGACAAAAAGGCAAAAAAGCGTATTTCCCAAAATGTTGAACTATTCTAGTTCTATTAACTTATTAAACATATACTTAACAGTCTGTGAGGTATATTGTTATGGTAGTTTGAGCCATTTATACAGCATACATATACAATGTATATATGCACCATATATAATATTGGACCGATCTTGTTTGCAGGTTGAGATGGAAAAAGAGAAGAAGACCAAGTACCACGCTTACCAGCGAGTGGCTCTGGTTCTGGCTCTGGTCTTCCTTGTTTTGGCTCTCTGTGTTTTCAGCCTGAGATATCTGTGGAGCCCGAGTCTGGGGAAGGTAAGACTAACTATCACCTAATTGTTTACCAGTCATCAGCCTTATTTCCACTGTCTGTTGTAAGTGTGTTCCTCGGATGAAAGCCACATCAGCAAATCATACAGGTTCTCTCAAAGAAAAAAAGTAATTACACGAGTAAGGAAATGGACAGCCACACAGTCTCTGAAGTCTCTATTGTATTCTGCTAGATTAAAAGATGTGTGGGCTTTGGAAAAGACAGTCGTGTTTTGCTCTGCTCGTGTTTTGGCTGTCAGATCTGTAATTTCATGAATTCTTGTGCCAAACCACAAACCACGTTTTTACTGCTGTAAATGTTGGCCTGTGGCATTTATCTACTTTCTGCTCACATTGTAAACATCTTCTCACAATGACTGATCCTGATAACTCAAAGCTGACCTTAATTGCTGTTGACCAGAGTGGCTGCCGCAGGACTGGAACCTCTTGGCAATGTAATTGGGATAAACACTTGTCCTGGACATTCATCTCGTGAGATCCAATTCAATCACACTTGATGGAGAACGTTTTCACTTGGCTCCTTTCCCCTGATTTACCCAAGGGGCCAAAAAAAAGCTAATTTACACAAGCCAGGGGGGGAAAAGGCATCAATAATTTCACAACCAGATATTGGAAGCTCTATAAGTTGCAAATGAGAGAAAATGAAGACTACGGGATGATGGGTAAAATTGAGCACGTACTGTATATTTCAAACCTGAATGCATAATTCTGCTTTGTGTGTACTGTTCATGCCATGAGGTGAAGAGAGGGAAATGTACCACGCAGGATGTCCCTTTGTGTTATACCAACATCTTTGTAATGCCTATAAGTATTAATTCAAAAACCCTCTGCTGCCATTCTGCTTCCATTAAGATACACATTTCAAGTACTGACAGTCTCTTCTACTCTCAGGTTAACCACGGTTCATCTGCACTTCCTGTGTAGCCGGTATTGTCCATGTTCTCTCCTTTCAACATAGATATGAATCACCTTTGAGCCATCTCCTTTGTCCTTGTTAAATATTTCATGCCGGAGGTAGAGCAGTCATTATTTCTATTTTAATAAGCTGTGATCATTCTCACGTGGTACAAAATGTGTTGATGGCAGAGGTTGCCCAGGTGATGAATATCAAACCTGCAGACCCTGGCTTTTGCTTTAATGGGGTCTTGAGGGAGAGGCTAATTCTCTGGCCTCCCCATCAGTGAGTGAGATGGAGCCACTTCAAAAGGAGAATCACCTGTCTGTCAGATGAGAAGGAAGGTCCCTCACACACAGCAGGACAGTAAAACTCAACAATGTATCCTCAGAAAAAGCGTTCTGGAGACTACTCCGAAGGCAAAGAGATGGATTGATCCACTGATGGATGGATTCGCTCTCCTGCATCAACGTGGCAGCTTGTTTGGTAAACTGCTATTGGGTGCAATGCAGCAGGACACTTTACTAACTAATCCTGAGCAGCATCTGGCAAAAATGTATAGACTCTGGCCAGCAGAGCAAAATCATTTATTTTAGGAAACAGTTGAGTTTTTTTATTTGAGCACAAAGATGAGCATTCTGGTGATAACTCAAAATTCAAAATGAATTAAAGTAAAGTGTTTCCTTTAGAGTCCTTAAACATATGGAATATATTAGGATTAATACAACAAGGACATACAGAGTCATACATATGTAACCATGGTTATAATGATTATAATTACTTTGCCCAGCTCTAGGCTGCCCAGAAACATGCTGAAATCAAGATTTACCATGTATGCATGTTCCTTATAAAACATGATGTATCGTATAGAGTCCAACTCCCCTAGTTGACTTAAGTACTCTTTAAAACTGCACAAATCAATATTTCTATCTATGAACAATGCGTCAAATGAGTATGTGTAATGGGAAGTCCTTTGTAGTGACACACTGAAAATATCCAATTCTACAATAGAGCAATTTTTACTGTCTTTCAGCTCATTGGTTTGGTTTTACGGTGCACAACTTTACCGTTTTGGCTCTCAAAAGCGTCGTTTCCAGCTGCAGCAGACAGCTGTTTTCATTAAAAAGCTCTGATAAACTCACTGTACACTATCTGCTGATCACTAAGAGGCTGACAGACAAAGTTAGCTGGTGAACATTTTGGTACATTTAGCAGCCAAAGAGCTCGGTATTTCCCTGAGGAGAAGTTGTAGACAGAAGCAGAGCTAAAAAGGATTATATGGGACTGACATTCGCAGGTTGACAGAAATGTATCCCCAAGTGAATGTTAATGTTGCCATCGAAACCTAATAAGATGATCATCTTTTGCTGTTTCTACAGCCTGTTTTTAATTCATTTTAATTAATGCTGGTTTAAGACACATATGGAATATTTATGGTGGCGATTGTGTCTTCCCTCTAAGAACCTTGGTTACATATTTAACATCTGTTAATGCACCATCACTATTATAGTACAAAAGTGAATTGTCAATTAGTCAGTTGATGAAAACTTGATGAAAGTTTTGCTTTCCTAAACACCTAATACAGAAAAAAAAGAAAATGGCAGCAAAAACTGCCAGTGTGTTAATTACCACATTTTAGAGTGAGCACACAACATAAGTGATAATCATTGCAAAATAAAAGAGTGTGTGAACAGATTCACAAGTGAAAAACAAGTTTATAGAGAAAGCTCCTCATGTGGCCCCCTGCTCAGTTAGAAATCTGCTCTTCCTCCAGCTGTTTTGACAGATTCTGAACATTATGAACCTGAGACTGTGAGGTGCAAACATCCTTTTCACAGTTCAAAAACGAAAGAGGCACTGGAGCACGCTATGAAGTACTCAGTGTTACTTAAAAAGGTGGTGTTGATCAGTTTGACACTTTACTTCCAAGACTTTGTGTGAAGGATCGAAACCGACGAATCTGAGAATGAACAGCTTTGGAGATAACAAGCAGAGGAAACCCTAATGCTGACTTAGATTTAATTACAAAAAACATTGATTACAAAATGTATTCTGCTGCTAAAAATCGGTTCTCGCGCGCTCTCAAAACGCGAATTGCATATTGACGAATGCTTAAATTACTTTTGTGCCCAGTCAACAGTTTAACTCATGTACTTGCACTAAACAATTACTACCAGCCATCACTCAAACAAAAGAAACACACAAATTGCATATCACACATTACATAGAGCTTTGAGCTCAGCATTTCTAATTAAAAGTTGAAACCGCAGCACGACTGCAGCCACGAATGCCTTCTCACAGTTTACAGAAGCAACGTGGCCTCGTGCACCCAGCTTTTTTTACAAATAACCACAGAAAGGTAATTTGCTCTGTGCATTGTATTTCAATATGACACCGATAACCGCTTGGGATCTTCTTTCAATTACCTAAAAACATATGTTGTTACACAGGCCTGGGGAAGATAGTTTGCCATCACTTTCTCTGCATGTGTGTGTGTGTTTGTGTGTGTGTGTGCGTGAGGGCGTGGTTGGGTGGGTGTGCATTGTGTGTTCTAGTGTGTAGATTAGGTGCCTCTGCATTCTCTTTTGGCTTACGGCAAATTTCTGTTTACTATGTGCTCGTTATTGTTCTGGGCCACAAGTCTCACTGGGGGATTTTGCCTCCTTGTAAATTAATCCTCTGTTATTACCAGTTTACTTCAGCAACTCCGTGAAAATGGAATCTGGCTGGTGAATCCAAGAGAAAAGTGAGAATAGTTTGCCCTGAAGAAATTACTTTTAAAAATCGTAAAGAATAACATCTAGACGTTGAAGCCTGCTGTGTGTGTGTCTGTAGTGCACAGAATCCAAAATCTAAATGTTCATATTATTAGATTTGACATATTTTGGTGCTATTATTAATTCATGAACCACTTTGAGCGAGATTATCTGCAAACCAGCAGCCAGGCAACAGAGTAAATGTGAACCTGTAAACATGGTAAACCATTTTTTTTTCCTGTGGAATATTGAGGAGCTCACAGGTGTTGTTGGTCTGTTTGGCAAAACTGCCTGTGAAATACATGAATGTCAGAGCTGAGGAAAGTGCTCCATTATTCAAGCTGGAATTGCATTGCTCACCTTGATGCCTTTCCCTCTCCGGGCCCAAGGTAGCTGCTGAGTTGTCGCTCCTGATGGCCTCTTAAATGCCTCACTGTCAGGACCGGCTTCTTTAATGAACACTGCTGCGCCTGCTGCTTTCCGCTGGTCACAGGTGTATGGCTTTTCAAGGCCGAGCTCCCCTTTGTTTATTTATTGCTAGTAGGCTGTGTATACCCAACTGTCCCCTTAGTGTCCAGATGTCAACATGCAACAGGGGAGAGAGTCACAAGATTTGATCATGATATGATTCCATTGTCCTTTTTTTTTTTCTTACTTTGTCTCCAAGAACCAAACAAGACAGTGCTAACTTCTCCTTACACTGTTTGTTTATTCAGACCTGTGTAGAGGAATTGTTATTCTGGGGAGGCAACAGGGCTTATCTAAACAGCTGGTTTAGCAAGAAGTTTTTTGGGGGGGCCTGCCCCTCAATCTGTTATCTTTTCTGATTTTACACATCAGGCCCATTCATTCATTAGCAGGCCAGTGTTCACTGGTGTTTCTCCCTGGCTGTTAAATTAGGCCGCTATGGGTTCCCTCCTAAAAAGATGTATTATGCCGTCGACTCGGGGAGCAGTCAGGAGGAGGGGGGGGGGGATGCAGACGGGGAAGAACAAAAGAGAGTTGTTTTAAAATGTTGCCAGTGGAGTGCCTGAGGTAGGAAGGCTTCATGGCGGTTGTGGCACATTGCCTTCTTCTGGGACGGTGACTGCTACAGAGAGCGTGACAGCACTGCAAAGCCCACCGGGAGTTATTTATTGTTCCATACAGCACTTTAGTGCATCTGTGGTTTTCTTTTTAGAAGCTAGAATAATGTGGGCGTAGAAAAGATCAGCATTTTAATTGCCTGTACTTAATTTTGCCAATCCACCGGCAGCTCATGTGCAGCATGTTGTATGTACAGTGTGTGGTGGGTAAACAGACACAAATGCTTGCCTTTTTTTTTTTTTTTTCAGCTTTTTTTCATTTCTCTTTCCTCTCTCTTCTCTCACCATTGTGACTGCCAAGAAGACTCCTCTGCTCTGTTGTACAATTTAGAATGTGATTGAGCTTTCACATCCACTTTCACTCGCCCAGTAAGTCTGCACCCGCTTATAGCCTCCGCCTGCATTCACAGCCGCAATGCTGAGGCAGAGAAGCGAAGAGCAGTCTGGAAATACTCTGTTCATCTGTACTCTCTCAATGTATTTGAAGTTATACATCAGATATTTTTGCTATTATGTCGGTATACAGTATACTCTGATGGATCATGATTTTAGAAATTTGTAAACCTCTATTCCCCCCCAAAAAACATCTGTTATGTCAGAGGGCTTGGTTATATACCAGCCACCATTTAAGGGGTTGCATTGACTTTTTGCGAGTTTGCGCCGTTAGTCACCTTGCTCAATATGTAAGGAGAGAAGAGGCATCTACATCATCCCTTCAGGTTTGTCTGGTGCTCAGTCGAACACTTCATGTTGAATAACCTTAGCTGATTAGTCTTTTTTTATGCAAGAAAATTAGAACTTGTAACAGCTCTAAAAGTTGGAATGTTAGCTAATTATAATGACAGCATCCAGACCTGCCAGGCTTATTGAACCTCTTTTTTTTTGGTGAAATAAACGTAAAAAACAGCAAAAAAAAAACACACTTTTGGAGAGAGATCTATCATCCAGTGAAACTTCAAGTGTTTACTCAGGAAATGAGCAAAGTAAGCCAGACAGCTTAGTTTTAGAGCTATAATGAACCTCATTAATGATGATGTATTCATTCCAGATGTTAGGAATCCATAAGTCAAGGAATGAAAAATGATTAGCTAACATACTGGATAATGCAGCAAGTGGGCTGACCTACTGAGACGCACTGATACCATCACTTCAATTTCTCGTGACAGTTTGAAAAAGGAAAAATAAAGGATGTGTCACTATCAGAGGGCTCTAAAATAGGACTTTAATATTTAAATGTATTCTTGTGAACACGTACATGAATGTAAAGTTATTTTTGTCATTGTGCTGGTAAACTCTACAGGGCACCTTATGTAAGCAATTCACAATTGCAAACAATAAATTGTTTTGGGGAGCGTGTGGGAGGGGGATGTAGTAGATCTTTTTCACTGCTAAACACCTTAACCCTGTTGTAAATAATAACACTATTGATTACTGCATTGCATTGAGTTATCAATGTTATTAGTTACACCTGTGCTTTTCCTGATAAGTCAAAAATGTCTGCTGTAAAAAAAAAGGTCAATGATTCTCAATAAAAAAACTGTAGTTTCAAGTTAGAAAGGCTGTAAAGATTCAGAGTAGCTAGACTTATTCAAAGCAAAACAACATGTTACGTACAAGTTGGACAGATCATTGACGGCGAAGAATGGAAAAAATAGTGATGCTCATAAAGCAAAAATGTCAATATTGTCAAGACCGGCACAGAGGGCCACGGCCATCTAGCCCAAGTGGACGGCTGTAAAAATGTATTTCTCAGTAAGAATGAATTTTGATATTAATATGTAGTGTACGACAGCATTGTTGTTAATTAAATCCTGCAACATTTCACCCAGGCTATTATTTGTTCCCGCCAGACAGCTAATGAGCCCCACATTATCTCAGCGAGAGACAAAAGCCCAGAGGACACACTGTACTCTAAGGAGTCTGAGACCCCTTGTGTAACTGGTTAGAAGAAAGCTGTGCTTCAGTGCTCACAGTGAGCAGAAAAATCTAAAATAACCATCATCCTCCTCCTACATTTAACACAAAATTGAACCTTTCCATTTCATCCATTCACGTTGCAGCTACTAAGGCAGGTCAGTGGGTCAGTCCCGCTGCCACCATGAAAACCAGGAAAAGGATCTTGACAAGCTTTATCACCGTCCGATGACAAGGTGAAGTACATCTTCTGGGCAAATGAGACACAGCAGCCGAGCAGCAGCTGTCATCCATCATACTTGTGATGAGTGCTGGATAACTACACATCCACCACACTGTATGAAAAAGGAAAATCACTATACTTTGTACATTCAGATGCTTCAAAATATGAGGCATTTTAAACATGAAGTGACTCTTTTTGGGCATCTATCGACATCAAAAAATCATGACCACATACTGTGTGTCAAACACAGAGACACAAAGGAGAACAAGTTGAATTAACAACATGGACACACATCATGTACATTAGTGTCAATACTGCTAATGAGCATGGAACATTACTAGCACTGACTAATCGTTTCTGTAATGTATGGCGTTTAAACAGTCCAAGTATCTTTATCCGAACTTTACCGTAATTTACAACTTGTCTATCGTCATTTGTACATTTTTCAAAGGAAATTCATTTGGGAATCTTCCCCATCTTGTGTCGATTCTTTTGAGACAGTTTTACGGCGCTGTTTCCCGCTAAATCCACAAGTACAGGGACTTGGGTCTTGAAAAACACAATGCAACTGACAAATCTGAAACTTGTGTGGAAGAAATATTACAGCAAATCAATAAAAAGACAAGTAAGCTACGGGCTGATTACCAGTTAGCCTCTGTACCAAGGACTGGTATCAACAATATTCTTGTGGATCAGCCAACGGTATGAACGACTGTTGATATTTGAGGCTCGTATGGCTGTACAGAATAGTTTGAAGCTTCATTCATCAAGCTTGCATTCAAATTTTTTTATTAATAAGTAGACACTCGAGTGTTCATTTAGTGTTTTTTATCAGGAGCAGATGTTCCAAGCGATTCTAATTGAAACTTTTTAGTAAGGTGCTGTCACTCAAAGTGGCCGCACCCTCAATAATGTCTAAGTTTAAGCCTTTAGATTATTTAAAACGATGAGTTTTATAGACATTGTCCCCCTAGTACAGTTGTCATGAACGGGGAAATAAGCTATAGGGACCAAAACCATTTTTTGGGCAGTTCTCGTGATCAATATATGACCGACATTTAAATTCAATATGTCCACCAACCGCGTTATTTACTCTGCTTGCGTTTATGTAAATTATGGTCACATTTAGAGTAAAATAAACACAAAGCAGGGTATGCTTTAGGGCGTGGCTACCTTGTGATTGACAGCTAGCTTTCACAGTGTGTCTTCAGTTTATGAAAGTTAATTGTAACATTTATCGTAGCCTAAAAATGTCTTATTCAGCATTTGGTTGCACTTAGCTCCACCCTCTCATGTCAGTTCTGGTTGCAAAAAGAAAACAAAATGTTGGCAACAAAAAATGTAAATCGCAAAAGGCCAAAATGGCCACCTCGGGATTCAAAACCGTAGTTGCCAAACCAATGGGTGACGTCACTGTGACTAAGTTCACTTATATAGAGTCTATGGATTTTACCGGTATGAACAATACTGTTTTGATGCGTAAAAGCTATGTAACCAAATAACTGAATCAGTAACCTGTAGAGTGCTGACGACACAAACGCAATTATATTGCTCCCTTAGTCATAAAAAAAAAAACTGTCTTAGAAATGTGTATATATAACAATAAATCTATTAGGGAAACTTAGATCTTATTTAGTCAAAGGTCCACCCTACATCCACCTCATACAGACAAATACAGTAAATCTCATGGTAGTTAATAAATTGTCAACTCTAATCTTTGCAAAAACGACTTAATTAGTCTCTAAGTAAATCATCAATAAGTGTCTTCAGTTTCCAACCCTTGACCTCAACTGGACACTAACTGGTTGTTAATGGAAGTGACATTGGCTAATCATCGAGGAGGGTGTTAGATGTGTAAACTAAAAAAAACTTTTGGCCTCACATGACATTGAGAGAAAACCTGCTCATTTACCTCATTCTGAGAGGAAAAAAAAGACCTATTGTCAGCTCCCTCTCTTAATGTTTTACTCCCAACCAGTGGCAGAAATACTGAAATACATTAATTAGCTCCTTCAAAGTGCTTAATTTGCATGTCTTTCATTAGTGGCTGACCGTGATGGACCATGTAGGTTTCCTAATAAATGAAAAACAGAGTCAAATTGTTTTAATAGCATGAGACAATGTTCCCAGACCATTGGGAGCATAATGTGTTGTATTCTCCCATTGGGTCTTCAAAGTATTTTTCAGCGTTATTAAAAAGAGCAGCACTGACATGCAACCCACACAGGGGCCATGGCAACAGACCAAGAGCTTCTCATCAGTACCAATAGTCCCAGTGTGATAGCCCAGTGTCTCTGCATTGGACTATCACTCCCTCTTTTATTGTGTCTTCAAGGCAGAAGCATGGCGTAAACAATGTTTGAACAATTATGAGCCCGTATGTCTTCCAGAAGCTCTGTTAGGAATTGTTCTAACGGTCTACCTTGTTACAGGCATCGCTGGCTTGTTCTATATGTTATCAGGCACAGACAAAGTGGCGGGATATCATGTGTGTTATGATAAAAGAAGAGAGGTGCTTGCGCTCTTGTTGTAGCGATTCGGACTTTGATCATCACAACTAAACCGTGGAAGTCTGCAGAAGCAGCTGTTATTGGTATTTGTAGCTGAAATGGCGTCTTGGGATTTTTGCAGTAAGCTGAATGTAGACCGGCTTTTATTGCTTTCCATGCACCTTTTTTTTGTATATCTTGGCACGCAAATAATGCACTTCACACACTGCTGATAAATAGCAAGGCAACTATCTATTGTCATCTGTTGGTAAATTGCCAGGGAATTTAAAATGTGTCACATTCCCAATATTGAGTAAACCCGAGCAAATTGAAAGCATTTTTGCTCTTTTGAACCACCAGAAGTTCAGCCTTCATTGACTTTTTACAAAATGCTACTTGGACTTTTTTTCCTTTAGTGGCTTCAAAACTTTCCGGTTGCGGTGAATGCCATTCATCTGCCCAAATTTTGCCTTGCGTCTAAATGTTCCAAATTGCAGCCTTACAGCTCACACAAGCTGTTTCTTAAATGCCACTTAGCTGCTGGATCCCAGAGTTGTTGTTTTATTAGGAGGTTGAATGGCTGAAAACCAGCAGAGCGACAAGGAGACGGATCCACTGGAGGTCATTCACCTTGTGACCGGCTGCCTCATACTTCAGAGGCTTGCAGTTACAGCTTGCAGCCCTTTGTCTGTTGAAGTCTGTGAGATAACAATAAGCAACAGGATTCATTCAGCTCTTCTGATAAGCAGCAGATTGTTCTTGAGCTCGGCACAGGGGTTATAGGCAGGGAAAGGCACAAAGGGAAGATACAACATGGAACAATATGATGACAGGGAGAAAACAAATTGCACAACACAGTCAAAGCCCATGCCTTTGTGTAGTTTAACTTCTATTCATTTTCTTTACTACTTTCTACTGGTTGTTGATACTGTGGAAACTCTTTCTCATGTTGGCTTGTGGTATTTGAGGGATGTTGCATCATTTGTTGAGCCCTAAAAAGGTGGTTTCACACCATCTATAAAGGCCTTGTGAAGTCCCTCTGTTCTCTCTTACAGTTGGCAGGTGAAGATAAAAAAATGATATACTCCTGGCCATTTTGGAGGCCATTTTTTCAACATGTTATTGAGGTGAAGTAAAAAGCCACTATTTCGTCTTTCTTGTTTATCTAGGGTTTGGCTAAATCTTGTTAAGTACAAGGTAGACAGATCTTTGACGTGCACAAAATGTTGGAAGCAGATCAAACATTGGTTAAATGTATGTTAGGAGCTTTTCATTTTCATCCCAGGTTGATGTCACATTTGCTTGAGCACATAAGTTTGTGCCTTGTAAAGTTATAGCTGCAAAAAACAACAACAAAAAAGATAAAGAAGAAAGGAAAATATTTACTTTTTAAGCAAAAAGTCTGGGGAAAAATCCTATTCCCCGAGCTGCTGTATAAGGAAAATACAACCCTTTGTTGTTTTCACTTTGATTTTTATTGAGATCATAGAAACAAACGCATCGAACAACAATATGTCCCAGTCCGTGAGTTTGCTTCACAATAGTGTGTTGACCAAAAGTACTGAATAGCTCCCAAAGTTCCCCCTGCAGTCCTCCCTCCTGAATGCAGCTCTATTATAGGCACAGTAGCACGTATCAAGGTGATTTATTGCCAGAGAGAGCTCAAGTTGTTTAAAATGACTGGTGTGATTAGTCATATATGCTTCAGAGCTGAAAAAGGGGTGCACAGTGCTCCTGTAAATTAACAGAAGCTGCAAACTGTAGTCGACCAAAGCAAGGTGGTCAAACGTGGTAAGCGGCAGAGTCGCCGAGGGACAGGGAGAGAAAGTGGGTCATTACATCCCTTTCAGCTACGAGTAGGCTGACAGAAGAGAAAGGTAGGCTACGTTAGAGATTCAGAGGCTCAGTGATGAATCGATTACCGCGATGGAAAATAAAACAGTAGAGGTATGGTAGTCTGAGAGTTCTGCCAAAATTCCACTTGAGTTACTGCACAAATATGCTCCATATATTCCCACAGCCTCAGATATCTCCCCGTCTCCATTATTCAGACAGAGAGGTGGTCTTGGAAGAACTTTTTTGTTTGAGTAACTGTTTTTTTCCTTTTTGTTGTTTTTTTAAAAAGGTATTTCTTTCCTCCAGTTTTTTAATCTGTAAACCAGATGCAGAAAACACTTTTACACTGAACCTCTAGCTTACCATTGAGCCAACAGAGAAGAGCCAAGCAATGATTTTTCGGGTTTCTGGTATTTATCTGAGGCTCTTTAAAAGGGACAGTTGGAGAAATATGCTTATTTGCTTTATATCTGATCAAATGAGAAGCTATACCACTACTCTTATGTCTGTGCGTTAGGTATGGAGCTAGAGCTAGGAGGCGATTAACTTACCGTAGCACAAATATTTGAAGCAGGGGGAAACAGCTAGCTTGGCGCAGTGAAAAGTTAAAAAAGCACATACCAGCACATGTTAAGCGGGCAAATTAACACATTATATCTTATTTGTTTAATCCTTACACAAACAGGAATGTAAAGACAAAAACATTTTGATTTTAGAGGGACTTACATTATAAACAACTTATATCCATCCTTCTAGTTAGCTAAAATAGGCTACAACTCTGATTTTAGATCTCTAATTATATATATGAATTAAACAAACTTGTTAAATGTTGAACTTAAGAGGTGGTGGTAGTCATATTTTTAACTTTCGAGAGAAGCAGGCTAGCTGTTTTCCACTGCTTCCAGGCTAAGCTAAGCTAAGCTAATAGCTTAGCTTAATATTAAACATAGCTAGCTTAATATTTAACATACAGAGAGAATAGATCTACGATACAGCGATATCATCTTCTGCAAGAAAGCAAATAGGTGTATTTCCCAAAATGTTGCGTTGTATCTTTTAAATCTTGGGAGAACTGACCGTCTACATAACCTGCTGTATATCTGTAAATAACTCAAATAGAAGAGTTCATATGTCTCAGTGATTCTTTACCAGACCGACGGCCATTTGCGCTACCCGACACCTATCTGATACCAATCTGATTAAGGGCAGAAGACTCAAACCCATTACCCCGCGAGGCTCAAGCATTTTCACCTCCACTATGTCTATATAAACAGCTTTTTTTGGAGGGATGGTTGTTGATAGACTTCCAGTAATATGGTTTCCAGTCTGCTACACATTAAGGGAAAAATCCACTCTCGGATACTCTTACACTGTTAAAGTATCATCAGTTTGTGATGTTTAATGCACTTCAGGAGTGGGTTTTTGTGATGAAATGTCATAATTCCCTTTTTGGCAAATGCACTTTCTTTTAAAGTGTGGCTGCATTACGTTGTGGTCCATTGAGATTTCTTTCAGCGTGGATTTAGTCTTCTACAGTGGATTGGTATGTTGGTATGTTTATTGAACATCAGTGCAAAAATAGTGGGCTTAAAAGAAGCTTTTGCTCTTTGCTCCTGTAAGACTGACTCCAAAATCTGAGCTTTATCACTGATGTTGTATGTGTTTAGCAAGTTGTCTGCTGAAATTAGAAAAATAAACCATCAAGCAACAAAATTGTCTCAGAAGGAAGGTACATGCGAGGTACATGGCCAGCAGCTGTTTGTTTAACAGTGTTAATGTGCTTTAGGAAGATGGCTCCATTAAGATTTTGCAAGTTGACGCGTTCTAGCTTATTCTTTGAAAGGCTAATGACCTTAGCATTTTCCTTAACTGGCCTTTGGCGTTGGCAGCTGTAAAACATTTTAACATCAAATTGATGCTTAAAGTAATTGCTTGGGTAAATTCCCAAAAGCACTTTAACCCCCACGCCAACCTAGTTTTAGCTTTCAATTGAATGCTACATCCACACCACATACTCTTATTGTGATTTTTGTATGGCTTCCAAAAACATTAAGATACCACAAAAATGCAAGAGCTCAAGTATGCAACATCATAAAATTCAGCAAGATCAAAATAAGTTAAATTTGTTCTTTATGCCAGTGTAGTGGATAGTGAATATTCAACGTTCATTGGCTGCTTGATTTAAAACATCCATTGGTGTTTGTTGATGCTGTTGATGATAAAACTGCAGCTATTTACCTCCACATATAACAAAACCACAGAAACGGCTGGTGCTAATTACAATGCAGAAATGTTTCAGTGCCTAACAAATATTTATATTTAGAGCCAGAGTCTGACTTTGCGTCCTCTCATTACACACTGACTGGGCCCATGTATGCAGCTTCCAGACAAAAGACTACATGCTTTGGCTTCATATTTGAGTTGGCCGGGATCGAGGTAGAAGTTATTGTCACTCTCTCCATTCAGACTACAATACTCAGTATACAGTGGAGCAACATTGTGTTCCTTTAGTACTACAATATAGACGCCACTATAAAGAAACAGAAAGGAAGTACAAAGACAGTAAAGTGGAGGTAAGTTGCTGCTTGGTGGATAGTGGGCATACGAAGTTCAGAGTTTGCTCATGGTTTGCATCCTGAGTCCTGCATTAGGTTAAGTTAGACAACACATACACTTTGGTTACGGTGTTATCAATATATGAACTTTAGTCTTTCACTAATACTACAACAAGACCACAATCTTTCCCCGACTATAACAAGATATTGTATTTTAAGAGTGGATAATGGAGGGAAAACAAATGGAATGCATAGTCAGTAAACATTTTGCAGATACGTTCATAATCTTCCTTTCAATTATGTTTTTATCATAGTTCGTAAATTACTTTTTTCAACTGAAGATTATGATGTAAAAGTTTTTTTCATGACAATAAATGTCTGCTTCTGACAACAAGATAGAGCCAATTTTCATTTCAGCTCTTTTCTTGGATGGTAGTGGCCTTGCTAATCTTTGAATAGTGCGGAATAGGTTTACTGGTGGGAGGAAATACAAAGAAGTGGTTTTGAGGTAATTTGATGTAATATTTTGATTGTACAAAATATGCCCCTTTGTTTATTTTTGTAATATGTTAAAGTGTTAGAGTAGGATTGCGGAAGGAATTTTAGTGGTGAATTTCAGTTCAGATGGAAATGTATTAGATAATAGTTGTGGAGGGGAGATGAAAATGTGGAGCACACTTTGAAAGTTTAAAAAAGGTCTTGAAATAAAAAAAGCATTTGTGTAGTGTAAAAACCACAGGAGCAATAAACTGTAGCTTTTCTGTCTGTAGATATAAATATAAATGTAAATATTGTGTGGCTTTCTACTGTTCTGTTTTGTTAGGAGTAAACTGCCTTTTTTGTTTCTTTCCTTTACCTACAATTGGTTCTGTAATCATTTACAGGTTAAAATCAATTTTAATATACACAAATGTAAAATGTACTCATTGACAAGGACGAGTGTCATCATAAAATGGCTGATGTACAGCCGTATACTGTGTTGCCACAGTTTGCAACATGTTGCATTGTGTTGTATTCTGCTCGCTGTCACTTTGTCTTCAGTGAGATTGATGCTGTGCACTGCCAGTGGGCTCATTTTACCCTGTACCAACTAAGTTGATGACGCATTAAGGACTGACCAGTATTTCCTAAATTGAATTCTCTGAGCTGGCGCCTGTCCAGAACCAGCTGCCTGTATTCAGGAAGCATCGCCAAACTGCAGTCTGCATGTGTCTGGCAGCGGGAAAACATTCCTACTTCATTTATTCCAATTTTCCAGGCCTTGAGAGTTGACAGGCTTGGTAATCAGTGTCCACAAGCATAATCCCCATGATCTGAGACGCCACACAATCAGATCTCTCTCCATACATTTCTCTCTACCTCTCTTTCTCTCATATTTTCTATGTAAATATCTGTTAAAATCACCTTGCAAGAAACGCATCCACAAATATGCATACCACGCAGTATCTGACAGGGAATATTGAGAACATGTGTTCATATGTGTGAAGGCCATCTGCACCACTGCTGGTGGGTGGTAAATCTATACCAGCTGTAATTATTCCCCTTGCGGATCCTCATTTTCAAATAATATCACCATAGGAACCTGCTCCTGCTCTTCTCTCAGCTTAATGTGATATGCTTCCCAGAATTCTCCAAGGTTTGTTTTCATTACCTGTAATTTTCTCGTGTTTCTGGTGAAACTTGATAACGTGTGTGTGTCTGCGCATGTGTGTCTCTTTAACTGTTTATTCTAAAGGAGGATTAATTATTCTAGCAGTAACTGTGTTTGCTGTCATTTGTAAAAAGGTTTACACCTCTGCAGTGGCACTTTCCAATGTGCCTAACAGAGATGTTCCGTTTTTAGTCCTATGAAACTCCAATAAAAACAACATTGCCAACCAGAGCGAAAAGCAGCAAAGTACTTGGGAAACATTAGTTGTTCTCATGTGACCGCCCATGTGAAGCGACTTGAGCTCTGAAAATAAGTCTGGTGCAGGCTGGTTTGAAAAAGAGGAGCCAGCAGTAGACACGAGGAAAACACAGGGAGAAGGCTTCCTCTGCAGCACTGGTAAGATGGCTGATCATCTGACTCTGCTTTTCCATGCCCAGCTGATTTGAGTTTGAGCTTTCCAGTACAAACAAAGAAAAGTCAGATGATTTCTTTTATACCTGGCAGAAAAGCCTCATTATAGAGGTGTTTTTTTTTCCCCTAATCGTTTGTTCTGTGATTCCTTTATAAGACACTTGACACTAGCTAGATTTTACTGAAAAATATTGGTCAATAATGAGACTTCACGGGTGTAAATCCTGGACAATAAGCCGCAGATAAAAGCTGTATAATAGGCAATAAAACAAACGTCTGAAGTCTTTACCAGTTTGACATTACATAAACAACAAT
Organism: Leptoclinus maculatus; assembly: GCA_032191485.1. NCBI lineage: Eukaryota > Metazoa > Chordata > Actinopteri > Perciformes > Stichaeidae > Leptoclinus > Leptoclinus maculatus. The sequence continues at coordinate 7,686,207 of JAVDOI010000011.1, forward strand.
GCAACTTCTGGCACACTACAACAGAGTATCTAGAGACATCAAACTCTGTGCGACTCAGCACCCAGATAGCATGAGTTTCTGCAGTTTGAGTGTCAGAAATCTCCTTATAAACCACTATAGGAAATGTCAGCCTCTTCCCATCAAATATGGCTAAGTGGTCCATCCTCTGCCAATTTAAAGCAGCTCTCGAGTCAGTTAAAGGCACAGTCTGTGATTCAAATGTGATCTAATGGGTTGGCCCAATAATGAGTAGAACGGACATTCCGATTCAAATCAACGTAGCAGGATGGTCAGAGAGGCGGACATTTTTATGTGTACCGCTGCCATTGTGATTGTTGTAGCTGGTTAACGTACATATACTGACTTATGGAAAGTCGCGGAATAACTGAGGTGAGGCTTTGCATTAACGACTCAAAAAACAAACAGTGGAGTAGTAAAGTTACGAAGCGCAGAGAGCCAGAGTAAATGAGTAAAATATAAATATAAGGTAATGCTACATAGACAGACTCTTGTCACATGGTAGGAAAGCACATTTCTATCGCTAGATGCTTGTGCAACGTGGACTTCAGCCATCATTAATTATAATTTTAACACCTGATGTGCTTTTTCTACCAGGACTACTGTGTCAAAATGTATTCAGCCTTTACCATTAAGTAGGTTCATATTTGTAGGTGTATACATTTTGTTTGAAAATGCAATTTCAAGCAAAGATCACAGTATTTATAATGTCAATGTAAAACATGTTTTTTATTCATGTAAAACAAGTCTGCCATATTACATTAAAATGAATGCATAGAGACAGTGTTCACCAAATAACAATTTCTTGAAAAGAAACCTCGTGCAGCCATGCAAATAATGTCCTAACAGTAGTGGTAACTTACTGAAAATGAATTACATTTAAAGAGGGTGCTGACACACAACCTACTTCCTTGTTTTAGAATGAGGATTTTTCTGTCTATAATATGTACTTGATGATATATTTGAGATAAACTATCATACTGTAGATAAATATGGTGGCGCACTATACAAGTTTTGTCAAACAGAATTTGAAGCCACACGTCTAAAGGTGTTTTAAAACCAGCAAGGACTTCAAAGAGGACTAAAACCAAAAGGACACGGTGTTCTCCAGTGGGACTGTATAAGCTGCTGCCCACTTCGATCTATCACAGGGCTGCCTATGGCTCCCAGGAGACCCGTGCACCGCGCAGCCCCCGCTCCACATTCCTACCCCCACACACACACACACACACACACACACACACCTCCCCACCCTCCCTCAACCGCCATCACCGACCCGCCGTGAGTGACAGGCATCCAGTTCCGCATGACTGGAGCCTCTATCTCCTAACCCTCAAGGACAACGAAGACGACATATTGTCATCAAGTCATCTCTCTCATTTCCGCGGCTGCCTCCTCCATAGATGCACATATGCACACACACACGCACACATATAGAGCCAACTGCGACCCACTCACCTGTAACAACATCTACGTGACCTTTGCTCAATGTCCTCGGGTGCCACACCAGAACCCGTTCGCACAAACAACCCTGGCTGTGCCTGCCGCTTCTCATTCACTCCCTTTCGCTGTGAGTCTGCGTTTGAAACCATCTAGGTGGAGGTTGTTAAGAACCACTTCAGACAGAAACCTTGAGCAGAGGAAACAAACAAGCATCGTCTGGGAAGGCTTCCACGCAGATCGCCGCACAGTCCTTAGCTTGAATATTTTCTTTTCTGAAATCTTCAGCTCATACTGTGGAACAGTCTGAGGCGTCTTGTGATGAGAGGGATATCGGCTGGTGTTCCAGAGGGATAACGGACAAGGCTGTTTCTCAAATAAATAACTGGAATTGCTTTGCAGTAATGTTTCACGGCAGTCAATGTGCATTTCAGTACGGTGCCAGATGTTTGCTATGTAACCTTTGAGTGTGCAAATACATTGTTCAGTTCTGTAAAATAACAATAACATCCAAAGACATCATCGGATTGCTGCACATGAACAGTTATAAACAACTGCTCTTATTCTTGCGAGTTGTTTTTGCACTTCGATGTGCTGTTAGAAGTTTATATTCAGGTGGGACAACAAGGATGCTCAACTTCAGATTACAGTTTGTTGCTTACAGCCACAGTAGGGAACTTCACATGTTGAAAGGAAATGCTTTTAAACTTTGAGAATGTCAAATCCCAGAAATCATAAAATGTGATTTCAGAGAGCTGTGCAGTCTTTTTTTTTTTTTTAATTACTAGATTAATTAGCTAAGACAGTTTCTTTAAAAAAAAAAAGGCAAACCAAGAGCAGAGATATTATAACTAAGGATAGTTTTTCAAAGGAAGTCGTGGTGTAAATATAAAACGAGTCCTAATCACATACAGCTTTAAATGCATGTAGCTGCACCATATTAGCAGTAAAAGAAAATGATGAAGCCACAGATAATTATCACCTGACTCTGCAGTTCCCCTCAGCTTTACAGAGCAATTTAGCATCTTTCAGATCATTCTTTTGTTTCACAGCCTCCAAACATTAACTCTCTGCTCGCAGAATCGTTTCCAGAAGCATCTGGAGCAATACCTTTACTCAGCATTGAGCGAATTTGACCAGCTCTTACCCGGCTGCCACTGTAATTCTCCCAGGTCATTTAATTCAGTTAGGAAACTCTGCAAAAAAGAAATGCTATTCGACCGCAACCCTCAACAAAGTCAAAAGGAGAATGAATATTGGACTTACAATCATCAGCTGGTCCAACTAAATGTGCATCCATATCTGCCAGATGTGTAAACACATTTTCCATTCCAACTGTACAGGGTGATAATATGATAATGTTGTGTTTATAGCGTGTTGCAATGCCCCCCCCCAAAAAAGCCCCCAAATCTTAAAGTGTTTGTATGTTCATTTTTGTTGTGTTTGTTGATATACAGCTTTGTAACCCAAATAAAATAAGTTACACACGTTGAATACATTTGCTATTTTAATAGAGCAAATAATAACAGGAGGAAATTGATTTACAACAGGTACAAAGCTTTTGTATATGTTTCAAACTGGTTAGTTTTCAAAGTGCATTAGCTAACAGATGACGTACTTTCTTCTTTGGTGCTTTGCACAGCATTTCATGGTCTTCCTTTGTGAATGGAGTTAAGCTCTGTTGTCATGGAAATCAAGAAGAGCGTGGTATAGAGTTGAAGCTGGTTCAGTCTTGTGTCACAATTACTGGCTCAATCATAGCTTTCAGGTGACTAGCATCCAATCATATCCATTCAGGTGTTGGTCTACTGTGTCGCCATTGTATACGATTATATTAGAAATTCAACAATATAACCATTGTGTCAATTCTTTCAGTGCCTCTGATTGAGCTGGTATGTGGACTTTGAGTTAAGATCTTCTAGTCAAACTGTGTGCCTGTTGATTCAAATAAAAATCTAGCATACTGCAGCTTTAATGTCACAGCGGCCTCAAGAGTTTCCAACGTATTAAACTTGAGCAGAGTAGTTTCACAGCGGCCTTTGAGAGTCTTTGTACCGGGAGTATAACGTAAATTGGAGCCTCCCCTATGTGCTGGCCTTTTATCTGCCTTTTCACTGTCATATGGGAAGCTAATTAACTTTCACACTATTTTCCAAAGGTTGTGCAGCCAAGTGACAGTTTCTGTGAATTTCCTATTTAGAAATAGTACAAGATAAGTAAATTATGTGAAACAAGCAGTCTTTAAATCTCCCATTGCACATATACAAACATAAACGTACAACGTAAATAATGAGAGTCAGCAGAAAAACAAATTACAACGACGAACGTCATTACAGTGAGGCAAAATAGTGTGTTGTATTCAACAATCTTCCACTTATTGCAGCATAAATCACACTGCAAGTCTCCCAATGTACTAAAGCACATAGAAGTACCAAAATAAGCCGTACAGAGGCTATTCATTTCTATTTTCAGAATGCCAATTATGGTGCACAGCAGCAGCTTTGGATATTGAACCAGTTGAAGTCAAACTGTTACATTATTATCTATTTCAACCTGGTGCAGTGGGGAGATTCTCACCGTTGGATTTTCTTTAAAAGTGATGGCCTGCTGAAAATGTAATTCACTGTTTTAGTATAAATCAATAAGCCTCCAGAATCTATTCCCCCATTCCACCTTTATGTTAATATAAAAGAAATGCTCAAATAGAACTTTAATTCGCCACACAGACGTCCAGACTGTTTCATCGCCCCAATTTAATCCATAACTGCTCAATTGACACTTAAATTTCAAGCCCATCTTAATTTGGCTTCTCCTGACGATTTTAAGTTCTACTCCTCTTTAGAGCCAAGGCTACTGTGACCCATGCTAATGGAGATTTATAGGCCAGTGCCATTCTAACAGTAATCTTCTATTAAGAATTATATCCTATTTGATTATTATTACTCTGTTCTTCCACCAGAATAAAGTCATTGCTGTGCGTGATCCAGTGTATTCAAATGCACCGCGTAGAAGCAAGCAGACACAAGACATGTTGAACACGTGAAAGAGTGAAAAGTGAAAGCTAATAATGCGTCGGAGCGTTAGAGGACATTCAGATGTTTCTGATGAGTGGTATAAATCCCGATGGACTCCCATCCGAGTGTATTCATTAATCATGCGTCTCATTGGTGAGCCTCTGATTTGCCACTGAGACAGATGAAGATGAACTCAGCAATATATTTCTCATCATAACACAACACTCACATAAATATTAATAGCATATTTTCAGCTGGTGGGCATGAATAATTTTTCAGACAGGGAATTTTAAGAGCCATCCATGCGTGTCCAAGAACAGTACATAAGCAAGCAGTTGTGATAAACAACACTGCTTTGAGGCAACAGTGAAGAGAAAGCTTTCACTGTACCAGAGATTCAGAGGGTCTTTATTTTACTTACTTCAGGCAACTGTACAGCTCGTCAACACAAATATTTTAATTGCACAAGTGACAGTTATCACTGATGTTAGTTTATGAATATAGCCGTTTAGATGTGTTTGAGACTATTCAGGATATCCATGTTTGTGATGTTTGTGATGTTTGTGTAATATGGGGGTAGGTTAAAGGAAATATCCAGCCTTTTGATACTTTAAAGCTGCTCTAATTAATATTTGAGATGACTATTTCTACTGTTAAGGGGTCCCTGGTAGTGACAAACCAACAGATAATTATCACCCGAATACATGTTCTCCATAAAAACTGTATAAAGGGACAGTATATCAATATGTTTGTTGGCCACTTGTTGTTCTGCCTCCGAGTGGCCGAAAAATCTATTAAGACAATTGTTTTTAGGAGATTAAAATACTTTTAAATAATGTTAAACTTGCAGTATTAATGTTAGCATGGTAATCAGACTGAATTGGCATTTCATTATTTAGTCTGTCATTGTGTTCATGTCAGCGGCTTTCTGTTTGCCTGCTTTTAAAAAGAAACAAGTGACATATTGCTCCAGTTGTAGTCATTTTCATGTTCATCTCAAGGTTTTTATTTCTATAAATTGACTCAAGAAATTGGCCTTCTTGTAATGTTTTTTACCATTCTTTGGGACAAAACAATTATTTATTGAAAAATACACCACAGTCACAGTACTTTGTGTCATTACAGGTGTACGACCACCACTACAAAGCTGTATTGGATGGAGTGGAGAGAGACAGCATGATGGAGATCGACCCAGGTCAGCGCATTGAGATTTTCAGAATGGGAAACGGCAGCGAGGAGGTGCTTGAAGTGCACGACTTCAAAAATGTAAGTTAAAAGGTTAAACAAGGCCACGTAAGCTACTCGTCTTTCGCTGAATACTCCTCAGCGCTGTCAGAATTATGATGTTCACATTCTGCCCTTTTCAAAGAGGCGGCTGACAACATTTATCCTTTGTTGAAATCATTTTTTCTCTAACAATATTTTCTCCTCTTTTGTCACTCAGTGAAAACAGGTGCGACAAACGTATTGAGAAGCAAGATAAATTACACTCAGTGAGGTGTACACAGGGATCAGAAATATCAGTGACTGTACTCCTTGTGTGTGTGTGTGTGTGTGTGTGTGTGTGTGTGTGTGTGTGTGTGTGTGTGTGTGTGTGTGTGTGTGTGTGTGTGTGTGTGTGTGTGTGTGTGTGTGTGTGTGTGTGTGTGTGTGTGTGTGTGTGTGTGTGTCACAGAGCAAAGAAAGTGTTTTTCGAAAATAATAGTTTTCTTCCTGCTAATTTTAAACAGTAACTTCTTGGCACTACAGCGACAAACACCATTAAAAAGCCCATCTCTATTTGTTTCTCACACCTTCTTCAACTGCAATTTTGTTTCCAGCAGCCCTCATTAACTTACCTTTCATTCCTAAATCCTTTCTCGAGTGTGCAGGAGGTTACGCATGCTGCACTTCGGAGAAGGGAGCGTGCTGTTTGACTGGTTAATGAATCTTCTTATTCTCACACCATTATTTACTGTGAAATGTTACAGGAAACAAAAACCTACATTGAGTTCTTGCTTTTTTACAATGATCTCTGTATGATGGAAACTCAGGACAGCGCCGGAAAACTGTAACCTCTGCAATCAATCTCCATTTCTTTCTCTCTCCCTCACCAAGCACCACACACACACACACACACACGTGCGCATAAACACATGTGCCTGTTGCTTGTTCCACTTCCTGTTAGTAAAGCACCCCCCCCCCCCCCGAGGAGGTTTGTTTGATTCAGTGCTCCACCATGGAAGACTAAGAAACAAGCGGTTGAGCAGAGTAATTCAAACCTTAGTGATTTGTTTTTAAAGGGAAGGAAACCTACACAAAAACAATAGGCTGTACTAAGAGGTAGCTTGTGTGCGGACGTTAGAATAGATTTATTTTTATGTATAAAAGAAAAAGGAGCGGCTGCATGTTGTTACACAGACCAAAGCCACCTCTAAAACAATCTCCATCAAGCCTGAGGGCTGCGTGAGGAATGGAAAATGAGGGGATTATACCACCAGGTCCGTGGACCACAGGCAAAATCCACTCGCTATTGTTTAGACCAATACGACACTCATTTTGACAGGAGAGAATGGGAAAAACATGGGGAGAAAATAACCAGGGTGATTTTTACATTAAAAAAAAAATCATAATAAATATTTTTGACAAGTGAACAAAGGCATGTTTAGGATAATTAGCCTTAAACCGCTTTGGTATTACAGCAAAAACTAGTGTATAAATAGGGTGTTTTTTTCATTGGATTATGTTCTATGTAAAGCTTATTATTATTATCATCATCATCATAATGGGTCATTGCTCTCAGCTTCTACATTAAGGTAGCCTATTCGTGTAGTTGCCTATTTCAGACTCAAGCACAAAATGTCACTCGGGGACACCAAAGTTGAAGTTTCCTTCTCTACACTAAACAATGGTCATGCTGCCATCGTGCCTTTACTGAAGAACTGGACTCTATGTTTTCTGATATTTACATGGAAATTTGATCTGGCCAACTCATTTTCAACTTGTAAAGAATGTAAAAGGTTTAAAGTCTACATGATGGCCCTCATGGAACTGAAGTCTGTGGGGGACCGCCCTGAGCCCTCGTGGACTAATCCTGAGTCACACATCTCAAAGTTTGTTTTACACATATTTCAATGTATGTATGTATTAATAGTTGTTTCTGTTATGTTACCAGGTGATTCTAATGTTATGTCCCTCATATGTGCAAATGTCCATCCAATATCTATACCTGCTTATCCTTAGCAGGATCGCAGGCGTCTCAGGGCCTATACCGTTGCTCAAATTGGGCGAGAAGCAGGGTACATCACAGGGCTACTGTTAAAACTACAGACAAATAGATTAACACCATCACTCACTCCTATTGGCAGCTTTAGAGTCGCAATTAAACTAACCTGCATGTTTTGGACTATAGGAGGAAACCATTCTTGCTGTTCTGCACCAGTGTGCCACCCTGTATGTAAAGCAGAGGTCACCAATAGACGTAACTGGTCGGGGACCAGGACACGGTTTAGCAGCACAGGAAACTCAGAGTAATTGCATGAGTTGTAAATCATACCATGTGATGCTACTTAGCCAATCAATTCTGTGCATTTTGATCAGGGTGGACAACACATTTTTTCATCTCAGCACTGCAAGTGTTGCTGGTTTTCACTTGCCACCAGTCCTACTACCTACATCAGTTGTCTGCTTCAACACACGTATAAGAGCCACCAGCACAGATATTGACAGCTATACCAGATTCAGTTATGGTGAATCCACGCTGCAGCAGTTATCAGTCATCTCGTTTTAGTTGCATTCCTTCAGATGACGTCTTGTCTGAAGCTGGAACCAACATCCATAAATCTCCAGAGATGTTGGAAGAAACAGCTGGTGAATGCAGCCAATCTGTAAAATAGTTTTAAAAATGTAAAATTGCGGTTTAAAAGTAATTTAGTGTAGCAGACTTTTACATTAAATATAATTCGGAAAAATTAAAAAAATAAATCTTTTGGCAAATTGGCAAAGGTTTAATAAACTGTCTAAATAATACTAGCCAAAATGTTGTCAGTCAATTGATGATATAAATGTGCTTACTTGTCAGTAACACATATTTTCACTGTATATGAAATATGAAGTACGAGTACTGAGCCATGTCAGGGGGAATTCATTCAAGCTAACCTTTCTCGGGCTGTACACTGCAAATCATACAGTCCTCATCCATCATACAGAAGAAACAAAAATCCTCATTTTTGGAAACATTTTTGGAAAATCCATGACCGCAGGAAACTGTTTATATAGGATACGGTAATATATGTCTACATCACTGTTAGATTTTGGTGCTCCGCCGCAATGTCCTGATATTGTAGAAAGGGCTATTGCCAACATACAGTGATTGAACAGTGCGTTATGCAATTTATAAGAATATTTATGTAGCTAAACATAAGGTTACAAACAGAAACGGGCATGCTGGTTATATGTAATCTTATATTTGCTGTATTTTTTAATATTCTATTTTTAGTCTTTCTCAGTCAGGGGTCAACGACAAATACGCAATCAATTATAAAATATTACTGTATCATTAAAAAGCGTATATGTCTACAGATGGGGATCATTTGCGCCTCTAAAACAAACATATTGTGTCCATTACTCCCACCCACGATAGCTTTGGGCCAATAGAGATTCTGATTTAATAGTGACACGCAGCCATAAGTTCATTCTTTTTAAGATGAAGCACTTACGGTAAGCTTAAATGTCTGGATTTATTAGGACTATGCCAGTCTTGCTACTGTTCATTTTCTGAACGTTATTAACATCAATTACTTGAAATGTAGACTATAAATGGTGTCAAGTTGAGGCCAAATGTAATTTGAATAAAATTACCCTCCAAATTTTATTAACATGATTCAGATTTGAATGTGCTTTTGTTTACAGGTCTGAAGTATTTAGATCGAAAGGTTTTAAAATAACAATTGTTCCAAAGAGTAGAAATGGTAGTTAGCTTATGCTTAATTGGTGTTACGATTGAGAGGGGTCCTTGGCCCCAAAAAGTCCCTGATTTAAAGCACAACGATTGGATTGTAAGTTAGATATTCAAAGATGAAGAAAGGTCCTTTAAATACATAATAATAATATGTTGATAATATCAATACATAAACTAAGCCAATTCCTGCCTAACTACTTTATTCACAGGAGCTGAATGATGCATGCAATAACATGTTCTCCACCCTCATGAATAGATAAGCATCTTGATTGTATCATTGTGTGTTTAAATGACATCACTTTTCCATTTCTCATCCCAGTGTTAATGTGTCTGTCTTCATTGTCTGACTGACCAACCGCAGTAATCGCTGTATCTCATCACAACATCGCCCTCTCCTCTTCTGCTGCAGCTCACCAATACAGAAGACGCAAATTAAACAGAGACCCATCACAATAAAGCCTGGCATAAACATTATGCCTTTGTGCTTGAGACCATTATTGCCCCGTCCCTTTTCCCCGCACGGACGAAATTACATGTGGTAGATTATGACAGGCATCACAATGCATCATGTCATGTGCGTCGGTCGGGTATCTGGCTCTCGGAGTGACAGCGCCACAGAAAATGTAGAAAAAGCCCCCACATGGTCAAGTTAACCGACTCAAAGGGAGATGTCATAGCAATCACTGTTACCGTAATTAAATTTAGATTGAATCAAGTCCATTTCCATACAGTTCATACAATTTACAATTTTCAGTTGATACAATTGTAAAGCAGCCACGGCAGATGTAGATCCTGCCGTCTGTTTTAATACAGTGTGCTGAAAAGGGCAGCTCTAGTCGGCAGAAAATAAATTGGATACAATCTGAGATACTGAAGAGTCTTTCAGACTTATTCCATCTGAATATCTTAGATTAACGAAGAATGGCAGCGAGAGAGAATTAACAGATCTTTCTTGCCTATTGAGGCTCTATGTGTCAGTATGAATAGAGCTACAGTCCACATGGCGGAGGATCATCAGTGGAGCTGAAGAGAGTGACTCCACTTGACTGCGCAGATTAAGAGTGTGACAGGGACCTATGACTGCCTAATTCAATAGGGTCACTCTCTGTAGAAAACACTTCATTTTCAACAATGTCGCTGTGCTCTCCTGTGCGATATATATATACCGCTATCTGCTTTGAAGCATACATCCACGGAGGAACACCCCCGCCTTTTCACTTCCATTCAGCCCTGAAAGCAAGAGCTATGTTGCCAGGGCCAGGCAGTCATCAATTTTATACCATGCTAAAAGGGAAAAAAAGCCACCAAAACATACCTCTTCTCACTCATTAGGTTTTAACTTCTTTGACTTTTTTAAGAGCTTTGATTATCAGCAAAAAAAACTGAGCATTTTAAAATGATAGTCCCATTGCTTTAGGGTTATCCACATCACAGGGAGCTAATGAATGATACATTTCTGAATTTCTGAGTATCCCTTCATTTCTTTTTTCAAAGGGAATCACTGGGATCCGGTTTGCCGAACATCAGAGGTGCTACATCAGGACCCAAACTAGGCAACTACCCACAGTAGCAGAGGTGGAGGCTGAGGACGCAGAGCAACTGGTACGCCTCCTCCCCCGTCTGTCTGTAGTCCTACAGAGGCTGTCATGCATATTGTAGAGAGATAAGCAGAGTAGAGCTCTTGTGAGAACCACACAAGTCCTCCGTCTGTCCATCTCATCCTATGTCCTCCGCCCATCTCACTGAAGAGTAAACTGTGGTCTGTGGTGCCTGTGAAACTGCCAGAAAGCAGCCCACAAACCCAAAGCATATGTGGCTCACATCAAATGGTGTTTGCTGTCAATCTTGAGCCAATATACATTTTTAATCATCTCCTCCAAAGGCTCTACCCAAATAGCCTGAAGGGGAAAGGGTGTAAGAGAGGTCTTGAGTTAGAGGTAAGCCATTAAAATGGTATTTTTTTTTTTTTAAAAGACGATATCTTTGTAAAATTCACAAGGCTCCCTCTCCAAGAGTGATTTTCTGGTTTCTTCTAGTTGTATGTGAACTTCACCAAAAGGAATGGAGGAAATTCAATCAATCAAAATTCCCAATTTTTCAGTGTCAGTGCAATTCACTGAGTGGGCCGTATGTTCAAAGAGAAAATCCCTCTCTCAAACGTCTCTACTGCTTGCATGCCCTCATTTACATTTCACATTGTAGCTGGGAAGAAGTAGCTGGCAAATATCTGACGCTCCTCGCTCATGGCTTCATTTTAAAACAGAATAAGCCAATTGTCAGTCCAAGCGAAACCCAGTCTCAGTTTTATCTTTAAGAAACGCAAGCTGTTGCACCCAAAAAACCAAACGCCTTTTTGTTTTTCCTCTCATCTACATAATGTCTGATCCACGTTTACAGATACTAATTGCCCAGGCAGCACCATATGTCCATGCCTTTTCTGTCTTCTTTTGTGCCCTGTGAAGCCTAATTGGCTTAATTCGCAGTTCCAACGTGAAACATCTGAGGCCAGGGCTTATGCCATTAGTTATGGCAGCCATTTTGACTGCCATGAGTATAATATTGTTTATTCTACACCATGTTTAGTCAAATAAAAAGTTGCCTTGGTTTACATTAAGTTGTTCTACTCAATCGCTATGAATAGTCATACACAGCCTCTCCTTATGAGACCACGATGAAGTACACTTAGCAAGGAGCCTTAAATGAGCTGCCAGGCTAAAAAGTCATAACCAGGCAACCAAACATGCCACCCCCTCTTCTAGAAACTACGTTTATACAATACTAATGGGTTGTATTGTGTTGGGAATACATAATTGCAGCCTGGATTTTATTCACAGTCAACGCTTGTTCGAGTATCTGTGCCGCATGGTAGTAAAAGGGAGATGGTCAAGGTGGATGGCGGGCGTACAAAGTGCAGGATTTTGATACTGGAAATCAGGATTTGTATCCCAAGTCCCTGTGTGGGATTAGGGTTAGGCAACAAAAGCACTTTGGTAATAATGCTGCAGTTGTTACAAATGGATTGAAAAAGAGGGGTATTGTAGGAAAACAACTGAAATACGTTGTAACGGCTTAGAAACACAACACAATTTGAATCCAAAAGCACAACTCACAACCCGTAAGATAGAAGTTCACATTTACTTGCATCAATAAGCAGGTAAGGGTCAAAACTAGGCAGGCACAACAGGTAAACTTACCCAGGAAACAGTTGGGGACAGAATAATTGGTTCATGAGTCAGGCAGGGAGGGGAAAAAGCTGGAAATGGGCTGCAAGACTCATGAGGGAAATGTGGACCAGGTGAGCAGGGGGCGGGGATGGTCCAGATGATGGGAATGGCAGGAAAGGGGGTTACTAGATGTCAGAGGGAGTAGATGGATCCAGAATGACAGCAGTTAGGGTACATCCCAAGTCTCGTAATTGTCATTTCCTCGTTTCCTCTCTCCTCTCCTTTCCTTGCGTCTTTCCATGCATCCCTGGTGGGAGGGACCAAGTGGCTTTACAAGCTGTACAGCATAACGACACCATCTGTCCTTTGACCCTCACTTCAGATGAGAGAAAACTATCCCAAAAAAAATTTCACTGGGGAGAAAAATGAAAGAAAGCTCAGGAAGAGCTTTGAGACTGAGGTAGGATCCTTGTATCAGGACAGAATTGTCGACTTAGTTTCCATCTTTAGTCTGACATTGACTCGACTCGATCGTTTGGCCCCCATGTAATATTAGCTTCAAAGCCCGGCGCTCTTCCTGGGGGATTAGGAGCCACTGGTGTTGCTGGGGTTTTGTGGAGCGGAGTTAAGTAAAAACAGAGACAGTTTGTGGAAACAAACTATGGTGGTTGATATTGAGAAGACATGCGGTGCACACGCTTCACAACAACTTGACAATAGTGTTAGTCTTGCCCCTGGCACTGATTGGCTAAATATAGTCCCCCATCGCGTTCATTGGTGATTACTTTTTAAAACCGCTGTTTCATGTCATAATGCCGGTGAATCAGTCAACTCGAAAGAACCAAATAAATATATTTCCCAAAATGTCAAACTAATAATTTGATTCACATGTTTGAAATGCCATACATTATCCTTCCAACAATTTCGTCTATAAAGAAGGTACGTTTATTTTTGTCATTACTCAGTTTTCCGCTGTAGTTACATTACTGTATACTGCTGCTAATTTTGCCGCAGAGGATGGAAAGTTGAGAATTCACCATTTCAGGCTGACAAAGCACGCCGCTCATAATATTGACTGTTGTTGGTTGTCTCTGAAAGACAAACTGGGTCTGGATGTTGGGCCAGGAATGTGCATGTTCCCTCTGTTGAGGGAATAGGGCCACACCTCAGGTCCATCTACGGCGTAATGATTTGCTAGTAGTCTGCTATCTCTTGCTGTCGGACAATCCCTGCTGTGCATTTTAGCACATCTGAATATAACAATTATTTATCAGTAAAAGTAGTGAGAAGTGTACAGGTAGGCTACACATATTTTATTGCAAATGAATTGAGTGTAAGAGTAAAACATAATCTGCAAAACAACTACGAAGTACAATTAAAGTACAAGAAAATATAAAACTTTATTCGAATTTTCATATACCTACAGGTACATACATGCAATTTGACATCTGCATTTAAACTGCTATAAAGCGCTCATGGAGCAATTTGGGGTTTGGAGTCTTGCTCAACTTCAACCTTTGGACAGTAGGAGCCGGGGATTGAATCGCCAACTCTCAGGTTAAAGGACAACCTGTTCCATCAATTGAGCTACAGCCGCCCCTAGTACTAGAATACATGTAACTGAGTATATGTAACGCGTCACTGCCCACCACAGCGGCCCCTGATCCGTCCTCTGTAAGAATCCACCGTGTGACCCTGGAGAAGATCAGCACAAGTCCGTCCTCAGAAGGTGAAACACATGAAGCTCACAGGGGTTAAACCCAAGCACTAATGGTTCCTAGCTTAACCCAGCCGCTGGCTTTTAGGAAATGGGGCTCAGAGCAGCCGCGGTAGGCTTTTGAGCCGAGGTGAAAGACAATGGAAAAAATTGCGGCAAAACTGCAAGCGGCTGATAAGGAAACGCAGCCCCTGCGAGAGAAAACCAGGTGACAAACATGAATAGTTTGCCAGGATTTTTTCCCTCCCTTTTCAATTTGCCTCCTCTATGAAATGTCTGAGGGAGTAATCCCTGAGCTTCATTCCAGTTCCCTCAGTCTGACACGGAAATCGCCATCCACCTCCCTCACACCCCTTAGCATTGTCAACTGATGCAGCTTGGTCCATTAAACAGCCACATAATATGGATGATCAAAGCTCACCCAGCAACCCAAAACCTCCCACTCAGACAACAACAACTGCAAACAGCAAAAACAGCAGAGGATGTGAATACACCAAAGTCCTGCAAGCACACAGTGTTGTTTGTTTTGTCCCATATTTGTCTGCATGAAGATATGAGCTCAACTCAGAGACCAGTGGGACTGTTCTGCCACAAAAAAATAACAAAAAGCTTCAGATCCTTCAGTTGGAGACACATTCAGTCATAAGTCCTGGTCACACCAGAAGGAGGCACAATTAATGCACAACCAAATTAATCCACGTGTTTTTGCAAAGGAGTGACGACTCACAGGGCTCATTGGTAAATAGAAAAGCTGTTGAGCCAATCGCTAACATGCTAGTCAACCAGGAACATGCTAGCACTAGATTACAATAACTCTCTAGACTTCTGATTTCTATTTTCTCTAAACTCGTCCACACAGTTTATTCAAAATATGTATTTGTACAATCAACTCCTGTCTCATAATTATCTAAGAATCCCAATCAGCTTTATTGGCAAAGTATACCTACCCAAGAAATGTGACTCCATTTTTTTACGTCTATATACATGTATTCTGTAATTTGTAAACAAAGGAAATAATGCAAATAGATAAATACTGAATGAATATTTGATGATTATGTATATGTACAGTTGAAGATGTCTACATACTGTACATACAGACGGGTTTATATTGACAGTAGCTATTGTCTGTTAACCCCGTCTCTTTTGCGGAGCGGTTTATGCTTCCTCGGAGAAAGGTTGAATAAAACTGGACAGTGCCACAAAGCTAATAAACGAACAAAGCTTCCTTTATCTTGTACTCTCACTCCGTCTGTTCCCTCAAAGGTCAGCACTGTCAAGACAGTTTGCTATTTGTTAATGGCAAAAATTTTCATGTCAAAGTTCACTAAAATTGAACTGATAAAAATACAGTTTTACTTTGCCCCTACTTTAAATCAACTTTAAAGTCCACTGAGATGAATTGATTTATTCTGTGAAAGTTCACTGTTTTAAATCAGGATGGCGGTTATTGCCCTTAACCCTCATCCTACCAACATATTTAACAAAGAAGGACACCAACTGGAGGAATAAATCATCGTAAAACGAAAAAATAAGAACAAAAAATAGACATGAGCACATGAGGAGATGCTGCATCTGTAAGTGTCTGCAACTGGGGGCTTTTGAATGGGACCCCCAGGACCCCAACACATTGATATATTTAAATGATTTTAAAAAAGCACAAATTAAAACACAAACAGAAAACAATGCTATAAAGCCATTGGGAACAAATTGATAGACAAAGTTATGAAAAAGTGTAATGATAGAATAAAGCACCTGTGAGATATGAACAAAGGGTATACCTCCGGGGTCTGCTGGGACCCCAGTTGGTAGGATGCCAGCACTCTCATTGTAAGTTGCTTTAATATGGGTGTCAACAAAAATTCACCACCTGGTACACTGCATAATGAAACCCCCTCCCTGTTTCATGTATAATATGTGAAAGCTTGTGGGTATCATGAGAAAATCTTTTGTTGATCTCTGGAAAACATAGCACCACTTTAAACAATGTGTCATGTAGACAGTGTTTCCCCCCCCCCCTCGGGACACAGTGGCAGGAGAGGGTAAATTCATTAACTACAGCACAACTGGTGTATAATTAAGTTGTGCACTGTGGACAGAAAGCATACAAACACCAGGAGCAGGCCGCACAAAACAAATTACCATCATTCCCAAGGTCCAACACTTGATACAAAGTTGCCTGTGTCCTAATAATATATCATTTGTCAATAGCAAAGGGAAAAGCTCCTCAAAAGTGTGTATAAACTAGAGGACCGTAATCATGTTGTCTTCGTGCTTGTCAACTGGCATTTAGAAATCCCTGCCCCATGCTAAAATGCTGACCTTTACCACTTCCCCCAGGCCCTCTCCTGCAAGTTATTGGAGTCGTTTCTCAACTGTGAAGTCAAAGTCATGTTGTGAGCCCCGTGTCGTGACCTCCATTTACTTTCCAGAGAAGACTCACTTGGCTTCAGTGGTTAAGAGGTCCAATTAGAGAGGGCTGTTTGTGTTTCCCAAGTTGGATTTTAATTTCTGCAGCCACAGCGAACGGTGAGCGCACCAGCTCATTGCCAGAGCACCCTCACCCCAACACTGCTACACCCTGTCCTCCGAGTACTGGCCAGTGTGTCAAAAGCTTGGGCTAAACATTTCCCGCGCCCAAACACAATCTTTGATGTGACAGAATGTGCTGAGGTTCTGTTTGTTTTTTTCCCCCACTGCAGGACACAAATGTGTCGCTCGATGACAAACAACAAGCAGCATGGAAAGAGAAACTGTAATTCAAGCGAGAGTGACAGGGGTGAATGTGAGGGAGGGGGCACGACCCAATATAAATTATTCTTGCTCCTGCTATAGCCCCAGGATTCTACGTCAAGCTTAACTAATGTGCAATTAAGCTTTAGACTGGGAGAAAATCACCTTGTAAAAACATTTGTCAAGTGAACTGTTTTTCTGTTCTGGGTTGCTAATTAACAAGGGAATGGGAAGAGGGGTTTGTTTGTGTGTGTGTGTGTGTGTGTGTATTTACATATACATGAAGAAAATAAATATCTGCACTGTTAGGGGAGAGCATTACCAAATCCCCTTCATATGTCTCTATTAGACAACACTGACATGTAGTCCCTATCATTAAGCAATAATAGTTTACTTTACAGCTCATGAACTGCAGTATCAACAAATTAAGCCTACTGATAGTGTTCGGTGCCAAGCGAAGCATTGTGTTGGAGGGGGTGAGGAAGGGAGGGAAGGGGGGGGGCGAGGAGAATGCAAGGCTTTATTGTGTCTGTCACATTAAACGATATTGCAGCCACACTCAGAGTAATGAAGACCACTTCTAAAGTCATTTAAAAGTCAGATCATCACTGTCTTTGAATTTCAATGATGTATAATAGAAAGAGCATGCCGCAGGCTTGAGAAGCGGGTGAGGGAGAAAGAGGAGGGAGTCAGGGCAGTGGGAGTCAGGAGTCAGGAAGCTGCCGCCCTCTCGGCAGACAGAAAAGGTGATAGATAAAAACGATGAGGATGGAGCCGCTGCGTGGCTCAGGGGAGGAGAGTGCAAATGTAAGGCTATACTTTGTGTGGGGCCTGGACATTTTTGCAGGCTCTGTTATGCTATATTATATATATATATATATGTTCGTGTGTGTGTGTGTGGTGTTTTTTCTAACAGGTGGATGAGACAGAGGCCGTGGATATGAAGGTGGAAGACTCCCAAGTGTGGGTTCCTGCTGAGGAGCCCATCGTTAACCCGGCCTTCCTCTTTGACTCCAAGATCTGGGAGATTTGCCAGGAGCTGCCCATCCACTGGATCCATCCCTCCCCTCTGAGCGGTGAGAGCAGGGGGCATCTCTGCCTCTAAATGCAAACTATTAACACTCTCGCTGGAGGGCATCCCCACAGGACATGTGCAGGTCCGTAGGGACCGCATTTTTTCCCAAACACATGAGCATCCAGCGCGGGCTACTCTCTGTGTGTTTGGAAAGTTGAGAGACTGATGGTCAGTTGTGGTAGAAGCATTCCAGTCAGTGGTGGTCGAAGCATTCCATTTCTAAGTATTAAGTGTAAATAACAGGAACAGTGTGTAGCATTTAGGGATATATTGGCAGAAATGGAATATAATATAAAAAGGTATTTATTCTTTACTGTATCTCCTGAAAATAAGAATTGTGTTGTTGTTACCTTAGAAGGAGCCATTTATATCGACATACAGAGCAGGGCCTCTTCAGAGTCCACGATGTAGCTACAGCAGCCCAGAGTGGACGAACCAAACACTGGCTCTAGATCGGGCCGTGTGCAATTTTAGCTTTGGCCACCATTGTTGTTCTACACGCTTGGGACACGGGAGAAGTTTCAGTTGATTGCAATCTGCAACCTCACCACTAGATGCCAGGCTGTTTTTAAGTACAACATATAAACAGCATTTTAACGTTGTAGCTGGTGGAGATGGAGTTGATTTTAACTGGTTTAAATGTCATATTGATAAGTATAAATTTCCTAGTAATTGTTTTTTTCAAATATGTAAAATCTGCCAGTGTAGTTAGATTATTTCAACCTGAGAAACCATCTTTTTAGAAGCTGTTAGGAACTAGACCCAAAGGCAGAAAGAAGAGAAGGCTGCAGAATGATTTCAATGATTTTTTGTGAAAATGCATTACAGGCTTGAGAGTCCAAATGCAACAGTACTCAGGTACCACGTAGCATGTAAGCAACAAGGAATCCCAAAAGCCTAGTAACCAAAACAGTAACACAAAGCATTAAAGAGAAAACTAACACAAAGGGGTAAAAGCTGGAAAACCGAACACTGTGGTATAAAGAACAATGACAAACTGGCAAGGGAACTAGGCTGGTATATGTAGTGAATGACTGAAGAGAGAACAGGTGAGCAGGAGGGGAGGTGAGTGCAGGACTATTGAGGGAGAAGGTGAAACAATGGAGAGACAATCAAAACTGGCGAGAAAACACACACACAGGCAGGAAATCCGAAACGAGAGGAGAGGCGAGTATAAAATAACAGGAAACACTAAACATGAATAAAACAAAAGAGAACTAAACCTAGGAGCAGGGAAGATCATGACTGAAGTGAGTTGAGCAATTCATTTGTTTTATAGGATTTGTATTTCTTGTATTGTATTTAATATTGACAGGATACTCAAAATCAAATTCTGAGAGTAATTATAGGCCATAAGCTCTCTTGGAAACGTCATATAAAGACAACAATGTCCTAAAGTATTACAATTCAGAACAAACAATGTACATTGGATAAGACACTAAAATACCTAAAATGTTGAACTCCTTACCATATTTCAGCTACTGTGTAGAGGAGCAACACATATACAACTATTATGGATCCACTATTCATACTACAGTGGATTCAATGGAACATACCAACAGACTATCAAGTCAAGGGTAATACAACTTTTAAATATCATCAGATGTTGTTCATTTAACTAACGAAAATGAACAGACACCAAATAATTGAACCAAAAGATGTACAATATTCTGTTTTTGGTTGTGTACGTGTGTGTTTGACGTGTGCTCTGTGTCTTATAAAAGGTTGTTGAAAGTATTATCTATGGTAGAGCATTTATGTTACTTGTGTTGTCAAGAGGGCAGGTTATATAAGATTTTTCTTCTCCTTGCTACTGATAGAACATTGAATTCCCATTATGTTGTTATATATTGTAGCTTATACTTTGTGTGAAAATTGCTGAATAATGAATGAATCTCAAAAGAAGGCAGAATAAAGGATTGCTGCTCTAAAGAAAATCACCTTATTCCACAAACCAGTTATTATATTCAACAGATGGCAAAGTATATTTCAGTTAGATTCTTAGGACTCAATACAATATATAATATATCGTTTTTTAAATGCACTGTATGCAGTATATAAAATCTGCAAAGCACCTTCTGCAATTAGACACATTTGGTAAACACATTCCCTCTGAAATGTATTGGAATAGAAATATAAAGTAGCAAAAAATGGAAATACTCCAAAGTACAAATATCTCAAAACTGTACTTAAGTAAATGTACTTAGTTGCATCCCATCACTGATGATAGTCATCTGCAGATTTGAGTTCCTCAAAAGGATGTTTAGGCTTTGCTAATTAGGATCTGTGTGCTAGTATCACAACAGCAACAACACCATTGTTTGACAGAAGTATGAAAAAGCTTGGAATGAATTCCAGCATATTTTCTTCTTGAATGTCAAGCCACTGGGAAAATACAGTGTCTGAGCTTTACTTCAAACAAGCGCAAAAACATCTCTTCTCTTTGCTGTTCTCTCAGATGCTGAAGTGGGAAATGTGGACGCGCCCGACGCAGAGGTCACAGGTCAGCGTTTCGCCCGCGACATCCTGGACCACCCTCCTGTAAACGACTACGTAAGTGGGCCCGTCTGCACCCGCGTCAACCAGGGACCACACCGCCAGATACAGCGGAGCCACTTCAATCAGCTCCAGCTCTGCCTCGACTCTTTCTGCATATAAATCGCTCACTAATTGATGTTAAAACTGACTTTGTGCACCAGAGGGCATAGCAATTGCTCTATATATCTGTTTAAGTAAGGCCAGTTCATTGAAGACTCCCTTAATGTCTCTCCATTAATTGAGAGGAATATCCAGCCTTTCAAAGGCAGAAACTTGTGCCTTACAGCGCCCGTTACTTCCTTCTCTCGCTTCCTCTTTTCTGAGGCACTACAAAGCAGCACTCTCAAGGTCACTCATAGCTTCACAGATAAGTTACATTTATTAATAATGCTTTAATTATCAAAGCGTATAAAATGACTGGAAAGGCCAAGTGGCATATTTTGGTGGACTGCATGCAAACCGCTCGGTACTGTACGGTTCATCATGCCTGGCTCTGAGGGAAAACCAAATAAAGCAGCATATTACACAGAAATTATGCACTCTTGCTGACACAAAAAAAATAGCCGTTGCACACTAAAGATAACAGGTGCAAAGATATCCGACTCACACATTCAGCACTTCATGGTGAATAGCCACTGAAGCTAAATTCAAGGATAATGAGTCGGATTCTGTCTCCTCCTCAGAGCTGTGAGAAATGGTGAGAGACACGCAGAGAAATGAGACATCCTATAATGTTGACATTTATCAGGAACGTCCCAGAAATACCTCCCCTCCCGCTCAACCCCTCAACCCCCCCACCCCAGCCTCATCTTCTCCCTCATCGTCTGCAGCAGGAGATGCAGTGCTATGCAATTAAAACATACCAGGGGATGAAAAACTCGGCTCTCCTTTTGAAACGTTCTGGCAGTTGGGTAATGTATACCACTGCAATCCATTCCAGCAGCACATCCACGCTCTGTTTGTGGGTCCGGTGATAACAAAGGTCTTTGTGGCCAAGCAAAGGCCAGGCAGCAGTCTGTAATTGGGAGTCTGAACTCTCGCTCATTTCTTTTTTTTTTGTTGCTTCGTCCAGAACTCATGTAAATGTGCACACAGTCAGAAAACAACCACACACACACACACACACATAGGCTGCTGCTCACACTCTATGTAGATCCTTTCATCTATCATACTCACACACGCAGACATATAATAACATGCATTCACTTCATCTGCGTTTCATATGTCTGAATTTGAGGCGCCGCGTCTCCCCACAGTTCACGTTTGTAAAGTAAAATAATCGTTTGAGCCCTGGTGACAGACGTTGACGGATATATGAAAGTGACCTTTGCCGCGGCCGCCATGTCAGAGTGCGGTGTGTATCAGAGGTGGCCCTGGAAATTTCAAACTGAATAACTACCATCTGACAAGGCTGAATGGACGGTACCAGTGTCCATGACCTATAAAGCAAAGAGGGGCTTCCAATAAGAATTGACCTCAAACACATACACGTGTAAACATGCTTGGTGTGGGTTTCTGCCTGCAATTGGGGTGTTTGTATTGTGTGTGTGTGTGTGTGTGTGAGACTACGTTCAGGGTCAGGCTACATGGCTGTTCATGCGTAAAACAGAGGTGCAAAAAGCTGAAGGAATTTAAGTCCACGAATGCAGGAGCTGTTTGTGCCTCCGGAGAAATCTTTACACTGAAGCTAAAGCCCATTATCACTCTGGTTCAGTGTTTACTCAAATACATGACTATCTCTGAATTCAATTACATCCAATATTATTGTCATTCCACCTCACCGTAGAGCACGCTGAGATGAGAATCTGAGATCGGGGACAAGCGCTGAGGCGGTTTTATATGTTGTGACTGTCCTGTGCCTCTACATAAAAGAATCCTTTTGGAATACAAAGCAGGGTATGAAGCAGAAATGTTATCTCTGCTGTTTTGATCCCAGAATGAATGTGAGGAGCTCTGCTATGAGATTTAATACCACACGTGCTTCAAGCTCATGAAGGGCGGTGATCAGCGTGTGTGAAATAACACCAACAAGTGTGGAGATTAGGGGAGCCGTGCTTTGATTCATTACATCTTATTGAATGACTGACGCAGTTTTCTACTCCGCAGACTCATTCATATCCAGCGCCTCATATTATGCACAGAGGTGCCTCCGTGTGTGTGTGAGTGTGTGTTTGCATGTGTATACCGGAGTGTGTGATGAAATCAGATGCAGCAAGGGGGTAATGGCTTTTACTCTTCATTAATGCTGCTTGTTTTTGAGTGACTGCCTCAGATTTCCCAAGGTGAACCATTCTTATCACCGCAGCATCCCGCTAGAGACGGCGACTCAGAGCCAGAATGATTAATATGTTCCCTCCATTTTAAAAGGATAGCTCTGATTAATTGTCTTTAAGGTACAATGCTGCCTATTGGCTGTTTGTTTAGATAATCGCTGCATCATTTTGAATGAGATATTTTCTTCATTTTCTTCGTTGGAGCTCCAGATTTTCACAAAATCCCTGTTTGGTCTGCACGCAGCAGATAAGATTATCATTGGTCCATTGACAGCTTTCGTGTTGTTTCCATAACAGATTGTTGCCTGGATGCTGATGACCTGAAACTTGACTGAAACAATAAATCATTAAAAGCTTACCTGCACTTGTCATAGTAATAAATCAAACCCAGCTATCCTGGACGTCATCTGCAGCACCCCGTCTATGTGTTTTAAGTATGTCTCACGAGTGTAGCAGGGTGTACATTCTTATGAATCATGCTCATGGTGAATTTCTTGTTACGTGACTACATTAAAGAAAACACATTTGTGTTAAAACCACTCTGACTGACTGCCCACTGACTTAAAAAGTAGATGCAAGAAACACCCTAATTCCCACACTTAATGTAGCAGAGGACTGAAGGGACATGTGCTCCTGCGGGTCCTGTCCTTTTTAAACAAGTCCCACACATTTTCTATTCCCAACAGTGGATGTTTTCTGCACTGCTGCATGTATACTGAGTCACTGGAAGCGCTTGCAAAGAATTATGCCAGTTTGTTCTGAATGTGAAGTCATTTAATGAGAAAGTGCCGGATTGTCTCTGAGGATTCATTTACTAAAAGCGATTGAAATGTGGTCAAATGCATACTGAGGGCAGTTGCTGCCTCAACTTGCGCGGTGAGGTAAGTGGCACTTCTCCGAACCCCATTTGGAGTTGCTCTTGATCAAAGGCATGGCACTCAGCCCCCCACGAGTCTACAGGGGCATGAACCAACCGGCACAATGGAAAAATCCAAGGGCCATTAATTCTACCCAATTTACCTTTCGTTTGGGTTTCATTTGGCCCCTCTATAAATTCAGAGGCAGCCAGCAAGAGCAAATGAAAGAATCCTTGTTAGGCGATCATTACGCTGCTAATTGCTTTAGGAATGTGCCATGCACTTACAGTCAAGGTCAGGTGGAGGGCGCCAAGACGTGGGGAGCTGTAATTTGAATGCTCTATTGGAGGAGGGGCTGCCATTTTGGTGCAGAGAGTGGGCTTCGGTCGAGGGAGTTAAGAGGTCAGAGATGAAAGAAATAGTGTAATTATGCCGGTAACTACCAACGTTAGAGTCCCTTTGATTGAAGATAGCGTCGGTAGAGAGGCTGTGAATGCTGGATTCAGAGATGGGGCGTTGTCAAGTCGTGCTACCTCCGGTATAATAGAAAGGTCAAGGGTGTTATATCATGTTTTATGCTCCTGCAGCTTAAATCAAGCTCGCTCCCTCTCCCCGATATCTTGATCTCTTTGTCACAGTCATCAAGCATGGCACAACTTTGGATTTTCACAGACATTAATTCTAATCTTTTCACTCGTTTGGTTTTTACATATATTCTACTGACATACAAGGAAAGCAGGCTCATCAATTCCCGCCATCTTTTTTTTCTTCTTCTTCTTCTTCTTTGGGGTTTTACGGCAGCTGGCATCCGTTATGTTGCATTGCTGCAAAGTCTTCTTCTCCTTCTTATTATATTATTATTATTATTATTATTATAATAGTCTTTGCCTTCGTCCTCTTCCTGCTCTTGCCTCGGGATGACTGGCATTTGACATGTGTGTGATTGTAACCCTGCCCACTGCTGTGTCCTCTGCAGAGAGACATCGGGATCGAGCTGGATAACCGCCTGGATGACCACGGATACTGCTGCCAGCACTGTCGCCGTGGTTACCGCTACTGCCGCCGCTACCACGAGCCCTTGGGAGGCTTCAACCCATGGCCTTACTACTACCAAGGAGGCCGGGTCATCTGTCAGATTGTCATGCCGTGCAACTGGTGGATCGCCCGCATGCTGGGCAGGATCTGAGGAGGGCGCGTGCTGTCTGTGTCTGTACATGTGGGATTTAAACTGTATAGTTGTAGGTGCAAATTCTGCTTTTATATCCCAGACCACTTAAGAGACCACAGCAGTCCATTGCACACAATTATTATCCAATCTGTAGGTTGGCCCACTGAGTATTAGTCCGTTTAAACAGTCCAAATGGTATTTGAAGCGTTCTTAAAAGGCATTGCTCGTCTACAGCTGTCTAATTTTCTTTGCTTATCTAACCATTTATTATCCTTGCTATTTGATTCTGTTGAATTGGTGCCATTTAGTTTAGAGGATGTCACTAGAAACTAATCTGCGCCAAAAAAAAAAAAGGGTGGGGGGGGCTACTTCAGCACTGTCTGTCTTGACCTTGTCATGCATTCATTTTTTACTTTATAGGTTAAAAAGACTTGTTCTACTGTAATGTATGAACATGTTGCTTTCTTACAATAGATCAATATGTGCAACAATCTGAGTGGTGATTAAGTATACATGTTTTGTCTCAGTTGTTTGTGATGATTGTTGTTATTGCTTCAGTAGATTTAAAAACCTTCCCTATATTCACATACAATTAGAACACTACATGCATCATATTCAAACGAAGACAAATTCAGGGGAAAATATAAAGTAGATATAACAGAACTAGAGGAAGCTTTCCTTCCTGGCTTCATGTGTTTTTAAGATCATGTTAAACTAAGGAGGTACAGTATAATTGAAGATGCACAGACCTCAGCTGTCTTTTGTGATGTAGTTACTGTTGTCTCATGCTCCATTGTTTTCCATCTTGTTGCAATCCACAAAATGCTTTATAAATAGTGCTTCTGTTCAAACAGTTTCTTCTTTGCTGAGGCGATTTTAATCTGCAACACCAACATCTCAATCTGTCGAGCTGAAATAACTCTCATCTGCAAGTAACGGATAAGCAAGCGAGATAGACATTTGCAATTCATGTTCTGTCATCAGAATAACAAGGTGCATAAATGCCCAAGAGTATTCAAGCGATGTGAGATATTAAAAGTTTAACAGAGTGACAAAAATGGAGCACTCATGTTGTCATAGTTTGCTTTGAAGCCTTCTGTATGTTTCAGTCTCTTGCCGGATTTTTTTCCAATTAAAATTTGTATGTATGAATAACCTGAGTTGTCCTATCATATGAAACAATATGTTTGGAAGCTGATGAAGTGTGGGTTTGAATCTGACTCACACAATCCATACAACAGGCAGACCTTCTCCATTAGTCTCATTGCTCATTAGCAAAAACATTTAGCGTCAAATTGACAGGAAAAAAAAATAGACGTGCATGCTTTTATTGTTTCTTTCATAACCGTAGTCTCTCTTGTGTATCTGATGCATAATAATGCATTGTTTACAGTAATATAAAAGCACCTCGCCTGCTAAGTAAAACTAGATGTTGACTCATGTTGGCTCAGTGTGATAATAATGTCAGTGGTATCAATAGTATTTGGCAGCGAAATGGATTTTGTGAAAAAGGGGGCGAAACATATTACTGTATGTAAATGTTTTATGGATATGCTCATAAATGAGTTCAGACCGCAACCGTATTGTTATTTTTAAATCAATAATGTCAATAGCCCAAAGCAACGTGTCAAGTAAAAAATTGTGGCATGAGTTAACAAATGCAATAATTGCAAACATACTTCAAATAAACTGACAAGTGTACAGCAAAGCCCCCGAGGCACTTCCGAAAAGTTCTAAAATCAGTGTTTATATTATTAATTTCTTACTATGTCCCCGTTATCTCAACAAATAGTCGAGTGTAAAACGGATGCATCACAGCATGCTGGTTGCTGCTGCTGTTGTTGCAGAGCTTTGGCTTTCACAACATTGGGAAATAGTGTAAAGCGTTGTTTTTTTGTAAAATGCTGTTAGTTGTCTATCTGCCAAGGTCTCTGAGGACTTTGAGGACTCTTTTGTGTAGTCGTGAGAGTAAATTGTCATGGAAGCCCTGAGAGTCGATCTGAAAGGGATGGCTCACCCTGACTGGAGAGGATGATACAGATATTACAGCTGGCTCCCTGAGAGCTCCTCGTGCCTGATGGGACAAAAGTCCAATATTAACCATGAAAGTCAAACTTTAAAGTACAAACGTCTCACAATTAAAAATCATGGATGAGACCCAGAAAGAAAATATTGGATGGTGGTGACACTGCAGTTGCACTTATATGAGAGCAAAAAATAGATCACGGTCCAGTTGAATGCCCAAACGTGCATCCACGTCTTGGTATGCGATACACAAATCTCAGGAGGTCATTAAAAGCATCTTGAGGAAGCCAGTTGAATGTTATAAATAGCAAAAATCTACAGCGTTTGACGCTGTTTGCATTCAGTGTTCATGGTTTCCTTTTCAAATAAAATGTAAACAATGCAAGTAAATTGAATGGGTTCAGTTAACGAGATCTTTTGCGATTGCTTTTATAAACTACTTCAAATACAGAGGGAGGAAAGGAAAACAAAGCAGAGTCGGTGAAGTTCAGCTTGAAAAAGGATGTTTTTCCCCCGAAAATGCAAACACTTGGACTTAGCATAGGGCTTTTTAGTACCCCTACATCTATATAAATTAAGGTTAACTTGCATTCCTACTGTGTTTGATGCAGCTCAAAACTGTCTACTTTAGATATAAGGCAAATCTGTGCGTCTATGACAGTGAACACCTTGCCTGTGTTGCCTTACCTTGCCACCTTACATTCTTTCATTCTTACCAGAATGAAAGAATATATCATTTCAAATGAAGCCCTGCACAATTTTATTCTCATGCATTTTATACACTGTCTAGGAATACCCCCCTCTAGCACTTGTTTATCACCGTTTTGATGGGGAGAGGAAACAAGATTGACTACTCTGCAGGATAAACAGAGATACCAGGCGTCTATACCGGGTTGGCACAGTTCAAAGGATTTTTCCTACCTGGCCTGAGGATTGGCCGCTATGATTGAGACTCACAAGTGAATTAATTCCTTTTGTTACTTATCAAAAATGCAGCGAAGCTTCACTCACAGCTGCTTATTTTCATTTCAAATAATCTCTCGTTCATTTAGATCAATGAGTTGCTTTTCCGGGGCGGAGGAGAGTGAAAACCAATGTATGAGGAGTGTCTGTATTTAGATTAGTAACCTGAAGGAATAGCTCTCTCCAATCCAAGACTGAGGCTCAGGCTCCGCTGAGGACACGTGTGTTACCAGTGCCACCTTGTGTAGAGAGAAGTGTACTGCTGCAATATCAAACCAGGCGCTGGTTCGCCGCGTTTTTAAAAAACACACAAACCATGCCACACCTGCTGTCCTTAATTACATTTACTCTTGCTTCTCTTAGAAACCACACATTTTAAAAGCGGTCTATTTAAATCTAACCTTGGCCGCAAGTTACCAGACTGCATATGGCTGCAATGGCCATGAGACTGCAGTCATCAACTCCTTGTCTCCGTAATGTTGCAGTCAGTCTGGTGACCTGATGGTTAAATAAGCTCTCCCTGTACTGTTCCTGCTACAGGCTGGAGGCACAATAATGTCAGCCGTCATCCTTCAACTGCTCCCACTGTGAGAGGCAGCATGGCACAGCAGTAAACACTCGCGCTGTGTCAGTGGCTGCAGGCGACTCAGAAATAGTCCTCCTCCTCTCCCAGGACGTGGCTCTCGCTCCATCTTCAGGGTCTCTGACTTACTAACCAAAGGAATAGCACGGACGCTGCATTCATTCAATATTTTAGTAATCCATAACAACCCCAGCTTACCATATGGCAGCGGATCGATGAACTGCCTGTTTAGATGTAATCGAGGGTTATTGGTTGCTTTCATCAGACTCCTTTCAAACTACATTCCCACCTGCAAGAGGCTCAGGAAGATGTTTGCTGGAGAGAAGCAGGTTTTAGTGGTGGCTGAGACTGAACTTCTGGCTGTGAGTTAATGTGTGTGTGTGTGTCTGTGTTAACCCTATGGCAAGATTGGATTGTGTGGTACACAGCTGTGCATGTGGGTGTAGACAGAGCCAGGCACAGTAGGCAAGCCTTGCTGCCAAACAGCTTCCTCAACACCACCACCCACCCTCTCCTCCCCGACCCTGAACACACACACGCATTCAATCCATGCCAATGCACCCCCCAAACCAACACACACACACACACACACACACACCGCTCCTCACAAACACATCAACAGAACACATGCTCTAACAGAATCAATCCAAGTCAGTGTAACCCCTCCACTCGCCAGCCACGCATACACACACACACACACACACACACACACACACACACACGCGCGCGCACACACGCGCACACACACACACACACACACACACACACACTCTTCACTCTGCAAGCTGTGGTGACAGACTCGGCTGTCTTCAGTTCTGGGCATGTCACATGCTAATGTATTCATCCACCCACAGCAACTGGAGAGGCAGTGCTCTTAAGTACAGTCCAATCAGTCTCTGGCCTGCTAATGGCTCCAATCCAGTTCCCCACAGTAGCTTTTTCTCTCTCTTCAAATGCCATGTGGTCGAATGTCCCTCAAAGCTGCAGCAGCCCAGCAATAGTATTTTGAGGCAAAAATGCTTAATTTTCATTATCTCCACAGTAACAATTAATTGACATAGTAACCCCTTGCAAGCTATTTGTTTCCAAGTTTAATTTGGTTTTCCGTTTAATTTCTCAAAAATGTGACTACTCGCGTGACATCACTTTGCCTCCAACAAAAACGAGAAATAAAGAGTATATTCAGTGTTGAAGATTTTAATTAGTACATTGACTTTTTCTTAAAAATCTACTCTATATTCAGCACAACTGAGGCAACTGACAACCCCAAGACAATAGAAGCAACAAAACATAAGCAGTAGACATACCTCAACATCTCACAGACAACAGTGCTTTTGGGAAAAGGCAGGGCAGATATGGAAATATACACACAACGGGAAAAAAAAAAGAAGCAGCAAATCCCCACTCAAAGACAGATTTCTATGCAAATGTAACCCAGTGTAATTATTGATTGTCAAGAATTTGCATGTACTTAAACAATAAGTATACATTCAGAGTGTCTCTGCAGACCCAGAGCCCTTTGGCTGATGTGAAGTTGTAAAGCAGCGTTTAACTCCTGTACTTAGGTGCCAGTGCAGATGGAGGGTCAGTATGTCTAAATGTCCTCAGTCTGCAGCTACAGTCCGGGTGGAAAACACAACCAATTTAGCTGCGATACCACTCAGGATCAATATGGCTTCATCCCCGGCAGGAGCAGGGGGGCAATCGGATGGCTGGCCTGAGAGGTCCTTTACAAAGTGGGACAGCAAATAAAGAAGGCACAGACTGGACTGACCCGAGAGCAGGAGAGGAAGAGGAAGAGGAGAGAAGAGGGAGGAGGAAGAGAAGAGAAGAAAGGAGAGGAGAGGAGCATTTAAACAGCAATGGTACGTCTTTGTACCAAATCATTAAAGAAACTATGATTTCAAAGACATACTGATTGATACATTTGATACTTTATGCAGTACACAGAACATAATATTTTCGAATGTGTCGTCCCTACGGCTTAACTGTTGACAAAGGTAAAGAGGTATGTCTGCTGAAAAGAAGGAAACAAAGCACATTCAGTACATGTTTAAATCAGACACACAACAGAGGATATCTACAATAAGAGAATATAACAGGGGAATAATGATGCTGCACTGAGCACTCAAGAAAAATACCAAAGCTGATTATATGGAATGCTATACAAATCAAAAATGTTGGTCTTAAAAAAATACCAAATAAGCTTCCTGGTATTAACGTTCATATTCTTTGTATTTTCCCTCATGTTTACACATGTAAATAGACAAATGTGACTTTTTTTATACAGAATTTAGAAATTCACAAAATAAATAAATTCACTATGGCCTTAAAATTGAATCTCAATTGTATATTATATGTATGTATATATATGTATATATATATATATATAGATCCATATATATTCCATTTTATATAAACAGGATATAAATCTTGGAGCCCCTGAAGTTGAGGCTGATAAAATCTGTTTTATCCTGCGTATTCTTTCTCTCCTTTTGTGCCTCACAATTCTGCTGTGCCTCCAGTCTGCAGCTCTATGCAAACAGTTTTGATGTTGGACTGTCCATGGTGGACAGAAAAATGCCCATTTCCGTAGTAGCACAGTGCTTTATGGAGGAGTAATAGAGGGTGAATGCATACCGTTTTTGTTTATATGAAAATAAATGAGTAATGTTCTTAAAAGCCATTTTGTCCGTTTTTCATCTTTTTCCCCCAGACGTTTCCACGAAAGAGTCTTGAGCCGTTTGAACTTCCTGTAAGGCACTCTTCAATTAAACTCTGAGATGCGGGGGTTTTTTTTCCCCCACCGGATTGGACACCACGACACAGCATCCAAACTTGCACGTTCTCAGAAGTCTGATTTCATTGCACCATTTGGCATTCAGTCCCCAGTTTTGGTTTGTTGCGTTCTCCTCTTTAAACATAAAAGTCCGATGAGATGTAAGGTAAGAAAATTACTAACTGGCACATTTGGTGGACAGGGATCTCTGGTCTATCCAATGGCTGTTCTCCTAGAGGGGGGGTCGTTGTGCATGTGTGAGTGTTATTCTGTGTATATGTAAATGTATGTGTGTTGGGGTTAATGGACATGGAAAATGATCCCAAATCTGAAAACTGACTTCTTAGAAAAACTAAACACTACTCCCTTGATTTAAAAAATTAGGCACATGGTCACAAAATAGTAAACAATAAATCCTGAGGCTGAACTGACACCATTCTGTGAGATCCCTCGCTCTGATCTTTGATCAGATCACTGCGGTACGGAAAGAAAACATTAAGTCTGTGGTCAAAATGGATTCAATTGTTGTTTTTTGGTTCGGCTTGTATCCTTCAGCCCTAGGCCTCTGCAGGCTCTGTCTTTATCTGGATAAAGTTTGCAGGCAATTGGACAGACAGCGGCAGCTCTTGCAGGCCTTTGATTCCCTGCTCAGGCTGCAGGGACATCTCCCCACGCACTTCCAGCTCCTCCACAGGGGTCAGACCCTCACTGGGGCTGCTGCTCTGGGAGAAATGTCCATTAATTATAGTTTCACTCAGTGCCTCGTAGCCATGGCTTTGACTGGTATCAATGATCACAGTCCTATACTGCAGCTCTGCTTCCCCTATCTCAATCTCTTCTTCATCAAACGTATTTGCTGCCAGTGATGGATCACCGTTCACCATCGAATGGAAGTAGCTGGGGTCCAGCATCTCCTCTTTGACCTGCATACCCACGAGGTCGCTGGATTTGAGCACCGTGGCAATTACAGTGCCGGGCTGCTGTGCCACCATGGTCTGCCCACTGATTGTGTTGATGGTGACCAGGCGAGAGAGACTGCTGAGGTTGGAAGCGGTGGAACTAATGACTCCTGCAGGGGAAGTGCAACAGGAAGTGGTGGAGGAGCCAAGACTGGTGACCAGGAGGTGCTGAGGGAGGCCATCCTGCAGGTTGTTGGCTCCACCTGATAGAGGGGCCGTCTGGATGGTGAGCACATCTTTACCACCTGCAGTGGTGGAGGGCATGGTGTGGAGAATAACCCGAGGGGGGGAGGAGTGGCACGAGTCCCCGTTGGCCAGAATAGTGGTCAGAGGAACAGACTGGAAAGAGCCGGGAGAAGTCAGAATCATAGGAGCAGTCATGGTCCTGAAAAGACAAAATGAACTGAATATGCACTCCTGTTTTTTCATCTTCTCTGATGGAGCTGTTCATAATTGAATATTCAGTTTGTATCTTTGCAAATATAGACAAGGATTATTCTTTAATGGAATAATATTGAGAAAGTTATCCAGTGCACAGCTCTGATCCTAAACAGCAGTACTAATGCCCTTATTAATATAACAAACAGCGTTGTCAGCTGCACTGCAGAAGTGATTATTCTCCTTGATTCCTAACTGCAGACAATGTTTAACAGCTTCAAAAGCAAGATGACTGATAAAACATTGTTTATACAAGCAGTATAAATACAAAAAAACATAGAATACCAAATCAACACCTCTCTCTGACATCAACAACAAATTAACTGCAGGGCTACAGGATTATATATATATATATATAATGCTGGTACTGTGTCCACCCCTCTACATCAAAGCAAACAGTTTATCTCAATTTCTGAAAAGATGATAAGGTTTCAAGTTAGAATTGAATTCCCTTTCAAGTTGCCACTAATAAAGGGCCGACATGGGTTCAGTCAGTCATATGATGTGAATTTCAAGGACAAGTAGTTTTGTCCATGTGTATAAGAACTGTATTCAAGTCATTTTGAGTGTGTCAGGGGTTCTCAAATTTGTGTAATTTCCAAACCACCAAATGGATGACTTTTACACCTCAAACAATCCTCTGAAAATACTTTTTGCCATTAAAGCTTCTGGTGGGTTTGGAATACATCCTGTCTCAAAACTGTGAGGTCCACACTGATTGTGATATTTGACAGATGCAAAAATCTGAAAACAATATATCAACTGATGTGAATTTTTCTTTACATAAATACATTGATGGAGCATCCCTTACAGGAATAGTTTGAGGGTTATTTGCTTTCTTGTGGAGAGCTAGATAGGAAGGTTGTAGTGGTCACAACCTTCCTATCTAGCTCTTTATGTCTGCTCTTTAATGCCGGTTAGTTTATGTTAGCATAAAGACTAGAAACAGGACGAATCAGCTCGTCTGGCTCTATACAAAGGTTAACTGAAATACGCCTAGTAGCACCTCCAAAGCTCACTAATCAACACGTTATATATTGTGTGTTTAACATGTATCAGGTTACAGATACAAGTTATGCTAAGTGATGTACCGGTTATGTGCTGAAACTATTTCTTTACTGGGAACAGCGACTTCCTTGAGTCTTTTTGTCACTATGAGGTTGGCGATCTCCTACCTCATAGCTTGATCTTGGACTGCTGACCCGTGGTTGGCCTGCAACATGTGAACAGAGTGAAAGAGCTGCTCAGTCTGTCCATTAGCTTCCTGGTACAGATATTCATCACTAGGCTCCTTCTTCATGTTCTTGGCTGAGACATGATGCTGACCGTGAGCCCTCCCGTGCCCTTTGGACCCTCCACGGACCATGGACCGCCCGTTGGTAGGTCTGTGATTCCCGTAGCCGACGTTGGCATCAGAACCTCCGTCTTCGTCCTCGATCACCACCAGATCTGTTGGCATCTCCTTAAACTGATAGACCAGCCGCTGCCCCTCCACTTTGGCCAGGATGCCTCTCTGATAGTAGTACCTGGAAGATGAAGTAGATAAGGAACGTGAACATATCTGTGTCAGAGCTGAATGTGCACGATGACGAAGCTTTAGGTTTAGCTTGGTGCCCATTTGTAAGTTCCCCTTACCTGAGAGCTCTTCCCATGGTCTCATAGTTCATGTCAGGCTTGTTCTTGTGTTTGCCCCACAGCTTTGAAACAGCCTTGGAGTCCACTAGCTTAAAGATGCCTTTCTCCCGCTGTGTCCACTTGATGTATTTGGGACAAGTGTTCTTATCCTGCAGTAGAGCCAGAAGGAATTCCCACAGGTAGATTGTGTTGCCTGCAAATTGGAGGGGGGGGGGGGGGACTAAATTAAGTAATTTTTTCAACATTCAAGCACATCAGACATTCATGGTGGGGCCTTAGAGCTGTGCTATAGACATCCATAATGCATTTGGTAATTTAGAGTCATGCATAAAAATGTTATATGGCAGCTAAAAGGTTGCAACAGAAACTACTCTTTCGCAATCACCATTGTCGTGTCGGGTGTATGTGTGCATGTGTGCCTTGGAAGTGAATTAATTATACCAAAGCCTGGGAGTAGATTACTCTAATTTGTAAGATGCTTTGGCCAGAAGTGGTTAAAAACAGAAACGCTCCCAGTAGCCACTTGAATCCCAGACACCGTGACAGGGTGATGTATATGTGTGCAGCTGAACCCGCCGTCCCCAGCCCCCTCCTCTTTGTCACACTGTATGCTGCAATGAGGGTTCACATCGAGCAGTACTAGTCTGCTTCTATTGGTAGAGCATCAACCTGCCCCCCAGCCTGCAATCACTTCTGTTTCCCTGCGAAACACAGCACTCCGAGATCCCCTCATCCATTAACTCGCCCAGATTCAACCCAGCCGGACTGCAGGGGTTGAGGACTGCTGTTTGCACACTCCACAGGAGGAAACAGAGCGTACACAAGAGGAGGGGAGACCTTGATTTTTATTGGCTCATTACAGGGAAGCGGACAAGTTAGCGAGGCTTACCTTTGCCCTCTTTGCTCTTCTTCCTGAGTGGCAGGTTAGGGGTGGTGATAGGAGAGCAGGGACGCACCGCCCGCGGCTTCCGCACTATGATTCAAATTGAGGGGTTGTGCGTTATGAGGTGAGAGGTTACAGTGAAATCATCCAATTACCTACAACACTGCATTTTTAGTACAAGAGATAATTCCTGGGTTGTAAAAAAAGAGGACTACAGTGTTACCTTTGGTTTTTTTCTGAGGTTTTAAGGGACACTTTTGGGGTATCTCATCCATTGATGAAGTGTCCTCGTCTAGGGACATGTCAAGGGCACCATTATCCATCTGGTCAGGCCTCAGGGGGGCGTATGTCAAGTCTGACTCCAGCAGAGTGCCGTAGGTGTGAACTATACATCAACAAGCGATACAAAAACACAGACAAAGCATGAATAGAACCGTTAGAACTCATCTCATGCTCAAAATATGATCGATCAAAGTTGAAATGTACAATATGAAATATAACTTACTCATACGCTTCTCGTCCAAAATGTTGTTTGGAGACTCCATGTTAAGAAGAGCTGCTGCAGCTTCGTTTGTCTCCATGCTGTCCTCTGGGCCAGAGACTGTTGTTTCTGTCCAGCAGACAAATTCATCATTATGAAATCCATGTGGGTACCTACTGTGTATATTGTATGTCTGATACAGCTGAATGCCTAGTTTGACTACCATGCTCCTTTTTTAGGTGATGTGTGATTGGTAAATGAGTTGAAAGGTAACATCAAGACCAGTTTCACTTGTACTGAGGGAAGTTTGTACACTCAAGACATTGTTGTTGCTAGGTAAGTAAAGATTTAGGAAATAGAAAAAAAAAAGCTCTTGAGCAGGTACAGGCTGAAAAGTCTTTTAAACGGTTGCTCTGTATTTTACAGGTCCGTAATTCAAAAATAATTATCAAGAAGTTTTCAAGAGAGAAAAATCTAATGTTTGACATATTTTAAAGAAAAGAGGATGTCTTTAAAATAATAAATTCTTTGACTATTTATTATTGGAGAGGTTGTTGTATTGTATCCTTGCATATCGACAAATTTTATATTTTTGAATATTCAGTTGACTACTGAGCACTGACTAAAGACTCTCTAGGTTATGCTAACGATTAAATAAGAAGAATTAATTGGAAGTGTACCAATTGAACGCCATCTATATTTTCCTGGTGATTAGTATCAAATCACATAGTGCTTGGAAATGATGGACTTGTAATGTGAAGCACTACATACAGTAGATGGTGAGATTGTATGTGCACCTAACATAGCACAGTTCCCTTTAAATGACAGTAAAGTAAAATATTTTTACCTCCCACCAAAATGGAAGGCTCCTCCACGATATGGAGCGTGGTGTCCACCATGATGCCGTTGGTCACCTCGTCGGACTCCAGGCCTGAGTAGACCTGCAGCAGATCGGCTGCAGGCACTTGCTCAACAATCACAGCTGGGAACACCGACGGGTCGTCCAGCTGAACAGAGAGAGGACACAAACATACAGAGAAAGGTATGAGACGTTGTAACACAGGAGCTAACACAGGGAGGCAGGGGACTGACGGTCTTTGCACATACCTAAATGCAATAAAAACACCATTAATTCCTCCACTACACATCATAAATGCAATATAAAAACCCCCAGATGACATCACATTAATGTTATAACCAGATTTGGTCCCTTATCTTTATTGCCTTGTAAAATATTGAATATTCGTACTCGATTTCAGCTAATGTGGAGGCACATAGCATGGAGGAGAGCTCATTTCTGTGGTGTTGCAGCGGTCCATAGGGACCCGCTGAAGAAGACAGGAACCAGCTGTTTGGTTTGGCCTACCTCTCCTGAGAAGTTAATCTTATGCTCAGAAATTATATAAACCCAATTGAATGTTAATGGATCAATCGTGAGTTGCAGGCGAGCACCCCCTTCATCATGTCCTAAACGTGCTTTGGGAATTCTAACCTCGCCGTCTCATTTCAGGCATGGCTCAGCCTGATGCTGGAAGGTGCCGAGGGACGAGGTGAATTACTGGAGCTTGGGCCAAACCTTTGAAACAACTGAGGAGCCCAACATACTTGAGAGTTCCTCAAACACAGACTGAGTCAGGAGTGCTCACTAGGTGCTTGGTTTGTGTCAAGGGGGAGAGACATGGGGACTAATTGAGTCCTTTGAATGTGTCCATCGTGTGGTCCTTTAAAACTCAGATTTTTATGTTTTTCTAGTAGCCTTAAGTGACAGCTGTTCATTTGTTTATTTCAAAGAGCATCAAAAACATGAGCAACACATGAACAACATGAGATGCAGATCTGATTTAGAAAGCATCAAAGAAAATTATACTTTTCTATGTCCTAATCATGGCTTTAGTTGTAAATGAAAAGGTCACCTCAGGTTCTATGATGAAAAGAAACTCAGAGTCACTACCAGCAGATGGCAGCAGTCTACATTTTTTAAATGTACTGAAATAATGACAGCGTCAAGAAGCTACTGAACTTATTTGGCTCTTAGGTGCATTCTCGGTCCAAACCGCACTGAAACAGATACAATTTTGATTAAATGTTCATCTTAACAGATCTCTTTCGGGCTCACCAGGGAGAAGAGAAATGCATCTTTTCTGAAGTTAAAGGATTAGTCAAATGTAGTCAAATATGTTTCCAAACAAAAGACTAATATATGCATAACCGGACAAACACCTGCTGAGACCGTGCCGCCTGTAGTCAGGGTGCAACTTACAATGCTGCCCAACAACTAACAAGCTGAACCAACTAGAACATTTGCACTGTGGTCTGGACTCAGGAAGACGTATAACAAAACTCTTACATTTAATTTACACTCAACAGAAAAGCAGTTATTAAAATAAATATATACATGTGTGTGTTATGGGGTGATTTTACCCAGATCAATTAAGAACACATTTTTACGATCATGACCTAAATAAAGAAGTAACCTAATAGACGAAAAGGTGCAGAAGGACATGAATAAAGGCTTATCTGTCTCTTTGCACAAGTGTCCATTGTTGGTTTGGACCTCTGGGGCATACCAGGTGTCTGGGCTTTGAGCCGTGGGGGTGGGAAGAGGAGTCCATGGATACACTCCCATTTCGGCTACACTTTAACTAGGAAACTAACAGATCGACTCATTATTTGGACACGGTGTTAAGAGGTTAGGCCTCCGGGGTAGGACCAAGAGTAGCTACCGGAGGATTGTTTATTAGTAATCTGATACACTGTACATAATGTAGGTGACTGTGAGTCTAGAACAAGATGGCTCCACAAGACGTCTGTCATAATTTTGAAGATCAACAACAAATAGCTAAAAAACATCTCAGCAGCAAAACCTCAAGGGGCTAATAAAAAGCCAGAGTTTTGCTTTGACTACAGTCAATGTCTCACTGACATACACTGAATGTTTCCCATTAATCTGAGTCGGTGGTAGACATATTATCAGATAGCTAGACAGTGAGGCTACCACGTCTCCTCGTCTGGGCTTAAATGATGTTTGCTGTCCTTGAGTGAGAGTCAAGCATGTGTGCGAGTGTAGACAAAGGCATTTTGAGTATTGGTCTACTGAGCTCCTGAAACAGCAGCACCCCCCGTCAAACGCAGAAAGACCCACACAGTTTGCTGACAGGGCATTAATCGTCTGGAGCATGCTGTCTCTGCTTTTGTTTTGATGCGATCCGGGATCCGTTTTTTGTGAGGAACACCATCAAACTCGTCTTGTATTGACATGTAAACCAAGTGTTGATTTGAAAATGCATGTTGCAATGTGAAAGATAATCACTATGTTTTTTGAAGGTTTAAACTAGCGATAAGGTGGGTCTTTCAGTAGGAGTGGCACCCAACATGTAACGCAGCATGACAAATAAATATAAAACGCATCATAAAGGTTTTTACTGCTTCTTCCTCTTTGCTGACTTGAATAGTTTTTCTAGTAGGGAAACAGGAGAGATAAGAATCGGGCCGATTTGCATTTCTGAGTTCCCCTTTCTGCCTTTGAAAGCAACAGCATCTGTGCAAGCTGTTCCCTTCACACCCCACTCTCTTCTGCTTTACCTGCCCAGCTACAATGAATCCAACTGTCTGTACACTTTCAATATCCTCATTATGACAATATCTGACGCATGAGAGATACTACCATGTTGTTGTTTCTATAGCTTAAAAATGAAGACATCTTTAATTTTAATTCAAATCAAGAGAACACATTTTATTATGGCTACCTGTTGTGCTGTCCTTACATGATACAACTCAGGCAGCTACTTATTGACTTAAAATCCAATATAGCACGGCTAATCATTACAGAACGCACTCTATTATTTCACCGAGCTCTAACGGCTTGGTCACTGCAGTAGTATGTTGTGTGTTGATACGTTTTGGGGGTAATTCCAGGACTTGGTAAATAGGGGCACAATGCTTACATAACAGGCTGAGTGGGTGCAGCACAGAACAAAACTGTAGCGCTGGAACAATGCAAGACCTTTGAGTTGAATTATCCCATCCCTTCCAAGCAGCCTTGTAACTGGTTCGTCAGGTTAGGCCTGAACTGGTGCTATTCAGGGATCCAGTGACAACGTGTCACTCTAGATGCACACATACACACCAGTACAGAGAAACACACATACATCCACACTTACAATCAATCCTGCTCCACAGGATTCAGACACGTTTGTGGGGATGAGATAACTGCAAACCTGACCGGGCAACGAAAAGACACATAGGCACAGGTTCATATAGCATGCACACACAGCAACCTTTGTGCCACAAACACATTCATGGCCAAGCCCCACCCTTTCCCTCCCACGCACCCTAACCTCACTGCAGGTTTTTCAATCTTTCCATTTCTGTGCTCCCAGCAGCCCACACTCCTCTTCCCAGACCTCCTCCATCCTCCCCTCGGCCTACCTCTCGTTCCCCAACATGTTGTTACAGTTAAAGATCACAGGCTCTGAGCCACAGCTCATCCTACCCCAGTGACCAATGCTGTTAAGTTTTGTCTGTCTTATGAAAAATCTTACACCTATCAACAAGATCTGGTGGAAAAGATGGATGGTCAAACACTGGTCCAACGGTCTTTTGATTGAATAGAAAGTATAGTCTAGCCCAGCTATACATAAAAGCAACAAACAATTGGGTTAAACAAGTTTTAAATGTGTTTTCTCCAGTGCGATACGTACCTGATTGATTTCGTCCATCCCGTTGCTGGCAAATTCAAATACCAGTTCACTGGGCTGTACTGCAGTCGTCATGGTCAGTTCAGAGGGCAGGGAGCAGCCTGAATTATCCTGGCTTACGACCACTCCTGGCTCCCGAGACTCAGCTTCACTTCACAAAATGGCTGCCCTCTTGTCCTCCTGTTCTCTAATCTGGGCGGTTAGCTCTCCGAGAGAGAAACCACGAGTTTCAGAAGAGTGCTGTGGCCCAGGTGGGAGCAGCCTCGTCCCTCTCTGACACGGAGGCTGGGTCCCGCTGCGCCTGGAGCATCTACACCTGGCAGAGAGAGAGGATAAGAGACAGGGGCTAAGGTCAGGAGACATATTAGATCAGTTTAATTTCACGAGCAGATAAAAACCAGTGTTTTTGAGACCTAAAAACTCATCATTCAACTAACAACAGACCCACATAGTTTCAGGCTATAAGTTATCTAGGCTATGTGTAGTTCTGAAAGATGAAAAAAAAAGCCACAAGTCTCAGCAGAGAAATCAGATCACTGTCTTATTCCCGCCTCGCTGCCTGACAAACCCTCTTATAAACTCACAAAGCGAGTCAAGACCAAGCAGAAAAGTCACCTGTGATTGCCTTCAAAAACAGGTTTCAGGCTTCATGACAATTCAATTGTATTTCTGCAAACAGCTCGTACAGTTACTTTTACTTCTCTTAAATCAAATATCAGAGATGTGACACCAACATATTTCAAAGGTAAGCCTCGTTCAGTTTAGGCTCTGTGGCTTAAGAGTTGGAACCATTATGGATGTTACTAAAGCGATCTTCTAAATGATGATCACAATATCCCAGAGCAGAAGGTGACATCTTCAAATAGCTTATTTTGTCCGACCAACAATCAAAACTCCAAAAATGTTAAATTTACTATGATTTAAGACCAAGAAAAGCAGCAAATTCTCACACTAGAGAACCTGGAAGCATCAAACGTTTGACACTTTTGCATGAAAAATAACTTTTACCTCAAACATCACGATAGTTGCAAATTCATTTTCTTTTTATCGGCAAATCGATTCATTTTCTGAGCTCTAAAACAAGCACAACACAACTTATAGTCAGGAGGATCTCAGTGCACTACTCATTCTG
Source organism: Leptoclinus maculatus (assembly GCA_032191485.1). Taxonomy (NCBI): domain Eukaryota; kingdom Metazoa; phylum Chordata; class Actinopteri; order Perciformes; family Stichaeidae; genus Leptoclinus; species Leptoclinus maculatus. The sequence goes on from JAVDOI010000011.1 coordinate 7,727,715, forward strand.
ATTTCATCACGCACACCTCTCCTTTCATAGCTGTGTCCGTCCATGAAATGAAGACACCCCTCGGCACACCCCCGTGACCATAAGACACTGATATTATGATCACATGAGAGGGTCTGCTGAAACGAACCCTCCCTCCACATAGAAACAGAAGAGAGATGACCCGTTGGATGATGGTCTGGAAGGCCCTCTGTGCTGACCCTCGGGGGGGTTACTATGATCACAGGCAGCGGGGGAGGGAAACTCCAGGTCATGTTCCTTGTCAGTGTGTGTGTGTCTGTTGAGGTGTGTCCAAACAACCCAATACCTAAAGCCATGTTTCAGGGCTGAAGGACGGGAGGGGCTGAAGAATAAATGGACACCCAAGGGCCACAAACCCCCCCCCCCCCCCCCCCTCCTCAATCCCAGAGACCAAAGAGCTGGCAGCAGTAGAAAAGTAAGAGATGGCAGTGTATAGTACACCCCCTCAACACACACACACCATCCCTGCTTTTTCCACTGCTGCAGGGTGGAGCTCATTTGCTTTGAAATGCCTGTGTGACTGGCGAAGTTGCATACCAGGCCCAATTGTATTTTTAAGTTTTGAAAGGGGGGGGGGGGGGGGGGGGGCAGTAACAGGAGAGGAGGTGATAAAAGTGGACTGAACTTCTGTGCAGCTTGTGGAGCAAAGGGTCCAAACACATTTTACGATTTAGTTTATCTTTCTGCTAAGCATCCGGGCAGAATAGTAATATGTGGCCGTGGTCTGGAAAGCATCGCTTTGGGAGCTAGAAGAGAGAGAGACGAGGAAACTAAATCTTTTTGAAGGCTAGTGTTTCATTCCTGTCAGTCCCTCTTGCTGTCTCTGCTGGGCAGTGTCCATGCCCACCTCTGCCAAAGCTGGACGCTGCCGCCATCTGTCAGCAGCTCTTCAGTGCCCTGGACTTCTTGGCATGTTTGCGCCGGGAGAGTGTGACAAGCCATTACCAGACTCAAGCAGAAAAAGAGGGGATGTATCGCATGAGGCTTCCAAATGGAGGAAGATGTATAAATCGTGTAAAAACAAAGTGAGAAAACGTTGTCGGACACCTGGTGACTGCAATTATAATTTCAGATGCCCTCATCTGCCCTCTGTGAAGACCAAGACACCTCATGTGGGACGAGGTAGAAGTGCAGCGGTCAATATCATATGGGATAACTCGCTGCCTTCTCCCACATCCGAGAAGCTGAAACAACTGCGGCCCTCTGTAACAGAGCATCTCAGTTCCTCTTTTGTCGTCGTCACAGTTTGTGTTAGTTTTATGGACGTTTAGGGAGCGGTTAGTGTTAAAATGTCATCTTAGACTGGACGAGAATCAAGACAGATGTAAATTTTCCACTCTCCTTTCCCATGTTTTGTATTTGTGTGTCTAATTGATTATATGCATCTACGATGTGTGTTGTCTGTTGTATTCATACCATCGTTTATCAGACTGTGTCACTGTTGTGTGTATTTTCTATATCCCTCCTGTCAGTTCCTCATTGATCTCAATGGCCCAGTTGGCACATGCTAACAGCAGACAGGGATACAAGAGAGCCAGCCATTAGTCAGACGCAGCCTGCACATTATCCCTGAGCACATGACAACAGCTGCCTTGTCCCAGCACAGGGGCAGAGTTGTAAGTGAACTTACTACGTCATGAAGAGAAGAGGAGGAGAACAGCGGAGGGAGGGATGTTAGTCAATGCATAATAGTCCGCAGAGCAAATAGACTGCATGTGACTCACTATGGGTGGGGTCTTCTTTTGACGGACTTGAGTATTTTAGTGTGGTTTCCAGGCGGGGCATCCTGGTGACCCAGAGATCTACCACATGAAATGTGTAACAGTGGTGTCCTGGGCTTGAAATCCAACCAAACACATATGCTGCATGTCATCCCTCCCTCTCTCTCCTTACAATTCCCATTGCTTTCCGCTGGTAAAAACCTAATTGACAACTGCCTTAATAAATTGTTTCAAAAGAGCATTACTTGAATCTTGGCCACTTGGGAGCAGCTGAAGAAGCTGTAAACACAATATTGATGTATTATCACCTCATGAAGTTGTTATGGTGAACGTGTTAGCACACATCCAGCAGACACGGAGCAACATAAGCCTTCATTTGAAGTCATGTTTTTAGTCTCTCATTTTGGCTCTGTTTTGGCCTCCACCAACCCCTATATCTGGATCTGTTGGGGAGTCTGTGGGGAGCGTGAACACGTGCCGACCACAACATCGACAAAAAACACAGCGCTACGCCAGTGTCACTTCTCACGTAGGTTTTTGTGACAGAGAGGCTATAAACTCAAAAGGATACATTTCGTGGAAAGTTTTAGAAGTTTATTCTTCAGACTTAGGTACAACGCTGCGGGTCTTGCTCTATCTCTCTGTCACACACACAACTAATTAGTCGCATCGTGACCGCTAAGACCCAATCAAGTAGCGAATGTGGATATCTACGTCATTGTTACCAAACTTTTGCTTTTACGCCGTCCACACTAGGAAGTAACCCCAGAGTTTTTTTAATGCATAGTTTATCGCACGTTAATACATGGAGCAGACATTTTTATCACAGTGTTTTTAGTGTATAGGTTAAGGACTATGGTCTTTATAGCAATTTGATTCTTTGAAGACATCATAAAGATATTTAACTTTCACATCTGAAATTACAAGAGCTCTGCTCTGTGATGTCTTTCCTTGTCTCTCCCCCCTGTGTCTGGTGTGGGTACATCTCACTGGTGTCAGGAAACGTATCAGAAAACCCTTATTTGATTGGCTAAACTGCATCACGTGACGTGATTTACAACGCATTGGTCGGTGTTTTTCCAAGTCTGGAAAGGAGCGTGAATAACTCCGCTGCATGAAGTAAAAGCCCGCGACCCACTGAAAACGGGTCCGCGACGACCCACCAGTTGAGAATCACTGGTCTGTAGGATCGTGACGAGCGGTGAACAGCTTTTTGTGTGGCGTCTCTTCCTTCACTTCCTGTTTTCTTCACCTACATTGCCCTGGGTCCTAAGTCCCTCCATGTACAGCTTCTTATCACCCTATATGTACCAACGTACATTTATAACAAGTACCACACATATTACACGGTAATCAGCGTTGCAAATGTGTCAAACTCTATCGGTGCATCTCCGGTCTGTCTTTGTTCATCCTGCATCGCTCTGTTCTGTTCTTTAATGTAACGTTACTGGAGCAACGGAGCCTCCAAGCTGTTAGCAGACTGTTGTGCTAGCAGGCGAGTGAGCTGTACCCAGCATGCAGTTCGGCGGTAAAATTGTATAAATGTACAATTATTAGTGTTACAAATTGTTTATGTGTCACAGACTGTTGTGTCGTGGTGTTTTGCTCTGTTAAAGAGCGTTAGTTGTGGGTTGTTAATTGTTATAAAGTTATGACCATGACTAGGGGTCCCTCTCAATACACATAAGTTAACTAGCTCCGACTGCAGCGCTCATAGGGGTGAACAATATATTTAGCTGCCTGTTGAAGACAGACAGCAGTTGTTCCGGCTTTGCACTGGTATGACGGTATGTGATAAATTCATATCGTACGGAAACTTAAAACCGGTATACATCCCGAAGGGAAATATGTCTCTTTAGCTGCTAAATTCTCCAATATGTTCACCAGCTCTTTGCTCACTGTGTCTGTCATCTGTAGCGGAACAGGTAGCACTAATGTTTTTGCTGAAAACAGCAGTCTGCAGCATCTGAAAACAACTCCGATGAGAACCACAACGATGCTCCAAAACTGTTTTCTTTATAATGAATTAAACAAATGTTGGTTGCCCTAAAGATAATCGCTAATATGGATAGTTGATAGTATGGCTCCATCGTGGCCTTTCTCTGTGACCATGGTGATGTTATATATTTTTTTAATCTCCTCTCCTCTGGCGATTACAACTGTCTGTTATATATGGCAGCCTGGTGCGCAGCAGACTGAGGAGTATGAAGCAAACACTGGCCTACACCACCCTACAGCATGGTGACTGCCAGTCGCAATAACAACCAATTAGAGTCAGGATTCATGAACAAATGGAGCATTCCCAGAAGGCCCTACTTCCCCCGCTTTCGGCTCTTCAGCTGAGCTCATTGTTGACCATGAAAGGAGGTAATTTAAGCCAATTGAATGACTATGCAATGACTCACTCTGCATGTGGTGAGTGCAAACATTGTGAGATGCGAGAAAAGAACCGGGACAAACTTTACTTATCAGCCATTTTCAGCTCAGGTTACAAATATGCAGATTTGTTCAGGTGCTCAGCAGTGTACTAGGGTGGCTGCGATACGGCGGTCACAGGACTTAAAGATGTCACAGAGCGGGTGGTATTCCTGGTATTTGAAATCTTTTTCCCACACAGGTGTATGACAGAAGCAGTGATTTTGCCCTTCATCGTGCAGTGCTTTGAGACAGAGACAGAGTCCTGCAAAGGTTCAGTTTTCCAAACTCAGCTGTGCCGAGAAACAACGGTGTGCAAGATGGCAGAAAATGAGTGGGCTTACCACTACCATGTTATTGAATGGTTGTCAGCACAGACATGCTGTTTTTGCAGGATCCTGTGCTTTCCTGTAAAGGAAATGACTCAGTGATATGAGGCTGGAGCTCATTCCTGGAGCCCTGTGATAGCCCATATGGGCATCAGGGGAGATTTCTGGACAGCAGTTCCCTTTAGGGAATGTTTTGGTACAGATGTCAGTAAACCTAGCACCAGTATGGAACAATAGCACTTTTAGCGCCAAGGAAAATGACTCAAACACAATTCTGGTGAAGTAAAAACACTGCTCAGTTCAGTGAAAGAAAGATATTAATCTATACTACTTTACAAGATAACAAAAAGACGTGTTGATCGAATGATACCAGGATCAGGTCATAGTGTTGGAAAAGTGTTTGCTAATTCAAGAAGTTCTTCTAGTAAGAAGACAGTAATTAAAGAGTTGCATCAATGGCAGACACTGCTGCTACAGCACTATGTCAGCACCATAAAAACAGTTTTGTGTACAGTATTTACAGTGCATTCTACATTTTACGTACCACCCAGCGTTGCACAATACAGCATGTCTCACCATGTCTCGAACTCCACTATATTGAGCTGAATAAAGGAGTGCTTTCACTGCAATCCCGAGGCCACACCATGCGTGTGGCGATAAAATGGCAGAGACGGGCACAGAGGCAGGCACAGACACCGGCTAATAGCTTGCAGCTGCAGAACACAAGGCATCAGAAAACACAAACGACGGGGCACTGCGTCCGAGCTAGCACTGTGTCTGTCTTAAAGTAGAAGACATTTGGCTCTGCCGTGCCAGGGCCAAATGAAGACTGAGAGAAAAACGTCACCTCGAGCACAGGCTTTCAGATGGAGAATGGAATTTAATCTCATCTCCTGCGAACCTTGTACTTTTCCACTCAGGCTCAAGGAGAAGGACCCATGACAGTTGTTTGTGCCAACTAATGCACAATTAGTTATCACATTTGGCATTTTTGAAAGATTAGACATTAGCTTAAGTAGGATAACATGGTTTGGAGAACAGGAATAAAAGCTCAGTAATGTCCCCCAGTGACTTATGTTCAGAAATGTCTCCAAAGCGCTTCTTTTTTGGTCATTTTTCATTTAGATATGACATATAGATATAAGAGAAATGTCACCTGCGTTACATGCTGTTCTCTGTCATATATATAGTCTTCTAATATAAGCAGTGACATGTTTTAAAACTGGATAGAAAAAAACACCCACAAACTGACCTGTGAATCTTGCACTCACAGGAACAGCATCACTGAGAAGTGGGTTTCTGCTGCTTCCTGTCTGTTAAACCACACAAGAAAATGTCTTCCTCTGTGTAAGAGCGGAAAGTTCTCAACTCCCCCTCCTTCCTTCTCAAACAACATGATATTACTCTGGTAGATATGAGGCTTGTGACACAGGTAGCATTTCCAAAATGAATAATATAGTTACCAGAATTATCTCCAGGAGTGACGTAAAAAAGATATAAATTATTGTGATGATCATATCTACAAATGTGAAACCATTGTTTTCACACTTCACATTTTCTAGCCTACTACACACAGGTTGGTTTAATGACAACAGGGCTCTCAAAGCCACGCCTGCCAGACATCTCTTCCCCACAAGGCACGCAAACACAGACAGCATTACTAACCCCCCACCCATCCACACACACACACACACACACACACACACACACACACACACACACACACACACACATCCCTTACTGGGCCCCATGAGTCGGTTTTACAGAAACTTCAAAGTTCCTGTCACACAGTTTTCACTTGTAGGTTAAAACACGAGTGTATAAGTGTATCAGTACACAAACTGCAGTGTGTGCAACTAGAGCATCCCGCGAACTTTTTATGAGCCACTGAGAATAACCACCCTAAAGCACGTAAAAGTCGTTCATTAACAATGTATAAAAAATTCCATCTGTTGAACTTATGCTCCTGGTTGGTATGTACAAACAAACCTGGATATGTATCATACAAACCCTTCAAAACTGCATGTGCCATTCATTTCCATCCTGACTGCTGTTTTACCAGCTGAATCCAAAACTAGCTTTTACCACAGAGAAGCATGTTTCAATTTAACAGATGCAGCCCATTTGTCAAAAACCACCCCCCAGCGGCCTATTTCTATTATGTGGCAACAGGCCACATGTCACACATAGGAAGAGACATTGAAGTTGTGAAAACAGGACAGGAAATTGCAGCAAAGTTTTAGAAAAGACATTTGCACCCTCAAACATCACAGTGTGATGCGCTGCTGTAATGTCCACAAGGCTGTAAGACTTTATTAGAGCATCTGGACATTATCTGTACGATGCAGGGTAACACAAGGTGCATCTTTTCAAAATGACTAAAGTCTGAAGTCTTCCAGTTGATATAATCTACTATGTATAATCTACCCCCCGAGATGCTTTACATTTTAAAAAGTCAACAGCAAGGGCAGGCTAGAAATGAGAATCCTGACACTACTCTTTGCTAATAAAAAAGGAAATTACCTCTAGGAACCCAACCCTATTCATGGTCCTATCCAAAATGACAACACTTTTTCCAAAAATCCCCAAAACAAGATGCGCAAATTGCATATTATAACGTACAAAGACACAACAATATGTAATCTAATGCGATGTATTTTAGTTTGCAGGTTTATCTGCTATATTATGAAGTATTCTTCTGCAGGCCACAGTCAAAGCTGGTACAAGACAGAATCTATTGTTTCTTATAGATCTATTTATTTTATACGTGATCATATTACAACCTGCTTTTGAATGGACACTTCTTGTCATGCATGTGGACAAGCAGCAACTACATATTGACACTGTCCAGGTGTCTCTTTAATTAAATCATACAGCATACGCTGTTTCTGGCTCAAGAAGATAGAAAGGAAAATGTCAATCTATTAAATGAAGCCAATATGAACCTAGAAGCAGCTAGTTTCCCTCCCTACAGCCTCTCTTGTGTCTCAGCTCAATCACGTTATTTCAAAATCACGATTCCATGTACAAAACACAAAAGGTATATAGGATCGGATAAAAATCATGCAAGTCTGTACGTGTGTCAGTTGCCTCACACTGCCCCGCTGAATCCTTTCTTGCGGACATATTTTAAATGCTTCTTCCAGACTCTGCTGCTGTTTGGCTGCTGTGTGGGAGCAATTTGATGCATGACTAGACTAGAAAAGCTACGTTCTCCCGTTGTATACTGTAAGCAAGCCTCCCACTGCATTAGACATGTACAGGAGGCTAGAGCATAGAATAAACTCCCTGTAAAAGAAAAAAAAGGACAAAATATGACTATACAAACTCTCCAAAGACATATTAACCAAAGCTAAATTCAAATCCTGAAGTGTTTCTAAAAACAGTGCTACTGTGCTGCATAATGTTCCTGCCTCGCCACACGCCCATCCCTGATGTGTTTACGTTCATACCAATACCAACATGTCACAGCACAGGTATACTGGCAGCAGCACAAAGCAAGAGAGGACATCAAATACCAGCAGCAGTGTACTCTCAACCAAGCCTGAATAAAAACAAGGACGACTTTCCTGTTTCTTTCTTGAACTATGCACCACAGTGACAATTTTACCCTTGATACCCTTGAGTCATCCGATTATGTAACTTCCCACAACGGCTAATTTTCCCAAAGGGAGAAATTTCAGGTTGGAGCTTTTGTTCGCTATGAACTTTGCCAAAATTCTTTGCACACCAATCTTGCAGCATACGTGTTCAGATGGAGCACTGGAATCTCAGGGCTCCAAGTCTGAGTCAAGGCTGAGAACAGGGGACCCAGCTGTTGCAGAGGAGGCTGCATACCAAACAGGCCTGGACACAAGCAGGCTGAAGTGTCCACCCATAGTCAGGCATGCAGTACTACGCCTAGAGAGGGAATAAAATCAACCAGAGATGAAATAATATAATTTTTCTCTGTCGTGTCATGCACTTTGGAGTCACGCTCTTCTCAAAATTATAGTTCAACATTTTGGGAATTATGCTTATTTTTTCCCAAGAGTTAGATGAGAAAAACTATGTCACACTCACATCAGTAGAGCAAATATGTAGATAGAGACAGCAGCCATTAGCCTAGCTTAGCATAAATACTGGAAACAGGGGTCAAAAGTTAGCCTGGCTCTGTCCAAAGGCAACACAATCCAACTACCAGCAGATAGTTAACCCCATCTCCCCTGTAAAACTGAAGCTTGTGGACTTTACATTTAGTTTATTTGTCGAAAGTAAACCCACAAGTTAACATATAAACATTTCTCGCTAGACAGAGCCTAGGCTAGCTGTTTCCCCCTGCTTTAAGTTTGTATGCTAAGCTGAGCTAACCGGCTGTGTTATCAATCTTCTCAACTAACTCTGGAAGAAAGCAAATAAGTGTTTTTCCAAATAAATGTAATTATTTATTTAAATCCACTATCAATTCTATCAGCCTACAATATTTCACACTTCATTCATTTCTAGTATGTATGATAATAAGTCCTTTGTGGGAAAGGTTAAAACGCTATGAAAGATGCTAATTTGCAGCTTTGACAAAGCCTTTTTCAAGATCCCTGCAGATCAAGCTTCAGTTTAGCAGCTAATAACGACTAAATCAACTCTTCTCATCTGATCCCTTGTAAAGCCTCACAGATAGGACCACTCACACTGAGACAGCTTAGCCCCTTCAAGAGAGCTTATCTGATTTCACACCATTGGATACTAGGTTAGTGTGGTATTAGGTATAGCTGGCCAATGTTTCTAGTCTTGAAGCCGGTAAAAGTCTGCCCCATTCCTGGATCTCAGGACAGAAGTGCTGAGTCATGATGTCAGGTGCGTACTTCAAATGGGGACAAAAACTGTTAAGTCATGTGACTGAACTAACAAGCCTAAACTACAACTCATGAGGTCATGACGAATGTTTGGATTGCATGGTTTAGGTATTACATCATAACTTGCGCCTCAGTCAGTCGATCTTGACATCTTGACATGTTTTGTGTAACTATGTCTGTTCTACTCTACTAATAATGTAAAAGTTAACAGTACTAATCCCAATCATTTACATCATTTATTTCAGCTGAAACCATCAATCAAAGGTTCATTTCACCTCTTTGGAGAAGTATTTGAGCCTGTGCAGGAAGCAGAAGGACAGTCGGGTCAATATTTGAGAAGGCTTTATGAAATACACTCGTTTATGATAGTCAGGAGGTGGGGTGGGTGCAGGAGATGAGGACAATAAACTACCTGGCGACAGCGACAGACGTGCTCAATCTGGTCCTATAAGAAAATATTTACATGGCTTTATTGTTTAATCATATTAAGGATCTGTAATAATTAAATGTTGGAAGTAGAAGAAGATAAGAGTTTAATATAAATAACTCAAAATCTATAAATTTTTCAGGAGGATACATCCATTAATGACTTATGTACACAGGAACCTTTGCATTAATACTACTTTGAATAAAGAGGCCTGACAATCAGTCTCCCGAGGGGCTGGGGTTATGTTGTTCTGACGAGAATCACAATGCAAAAACTCAAAGGTAAACAAGGAGTGGCTGTTGCTTAGAAACAAGCAGAGGGAGAGGGCTAGTAAAGTACGCTCAGTGGTACAAGAAAGAGAGAGACGGTGGGCCTCATTCAGCTCAAGGCCCGTAGTGTTTGCAAGGGAGCACAGTGAAGACAAAGCCTGACGAGCATAAACAGACAACTGAATGGATTTTCAAAGTGCTTCTGCCTGTGTAGTAAACTGCTCTAACTGGATGAATCAAAAGAAATCAATTGGAAGATGCTGGTATTTCATCACCAATAGCACTATTGCAAAGTTACAGCTATAGTTGTCCAAGAAACATGATGTCAGATACTTTTAACAAAGCTGATATGATGTGAATGGAGCTACACTAACGACCAGCGCTCATGACAGTCAAGAAAGAATAGTTTAACATTTTGGGAAATGCGCCTTTTCACTTTCATGCCGAGAACTGGATGAGAGCGATCGATAACACTCTCCTGTCTGTACAGTGGATAAGAAGCCAGAGCCAGGAGACCGTTAGCTTAGCATAAAGACTGGGAATAGATGGAAACAGCTAGCGGGGCTGAGTCCAGAGGTAACAAATCCGTCCCGCACATCTAATCCTCTCAAATCAACATGTAATATCTTTTCGTAATCTGTACCTGGCAAAAAAGCTTTACGGCAAATCACTGTAAAATCACATTGGTTTTTGTTTGAATTAACCAAACAAGATATTTGGTGTTGCTTTAATAAACTTTGGATGCAGTGGTGGGCGAATTGTGTTGCCTTTAGACATGGTCCCGCTAGCTGTTTCCCCCTTTTTACATTCTTCATGCTAAGCTAAGCTAATCAGCTTTATATTTAACGGACAGATGCGAGAGTGGTGTCAATCTTCTCATACAACTCTCCCCAAGAAAGCAAATAAACATATTTCCCAAAAAATAAAACAACAGAAAAAATGGGTACATTTCTGAAGTAATTAAAATGTCACTCTAAAGTTACTATCCTGTCATTTCTGCCAGCAGCTCTGTATGTGTGTTTGCACCGACATGTTTTGTGGCGTTTATCTGTCAAACCTGTGGTTCAGCCCCTTGTTTTTACTCACATCGCGTTTGCCGAACCAACCGCATGACAAGACAAATTTTCACAGAAAGGGCATCTTCGTGCCTGTAAATGAGGCTCTTTGAGGCTCAATTTAAGCTAAATTAAATGCCTGAGCTTCTGCGACAAGCATTTAATTTCTGGTCATCATGAACACGCAGGCGAAGTTGATGAAAGAGGTAAAAAAGACATTCAAATAGTATGGAAGCAAAGCATCTTGGAAAAGGAGGAGAGGTTTCAAGACCAACATAAATAAATTAAGCAATAAATGAACTTCAGCTCTGTCCTCCATAACTGAAACCTTTCCACTCACACAGGAGTTCAGCAGATCATTTAAGTGCTGGAGTCATTATGGGCATGGCCAGTTTTCCATATAACAGCCTGCTGCTGAGGCTTCTAGACACAGACACCACTGCAGCTGGGTGTCTGGATCCAAAGCCTCTGCAAACCATGTGGGCAATCAATTTCCCTCAGTGCCTGGGTCAGAATGCCTCTTTGTACCAAGTGATACTGCATTAAAGGCAACATGATGTTTAAATTAGCATGAGGGAGTGTTGGGGAGTTGGCAACAGAGTATGTCCAAATGTACCCCTTTTTTTAACCATGTTAACTCAATAAGTGTGGACCCCACATAACTGGAAAGAAAAACATTGCAGTGTGAATGTATTTTCAGGCCACTGCATTATATAGTATAGTGCTAGCAATTTATAGCAGTCAGCTAGCTGTATCATATTCCCGTATCTACAAATTACCGTACAGAAAAAAATAACCGTGCTTCAAACAAAGACAGGGCCAACAGAAAGCTGTAATGGAAATTTTTGCGAGGCTCTTGCATGCTGCTTTTATCTGGCACAAAATAAACCTGCACCTCAAACCTGCCTCCACCCACACAAACACAGTGACAGATAGACTTTCATCAAGACATGCATCATCACGATTTTCACAGTAAAGCAGTACACAGGAGAAAATAGTTAGTTAGTATGAACTGCATGCTTTCAAAATGACGAGTCACTTCAAAAAAATAGAATCAGAACAGTATGAATGTTGGTGAATGTCTGGTAGTTCATAATTCATGAATAGTGTATATAATTATTCCTTACTATCTGCTTAAGTCTACTTAACTATCTACTTAAGTCCTGCATTAAAAAATTACTTAAGTACACATAAGGGCAGCAGAATAACATTATTATTTGTTTTGTATGTAAACTAGTAGCTGTAAAAGAGAGCAAAGTACAACATTCCCTTTTAAATGTAGTAGAAGCATAAAGTACCATTTGGAATTAACAGTAAAGTAAAAGTACCTAAGTACAGCAGTTGAGTTAATGTACATGAAACCCTGTGTTGAGGCTAGACTAGTGGACCTATTTGCAGCCATATAAAGAGGAGACTGTTGCTTTTACCAGCACAGAATCTGTGCCCTGACCGGCATTGGTACGTTGCATAACCAGGAGTGTTATCAAAAGGTGTGACCTGATATTCCACATATCGTCTCTCTCTCTCTCTCTTTCACACACACACACTCTCTCCCTTTCTTTCTCTCTGTGTCTGAAAACATGACGCTCTTGTCTTTCACCCATTCCTTTTGAGTCTCATACAACTCTTTTAAGGCTTCTAGTAGGACTGTGTATTGGCAAGAATCTGGTGATACAATACATATACATACAGGGCTTACGATTCAATAAACTGAAATATATTGCATTACTGTAAGCAAGGCAATACACTGCAATTTTTTTATTTAATTTAAGGAAAACTGCCATAGTACAAAGAACAAACCACCATGTGCCTAAAATCTGACTACCGAAAAGTTAACTTTTTTATGCCACCAGAACAGTTGGATCTACGTTTGCATTTTGTATAGTCGCTGTAACATCATAGCACTACTTTTTGTGCAATCTGAGACACTGTCAGCCACGAATCTTTGCATGTAAACTATTAACTAAAAATCGATCGTGTTTTTGAGAATTGTTAAAATATCACAAAACATAATTTCGCGATACTGAAGTATGTCAATATTTTTTTCTGGTGGATTTAAAGCCGTTTTTATGTGATTGATAAGAGCAAAAATGTGCAAATGACTATCAAAAGTCTTGTCACTTCACCATCAACTACCACTAATGCAAAAATGAAAATATCTGAAAGACCTAAGCCAACCATTTGAATATTCTGGACCGTCATCATCAGTTTTGTAATCACTGAAAAATCCGGTATTACATCACATCCTTTTAAGTTCTCAGTAAATAAGTCTGAGGAAAAACACAAGAGGAAAAAAGTATCATCCCTGCTACTCTGAAATGAAATCTGTCTGGACTGGGCTCTGTGTTCAGATGTGATGATCACAGTTCTGGCTTGTTGAGTTCTGCCAGTCCCAGCATGCTCTTAGTATGAGACAGTTGCAACACGGGGAGACTTGCTCAATCGATTTCACTTTATTTATCAAGGGAGGGTTTCCTGAGTGTAGACCTGCAATTTATTAACACAGACACACAAGTGGCTTTGGTCTGCCTGGAGCACCTTGATGTGCCTTGCTCAGTGGCACCTTGACAGTAGCCATAAGGGCAGAGGAGAGTGTTACACATTAACTTTCCCCACCCAGTTTTTTCCAGCCGGTCACAGGAGTTCAAACTTCCCGTCACAAGCCCACTTCTTCAACCTTTAAGTCTCCATCCACTCCAGAAAAAGAGAGTGCCATGGAAATTAAAATGTCTCAGAAGAAATGGAGAAACTGACAAGGAAACATAATGCAAATCTATTTAAACCAAATAAAAACAGTTTTAGCAGTTTTATTAAAAAACAATGACTGTGGATAAATGTGTATCTACTAGTTTCACTATGAGTCCACTGGTTTTCTGCATCCTCCTCAATAAATGGGTGATAATAATGTATTAGGGATTACCATGAAGTTTAAAAGATTTTATTAATTATAACTTCTAATATATTTAAATTTTAAGACCAAACAAGTTGAGTTTAAGCTTGTATATGCTACTGACATTCAATCAGTATAATATTTAGCCTGTGCAAATGCATTTTATTTCCATTATTGCAAATTGGTTCTTAGTCTGTTCAATTCAAGGCATGAAAAACAGTTTGTACCTGACCATACAAAGTTGGCTCTGTTGTTATTCTCTTTGAACCATGCGCCTGTAACATAAAACTGAATAAATCCTCCACTTTTACATATCTCGGCATGCTGGGACTGTAGTAACAAACTCCTCCCCACCTCCTCCTCTCGTCATGCCCTTCTCTTGCAACGTCTCCGTCCTCTTGCCCAAGCCTAATGATCTAATTACAGGCCAAGACTTGTTGACTTTGTATTGAAAGAGGAGCCTACCTGATACTACTGTCCAGCCCCCCTTCGTCTCTTCATCAGCCTCTATGTCCTCTGAATGAGGCACACACAAAGCCTCACTAAACACCACCTTCAGCATGAGTTCATCCTCTGAGGCACGAGGGCCTCATTTACAAGCCAAATCAGGGTGGGCACAGAGTACCAAGAGTTAGGTCAAATGCAAACTCACCTGCTCAACACAACAGCGCTATTCACTCACTGCGTCATGAGTTGAAACTACAGCAGGTGCTAAATACAAATAGACTTCAAGGCCAATTGATCCAAAGCTAATAATAGTTCAGTAACTGAGCCTAAAGTATACAGATATCTATTTGGTATGTCTGCGATCTCTGTTCTCAGTTGCCTGTATTTGGCCTCAACCGCGCGTTACGTCAGAAATGACGTCAACATAATCAATTATGAATGCCGAACCGATGAAACAATCTCATGCTTTGGGCTTTTGCATATGGCTTCATAAAAAAAGATCAACCAAAATTGGATAAAATCAGTACTGGTTCAGGGCTTACTGCTTACTGCAGCGGCTTTTGAAGACAGAATCGATAAAAAAAGTGGGTGTGATACCTAGATGCTTCTCAAACTGTAGTCGTGTTTATTCAGTGATAAAGTATGTGCGCTCTTGTGGTCCCAAAAAAGTGCAGAGTAGATTTCTGATGAAACAGGAAGTGTGATTGTATCTCTGCTGCACTGAGCAACTTTTAGAAACAGATTCTCACCAGCATTTAGACAAATAATTGAACTGGCTGATGGTTGAAAAAAAGACTTTCAGAAAGGTCAACTAATATGGGCATGAAAGAGGAAGCGACATACTGTGGGACCAAACTTCTCTCTGAATTGAACTGAAGACCTTGCGGGCCTCTACTTTACAAGATGAGCAAACTTCTGTTCTAATGAACTGAAGATGAAGTGCTGCATGACTGACTCCACGCACCACACTGTGGAGAGCAACAACAGCAAAACCACAGCAGGTTTCGTGCCAACTGATGCAGCATTTAACATGTTCAATAAGGACTGCATTCAACTTTGAAAGTAATCACAGATCAAAATGAACATCAACATCATCAACATGACGTGTAATTACAGATTACTACACCATGAAAAATACATGTGGGCTTGGTCAAGGGGCTTGCAAAACACGGTTCCCGCCCTTGCTTCAGCACACCATATAAGGCAACAATTCATAAAAGAAAAGCAACAATCAGATAGTTCGTATTAGTTGTTAGAACCACAAACACAGAAACTTAAACCCATTACTTGATCTCCCGCGTTGTCAAGCCGTAGAAAGTGTCAACTTCAAACCAGTTTGAGGGAACTGGTTTGATCTGCGCAGCCCAACATAAAAGCTTCATATGTAAAACTCACAGTACTATTAATACTGTTTTGTTGTTTCCTTGAACACATTTTGTTATAGAAGTAGGCTTAGAAAACATTATATGGGGGAAAAAACACCTAAATGTAAATTCAACTTGTATGACTTGTTAAAGCTCCCTGAACAAAACCTTAACATGTCAAGTGTGCTAATGAAAATGCTACGATGAAACCAAAAGTTACACATTATGGCGACCTATCTAGCTGCTTGTCACCCAAATAATTTAATAAATAGCGATCAAAAGGGTTAGGGTCTTAAACTTAAAAAGTCTCAGAAAAACAATTTTACGGCATTTGTTTCAACTAACAATAAACAACAAAACACGTGAAGTGTGAAGAGGAGGAGGAGAAGTATTCATCACTAACCTCAAAGACTCAGGATTCGGGTGACAATGTCCATAATAGCAACCGAACAAGTGTCGCTCACAGTAACCAATGAAAATCAAGAGAAAAAACAGACAACAAAAGGCGAAAAGGGGAATAATCCAAGGTGCATTCAGAAGGGGGACAAAGCTGTCTGAAGGTGTGGACCACCGGCTAGCCTCACACCTCTTTCTCACAGCGACTGAAACAAAACTGCAGAGCACGGACAGGAAAAAAAAGACAATGCAATGGCTGCTGTTTGAAGCAGAAAAAGGAGAAGTGTAGTGAAGCAACTTGTCCTCTCCCTATGAGTCACGCAGCCCTATCACCATTGGTAGGGGAGCCCTGAGGCAGAGTGCTTTTACCTGGCCAATCAGCGGCAAGTATCGGCCCTGAATGCAAATCCTTTCAGGTGAGTTTGACATGTGGCGGGGATTGGACGATGCTTCGGCGGGGGAGGGGAGAGCAGAGAGGTCCAACCAGAGGGCCACACCTCAAACAGCATGAAAGACGATAGACGGGTTTCTCCTGCAGAGGCGGAGGAGTGCTGCTGGTGCAGGTAAACAGTTGAACAGGTATGCACTTACTTTAGACTTTGACCATACAATATGGGCCTGGCATGGTTATTAAAATATCTACGGCAGCTCAGAAGTAAAGTTCACATCCCTTTGTGTCCCATTAAAACATTTGCAATGAATCGTGAGTCTATTAGCCGTGTCAGGGAGCCAGTTAAGCTGCTGACTTGTAGGGGAGTTGTTCTGCCGGCAGTAGAAAGCCCCATAAAACAACTTCTACCAGTGGGAGGTACAAAGAAATTAAACTGTAAAGTCGACTGCGTTTAGGTATGAGCAAGTGTTTCACCTCAGAGGGCCAAAAAACATTCTCCTCCCCCTCCTCCTCCTCTTTAACATTCAGTGATCATGATAACGGCAACGCTCCTGCTGTGAACAAACATCAAATGCACTTTTAACTCAAGCACCTGTATTCGTGTCTCAGATTTTACATTTAAGATGTTAAAACATACAGAAAGTGTCACAGATCAGCCGCAGTATGTGTCACCGACCATTTTACTGTCACATGTCTTGTTAAGTTTAGAGTACACAG
This sequence comes from Leptoclinus maculatus, assembly GCA_032191485.1. Lineage (NCBI taxonomy): Eukaryota > Metazoa > Chordata > Actinopteri > Perciformes > Stichaeidae > Leptoclinus > Leptoclinus maculatus. The sequence continues at coordinate 7,744,986 of JAVDOI010000011.1, forward strand.
ATATAGCTAAGACTTGATAAGAATGTATCAGAAACGACACTCACAGGAAGCGGTGGTCTGTGGTGAGCGCTGAGCACTTTGTGTCTTCACACTCTTGGCTCTGCATCAATTTATACATGTTTTCCACTGAAAAGCCCCACGTAGTGCATTCAACAGTCAAATATGTAAATAAAACCTGCCTCAAATTGGGATTGTTGGGAAAGAAGATAAACATAAACAGACACAGGACTTGGAGATTGATGTTTAAAAGATGAACCCATTAAACTCAATTGCAACTGCAGCGGGGTCTGTTTGTCACGGACGCCCAAATCACCATCTCAGTCTCCACCGAGTGCTCTCATCATCACATTAATTCTTCCTGGCCTCCGTTCAATATAGTTCGGCTCAGAGCAGAACGCATCTGTTGGCCTCAGAGCAAATTGATAGCCTTGCTGTGAGGGAAAGTTAGACCAAACAAGCTCCATTCATCACCGCCTCTTGGAAATACTGTCCACAACTCCGAAGCAGTGGAGGAAACGTCTTGTGATATTTACGCTAAAGGTTAATGCACTGCAGCACTGCTAAAATCCAGGACAACTATGTAAACATACAAAAACACACGCATGCATGTACATGAGCTAAAGTAATGTTACTCCCCTTGTGTAAGCCGTACAGATAAACAAAATCTCTGGGCAAACAAAAGTTTTAAAATATCATCTGAGGCCCAAAAGAAGAGCTGCAGACATTCAGCAGCATTCTTGTCAATATTATGGATGTAATGGATCTATTGTATGCCACCACCTTACCACTATCAACAGGGTACTTTTATGGGTCCATAACTTACCCGTACTCTAGATCCAGTAAATCCCATTTGTATATTTACACTGTGTATCTACTCTGAAAGAAAAAAGAAAAGGCATCAAAGGAAAGGAAACTTTAGAGCTGCAGTGCTGACGATAAGCTTTTAGACTCCTGAAGCACAAATTCAGCATATTCTTTGCAAAGTGAGAAAAGAAAAGCAACCCGTAATGAGACTGCGCTACATTCCAGTGATCTGTTAATTGTGGGTAATCGGCTGTGTCGAAAAAATATTTCCCAACCAGGAAGTCTCTTAAGAGGAGCAAACAAATAGACGAGAGGGCATGGCATCGAAAACAACTCATGGCGCTCCTTCAATGAATACTAAGGAGCACATTTATTCCTCTACGTGTGCCAATCAAGAGGAAACTTCTTGGTGCTGGAAGTGAAAGCGAACGTGGAAGTGTTCTTGGAATGGCCAGTTGAGGCTGGCTCCAAAAGCGAGACAATCCCCACAGAGCCCCGTGTTAAAATACCCAATTTTACAGCAGTAACAAACATTTTTACAACCTGGTACAAAAATGGTTTTGGTCTATATACCTAATATCCCCATTTATGACAACTGAAATTTTATATTAGTCGCCCATTTGATGGCAATGGCAGGAGCCACCAACTTGTCTTCAGAAACCGATGGTTGACGTCACGGAGACTACGTCCATATTTTATACAGTCTATGGAGCCAGCATCTTCTGCGCTGTCCCTGGTTAGGGAAACTACAGTAGTGTGAATTAACTAAATGTCTCACTGAGCAAGACAGAAAGAGAATCTCTACAATCTATCTACACATGAACTATAATTACATAATGTATACATACTTTATGAGTCTTTCAACATCAATTCAACATGTCAAACAAGCTTGCAACCATTCCAAAAGCCTGCAAAGGCAAATCTGAGGATTTGTTTGCTTTTTTTCAAGCTTCATATCATAAAATGACAACGTAAGAAATCCCCTGACATTAGTTCAAGCTCTGGTGATTTCAGACACTCAAGCAAATCAAGCAAATGTCAAATTAATTAATTGTGGATTTAAACTAATGACTTTGTTTTATTTAAGGTCTGAAAAACACCAAAGTTACATAGACACAGTACAATATCAAAGAAAATGTCACGTTAGGTCACTATTATTTATCGATCCCAAACCCAAAATGACAAATTTGCTTTACAATCTGTACTACACACTATTCTTTGACTCTTGCATCAGATAAGGAAAAAGTCCACTTTTTACAGGAGGAAGGGGCAAACTTCAACAAGCCAGGAGGGATCAGGATGGATATGCAAACACATCTTACATGTTTAAGTTGATGTTTGGGCAAAAACAGACACTGAAACATTGAAATCACTGTTTTAAGGTTTGAATTGTAGAACACACTAAACACACATCTTTGGTTTACAGTGTTTGGAGAGGCTCATTCATGGCCTCAAATCTAGACTAAACTTTAAAGCGTCATGAATGTGAATATTGTGTTATTGTGTGTTGTTTTTTTTACTGAACGCAGCAATAAAAAAAAAAAAAAACTATTTGCACTTATCCTCTCCACAGAATTTACAGTCCTTCCAATTATCTTCTGCAATACTGAACGCAAACTCACCCAGATTTGCACAACAAATCACATCTACACTCTGGGGGAAAAGCAATAAAAGTGAAGATGTTTAAATTGCTGGTGCTTCATGACATGTCAGTGGGATACAATTAAAATCAGCCCGCAGTGTGAGAACACAAAAAGCCTGTCTAACACAGTGCATTGTGTTCTTGCTTTATTTCTACAATGGTGGTGTATTAACACAATCAAGAAACAGTCTTGTTTGTGGGATCAGGGCAGAGCCAATTGAACCCGTAGACTCACTGAAAGACATACCTTTCCTTTGTAGCCTAAGAATGAAATAAATCTTGATTCTTTTGTGCGAGCTCTGCATACAGACGCCAAACCTCAACAGGACCAGCCCTAAAAAGGTCCCATTTTCTGCGGTATCTCCCCATTAAAGGGCAGAGCACAGCAATACTTGACACCACAGAGCTGCTGTGGTTAAGGCCTGTGTCAGTGAATTCCCTTTAACCCAAAAGAGGGGCGTAAGATCGTCATCTAGATAATTGCATGCTGTTAATCTTTCTGCTTGTCATTTTGAGTTGCTAGATTCACATTTGAATATTATTATTATTATATTAATATGACAGCATTTCACTTAGTTATTCAGCTTACTACACAAATGTCTATGCCAATAAATGTTATATCAGCCAGAATGTTTATTTTATGGGTCAAAGTTTAGCAAATGGAGCCCTCAAATACAGCACAACCAGTCCTCACCGCATTTTATATTTTTGCTCCCAAACTTGATTCATGTGACACAATTTATCTCGGCATGTCCTACAAAGTTGTACCTGACAAACCACTCCAGAACTGCACTCATAAAAGATCACTCAGTAAAGAGTTATTTTGGAGTACTGTGTGACAAACATTTGGGAATGATCCTTGACAGGTTGAGATATGGGAGCCTTTGGAGGCCGCACAGAATTATTTGTGTGGCTTGGAGGTCAGCATTGATCCAGAATGCTGCAGCACATGTACTAACAGAAACGAAGAAAAGAGATCATATTACTCCTGTATTAGCTTCTCCGCACTGGCTCCCAGTTAAATAACGAATTGAATTTAAAATCCTTCTCCTCACCCTACAAAGCCTTAATTGTCCGGGCACCATCATATCTTAAGGAGCTTATAATACCATGTTACTTGTGGTTCCTAGAGTCTCAAACAGTAGGATGGGAGCCAGAGCCTTCAGTTATCAAGCTCCTCTTCTGTGGAACCAGCTTCCTGTTTCAGTCCGGGGGTCAGACACACTCACCACATTTAAGAGGAGGCTTAAGACTTTCCTTTTTGATAACGCCTATAGTTAGGGCTGGATCAGGTTTGCCTTGGTCCAGCCTCTAGATATGCTGCTATAGGCCTAATCTGCCGGGGGACTTCCGAGGATACACTGAGCTCCTCTCTCGAAAGATGGAAGGCAGTCATGGTGCTATACAAATATCACAGTTTTTATGATTTAAAAGCATGCCAGCTGGTTGAGGTCAAACTTTCTTGTTGCAACAAGTTTGTTCAATAAGCAGACAGCTCACAGTGCTAAGAAAACGTCATCATTCTCGGACAGTGACCATCCCGACTCTAACATGATTCATTGTGCTGACTGAGTGTGACTGTGGTACAGACAGACCTGACAAAGAGCTGTGTAGGTGTACAGCTATGAAGCCAGAGCATTCACTGTGCAACAGCTCATCCAGCTGGATGTGAGTGAGTCAGGAGCGGTTCGCAGCAGAGAACGATGCTCAGACCACAGGCCTTCAATAGATAATATTCGGTGTGGTAGTGAATACCATGTGCATATACATACATTTTTTCCCTCCTGTTTAGTAAAATATTGCAACTTGAGATTTTATTCCTTCAGAATGGGAGCTGTATGACAGGAGGTAGTCACATTATTAAAAATCAAATCAAATGTCCAATCCTCTTTTGCAGTTTGAGTGTTTATTTTTTAAATTAATATAAAATAAATAATTAATTTGTGGACCGGATTTAAACCTAACTGTGTCTGTCCGCTGTTTGGTGCGGCCTGCTGCGTCTGGAAACGGTGCTGATGAGACATACGGTAGCTGTTGAACAGATAGGCAAGAGGCTAGCTGTTGTAGTCACATTACGTCTACTGCTGCCGAATCCAGATACACACATACAGACTGCAGCTCATTAATTATTAAATACAGAGAGCAGGCCAACAATCCAGGTCGTCTGCATCACACCTCTGTGGGCTGTAAATAGCTACCTGCAGTCAGATACTGGGAGAAAGCATTCATTGTTTCCGCGACGTCACCGAACCACATAACTGATGTTTCTCATGCAAACGTCTTATCAGAAACAATCGCTGAGGTTTTAAAAAAGTCCATCTGTGTCACACCAGCTAATTCTGGGCTAAGAGCATAGCGTGCTCCAGTGTGCGCCAACAGCAAGCAGCTTTTCACCCGAGAGCTCTAGTTTATCTCAAGCTCATTATTAATAAAATGCCATGAGGCCCTAAGAGCATATTGCTCTGTCACTCAGGGCCTAGATTATAATACCCATTGGCTGCATGCAGTTAAATAATTTAACCAGCCTGAGGACTGCCTGTCACTTTGAAATTAACCCAAAAGGAAAAAAATAAATAAAGAATTACTGTCAGTGAAGACAGACACTCGCCTCTCAGCAGATACGATGAGCTGCCTGAGCTCGCTGCAAATTCTGTCAACTCTGTCTTCGCCTGTGTTAGTCACATTTGTTGAAAGAGTTTGTTGAAAGTTGAATGAGGAAAAGATCCTTTGGCTTCTTCAAGCAAAGCTCACTCTTTGAATCCAAGCACCACTGGCTGAGCTGACTCATGAAAGGCCTCCGTGAACCACTCACTGCTACCTCATTAGCTCCAAGAAACATGAAAAATGACAGGGTGAAACATCATTATGCGCCAAATTTGCAGGCTGAGCCAGTTTCTATTTTGGTCTGGAGCTACTTTGTGTGGTCAAACTACCGTAAGGTAGAACACTACAACCCGAGCCATCGCTCCTTAACGTAATTACACATACATCAGTGATACAGCTCACTACGCTGTGTGCTTACACGGACCCGTAAAAATATCTAAGTAATGCGGTTAACTAATCTCATGATGTCAACATGCTGCCAGAGTGGACACGTTATACTTTGATTCATCCTACAGTAATTCTTCCTGCAGACAAAGTATACTGTGGCTAAGGGGTTTCTTACTTTCCCTGGCATCTGGAGCAACATAATCTAATGTGATGTCCTATTTCAATTTTCATTCAAAGCAATAGTTTGACATTTTGGGAAATACACCATCTCTGCAACAAAGGTAATAAGTGTATTTCCCAAAATGTCAAACTAGTCCTAAATGTAAAACTGTTAACGCTTTTAGACAAATACAGTCTATTCTCACTTGATTATCACCACAAAGTCTTTATTATTGCCTCAATTTGTCATTTTCTGACTACTTTATAGATAAATACTTTTCAACATTGAAGCCAGTATTTTGTATTACTTTGAATCACTTCGTTTTCTAACACCTGAATCAGTCTAATTGGTTTAAAAAGAAACAACTAAACTTGAATACTGCATTTACACAACAACGTACTTCAAAAACAACGTTGTCCTCTTTTGTATGCTAAAAATAGCTTGACTTGGAACGCTGCATTACATCATGACAATGCCCGGATTCATGGAGAAACTCAGGCACGGTGACTCGTCCAAGTCACATGCTTGTGAGACAGGCAGCATGAGAGCAGAGTGAGGCTACAGGTGGAATTTCCCCTCGACTCTCCTTTCTCTCTGACGTCAGGTCCAGTGGCAGCGGTTTACTGCCGCAATCAAACATGTCCGACAAGGTGATATTCAGGTGTCAAAAAGTCTGAGGTTGTGAAACGGCGGCGTACAATTCAGGAACTTTGCAAACAACAGTTCCTCTGCAAGCCTTCAACAGAAAACAGGCCAACATGAGATCTTATTTCTGCACTGAAGAAAGGGGAAGTTCAACAGTTTTATTTCTCTTTTCACAGGTCGCTTCCTGCATTTCTGCAAGTCATTTGAGGTGTCAGCCATCTCATGTGATTGTTTGTTCAGTCGAAGCATAAGAACATTGCCATCTTGTGGTTATTCCTAAGCCACCAAATTACACTAAGTTACACCTGAGAATGTCATTGCTTACAGATGCTGGCTTCAGAAAATGTTTTTCTCTCGTTTTAAACTTGCAGGAGTTAGCAAGCAAGTACATTTTATTTGTAGCTGCATGCGTGGACACATAACAATAAATCTATAGGTTGAACAATGTCACAATAGTTCCTAAATACTCAAAATATCTCTGAACACGGTTACAAGGTTGTAAACCTGGTTTTTAAGATTACCACATGTGCCAAATTGCAAAAGATCTCTTGCAAGGCCACTCTGAAAGCTTTTGTGAAACTGTAGTGCTGCTTTCTAAATAGGATGAAAGCTCAGATCTTCTTTTTGTGTAGCCGAATCAATATCCAGCAGCCCATTAAGGCGGGCGGGTAGGTCTTGGGCAATAAGAAGTGTCTAATGTCTGAGGAGCTCCTCGTCACTGGAGGGAGAACAGCACGGGAAGGCTCTCCATTATTGCCCTCGGTCAGGCTGCTGATGGTGACATCACTGTCACAGGATAAGAAGGCTACCGGGAACTGCTTTAACCTCAACCACACAGTCTTCTGTCTGCAGTGTGCGCACACACACACACACCATATCACTCAAACCAGAGAAGAAAGGGGGAAAATAGAGGCTAAATGTGTGGACAGAAGCACGGCAGGATGTTTCTAAAACAAGGGCACATGCTCGAAGCAAACATGACGCTCTCCACACTGGAGTATTTTTGGAAAATCTTGTTCTGGATAATTGATTTCAGTAGATTGAAGTTTCCAGTTATCCACAAGCCTCTGCCTGTGTTCCCACCATAGGGAGATTGTAAGGGGAGAGCGGGGTGGGTGAAAGGGTTGGTGGGTCCAGCTGGTCCCGTCTCTAGCAGGACGGACGAGCTAAGAGCTCGTAACTCTTCGCCTCCCTCTGCGTCACAGCCGCCTCCTCTGAAGGGAACTACTGCAGTCGACCAATGAGATTGTGTTCGTCCGTCCCATGATACAAGCATCTTAACTGAAAAATGTAAACATCTGGCAAACATTTAGACTTGCCACAAAATTTAGTTGATCAACTACACTATGGTGAAAAAAAACTTTTGCCAGGAATTGCAGACATACCGTATATTTGGAGAAATTGGGAAAAACAGCATTTATATTTGTCCTCCGAGGAGCTCAATGAGTATTTCAGACTCTCTCTCAAAGCAACTCTGTCTTATTTTAGTGAATATATTCAGCCTGAGGCCTCTTCAATTGAATGAGTGACTCACGGTGGAGTCGGATTATGGGAAAATATGTGGACATAGCTAAAGAATGACCAAAACAATCTCCGGGAGCCCAAGTTGGAACTATCTGGGCATTTCCGCGTAAAAAACAGACAAACTGAATGATTAGTCTATATGCTATTGATCAACCAATGGATTCATTGATTCAACACTCCAGCTCAAAAACCAATTAACTCTAATAAGAGGCCGAACATCTGACCACAGTAGATTAACAAGGTTCAATGTTTTGTAGAAAATACTGGCATCAGGGTGAAGACTATGACTAAATTAGTGCTCTCTGTTCATATTAACTATTCGTATTAAAGCTCTGAACACAAACAAGCACTACAATGTACTGACATTCCTCTTGATGTCTATCTTATATGTACAAATGAGTGGTTATTAAAGGGGGCATCTCTGAAGCACACACACACAGTCACACACACAGTCACATGATGACCGACACAAAGGGGAGACACAGAAATGGAGTAGTAGGCTGAAGGCCATGTATCCCAGAGGACAGTACTATCATCATATGAGTTCAGTCATGCTTCTTTAGCTGCAGTGTGATCACTTTCTGTGTACTGAGTGTAGACAAAGTGCAATAAAAATACCTAAACTGCTGTAATATTCTACAAGCCATTATCAGCTTTAAGTCATTTCACATGAAAAGCACCAGGAAGAATGTAGTAATTAACATAACTCCAAAGGGTACTCACATAGGCCCAGTACACATACAGATAGTTAGGCCTACATTGTTAGTTAAGGCTTCAAGAAAGTAAGCAATAAGTATAAAACATACTGTGGACTCACCCTGGTAGAAGATGTCATCAGCAGAGCATATGTGCTGGGCTCATGTTAACAGGAAGTGGTTATCCTCTGTCCTCATGAAAACACGGTGTCGTTAAAGGTGAGGCAAGCGGTATTGTAGCTCCATCATCCCACAGTCACCCGTCGGCTTTCACCATCCTGCTGCGTCCGTGTGCTTTCTGACACAAGGTTGCAGTTTTTCCTCGACTGGGGCTGATGCGTGGGGAATTCCTAACAGTCACATTTTCCTGGGAAATGATTGGCCCGGGACCAGAGTTTGGCTGACGGTAACCTTGTAGTAGTAAGAAGGAATCAGGAGCGGTGGTTTCAGTTGAGCAATATGGGATCGAGGGACGAGGGTGGATTAAAAGACGTTATGAAAAAATAAAAAGAAGTGGTCGCGCCATGCCCTGTTGCTTAAAATGTAAATAATGATCCAATTGACATTTTATTCTTAATACTAGTAGGATATTATTTATATGTAATCCATTACTTGAATTTCGCTAACCATTAAACAAACTGGTATCTAAACCGTTACGCGGTCACAGGTGTCACTTTAAAGGCAATTTTGTCAACAACGCGATTTAATTTAGTCAAATTAAGTTGCGGACGGAAAAAAAAGGCGGTTGTAGGCTACAAGCTTGCGTTGGAGGTTTTTTTTAGACGAGTTTGTTTTCCTCTACTAGACTACGATAAGTGTTAGCACAGGGAGATAAAAGTGGAAATGGGCATCTTCCGGGAAGGTCCAAGCCCTTGTGAGATGAGAGCAATCGAGGATAACTTCTTAACGGGCGGGGTCTAAAGCAACGTAAGATTCCTTGAAAAGGACAGGCGTGAATTGCGATAGATGTAGCAAATAGCCTAAAAACACTAACCATTTGTCAATGATGATGTGATGTTATATTTGTGGGATGGTCAAACGCACAAAAAGGAATTATTTTTTTAAACATGGGCAAAAGTGTGTTCCCATACCGGGAGTCGAACCCGGGCCGCCTGGGTGAAAACCAGGAATCCTAACCGCTAGACCATATGGGAAAGATGTCTGAATATAGTGGATCCGTCTATATTTAGATAGTGTAATTCTATGGTGTTGTTAAATGTTTTGACAAGTCAACGAGCTGTGCTTACCATAATAACTACACGTTCATAGTACGCGTTACATTAAAGCCAATCATGTTTTTTTTATCTTGTTCTTGATCGCTTTGTCGTGTAAATTACAACACTTGGTGGCTAGGTACCATCTAGTGGTCTTTAACTGTTACTGTTGATTGAATACAGGATGTCAGCCATAAATACCGTGGGTTGGTAACGGTTACTGGTTATACCCAAAGTATAATTGAATATTGAATTAATTGACAAATTTGCAAAGAAACAAATTAATATGACGAACAAAGGAGGGATAAAAACCTTAAAATCACACGAATTGCTACAGTGTTCCAAACAAACTAAATATGGGTGCTAAACATATGACGTAATTGTCTATGGACTTGAACAAGTGTAAAGACGGGGTCTCTCTGCTGTATAAAAAATACTTTAGCTGTGTAAAGTACGACCTGAAACTGGTTCACACAAATAAACAGGTATACCCGACAATACCCGTTCAGTCATACGATTAGCGTGTGTTCGTGTGGCTCATTACAGCTCACCGTTGTACAGTCAGTCGATGAAAATACCCCTCCTCTTTCTAGTGTGAGTGGTAGCGCCCGTAGACTAGCACAGGCAGCCAAATATTTGACAAACTAGCAATGGTTGGCTAGTCAGTTAGGAGTTAAAATAATACATCGAGAAAAATATATATATTTCCCGACACATAACCCATTTACGTGTATGCCAAGGGTTTAGGTTTCCGTGTCAACAGGATGTCAACTCCAGCAAGACGACGTTTAATGAGAGATTTTAAACGGTAGGCGAAAGGAAAACATCAGCGAAGTAGCTGTAGCGTAAGCTAAAGCTAAAGCTAACAAGCTAGGACTAGCTTGTTAGCTTTAGCCCATAGCGGCATTTTGAACTACAACTTTAATACTACAAATAGACACATACACACTGGGGGATTCTAATCGTGGTTTTGTTGATAGTTCTGGGTGGTGTAAACTAGTTAATGACTATTAACAGATAACGATAATAACGTTACTGGTGACAAGCGTTGACAAGGCAGCGACTAGCAACGGTGGTGTTGTGCAATTCATGGTCACTGCTCGTAGATATAACTAACGTTAGATGTCGTGTGTCGATGTTTTAGACACTGTAACATGATATTCGCGCCTTCCCCGAAACTGTTAATGACAATGTTCATACATGATATGTGTGGCCCCACTGGTCTGTATTTGTAACTGGGTTATTGACAATGCAATTCATTGGCCAGATGGCCCTTCACAGGCAGATGAAAGGTAGATGAACACTGTCCAAATACACAGTGATCAAGGGAGCCCTGATAGATCACTATCTAAGCCTGAGGATAAGCAACCATCTGCCAGGCAGTCACTAACAATCTTATGTTATGTTAGTTTCTTATCTACAGTATTTTCTTACTAAACAGAACTGATGGTCACAGACAGAGGTTAAGAGTTAACCCACAGTCTAAATCAATCACCACAGTATTTCTCTGACAACGTGACTAAAGGACTGAACTTTAATAAACATTCATTAAGAACTTGGCTGAAATGACCAATCAGGTAGAGGCACTATAGACAGATATAGACTCTATTTCTCACTTGACAATATCACAACAGTATGATTTATATCATTACATTACCAAAAACAGACATTCCAGAAGAGTAATCAGCATTATAATAAGGTTTCCTGTGTTGATATATGTGTTTGCCATTAGGAAATTTGCAAACTCTCAGCCCTCCTTCAGCATACAATTGCCAATGCCCACCCAGCCTTAGAAATAGAATTTGGGGATTATATTCCTGTTTTCCTATTCAATGGAGCCTTGCTGTCTGCTGTTTTGTTTTGCTCTTTTTGAATATCACCTGTATTTTGTGACACCATTGTGCGTTTTTTTTACTCGATCTGTTAGACTGCAAGAGGATCCTCCAGCTGGAGTTAGTGGGGCACCATCAGAAAACAATATCATGGTATGGAATGCAGTCATTTTTGGGTAAGTTGATTTGTTAAAACTTATTACATTAATTTTAGTAATCAGTTGTTTTGTGGAAATAGTCACTGTGATAATACTGTAGTTTATATCAGCGGGTTTTGTGAGTATTTCAAACTAGGGTATGAAAAGTGAATTGGATCTTTTTTGTAAGTGATGATCAACAGCCTGTTTTTTTTACCTCTCTTTTAGACCTGAGGGAACACCTTTTGAAGATGGTAAGTCCTCTTAAAGCTCTTTACATCCAAATAATGTGTATTTCCAACCCTAATATTGGACATGGAAAGTTAAATATTGATTTGTATGGTAATGAGTAGATTTTAGATGTTTTAACTAATAACTTACTGCACTCGACTTTGTCAAGTTGTCCAAGTTATTTCTTCTTCATCATCTGTGGACCCTGAATAGTAGTTTGAAGTAGTTCTTCAGAGCTTTTGTTGATCTTTTCTTTTACCCGCACAATTCCACAAAAATAATTAGTTTCTGATAACTAACTTGGCCGCTAAGTTCCAAAAATGATGTAGTGTCGTTTCAAAATCACCAGATCAACTTGACACATGCATTTACTAGTTGGCTAGATTACTGTAATGCACTGTAACACTGTTACTAGTTGATGTATCTCAATTCATACAATGCCGTTTCTTCTGACTTCCAGGAACCTTCAAACTTACCATTGAATTCACAGAGGAATATCCAAATAAACCTCCAACAGTGCGATTTGTCTCAAAAATGTTTCATCCAAATGGTATGTTCGTAATATATCTAGCGCCAACAATTTCAGAAATTACATTTTGTTACACGTATCCCTTATATTATGTGTGCTCCTCTTTGCAGTGTATGCAGATGGAAGCATATGTTTAGATATACTTCAGAATCGTTGGAGTCCAACCTATGATGTCTCTTCAATCTTAACTTCAATACAGGTGATCTAACATTCCATCACGCACATAAACACATTGTGTGCCAATGCAAATCAGGATTAGTTGAAGTGACAAAGAAATAATATCCACAAGTAATTTATACGTTACGACTGTCTGTTATGTCCTAAAGCTTCATTTGAAACATGTGTTTTTGTGTATTTCAAGTCTTTACTGGATGAGCCCAACCCAAACAGTCCAGCCAACAGCCAAGCAGCCCAGCTGTACCAGGAAAACAAGCGGGAGTACGAGAAGAGGGTTTCTGCTATTGTTGAACAGAGTTGGCGTGACTGTTGACCCCCGTTGTTATCGTTCGAGTATGAACAGTTTCCCGGCCCCCGAATCAAGAAACCACCGATCAAGAGAAACAGCTGATCTCACAGAAATAAAATCTTTAAATCCTTCTCAGTATATTTGTCCCATAACTGTTGCTACGTTTGTATGCTGTTGTGTTGTGGCATTCACTCCTGCCGAATGCTAGTGTTGGGCTGTAGCGTATGTTTGTTCAACGTAAATGTACCTCGTTATATCTGGGTTACTTGCTACATGCACCAACTTGTTTCTTAAAAAAAAAAAAGGCAATAGCCAGTCTGTCACTTTTCTACCTGTTTATTTCCACATGAAGTAAACTGGTTGGATGACACAGTGTCGGTTCATTCGATGTGCTTGCTGTGTGGTTTGCTGTGTAGATACCGACAATACATATTTACAAAAAAAAAAGCTGTTCATGGGTGTTGCTCCTTCTTTTTTAGTGGCCTTACTTCTTTTGGTTTTGTTTCTGTCTTTTGAATGCCTTTGAGAGGGATAGAAAATTAACCCGGCACGGACATCCATCCAGCTCAACAGATGCCTTTGGGGGTCATTTTTCTCTCAACTGTTCTTGTAAAGCCATGCGTTTTGAGTTTTAAAAAACTTTATAGAAATTGGTGAATACATACATGTCCCTCTTCAACACAGAAACAAGATGTTTAGTTCCCTTTCCGGGCACTTCACTTTGTTTCACGCAGAGTTTCATAATACTGACATTTAAAGGCTGTGTGAGAACATTTCTATGCTATTTTACAATCTTACATAACAGGCTGATAACACTGTTTCACAACAGGATGGTGTCTGTTTTCAGATTATAAAACTTTGCACTGGTAACCCATGTAACAAACATGTACATTTTCTTGTAAATAAAAAAATAAATATACATCAGTTGTCTCTGTTGCTTTTTAACTCAACACAAAAATATCCATCTGTCATCAGTTCAGATTTATTCATTACAGCTGTGAAAACAAGCAGACAAGTTAACTGTACTCACACAAACCAACACATCCGACATTTAACAAAGATCACAGCTTACAGTTTCCATGAGAAGAGTTTCTGATTTATGGACGCGGCTTGTTTTTGTAGAATGACAGCGGACAGTGTTGCTGGTAGAGAGATAGAGACGTATCACTACATTGAGACCGATATGAGCATCTGGCTACAGTTTGATGCCTCTCATGAGTCAACTGTCAACAATGTTCCACAACAAGCAGTGACAAGCTGCATTTTCTGCAAAGTTCCTTAAAATAGCCAGAAAACAAAAAAAGTGGCTCTCGGTAACAAAAACCTCTTAATTCCTAAAGTAACTGGAACATCATCAGGAATATGATACCACAAAGTACTGAAGCTTGTGCAAAAAGTTAAACGAATAGAAGACGTGGAATGGCAGGAGACCCAAAAAAAAAGAAAAGACAAATCACTTATTGTAAAGCTCCTGCTAAAGCTGAAGTATATTGCATGGCAAAGGAATGCAGAAACCACAGGTGATCCCTGAAGGATTCTCTTTTATTAATGTGTGTTGTAAGTTTGTCACATACAAGTAGAAACACAGCATTTACACTCGAGTGTGATTTGTACTGAAGTCTAAATGGATGTCCAATGTTTTTTTTGTATTTTGCCCTGCATGCACATCAGTGAATGGCCTGAGGTTTCACGAGCTCGTACCGTCCCACCTGTCCCTCCTGTAAAAGCTGACCAATGAGCTGGTCTTTGTGTACTTTGCGACTGACTATGAGGAACCGTTGGCGTCCCTGTCCGTACGACTTGCTCCGTAGGCCGTATTTCTGAGATATCTGGTGGATCTGCTTGCGTTCGTCGTTGGTGAGGTCGGTGGAGAACCGAAGATCGTCCTGACGGTCTGAACTGGCGTAGGTACGAATGATGTCCTCGATGTCGCGCTTGCTGAGCTGGTTTCCGGTTTTGTCCGTGTCCAAACCGAAACCTTCTCTGGAGAACTGCTCCTTCACTTTGATGGGCTCCGCGATACCTTCCCCATCTCGGCCCAGACCGCCTCCTTTCCAGCCCATCTTGCGGAGCAGCTGGTTCCCGATGTTGTCCTCCTTAATCTCCTGCTTTATGGCTTCCTCACCAGAGCGGGCCAGGATCTGGGATCGTGATATGGTGTCGCAGTGACCCTCCTTCCTGAGGTTGGATTTGACCACGGCCTGTGTCTGCCTCAACGTGGTCAAGGCCTCCTTTGCTGCAATGTGCTTCACTATTTTCTTGGGCCCAATCCCCGCGGCTACATACTGTCCTTCCAAGTAAACCTCGCACCTCCATCGATGATCCGGCAGAACCGTGAACTTGTAATCAGCGGTCACTTTATTAAACTGAGCCGTGTCATTAATGATACAGATTGCATTGTCAGAGTTTTCCAGGATGACCAACTCACTCAGATGCTTCTTTTTGGCAACCTGTTGTCCAAAGCGTCCACCGGAATCTGATTGATTATTTCCTCTGGGGTATTGTGATAGTTGTTGTTGCGGTTGTTGTTGTTGCTGCTGCTGTTGTTGCTGCTGTTGTTGTTGCTGCTGTTGCTGTCGTTGCGCCTGGTTCATCCGAAGTTTCCTCACAGCATCTTCAGCCGCTGTATGCTTCGAGCTCTTTTTGGTACCCGTTGACTGCGCCACCAGCTCGCCCTGCAGGAAAACACTGCACAGCCAAGCAATGTTGTTGGGGAGCAGGTCAAACTTATAGTCTATCTTCATGCGATTAAAAGCCGCAGAGTTGTTGAGTATGCAGATGGCGTCGTGAGCGTTGTCCATAACCACAAACTCCGTCCAGTGCTTCCTATTGTCCGGCTCGTATTGGCCCTTGGAGCTGGGTGTCGGTTTGTCCTCTGGGTTTCGGAGGGCAGGTAAAAAGCCGGGGGTCGGGCTGTGCATCTGGCACACGACTATGTCGTTGACTACTGAGTGTCTGTATTTGCGCTGCACCACACGAACCTCCACTGTTTTCAGGAAGAGCTTAACAGCCTGCTCAGAGGCCCGGTCCCTAGCTCCATTTTTACTACCGGAGTACCCGGTAGCGAGATACACACCCTGACATCTCAACTCACAGGCGTAACCGTCGGTTGGTACTTTCCTGTTCTTCGGTAGGTCGGATTGAGGAATGTCCTTCAGGTTGACATAAATATACTCGGGATTAGTCTTACAGGC
Organism: Leptoclinus maculatus; assembly: GCA_032191485.1. NCBI lineage: Eukaryota > Metazoa > Chordata > Actinopteri > Perciformes > Stichaeidae > Leptoclinus > Leptoclinus maculatus. Next base: position 7,761,050 of record JAVDOI010000011.1, read on the forward strand.
CTGAATGCTGCGGCTCAACATGAAATTATAGTTTGGTGATTCACTTCCAGTCAGGAACATCGGGTCCCTGAACGCAACAGCCAATGCAGACGCTACATTGGAAATCAGCCGTTGCTTCTCATCCAGCGTTGGCTGAGATATAGCAACCGGCTGTGATGAAGAGACCGACTGAGAAGTGGTGGGACTGCTCCTGCCCGGGCTGTTGTAGACTCTGCTGAACGGCCTGCTGGATGACAGCCGTTCCTGATGACTGTATCCCAAACCCTGACGTCCTGAATCCCACCCTCCTGCTCGGCTCGCTCCCCCGTATCCGTTGAATCTCTGGGGCTGAGGATAGGAGACTGAACCTCGAGAGGAGTGGGCTTCATACTTGGTTGAGTAGTCCTGCTCGGTTTTCACCATAAAGTTTGAAGTGGACCAACGTCCTCCAGACCCCAACCCACTTGTGCTACCTGAAAAAATCGCCCTGTCTCTGTCTCTGTGGGAACCCCAAGAGTCAGAAGTGTACAATGGCACTCTGTCAAATGCAGGCCTCAGGGAGGCGGAGCCCTGCGCTCTGCTGGTGCCGCCGTAGGACGAGTGTTCGGAGTCCCACTGCCTCGCACCAAACGACTCGCTCCTCCTGCGCTCCTTATCGTTCTCCTTCTCATCAGCGCCGGTTCCTCCGCTGCTGCCACCACTCACAAAGTGCACCGGCTCAAATCGAGGTCTGGAACCAAATTTTGACATAGGCATTTTCCTCATGGGCTCGTCTCCTGCAATAACACAATATAGGTTAAAAAATAAAAAATGTATGTCTGATTTGACTTAAATAATAAATAAATAAATCATCATCTAAGATGGGCACAAAAGGGTTAATGCCATAAAAGTCCCATGAAACTTTTTCAAACGGGATGTTGTGGCAGGACTGGTGTCTGGTGAATGCCTACATTTTTATTATTGTCAACAAATCCCATGAAAAGTTAACAGTGAGTAGCTCCTTCTAACACGGAGACTGTGCACACATATACAGAGAACAGGACAATGTTTCCCTAGTGTTGAATATTTAACGTTAAGATGTCGGCCCTATTGTCTGCCCAGATAATTCTCTGGTGTTTTAAACAACAGTGCCCAACTGTTTTAAGGAAATTGTGTGTTTATATCACCTGTTATTATATATTGTGTGTTTTATAAGTTTCTAGAGAAGTTTATTTTCAGTAGGTAAGAACGGGCTTCACCTGGAAGCCACAGAGAGGCTGAAGAAGTCAGGAAATATGGAGAGCCGTATAACAACATCAGCTGTTTAAGTGTTTAACTTGTTGTGGGATTTGTGGACAGTTACAAAAAGTCCTCAGTCCTTATTGCTGCAACCTGAAGCCCTGAGACACACCTCTGACTCATGTTACTGCAACATCTACGATGTGTTTGGATTGCCCCAAAAACAGCAAATCAGCCTTTTGCTCAATTAATGAACTTTTCACATGTCTAAGAGTAGTTATAAAAGTGTGATACAATGTATATATTTGGGCATATTTGGATATAAAGATGTAGCAGTGAACCACAAACAGTAGATAACAACACGGCAATGGAAACATTTATAAACAAACGCAGACTATACAGCCCAGATCAACACTCACTGCCATCAGAAGAAGTGGGTCTCTTTTTTGCTTCAGAACTAGGACTTGGGTCAAAGGAGGGCATTTCGCCAGTGCCAGTCCCTTCTGCCATCACCAGCACCATCCAAATCAAATCCAGGCCATACCTGTTATTGAGGCCAGAGATGTGAGTTAGACATCACATTAATGGAGGAAATTTACACACACACATACTATCTGGACGTACAGAGTTAATACTCCATGCTGTCTATAAAGGCTCAAAACATCCCGTGGAAAACAAACACCACCGGCCAGCAGCATGCAGGGACTGAAAACACCAACTAACGATACGTGCCTGGACAAAAATATATATATATTGCACAACTAGAAATCAAGTGTCAAGTTATGATATTAAATGAGGTGAAATACAGTTGCATTTCGAACCAAAACAAGGCCCTGACAGAATGACGCAGTAGGCCAACAGAGTTCATTTCTCACACGTAACCATGTTGTAGAAACACACCTATATACATTTAAATGTGCGACTTGTTAGCTGCGTCAAATTCCTACCTTAAGGTGTAGCCTTTGGTCCAATTTGTATCGCTGTACTTCGACAGTGCATGTATTCGTGTGATCAACCGGCTGTTATTATCGTAGCTAGCCTCTTTTAGCTAGCTAGCTAACATGGGCTCCCCCGGTGGCGGCTGCTAGCATTAGCCAGCTAGCTGCTAACTAGCCTCGAGCTAACCCCAGCTTGCACTTCTACAGCCACAACTTGCCTCATATAGTTTTGTATCAGATTCAGAAAACAACATGTACGTTTGTGTCCTCTGGGTGTAATATCCGAGACGAGGTTGGGTTGAGATGATGCAGAAAACTCCTGGGAGCTTCAGACACCCATTCAACTAGCTAACTAGCAGAAAGCATCCATTTTCTGGTGCAGCTACAGTAAAAATCATGGCGTCTGTTACCGCGATGACCCACAATGCTTTGCCGCCGGACAGTTCAAGCTCAGTGGGCTGCTGATCTCACTCTGTGCCAAGAGAATTGTTTAAATTAATGTAATGGCAATACAATATTATATTATGTATCTAATCTTTCTTTTAGCAAAATCTCATGTCAACAAATCCAAATGTTATACCTCGAAATATGTATTATGTTTGGGAATAAAAGTAAGCAATATAAACTATTTTCTCCTCCAGAAACAAGAAGGCTATGACAATTAATGTGTATACGTCCTTTAATGTACAGTATATGTAAGAATGAATAATGTCTTCTGGTTTTGTATAATCAGAATGAACAGGGAACTTATTGTGTGCATGACCTCTCATTTGCAAAGTAACTATAGCTTTCAAATAAAAGTAAAGAGTAAAACGTGCAACATTTCCCTCTGAAACATAATAAAGTAGAAGTTGTATTGCAATTCTTAAAGTACATGTACATTAAAATTAACTTAAGTACTGCACTTGAGGAAATACACTTATCACATTTCACCATACTTTCTTAAACTGTGACTTGTATTTTACAGCCATCATAAATATAGCCCAATAATATTATATTAGGTGTGTTTTTATTGCACTACATTTGTACTTTGTACCCCAGGCTTTGAATAATTTACTAAATATATTTCACATGGAAATGATGCCTTAGATGCCACTTTCGAAAATGTTTCATGTGGAGTGTAACTTTTTTTTAATATATAATGAAGTTTCTCTCTTTTTGCCCCTCAGGTTTATTTAATTGTGCTATATATGTGAATGCTTTACATCAATAATATGCGTTTGTGTGTTAACTACTCTCGGCCAGCTTTCTCTTGTAAAATAAATAATGTATCTCAGGGGACTTCCTGTTTAAATTAAGTTAAAATACATAAAAAATGCAATTCTTCACAATTTAACTGCTGAATATTGAGGTGTCTCACAGTTTTAATACTCATATAGTAAGTACTGATTACAGGTGATATTAGCAGACTTTCACAGCCCAAAACAACTACAATGCTGCTGCTAATTAAAAGAATGAATAAACATGATCTGGGGTAACCGTTCGTATCCAACACTGTAAATAAAAGGCAAAAGCTTAATATGGTTGGATCATATTTTTTTTTATTGAAAATGTACATCAATGGAATCAAACTAAAGTAAGATATTTAATTATTTGTAGTGTGGGAAAGTCTTTGACTACAAGAGGTGATGACTGATACTAGAAAAATGTATGGCATTTTATGACACCAAATGTTACTTTACACTCAGATTCACGTCCAAAGGTCATAGGTAATAAACCACAAGTCTCCACTTCAATACACAAAATATATCCTTATAAATTATACAAATGCATGAGTATTTTTTTAATACTCCCATCTGGGATTGAGGTCAACTCCATCTTACACTAATATTTGGCAAAAAAGGGAGCTGAAATGATAGGACAGAGCAAATATACACTAATAATATGCACCATTTGAAGAAAACAGCCATGAAGTTGAAATAGATTGCAAAACTGAATTATTAGGGGATAAAAAACAAGCAGGTCAAATATCAAAGAGGTAATCAAATAAAAAGATTCATGCAAAAAATATAGAATAGGCCAGTGAATATTAAAGCACAACGTGTAATAAAAAGGCCATTACATGTGACCTCCATGGTATTCAACAGTGACTTGTAAACATGGGCAACATCAAATGAAGTGGAAGTAGGAATATTGCTTTGGCTTTTGCATTAATTTAATTTTAGTGTTCAGAATACCTGAAGGCAGGTGGTTTTCATTTAAAACTGGACTAGATTCAAGAAAACATCATGATTACTCATTCATAACACGTTATACATGACCTCAATGTTTCCGTAGCATGTATTAAGAATCCTATTGAAAAGATGAGTGCATAGTCCAGGACATTGTAATTCAAATGATTTCAGATGAGTCCTGTAAATGTGTGAACCCTAACTGATGATTTATATGAACTACAAGCTTCTCTTTATATACATTAAGACATATTAGCAGATTTAAACTGTGCCCGGTTCCCAACCTGCATGGGTTTAGAGCTTCACTCGGTGGTCCGAAATACCATGTGAGTCCACATAAGGCCATAATCAAAAAAAAAAAAAGGAGATGCGATCGGGAGAATAGAAAAGGGTCGATACAGCGAGAAAAACGGGGAGAGGTAAAGGATGCTTAGTTCTTGCTGAAGCTGCAATCCTCTCTTCAGGTGGTCAAGACAGATTAAAAGAAGCTGAAGAGACAAAGAAAGAGAAAGCCGGCAGTTAGAGAGGTGGCAAAGCAGAAACTCTTACAACAAAAACACAAGCTTGAGATATAGAAGTGCATCTGAATTCAGGTAGAAAACATATCTATGTTTGATTATCGTAAATACAAAGTTAGGTAGTAAAAATCCCTGGGATCATAGTTGTTCAAGCAACACAATAAAGCATAAAACTGTGAGATTATATTGTGCCAACTGATGATGCTGCATGATTGTTAAACTGTGAAATGATCACATCTTGCCTGTGGTCCAGTTTACAAAAGAAAAGTTAATAATTATCCAAATACGACAATAAATGAACAAGTGCGCATATCATTTCCATCAAGTTTAAAAGGTGTTAGTAACAGCCCAAAAACCAACAGTGCACATATAAACATAAGCAGAGGTCAAAAAGGAGAAGCAGCAAGAATCGGATTGCTGAGGTTAGAGCTGCAGAGAAACACAGATACACATGAATCAAAATGATAGCAGAGCAGGTCATGATTAAGAAACCCTGAAGGATGGGGTCCACAAAGCCTCTGGTCACATTTGAGGTACTCAGTACCCACAAAGGCCGGTCCCTTAGCAAAGCTTGAGGGCTGAGGGCCTACTCAGTGCAGAGCCAAGGATTACTGCAAAGGAAAGTGAAACCACACAGACCAGTGAGCGGAGGATTAGAGAGGAGGGAACGGCTCTTTGTCTTGATGAATTTTTACCCTGATAGCATGTGGAAAGGTGTTTTTATGCAGCAATGTCTTGAATCCAAGAACATTTTATAATACAAGCAACCTTGAACTTTGAAGTTGTGAAAAAACAATAACTGATCATCACAGTAATGCTTATTGGCATCAACATTCATTCACGGTTTTCCAATTAATAACAAATCAACCGAAACGCTTCATCCTGCAAATCAAGCGTACCCACTTTCCCCATTTGGATTTAGTAAACCTTCCTCTAATCTCTTAATTTAAGGCAATATTTTTCATACACAATGATTATGGCCACAATTGTAATATTTGGTGAAAAATTGGCCTTTATTTTTTTTTGGAGATATTATGTCTTTTGTGTGTAACACTAATACAAACACTGGTCCCTGCAGGACAATGGACAGTATAATGAATTACTTTTAAATGTGCCTTCATAGTAAGTAAAATAAAAAAGAAAGTTACAATTGCACGGACAACATTAATATATAGTTAAAAAACATCACATTTGTGTATAAAAAAAGTGCAAATGTGAAAGCTAATACAGGTATGCACATAACACATGACAATGAATGAGGTATGGGAGAAGTGGCAAAGAGATTAGGCTCACAACTACTCATGCATCTGGATAAAGTGAAGCAGCGTCAGCAAAAGGACATAAATACCAAAACAAAACAAATCAAATCTCAAATTAAATTCATATTGTAGGTCTAAAGTCTATACGGTTGAAGTAATAATTAGTTATCCCCCAAATCCCCTTTTTGATATTATTTCTGCAATTCTGGTGATAATAGTCTACAATGTTAGTGGCAGGGTCCGCCATTACAAAGGTGGATTAATAAATTCCAATCAGAAATTGCTGTTACTTGGTGTTTGTAAAAGTGAGAATCACTGTTGTGATTGCTGTGCTTTAATCTGAAGACGGCTCAATACTAACTTAATCCATCCTCGCATCAATCATCAACCGACCTAATTCTTTCTTTACTGTAATCTTCTGCAGATCTTTGTCCACACTGAGGTCCTAACTGTCTGATGCGTGTTTCACTTTACCCTCAACACATGTCTGCCCATCACTACAGTAGCCATGTTTGTTAATATTCAAAAAGCTCACTCCATCATGCAATTAATCACTTAATATAAAACAAACATGGAATGCATTACTCTGTAAATTTGTATAAAAAGAAGTCAAGCCAAACAATTGCTTGTACAAACCATATAACATACAAGCGCCATTCAGCAAAAACGGTCAGACTGATAGCAATGCCCAGCGTCTTCCAGAGAGCAGGGGGCATGTGGAGGGTTGGATTATGGGGGTTGGGTGAGGGTGAAGGGTGGGGGGGGGAGGGGTACTGTAAAAAACATGACGGGGTGGAAACTCATTCACAGCAGGATGGCCACAAGGGAGCACTTTTTCTACAGGAATCCTAAGCTGGAAATGAGAGAGAAGGGCTGTTATTGCTTTCTTTTGAGTTAAAACATCATCACGACACACACTGTTTGACATCACATCAACATTAGTGACCAGGTGGTATTTAGAGGAGATCGTGCTCAAAGGGTTCGAGTGCACAGAGGTTAGGGTGCAAGTACAGTCGTCTATTTCTCGGAATCAGCAAAATAAATGTATTTTATATTTATAGGTTTCGTTTCTGCTCCTGAGCTTTAATAAACAATGGGTTTGATTGTCTTCATCATCAAACAGCAGCTTGTCTTTGTCTATTTTAACAGTCCTGAGCTGCTTTGAGGAGTTTACAGATTGCGAGACAGATGTCTTCGCTCACTTCTACCCTCCCCAGCGGTTGAGACTCAACAACATCTCTCTGTGGATTTGGCTTTTTTTATCCACTCAAGAGGGAGTGGAGGCCTTCATATGGCTGCGAGATCAACAAAACATGTCATCGCTACAAACAGAGATGTGCCCCGGGGCTGTTTGCTGCTCTGGTGTGGCCAGTTAGTCTCAGTTCAGCCTTGAATGGTTCTTTGTGCGACTGCACGGCTGGGTGGGGAAGGACTTTGTAGAGCCACAAAAAAAAAAAAACTGTTGTGGATTTAGGGAGGCAGATGGGGCAGTTTATCAAATGGGTGTGTGGGGAGCTAATAAACTGGTTGATTTAGAAGCTGGCACAAGGACGGTAAACACTGCCAGCTCAAGGAAATGATGGACACAGATGTTAACAGTGATATACTGTCAGCCTGCACTCGTTTATTAGAATTACTGGGCCCCTTTATCGCACCGCATTACATATTAAAAGTGCCAATTAAATCTGTGTTAGTTAACATATTTAATAGCTTTCAAAGGTTAATTTGATTGTGGTTGAATTCTAATGTGGAGATACAGAAAGGCAGTTGTGTGCACATCCTGTTCTATGTTTAGGCCGGTTGCAGGATGTCAATTAAAACGGAAAAAAAGGTGATGTTTATTCCTAACTTGTATTTTAGAGTAATTCTTTACTCGTGTACTGGTTATAAGTTGAAAGTCGATACCTGGCTGTTTTTTCATAGTTATATTTTGAGATGGTCGTGGTGTCTTACCAGAAAAGATGCCCCATGCAGCATGCAGCAAGTGTGGGAGGAGTTAACTGGAAAACATTACGGATGCAACATGGGTGACACATGCACTCACAGGACACATTCACATTTACACAACAAGCAGTAATTAATAATTGTGTCGTCTGGAAACTGAAGAAAACACTGAAAGATAAACATAAATATTATCCGTGTTAACACTTGAAGTGCAAGACCTGTTTAGTTTAATCAGGGAACCACAGACAGAGCTAAAGTTGCACAGAGGCCCCCTTTTCGGAAGAGAAACTTTCGAGGCCGAGCTCATAAAGAGAAGAAGTGGCTGTGAAGAAAACAAATTAACAGGGAAGAAAATAAAGCAACAAGAACCTTCTCAGTGCAAGTGTCTTCCTCCATTTCTAACAGGCACGGCGTCACATCAGCTTCAACACAAAACCAGGAGTGGATTACCAACATGACGGGACCAACAATGTCAACAGCACTAAAGTTATACTCAAACACATCTGGCTTCAAACACTGCCTGTAAGCATGAAACATGCTGTGGAGAACAGTCTCATACGCTCATGATTAGTGAAAGAACAACAGAATTAATGTCAGATATACCAGGAAAAACAAATATGGAAAACCGAGTTCATACTGTAGATTGATTAAAACCAAACGAGTGGCCCCTGTGAGGAACAGTGTCAGATCGTTTCCACTGAAACGATTATGAACTGTGAAAAAAAAGTTCTTTGTTTATCAACTTCCTTTCAAGTTAATGGAGCTGTCCAGTCATTGTTAACAGAGTTGCAATTAAGTTATTTACACAAATCTGTTGAGAGTATGAAATTTCATGACAGTTGGCAACTTTTCAACTATTTAGATGAGGACAGCGAGGCATTGTCACCAGTCACTCCCCCGCTCTGCTCCTCTAATGATAAATTAGGAATTCTGGTCAGCTCTCTCAGCATGGAACATATTCTCTGTTATTATACGGAGGGTAAACTGGCGCATCAGCCTCTTTCAGAAGATCAGAGTGAGAAGTGTTTGGCTTAGCCAGAGCCTTTAACTACTCAACGCATTAAATTATACAAATATCTGGCGGATTATAAGCGAGTGGTGACAGAGAAACCACTAAGCGTTTGATGACATTAGTGGGACAGACCAAAATTAAGTTCTGCCTGCAGCACATGTGCACAGAGTGGAATGAATGCTGAAGAAGTTTGCATTTTATCAGGATGAAGCTACATGTGTTAGTCTATTGCACAACATAAGAACCCCAAGGAATGTACCACAAACGACTTCTCACTTATTGGCAATGATCGACATCCTGAAACATCAATGTAATACATGTGGCCTTGTTCCTCTCATGTTCATAGGATCCAGCCTTTTCCAGTCCTTGTACAACTGGAGGTGGTGGATGTAAGGACAGATGTGAGGAAGGCACAGGAGGAAGAGAACAATACTTACTTTTTCCTCTCTTTGTCCCTCTTGAGTGTGGTGGAGCCCCCTGCCTGCAGGGCTTGGTTCTGCAAGAGCTCTGCGGCAGTCTTTTTCTGTTTGAACATGTTGAGGTCGTCGTCCAGGGACTTCTTCTTGTCCTCCAACTTCTTTTTCTCGTCCTGGTGGAGCTTCTTCAGACGGTCAAACTTCTCATGCAGCTACGTGTTGGTGAGAAAAAAACACAATACTTTGGATTATTCAAAACGAGAGCAGAACCTTCCTTAAAACGAGTGATGCACGTGATATTTCAGGATGTGTGGGAGCAGAGTTCGATGATGATACCTCTTTCTCTGCCTCTTTGAGCTCGCCCTCCTTCTCTTTGACTCTTTGGACAAACATTTGCCTCATTTCTTCTTCTTTCTTCTGCAGCTCGCCCATGAACTCGTTCCTCTTAGCTTCGTACGTCTCCTGAAGACTGACACGGGAAAAAGGAGAAAGGGAATAAAATGGAGTGACAGCAACATTTAACCAAACAACACACCAGATGAAGACACAAAGAATTTAAGGTTTCAATGATAAATGGATGCAGAAAAATGCATGATAAAATAGAGAGCAGAGTAGAGGTGGAGAACATGAAGATGTATGGGGGCAGTCTACTACCTGAAGGGCTTGCAGTCGGGGTCTGTGTCTTTGAAGCCCATCTCCTCCAGTTTGCAGCGGCGGTAGAGCTCATAGTGACGTGTGTGAGTCTGCTCTCGCAGGTCCTCCATGTTCACTCTAATCAGCATTTCTCGCAGCTTGACGAAGTCACAGTGATTCTCGTTTTCCACTGTGAGAGACACACACATCGTAGTGACACGTAAGAGCTTCACTCAACACATCAGATGGCTTCCTACTCATCACGGATTATGTAATTAGCAATAAGTGTACAATAGCAGAAACAGCCAACGCGAGCATCACCTAACGTTTACATTCATTTACAGCAAATAACATAGTGTATTAAAACATGAGAGAGTGCTTCACAGACCCAGTCAGAACAGAATGGTGTTCACTTCCTGTGGCTTGTTTATTGATTTTGTTACCAGACTGAGCGCAACACTCCCACAGACCATGTGACTGTGTGTGTGTGACTGTGTGTGTGACTGTGTGTGTGTGTGTGTGTGTGTGTGTGTGTGTGTGTGTGTGTGTGTGTGTGTGTGCCCTCACATGACGTCAGTCTGTGAACAGAACCACGGTCAGATAAAGGACAGGAATATTTAACAGTTGGTAATCATTAGTAGAGCAATGTTTTTCATTCAATCCAGCACATTGTATTTCAAATGAAACAATAACTGTGAGGTTAAAGTGCTGACTCTCAGCTTTGAGGGGAGATATATATATATATATATATATATATAATATAAAACATTTCTACACAGATCATTGGGCGTGAATGTAAACACCCTAAAATGAATGCTAAAGTAAATTAGCCTCATAGTCAACAATACATTTTAGCTGTAAAGTAGAGCTGCGACAGCTTATCGATCAGTCAATCGACGGAAAGTTAAACAGCAACTATGTTTAGAATCGCAGTTGTTTATCAAGTCTGAGGTTCTAGCTTCTCTCATGTGAGGATTTTTAGCCTTTTTTCTGTTTTATATCATTATAATAAATATCTTTGGGTTTTGGACTGTTGGCCGGACAAAACAAGACATTTGAAAATGTCATCTTGATGAACATTTATCTCTACTTTGTGTTTATAGACCAAGAAATTAAATCGATTAGATCTACTAGCTTTCTATCTATAATACATTACCTACTCCGTTATGTATTGATCAAGTAAGTCAATAATAATAAAGCGATTGACACATCATCAGAGACATTACATTACTAGATCTGTAGGAACTAAGAGCTGATGGCGTGCTAACATACAGTGTAATGGTAGAGAGGGTGCTGCAGCTAAATGAGGTTATGTAACAGCTCATCGACTAGTTTGCAGCAGCTGTTGGAGCCGAGCAGGAATACGAGCTGCAGAAGAGGGAGCACGCTCTCATTTCCTGTGCAGGATGTGACCTATGCTTACCCTGCACCGTCCCCCAGGGGTACTGCCGGGCCTTCACCATCTTGTTCCCAATCTTCACCTCCTCCGTGCTCCCCACCACGGCAAATGGCAAATGGCTCTGTGGAGCAGAGGGAAAAAACAACGTTGGTGTGAAACAATCTTCTTTGCAGCTCTGCTAACATTTCATTACTCAAAAATCTGAGAATATTACTGAAACTCTCTCATTCATCCATTCTCAGCATACATTCCTGACATGGCTGAGAAAAAAGGAATAAAATACATTGTATGTATTTCCTAACCTGACCATTAATAGCCAAGAAACAGCTCTCACAGGATGTATGACTTTTTATCAGAAGAGTGGCAGTCAGACTGTACATAAACAGCCAAGAGGCCACAGTCTGAACTCATAAACAGCTAAGTGAGCCCTGGCTCATCGGTCAGTGAACACAGGCCCTTTCCCACACTGCAGGCTTCCTGCAGAGAGAGCCGCTCTGAACTCAGTCCTCCCTGCATGGAGCGGCTTCCTGACAGCCTGAGCAGACGATGACTGTCCTGATTCTACATCACATGTTGTTTATGCCACTAACGCATGACGGAATTTATACACCAGTTGTGAGACTTACGTTCATGGTGGAGTTGATCTCCGCCACGGACTCGTCATCAGTGGGGAACTGGTAGATCTGCACTCCGTTGCTGACCAGCTCGCTGGTGATTTTGATTTTGAACTTAGCCAGCTCGCTCTTGGAGATGGCGTCCGACTTGGCAACGATTGGGATAATGTTGACCTGCGGTTGAGCAATTAGGAGATTGACACAATGAGTGCGACGCTTTAAGATATGTTGTTAAACACTAGATGTCCGTCAGTGGCAACTTTTTTTCATCACCATTTGCATAGTCCAGATTTGGAAAACAGTTGATGTATTTTTAAAAAGTACCACAAGGTTGAAAACATTGCAAATCACATAATTCTTGTCTTTTAGAAGTAGGATCTCCACCAGCATTCAGGTTTAGGAACACTGATACGCTTCTACTTCTTTCTTTTATTCCCCCGGATAACCTGTGCTCTCTTCATAATTTCAACACATCACAGTAGCCCTTTGTAGCTCCAGGCCTAAGTGCATCACAAACAATTACACATTCTTAAGGATGGAGATAAAAATAGTAAATGCAGCAAAAAAAGAGCTGCAGGCTTCCATCTCCTGCTTCAGATCACTTAAGAGCTCTCCAAACAAGGTGTTAATAGTCAGACTCAAATGATTTAAACAATATTTGTGCTGTCCATGTTATCCAAACGGAAAAGAAACCCGGAAAGGGAAGGGATGAGGAGCAAAAATACAGGTAGGGTCATTCATATATATGCACTTACAACGATCTGATGAAAAACGAGACCTTCCCTCCAACACAACTATTTCCTACGAGCTCCATCGCCTACACATTTCCAAATTATTTGCTCTCCAACCGGGGGCCCTTTAAACCAGGTTCATGTGAACAGGTTTACTTCACTCCTGAGTCTGGTGGGGAATCAACATCTTGCTCATGGACACTTCAGCAAGAGGTGAATGTGTAAACAGAGGAGGCTCTGCTCTGGATCACGCTGTTGTGAGCACTTGCCAGAGGGCCCAGCTGCTCTGGCAAACACTGAGCCGACTCTTTGTACAAAAGCCAGGAGATCCATGCAAATAAGCTACTGTGGAAAGGCCCTCACAAAAAAAAAAAAACGAGGCTGACTGCATTTCACAGCTGACCTACACCGACGCAGTAACAAGACCAGAGCCAATTGGCATGCAGGCAGATGGCCGAGACAAGGTTTATGACCCGTGACTAGAGTAGATAGATCAAATGCTTCACACAACAATGCAGTGCCAAAGGATTCACCTACAGTACATCTGTCATATGCTACAGTAGCTCCATCCATGTTTGTAAGCATTATAATAGTTATTCTTCAACATCATTCTTCTGCAGCACAATGGTCCTTCTCATTCAACGCAAAAAAAAGAAAAAAAAGAAGCAATACAGACACCATTCAGGCTATAACATTTGTGAATCTTGACAAATGTTAAATAAACTGCATGGGGCTTATATATAAAAACAAAACAGTATTAAACCCTAACACTAATGGGACACTAAACGGATGGAAACACCCAGGATCTGAATAAATTATCCCAAAGCTTCAAAGAAACAACAAAAACTAATTCAACAGGATACTGGGAGACATAAAATGGCGTCTGGTTGATGATAATAGTTTGAGGAAGTGAAGCAAAGCTCACCTTGCTATCGAGTTTCTTCATGGTCACCAAGTCCAGGGATTTGAGCGAGTGTCCCGTGGGAGCGATGAAATACAGGCATGCATGGATGCGGGTGTCGTGGTAGCTGTGTAGCGTGCGCTTTATTTTCAGCTCCTCTTGTAGATACGCTTCAAACTGGGCATCAATGAACTCCACGATAGACTTGTAGCTGTCAGAAAAAGGGAGAAATAGGAAAGTAACATGAGCATATCATGAGCGAACACACGAGCAGAAACAAACACAAAGAAACACACAGCTTGTGTACATACTGGAGAGAGTATTCAGCCAGTTCCAGTTCACAGTATACGCTTGTGTAAAATTAAGTATGTCCATGTTATTTATTCTATGACGGTAATTTGATACTGAACAATTTGTGAAACCTAGAAACAACTGAAGCCTTCCCATAACAGTGAGCTCATGTAGTTCTCAGAAGCAGAGTTAAGCTTTATTTATACTCGTGCCGTAGCCTTTCATCAGTGAACTAATTGTGACAGTCACATGACCGCATCTTGTTAAATCTTGTCAAACACCAGAAAAAGAGAAAGCATCTCCAAACCGAAACCTGATTTCGGTTTGTAAAAGTGAATAGGATGAAACTGCTGCGGAAACTCCTGGAGATGGAGACTTGATTCCACATCCTACGGGTCGGGTACAGTTTCATTCAGGATCACCGGGACCGAAGGAACCTGAGCTCCCAAAGGGCTCAGAGCTCTCACAGAGTCGTTGTATGTCAGGAATGTAGTGTGTATGATCAAGTGGGGATTTCTGCTATTGCCCACGGGCACAAAGATAGATCGATAGCCTGTCAGTAACAAAAGAAACCAGTTTTCTGAGATCAGACCTCTCCCTCTCTCAAAGAAGGGACATTTGTCCAGATTGAATTACCTGTCTTCTTTGTTGATCTGGTCTCCGAAGCCGACGGTGTTGACGACGGTGAGTTTGAGGCGCACATTACTCTCCTGGAGCTCATAGGTGTTGGATTTGAGCGTGACTCCCGGCTGGTTGTGCTGGGTGGGCTCGCCCTCAAACTTGGTGTTGAACAACGTGTCCATGAGGGTGGACTTCCCGAGACCCGTCTCGCCTAGACAACACAGAGAAATGTCATTGTGTTACTGGGATCCTACGAACCTTGATCTTGGTTTCCTTCCCACTAAACTGTTCTCTGCACCTCCATTCAGTCAGCTTCTGATAAATCTATGCTCAAGCTGATCAGAAAGTTTATTGACCGCATTATTTAATGGAATGCAAGATTCAATTTAACATATTGAAGATGCTCTGAACAAAAGAGCTCCCCACGGAGCATATTTACTGATGAATTCTGCCATCCGTTTACTGTAACGAGGCCATCATATGACTCAGATAAAAAGCTCCCTCTGTAAGAAATTCTATTTATATTCCTCACAGCCTGACCTACAGTCTAAGCATGTCAGCCCATTTCTATGCTCCACATTTCTAATCTTGCTTCAGAATCCTAAGTAAAAGATGCATCATGGGCCCTTTTT
The DNA here is from genome assembly GCA_032191485.1 of Leptoclinus maculatus. NCBI lineage: Eukaryota > Metazoa > Chordata > Actinopteri > Perciformes > Stichaeidae > Leptoclinus > Leptoclinus maculatus. Next base: position 7,776,327 of record JAVDOI010000011.1, read on the forward strand.
CCTGTTTCTGAGCTCAGCTTAAGTCGCTATAGAGAAGTCGCTCATGCTAAAGGAAATTTGGCATCTCGTTTAAAAAAAACTGAGGGACAAACTGGAAAGAATTGCAGTCAAACCTCCTATAACCTATAATAAAGATGACATAATAGAAACCCTGTGCACAAATGTCAGTCGTCTGTTAGCCCAATGGAACCAATCATCTCCACATTTCCACAACCAAAAACAAAGAGCACATGTCTTTGCCTCAAGTAATGCTTGTACTAATGTGAACTTGTGAGTCAAAGCATTTAGAGTTTGCAAGAAAAGATGTTCGTCTCCTGCATCATCTTTGCTATCATATTCTTGAACATAGTGTGCAGTTTGTTCAGAGAGTTATGGTTTGGTTGTTATAGCCCCAATATTAAGTAATTATGACATCAGTTTTGTTTAAATTATGAAAAACACATTATTGTTGGCCGTATCCACTTTTCACTCCCACACAAATATAAATAGACTCAGTGTATCCACAAAACAGTCTTCAGATGGGAGGCGAGTTGAAAACATCCCACTAAAAATGGCCACCAAGTCCACCCATCAAAAAAATATTTAAAACATACACATCGTCGTAACGTAACTAGACATCGAAACAGCAACATGACGCATAAAGATAGCATACATTGCATACAAGGTCTTAGAGAGCAGAAGCGAATAATGACCATTTCTATGTGTGTGTGTGTGTGTGTGTGTGTGTCATGTCATGTCTTCCACTCCGTGTAAACTAAAATTAGGAGATGTTTGGGGAAAAAACACACAGAAGGCAGAAAAAGAAAACATTGCCAACCAACTGGTTACAAATTTCCATTGCTCCTCTGGGATTTTATGTGCCCCTGAAATAACATTATTCCAAATAGCAAAGAAATGTTTGACAGCATACAGCAGCCAGTAATGCAATGTTGCCAAAAACTGAAACATCTTAAGTTCTAGCCAGCACTCACTGACACAAATAGAGTGGAAACAATATTAGAAACGCCTCTCAGTATAACCCAATACAATGAAACGGCACCACAAACTATAGCCCTCAAAATGACCATAAAGTTGAATAAACGCCTTAAAAACAGCTTACAGCTCAAGTTTATTGCACGACTGTTGTATTAGATTCCATTAGTTGTAGCTGGGTGCACCTCATAAACTTGGCAATTGAGTATATATATATATATATATATATATATATATATATATATATATATATATATATGAGTGAATAATCCTGGCACTGAAGTTAAAAAATATCTACTAGAAGTCTGAATTTGTTCTCTGAACACATATCTGAGCATCTCACTCATCGTGGTAACCAGCACTGACCGGCCAAAAGGAATCTAAGCAGGTCAAACACAGAGCAATGTGCTTTGCATCTTGTGGAAAAGCCTGACTTTCATTGAGGCAAATAAGTCATCTTTTAGCCTCAGGAGAGAGAAAGAGTAAAAGCATGTTCACGCACGACATACTCACCAACACAGAGGATGTTAAAGCAGAATCCGTGGTTGACAGATTTGTTGACCAGCTGATCAGGCATGCTGTCAAAGCCGACATGGCCTGCCAGAGGGACAGCACGAGCACCTTCACCCTAAAAACCAACATTAAACATCAGATTTATATCGATCACTGACCACCGTATGCATTGAAATGCCTTGTTAAAAGTATGGCATCTCTCCAATACATCTCAATAATTGTCATCCTGTGGAGAAATAACATTATATTTTCCAAATTACACTCGAATTAACACACTTGCCACCACGTTTGATCATGTTAGTGTTTGACACTGACTTCAGGTACAATGTTGCTCACTTCCTGTTTCCTGAGTCTGAACTGTCTCACCACAAACGAGACAGTTACAAACCACAATGTACATATATGGAAAGGTATCGCTGTCAATGTCTCAAGAGCATTTCAAAAACAACAAAGAGCTTTGACAATAAATATATACTTCAAAAACTGAAAGAATAAGAGACAAAAGAGTCCAGTTAGACACCAATGTGTGTTTCTGAAGTGTCACTTTGACTTGAACCCTTTAACTTCCTATTTTTGGCCAGTTGCACTTCCCTTTCACACTACTTTTGTGTAGAAGCACTGTTGTTACATGTGTGTGGGGGCGTGTGGCTGCTGGTGAGTATCTCCATCTTCTGTGAATCTCATTTCGACAGCCCACGTCTACATTATGAGGTGCCGGAAAGCAAAGAATTTAGATTATACGGCAAAGCAATGGCTCTCAACCAGCTAGACCTCAGCCAACCGGCCATTATGTGGCTTAACAATAACACAGTGTCGCTTAACTTGCTTTCCAATGTGGCTTTGAGAGGAAAACATTCTGTTGGTCAAGCTGATGCTCCGGGCAGTTGTGGATTATTTGGATTGTTAGAATTGGGTTTAAACAGCTGAGGGAGTATTTGGGCTATCTGGGGGTAATGTGACTGGACAAACAGCCTTTTCCTCTTCAGCTGCAAGTGCAACATTCCTGAAACCATTCCTGCGTTTCAACACTCTTACAAGTCACACAGCGGGTTTCCATTCATTGGGCCGCAAAAGCGTGCTATTCTGAGCACTCTTTTCTGGGTGTAGTGGCTTCCTTCCCCCCCCCCCCCACACACACACACACACACAAACAAAAGCCAGGTAAACTTTACACAATTCAAATTACAGGCTCGAAACGACCACAACCGACCAGAAATATGTTTGGTACAACAGACAACGCCCGACTGAAAGTTAACGGGACTTAACGTTATTTGAAACAACATAACGGAAATGATCACCGTAGCTGTGCAGAAACGGGGGCGTTAGGAATGAATGGCCTACCGACGGCTCTGTTATAGGTTGTCCATTTCCCGTGAGCTAATACAGAATATACTACATAGTGTTTCAAATATTTAATCCCCCAAGAGAACCATTTCGTTTGAAACAGTTAGTTTTAGCCAACGATATCAGCACAGGATGTCTGCAGGCGTTAACTTACGGAAATGAAGATATTTAACAGAAAGCTACGACTGAGCAACCTCAGGCCTTACTTTAAAACCATCTATTCTATAAGATTTAGAAATGCACAATCAGTTTTCTAATAGCCAACCGCCACCAACGGTCGTTTTTGTTTGGCGACGTTCCATTGAATTTCGGGTGGAATATAACGTTCACCATGAACAGCGGCTGCTAGCTAACCTAAATATCTCCCAAACGTATTCTTTTAATTAACACTAGAATCATATCTTTGACATTGATATGGGATGGCAAACACATTTCAAGAGCTATGTGTTGATAGTGACAATGGCATCCTGAGTAAAATAGGTTACTCACCGCTTGCCTCGCTATCTCAGTTGACGCCATGGTGGTTAACGGAGGACGAAACCTCTGCCGCTGTCTCTAACGTTAGTTAGCAAAGGAAGCTGCGCTGTTGACGTTACGCCGAAAGGTGGCCTAGTTGGAATGTACCACTATTCAATAGACTGTTTTACGACTGTACCACACTGTAAAAACTGTGCTCACACTGGGCGTTAATAAACGCCAGATACAACTCGGTTCGTGTTTTGAAAAATGTCTTCCAAAAAATTAGGATTAAAAATGAGCGCTGTCCACTGAGCTCCCCCACATGATGCCTTTATGGTGTCGCCCAGTGCGAACTTGGAAGACCAGTCAATGAAAATTACAAAGGAAGATGATTAAATTCAGAAGAAACATTAAGTCTTGATATAACTTCATCGTTTTAAGTGCAGTCCTAAACACATATACGATATGTTTGAGCCGTTGCAGAAGTAGGACTGATTTTTCAAAATGTGCATATCTGCATAGAAATGTCTTTCACCGCAACGTTAGATAAACTACATGGACTAAATTCCTAAATACTTTATACTATATTTTAGTCATGGGACGTTATTGTAAATTAGAGCCGTAAATTAGAGCCGTAATAAGAGAGAGTCGCGTCAACGGTTCAAACACTCTTGACCGTCACGTGATTCACTTAGACTTCAGATGGTTCCAGGAAGTACTTGGCAGGCAACTTGAATACGTAGATATTTGGTAGATATCGGTTGAAGAGAGAGAGAGAGAGCGAGAGAACTGCGATTTTTGACGATTAGTATTTACAGTATTAATATAGAGGAACGACATATGTATTTAGTTACATACATTTTTTATAAAATATACGAATATTTGAGGATTAGTAAGTGTAACAGCTAGAGTTACCTGCCTTGTTGACATACTGTATTCTAAAGTTGTGTAGTATACACATATAAATATATATATAGGTATGGATCCGCAAATTAGTTGAGATTTAATATTTTTGATTGTTTTACAGTCAATTGATCTATGATCCGCCATTGTTGTAAAAATGGTCCATTGGAGTGAACGGAGATGACGTGACTCTCATTATACGGCTCTGGTGTGAAATATTTTGTTGGAGACGCCCATTCAAGTCGTCTTTGCTTCAGCCACCAATAGGACGAAGGCAGTGAATTTAAAAAGGAGCCGCGGTCATCTGCAAAGGACATTTCAGATCATAACAACCGTGTGATACGAGAGTGAAGGAGCAACCAACAGCGTTTAGTAGCGGAGTTACCGAGGTAACGTTAAGGCTAACACCGGTGTGTCAAAGGTAATGTTGCATTTAGCACTTTGAGCTAATAACGTCACGTTACATGTACGTTGTATTAACTAAGACGTAGCTAACGTAGGCGAGCTAATTTAGCTAACGTTTTGTGAAACGTTTGTCAAGCTAACGTTAATTCAGTTAACGTTACTCGTAAGAGGGAACGTGCAACAATACAGCAGAGTGACGTGGAAGTGTTAACGTAAACTAAAAACGGAGGAAAAAGAGCCAGCTTGTGTTTCAGCTTGAGCTAGAAGAGGATCAGTGTCATTCATTCATGAAAGCTGCAGCTATTAAGTGCTGTAACTCTGCCAGATTGGCTATTAGTAGCAGTGCACTTTGTTTAGTGTCAGTTTGGTCAAACTTGACCTGATCCACTGCAAAGATGGTTTTCCAGAAGAAGAAAAAATGCGAGAACTCATTGTAAAATATTGTTGTTTTGATGACTTTCATTGATCTTCCTGATACAATTTTAGAAGAAAGTCAAAATTCCTGCCACGGAAAAATCTCTTCCATAGTGATGAATTCTAATGCGTTCCAGTATCTAATATCATATTGTGTTTTCAGATACAATGGCCAACATAAACTTCGCAGAGCGAGAAAACGCAGGTCTTCATCTACCTAATCTGAAGATGCGTCGGCGCCTCCAGTCTGCTCCAGGTAAATGACAACCTTGTGCATTTTCTATTTTTCTTCTCGCAGTAATATTGTTCAGTTAACCTTTGATTTTTATTTTGTTTTCCCCCACTAGAGAAGCTCTTATCTCCCATGAATGCCAAAACCTTCCACACTCCTCTGGCATTTGGTCGTAAGGCTTTTGGTGCTGTCAACAAAAAGATCTCAACCCCTGTCGTCAACACACAAGAGAAGTTAAAGCCACAGGTTGGAATAAATTAGAGTTACAATCTAAAAGTAATGTCGGGCCATAATGCGACTCATTTGCTCTGTACCTCAAACTATTCATGTACTAATATATTATGATGTTCCCCACAGGAAACGAAAGTCAAACACGCTTCTCTGATCAAAGTGGAGGAATACCCCGAAATTGAGAAATTCATCCCTTATGACCCTCTAGGTAACACTGACACATTCAGTAGTGACAGTTCTCACAGTTGCACCTTTTCCTTCTGGTGCTACCAAATATGTTAAAGTTAACAGCATTTTAAGGCAGACTTTATAGAATAATGCATATTTGGAATATGGTCTGGTATGGGCATTGGATGTAAAATGCTGCTCAATCAGAAAGTCCATGAGTCCATTAATGGTTTATTCCCTCAGGACTCAACCCATAGAGAGCTGCAGGGATTTATTTTTGTAGGCCAACCGCTGAAGTTGGCATCACACTGGTTCCATGACAAAAAGACAAAGTGATTTTACTATTGGATTATTTCAGAAAAAGAGCTCTGTGGCAAACCCAAGTTTATGATAATTACATGTTTTGTTCTGCAAGATATTCTTCACAAATGAACATTACTTTATAGTTTTTGAAGTGTAAATGCTATCGCCAGAAGTACAAAGCTAACGTTAGGCTACAAACGAATGACACCACGACAGAGTATACACAACAAGGCTGTAAAGGTGAACTATTTCACTTTACTCTAATTTAACTAAGATTCCAGAGAGGGGTATCTACTCACATATTTTATATCGTGGAACAAAAAGTTTTTACCACAGATTTTATTTCAGGCGTCTAACCACAAACATTCAAAAAACAATTGACTCTGAGACAAGGGAACAGTTTTCTGACTCATTCCTGCAGCACTCTATTAAGGCTCATCTGTACAGAAGAGAACTTTATGCCAAATAAATGACTCAACATGTATAAGAATCATTCACCCACTATGTGGCTTTTTTTCCCCACATTGTTTTGAAACGTGCATTTAAAACGTGAGTTTTGATGTCTAATGTTCCAGAGTTTGAGAAGTACAGCGTACCTGAGGATCTGATTCCTCTCGGGGGCTTTGCTCTGCCTGGACTGGCCTGTTTCCCACCAGCTCCTCGTCTGTGTGAGGACGACCTGGAAATGTTTGAGCCACTCCCAAACCAGTCGCCTGTAAAGATGCCAAAACTTTCAGGTATCCACTTCAATTAGGGCTGCATTCACACTTTGAAAACATATCTTAATAAAGTATTAGTCTATGATCAAATCATATTTCAATGAAGCACAGGGTGGATGAAGTCCTATTGCAATATATGTAATTTCATATCACAACATCTATTATTGTGACAAAGTTTATGGACGAAATAACCAGATGAGATTTCTGTTTTGGCTTATTCATCAAATTTGCATTAAATAAATAAATGATAAAAGAGGACCAGTAAACAATCATTAAGTGATGGTAAAATATGACTACTTGCAAATCCATTTTATGGTGGTGTGTATATCATTGCCCAACACTAATGAAGTATTCTGAACTTTATAGGTTTAGTTCACCCACATTACAATATCATCGTTTTTTGATACGGATAATGTTGACTATCCCAAAAAATAAACCAACATGTGGATTAAGCAACAGCTATCACTAAATAAGAAGTGACGATTGTCTGGCAGCTGTAGCCATAAGTATGGGGCTCCTGCTCCAGATGACGAGTATCATTAACCTGCTGTATCATTAACTTCACTGTATCGCCTCTACAGATCATTGCTCAGAGCTGGACGCCTTTCTGCAAACACTTGATGAGCTGACTGTTGAATTTCCCCCAGAACCTTTTACCGACTAAACTTTGACGCATGTTTTTTTTATGACATTTTTACTGAAATAAAGTTTTGTTTTATCTGTCACTGCTATCTATTTTATTTGCTTTGGTTTTATATAATGGGTGACCGGCTGCGACAGTCTCTGGGGAGTATACACTGCATTTACTTCCTGCTTTGAAGTCCATCAGTGGTCACATGTGACGGATTCTCGCTGTTGGTTTTGCCTGAGATTAGAATGAACTTTGTCTCAGTTCCTCTTGTAAAGGAAACCAGGATATTAGCTTGAATCTACGGCTCAGTTGTTTGGGAGAAAACCTTAAGATATGAATTATTTAAGGTTATCAATTTTCTCCTAATGGTAGAGGGGTTCGATGGTTAATGATCGACACAGGAGTCAAGTGTGCGCTGAATACACGTCCGTATGCGCTTTGGACACAGAACGGGTGAGTAACATTGGTGTGGCAGAAACAGTACAGACTCGAGTATAATTTGGATTTAAGGAGTTTTTGGATGACTTATTCCATTTCAAACGTCACTTTGCAAAATGAGGAACTTGGTATATTTGCAGTAACGACGTTTAAAGTTGCATACCCCATATTAAAACGTGTGTATATATTAAAATAGACTTTCGTCCCATGACGCAGGGAAGGAGTGGAGTGAAGGGACCCCGTTTCCAGTTTATAATTTGACACTGTCTTCGGGGTGTTGTCTAAATAAAGGAAGTAGCCTTGAACTCATCGCGCAGGGAGCCGAGCAGCATGTATGAGAGCAGATCGGATGATGCCGGACGTGACCCAACTGGATCCGAACCAGCAGTCGGTGACACCGACGCCCACAGCGGCAGGACGAGCGGACAGGGCGCCGTTGTGGAGCGACTCTCGAGGTATGGCATACCGGTCATGCCCAGTGCTTTCCAGCGTAGGTCGATGCTGCAGAGGCAGCTGGAGGTCACTGACAGCTCCGCTCCGGGGGGTCTTCAGAGGGAGGCTCCGGAGCGAGAGTCGCTCACACCCGCTAAGCGTAAAAAGCACCTGAAAGAGCTGCTTCTGAGCAATCCGTCACATAGCGGGTTTAGCAGCGTGCTGTCACAGACTCGCAGCGTGTCCTCCGAGCTGGACGCGGGCTGGGCTCTGTATCCGATGGAGCACGCGTGGATGCTGTCCTCCGTGGAGGGAAACTACGAAACCATCCTGGAGTTCATCTCCGAGGACCCTTATCTGTTGACCAGGAAGGATTTCGTCAGCGGGTACTCGGTGCTGCACTGGCTGGCCAAGAGAGGACAGGACGAGACTCTGCTCGAACTTTTGCGGCACGCAGAAAGTGCGGGGATCCCCGTGAATGTGAACGCGCGGGGCAGCGGCGGGCTCACCCCGCTGCACGTCGCCAGCATGCACGGGCACTACACGGTCATCAAGCTGCTGGTCGGGGCTTTCAGCGCCGACGTCGACGCCATGGACTACAATGGGAGGAGAGCCTGGCAGTATCTGAAGGGAGACGCCCCGCTGGAGATGAGGGAGCTGCTGGGGACCTGGGATGAAGAGCACAGCTGCGGGTGTGCGCAAAACGGCAAAGAAAACGTCAACAACAACTGCGCCGGTGCAACGAACTTGACCGCATATGACGAGGTCGATCACGGAGAGACGGAGGCGGTGAACTCCTTTGACCGGACTCGGAGAGGTGGCAGCTCGAGGTTTGGGTTTATAAGTAAGCTGCTACCCTCGTTTTTATTTCTTGGCAACAAAAGCTGAATGACTTCAAACATGTGCATTATCTCATGCAGTTCACTGGTGCTTATTGGGTTATATTTCGAAATATAAAAAAGGGTTAGGGTTGGGGTTAGCAGCCCAAAGCTTTTTTTCTGCAAAATGCTCGAAAACAAGTTGCAGAATTTTTATGCATGGCAATAACTGAATAAAACGGGGATTATCAGTGATGATCAAAGGGGATGATAGACTGTCTTGTCAAATAAATTACTTGATACTCTTAAATCCTTCAAATGAAACTGTTCAAAGCTCATGTCCACACTGAGTCTGACTTGAGAAATCACCAAATATACATTTTAAGGGAAGCCTGTGAGCCACTGCCCCATTTTACAAATAATCCATTACATTTGGATGTTTGAGACTCCTGAAAAAAATAAATCTGTTTTAAGAGCTGTCAAAGTACTTATTTTTTTACTTTCACTGAAGCAAACTTAACCACGTATTACATATACTGAGCTTTCTCTAAACATTTTCTTATGACTCAGTTATGCTTATGTAAACAATATAAATGTTAGATATTGCAGACGTGGCAAACTTCCTGCTCGGTTTTAGCACCAAGGTAAACATTTCATGATGAATAGCAGTACTGTCGTTGGCAGGAGCAACAAAGCCACAGCTCAAATTCTAGCCAAACTAGAAATAACCACGATATTGCATGAAACAGCAATTCCAAAGTATTTGCGGTGTGGTCAAGAGTGCTCGCTTCTGCTGCGCTGTGTCAGCATTACCCCTGTGATGTTTAGTTTACCTCAGAGAAACACGCCCTGTAAATGGACAATAAAATAAAAGGCAGAACAGCTCATATCAAGTTTGATCACAGATCTTTTATTGTCAAACAAGACCATAACCAGAGTATTTGTACAAAACAAATGCTGCTCCAGATAACACGGCTCCCTCCTCAGGCCCAGCAGCTGGAGGTCCTGGCAGATGTTGGGATGGAGGGACAGAGGGATCCAGGGACCCTCACATTTACAGGCCGAGCTTGGTCCTCCTCCAGTGTCTCCTCTTGGAATTGTACCTGAAATCAAACAGCATTTAAGCAAACGTATCAGGAGAGAACATTTTATTCAAATACGAAACCTAGTAAAATGAAAGGCAGGTTCAAGGGTTCAATTGAAACTATGCAAATTCAGTCGAAGCTGTGCTCATTTCAGAGGCCCTAAACTAACATCCTGTGTGATATACAGTCAATCACTTAAGTAAACACAACAATGTGATTCTTTTCTTGAAATCGTGTTACTAACCCCCAAACCCCTTTGAAAAAACAGTTTCATGCATGATCTCTTTTCACTGGAACTAAAACCATTAAGGTAATCCTTCCAGACCATAGTGATTTTAGAAACCACCAACACCATGGAAGTCCTCCAGCAGAGCCATTTAGTGGGCACATCAACAACTTTAGGTCAAACAGTGAAATGTTCAGCTACAGAGCTTCCTCATCACCACCATGGTGAGCAGGAATAGCAGCTGTGTAGCAGAAAGATGCTCTCAGCAGGATTAATGACAACACTCTACAGACATAAAGTGCTGCAATTGCAGACCTGCTTTACATGAAGCTCCCGTTTCGTCTCTGCATTAGCGAGTCTCACATGTCTGAGCTTACTGATAACGTAGAGAGCTCAACAATGAAACCATGCCAGAGTGAGTGAGGACCATTAAAACATGGAGTAACCTCTGATAGAAGAGTAAACCATGCTCTACACCTGTGAAGGATATTTCCTCTCTTAAATACTCACGAAACATTATTGTTGGAGTAATTTATAAAGAACTCTTCAACTAAATAGCAGGACATCCCATAAGTTGTGTAAATACTTTATTGCCAGTCTATTAGGTTGACCAAGCTAGAGTAATGGAATATAATACCACGGCCCATAATTAGTATTTTATAGTTATTTTAGAGGATGTAGTTGGTGGGGCTGTTGAATTATACTATTATAATATAACATTTAATCTACTGAGAAAAATTATATAAAAAGTTGATTCAACTCAAGCACTGTATTGACTTAACTTTGAAAGAAGCCTGTGGGTCTGGAAATTCTTGCAAAACACTTAAAGTCTGCAGAGATGTCCGTTTCAGCCTTTCATAAATGTTCTCATGGACTGTGTATTACTCCTTAAGACTGTTACAAATTAGTGTTCAAAATTGCATGGTAGGCTAGTTAGTTAGCTCTCGTAAAGCGCATTGGTATGAGGTAAGTGGACCCACATGTACAGACTGCATGCTTTCTTCGACGCGGCAGCTTCAAGTGTTCATGTTACACACAACACGAGACACAACAAACTCACCTGATCTTGTTTCCAGTCTTCATTCTGATCCACTGAGGAATGGGCCTGTTCTGTTTCTGCTTCTTAGCGAGGAAGCGCTTGATCCTGAAAGTCTTGTGGGACGACTAGAAAACAAAGAGCGCCATTAACACCACGTCGACCCACAGTATTTCTATCCAATGTTGAACATCTGTGCCCATAAACGAATCTATTTGGAGCACTTTAAAGTGTTAGTGAACAAGCTAGCAGCTAACGTCTATGAAGGAAGTTACATGCGTAGAGTGGGTACCGGCTAGCATCTTTGAGCAGCTCTAATATGCTCATCTTCCATATTTTTAGACAACATACAGATTTGTGAGGTACCATTAAGATGTTTATCAATCACACAATAGAACGTAGCAGGTTTACAGGGGCTACAGACGTGGATGTTTGAAGATTTTGTATTCACCATTTTGTCCACAATCCTTTCCCGACGATGTCGTCGGCCGAAGAGAGAGAAGGACGTGACGTCGGCGTTTTTATCCAATAAGCGTCCACCGAACAGGCTCCACGTCACACACACAGCGCCACCTAGTGGAGGGTGTGTTCACATGCATCTTGGTACTTTGAGGCACGATGTGTGTACTTATATACAATTCTGAGCCATGTGTACTATTCTTGAGTATTTATATTTCTGCTGCTACTTTATACTCATACTACTAATATGTTGCGATGTTTACTCCGCTACACGTCGGATTTAGTTAATTTGTATATAAAGATTTTTACATACAAAACGAACGAAAAGCTCATAAAAAAAGATAGCTATTAATGGGAATACCCAACAATATTTAAAGTAGTTACAATTGGTTCCACCTCAATCTGCTACAGTATTAAACCTCTGTTTAATGCATACAATAATATAACTTTGAAAAGAGCCATGTTGTGGCTGTAATAAGTGCTGTATGTAAGTGCTTCTAATTTTGACACTTTAAGAACGGGATACTTCAGTACTTTTTCTTTTCACATCTGAGTATTGCTACTTGTACTAAAAGATCTGACCACTGCTTCCACCGCTGCCAAAGATGAATCCCTACTAATACTGGAAACTAAAAAGCTGAAATGTATACAGTATGTACATACCTGCAAACTCATGAGGTGAAGAAGGTGACAAGCACCCGACACCGAAACCCTGTCGGGGGAGGGGTGGGTGTTACCCAGGAGAATTTTATTTTAAATATGAGCTTTAAAATGTAGCATTCTGGTGTACTCTGAGAATAAAATTAAGTGATACGACATTTACTTTAAGCAAAAAAAAATTGTATTATTCAGTGATTAATCAGTATTTCAGCTCTAGTTGAACAGATGGCTAGTTAGCTTTTTTTTTCAATCAATATTATTATTATTAACCTTTATTTAGACAAAATCCATTGAGACAGAGGTCTCATTTTCAAAAGTTTTAGTCAAATAAAAACAAAGATAGCAAGAGTAGCGAGAACCATCGCCTATACAAAATAAAGTGATTAGTTTTCATTGAACCCTGTTACTGTATGGCTTAATATTAACATCCACTGTTACTGTATGCTTCATATTAACTTCTACTGTTACTGTATGGCTTAATGTTAACTTATACTATACTTATACTATACTATACTATACTACTATATAGATTTTTGGCCACAATTCTAACAGCTTTACATAAAGCTTTACGTAAAGCTGTTCAGTTTCCAGTTCATTGAAATCCAGTTCAATTATTTAAATGAAAAAGATAATCTACTCTAAGGTAGCTTATCAAGAGTAAAATAATAGCTGTAGTCTATACACACATCTGCATTAGCAACCTGCTGAAATGAAGGTACAGGCACCTTAACACTCTCTCATTACTTCAGGGCCCTTGGGAGCAACTGCACATGGGACTGTTGGGACTGGAAGTACACTGGCTGTGGTCATTACAGTGAACAGTGTCTGGCAGTGTGTTGAGAGGGCATGTGAACCCTTGTTGCTGTAGTTTATCTCCTTGGAGCAGATGCTGCATTTAGCATACCCTGCCTTATCAATGTATTTAAAACACTGACAGCGGGACGCTGTACTGCTCTGCCGTCACGTCTGTTCAGACCTCCACCTTTATCCAGGCCCAGCTCCACTCACATCTCAGCTCTCTAGTCTCAGCATTAATTAGCTCTACCCAGTTTAGTTTAGTGGAGGAAGATGTGGACATAACTGAACAACTGCAGTGTTATGAATGAATCAATCAAAAGCCCCTAACTTCAAAAAACTATACTGAACTTGTTTTTTTGGGGGGTATTTTAATAGTGAACAAAAAGGAACATGTACACTTAAGCAAAGACCTCTTTTATTTCCAGTCAAAAGTGGCTACTGTATATAAGCATCAGCAGCAGTGATGTGTTCTCATGCTGTATTCAGTTTAGTGCGACACACATTCATGTTGAAGAGGAGATTCAGTTTAGAAAAGGAAGGAAGGCCACTGGTTGATCCCTCTGATTGAAGCTTGCATGCAGGCATGGCTGTCACATGGCAGTCTAGTCTGAAATGGCTGTTTCCTCTCCGTCACTGTATGAATGTAGGAACAAAAACGCATGATCCCAAACCAGGTTACATGCAGACTCTATGCTTCAGTCTACAAGACAATTTTACAGCTACTGACCATGAAAAGAGTAAATTAAAAGTTCTGCACATAAATTTAGATTGTCTCACTTCCCGGGCAGGAGTAAGATTTCGATGTTTACACTTCAAACTGAACACGTCAATGCTACAACAGAAATCTCATTCATGACAGTGAAGAAACAATATTGATGAGCTTGGCAATGTTGACATATTGAGTAATTGGTAAGTTGTGATATGGATTAACATGGTTGAAAGCCAATGTTTGCAGTGTGCACAACACTGAAGCAAGGTCACTTTGAGTTTACGTGGTCCAAGAAAGCTTTGGCTTCGACTAGTGTGCCCTACAGCCAAACTGTAAGCCGAAGGTTCCGGTTACCTTTCCTAACAAATAAAACTAAAGAGGGTCACATTCAGGCCCCAAGAGGCTCCACCATCACATCCCTGCCCCCGAGGCTGGTAGAGCCGGATGCAGCCCTGCTTGAACTGCAGTGCGTGTCGCCCTGAGGCGCCACGCTGCTGCTCTGAGCCTCACAGGCCTGTCTCCCCTCTCCTCACCACACTTAAAATGCCATAAAGTAGAGATCTGCTCAATCCTCTCCTTTGTCGGCCACTTTCTCGGTCTCGGTATCTGGCTTCCTGTCGGCAGAGTTGGATTCCGCTCCTCCTCCACCACCACCTCCTCCTCCTCCTCCTCCTCCACCTCCACCTCCTCCTCCTCCTCCACCTCGATTGCGGCTTCTGGTCCCTGGCTGGTACAGCTGAATTGCAGGCCGGTCCTGACATAAAGAAACGATGCTCTTAGAAATACTGAAGATTTTTGCAAAAATTATTTGATTTGAGAGGCTTAAGTCATTACCTTATTCCGTAGACGCTCTCTTTTACTACTCTCGTCCTTCTTGTAGTCTTTGGTCGACCTCTCTGGCCTCTCAGAGTGAGTAGAGTCTCCAACGTTATCACCCTTTTTCTTCTCCTTGGCACGCTCTTTGTCTTTTTTAACCTCCTCCTCCCTCTTCCTGCCCGAGTTCTCTCCATCCTGACGCTCTCTCCTCCTCCGCCGATTCTCGTCCTGTCGCCTGATGCGCTCCTTCTCTCTCTGCAGCCGCTCCCTCTCCCGTTCTCGGTCGCGCTCTCTGTCGCGCTCTGGGTCACGCTCCCTGAACTCCTTCCTGCCCTCTTCGTCCGCTCTGTGTGTGAAGCACACATTAGGTTTAAGGAATCTGTTCAAAGTGAAACATGTACTTTAAAAAAAAAACTACTGAAGCAACTAACTTCCTTCCTCGATCCTCCTTGTTTTCAATGTGTTGACGCCTCTTATGATCGGCACCCCCCATGGATCTGTCCTCTTTATTTGGCCTGTCTGGTTTCTTGGCCTTTTCCTTGGGCTTCTCGGAATCAGCATCCTCCCCTCTGTCTGGCTTCTTCAGGAGCTACACATTTGAAATTAAAGACAAAATCATAATGAGGTATTGGGAGATTTCACACCGTATTAAACTGCTTCAATCCAACGCAGCACACACCTTGATCTTTGGTTCTTCTTTCACTTGGTCCTTGTCTTTCTCCAGGGGTTTCTCATGTCTCTTCATCTTGTCCGTGTCTTTGCGCTTCCTTCTCTCCTCCTCCCTCCACTTGCGACGCTCCTCGTCACGCAGGCGCTTGCGATCGAGCTCCCTCCTTCTTCTCTCTTCTTTCTTTTCCTCCCTGATTCTCTGATCAGCATTAAAACAAGGCATGAGGCCAGCATTAACCATGCAACTTAACAACTGTAACTAGTACACCAAACTGTTGTGCCACAGTACTTTATTTACCTGTTTATTCTTCAAGAAGTCAAGCAGAGGAGTTGTTTTTTTAGCTTGAAGGGAGAAAACAAAAGTATGTTTGAATTCATCCATCCAGCAGTGTGTCTCTTATAACATGTATACAATGATGTTTCAGGTGCACTTTTTGGAGAATGTTCACCTACCTACAAGCTCCTTTGATTTTAACTCGATCTCTTCCAACAGTGTCTCTGGTGTTGATGCCATCTTGTCGTCATCACCGTTGTAAATATCAAGAAACTTCTTGTAATCAGGATCTGAAAGAAAATAAACAACATACAAATGATAATATGTTGCTGCTTCTGGTACGATTGCTTCTCTGTAGGTTAATATGGTGCATACGGTCTTTTGACACGATATTAACCAAGACTAACTACTCGCTATTTAAGGTGAGTCTTAACACAAAATATAATAGATATTAAAAGAACATACATACAAACATCACAAAATCTCTATGAAATCTAAAAATGTCTTTACCTTCATCAATTGTTCCACATTTTGCATCCTTTTTCTTACTTCTTTTCTTGGCAGTCTTTTGAAAAGGTGCAAACTCCACGACGGCAGGATACTCCTGCCCTGTTAAAAACAAACAAAGCATGAAGCATTGTTTGATATCCTGCAGTTTGTGTATCTAGCTGTAAATGTATGCTCTTCATACCTCTGCCGTCAATGAACACGTATCCATCAAATCGATCTCTGAAGAGAACTACATCATCTTGGTTTTTAAAATTGATGTAGGCCCTTGCAAAGAGGTGAGGGTAGAGGCTGAAAGGACAGAACGCTCATGTTAGACTTTTAGAGTCACTGATATAATTGTTTAAACGATGAAACGTCTTTATGTCAACTCACCTGGCGTCATTGGAGAAAAACTCAAAGTAGTCCACCTCTGGGAGAGGTTGTAACTGCTCCTCCAGCTCTTCCTTGGTCAGACTTGGTGGTAACCGTCTGATCACAATCTTTAAATAAAATAATATTGCCAGTTAAAGATACTATCACATAAGGAATAGCAATCAGATTGAGGAAAAGAGAACATTAACTAATATTAACTTGAAGTTTAGTCAAATGACCATTTGTCTAACTCGTTATATAAAGTGATAGTAGACAATGCATGTTATATCCGACAAAACAACGCTAGTTAAAAGCATGCTGTTATTTAATTAAACTATAAGTATCCATAACTGACGAGTAGCAGTTGTAGCTAACCTAGCTAGCTCGTTTTACCTTTGTCATGGCCTCTTTCTTTTCCTTCAACCTGTCCGTCTTTTCTCCATCGTCACACTTTATTTCCAATCTTCGCTCCTTCGGCCGAGCGTTTTCCTTGTCTTCCTTCATAGTTGAACAGCTACTTCAATCCGCGGTTGTATTTCATCTCATTCCACAGACTTGTTTACTTTTATTTAGCAAGTTAGCCTGCTAGTAGCAACCGTCAACTTCCTCTCTTGCGGTTGGGCCTGCAGTTTGGTGTTACAACCAGGTGGGGGCGCTGTGATGAAAAACAAGCGTATACTGTGAATTTGAAATTATAATTAAATGTATTTTGTTTTGTCCATTTGTTTTTGTCTGCGTTCTGTCAATTTGATTGAAATGGTTGTTTTTTTTCGTTTTATTCTATTTAAAAAATAACGGCCGTTCAGTCAAAAAAACGCTTCCTTTTTTCGGATTCCTTTCAAATTAAAAGCTGGCAAGTTAAATTCACATTTTGAGCAGTTTATTTTGTTTCTGACACGATTGTCACACCAACCAAGTGAGTGTTCAGTTGGCAGCTGATGTTATAATGATAATAACACAACCTAAAGTAGTGATGAAAAGTTATATTCGCTGCTGAATAAACTTTTCTCTTAACATTCGGTGTGTTATCTAAAATATAATTCTGTTATTAACCATGGAGGCAATCTTTGAAAAAAAGAATTGCAAATATAGCAACAGATTTGTTTCCCAATAATGTACACTAACGTTTAACGGCATAACAGTCTAGTTGTTAGTACAACAACGACGATTTTTATCATCTTTGTAGAGCAGATGCTTTTCTTTTGAAAAAATTAGACAGGAAGTGTTATTCTTGTTCCGGGTCATCAGAAGAGTCGACATTTTGTTAGCTCCTTAGCAAAATAAACGGTCGAAGGTTGTCTCAGGTTGGTTGTTGGCTCTCTGTCGCCTGACCGTTACCGGGTGTCATCATGTGGTATGAGATCCTGCCGGGCTTAGCCGTCATGACCGTGTGTCTAATCATTCCCGGCGTCGCCACCGCACAGATCCACAAGTTCACCAACGGAGGAAAGGTGAGGAGGATGCAGACCGTGCTGCATGTCAGTGTTGTTGTCCTCTAAACTAAAGCCCTAAGTTAAATACTTTGTTCTTCCTTGTAGGAGAAGAGGATCGCTCGGTTTCCTTGGCAGTGGTATCTGATGGAGAGAGACAAGCGAGTGTCGGGATCAGGGCAGTATTTTGAATCCAAGGTGAGCGACAATGTGTCGTTATATATATATCTCTCTCTATATATATAGAGAGAGATATATGTAGATGTATATCTATATGTAGTTTGTGTCATCTTATTTTGAGACTATATATTATAGTTGCTGTTACATGGAGCAGAAGTTACAACATAGTTAAAAAGAAAGTGAAGCGTTAACCTCCACCTATATCCATAATTTGAGGGTAAGATGCATTATTAAATTTATGAGCTATGAACATAGTAATAAAAAACTCTAGGTTGGTATTTGATCTGAAAATTACTTTTTACATTCTGAATATACAACTGACGTACACATGCCTGCTATAAAACTAAGATAAAGTAATATATATCATGTATGTTATGAAATACTTAGTAAAGTGCTGAGTGATCATGTAAACAACTAGGATGATGTACTGTTGTTGTATGAAATATTATTTCTAATAGACTAACACACTTAACTCAATAATCAGATTACAGATTGCCATGTGCAGTAAAGACACTGTAAGAGTAGAGGTTACAAACCTAAGTGACACCAATACTAATTACATTATTTTCCAAAACTGTACTTCAGCATGTAAACTGACCATTACAGCAGAATTTGCACATATCACGCTTAAACCATCTTCATGAACACAAACAAGAACATAACTTTGTTCACCCATACAGGTGTTTTTAATATTTGCTTAATAAACCTCTACTTGGTTTGAAGGTGGACAGAGTTATGCTGGAAATTAAGCAAAGTCACCAAAATCCATTCACTTAAAAACAAAAACAAGTCAGTCTGTAAACACTGTGATGCGTCTCTTATCTCAGTGAAGTTTCTAGTTAAAGCTCAATAACCAGCTGAAATAAAACCAGAAGCTGCCTGGAGGACAATACAAAAATGTTTTTTAAATATTGCCTGACAAATGGTCAGTTCATGTATGAAAATAAAATGCAAAATTTGTACTTTAAAAAGACTGGATGTATAATCTTTTTCTTCCTCAACAGGGACTCGAGAACATCCACTGATTAACAGAAATATGGAGACCCTGACAAGAAGAACATTGGGACATTAAAGGATTATATTTAACATTCAGCTGTTTGTATTTTTTTCAGTCTTTTCAGACAGTCGTCCCGGTTATCTATTAAACTGTTCCCAACTGGAAATCTGATGAGGCTTCTTGACTCGTTTTGTACACCTGTTCATATGTTGTGGAGTTTATACTGTAGATGTTATGTCACCTGTACAGGTGATAATCCTGTGTTGTTCTCAGAGGATATGTCTATTTGTAGTGAGACTCGACATCGTTTATCCTGTACTGTAGCTGTATCCTAAATGTCTTCTGGTGAAACGGCTCCATCACAGCGACTGAAAGACTCTCCAATCTAACCGTCATTACAATTCTGATAATCCCATAATCAGTAAGAACCGCTACTTTTCTATTTATTAAATCATAGTTGACTGTCTTTGGGTCCACATTCAAGGAATCCTGTTGAAATATGGTAATATCTATCTATAATATCAGGTGTTTGAACAAGAAACACAATTGATTTAACAGTATCTATGAGCTCCAGTGAACTGGTTAGAACAGGATAGAGAACATACGTTATTCAATTATTTGTGTACTTTACTGACCTTTAACCAGCAGAAATATTTACAGTAGCAGCTCTGCTGAACACGAACGATCGTAAAGCTTTGTATAACTTAAAAGATTGCTCTAATTCATTGGTGCTGAAACTGTTTAAAGGAGTTCAAAGAAAAATCAGACATCACAAAATGATCAACAAATAGGAAAGCAGAGAAATCTTTCTATACAAAGATATGAAGTTTTTCATACATTTATTTTAATCTTTGCTGATGTACCTTCTTTCAACTCCTTCAATCTATCTTTTAAGAATTGAAAAACTGGGCTGTAGATGCTTTGAGCTATTTGCTCTCTAAAATTCTTATTCTTTATATACTCCTGCTGTGAAATAATAACTTTCTTTTGTACTTTGTCTGAAACGTATAATGTGCTGCTGCTGTCTTGGCCAGGACACTCTTGAAAAGGAGCTTTTTAATCTCAATGAGGCCTTTACTAGTTAATAATTGTAAATAAATGAAATCAAATAAATGTGAAATCCACAACTTGATAATGAAAACTTATTTACCGTTCTGATCAGGAGAAACATTTACAAGTTAAGGTTGAACAATTGAAAGGGAAGACTCTCCAGTGAGTAAATATAAAACAGAACAGAGTCTTACACACATTTCTTTAAAAGTAAAATCCTCCCATCGCACTGTACATTCAACTCAAACTGAATGTGGTTAGAATGAAA
Organism: Leptoclinus maculatus; assembly: GCA_032191485.1. Classification (NCBI taxonomy): domain Eukaryota; kingdom Metazoa; phylum Chordata; class Actinopteri; order Perciformes; family Stichaeidae; genus Leptoclinus; species Leptoclinus maculatus. Next base: position 7,796,827 of record JAVDOI010000011.1, read on the forward strand.
CATTAATACCCCTCCTGTCTATACAAATGAGATGTTCACTTCTCCTCCTTGCCCTTGGTCTTCCTGTACACCATCTCCCTGAAGCTGGACAGGATCTTGCTCTCTCTCTTCCTCCTCTCCTCCTGGTTGAAGGAAGCCAGAGCTCTCTTCTCGTCTGCACTGTAGATCTGGTTCTCCTTTCTCAGACGCACAGCCTCCATACGACGATGTCTGCGGGGGTTACATCGGACACTCGTCAGTATCGCAGCAATGATCTAAAAGGATCTCATCACAGAGATAGTTGTCCTACTTAGAAATATCACCAACCTGCTGCCGCTCATCACGTAGCCGGACTTCTCGAAGTCTGCGATCTCGTCGCTGGTGAGACCGATCTCACCTCTTCTCGGGATACGTTTTCCCGCTTTCACGTACTCCGCCATCGCAGCACCTTCACCCGGCAACAGTGCGTGACCAAAACTGGAAGAACAGAAAACGAGACGAGTCATGAATTTGGAAAAAAGAATAAAAGTAGAACAAAATATTTGATGTTCTCTGATTCTGAAACAAGTATAAATACCCCTGCTAGTAATATTACAAAGCCAACTTCTTGGGCTGCAAGTAACCAATGATTTTTTTTATTTATCTTATTGCGGATTATTTTCTCGAGCAACTGTTTTGCTGTTTGTGTTGCTTTGAGGTGAATGATAAACATGTGATCGCGTCCCTTTTATTCTGCTCTAAACTGTACAACAGGAAGTTGTCCTCCTGGCATTGGTAGTAATGATAACCTGTCAGCGCTATGAATCTTCTCACAACCTGCTGCAGTGCTTTTATTTTGGAAATTGTAATCCTAAAGATGTTAAGAGCTTTAGTTACATGACGTCAGATGGACTTACTCCAAAGGTCTGTCGTCCTGCGACATGTCGTGTGTGAGCAGCGCTTCGGGGCCGACCATGTTTTCGTCCATGCAGGTCTTCTCCACCCACATCACTCCGTTGGGATCCCCCTCCTCTTCCTCCCCTTCCTCCCCTGACTCTTCACTGCTGGAGTTGCTGGACTCCTTCAGACTCTTCTTTTCCTTCTTCTTCTTGGACTTCTTTGACCTAAAAGGAAACAAGAGATGTTTGGTTAATCAAAATGTCCCTTTTCTGTGTGAATGAAGCTGCATATTAGCACATACTTCTTGCTCTTCTTTTTCTTCTTCTTCTTCTTTATTTCTTCTTCTGAAAGACGAAAAAAAGGATAAAAATCAATGAAAGATAAGAAATATGAAATATATTTTAGCCGATATAACTCACTAAAAAGACTTGAATTCATATAATTATGATATTGATAATCTTACCATTTGAATCTGATTCCAGCTCGCTGTCCTCAGAGTGCTTTTTGTTCTTTTTTTTCTTGGATTTCTTCTTCTTCTTCTTCTTTTTCTTCTTCTTGTCTGTGAATAACAGAAGTGTTTGTAAATTCAAACGACATACATTGTAATATTTATTAATGTTCAAACACTGTGTGCTGTACCTTCTGAGCTGGATTCTGAACTGCTGTTTTTCTCGTCTTCTTCGACTGGTGTGAATTCATCAGAGCTGGTGCAGAACAAAGACAGAAATGTGAGCTTTCATAATTTAAAATAAGATAAACATTAGTGGTGCTTCTGAAAAACAACGCGTTGCTTTGGAGGTGCGATTGTTGACTTACTCCGGCTCTTTAACTCTCGGTGAATATCCCCAAATCTCAGGACAACCTATCTCACCGATCTTCTCTCTCTCTTGCAGACGCCTGTAACAGAAAGACGGATAACTCTTTATGTTTCACACTGTAGGTCAAAGTTATTACGTTATTTTGTAGGATCCGCTGTAGAGATGTTGGAAAATAGCTGTATTAATATTGTGATAATGATTTCAACAAGTTAGTCGTATCTTTTAAACCGCTTCTGGATAATTTAGCAAGCAAAATATCTTGGTTTACTGAATTGAAACCTTTTGAAAAATCAATTAATATTCCAAAAGTACATTATGTATTTTATAACTGCAGTTGATATTGTATCAAAGAGTTGTAATGTAGCCATATAAATAGATCAATTAATGTCTAATAGGCTGAATCTGACTCTTTAAATACTCTTTCGCAGGAAACAATGATTTGTTTTTGCATCGAATATGTTGGAAAAGCTTTTTACTATTATCAAGTATCAATTTGATTTAGATTGTTTTAACAAAAAACCCTGAAAGAAAACAATTCATGAGCCTCAACTAGATTACGGAAATATTTGAAAAATATTGTGATTTTAAAAGATTCATGTTGAAGTCCCTGAATCACAAATTGGGGGCCTGGATTGTTTAAAATATATTTATTTATGAGGCAGGGTATGTTTTAATCTGTCTTCTGTTATATAAAGTTATAGAGATGCAACATTGAGTTCTGGAGTGACCCAATATAATGATCATTCGCTGTAATATTAGTGTTTTCATTGTTTACCTGGCAATAAACGCCTCTTGTCTCTGTCTCTGAGCGTCGTCTCTTTGCTGCTCGTAGTAATATTCATCTTTGAAGCTTCCGTGTTTTCCAGAAGCGTCCCGCTGCTCGGACCAGTGGTTGTAGCTACCGCTGTTGTTGTAGCTACCACTGTTGTTGTTGTTGGTAGTGGTGGTGGTGGTGGTGTTGTGGCGCTCCCTGGACCTGGACCGGGACCGAGACCCTATCCGGATCCGCCTGATGTTCCTCGCCTCGCGGAACCGGCGATCCCGTTCCTCGTGTTCCTTCTCCCTGTTGCGCGGCTTCGGGAGTTTGGGCCCGAAGCTGTACGGAGACAGGCTCCGCTCGCGGCTACCGCTGCGGTGGCGGCTGCGGGAGCGACTCCGGGGTCTCCGGGCACGAGGACTCCGGGGCTCCGCGCCGCCGTCAGAGCTCGAGCCACCCGACTGTGGCATGTCTACTGACCGCTTTAAACTCTCACACACTAGAGATACAAATATGTATAACAAATAGTTAGTATTTAGAGAGAGAAAAGAAAAATTAACACGCGTCCATGTTTTCTGTGATACGCAAGAAAAGCGTTCAACAACAGGAAATCGTCTTCTTCTTCTTCTTTTTTGAGGTTTATCGGCGGTTGGCAAGCAATGAATTGGTGCGTTACCGCCACCAACTGGTAAGAAGTGTGGATCATCCTGATTAGTTTAGAAATTAATTGAATTGAAATTAATTGAAATTAAATTAATTGAATTGAATTGAATTGAATTGAATTGAATTGAATTGAATTGAATTGAATTGAATTGAATTGAATTGAATTGAATTGAATTGAATTGAATTGAATTGAATTGAATTGAATTGAATTTAATTGAATTGAATTGAATTGAATTGAATTGAAATAATAACTGACAAACTAAAATAACTAACAAACCAACTGGCTCATATTTTCTTAATAATAGTTAGTCTAAGATATTGAAATAATACTTGATAACATTCACTTTTTGAGTTCTTTTGCAGAATATCCACTACATCAAACATCTTGCCGAGGTCTCCAATGAGCTGCCCTCTTTCCTGCTCATGTTTCTGACCGTCCTCCTCTTCTTCTTCTTCTTCGGTGTTAATGGCGAATTGTAACTAAATGGAGCATTATCGCATGAGCTCTCGTCTCATGTTCTTCCCATCAGTCCAGTATCTTTGAGAAAAGTGAGGATGTGTCATCATTCCCAGTGCTTCTTCTGAAGATTGATTTTAAATCCATGTCCATAATCCATTTATGTTCTCCATAAATTAAAAGGGCATTTCTCCACCTTCTGCCTGAAGTGCTGGCGTAGACTTGAATACCTCACAGCATAGTCTTAATGCTTGAGACTGGATTATAGTTTTTTTTTAAACCATACATGCAGCTGAATCAAACACAATAAATCTATAATCCAGGACTGACCTAATTAAAGATGTATAAATGCTCCTCAAAGTAACTTTATCAGTCCCCCACATAGTGCCTACCAAGCATCTCATCATTTTCAAAACCTTTTACATTTATCGTCTACTTTATCAATGTGATTTCTCCATGTGACCGTCTCATCCATCCCTAATTGAAATGCTTTCACTCTATTTACTCCTTGGTCATAAAATGTTCTCTTATAATTTTCCTTGAAAAAAATTACGTTTCCGACTTTTCTACTGATAACTTAAAAGCCCATGTCAGAGACCAGTTTTCAATTAATTTATTTGTTTTTAAAAGCAATTGTCATGAAAAAGAACCGAGTTTTGTCTCCATGTATCACGTGATCTAGCATTTTGAACTTCCGTTGACGCGACTCTCTCTTTTGACTGCTCTGGACAGTGTGACCTCCCGTGAGATACATGACGAAGATCTCGGTGGGCAGGCACAACACCGGAAGTTCAAATCAATGTGGTCTGTGGATTTTTAACCGAGCAACCAGCAACTCCACGGTATACAGTAGTTTGGGAACACCAATTCTCTCTGTAAAGTAGTCCGTGTGTTTTGTAACATCAGAGACGCGCCAGAAGCAAGATGTCTTCGAATACCGTTAAACTGGAAAGAACCGTGAAGCCGGTGTGCAAGAAACTTGATCATGCACTGGCAATGGAGTACTTTTTCACGGAGTTGAATGCGACCGCTACGTGCCTCATTTGCAAGAAGAAAGTATTGTTTATGGGGTTAAATATGCAGCGGCATTACATCGCAAAACACTCGGGAAAGTATGATAAATATAAGGGAAGGAGCAGGAAGACCATGTCCGATGAGCTTCATGCTGAATTCAACAGCTCCATCGGGACGTCAGCAAGAGAACCTGAATCTGTACCTAAAGAGATCGCTCCAGGTATTGTACTCTTATTTAATGTATGTAGAGATAGTCGCAGTAAACTTTTATTTTGAAGGGAATGAACCGGTAGTTATCTAAACCCGGCGCGAACCCGGCGCGTAAACAGTTACACGTTAACTTAACCGTTTTCTGCTGAATTAACGGCACGTTTTCATTGTGGTTTTAACACTAACATGAATCCAATTATGTATTGTTATTGTAGGTATTGTAATGATATTACGGTTTAAATGTGTGCTTGATAATCCTACACGACGGCGACTCCTTGTGGCTGCTCCATCAATGAGGCTGTAGCTCAGTCGGCAGGGTGTTGTGTGTTGTTAGCCATTGTCTGTAGCCAGCTACGATACTACAGTCGGTGTCGGTGGTCCTGCTCAGTACTGTCAGCAAACATCAGGGTTGCAGGTAAAACAGAAGTCGTTGTATGTGCAGCTGTTTAACGTAAACATATCTCACGCATCCATCGTGGTGTTGTGTTTGAAGCTAGCATGCTAACAAGATGCTAAACAGCAGGCCGCGCTGCCCGCTCCTTATGAAAGAGGAAGTGAGGAGGAAACGCAGCTAGTTACCTTTGTTAGCTAGCCCGTTACGATGTTTGAATATCAGATCGATTGCATTAATAATATATTAATTAAAGTAGCAAACGTCCCCGTTAAAGCTTATTAAACGTAGTTCTGCACGTGTGCAATGTCACGCGAGACTAAGCTCAAAGCCAGTTTCTACAACTTTGTTAAACTGAGGTGTGACGTTAGCTAACGTGTGGCTAAGGTAACGTTATTGTTTTTGTTGTCGGACTAAATATATGATGCCTAACATTAGCACGACTACAAACACTGTTGTTGAAGTGCATACTGTGACTGTACCTGTTTGCATTAATGACTAAAACACTGCCTTTCGAGAACTTTAAATTATCTTTTCTGCTAATAAATACTTGCATCTGTATTGTAATCGGGGGAATATGTTGACTGACAGGTTATTAGACATTTCTGCTCCATAGTCTAGCCTAAAAGTATAACCATAACAAAGCTTGTCAGATGGTTACAGGACACCATTGAACAAACTGTCCTGATTGTTCACCTATTGAATGCCTGGGTGTCGAGAGAGAATTGCCTCGTAGAACTAGAAAAGCAGGATATGTAAATTACCCAAACAGAACTTGAGCCAAAACCTTATTGCATATTGCATGTCACCATAATGCAATTTTCTGCCTTTTCTTGTGGATTGATAAATGTTCTCTTTTGATTTTTCTCTCCACAGCCATGCCGAGTCTAAAGCTGATCTCTGCGACCGACACACAGTATGCAGCGTCTGTGCTGAAGTCGATGAACGAACAGCGGAATCACGGGTTATTTTGTGACGTCACCATTATCATACAGGACAAGAAATTCAGAGCTCACAAAACCATACTGTCTGCTTCGAGTACGTATTTCCACCAGCTCTTCAGTGTAGCCGGACAAGTGATCGAGTTAAACTTCATCAGAGCGGACATTTTTGAGGAGATTCTCAATTACATTTACAGCGCCAAGATTTTCCGCGTCCGTTCCGACATGCTCGAGGAGCTCATCAATGCTGGACAGATACTGGGAGTCAAGTTCATTGCAAACTTGGGGTCACCGTTGTCACAAGTTAAGGGTCTGCCTGGTTTGTCAAAGGAGACCGAGAGCAAAAGTGGCACACCCGCAGAGATGATGCCCATCATCGCAGAGTCTTTCTCCATATCTGCCGAGGAATTCAATCAGACGAGCAAGCCGGCGGGCAACGACTCAGACTCGGACGGTGATGTTATGTTTGTCTCACAAACGGATGCTCACACCAGAGCGGCCAGTCAGAAAGCCAAATCTGCTGACACCATCGATGTGGATACAGCTGATTCAGGAAAGGCAGCACCAAAGCAAAATGAAGAATCAAATCATACTGTAGCAAAAGAGAACGCCAGCGCCCCCTTGAAAACAAGTCCTGTAAAGCCTCCTATCATCAGTGGTCCGATCCCCAGCATCCCTCTGCACAGTCCAGGCAGCAGCTCCAATAACTCAGCGACCCCGGCCAGAGTTTCCTCAGGAAGTGCCCCAACAACGACAGCCAGGTCAAGCAATGTCACCCCCGAGCCCTCGAGTGCCTCTCAGTCCTTGGAAAATAGCGATATAACGGGAGTCCACAAGAAGCAGGTCTCTGCTTCCTCTCAGCAAGGGGATTTCAAATTAAAGCTCATAGATTTGTCTGAAGGCCAAGCAAATCAAACGAACAGTCCCAAATCAGCCATAACAGCAAAAAAGACAGTGACACTCAATACAACCACGGAGATTGATTCGATTTCGTCTGGCTGTAAAGTGTATGCAAATATTGGAGAAAACACATACGACATTGTCCCGGTGAAGGAAGATCCGGGCGAAGGGGGATCTAAAGTCAATAGAGGGAAGAGGTCGTTGATGGCGACGCCTTTGAAACCGTTCGATAAAACACCCATCTCACCGCTGGGCGGCCCAAACAAGAAAAAGAGCAAAATGGAGCTCGAGGACCACTATGAGCTCATCATGGACGGGAAGACGTTCTACGTGTGCGTCGTCTGCAAGCGCCCCTACGTTTGTCTGACGAGTCTCCGTCGTCACTTCAACACCCACTCGTGGGAAAAGAAGTATCCGTGTCGCCACTGCAACAAGGTCTTTGCACTGGCCGAGTACAGAACTAAACATGAAATCCACCACACGGGAGAGCGGAGGTACCAGTGCTTGATGTGCAATGAAATGTTTATGAACTACCAGTTGCTGTCCACCCACTGCAAGCAAGCCCACAACCAGGATCCCAGCGGGAGGAAAGAGAAAGACGAGACGGACAACAACTTGTACCGACTCCTGCCGTGTAAAACGGTGCAGATGAAGCCGTACTCGTGGTGCACGGACGGGCAGGGGGTCCCCGTCATATCGGAGGATGGCAGCGTGCATCACATAACCGCCGTCGGCGAAGACGTCCACTCCTCCACTCAGAGCAGGATGTTGAACTGGGACGACATCTTTGTCGAGCCCGACGCTCGCGTCCGGCCAGCGTCGACCATTAACAGTCCTCCACAGGGAGCCACGGAGTTTGACTTTGTTATACCAGAGACCTACTGAGCAGCACGAGCTGCTCCATTACCTGTGCCTTTTTGGTGCCCCATCCCCCTATTTCCTCCTCGCTTCCATGTCAACAATATTCTTCTGTAATTCTTAAGAGTCGGCTTCCTTTCAATGACATTTTTAAGGTGTAATATTGTACTAAACTTGGTGATGACGCACGCTAGAATAATCTCTGAGTCTGCCAGAGCAAGCTGGAGATTGATTGAATTTCTTCAACGGAGACGGAAGGAATAGTTGCAGGATGAAAGCGCAATATGACCTTTAATCCTGTTACTCTGCTTGTGTAATAACATGATCTTTTTGTATCATTGGAAGAAATGATGGTCACGTTAGCAAAACCATATAGCAGTGGTTACCGCGCAGTAATAGGATAAAGGAAACAATTCCATGCAAGAAGACTCACTAGCTGTAATAAACAGTTAAATCGTGTATATTACATTTTTCACTGTATGCGGCAAGTTATATCTATACAAACTTTACTTTCATCATCTTACACATTCAGGCTAATACGTGACATTAGACCTGTGTATGCAACCGGTCCTAAGCATTTAGGAGCTTTGCCTATTTAGGAATTTAGTAACGAGGAAACCTTTTGTTCACAGGATACATTATACTGCATTTTGTGGTTTCAACAGATTTGTATAAAATACAGGATATGATCATAATAAAATGAATCTATCGTTACCGGATCATACATTTCGTTTAACACAAGGCATTTATGAACTGATCATTGCTTGTTCCAATTTGAGACTATTTTAAGCCTCATTCTGTACAAGAGAATGTTTATTATGATTGGAAATATATTTTTTCATTGTGTGATTGTTGGCGATTCCACATCTGGGTATTGTGGAAGGGAAGATATACAATGGTTATTTAATTTTTCAGTGGTTTGAAAACAAGTTTTGGCTTACTTTTTTGTTGATTAAACCTGTTTTTATTTTCTTTCACTTGTACATTTTTATTTCCTGTTCTTAACGTGTTTCCTTTATTTTTAATATATATATATTTCAATGCCAAAATCCTTCATAGAGTAGGCTAGAGACTGGCATAGGTGTGATGATAGGATTGACATAAATTGAGGATTATTTCAAAGCACTCTGTGTCGGATCAGGCAGAAGATTTTTTTGTAATATTTTTACTTTTTTACTCTTTTTTTTTTTTCCATTGTATTAAAAATGTAGTGATTGGTCAGTGTGAGTAAAAAAAAAAACAAGTAGTGCTAACATGGGAATCTATTCTTTGTCATTCAATAAAATCATACAGGATTTGTTTTTTAATTAACAGATTAACATTGGTGTCTGATGTACAGTATATTTGTATTAATCCCACTTTTTCTTTTGAACTGTTTCACATGTATTTATTAGGTTTATAGCAGTATACAACATGAAATAGTTATTAAATACTCTGTTCTGTTGGCATCTAACTAAATGTTCCTTTTCTGTCAATTAGCAACAATTCCCTGATGGTAAATAAATTATTCTTTTACTAAAATATCTAATTTTATTTACTGTGTTGTGATGATGGACCTTCTCTAGCATCTTGAGATGAACACGACGAGAGTCTTAATCACATTGCCTCTCGCAAAGTCTGGAAAAAATACACAAAATCAGAAGCTGGTGTAAGAGCTGAACTCACTAGTGTAATAAGACATATACATATTTATGTTTTTGTTATGTGAAATGGGTAAACTCAGTTTAATCGTCCTGGTTTCACAGAGGACATGTAGCCTTGCTAGTGGCTCTGTGAGGCGGTATTTAAGAACAGGGTGCTTTGAGCTAATATGCTGATGTTAGCAGGGTTTATGTTTACCACCGTCACCATATTTACTTAGCAAGTTAGCATGCTAACGTTTGCTACTTGGCACTATACATAAAAATTAGTTTTTCAGGTAATTGGTCGGAAACGTTTGACGAGATGATGGACGTGGAAAGTTAAGGTCACCAAAGTTACTACTTTCCTCTTTAGAGGGGAATATGCACATCTACACCAAACGTCGTGGCAATCCTTCAAACGGATGAAGAATTTCTTCATACCAAAAAGTGTCGACCTCATTACCTCGTGATGGCGCTACAGGAAAAGCTGGGATCACTGAGGTCTGTAGGGATCATCCTCTGGGCACTATGAATGTCGGCAGAGTTTCATGGCTACCTGTAGCTGTTGAAATGTTTCAGTCGGGATCAAAGCGACCGTGGTGTTGCTACCTTGAAAAGGAAGAAACACTCTTTGAATTACACAAAACATTTTTTAATGGCAAGACAAAGAGGAACTGACAATCAGCCCCTGAGAATGTGTTTAAATGATGAAAAGCAGTGATTAAAGCTGACCGAGACCTGTCTCATGGACTAAGTTTACTCTTCTCTTTTCCTCAGTGAACAGTCCTTTTGACTCTTCATTATCTCCCATCTCATGTCAGTGAATCCAGCACTGACTGTCCACACTCAGCCTGACAGACACAACACTTTTAAACTCATAGATGTGACATTACGACTACTTACAAAGAGAGAGACATAGATATATGTTTACCTTCTTGGCAGCTTTTAGTGAAAAGACAATAAATAGGGTTTGAAGTGCAACTTAGCTTAACCGTCCTTCCTTAACATCTACTGCAGAATAACTTATTTCTTCATAAACATTGCTCTGCAAAGTGCACCACACACTGATCAAGATATTTTGGAACATAAACTGAAGAGTTGATGAATAGATACCATGATCTGTTCGTATACCGTAGTCTTAACTGCTAAAGGAGCATCTGTATACCATACTGCTGTACATACATTACGAGCATGTAATACCTCCATTACTGTACTTTGCTACTAAACGGCTAAAGAAACATCTGCTTTGGCCTACAACTACAGTTTTTAATTCTTTTTTTGTAAGCTTTGATGTAACTGGGGTTCGATCCCACAGGAAGGTCGTGGCTGTGAGCATCAGTCCAGATCCAAACTGCAAACAGTGAGGACGTCATCCTCTTTGCCGCTCGAGGCATGAAGTATTTATAATATGAACTAAAGAGAAGTCAATTTAAAGCATGAGCTGGAGCAGAGTTTTGGAGTTTTCGCACAGAATAAGTCCAGGAGACCAAGAGCTGCAGCGCTGGAAGCATTAAGGCAGATAAATGTGTAAACAGTCCTGGCTTTGATCTGGTTGTCTCTCGATGTGTAGATGCACACACACACACACACGCACACACACACAGTGCAGGCATGAGTGTGAGTGGTGCCCAGGGAGACAAACACTCAGTGTTTTGGGCTGAACTCAAAGTGAGTGTGCTCCATGGTCGTCCTCCTCTTCCTCACCACCTTTCCTTCAACACACTTCTCAAAGATTGTGAGGAAAAGCTCGGAGAAACTGTGCATTCGGCGTCTAAAAACACCCGACAATGATTCAGGCGCCGTCTTTGCTTGAAGCCGCATCACGGGCTGTACGGTGGAGGCTTCTCGTCAGGATGGTTGTGAGGAGGAGAGTAGCGCGGAGGGATCATAGTGGGCCACAGGTGGCTGGCTCCAGACTGGGAGTCATCTGAGAGACCTGAGGAGTCGGGGAACAGGCAGGAGCCCTGCAGGCGAGACAGAACATTCATTAGAATGATCTGTTTACGACTTTGGCTTCAGAATAGTAATGAATCACTTATTTTAACCTCCTAAGGGATAAGAACACGGAGTACATAAATATACATTAGTACAAATAGAATTAGTACAAATTAGTACAAATAGAATGAACAGAGTGCACAATTTAAATTTAAGGATATTAAGAATTTGGTCCCTGAATGGGTTTATTTTCTCAGGTCATCTTCTTCAAAGAGTTTAGAGAGATACAGAGGTTGTGAAAGAGTCGTTATATCAGTTAGTTTGGGTTTATCTTAATCTGAAACTGCTTTCTTTATCAGCTGTTTTAATTTTGCTGCAGACATTTACCACCCTATTTAGATTATTTGTATGTTGACAGTGAGAGAAGAAAACCAAGAGATTAATAGAAAGTGTAAGAAGATACTATTGACTGGAAGCATTGAAACATTCGAGTTAATCCGGCAGTTAAATGCCATTTCACAATATAATATTGCCTGATCACTTTCACGTACATTTCGTTCTTCAAAAAACATAACTTTTAAATGAAACACTTGAGCTGAACTAGTCGTCACTGATGAAACAAATAAAAAATCCATAACTGTCCTGATTTAATTGGCCCATTACCTGCAGGTCGTATGCAGTGTAAGGCGGCAGACAGGGGGCAGTGTTGTAATATGAGTTGATGGTGGTGGTGGCTGGACGAGGCTGTGGGGGGACTGGAGCTGTGTTGGCCTCTGGTTCAGATGTACTCTCTAAGGCAGCAGAGGGAATCTGACAAGGACATGAAGAATATTGATCAGTTTCTATAAATTCAAACACCAGAGAATTACAATTGCTTTACTCAGCTCATACTGACAAAGCCACAATTATTTCAAAACATTCAGCAGTATTTAAGCCCAGCTGTCCGACGGTGTCTTCTCTTCTTTGCTCTTCTTTGCAAATGTACCCACCAGGTCTTTGAAGCCTCCCAGCACTGCCGCAGTAATGATGCCCAGAAAGAGGGCGATGATGTTGAGGATTGTAGCGGACCACAGCAGGTGATAGAGGTGCACCACGTCCTGGCAGCTCTTCACATCGGTGTATTCGTGGTAGCCTCCCATCATCTCTACACGGCTAGACCAGTGGGTGGGACAGAGAGGGAGACGGCATACAGTCAAGCTACAAAGGTCACTGATTAAGTTTGTACTTCTTGTATTCAGGACACAATGAAGGAAAAACATAAGGTTTTGATTTATAGAGATGTATGAGTCTATGACGAGCTAGTGACACAGAGGACATGGACGAGGGTTTGGACACAAAAAGGACATGCAGAGAGGAAATGGCACCCTAAAAACACATTTCTATAGTGAGTTACATCATGCAGACTCCACACAATTACTTTAGTCATCACTTATGAGTTGATCATTAAATCGCCAATATGGTTCTTGAAAAAAAAGGGACCTACTTCCAAATCATGGATGATTTTCTAAACTTTTTCAAAACATCTTTATTCTGAAGTCCCATAAGAGGATGTTCTCTGAAACAAAGGTTAAAAGAAAAGAAACAGTCTTGTTCTAATACAATCAACGTTGCAGTGCAGAACACAATCTCCCACAAAAATGGCACAATCAAAAAATCCAAACAATCAAAGCAACACAGCAAAATAAGCAGCCACTGATTCAGAGGTTTGTCCGTTTTTCTCAGCGTACTCACTTCCCGCAGGTGTAGAGGTCGCAGCAGTAACAGGTGTTTCCCTTCACGCGCAGGTTACAGGATGTCCGCGATGACGTCAGACAGGGCACCTGACGGTCAAAAATGATTTCAAATAAGTTGTCCTTTTTACTTTGGGTCCGATTCTGGCTCCTAACAATGTCCCCATACAATTTCAGGGCTAACACATACACTGAGGATGAAATTAATAGTATTTCTGTAAACAGATAGAGTAAATAAAATGTGTTTCTTACATCACGTTCAGGTGAAGTGTCACTAGAGTGATACTCACAGCGGCCAGCATACAGAGGCCTGAGGTCCTGCAGTACAATAAACATTTTTTTTTCATAGATTTCACAGCACAATTCATCGCTGGTCTACTTACGAACCAAACTGAACTAGAAGAAGCAAAAGCAAAGAGACAAGAGCTTGTATGTGATTAGTGCTGCATTATTAATGACAGCAAAACTTCATCGATCAAAACCTTATAGAAAGCTAGAAAGCAAGGCTGAATTATTAACTGGGTAAAGACCACTGGGGACACGTAAATGCAGGTTCATTATGTCAGTTAGTTTGTGATAATGTCATTAATGATTAATTTATCGCTAGGTGCCTCAAACAAACACCAGTGAATGGTCAGAAACTTTACCCGTGAATAATATACTGGACGCAAGCACTTTAGAAGTATAGATCATGATTGTAGCACATAACAAAAAGGATGATTGTGGTTATTATGCGCTTAATTGTGTAGCCCTATATTTCGCAAAGCGAGAAAGAATTTTGTCCTTCGGCACCAAAAACGTGATTCAGTTCGAGAAGTAAGTTTCACAACAAAAATGTAGATAAATGTAATAGTCAGAAAAAAGACAATGTAAACCATCTGACAGCATCACATCATCTCTTCAGTCTGTCACGGCATCATAGTTCTCTTTATTCAATAGCGTGCCAGCAGCTTCTTTGGAGTTCAGTGCACAAAAAAATTGTGCATTAGTGGTTATTTATTATCATTTTAAGTACTTTGTGTCATGGAGAATCTGCCTCTACCACATTATATTTTTGTCTCGCTGAGACGGGGGCAGCAGCTGCTACAGACGGCCACATGTGAGCAAAGGCCTTGCAGAAGGGCATTCGTTTTACTGTATGTCTAATGCAGACAGAGTATATTAAGCTTTAATGGGGATGGCATTGACTAATCAGCTTGTTATAAGTCAGGGCATACGTTTTCATATTCATAATTTATCAGTTTGGTTAAATAAAGAGAAGCCTCAGTGATACTTACAATATGCCTCGCAGCAAACACTCCATCGACAATAGCACAGCAGAAGGCGGCCACCACTCCGAAACTGATGAAGACCATGGATGCCACTAACTGTGAAGGAAAACATCAGCTTCATCACTCTGTATCACTGTGTAATGATTTTGAAACTATAAACTCAACTTAAACAGCAACAACGTTAATTGCGTCCTCTCACCATTTTTGTATTGGGTTACGTTTTCATCACTAATGTGTATCATCATGCAGGACTATATACTTATGAATGGAATGGGATGAGGGTGGCGGGGGCTGTGTGGTCCTGTGATGTTCTTCATGGCTGGCATGATGCCCCCCCCCCCCCCCCCCCCACCCACACACACACACACACACACACACACACACATACACATTCGTCAAACCCCCCTCCCTACACTCCTCAATGAAAGACAGCATGTATTCAATTACCCATCACACCACTCTGTCTGCAGCCAGCCCAGCTCGCAGGAGGGAGGCAGTGCAGGTGACACAACGGATCAAACAGCTAGAGGTAACAGGGATTTATGCCGTGCAAAGACTTCTATGATGCTAACATGAATACATCCAGCAGCATTTGGTTGAAAACGACGGCATTTTTAACAACACATGTTTAGGATTTGAGTTGTGACGTGTTGATTGTTAGTCAGGCTTATTGTTTTTAAAGGCCCAGACAACTTATTTTATTGGTTTCTTACTCTAAACAATGTGGCCCTCCATCAACGCACTATTTTCTGCCAAACTAAGAACATTAAAAGAATTTCTGTATTTGTGTTTTTTTACTCTGTGTTCTTCTCGCTGGATTGAAGTGGATGACACCCAACTGTAAATCACATCAATGAGGCAACATTTGAATTAAAGTCTGATGACAGTTGTGGGATCGTTTGCTCATGCTGCAAGACCTCTGTCAAACAAATCGGATCAAACCACACCCACACAGTCCTGATGAGTGTTAAACTCTGAATAAATAATCCCTAAAGATATTTTTCCAAACATAAACCTCCAAACATAAACTAAACCCAGTCATTGTTTTGTCCAAGCAACAGTTAAAAATCCAAATATATTTAATTAACTATCATAAAACACCTGTCCAGATGTGAATTGTTGGCATTTCTGCTTAAAAATGAATAAAGCGATTGATCGATTATCAAAATAGTCAATTCATTTTTTTGTAGGTCAACTACTGAAAATGTAAGTCCTGTGTGCCTCTAATTCCCCAAACCATAACATAAATCATCGGATTTTATTGTGTGTCATAACATTTATGGGAAACGCCATACATTTCAGGGGCAGCGTGGTGTAACATGTCATACATAGCTCAATCATTTGTGGGATCGCAGCCGTCCAAACCTTGCTGAGTTATGTGAAAAAGTGTCACAGTACAAACTCATTCTTCATTGCAGCCCCGACAGTCCCTGCCCGACACCTCCCACCTGCTCCCCTACTCTGCAGTTTCCTTCCCCACATTCCAGTGTAGACATCGGTCCTCCTCAACTTACACCCTACTTCTATTTCTGGCTGCATGTCCCTCGAAGCCCAGGATACTTTCTCTCCGATACACAAACCTCCTCAGGCCAAGTGGGACTCACAGTCTGGGTCAGCTCGGCTCTTTCTGTTGTCACTTAAATAACATAATCAGGCCTGTATGCTGTCGTAAGGTCATTGGGGCTGATACACAGTTTAATGACAGTTTTCTGTGAGGGAGGCACCAAGCACTTAAAGTGATCTCAATGCAAAGAGGTAATATAAATCCTCTTACCATCTGCCTCTTGTTCTCTATCAAATGAGCGCCAATAATTCCCAGAAAAGAGCCAAAGCCCAGCTGAAAAAAGAGAAAAAAGCTGTTAGGGCATTGATCTCATTTGATTATAAAGCAGTTAAATAAAACTTGTGTTTCTGTCATGCCCTGATGGAAGAATTTCAGCATGTTTACACTCTAATAAACCATCAACTTTTATAGATAAGCAAAATGCATTTAACTATGAATCTATTGAATTTGAGCATGAAGTTTGAAGGCGCATCCTAATGTAGCTGACATACAGTGGCTGCTTTCCTAGTTGCTCTTTAATTGAAGCAGAATGCTAAAAGCCAAGTATTGTGAAGAAAACACATTTATAGACTGAGGTACTTTACCTCACTCAGCCCCTAATGACAGTGATGCTGAATAATGAATGTGGGGAAAATTCAATCCTCAGAGACCTTCAGTAATTAGTTTCAGCAGGAGAGGGAAGAGCTGGCTGGAAACACTCTCACTTCACTCACACCTCACTCATTATGAACTCTGACAGGCCTGCTGCTGTGGCATGCAGGTGTGAACGTGCACTCACAATCACTCCTGGGTAGTAGCCGCCCACTGTGATGTTCTGCGTCCTGGTAGTCGCTGCCAGGCCAAAGATGAGGATGAGCACGGATACGATGAGCAGCAACACCAACACTATTATGGATTTCCTCTTCCTCCTCTTAAAGGAACCTGTGAGACGACAAATCAGAGAGCATTACTGCTGTGACGTGAGCAGTAATATAATGGGAAATCAGAGGATGAGGCTGCAACTAAAGCATTAGTTGCAATGGGATAGTTAAAGAGACTCAGGAGTGGAATCGAGTTTCTCTTTCACATTTACATTGAGTGGCCAATTATGTTGTAGTATTTAGCTCTGAAAATGACAATGGCTTCTTATGTTGCTCATGATAGCAAAAAAAAAAAAAACTTACAACAAAATAAACAATCTTTACTTCACATATTCATACTGTATATGTTACTTTTTTTGAAAGGCTCAAATTAGGGTGACTATTTTACAGCCAACTGATACTATATGATGCATGTATGCCAGGTAAGCGTATACTGTATACTTAGTTTTTATTCTGGTATCAATTGAATTAACTATGTTGGCATTACAACAAATATTGTTAACAACTTGCCTTAGTGATGTCATAGTGCGACAGGACAGACGGAACGACATTCAACACAAGATACTAATAATACAACCATCATTTATATAAGAACATATTAAAATACACAACAAAATATATGTGAAAGGTTTGCAATTCAGATTCCTCCATCTATTTTTTTACCTCTTTCTGTTTAATTTATTCTGAGGTGTTCAAAAAGCTCATCGCAACATCGTCAGACTAATAGATCATCAACGTCACCTCTATGTTCTGTTTTATCAGTTGGTAAGTCACAGTATACAGATGTCACTGCTACTAAAGTATGATGCTCCAGCCTAAAGATCAATAAGAAGTCACTACACTGAACAGGGAAAGCAAATGTTCTCTGTCAAGTTTTCTCACCGTGGTGCCTACATAACAACAGATTAATGACCAAGGAATATATCAACAATTATATTATAGTAACAATTATATTGTGATGATACTACATTTTGTCTGGGATTATGTTCATTGTAATTCTGTGTTGTAGATTGTTTTTATTTCCTGGTCTCAGATGCTAAATTACAGCTAATTTGAAACAATGCACGTTGCTGTTTTGCATCACTGAAATTAATAATAAATGTCTCTGGTTTTACCATCACATCACATCGTTTCAGTTTTAATCTCAGAGACTACATCATCCAATGCTAGCTTTCAGGTCAAACATCATATGAAATGACAACAATTTTGCCACTTAATATATTATCTGATTCTCGATAAGGTTGAAGCAATACCATTGTTGATACATTTGATTATAATCAACGTCCTCTGGCTCTAACTCAAATCCATACATGGCTAAAGACATGTTAATTATACTTTCAAGTATGGGTACAGTTATTAGATTTAAGATTACTTATGTTTAACGTTACTCAAAATACTATTACAAGTACAGTAGATCCACTGATGGTCAGTGTGACATAACCATCCCTATATGGTTACACCACCAACCTATCTATGCCTCTCCAGTCCAGTGATGCTCCAGTAGGTGACTACTTTTCATTCTCAAACATTGCCCTTCAATGAATATGAGGTCTAAAGAAACTGTACATGGATGCATCTTATATTTACAGTGTAGACTGAGTACAACAATCCAGCATTTTGTATTGTGTGACATAACCATTTTAATATGATTACACCACCAACCTATCCTTTCCGGTCCAGTGATGCTCCAGTAAGTGGCTACTTGTCATTCTCCAAAATTGCCTTAAAATGAATACGAAGTCTAAAGCAAACTCACTGTGTAGATTGAGTACTACAATTAACAAGCCAGTACCATCTAGTGAGAATAACCTGTTATGGGCAGCACTAAAATGCTCAAAATATATTCACAGATTTACCCCTACACAAAAATACCCTTTTATTCATGTTATCATCATGGTAGCAGAACGGCCATCCTGCATTGATCTGTGTGTCAGGCAGTTAACCATCAGAGCCAAACATACAGGCTCCTGTGGTTACTCAACGTCGCCGCGCCTGCAGTGACGCGCTGCAGGCCTGGACCAGAAAAAAAAACCAGTCTGGAGATCAACGAGTGTTTTTGTCTGCTTTTGTGAGAGAAAGAAAACATACTGTTGGCGTTTTTAACCGACCAAAATAAGAGTGAGTGGTGTAATTATTAATCTTTGCGTGTAGGAGCAATTAAAATAATGCTGTCGGAACGTAATACAAATTCAAACCAGTAAAACCAGCATATTATTTAATTGATCAAACCTGCTGCAGACAAGACGTTGACCTTGCACACACACCTACCTATGCTTGTTTCAGAGAGGGTCAGTCTGCTGGATTGAAGGCTCTGAGCAGGAGGCATGCTGGCTGGAGGATGTTTAACGCAGTCCGCTGGACAATCCTCTTGCAAATGAAAAAAATAAATAATAAAAATAATCACGACTCAACGTTATTGGTTATTCGCTATATATTTTAGACTCGGGAGCAAACGCAAACGGTGGCTTGCTGTGTGGCATTCTCTGACAACCGCCCTCCGTCCTCGCCCAGCCAGTGTTCGTCTCACATCCCCGCGGCTGTGATACCTAGCTCTGTCCGTCTCCGTCCTCGCGGTGTGTCGGTGTCGGACGGTGGGTCGATGCTGCTGCTGCTGCTGGCTGTGTGTGCGCATGTCAAACACATACTCAGAAAAACAACTGTAGGCTACAGTAACGCTACTTTAACGGTTAACGTCAACGTTCCAAGCTACAAGGTGAATTGATGGATTGGTGGATTGAACAAATCGAATAATGGGTTTGGGATTTAAAACAAGGTAGTACAGTTTTAGTGTTTTGATTGTAATTAGGAAAATACAAGTAATGTGAATAAAGTAAAAAATAAAAAAGTCACTGAGAGAGGTAAATGTAACGGTCACTAGCATTCATGGTCACCACCTGAGTGTCTCTCACTGAAAGCAGGGGTTAAAAAGTTCATGTGAGAGCTTGTTATACATCACATGGAGTCAAATAAATAATATTTTGTATGTTTAAAATATTTTATACTGCAGTGTATGTAGCTTACATTTGATTTGGTTTGGGAGAAAGTACAAATTGGAGGTGGCACAGGTCAGGACCATATTCAGGCCAAGCATCGAGCGCCATCATGCGTTAGACACACAACACAACAAGAGCTATCAGACATTCAATGAACAGCAGGTGAATTTTGCAACAACGTGACACATGCTGCCTTCACGTTCGTCTCTTTGGGCTTAAAGTTACACGACTTTGGTGTACAATTCCCTCTGGTCTGAAATAAAAAGGACCCCATACGGTTTGTTTTTGGCTTATATTTTACTTTAAGTAAGCTATGAAGGTTGACAGCATTGAGGAAATCCAAGTCAGATACTGGTAATGCACAGCAATCACAAAAATCTGAGGTAAAATAATCCTGAAACCATCCTTATGCTGCGTTCACACCAAACGCGAATACGCGTCGAGATTACATACAAAGTCTATGCACAGACGCGATGAGACTGGAGCGACGCGAATCTGCGTTTGTGCGGCGCGATGGACGCGAATTTGCGGCGCGATGGTTGCGAAATCGCGTCAAACGCCAAAACGCCAAAACGCTGAAGTTGAAATATTTGAACTTCTGCGACAAAATCGCGTGACGCTGTGGCGCGATAGCCTATCAGCGTTGAGATGTTTCCCCTGTCATCACTGACTTCCTGCCGTTGCTGAATCAGGAAATAAATACCGGAGCCGTCTGTGTTCACCCGGAGCTCTACGATACCTCGTATCAGTAGAGACCGGACCAAACTATGTGTATAAATGTGTGTGTGTGTAAACCAGATGGTACAAACAATGAAAAAGACGCTGCCGTATTTACGTCTAGATGACGTTATTGTGAGTGTTGATGGAGCTGCTACCATGTTAGCATAGCCTAGCACCGATCCATCCGAGCTCCATTGAGAAAACAAGTATTTTAAAAGTTATTTGCTTGTCGTCTTGCGGAGAGAACTAACAAAACATGAATTCAGACAAATCGGCATCATTAGGTAGTTATTTCGGAGTCCCTTTTTGTCGGTTTATTGCAGTTAAATCACAGCCAAATCAGTTTATTTGGGGCTCATACAGCCGTAGTAAACAGCGGACGTGTGGCTTGCTAGACACAGTGAATACATCTCGATACAATCCACGGAGCTCCTCTGGACAATGTTATTAACCCAGACATGACGGCGTTTAGTTTCCCGTGATATCTGGGACTTCCACAACAAGTACTAAGCAGAAATAGAGGTTATTTTTTCCATGGTTAATGGCGGACAGTTTAGGGATTTCAGAGCGATAAGCCCCGCCCCCTCTCCAGCGCGATTCTCGCGAATGAACACAAATGGTCCCCAGTGAGACCGGCGTCGCGATGGACGCGAATTTGCGGCGCGATGAATTCTCGACGCGTTTGGTGTGAACGCGGCATTAGTCTATACATTTAGAATTATATATGTTGCCTAAAATATCATTTTTAATCATTCTCTCTTTTTTGCATTTATTATTTTACCTTTTAGCTTTACTTGGTTGCAGTTTTATTTTTTTATTTTATCGAGATCACTAAAAAAAAAAAGAAAAAGAAAAAATAGTAACTTAAAAAAAAAAAAAATGTAATTCACAAAAATGATTTTTTTCCTTTTTTTCCTTTTTTTCCTTTTTTTCCTTTTTTTCCTTTTTTTCCTTTTTTTCCTTTTTTTCCTTTTTTTCAGAAAAAAAAAAAAAAAACTTTTGGTGCATCCATCTGTAACCATAACACTGACCAAATTTTTCCAGTTGCTATAGAAAGTCGAAATTATGAGATACTTTATAACAGATGAAATACAGATGATGTTTCACATGGATTGTACTGAGCAAATGCACCCTTGAATAGAATGTTAAGCAAGAAGCAGCTCTGGAGTATAAAGAATGAAACCAATGTGGCTGAGGTGGCGACCAATAAACAGCAACTGGAAAACATTTTTTTTTTTTTTGTGAATTACATTTTTTTTTTCTTTTTCTTTTTTTTTCTTTTTTCCTTTTTTCCTTTTTTTCCTTTTTTTCCTTTTTTTCCACCAGCAAAAAAAAAGAAAAAAAAAAAAAAACTTTTGGTGCATCCATCTGTAACCATAACTGACCAGATTTTTCCAGTTGCTATAGAAAGTCGAAATTATGAGATACTTTAACACAACAGTCATAGAAGCAGCTCTTAATATGTTACTCTACATTTGACATATAAATGGATTGTGAGTACATTGAAGACTTTAAACGTGGCTTTATAACAGATGAAATACAGATGATGTTTCACATGGATTGTACTGAGCAAATGCACCCTTGAATAGAATGTTAAGCAAGAAGCAGCTCTGGAGTATAAAGAATGAAACCAATGTGGCTGAGGTGGCGACCAATAAACAGCAACTGGAAAACATTTTTTTTTTTTTGTGAATTACATTTTACAAAAAAAAAAACTTTTGGTGCATCCATCTGTAACCATAACACTGACCAGATTTTTCCAGTTGCTATAGAAAGTCGAAATTATGAGATACTTTAACACAACAGTCATAGAAGCAGCTCTTTTTTTCTTTTTTTTTTTGCTGGTGAAAAAAAAAAAAAAAAAAAAAAAAGTAATTCACAAAAAAAATAAAAATGTTTTCCAGTTGCTGTTTATTGGTCGCCACCTCAGCCACATTGGTTTAATTCTTTATACTCCAGAGCTGCTTCTTGCTTAACATTCTATTCAAGGGTGCATTTGCTCAGTACAATCCATGTGAAACATCATCTGTATTTCATCTGTTGTAAAGCCACGTTTAAAGAAGTCTTCAATGTACTCACAATCAATGTATATGTCAAATGTAGAGTAACCTATGAAGAGCTGCTTCTATGACTTGTGTTAAAGTATCTCATAATTTCGACTTTCTATAGCAACTGGAAAAATCTGGTCAGTGTTATGGTTACAGATGGATGCACCAAAAGTTTATTTATTTTTTTCGTTTTTTTTTGCTGGTGGAAAAAAAGTAAAAATAAAATTATTATTTTTTATTTTGTGGGTGGCTTTTTTTTGTGAATTACATTTTCTTTTCTTTTTTTAAGTTACTATTTTTTTTTTTTAGTGATCTTATTTTCTTTTTTCTTTTTTTTTTTAGTGATCTTTCTTTTTTTTTTGCTGGCGGGAATGGGCTTCCATACATTACAGATAATGTCATGCATTATATTTTATTTGTTATAATCATTTAACTAATTGAAAATACAGAATTTAGTTAACTGAACAAATATAATGTAAAAAAAAAAGTACACAGCCTATTTGCATACTTTTTAAGGGGGTTGCAATTACCGTGACAGACTTGGACACATAACCTCAGAATTTCTAAAATCTTGGCTACTCTGCACATAGGCACACAGAGCAACTTTTGCTTGAAATACAATTGTATTTATAAACCTACATCCTTACACGATATCATGTTGCGTAAATGCCAACCCAAATTTTTTTGGGTGTGCAGGCTGACTATTAGCGTGACTAAAGGGCTGCTGATTTGATCCAGGCACTGTTTTCTATGTAACACACTGTACAGCAGTGCTCTGGAGCAAGCCACCGGAACTTCCCAAATTGCTCCATTGTTAAATCAAATTACCATACATCAAATCTGTTGGATATTTTCATGAACGTGAACACGGGACTGATCTACAAAATCTGTAGCCAGGTCATATTCCAGTAAAGAAAAAGACATCCACAGATACAATATGGGGTGCAGCAGCTCATTTGTACCCTGGGGCCCTCTGGTTGGTCATGGAGCTTGTCCTGCACTATTGCATGTATAGCCTATAATCCCTTGTAGGAACAATGCATTGAATATGTAGCCTGCAGTTTAAAGGTAAGAAGCAATCAAGACACTTTCAAATGGCATACGATAAAGAGAATTCCTCTGCATCGACAGGTACATGAAATTAATATTATTTCTATGGGAAGAGGTCCCTTGCAAATTCCCTTATTTGGTGAGAAAGCCTTCACTGTAACATGCACATGCATAAGCACGCACACACAGGAACATGTGCACGTTATTGCCGCGCAAATCTCAAAGAACAGTTTTTTCCATGACGCAAATTCTCTTTTCATGTAAAAGAAGAAGAAAAAAAGTCCCCAGCGCCCACTTTTTCTTTACATGGGGTAACAGAGCGTTACGTGACCGGCGTGCAGATAGGATCAGGGATGAGGACAACTTGAACTTCTCCAGAGGGGAGCTTATGGTAAGCAGTTGCTGCAGGAGTCTATATGGAGCTGCTGGCGTTGGCAACTGGATCAATGTGCATGCATGTGCAGAGACAATAGGCATACCTAATGTAATTATTAAATGTGTGCTTTTTTTGTTTCATAATAAATATATGCCCGATCAATATTAATAATAATAAAATATACATTTTCTAAAAACCGTTAATTGTACGACTATCCATGTGCACGTACAGTGCGCAGTCAGGCAGTGATTGACAACAGTCTCTTTGTGTTGGAATACGCCATAAATATTGTATTCATGGTTTGCTTCAGTCAATTACTGATGGTGTACGTGTACTGAATGCAGTGCCGTGCCGTGGTCCAATGCCGCTGCCAAAACGTCCCTCGGTCCAAAAAAACACTTTGTATCCCACCCCCAGTTTTTCTCTGTCCAGCGTTCATTCACCATGATGCGCGCTTAGTTGCAGGAGGTTCTCCCCACCCGGTCCCCTTTGCATGCCTAAAACTTTCTAATGAAATCCCCAAACACTTTTTGACAAACGTTATTTTTTTACTCTGGCGGTCAAGAGGGCTTTCGACACGACGCGTTTCTGTTGCAAAGAAAACTACAGGTATGTCAGCTTTTTTAAATGAAATTCAATGTGTTTTCTGATTGCAGAGTAAGTTATTTAGATGACTTGGCATTGTTGTGAAAAGTTGTACAAATGTTGAACTTGACAAGATTGCAGATGTAAATAAGTGATGCTTTCAGTCAATGGCATAGATGTGATTGGTTTAACAAGTACCTTTTCCTTCTGTGAAGAATATGGAGCCCAGTTCCACAGAGGGAGGAGCTGATGAGAAGCTCCTTAAAAATCATCCACCAGGTCTTGTAAGTGCTGATATTAGATAGAAAACATAACATTTTATAATCACTTTATTCACTGAAGCAGATGCGGCATCTTTCCCACTAACAATGGAGTTGATAGATTTTTGATGAAAAACCCAGTTATTATAAAGTCAAGAATCAAGTGGTTTTATTGGCACAAGATTTAAAGCTAATAACAGCATTTTAAACATTTAACAGCAGATTCTTTTCCAAATGAAGTGACTTTTTGGTGACACTTTCAAGCGTCCTGTGGTTCATGGGATCTGTGTGTCCTGGCCTGTGGATGCTGAGAGTCAGTGAGTAACATCTGGCTGTCAGAGTGACCCTCCAGCTCTGCTGTCTGCAGCTGCTGCTCCAAGCAGGAGGGTCCACTCAGAGGAGGTCAGCTCTCCCAACGAGTGCCAGAGAGGTCACCAGCGGGTTTATAATTTGCAGAAACAGGGGACAGGACCATCAGTGCGATGTTCATTAATATGCAGAGCACTCGCTGGCAGTTTATATCGTCTGTCATACTCGGATCAGAAGGCATGCCATTTTTTTCCTGCAACGATTTGAAAAGACAATAGGTTGACTGCAGAACTTAGCAGTTAAGAATATGTGTGGTGAGGGCTTTTTCTTTCCTTCTTCTTTCCACCAGCCTCACAAAGTGATACTCAAACATGGCCAGGAGTTGGAGGAAGAGCAGGAGGAGTTGGCCGAGCACCAGCCCCTAGAGCAGGAAGACCTGAACTTTGAGAGATGGAAGCGCAGGCCGTTACCCGAGAGGACGCTCTACCAGAAAATAGACGACATTAAGACATACTTGTGGAATGCAGAGACCAAGGAATTCATGGGTCGCTCTGGGAAGAGCTGGAGTGAGTTGACGATAAAGATAAAGTTCTATGTTGTTGGGATATGACGGGGGAACGTTTGGATTAATGCAAAAGTATTTTATTTTTAATGCATGTGTCCAATCATTACAGATCTAATGTCTAATGCTTTACTAATACAGTTTGAATCGTCTTCAACAAGAGCAGACAGTGTTTGAATGTCTTTAAAAGATGCACTCAGGGATAGTTTTAGGGGGTTAGAAATGTCTCTCCAGTCCAGTGACTCTGCTCACTGTGCTGTGAGTGTGTGTGTGTGTGTGTCCTTATGCTCAATGTTTACATAGGTGCATGGACAATTCAGAGTGGCCCGACAAAAACAGACTGCCTGGGGACGCATCCCCAGCGGGAGCTCACTGTCCCGGGCCTCGCATTGGCCAGAAATCACATTCCTCTACATCTTACCATGCTCTCCACAGCCTCTTTCCCAAAACCTTGGTGACCTCATTGCTGAACTTAACATGCTCAAGGCCCCTCGTTTGCAGTTAAACACGTAGAGATGCTCTTCCCTTTTTGAGCTCACTTTATTTGGCAGAAGCAACAGACTGGACGAGTTTGTTGAGTCAATGATGATGGAGCATCCTTTTGGTATTCCAGGGTAGCTGCCATGTGACGCTGTTGAGCCCCTCCCTCAGCTTCACTGTACACAATGGCAAACATGATCCCACTGATTGTAGAGAGAATATCCAAGGAAAGTGTGTGTTACTCGCATGAGCTGACATGCCGGATCCTGGGCAGAGCCGAGAGCTCATTTCGGCTACAAAACCAGTGTGTGCACACTTGTGGAAGAGTGGAGCCCATGTGTCTGATGAAGAAAGGCTCTGAGTTGAAGTCTGTGCTGTGTGTCCTGTGAGACGGGTGTGTAACAGGGGACACAATACCAGAGTGGGGTGATTGGGGCTCCTTGGAGCTGGCCGGGCCTCTATGGCTGCAAAAGACCTTCACTACGATGGCAACCGGAGGTTCACTGTGTTCCTGAGTGAAAGGACAGCTGGGAGAATTCTCACTGAGCTCAAACAGAAAGGCCTTTGTGGCTCCAGGGACGCGAGGCTGGCTGTAGCTAGTCCCCTGTGAAATTGCCCGCACAGCAAAAGCCATTTAATTTAGGGCACGTTTGGCTTGATTAGTTGCTAATGGACTGTTCATTGAAAATTGTTCTTGGGTTTGTTACGGAGTTCTCACATTAGCTCACTATGGTGAATTTTACACCAGAACTACTAGTTATTTAGAGTTATTTGCAAGTCCAGACATGAGGGCAGGACAGTGCTTTTGTATGAGTAAACAAATTAGTGACCGTCCTGATGAAGGACAGTAGCTGGAGCCCAGACAGACCACACAGTCTGAGCAAAAAGGGGAAATTCATTATGGGTCATTGTCCTTCTCAACTCATATTAGAGGTTTGTTGAGAAATGTGCCAACTGTTATGCAAGACACTTTTGTGCAAATACTGCATCAGAAATATTCATCCTAATAGCTCTTTTTTCACTCCTCTTCCAGGCCTCATCCTCCTCTTCTACGCTGTACTTTATTCGTTTCTCGCAGCCATGTTTGGTGGCTGTATGTTTTGCCTCATGTGGTCTATTAGTCCCTACCATCCAACCTTCAATGATAGAGTGATGCCACCAGGTAAATAAAACCCCAAACTCAAACCACTCCACTGCATCCTCCGCTGTCACTTTCCTCTCGTCTCTCTGCTCCACTGTCCTTCGGTCTCCTGCTTCTACTTGAGTCTCAGCACAGTTGACTGTCTCTGGGTCTCCACTGGCAGGTATGACGATGGCCCCACACCTAGAAGGCCACGAAATCATCTTCAACGCCACTGATCGCAAGTCCTGGAAGAAGTACGCAAGGGCTATGGATGAATATCTAAAACGTGAGTCTGTGGCAATTGTGGGGGATGATAAAAGGTAAAAGTTGAGGGGGTCAGATGAGGTTGTTGAGTTTGTTTAAAATGAAGCGGGCATGCAACGGGTTAATCCTCATCTTCACTACCTTTGTCCCCTTTTTCCATTTGGTTCTTGCAGGGCATGCTGGGAAGGGAAGCCTCTTTGTGGGCAGAGTGCAGCCATTCAATTCGTTCTTTTTTTTCTCACCCTGCTTTTGTTAAGCTTACTTAATCAGAGGCCTGAGTCTGGCAGGCTATTGCTGTAGCAAGGGTTTATTTATGCCCTCCTCTCTTCCTCTCCCCCCCCCCCCCCCACACACACCCCTCTGCCTCTTTCTCCCTACTCTCCATTTTCAGCGTATAACGATGGTCCTCAGCAGAGGAAGAATATTCGTTGCACACATGACAGATACTTCATGCAGGACGACTTGGAGGAGAGCGCAGAGCGGAAAGCGTGTGAGTTCAGGAGGTCCTGGTTGGGTGACTGTTCGGGGCTGCAGGACCCCAACTATGGCTATTCTCTGGGAAGGCCATGCATCCTCCTTCGAATGAACCGGGTAAGACGAGCATCGGTCACCCAAAACCAGTGACACAGTGTGCCTTTAAATGTACAAACAAAAGAGGGGACATAAAACAGTGGGAACACAGCGTGTTACCGGACTGTTGAAGCTCATGGTTTAATCATTGAGTGACATCTTGTGGCCATTTCAGGGGGAGGATGAACATACATGAAGCCACTTGTGCACTACTTTTAGTCTTGGTCAACATTTTGAATGACATCTTATGCAGAATCACATTCTCATATATTTTTTTATACACGTTAGAATTAAAATCTTTACTTGTAATTTGTATTATTTATGTATAAAGACATTCTCTTGCTGGAGTTGAACCAAGGAAGGTGGATAGTGTGTACATCAAAAAAATAAAAATATAGAACCGAAATAGGCATTGAAGAGAACTTTGTTTGTTTCTTACTGTTCTTACTTCTCAATAGATTCTTGGTTACTTACCTGGCCAGGGCAAACCAGTGAACGTGACTTGTGGAGTTAAGGTACAGTCCTCATCAACACACTCTTGCTTGTAATACTATCAAAGCGATAATGTCTGAAAATGCAACAAAACATAACTTCTTCCTCTTTCAGAGAGGACCTCCAGAAGCTTTGGGAGAAGTCCAATTTTTCCCTAAAAGCTTTTTTGACCTGAAGTACTATCCATACTATGGGAAGTCCAGACATGTGAGTGAGAGTTTCATCTTTGTGGATAGAATCTCCACAATTGTATTCAAATATGAAATAACATCTGTTGTGTCACTTCTGTCTCAGGGAAACTACTCTGCACCGGTGGTGGCTGTGCGCTTTGCATTAGCGCAGTACGACACTCACATCCAAGTACAATGCAAACTGAATGGAAAGGGCATCATCAACGACTCACCCAATGACCGCTACCTGGGCAGTGTGACCTTCTCCTTGGATGTCGGAGCGTAAGGCATAAGATATCGCTGCCAGCAGGATGCTCCCGTGACAACGAGGCAGGAAAATGTACAAGAAAAAAATATGAATAATGAACCATTATTTTCCATGAAATATGTAATCTCCCTCTCCTCATCTTTTACTTAAATATCCACACCTTTTGCTGTGAAAGAAATTCCTCAAGAAGTAGATATTTCCTCTTGTGTTTCTATCTTTGTACCCTGAGCGTGTTACTGGCACCCACAACAAACATCGCTGAGCACAGGACAAGTGTCATAGAGTGAGTTACAATTCCTGATATTTTGTAATGATTAGCAAGATTAATCAAACTAAATTACACTCTGCCCAATAGTTAGCATTTATGGCTATGCAAATCCAATTATGACTTAAAACATTACTAGACGTTTAGAAATATTGGTGTATCAGGTTAGATCGTGGTTTTGTGAGCACAGTTTTGTGTGACAATGTGTACTAATTTGTTTTGAATTATATTTTTCAAACATGTATATTGTAAGAATTATCTATCATGCAAACACTGAAAGCAGGACTTGTACTGTACTTACACAGTAAATAAAAAGACATAGTAAATGACTGCAAATACACTATTACTATATTTTTGTTGAATAGAGCAGTAATATACATTTATGATAAAGCATCACAAGCCACTTCTTGCCTTCTTTTGTAAAAACATTTGCTTTTGAAAATGAAATACTACACAAGACTGATCAATAAAGAGACATACTGTACTGTGAAATAGTTTGTGAAAGGTCTGTACCATTTAAAAAAATAACTGTTTTATGATAGTATTAATCTCTGTCTGAACTTTGCTACTAAACATGGTATCAATGTTGTATTTATTCCTATTATAGTTCTTATAATAAATACAATATTCTGGTATGTACTGTAAGTTTTCTTCCACATCAACTTTTACAACGCTTGTAACACATCTAAACTCTTTCACTTTCAGTAAAACTCTAGAAATAGTATAATTTAGTAATGGTTGCTGTTAAACTTTACATTCTTTTGGAGGTAAATAAATGTGAAAATCCACAGTCATTGACCAATTTTATAACCTTGAACTGATGACATGCTTCATAAGTCTGCTACAGAAAATTACACATTAGGAACTTCATACAATATGGTTAAATACAATGTATTTGTATTGTAATGTGTTTCTGTTACTGGAGTTTAACTGTTTATTTATGAGAGGTTTACTTTAGGCCTAACAAAAGGAACATATAGCTCATGTCTCTCCCATAACTTATACAACATGAAATATATCCTTACTGGTTGTAAAAAAAAAAAGCAAATAATCTACAGCCATGCTAGCTGCAGTGGGGAGTTGAGCTAAATGCTAACACATCTTAGTTTAGCTTATTAGATACTGTGAATGCAGTTAGTCATATTTGGTGATGATGACTTAAGTTGTAAAGGAGAAGGTTATTAGAAGTCATCTTGAGGGGGACATGAACGGCTGGGGGTCGTACCTTTGTTTCAAATGCAGTTTGAATGATAGAAATACATTGGGAATCTGAATTCGAGAAAACTGTCTTGCCTGCAAATTTGAGGGCGTAGGTTTCAAGAAGTAAAACATCAGTAGGCTTTAAGTTGTAGGTGGGTGATTTCAACATATTGACCTAAGGAAATGTACATTTAACATTTGACGTGGGGGGAAAACATCACTGAGAACATACAAAGTTTCAAAGGTCTCCTGAATGTTTCATAAGAGGATATTGGGCTGCGGGATACAAGTTGTTGAGACGTTTCACTCAAAACCACACACGTGAAGCTCATGGGGAACATGAGTATTTGTATTTCATTTTGTACCAATCCATTCAACAGTTGTTGAGATATTTCAGTCCGGACCAAAGTGGTGGATCAACCAACAAACCCACATTGTGGTCAACTCTGTATTTACTTCAGAAGTGCAGGTCCCGTTTGTGGTAAAGAAAAGGGTTATGACACTTCAAAACCTTTCTAACATGAGTTTTATGACAGAAGAAATGTAAAAAATATTTCAAGGACACCAAACAGTAAGGAAGGAAAGTTAACAAAACACAGATTAACTGTTCATCAAACTGCTCAAACAGACTTGAGCCTTCGTACTGGTGTGACCTCTGTGTAAACATGCATAACTGCCTGAATGCCAGTAATAGCTGGAGTGAGTCATGCCCCTGGTTGTAAAAAGCAGGCCGTTGATCAAAGTTGAACAGACATTTAGGGCAATCACAGCAGTTCACTCAGCCTCGTGAGTGTTAAGTTTAGAGCCATTAACCTTTGAATTCAGCTTTGTCACAAGACCCACAAGCTTCTGGCAACTTCGCACTAAAAGTAGAGCCGTTAAAAGAATGACAGTGATACAAAACAAGAACGAAACTTTATTTAATTTGTTCCCCACTTGTGTTAAACAAGCTCATCGTCATATCATATCACATTCTTCCTCAGATGGAGACAAGCTTCAAGCGAGCAACTCAGAGGTGCACAAAACGAAGGCACGAAACTGTCGGAGGGGAGCGATCGAATGAACGGGACCGAGGGTCGTGGAAATGAAAATGTTATGACTTAAATATTACTGTACTATCGCATGAAGGGTAGTGCAGGAAGAAATGTACATGCAACCAAATTTGATCCTGGTGACAGAATTGTTAACCTTTTTGAGATCACAAGGGAACAACACTATCATTGATTCACCAAACACTCAAATGGAAATCTTTAAAGAGAAGTGTACATTTCAAGAAAAATAAATCTTCCTAATGACGGTGACAGAAACATGAAACAATACACATTTCCCCCAAAAAACAAAAACAAACTGGTCCCAATGCTGGTAAAGTGTCGTAGTTAAGTGTCCCTTTCATCAAACTACAATTTACTGACTATTTGTGCAAAAGGGAGCGATTCCTTTAGGCGTTAATTTATTTTACATGAAGGTTTAATACAACGCAAGAAGAGTGGCATCTGGGATGCGAATGACAACAGTTGAGCTTGCTCGTTACATTCACGTCATCAAAAATCAATGTCATTCATCCTATACAAGAGAGTAATTTACACATATACTATTATACAGCACAGAGAGCGAGAGGGGAAAAGGCCTCTCTGGGGTGGAAGGAGGTGGGCAGCTACTCACAGCCATAAATTTAATTTTCAAAACATGCAGTCTACAACCAAACGATGCAATATTGATCATAAATGTTTTGGTACTGGATTTTAGTTATTGGCATTGAAGCAAAAAAACAAAGGAAACCGTTCGGAGGTGGGATAAATTTTAAACTGTGTACGAGAAATAAGCTAAAGGTTATTTTTAGGCAAACAGAAATGAGCAGGAAATTTGGGATGCTTTCGATGCACTGACGGGCAGGGAAGGTTGTTTTTTTTAAAGAGCTGTGAGGGTTGAAAAGGGTGCGAGAGGCAGAAGCAGCTGGGTTGGATTATACGGACTGGTAGCCAGTACGACTCTTCCTCCGACCAATCAGGTAAGAGATAAGCACAAGGATGATTAGGAAGCTGAGCGCCACGCCCACCGCAATGGGCACCAAAAAGCTCAAATCAGAGTCCAGGTAGCATTCCTCAGCTGACAGACCCACAGAAACAGAAACAGAGAGGAGACAGACAGCAGGTTAGTGGTTTTAGTCAGCTGGAACAATATTACTTAAAGAGAAAGATTTGGGATGTTTACAGTCCACAAAGAGTTGGAGAGAAAAGAGGCAGAGCAGCAAGAACAGAGATCAGAACCTACAGTTTGAGACCAGAGGAAAGGGTGATGAAATATTCCAAAGGCACAACAAGGAAATCACTCAAGTGGTTATTACTTATTGGTGTTTGTGAACATTAATGTCATGCAGGACGAGCAAAGGAAATTCTTAAAGAAATAGTCAGACTTCGGGAAATGTGCAAAATGCTTTCTTGCTTAAAGTCAATTAAAAAAATAATGTCTGCAGCATCTCAAACACCCCAAATGTATTCTTTATATTATCACTTTGATCCATTCAGTCAAATACCAGTTGTAAAGTCTAAAGAGCGGTTTCATTTAATTAAGTATGTAAGTGTTGAAACAAATCATCTATGAGCTTTAGGCTAGCTGTGTCCACCCGTTTCAAGTCGTTTTGCTAAGCTAAGCTAACCGGCTACAGCTTCATATTCAAGAAGAGTGGTTTAAATTTTTGTCATCCAACTCTTGCACATTTCCCAAAATATCGAATTATCGCTTTACGAAAACAGTCAGCACTAAACACTACATGGAAATGTCAATACAACACTTTGATAATTTTGAGTCAAAATGTAGCAATTCACTGACTATCCTTTGAAGAGCGTTAAGATCTAAACGAGGAAAGGTTAATTATAAAGTCTCGTAGCTGGAGGCCATGTTTCTCTTTCTCCCGATGAAGTAGGCCAGCAGAACGATAAGAATGAGAACAAGCAGGGCAACTCCCACAGCTATGGGAACAATGAAGTTCTCCGCATCGGCCTGGCAATCCTCAGCTAGACGGGGGTGAAGAGAGCAGAGAGGTGAATGTCTTAGGAAAGAAGCGTTAAAGTAAATATTATTAATAGTTGAGGCATGAACGGCTGAAAGAAAGGCGTAGCCTGCTAACTGACTTTAAGAAGTATTTAAAGCAGCATCAGTTTTGAAAAAGAATAAACGTTTACTCAGGTGTCCAGGGCAGAAACACATTTTTATTTCCATGAATCTTAAAAGACTAAAAAGCTCCACAGTCTGTCACACAACTTGAATTCTAATCTATTATAGCTAACAGCGTGAGCGAATGGAGATGAAATCCTTTCTATCCACATAACAGACATATTAATTTATCGTCATCACGATGGTCTTGCAGCACAAATTCCCTTTACTGAACACGTGTGTGCAATGTTCTCAAATAGTGAAGGAAAACCAACCAGAAAGGGTTCTTAGCCGTATAAGCGAGTTATTGAATGAACAAAAGAGACATTTATCATTAAGCAAGGCACAGCTGTCATGATGATAAACCTGTTCAGATGATTTATTGAGAACAAAAAGGAGATTAAGGTTGAGAAACACAAACGTCTACACCAGTGCTGCAAAACCCATCTTTATAATTAAGGCAACCGAGTTTGTACAAAGCTGAAATAAACAAGACGGCAACAATTATAAGCAAAAATCAAAGCTCATATTTGATTTGGAGCGATTTATCAACACATGTGAAATGTAACTGGGAAAGCCAATTCTTTAAGCAACTTAATTCAAAATGCAACTAGCTCTACTCATATTCAGTGCAGTTTGCTGCCTGCTTTGCTCCAGTCTTGAATGGTTGGAACAAGGATAACAGTACACAACACTAATTAAGCAACAATACACAGCAACTACCATGTGTAACATTGGTTTCTATTATTACAGAAATACACATTCTGGGGCTTGACTCCATCCCTGATACAAGCTGCACTATTTCCCTGACCTAAAAGCTCCCGTGAAAACCTGCTTTCAGCTTCTTGCTACATGAAAACAATTTAGTCTGTTTCACAGGATTGATTGTTTTTTTTCAGCAATTTTGGAATCAAAATGTGACGACGGGTTTTGGGGTCGTTTGTTCTTTGCCAGCACTGTTGAACAAACAGATCTAAAGACACCCACAAGAGGAGCTTTTTAAAAAAGGAGTGCTTTTTGTGCTTTCTTTCCGAGAGTTAGATAAGAAGATCAATGCCAGTCAAACAAACATGATAGAACATGCTAAGTGAGCGTCAGAGGTGCTGGTAGGCGCCTCTGACGGTATGTTTCGTTTGGACAGAGCGTTTCCAGTCTTTGTGCGAAGCTCAACTGTCTCCTGGCTGAAGCTTCATATGTAACACAATATTCGGATCAAACTCTCAGCATGAAAGCAAATAACTGTTTACGAAATGTCAAACTATTAATACTTAAGGACATTTTTCTATAGTTTCTTGTTCATTCGTGTTTAAACAATGTTTTCAGGGGCTTTAACGTCCCCTGGTCCAGCTGCAGGCCAAGCCCACACCGACACACAGTCTCAACATAATGCAGACATTTAAAGAGCGTCTTAGTGCATTTACATGTAAATGTCCTCAGAAAAGAGAATATCTACACAACAAAACTCTCCCTTTTCTAAACCTAATGCCAAAATTGGTTGTGTGAGAAAAAAAAAAAAAACTGTTGATGTTTCTTATCTGGTTTATACTCTGTGTGTGCAAATGTAAGAGACCTTTAAAAATAGCAGACATTTGGACATCGTACAGCAGGAGAAGGCACAGGTGTGATTGATAACGCTAACGAGGATTCGTCCGTTCCAGAACCGTTACACCTAAATGTAAACGAGACATCGTTAGCGTCATTAGTTCCACCTGGACTTAGGATACCGAAATGTCCTCCATCAGTAAAGGTCTATTTATGTTTAAACAACACTTTGATGCCACATTCTTAATAAGATTTGAGCCTCATAATCAGGCCAATGGTTCCAATGTTTCTCCTGCTCTACAGGGGCAAACATCGGCTGAAGCATATTTCCCTCGACTACTTTCCAAGTGGAATAGACCTTCATCCTTGTCAATGACTTTCTGGGAAGAAAGAAAGAAAGCTGAAAGGCTGCTGAAAATTATTTCTCTTTTATAAAGGTAAATAATCATGTGGATGAAGAGTCAAACCATAATGAAATGAAAAACCAAAATGTGCACAAAGATGAAACAAGTGGAAACAAAAAGGGAATGTCGGCAGAGCAAGTGCAGGATCCTTCAGCAACCGATTTAAATTGCTACACATCTCCTGCTAAAAGCTCCAGAGGCTTTTGTACATGTAAGAGTGTACCTTACATGTAAAGAAACTCTATATATTGTATATTGAGAGTCACCTTTCATGTGATTATGATCACATAAATTAAGGTTGTGTGGATGTTGCACTTGCTCATTAACAAAAAAACACAATGAAAAAAGGAAGACAAGACATCCAGAAAACAAAAAAGAAACAAACATTGGGGGTAGACAAGTTTGGTCCTTGACAAAAACACCAAACCTCCATCTTTACTCTTTATTATAGTATCATTAAAAACCTCTGAGGCAACTGCAATTCAAAAATGCTCCTTGTGCATTTCATGTCTCATAATGACCAGTAACTTCAATAATGCATCTCATGTTTGTTTTTTTGAGACTTTAGTTTAGATTTTGGCTCTTGATGATGTTTTTCCAAGTTATTTGCCAATTAAACAATTGCACATGAAACCCAAGGACCAGGCTTGGGAACCCCCGGATATTGATTGCAAACTGGATTTAAAGGGTCTGATATCCAACATAAGTCTTTCTTCGACCAATCACGTAAGCGATCACTACAATGAGAATCAAGCCAGCCAGTGCAGCGCCAACAATGATTGGGATTAAGATGCTGGTGTCATCCAGTGAACATTCATGGGCTGCAGATAAAAAGAGAGTTATGTCAACAGGGGGAACAGTGATTTTCTGATTAACAACAGCAGATTATTTGCCACCAGCTGTGCCAAAACACTTAATTTTTGTCTCGTAAACACTGTGCTCATTTGAATGGACATCTTTGGCATGATAGATGATGGTAGATGCACTTCATATCAATGAAGACATGCTGCAGGAGGTCATTTGTGCATGAATTTGGGAGTGATCATGAAGATGTACAGTAGCCTGGGATGGACTTGATTAGAAATAGGATTGTCTCTTACTAGAATTTAAAACACTCAGGACTCCTCAAGGAGTCCCAAGCAAAAAATCTGAAGGGGGTCACAAAATGATGTCTATTTTTTTTCTAATTATGAAAGACTATATACTTTAAAGATTGAGATTAGGGGTGTCACGATTCTCCTGTCTGTTGTTTCTCCATCATCAGTCAGTGGCCGTGGTGTCTCAAAATGTGCAGATGCAGGCTACTGCTAAGCTACGCTGTGTCTTTGAAGTGTTGATGATTTTAATAAGCTCAATTTGATCGATTGCTGATTTAGAATTGAATTCGTGACATCCCTCGTTGAGGACCACTAATTTTAAATGTGTATAATTAAAACATGTTCCCTTGGTTGTTAGGATAACATGAAGTAAAACAGAACTAGTTATTACGAATCATGTCAGTGCTGTCGATCACTGTAAAATTGTACATTTTAATGTGTAGTGCATAGTTTAATATTAAATGGTTGATTGCACATCATCTTTCATCAAAATACTAAACCAGATTCTTCACATCTCTGAGTAACCCAAAAAGTGATCGTCAATTGTGGTAACTTACAATCTTATTAAATAAACACTTGTTTATACTGTTAAATAGACTATAAAATTGAATACATATCATTTTAAACTTGTAATACATATAAATAATACAATAAAGTAATACTGTCTGTACCAATTTTCAAATGACACCCAGCCTTAGTGCTGGAACAAACAAACAATATAATCCATGTTGTTGCTTCAAACACAGCAAAGATCATCTTGCTCATTACAGCCTCGACAGTCATCAGCCACCAGACTCTAAACATGAAACACTTTGGTGAGGGTCTGTTTTAAGAGACATTAAAGAATAACCTACCTGTACTGAAAGCACCCTTCTTGACTCCGAAAGGCTGAACGCGAAGATCGAAGGTGTAGAGGGTGAGGAGGCCGGTGATGGTGTAGTTCTGCTCCTTGTTACACATGTAGGAGCTGCCGACAGCCGCCTCCCACAGACTCAGGTTGGTGTTCGCTTCAGAAAACGCCACACCTTGAAAGAAACACAGGGATATAAAAGAAAAAAACTCGAGATTAGCTTGCTTCTCAGTGTGGTTCCGGGTCTTTGTGGTAGATGTGATTCTTCTAAATTACCAGAACTCGTCTTTCCGGTGACGTTCAGAGCATGGAGGCGGAATTTCTTTGTGTCCTGTCAGACGGAAAAAAAGAAACAGAAAAACTTCATCAAAATACCGTAAATTGTTGTGAAGCTGATCTTAGTGTATTTGTCATAACCAGTGACCGTTCAACTGCCTGAAATATTGTCAAATAGATAATTCCTGGTTATAATTATCTTAAAACCATCCTTTAAACACTGAGAAAACTTGACGAGGGAGGTTCATCAAACTTACATTGGCGAAAGTGAGCGCGATCGTCATTGCGTTGGACGTCAACACCAGCTGACTGCTGTTGACTCCGCATGAGCCAGAGCTTGTTGTCCCATTGGGCTCAAAGTTCATCTTGGGACATTAAAAAGGAAGAGAAGGGAATAAAATCATCAAGATCATTTGTTTATAATCTGTAAAACAACATTGCAACATTATAAGTCTGCGTTTATGAACATACCTCTACGCTGTTGACACTGATCCGCAGGCCAAAGGTGGCCATCAGGCAGACTGTGCTGTTTTCATCAGGCTTGATGCTGTACTCCCCAGTGGTGGGCGTGGGGAGGGTGGGGGTCGGGGTGGTGGTAGGCGGAGGGGCAGTGGAAGAGTTTGTGACAGGAGCCGCAGGGGTAGTGGTGGTGGGATGAGTGGTGGGAGCAACAGGGGTTGTGGGTACGTCAGCAGCACAAGAAGTAACTGTGGGAGAGAATAGACGATGAATGTAGAGAGAACAGGCGAGAAGTATTACAGGCAGGATGAGATGTGACGCTGCATCTGCACTTATGGTTTTCACTTGTGCTGTTGTTAATGACAAAAGCCTGTATGAGCACGTTCCACAGCGTCTGATTGACTGACTCGGCATCAATTGTGTCTTTACTCTTGCATGAGTAGCAGGTGCCCATGCCGACATCGGTGATCCGAGGCTTCACATTAACAGTTAAGCTGTCTGAAAGAAATTCCAAAACACGTCAACATCAGTAAAAGGCCTTTCATCAATGTGTGTGTTGTTTTGTTTGTACTGTGAAGTGTAGAAGTTACCATTAACTACAGATTTGGGGAAGACGGTTGCGTCACTGAGGTTGTAGGAAAAGGTGATGGTGTCAGCCTGGTACGTTTTTTCATTGATGGTAAAGTTCACACTCCAGGAGTGTCCTTCGCCAAAATTGAGCTTCAACGTTGAGCTTGTGTTATCACATGCACTTCCATCTGTTGTGACTTTATCAGGAAGTTCAAACATCGCTGTTTCACTCTAAAAGAGAGCAGAGTGTAACTTTATTAAACGTCATTATACAAGTATGATGTAAAACTGTTAAAAAGCTAATTTCACATTTCCCCATGTAAACATGGCACTAACTTTATTCTAATAGGCCAAGGACTGATATGACAGATCCATTACTTATAAACACAGGCGAGAACATTTCAATGCATTTCTGTGAGCTGCTTTCTATAGCACAACTCACAGGACATAACAATCGCAGGATATGGATCAGGAAAACTCACTATCTGAAATGCTGAATAGCAAGAATATATTTGCTTTGTAGGGACTCTCCTCATTTCCCCTTTCCATGACGACATTTGCTTCCACGTGAGTTGTCAGATAGTCACGCTGTTGAGGCTGCCTGATAAGAAGGGAGCTGCTTTGCTAGGTTGTTAAACTAATAGCCTGATGTAATAAATATACCAAACACAGTCGGTCATAGTAGAGCTTATTGTGACTAAGACCAGACACTCACCTTATTGTCAGCTACATCATAGGAGACTGAGAAGTTGACCATTAGATTGGCATAGAGGCATATGTTGTTGTCTTTGTCTTTCACAGTCACCTCAGTGCCGTGTGACAGCTGGAATGCTGAAAAGAAAAAGTTAAATGACTATTATCCTTATTCTAATGACTTATTAGTCCAGTTGGAAATTAATAGGTTCCGGTCTTCACAAAAAATATATATTTTTAATTCAATGTTAAAAAAAAACTAGTTCCAGGCTGTAAAATTATAGCACACTGCTACTTAAAGCCTGGGAATATCATTGTTTACCTGTCAGATAAGTGTATTTAAGAGCTATTTCTGATGTACGCGAAAATCACATGACCCCAGGTTCAGTGAATTGGACAACATGAAAACACTATTGTAATATTCTAAATGACAGAAGACTCTTAAAAAAAAAATTCAGCCATATCTGCAACATACAGGCTTTGATAAGTTGTTTACAATTAACAGAAGCAAGGCCAAGGTCCATTCAGAGTTACAATACATGGTTTGTCATCAACTCAACAACAGCTGGCTGCTATAATCTCATTTACATTTATAAAGCAACAAAATGGATTATGTGATACAATAAAACATTTGCAGTGAAAACATAAATGAAAGCCTTCATAAGGTTACAGAACCTAATGTGTCACACCATGTAACTGTCAGCATTTGAGAATAATAGAGATATCGAGGAAAACAACAGAACTATAAGCAAAAGATAACATTTGTGCCAAACTAACGTCAGTTAGCACATCGGATCAAGTAGCTAGCATAAATGTAACAACATTAGTATCAACAGAAGAATTCAGAGTGGATTCCTCATTTAAAACGTTCATCTGAAACTAAAAAAGTGCCCTTGTTTAAAGTGATGGCGATTTATGTGCGTTATTGTCCGTTGTTTTGGATTCTTAATGTATTGATTTTGTGAAACTAACGTCGTATAGCTGTTAATTAGCTTAGGTTAGCTAGTCTGCTAACTATCTACGTCACAGAGCGTTAGCTTAACACCAACGTTTATTATATGTTCTGGTTGTACTGTCACGTGCTAACCGGTGCTAACTGACTGTAAGCTGCCAAACGTAGCTAACGTTAATGCTTACAATCTTAAAAGTAAACAAATTGTTAGTGCGTTTTATTATTGTGACAACTGGGTTTTAGTTGTCGTTTTTACGTGGTGTGTGCGTTTGTGGCGAACGTTATTTAGCCGCAGACGTGACTCGGATGGTTGTATCATTAACTCAAACTTGAGTTTTAAAAACAACTGTTATCTAACGCTGACAATTAAGCTAACGGGTAAGATGGCTAACATCAACTGGCCAACACATTATGGTAATACGGAAGTATAACCTCAAAGCTAGCTTCACAGTTTGCATCGTTATACGTTGGCATGCAAGATAAATAGCAAATGTGGAGGAAAATGTAGCTTCTTGAGCTGCATATGGTGATTTAACGGAGTTATAATTTAATGTTGTTGACGTAGGTAACAACTGGTGATCAAGCTAGCTTCTTTAGCAAAACATCACGACTCGAACGAACAGCAGACAACGGGTTCGTTTTAAGGCCTGTACAGTAAATTCACCCTAAAAAAACACAGGTCTATAAAAGTAAAGACCACAGGCAACTAAGACATATATATGAATTTATATTCTCTCAGAGCAGCATTTAGCCTGAGCCCAAAGCACCAGGCCCGTAGTGTCCCATAAGTTTATCGGTAATCGCGTCACTTCACAGAAACAGATTTTTTTTCTTCTCACTTTTTACGCATTTGATTTAAAGACAAATTAAAGGTGATGATACATACCGAATACAGAGGCGAGGAATAGAACAGATGACGCATATCGATACATGATCGCTCAATATCTTTGGAGTGTCAGCCACAGGAGAGGAGATAAATAACCCGATAGTATCGCTCAGTCAGCGGTGTTTGGTATATGGAGCTCAGCCGACTGTACCAGGAAATGGAAGTCATATGACAGGGACGGTCTCAGACCAGAAGGAGGTAGTCTCTCTTTTATGTACTTCAGTATTGGACCGTATGCATTTCTTTTTCCAAGGCTCACGATAATGTGTATGTTTAAGGGCTTCCTGCTTTCATACAAGACAGTGTTATATGATGGAAATCAATAATTAATAAAAGAAAACCCCGATTGAAACAGTTGTTTTAATCTGAAGCAATAAATCTAACAGACTCATACAAACAAGGGCATGTCTAATCAATCATATTTTCCCTCATGTGTTGAGAAAATCCTCTCCCATCACCCCCACTTTTCATCAAGGCCTGCAAGCCCCACAGGGAGACATACAAAAAAAATATAGTGTGTGTGTACGTGGTATGACACCAGGGAAGATGGGGCCTCTGATCTCATTGTGCTTTTAGAATACTTTCTAAGGGTTAACAAAAAACCTAAAAAAGCAGTTGACTGTCAGATGAGATCATTTAAAATGGTCACTTTTGTGAAGTATGTACAAAGACAGAACAAATGAGAAACTTAAATGCATATTCTTGTACAACTGAAGTGTTTTAGCAGCTTGAATACACCCTATAAGAAAAGAAGTGCTCCTTTTTTCTTTCTTTTTTTTTAAGCACAAACTCAGCTTTGAACGCTTTGTATGTTCATGATCACAGCTTTATCAGGCCTTAAAAATGGTAAAAACTTTGCTGCAGGTTCACACATTTGACACAGATATTCCCCAAATTGTTAATTCTCTACTATGAATGTTAGTCCCACACTTGACACCGACTGAAGAAACAAGCATCGGTTTAATCTTTTGATCCTTTTTCTGTCCAACGTGTGGTACATTTAGAGCATTGTTAAGTGTGTCAGCAACAAAATGATGAAAAGTGACTTGATAACAAAGAGCATGTTGATTAAACTATGGACAAAGAAGAATCTAAGTTTGAAAATAAATATTTTTCCTCTCCATTTAAAAAAAAAAAAGAGCAAACGGAACAACATCTGTGTGTCTTCTTTGTGAGTCCACGGTAGCCCGACTCTCTCAGAGGTACTGAGAAATATGGACAACATTTTCTTTTCAATGGGCATGCAGTCCACAGGATCACAAGACCCCTGACAAAAATCCTGTGGAGCCGTATCCATTCACTTGTCGGTCGCTGGGTTGAAGATGATAATGGTTAACATCCATTGGAGCAAAATATTTAGAGACCGATCACCTCAGCCTGAATGGACCATCTGCATCTCTTTTTCTCAGTCACTTTTTCTTTCTCTAAGCCACGTAGTTGTACTGGTTGGGGTTCTCCTTGTCACGCTCCATATAGTCCCTGTCAATAAGAGACTCTATCCTCTTCTTCAAGTCAGCAGGCTGCAAGGGAGGAGGACAGAGAGGAGGCAGAAGTTAACACACGAGGCACATGCCGACATTTCTGGTTATTTTTATACTTTGAGGTGTGAGGTAATCGCAGTAAAAAGCAGATTCAATACATGTGACATTGCCAAGTTACCAAGTCTTAACTTACTAAATGTAACTTACTCAGTCTTTCTTATACAAGCCAGTTTAGATCTTATCCTGGTAGCTTTGTCTAAAGTCAACTTTTATTCAACACTGTCAGCTAATGGGGGCGGTAACTTGTTGGCAGGAAGGTGTTTCTATGAAATAACACTCAAACAGTCTGTACTCATCGAGATTCCATTCAATATTAGCTTATTGCAGAATGCAGATATTGACGTAGTTGTCGCCCGATAAGTAACAAGAAATAGCATTATAGAAATTCCAAATATATGTCTATGTGAATTTAGAAACAGTGTCACAGTTTCATAGTTTGTCCAGCAAATATTTAACTTTAAAATGTTCCGCTAAATGCATATTGTGGTCGAAATTCTTTAGGATTTTTTAAACTCTCAAATACAAGTATTGACTCTCAAAAACCCAGTTTCTACAATCCTCAGATGTGTTCTCTATAATTCATCCGGTGTAAATGTTAATCTGGTACATTATGGAAACAAATTAACAAAGTAACCCCTGCTCATATATTAATATAAATCAATGAAATAAAGCGATTCAGTGTTGTTTTAATCACCTTGACGGGGAATTTGAGCTGGTTGTACACTTCAGACATCAAGAGATTATGGCTCAGAGTCTTCCTCATCTTCATGATCCGCACGATGGCGGCGTCGATCTGATACTGACGATCCTGAAACACCCTCTCCGTGGTACTGACTTGCTCCTCCACCTGTGAGGAAAACAACTAGTTAAAATAAATCACCAAAACCTTTAAGAGAGGAAACTACTGCAAGATATTATCATACCGTCTCTTTCATCTGGATCTGGTTTATTTTGATCCTGAAGAGCTTGTGTTTGAAGTCATCATTGCAAGAAAACTTGTCCCCGTCCTCCACATCTTTGCTTTTGGGGATTTTGGTGATGACGCGTGCTTTTCCACAAGCTAGTGACTGCAGAGTCCTGCGCAGTTCACTGTCCTCTGTAAACCAAACAGTTACAAACATTGTTTTTAGATCAGTGGTGCTGCTTAATGAGTGCTTGACAACCAAACTTTGATGTGATCACACAAACCTATTCCTGTTGCCAGTTTGATCTCCTCCAGGGTGAACTCCTCTCCTTCGTTGAACATCAGCAGCACGAGTGTTTGGAAGAGCGACACCTGCAGCTCCTTCTTTCCCTTTTGTGACCAAAATCAAAGAACACAATTAACACGATGCTGTATTCAGTGGAAACACATCAAAGCATTCTCTTATTAGTCATCTACCTCTTTAAATTCAGCTTTTAAGACACAATGGCCGAGTGTCGATTGCCACTGCAGCTTCCTGCCGCTG
Source organism: Leptoclinus maculatus (assembly GCA_032191485.1). Taxonomy (NCBI): domain Eukaryota; kingdom Metazoa; phylum Chordata; class Actinopteri; order Perciformes; family Stichaeidae; genus Leptoclinus; species Leptoclinus maculatus. Next base: position 7,841,282 of record JAVDOI010000011.1, read on the forward strand.
TGTTTGCCCAGGTAGAAGGTCTTGAAGATCTCCTGCAGTCGCACCATCTGGACGAAGATAACGGCGGCGTTACAAAGCAACACTCAGTACATTTATTGCATGGCAGGTTATAAAAACAGCACATTTTTCTCTGTTTGCACAGCACTGACCTCAGCAGGCAGGTGCACTTCCATCAGGACATAGGTCGGCCAGTAGCCCATCGTCAGGATGTTCACCGTCAGCTCAATGTTGCCGGGAATGTTTTGGCACTGCATATACTACAGAAACACAAATGACACACATGTGATATCCACCTGCCATACTTAATTATTCTCTTTAGGTTACCTGTTATGCTGTTTCCGGTGTCAGTGAGATGATTAATAAATCCATGAGTTTGAAGGCTTTTACGATTCTAAAGCAATGCACGGTGGTTTGTAATAATATGGGGATTTCACAACTCTGGAAACTTCTCACGGTGACAATCACTTTCCTTTGATGCAACGATTGCAAACTTATGAGTGGAAATAAGTAATTTCTGTTACGAAGTAATCCATCAGGTAGAGATGAAAAGACGAATCGAATTTGACAATAAAATATAATTTGACGTTACCATAAACGTGAGGATTTGCAGCTGTTTTTTTGTGATAATTACATTTTTTCGACAGTTGATCGGACAAAATTAGACATTTTATATAATTAAATAAAACTCAAACAAGTAAGCGATTGATCAAGATAACAATTGACAGAATATTTAATAATAAAATAATCTTTAGTTGCAGCCCTAATAATGTATTTAATTGCCCAAAGCCGCCCGTTGCCAGATGGCGTTGCGTTGTTGCAAAGGTTGATCCAGGTTCAATGATTCTGCGTTTTTATTCAGTGCTTCTGTTTCTGGATCCCTACTGTGTGAACACAGAGGGCACACTGAAATGAACGGGGGAGCTGCATTGTTCACGTAGCGCTTCTCTCTGTGTGAAAACTAAACTGCCGTACACACCATCTCATTGCATCAAATACAACGTTCACAAGCACACTCTTATAGATTTAACCGACTATTGTTGTGCTGACCTGTTTGAACTGCACCATGATGTCTTTAGAAAGCTCCATGTCCTTGAACATCCCCTCCAGTTTGCTGGTGAACGCTGCTCCACATTCTGAGGAAACACCAAAAGGTCACAAGTCAATGTGTATTCAGGGTTAGGGGTGTCACAATATACTGCTATTGGCAATAAGAAATTAAATATTGATATCATGTTAATAATACACACAATAATATTGTTGTTGTGAATTCGTTTGGCCAGGGTAATACAAATCAGATATCGTGACAGCCCAAATTCAGGGTGAGGATTCCCTTTCTGTGATGTACTTCAGTGTTTTTGTAAAGAAGTGACTCTCAGGATTAAACTCACCATGTTTCAGCTTTGACAACATTGATTTTTCAGCATCCACAGAGGCGCTTTTTCCAACCAGCAACCTCTTGGCCAGATCCTTTTTGTAAAAGGCCTCAAAAACATCTTTTCCTAAAATGACAACGCATTATTATATTAAGAACAGAGAGGGGGGGGGGGGGGGGGGGGGGGGGATGGGCTCCTAAACTGAAAGCAGTGAGATAGTAAATATTACCATAGATGAATCTAAAGATGATCATGATCTTATCCAGCATCTTCTCCAGCTCTTCGTCTGTTGCTTCTTTGTTTCCCGCCCTTAGCTTTGAATCCACGTGTTTTGCTGTAAATAAAAGCATATTTATGTCACATTATGATTAGATGCTGTTGTGTATATTTGCTGATGGTGCAGCAGTTATGAATGGGGGGGGGGGGGGGGGGATGCTCACTGACCTATGAGCTCTGCAGGTTTATTTGGCCGTTTGTTGATGAATGTTTCGAAAGCCTCCTTCATGGCGTTGACAAACTTCTCGTTCTTCATGAAGCAGATGTCGATGACGTGATCCACCTTGTCCTTGAAGTCGAGCAACTCTTGCACCATTGTTTTGTCTTTTTCTGGATTGATTACGATTGTGCTTCCAAAAGCCTAGTTGGTCAAACGACAGTTAGCAACAGAATATGCGAAACAATGCCCGAGAGCGTCATCTTCAGACTTGTATCCCTGTTACTGCGGTCATACCTTTATGTACTCTATCCAGTGCTGCAGGAGAACCTGAACGCCTCCTCGCACTCGACTGAAGAGCTGATAGAGAAGAGACAGATCCTGAATTCTGTTCTCATCCAGCAGGTGAGTCAGCCCTGGAAGGTACCAACGATAGAGAGTCAGAGGTCAGAGTTCAAGCTGCTTTTATCTCACGACTTGAGTGTGTTGTCTGGCAGGCGGCATAGATAAGCTACCCGATGCGTTCCAGACATGTAAAGTGACTCATGTGTACATTTACAATAAGTATTTACTGTCGTGTACCTTTTTGCAGAGTAGCTGTGAGATGTTCACCCAGCAGCTGCTTCTCCACAGTAGCAATGAGCGGTTTTCTGAGCGGGGGATTAAGAAAAAATAAAAATAAAGCTCAGGTTACAGCGTTAAACAGCAAACTAATAACTACAGTCTACCACTCACTGTGTGCTCTGGTCTAGATATGTGATGACTCGGTCTGCCTCCTCCTCCAAGCGCTTGCTGACATGATGGAGATAGTCTGGTACCTAGAAGAAGAAAACAGAGGGGAAAGCATATTGTGATCTGTTAATATCAACTACTTTATAATATACTGTCGAGCTTAAAACAACATTTCATATGCGCCTTCAGAGCTTTCTCTCCAATACAGCTGAATTCTTAATAACCCGGGTTAAACTAAAAAAGGTAATAAAAATAAAGAGATAATTGAAGTAAAATCAAGTAAATAAAACTCATAAATTCAGGGTTAGCTACACCAAAATCCTCAAGGTAAGATACAGTATACACTCAGCTGCCTGTTTGTCATAATGCAGTGTAATAAAACAGACGGTGATTCGACTGTATGATCATTTCAGAGGACGTAGTTTGTGGTGCGTTTAAACTGTATTTCATCATACAGAGAGATGTCCCCGTTATGTAGCCTATCCGCATTGATATAAATGGGGATAAATGGAATCAACGCCGTTCTAAAACAGCTTCAATAAACACTGAACATTATAATGTTCCTGAAGGTCGGACTTGTTGCAGGACTGTTATCAATGTGTATCTAATAAACTGAGTGTAAAAACCTGGACAGGAATCAGAGCAGCCTTTTCAATCACAACCACCTGGGAGACGAGTATCGCCGCGAGTAACAAGGAGAAGTACTACATGTAAGTATTATATAAACTGTCCATCTATGATTAAGTAAATGTTTTGAGCACAGTTGGACTCGACAAGAGTTCTGTTATTTGATTGATCAGGTAAATGAATTCATGTGTTGTAACTATTAGCATCAAGATTTAAGAAGCCATCTATTTGATCAGCTAAATCTTAACTGCGTATAGTAAAGTCTAAGTATGTAGAGTTGAAACTCTATGTTTTAAGTTAGCCGTCTCAAAAATCCCTGAACCCACAGTATCTCAGAAATAAACATATTTCACTTTCACATTCGCAAACTAAATGTTTTGACAACCTGAAGGAAAACATTGAGCTCTGAGCCCAGACAGTAAAAGAGTGAAAATGTTTCTCAATCCAGTGCGTCAGTAAGTAAACAAACTGCTTTAAAAGCAAAAGCTTTTCCAGCTGAGATAAAAGAAAAGCTTCAGTCCAAACGCACCAGTTATTGAGCCTGTGCTGCATTCTGACGGACGCGCTGGTGTTTCTGTTCTTTTGTGATGGACTTCATGTTGTGTTTGAATCGCTTTTGTTTGTTTTCAACATGAACACAAAACAGTGAGTCCTTTCTGTTTTACTCTGAAGAACTAAAATAAAAAAAGACCTAATGTTGCAAGTTTGAATGCTTACATATTCAAACGGGCCCTGAACAGAACATGTACCATGTGATCAGATTGCCCATCTTTGACCAGGTATTCACTGAAATAAGAAACTAGCCCAGAGTTTAAGGGCCCCATAAATCACCTCTCTCTCCTGCATCAGCCTCTGTCCCTCTGCAGCATACAGCCGATTGGTTTCCTCCAAAAAGCGTTGCTCAAAGCAGTCCTGATAAATCTGTCAGGGACGGAGAGAACGCAGGTTTCATTAAAGCCATTTGTCAAGAAGAAGCCGACAACTCATCAAACCCCTGTGCGGGTGATGATCACAAACAACACAGCTGCAAGAGCCACACTTTTCTCATAGTACAGGACAAAGATGCAGGCTTTCACACTCATGTGTGGACCGTTATTAAAACAATAATTTAAACGGTACATGCTCGGTTACCTGCAGGTCGGAGAGCATGCTCAGCAGGCTCCTCAGCAGGCTGCGGTCTATCGCCTCCCCGTTTCGCTCCCTCTCGATGAGCAGCAGAATCCCGTCGATGGTTTTACTCTGGACCTTCAGGTCACTGATGATGTAGGACCTGAACAGCTCCAGGCCCATGTCCCTGCAGACCAGAGCACGCTTGTTCAAAACACCCACTTTAAAAAAAAAACTGAAATCAGCCTCACACTACCGCAGAACAGCTGACATCAGGGATCACTCACCAGATCGATGGCAGCATTGAATTTTGTAAAACATAGGTGCGGTCCAAAAACAAAAATATACTCCTAATCATGATCTGTGAAAAACAAACAACCACAGTTAGAAAGCAGCACTACTGACGGTGCGATTCCTTTTTTTGTGAATTCACACAGTCTGAGAAAATAAGCCTGATCTTGACTTCACAATACATTTCAGTATTTCTCTCACAAGTAACCCAACAAGTGCAATACTAAAACAGTGGAACAACCATTTAACAAACAAACCACATGGAAAGAGAGGTTGTGTCAACACTTTCAAGGGATATAACAATGACCACTTGACTTATTAAAGTTATAAAACGTACCATCTGTCTGCAGTGATCCTGCCAGCACGTGTCAATTTTCTTTAGGAAAAGCACACTGTCCAGGGCATCCGTATGAACAGTGTTAAGGAAAAAGAGCTTTACTGCAACACGACTGCATGATAAACACTGAGATACACAAAAGTAAGTAAAGATCTATAGACAGAAATGGAAGATAAGTAGAAACTGTAAAGGATATTCTCTGAATTGATCAATTTGTGCCTTGATGTGGTCTTCACACACGGCCCTCAGCTGTTTGTAAAGCTTGGCAGATATCTTATGGGAGCACAGGTTCTCAACAGCCTGAGGGGACAAAAAGAAAGAGTCAAAAAAGGACATTTCCTCTACGGACGAGCTTCCTCTGGGAGGCCAACAGGTCTGTGGTGATACCTGATAGAGCTCCTCTAGATTGTACTTGATTGAAGTGCTGTTCTGTATCGCCTCCACCGCCTCCTTCAGCTTCTGCCAGGTCTCCTGCGTGTAGTTCTCGGGCAATTTGGGCTTTTCTGTGTGCGGAAACAAAAACACAAACAGCTGTGATGAGACTGTAAACTTAAGGATGCTGCTGTGGAACCAGTGATAACATAAAACATGTGTTTATGACTTATTAAAATATAGCGGGATGATGGTGAAGTCTATTATCTTGTTATTAGACATGATATTGTCTAAATTTAAATATGATAATATTCAATAATCAGCAAGTCTCAGCCTGTTTATAGTCGTATTAGCAACTCCTAAAAGGGTTTAAATAACTTTTTTTTGGACTGTTTTAGTTATGTTAATGAGCAATGAGTGCCTCTACTTAATTAATTGATAACTTCCCCAACACATTTACTGTCTACATGTCTTCTGACTGAACTGTGATGGTGGAAGCATTCACTGCTCTCTGACTCAGCTAAGTTTATAATATTTTAGTATTTAAAATTGAAAAGCAGCCTTCAGGACTAAAGAACAGACCACAGAGACCTGGTCTCATGTCCCAGTCTGACCATGCATATAACCACAGTGCATGGGGACTTTGTTTACTGCTGTCAGTGAATGTTTTGAAGCTTGCATCACATCATCCACCAGAGTGTATATCTTCTACCTTTGAAGTTCTTGATGACTAGTTTCTTGGCGGCACCGGGTTTACTGTTGGAGAAGATGCCGGAGCCTGCGGGCTTCGTCAGTCCGTTCGCATGGTGCCCCAGGAACACGGCTTTGCTTTTGTTATTGGAGCACGAAGCAGCAGCAGCGGCGGCAGCAGCAGCAGCCTCCTCAGCCATTTTCACATCCAGTCCAATGAAATCCACCGAATCGTCAAACCTCAACTTCTTCTGGATGTGCAGCGGCGTGGGAGAGGAGGAGGAGGAGGAGGAAGAGGAAGAGGAGGAATTCGGGGTCTTGGGAGGCGAAGAAGAGATGGTGTCGGTAGTGTCGTCCCTCTCTGAGCCGTTTATTTTCCTCTTCTTCGGAGATGTGATGTTACCGCTGTCGGTTTTGACATCAGTAGCCGCTGCTCTAGCCTCCTGGGTTGGCGGTGGTGGGGGATTAGGGGAAGATAAACCTGTTGGAAACATGAAAAAACGGGGAATACTAATTCTCAACAGTCAAGTCTTCTGATGCGAAACTTCCAGGCTTGCTGGGAGATGAGCTCAGTGTCCGCGAGCTTTTAACGTTATCTATCTTAACGCGGATATGGTATTTCCCCCTCCAGTCTTTTATCCAGTATAAAACAGATAATAAAGTGTAAACTACACAGATCCACTTGAACCGAGCCTGGTCTCTTTCTTGTTATTGCTGGCAGGAGAATAAAGATGGTTGGCTATTGCTTCCTCTTTTTGCCTCTCGTGTCCAAACCGCGTTGTGCTGTCGTTCAGTTAGAGTGGTTAACTGAAGCGGCCGTTAACGATGATTATTCACAGAATAAATGTAGCAACAGCAAAAAAATAGGCTCACATGATACTAAAAACAGCCGTTGGTAAACACGGGGGGAAAAATCGCTCATAAAAGATAGTCGGTGACCCCACCGGAAGTACTTTGTACAAAAAGTACTTTTTGCCCAAGCGTGTTTTTTTATACAAACTACGGTGTTGTACCTGCTCTGGCCACAAGATGGCGCCATGCCAACGCCACGGTCATCAATTCACCAAACATGAATGAATAAAGGAAGTTGCCCAGTTAAGATATGAATGGATATTTTCTCTGTTATGAATATTTTCTAGTAAAACTGAAGATAAAGTGTGTTTGACTGTCTATCGCTTTACATTTGTTTAAATTTATTTACACTACCTGTGTATATTATATTTACATTATTTGTATTTATTATTGCACTACACTGTATGTTTGTATCTTATTCTGTATCTGTTTTTGTAATAAAAGTATTTTTTGGTCTGCTCCTTTCAATGAAAAAATTACTTATTATTCTTTCCATTGCATTTTTTTTCAAATCCCCACAGTGTCCATATTTTCATTTATTTCACTATCTAGATCCATTTCTTCCTCTACAGTTACAGTATTGTTGCAAATAAATACACATGGATAAACATGAAGTGGGTGGTTACATCCAGTATATATGAATACATGAGTACAGGCAACAGTGTGCAGAATATATATTTGACAGTAATATGTAGGCTAGTGTATCTTAAACTGTGAATACACAATGTATACATGTATGAAGTGGATGTTTTAGTACCACATGGTTATTGCACATTATGTAAAATAAATAGTTTCACAGAACAAAAAGATAAAACAGCAGCAAACCACGACTTAAGATCTTGTACACACCTAAATATTTCAGTCCGTCACAGCAGAGCCGTGTTTATATGGCTCTGAGTCACACAAGGGACCAGGTGACCAGAACTGCCGTGTAACGCACACAACTGTCGTAAAATGACGCGACCCCTCATACCGCTGGCCCTGCACTGCTAAACAAGCGTGGATCTGCAGTAGCATTACTTGATAAATTACTTGTATTCCGTGATTTACTTGAGTTTACCGTACTCGCATCTGGCGCAGTGAATCCAGACTAGCTTTGTGACATTTGAGTAGCGCGGTAACGGCAACAGCGACCAACGAGGATGTTTAAAAAGTACGTTGTTGATTATTATCCATGTTGTAACGCTAGCTAACCACAGCTAGGTGGCTAACGCTAACTGATTAGCAATCGCGTCTTCAAGTTTGTTGTAGACAAAGTTCAATTAATGAGACATGATATGTGATATTATGTGAGATCCTTTTATTACATTAGACAAGACCTGAACATATATATATTAACACGTGTCAGTGCTGTGTGATTTACAACGTAGCCTTGTTTAACAATACAGTTCCTTAAATCCTAAATCCAAGTAATTCAGGCACATCTCACACTAGCTAAGCTTATTTTCATTTCGGATATTAGAATAATTTGTTTTAACGCATAATAATAACACAGAAAGGCACATTTCCTCTTCAGAAATTTCCTCAGAATCATCTCAATTTCGAGTATTGAAATGAAAGTGATGATTATATTTACCCTAAAATGTATGCATTTGTCTGGATGAGATTCAAAAGAATATTTATATATTCATACATGTGAATATGTAATATGATGATATAATATGCATGTGTGTATGTATGTATTTATCGTTAGATTTTTAGTGCATGCTGTTCTTCTCTAAGACTGTAAATGAATCATCTTCCCAAAATATCTGCATACTGTGGGTATTGGTTAATATTGGCTTGAAAAAGCAATATCCGAACAAAACCATTGTTTACTGCCAATATTTGCCTCGATGTAGAATCAGTGTCCTCCATTGTGTGTGTTTGTGATGCATGTTGGCCTACATCAATTAGGGCCTCGGACAAATGAAAAGTATTTAAAAAAGGCTCAAACTTTGTGGTTAAAGAAAGAGTTTTACCACATGAAGGACATGCCACAAAAGCTTGTTCTGTTTCCTGTTTCAGATTTGACGATAAGGAAAATGTCTCGAACTGTATCCAGCTGAAAACATCGGTGATCAAAGGCATCAAAAATCAGCTCTTGGAACTATTTCCTGACATTGAGTCCTCGCTTAATCACATAATGCCAAAAAAGGATCCTGTCAAAATAGTGAGATGGTATGACCTCATCATTTCATTTATCTTGTCATCAAGTTGCTCACATGAAATCTGTTTTCAGTACGGTGGATTTTACAGTTTTTGTATCGCTGTTCTTCCCACAGCCACGAACACATTGAGATCCTGACAGTGAACGGAGAGCTGCTTTTCTTCAGACAGAGAGAAGGACCATTCTACCCGACACTCAGACTGTTGCATAAATGTAAGATCTTCTAATGCCAACTGCTCGATGCTTGTGTTTGACTTTCCTCACACTGATACGAAGTTGTCTTTTCCTAGATCCTTTCATTCTTCCACACCAGCAAGTAGACAAAGGAGCCATTAAATTTGTCCTAAGTGGAGCCAACATAATGTGTCCCGGGCTGACGTCACCAGGCGCTAAACTCTACCCAGCTGCAACCGACACTGTAGTTGTATCCTTTTATACATGATGCTGCACATGGAAAGCTTTCACACTATGAATTATAATGTTTTAAATATCATCTTCCTTCCACATTTTAATCACTTACATACGAGTTTGTCTTTAACGAGTGGATGCAGGCCATAATGGCGGAGGGAAAACAACATGCACTTTGTGTTGGCATCATGAAGATGTCTGCAGACAACATGTAAGATATTTATTTCTACATTTTACACAAGCCAAAAAAATAAAATAAAAATCCTTTGTTGCTGCTCTTATGATGCCTGATCTTCATCTGTCTTTTGCAAACAGAGAAAAAGTCAACAAGGGAATTGGAATTGAGAACGTTCACTATTTGAATGATGGATTGTGGCACATGAAGACGTATAAATGATGACATCAGCACCTGCAACGCACCCCCCCCCCCCCACCCCCCCCGGAAAGTGTGGAGCTCTCGACAGCAACGCATGAGCTACCCGTCAACTGTTTACACCTAAGGACTTAGCTGTGTAACCTGCTTTGAATCAATCGCCATATGCACAAATAAAAAGATCTTGCTTCAAATCGTTATCTCAGTTGGTATTTTGCATTGGATCAAATTTAAGCTCAAAGTACAAGGTTGTACAACACTGGGTTGCAAAAAGAAATGCAGCAAGGGCAGCCGATACTCGTGTATGTCTTGCCAGACCGCAGCAGGATGAACAGGCTGTGGGTTGGGTGTTTTTTTTTTTTATGTCCTTTGGGCCCTTCACAGGCACCTCTTGTCACTAATGATGTTCTGGGCGGTTTGAATCACCCACTGTAGAGCCCTTCTTCCTGGGCAATGAACATCCTATGCCAGTCAGGATGCTTTCTATTAGTCCTGTGTAAAAGTTAACAAGAACCTGGCATGGGAATTTGCCTTAAAGTTTTCTCAAGAAATACTGCCGCAAGATTGATTTCCTCTCTGTATGAAGTCTCATCGTTGTTTGCCTCGGAGGGCTTTACAATCTGTACACATACGGTGACGGTAGTGTCATCTGCAAACTTCACAATGGTTCTCTTTATGTTGGCGGTAGCAGCCGAGAGTGTACAGCGTGAACAGGAGGGGGCTGAGCACAGTATCTATTATCTAGTTGGAGTTATGACGTAGCCTGTCCACTCATCAATCCAGGATGTGAGCATGTTTACACCACTGAAGGAGTGGCAGAGTGTCACTGGTTTACCACCGTTAGACCTGTTATTCTGCTCCTGTCTAGTGAGTAGAGCTGTTCACTGCTCTTACTGTTGGATTAACACTCAGTGGCCAGTTTATTAGGAACACCCAACTAAAAAATGTTTAATATAAGAACTATGCAAAAAAAACTTACAATTATGTTCCACTTTTGTTGAAAGTTGATTGAACTTTAAAGGTTATTTTAGAGGTTTGTGGTGCACAATATAAAGGTGTGTTTATGGCCAATAGTGCTCATAACCTTTGTTATAATCTGACTACATATTTCAATAGTACAAGGGTATCAATGAGAACTGCAATACTTTTATTTGTTTCTTACCTGACAGCAGCAAAGTATGAATACACATTATATGTACAATGTAGTGGCCTGCAATAAAATACATTCACAGTTCTATATAAAATTAGTTCAGTTTAACAAAGTAGTCCTTCACCTGTAAAAATATTCCCCTTTACCAAAAAGCATTCACAGTATGCTTGACAAGGTGTAAACCATTAACATCTGGAAGCTACCACTCTTTTCCACATTTATCCTCCTTCAACAGTCGTCGTTGGATCATTAAACACCAGAACTACATTAAACAGAAATAGATTTTATTTACTTTTATTATGCAAGTCATTTTTTTAAAATGAGTCATCTTGTTAGGCTGACACCCAGACTGTGTGTGTCTTCTAATGTGTGACAAAATAAAATACAGTATGTACTTTACCCAGAGGGCAACATTGAGGATTATTATTTTCCATGAAGCTGTTAAGTCCAATTCTTCATAAGTGGAGCTAACCAAGCACAACATGGCCAGAAACACACTTCATTTAGAGTTGGGTTGGGCCACCAGATGTTCACTCAATATCAGTTATTGGTGCTTTAAATCAGCTGGGTGAAGTTACTCATAATGTAGTTAAGAAGGCGAAACACTGAGCAGTTAAATAAGTAAAGAAACTTGTTATTTTCAGAATAGCCATCACCTCATAACTGTAATGCAGCTTTAAGACCACAAAAAGACAAAGTTTTAAGATACATAATAACTAAAACTTCCAGATAATCTAGTCTCATGTCACACGTTTTATACATGTTCTCGTCTGTCTTCATTCAAAGGGACGGCACACCCGTCGACTCTTTTTACCTTCACCACAAAGGAATGGGGCGCTGATTGTGCCAAGTGCAAAAAGGTACAAATATACATAAAAAGTGTTATTCCCACCTAGGATTTTTTTTTAAAAACAGAATTAGAAAAAACACCTCCCCACAGTTCGGTTTGCCATCATAGAAGCAACACATTTAAAATGCACACATCCGTGTTGAAGGACTGAGTCTCTAGTCATTGTCCGAACCTTCGGGAGGGTTAAACACCAACATGTCGTGAAAATCGTGGCCGTAAGGACGAAGTCTGTAAACTCCAAACATCATAACCTGCATTTGATTGGGCGACATCCCGTTGAACGTGACCGCCATGTCAGAGCAGCAGCCCTCTACCACGTTGTTGGGGTTGGCCTTCATGCTGTCCGATATCAGGCCGTCCACACTCTTGCTGTTGAACAGGCCCTTTCCCTGCGCGTCTTCCCCGTTCTCTGCGAAGACGCCCGTGTACTTGAGACACACGGCCAGCTGCTTGTCCTCGCTCAGCTTCCACAGGGCGCGTCCTCTTTCTGGACACTTGTCTTCATCCTGGAACACGTGCACTAGCCGCTTGAGCGCTTCATAACTTAGAACGATGCCGCTATCGTACACCACGTAATCGAGCTCCCCCGACTTCATGGCGTTGCCGAGGTAGAAGGGCTCGCTGGGGTCCTTTGTGAGCACCAGGTATTTGAGGTTCTCGACGATGGCAAATGTTGTCGCTTGAGCCACGAAGAACCAGCGCAGGTCTCCTGCGTTCTCATAAGCGTGCTTCAGAGCTTTGCGTAACCTCGCCCAGTCGTCTTTTTCGTTCAGGTCGACCGCCTCGAGCGCCTTGGAGGACTCGGAGGTGTAAAACACAGCCTTGTCACAGTGTTTGCTCCAGGTGTTTACCGCCGTGGCCCAGTAAACAATGATCTTGGGCTGGACCATGATGATGCAAGAGATCTGGACTTGATTGCTCAACTCCTGCATGCGACTGTCAGAGAGGCGCGTCAGCTCATCTTTACTCGGGCCCTGGACGTGATGATGAAGATGATGGTCGACTGTGCCGGACTCCGTGCCGAGCCGGAGACTACCCAGCAGCGCCAGCAGCAGGCAGAAGAGGGCCCCCAAGACCATCCCCTTCATGAAATGACCTCCTTCAGACAACATTTTGGCAGCAGACACTGGGCGAGAGAGAGAAAATGCGTTAATTTAGCTGTAGCCTCAAAAGGTGCAGTTTATAACCAGTAGTGCTGCCTCTGATTCTTCATCTTAAATTGTTACTTATAACTTGTACAAAATGAGAAGGCTGCACTTGCATTGTTAAATATCTAAATATGAAAAAAGCCCATCACAAAAATTGCCAGTTTACCATCATCACGACTAAAGAAACTTAGATCTATTAAATATATTAAGTATTCACATATGAGAGGCTGAAACCAAAGAATGTGTGGAATCTTGGCTCAAAAAAATAAAAAATGACTGAAATAATGAATTAAAGCGCTTACTCAAATAGCTGCCTATTCATGTTTTTGTTGATTGAATAATTGATGAATCGACGAATTGTTTTGTAAATATTGCTTTTCATTTTCAGCCGGACAAAACAATTATTTTGTGTAAGACATCTAACTAAATCACGTAACGTTTTTCACCTTTTTCTGACATTTCACGGACAAAAACTTTAATTGGCAGATTAATCGATCCATCAATGTCCAATTCTAAAAATAAAACCCATCAGGTTGTAAATTGGGATGATCAAATAAAATATGCAAACTTGTGCTTGGTGTAGAAAGTCATTCATGACTGCAGCCCATATCAACAGAAGAGCCGATACTAACCGTGTCACTAGGAGGTCTGGAACATGATTATCTAATCCCCATCAGATGTGTGACTGCTGTGTGGCCGAGCAAGTCAGTGTCTGTCTGTGTCTCACTATCAGTGTTGATCTTGAAGAAGGCCCGAGGATGAAATGCCATCTGAAGAACTGCATAAGGAGCCAGAGTGTGCAACACTTTCCCTTCCTGCTGTCATTTCTGCTTCCAGTGGTCAACAACTCACTGCAGCCTTTAGTGTGCATTACCTTTCTAGTTTCTTTTATGGAAAAGTGCATTTAGCCACTCAGCCTCTTCTGTCAGAGGTTCAAGAACATATATATAAATATATATTTATATATATATGTCCTGCTTGTCTGCATTGTGCATAATGCTTATACTGCTTTTAAAACCTGTGTTTTCCATGCCCTGTCTTTGTTTATGCTCTGATGTACTCAAGGAATCTTTTAAAACTAAATGCCCTGTTTTTGTTTTTATAAAACTATTGTGAATACTGGAAATACCCGTTAGATGCAGGCAGCTCTATTGTAAATCAAAAGGTGTTAACATCGCGTTAAGCTTGTTCGTCTAGTTTAAACGAGTTGAGCAGCTTATAAACTCTGATCTTGACTAAAATCAACCAACGGTTGATCGTTTAAATAAACATTTGCATTTTGTGGACATCTAGTGTGAACATGAAGTAACGTTACCTTAACTTTATATCAGTTGTACCAGCTGTTAGCCTCCTAGCGTCGAAACGTTCACACTAAACAGCTCACTCGGAGGTCTTGTTAGCATCATACATACAACAGAAGAAGAGCATTTACTGTACCTAGCTCTGTTAATGCTGCCGTGTCCTGTGATGCTCCTGCCTTCACTCGTCTTTCAGCTCCCACTGTTTGTCGAGACTGCAGATGTCCCGGACAGACCGGTTAATCAACAACTAGCTAGGTAGGCGCATGATCACGAATAACGAAGCTGAACCCTCACAGCTACTTCCGCATTCAGAGGTCACGTGACTCCGCTGAGGTCTCGTTCCAGTAACCCTGTCAGCTTCTTTTGTTTACGTAATTTGGAGCCGGAATATGTCGTTAACATTAATACGTAATACGTATAAATAATACATATTAAATAAAATACGTAAATTATTTAATATATTATGAAATACTTGTAAAGACATTTCAAAGTCAACTTATTATTAATATTATTATCTCAGTTACACCTTTATTTCATATTACATTTGATTTATTGATTTTAATTTTACTTCTATCTATTCATAAGATTATTTCATGATGTCTTTATCTTCACAACTGTTCAAATACAGGATCTGGTTGTGAGCTATTCTTTATGATTCTGGTTTGTTTGAGTTGTGGGGTTGTAAAAAATGGGACTACAGATGTTTCAGAGTTGTTAACTGTTCCACCAGACAAAGATTTCATTTCTAAACTTCTCAGATTGTTTCATTTAAATAACTGTACGAGGGCCAAAGAGGTAAAAGTATCAAATATTTTACAAAAAAGAGTTTGAGAGCATTTCTAAAGCCTAAAACATGAATACAAATCGGTGTAGCACCATTAATCATCTGCTCAGATTTATCGACCCATATGTTCAAAACCACTGAACTACAGTACTGAACTGTATATATAGTATAGTTGCATAACAATTTACTTAACATTTTAATAATGTAATAATATATTAGTCACAACCACTGTCCTGCAAAACAAGGACTCTTTATTTTGCTGATAATACTTGTCCTTACATAAATGCACCACTTATTCCTGTGACCACGATTTACACATAGACAGAAATCCTGCATGTAATTGTAACAGTGATAATAAGTTATTGTTTCTTTTCTTATCTGGATGAGTAATTTCTCTGTCTGATTCAAAGTCCCTGCTTTGCTGTGCTTGTACCTCTTCTCATTGACTGCTCAGCAGCCAAATGTATCAAATGTTGTTGTTTTCAACATTGTGGAGACAACCTCATAAATCACCTGATGCCACAAACACTTATCTGAGGAGCATTAGTGACCTTTCAGTTTGACAAAAAGCTCTGCGGCCCAAAGCCTCCTCCACCTGAAACCTCTTAACTTGTTTTGATGGTAAAAGGTAAATGGTAATGGTAAATGATAAACAATATCGAATTTTAAGCTTCTATTAAAAAAAAACGTTAAATAAATATACTCACATTGTAATTTCTCCCAAAGGACTCTCAACACAGTTATCTACATGTTCTCTTTAAAAACGTGTCTTCAGCTAATCCTTTGCACTGCCCTGTACATTGAATATTTGCACTTGTGGCTTTTTTTTACATTTGACATATATTTGACATATATTTACAAGTTTTAGCCAAGCTAGTGGCATGGCTCTTAAAAATTAAATATCTCAACATTTATAAGATGCATTGCCATGGATATCTTGCAATAACTTTAATACATCGTAACTCTTCATCTAGCGCCAGCATCAAGTCAACATTTTTATTTGACTTATGAATTTTGGTTTATGAACAAATATCCGCAAAACTATGTTAAAACGAATGTTAGCATACTAACACACTAAACTAAACTACTATGTGTTAGCATTTAGCTCATCGAAACACCGTGCCTCTAAAACTGAGACTCATTGTCTTGTTTATCTTTTCATCTGTTGTATTTCATTTTTCTATCTTATTTTTCACTCTAGTATTTAACTACAGCAATTTGTACTTTCTTTTTAATAAGGACAAATACAAAATGGAACTCATAACATATAAGGTTCACGTTTTCTCACATTTTCTCACAGTTCCCTTCACCCATCCCTTCATCATCTTCCCCCTAACCCAACCTCAATCACTCAGAGTATAAACAAATGTAGAAATATCCAACATACAAGAGAAATCAAGCAGAAGTATTTCAAACCAATGAATAAAAAACACTCTATTGTTCCAAATCCAACTTCGCAAATAATAAAAAACTTTGAATCCTTGTTTTTCACACTAAATATTTAAACTGTACAACACTGTGCTTTGGATTTAATTGAATTTATGTGCAAAGTGCAACTTATATATTGAAAGGGTGGCAATGTAGCGCAACCAGGAAATATAATAGGCTTTAATCAACACGTAGAAACTGTGCAAGAGAGAAAATTCATTGTCCGTACAGGGTTATGATGCTCCACAAACAACAAAAAGCATGGCACAAGAACAAAACATATGATTGTTTGTACCTTTAACTTCTGCATTAACAACAATTGCAACATATTTGCAACAATAGGATCTATTTGCTTCCTCAGACCGTCATAATGAAATGCTTTAGTATTGTTAGTCATTCAACACAAAGTGACGTACAAACCTTCACCGACATATTTCCACCTGCTGTGTATCTCGGACATGAGCAATGACACTTTGGAGCAGCCCATCACACAGAAATGGTGTCAGACATAAACCATCAGAGCTTTGCTGGACAGCCGCTGATTACTGCAACAGAGTAAACATTTGTTAGGCCTCTCTGTACAAGCAGAGATAGGCTCCGGCTCAATTGACAGGGTCCCCTAAATTGTGTCTATGACGCCTGATCCCTCACGTCAAAACCATTAAGAAGGAGACTGGGTGTGATGATAATGTATTGATCAGGTTGTGATGGATGGCCACTGTGGATATATAAGTGAAATTCTTTGCCGAGCAGAGTTACAGACCAGATCGGGGCATCTTAAGATAGAGGCACCATGATTTCTGTAGCTCTGTTCTACCTCGTAGCTGTAATTTGTTCTGCAAGACGGACACATGCTCTACCTCTGTACCCTGATACCAACCTGGAACCACAGGCAGGTAAGGCTATTTGGATATCCTTTCTCATTTTTGCGTTTCAAGATATGGTGAAAAATCCCAAAACACATTTGGACAAGTTATTCTGCTGCAGGGATCTTAATGTCACAATGACGGGATGATGAGAGGACTATGTTTTATTTCAACAGATTTCATTCAGAAATTAGTGTCAGAGGTGCAGGATGGACCCAACACTGCTGAGGGGGAGCAGAGAGAGATGAATAATCTGTATCCTCTACTGATGCAGCACAATGGAGGGATGGAGTCCTGGAATAAAGGTGATAATAACACAAATATGATGCAGATAAATCAGTCACATATGGTCAACAGAATGATTTTGTAACTTTCGATTTTTATGTTTTTTTAAAAGGAGCTAAAGATTCAGCACAGCAAGATAAGTTTGCAAACATGGTAAGGCTGATCCTCTCTGTACACTTTTAAGAAAGTAATGAAACAACACTTTAAACTGTATAGACATGCAAAGAAGACATTTCCAGAGTTTGGGGGCTCTGATAACAAATGCATTTCCTTTAGATTTAAGTCTTTATCGGGTGGATTAGTTACAGGATCTGAGATTTAGTGCACGTACATGTGGGCACAAATGCTGACAAATATATGCAGGAACCAGACCACTGAGTGCTTTAAAAGTAATGCCTTGAGTCAATTCTAAAATCAACTGGAAGTCAATGCAAACAGGTTTAAACAGGGGTTATGTAATCGATTGTTCCAGTCAAAGCTCTGGCTATAGTGCACCACAACATATCAGCGTCGTGTTTTTTCTTGATTTTAGGTCGAGGACCTCAGAGAAGCCGTCTTGAAGCTGGAAGCGGCTGACAAGCTTCGCTCTCAGGGTTTTCTCAGGTCAGAGCAGAACTTGCCAAAAGCAAACAAAAGAGGTGTGTGACTCTTATTTTTTTTCTATCAAGCACACGCCACACCTGCTCTTTATGATGTCTTAGCTGTTGTTAGTATAATACAATGATCTATTCAGAAGGATGTTGCTAAGGCATGGCTACACACACACACACACACACACACACACACACACACACACACACACACACACACACACACACACACACACACACACACACACACACACACACACACACACACACACACACACACACACACACACAGTATAACTACTATTGGTACATAACTCCACTGAAGTAAAAGTATCTCATTTACTGTACCTCATTTTAAGTGCTCAGTAAATTACTTTTCCTAATGCTCATGGCAGATGCAATAAATGTGATTTCAGATATAGTGAAGTTTACCTTTTTAGTGGAAAAAATACAGTCCTCAAAATAATACTTAAAAATACAACTTTGCATATTAGTTGCAAGACTTTATCATTTATTAACATATATAAACATTTAAAATGGTTTCTAACACACTGTAAAGTAGTTGCAAACAGATAAAGGGACATTTGTTATGTTATTACAACTGTGTTTTTTAGATTGTCATCTGTTTGTACATGAGACTCCACTTAAGGAGTACAAGTACACTCAAATCCTCTTATGTTGAATGAGGATTTAGAAAATCACAAATCACAAACTTCCTTTAAGGGACGTTACAATCTGTACAACATATCACACTCTCTTTCCTTAGACCCTATATGGAGAAACAGCTTGACAATATTAGCTAATTATTATAATTCATATTTAGTGTAACAACTTTAAGAAATTTAGGTAGAGTGTAAAAAGTGTTTTAGAACTTAACAAACGTGAAATGTTCCTTGAATTTCTGCTCTCTCTGATGCTTGATAGCATGTTTCTGGAAGTACTGTGTCACCAACTAAAGCCCAGCAGCTGCAGGACGTTTGGTGTGATTTCGGCACGGCCTGTTGGGAAACGCCTTCGCCTTCCATCACCGTTTTCCCATCAAACAGTATATTCACCGTCTATACCAGATCAACAGATATATTTTTTGTGGCTGAAAATAAACTTGAATATCAGAAAAGCCATTTATGTGACCTGCTTTTGGTTGTGATATTTTAAGGTAAATACTATTTACATAAGAGACATAAAGGAGGAAGTATTGTAATACTAGTCAGCACACAAAAATCAAGGTTATGACAAATACATTTGATATTCTTTATTAGTGACAGTGAGGAGATTGAATCATATCAGATACAGAAGTGTATGTAATGCTTTGCAAAGAAATGAACTGTTTGTGAAGGTTTCTGCAGCTGTTGCTCACACTAACACAATCATATATATATATATTTTAATGAGGGTGTTTTGATCATAAAAAGCCTGGAAAAATATCTATTTACACTATAAACAAAAACATCAATTGCACGTTTGGCCTTTTTTAACGTGGCATGAAGGTACCATCTGTCTGTGAGTGACTAAGGATAAACAGTCAATACATACAACCAATAAAACATTTTGCTTCAGCATGTCCCAAAGTCTTACTGCAACAACAGGTGAAGGTTTTTTTCAGGTGGAATTGTGTCTGATTCATTGCCACAGTTTATTCTTGTAGGTTGCAGCGCCCTCTGCAGATCACCATCTTTACATGCACAGTTACACTGAGTGAAAACAGGACATTTAATTACAGACAATCCAGAAGGTTTTATTTCCTCTTGTTGGCCACGCTGAAGTAGGTTTTCTCGATCTCAATGTCGGCTGGACACGTCTGTTTGAACTCCTCTCTCTGGTAGGCGTTTTGAAGGTATCTCCACACGCCTGTGAACTCTGCTGGAATGTCGAAGTCGCAGTACTTCTTGGCAGCGACCTGAAAAAAAACATACATGAAGATCAAAGACGTACTCAGATCATCTACTCAAGAAATAATACCAATACAACAATGTCAAATTACTCCATGTTATACGGTTTAATAAACTTTACTAGAATGCAATATATTTTATGGTCATTATAGTTTTCTAAAATCCCAATCTGTGAAGTCATATAAATATAGCGGATTAAAAAAAATGCAATATTTCTCTTCAACACAGTGGAGTAAATGTATACAACATTGAAATACTCAAATAAACTGTAAAAATACTCCTGAAAGTAAAAGTATGTAATGTATCAGCTAAATGTATGGTGTATTATGATAAATCACATTAGTACATTCTTAATGCTGATGCATTAATTTGTTAGCAGCATTTAATTGTTGTAGCTGGTTGAGGTGAAGCTAATTTGAACTACTTTACACAGTTCAGTAGTTTAGTTCAGTAGTTTAGTTTAGTAGTTTCCAACCTAGGGGTTGGTCCCCTCTAAAGGGTCACAGATAAATCTGAGGGGTCATGATGTGATTAATGGGAGAAGAGAAAAAAAAAGGTCTTATCCACACATTTGTATTAATTATTGGACTTTTATTTCCAATTTTTAAATCTTTTAAAATAATAATACTTACTAAAATAATACCAAAATAAAAATATCTTAGAAGTTCAAATGAGAAATGTCACTATTATTAGAGATCTGAACTGTAACAAGGGGCACCAATCAGACGCCGTTTTTTCTAAGAAGTCACAAGGCAAACAGATTGGAAAACATTGGTTTAATCTTTAACGATGCATTGTATTGTATAAGCATATCATATGTTTCATGTATAAATAACATGGGACTATAGCTATCAAATAAATTAGTTTTGGAGTAAAAAGTGCAATATTTCCCTCTGAAATGTAGTGAGATAGAAGAGCCAAGAAACAACAAAAAAACACTATACCAGAAATGACCCCAAAATGAAATCTGATGCTCTGTCTCACCCTGATAACATGCAGTTTGGGCAGCAGGTTGCAGTCCGCTAAGGTGAGGCGGTCGCCGTCCAGAAACTTCCTCTTGGAGATGGTGATGGTTTCTCTGGAGTTGTGGTCGACCTCCACAGGGAGGGGAGAGATCAGGTAGTTGTCCAGGCGCTTGAACTCCCGCAGCAGGTTTTTCTCGTGGACTAGAGGGTCAGAGACACAGATGTGTTGAGTTGATTTTCTGTAACTGTGTGTGGTGTAATGTACCTACAGGTGAATCGTAAGGTAAAAGTGATTTTACTCAAGTATTGTATTTAACTACAGTTTTGAGGTACTTGTACTTGTGTTTCTATTTGATGCTACTTTATACATTTACTCCATTACATATATTTAACATCTGTACTTTATAGTCATTTTTATCGAACCAAACCAAATATAAATGCAAATCAGCTTCACCTCAACCAGCTACAACATAAAATGCTGCGTACACATCAATGTATCACACATAATAATCCAATAATCCAATCTGTCGATAATAATATAAGGAGCCATTTTCTGCATAATGAGTACTTCTACTTTAGATCAGTGGTAGAATAAGTACTTTATTGAAGTAAAAGTATCACTTCCGCAATCTATTAGAAGTACAATTCTTGTATTCAAATGTATTATTTTTCCTATTAGAATTTGCAAGTAAACATTTATTTATTTCTCTCTGAAATGTATACAGGTAGAAGTGTAAAGTAGCATAAACTGGAAATAAAGTACAGTACTTAGTACTTACTAAGTTACTTTCCACCACTGATTAGTCCTGTGATAAAACATTGAACATCTATTAATCTATTTTCTAAGCATTTTTTAATCACAACCAATAGGTAAGAACAAAATGTTGAATGAATCACAACAGTATCCGACTTACAGGCGTTGTTGGGTCTGTTCTTGATGAAAGCGGAGAACTTTGCAAAAATGTCAGCACCCACGTCAAAGGACTCTTTGTTCAGCGGGCTGAGATGAGGATACCTGCGGAGGAGGAGGGAGAAACCTGGGAGTAAACTTCTTTGATGTGAATAAGTCGTCATCAAGTCACCTTGACTAATATTTGTGTAATGATTAAGCGCAACAATACCTGGGAGGGGCCACTGTTTGTTCAAGAAACTCCTCAATTTTGATAAAGTCTGTTTTGAGGGTGCCGTTGTAGAGGAGGAAAGGAGGGTTGGTCCCGGGGGCCAGTTCTTTGAGCTCAGCTGGCTTCCTGGAGAGAGAAAGGACGTAAAAAGATGGAGAGGGAGGAGGGGAGGGAGGGGGAGACATTTGACTTATTAGATGTATTCATACAGATTATTCAATCAGACCGTTATCAAGCACGTCAAAACTGAGAGTGCGTTGGTTATCGAGGCTGTCTGGACCAAATGTGGCTCTGTGGATTAATGATTTTAACATTGGCTGGAGGTTTAGTTTTGAAAACACACAGCGCTGGGAGTGGTCAGCTGTTCAAAAGGCCCGTTTGTGTGCGTGTTCTGAATCATTCAATTATCAGCATCCTTTCAAAGTTTCCTGATCTTATTTGTTCACCGGTAACGACGCTGAGAAATTCACACAATAAAGCCGTAATTAAAGAAGGTGTTTGTTTGGCAGCGACACAGAGCTCTCTGTACACTCGGGCCTCACGGACTCCTCCCTCTCACCTCTGTCAGACAGAGTGAGCAACACACCTTTGATAAGTTAGAAATGGTTTGGGTTACTCTCAATTTCTCTCTTGTTTGCTTCTTAATAGAGTTCTGTGTGAAAAACCCTGTGACCAGATGCTCAGGAAGTGTTTTTGCCAGAGGAGGGGAGCTTACTTCCTCATGTCAACAGTGGTCACTGTAAACTTGACTCCTTTCAGCCATAGAACCATGAAGAGCCTCTGACAGAAGGGGCAGTTCCCCACGTTCTCACCATCATGTCCAGCCTAAAAAACACAGAAAGTAATATTTAGTATTATGACCACATGAGCCACAAATGTCCTCTTTCAGCCAATGAAGCATTCACAATTTCTCTTCTCCTCTCATCTGCTGACAAGTGATTTTAGTAGTGAAAAGTGTGTCTGGTGTTCCTCCATAGAAGGAAAAGCAGGCATTGTGTTGTAGCAGAAAACAACAGACTCTAACATTGGCTCTCCTCCCTCTTGATGACAAAAGGAATAGTCTGACATTTTGGGATATGATTAGCTTTCCTGCAGGAAGTGAGATGAGAAGATTGATACCATTCTTACTGTTGAATGCTGAATATGTCTAAAGCCAGCAGCTTAGCTTAGTTTAGCATAGCATAAAGACTGGAAACAGTTTGCTTGGCTCTGTCCAAATTTAACAAAAATCCATGTCTAAAGCTACATAACAGGTTAGATCTTGTTTGTTTAATCCGGACCATTTCTTCATTTTCTGGAGTCGTGTTTCTGTCTGACGAAGATGTGATCCTGCAAACAATCCCTATAAAACCAGAACTTGTAATTTTTACACTTAGTTTTTGGTATGGATTAAACCAACGAGATATACCATTTTAATTAATGATCTTTGTTATATTAGGACCGAGCAAGGTCAGCTGTTTCCCCTTGTTTCCAGTCTTTATACTAAGTTAAGTTAAGCATCTGCTGGGGAAGCAAGGAAGCAAATCTGCATATTTCTAAAAAAAAGTAAAACTTTACCTTTAAGAGACTGAATGTTGAATGTTTTATCTACAAAGAGACATAATATACTGTCTACAGCTTAATGTACGGCCACTTGACCTTGTTTTATATATCAGAAGATACACCGTCTCTGCACAGGTGCCATTAACAAGAACACAATGTGCACATGTATAGCATGAAGAGAATGAAGGGATCCTGGTGTATATTATTATTTGGCTATTAGGCAACAACATGAAGTGAGAAATAAGGAGAAATGACTTTTTGTTTACTTCTCCATAAGGAGGACTATATCTGAATATGTGCGTCAGTAAAGTGGGTGTGCCTGGTTCTGGCTGGAGGCCAGTCACCATGCATGCTCTCAGCTCCGTCTGTGTGTGCGATGATAAGGTGGACTGAGTTCAGTGGTAAAAAAATGTGATGTGACACTCAGCAGAGATACAAACACTTCAGCATCTGTAGGATAGGTATCTTCAGAAGGCACCCATCAAAAAGAGAGTTGCCCTCTGATTGATCATAAAGCAAAATACTGTAGATCTCTGTCCTTTTACAAAACTGATGATATGTTTGTTTATTTTCCTCTAAAAGAGAGGATATAAGACTGATCAATTAAGAGACATTTCCTGTGGAATTGAATTAAACACAATACGTTCTTTTGACAGTGAAATCAGGTTGCAGCTAACTTCTCCTTTCAAGTATTTATTGAAATTGAAAAGAAATGACTGACCTTAATGAACAACTCGATGATTGGCTCCTTCTCAGAATGTGCCATGTCGTCCCAAAAAAAGTGAAATTCACTTTTTTTCAGTCAAAGCTTCTCCTGAAGTTCTTTGCACCCCAGAAATGCACCCACAGAGCTGGAGAGAGAGAGAGAGAATTCTCTGAGAGCTGATAACAGAGCCCTGGAACAAGCGCTGCTGTGGTTTCAAGTGTCTCTGAGGTCGTGGATGTCGGGAGAAAGTGCAACACCTCCCGGCTGGTTGTGTTTTGTCTGAGGGCTCCTTGAAGGCTATCGCTCTGAACATACTTCACTAGTCAGGGGGAGAGGGAGGACCCAAAGAAATGGGCGGGGTACTCCCTCTTATATATACCCAATGCCAGAATGAGCTTAAAATAGGTTCCTCTGCATTTTGCAAAACACATGAACTAATAACAGCATGTGACTCAAAACACAAATTCAGACAATTCATTTGGGCCACTCTCATTCCAACAATGTTAGACATTAGCAGCACTTTTCACAGGAGTTCAAATTTTAAGGTAGAAAATAGCCTTAAATTTAACATCTGGTTGACTGAATAATGCACAATGTTTTTGTTTTGGCTACAGGAATGCAAGAAATATGGGAACAAAAAGTTTTAAAGTCATACAGATTCTTCTTGGTGTGCATTTGTAATTTTGCTATTAACATAAATGTGTTAGTGTAACTTGCTTTTGGTTTTCGAAAGAATATTTTATAATGTGAATTATTTCTATTCTATTATTATCATTATTATTTCCTGGAGAGTCTGAATATTCCTACCGCCGCTGAGTAATGTTTATATTCTGCTAATTATATAATGTTGTCTACTCCCATAGAAAGGTCACGTGGGGTCTTTCAAACAATGAGGGGATATTTCAGGGGTATTTCAGGAGTAATGCTTCATGGTGAAGGGAATCCCCTCAGTGTTGTGGGCACAACACCAAAGAGGTGAAGGTTACTTTTGATTGCTGCTTGTTTTGCATGAGTTTAGGGATGAAAGTATTTTAAAAAATCATTTTGCTTTTCAGATAAAACATTTGATATTTTCTTTCAACTGAATGTAATCATTTCTTGTAAGTGGCAATTAGTCTTAAATAATAATAAAACAAAAATGAAAGTGGCAGTTAACTTTCCTGTCATGACCCAGACGTCCTCAGAGAGTTTAGAAGTGAGGGTTCGGCTCAGTATCTGTTTTTCTTGTAAAATGCTATCACTTACAGTAAAGAGGGGAAGGGAAATTTTATGACAAAATCCCCACGTTGAGGCTTCCCTAAAGAAATAAGACCGGCATCATGGGCAGGATTATGCAATGCATTACTAGGAATTTAAAAAATAAGATACAAGCGCTCCATGTGCTTTGTTTTAAGTGGCTCTGTGCCACAAGAAATAAATCCATCACATTGAAATTCCAAACAAATCCTAAAAGAATTTGATGAATAACATAGACCATCACAGGAAATATAACAGAGGCAGAGAAAGTTGTTGAAAAAAAGCTATCCTCCTCTTGCCTTTTAAATATCTACAAAGTCAGGGAGGTTATGGCCTGAGAGTTTTCAAATATCTGAAAGCTAATCTCCCGTTCCACACAGTGGTACCACCCCTCCTCCAAGTACACGCTGTTGAGGGTTAATTAGTCTCTTTATTGACACATCCTATGGGAGGTGAATGGAATTTTACTGGAGTGTAAGGTGGGAGTGTCACTCTTACTGATGCACCTGATTAAAACGTGGCCTTCTCAGCCTCCATTATTCCGTCCACTCCGCCGGCATTTAGGGAGTGTTTACTGGAGCTTGCGTGATAAATGACTGAAGTGCCATTCAGATATACATTTTGATTCACCATCACAAGTGGCTGCAATCGCTGATTAAGTCAAAGTCCGAACTGGTGAATGACTTCACAAGAATTATGTGTCAATGTTTGGTTGGTATGACAACAGTCGTCACACGCAGGGTTGAGTAAGAGAGGAAACAAAGGGTTAAAACCACAGCTTTTATAGTAAACTGGAACCAACTGATTCTGGCTACGCAGAGAGGACATTAAACAGGAGAGATTTCCTGAGTGTTTCTGGAAAAAAATTGACCTTTCACTTCTCTTCCACAGACAAAAAGATAGGAAACCTCATGGAGAGATACACATATCTCCACTGGACACACACAGCAGCTGGAAGTGACCTCCTGGAAACAAGTGTCTTATCTCCATAAACAGGACCCTCACTGTTGACAACCCAGTCCAAGAGAATGAGTCTTGACACACACACACACACACACACACACACACACACACACACACACACACACACACACACACACACACACACACACACACACACACACACACACACACACACACACACACACACACACACACACACACACACGTAAGGTCAAGATTATATTGTGCAAACAAAATATTAACATGCCAGTGAGCGTCTGCTGGTCTGAAAGATTCAACGTGACAAAAAAAAGCTAAGTTTTGGACATAGACGTTCATCACTTTTTTTTCTTTCTTTCCGAGGCAAGATTTAGACGAAAAGATTAATACTACTCTCGTGTCTGTGATTCAAGTATGAAGTTGGAGCTAGGACGGGATTAGCCTAGCTTAGCATAAAGACTAGCAGCAGGGGGAGATAGCTAGCCTGAACTGGACTTAAAAGAACACAAGCTTCCATGTTTCATCTTGTACACGACCATACACAGATATATAAAACGTGCTAAAACTATTTCTTAGCAAACAACAGTAGAGCGCAGTGACTTCCTGGAGTCTTTTCGCCACAGAGGTTGCCAGGTTTGGTGCCACTGTACCCATAGAGACATACTAAAACCTCTGATCACCAGCCGTATTTGGCAAATAGCTCTATAGATGGTGACACTGCACAGAAGTGCTGAGTGGGTGTTAAGAAACGGCTCAAAAACATAACTCCAACCGTGA
This sequence comes from Leptoclinus maculatus, assembly GCA_032191485.1. Lineage (NCBI taxonomy): Eukaryota > Metazoa > Chordata > Actinopteri > Perciformes > Stichaeidae > Leptoclinus > Leptoclinus maculatus. The sequence continues at coordinate 7,868,606 of JAVDOI010000011.1, forward strand.
ATCTACAAATAGGTACTTTTCCATCCACAAATTAAATATACATATAACATGTTAATAATTGAGCGTTAGGGATGTCGGTAGGCATATTTTAGAGATTTGGACAGAAGAAGGCTAACTGTTTCCCCTTGCTTCGAGTATTGTTGCTAAGATAAGCTAATAGCCTTCCAGCTGCAGCTCCTGAGCTCCGTACTTAACACACTGACCATGAAAATGGTATTAATCCTCTGATTGAACAATCTGAAATAAAACAACTAAGTGCATTCCCAAAACTATTTCTTTGAACTTTGTCCTTATAGTCAAGCCACAAGCTGCCAATACATTATTTTTTTTGGAATGTACACTCATCCACACACCAAGTGCAGCCAAAGCAACACTGGAGCTTAGATATCAACTGCAGTCAACTGTGATTTTTTTTTTTTTATTGCTCCAGGGGGGCGGCTGTGTCTTGTAAACACAATGGCATCATTGACCTACAGACCGCTCTCTCCCAGGCAGTCAATCGCACAACAACTCATTACAACCAAACCCTGAGGTCTGTCATGCAGGATATGCACAATGGCAGTGCCATGGAGTTACTGCTTGTTCTTATCTCTTCTTTCAGGTCTGAAGATTCACACCGCACATTCGGCTCCCGATTTGTCTCGTAAGTGTTTTTCATGTCTATAACTTATTTTTCAGGAGAAAGTGAAAATGCTAACTGGTTATTTTTCAGCTGTGAACTGCAACTGCAAAGGAAGCTTCTGATAAACATTAAGCATCCCCTAATTATCATCTTCACATCCTGCTTTCTAAACAGCTGGTGCAACTCATCCTGAAAGACTAGAATCAGGGTGAAGAGGCTCCTGACGTCTAGGTCCTGAACTTCGATCACAGAATAGATTCTCCTAAATCATTAAATAAACTACAGCTGAGTTGTTTTAACTTGTGACAAGAACATACAACATCAACATATGATGGATGAAATGATGGTAACAGTGATGTGCTCAGACAAAGTCAACGGTAGGTTTTCTCTCAGACAAAATCTCTCAGACAAATCTATTGTGACCTCAGCAGAGGTTTCCATCTTTTGTGTGGCTGCAGGCTCTGAGGGGCCTAATAATAGTTCATTGTGAGTGAGCGCCTGGTACTGCCTCCCATTTGCTCACTGAAGCTTCACACTGCCTCACGTACACACACACACACACACACACACACACACACACACACACACACACACACACACACAGGGGGTCGAGTACGGGATGCACACATGGGAGGGGAGACTTCACTCACTATGCTCTGTTGTCTTGTATGTTCGAATGTGTAGTCATAGTCCACACATTGTGTTGGAGAGCTACACCCAGTGACTGGGACACCACCCAGTCGAGAACCAGGGCCGAACCGCAATGACTAAAAAAAGCATCTAATAAGATTGATGAAGGGCTTCTAAATGATGTATTACTTAGTGGTAATAACTGAATCATCCAGTCATTTCTGCTTTGTTAAGAAGGAAAAACAATTGCCTTGTTAGTAATAAAGCCAATCTGACACCCTTGTTTTATTGCTGACGTTATTTATATATTTAAATAAGTTGAAAGTGACATATCAAACCACTGTGTTTGAGATTATCTTCTGTTTTAATATGCATCATACATTTAGCACTATTTTGTCCACTTGTGTATTGTAACTAACTTTAAAAGTATCTCCCACTTGAAGTGAAATTAGCATCACCTTGTGTTCTCTTTCAGTTTATCTTCACAACATCCTGAAGAACCACACGGCTCACGCTTGTGAAGGAGACACGCTTGTCATTGAGTGTCCCTCGAGGACGTCTGTGGCCGTCCTCTCAGCTTTCTATGGACGACGTGTTCCTAATCAGCATTTATGTCCCTCTGCAAACACAAACACGACTGTGGAGGAGGATAAAGAATGCACTTCCCCAGTTGCCATCAAGGTAAATAAAATCACAGTGAGACGAATGTGAAATCAAGTCCATGTTTTAGTAAAAGGCTGTCGTGACCCACACTGCAGATTACACACATTTTGCTTGCAGAAAGTGGAGTCAGAGTGCCAGGATCGGCAGTTCTGTCACATCCCTGTTTTCAGTCGAGTGTTTGGGCAGGACCCCTGTCCTCTCACCAGCAAGTACCTTCTAGTCGCCTACAAGTGCAGACCAGGTGTGTTGCTATGGTCCTATACTCATGTGGTCTGGATGCCAGCATATCAATCAAATCACTTGTGTTGCTGAATTGAAAGTATTAAGCAACTAGAATTGTGTGTTCTGAATGCGCTTCAAACATACTTCATAATATCTACCATTTTAGTGAAGCACGAAACTTCAGTCTGAAAAATTTGAAATGGCAGTTTGACAAAAGAATCCCAACTCAAAGTCATTTGGGACTTGCATCCAGATCACACAGTCTTTTGTTCAGTTGTCAGGTGTTTATCAAAATACTTCTTTCTGTAATCGTGTGTACATGCCATCTGCTTTTCAGAGCACCACCGCACACGACTGGTGTGTGAAAATGAGCGCCTGAGGCTGATGTGTAAAAACCAAACTGTCCTGGCAATCTACTCTGCAACGTTTGGACACCTGCTGCATGGCAGTCCTTACTGCCCTCAACCTGGATCACACACTGACATGGGTCTGACCACAGGGCGCTTAAGAGTTCTAGTGGCAAAAATGTGGAACAAATATCAGTTCGATAGACACAGTGGAGAATCATTTGTGTGCCCTGTATATTTATTAGTAGAGATTAGATTTGAAACCAGAGCCTAATGTTGCAACAATTGACTGATTTCTTATAATGAACACATTACTCATTTTACTTGACTTAATTTATTCCAGAGTGTTTGTCACCTTCGGCTCTGAGGAAAGTGTCACGCAGGTGTCACGGCAGAGCAAACTGCTCATTAGTGGCCGATACTCAAATCTTCGGGGACCCCTGCTTCCCCGGCACCAGGAAACACCTGCGAGTCTCCTTCACTTGTGGTAAGTGACAAACCGGGTTTAAACTGCTTGTGACATGGTTTGCCGCATTATGTAATAATCTTACATTTTCTATTCAGTGCCCCGGTATCTCCTGGAGGATGTGGGCCGAGGGTCAACGGATCCTTTCATGATCTCAGACTACACACATGGTGAGAGTAAGCAGAAAATATTCACAGGTTTTGTTGCATGCAGCAGACTTTGACTGGCGTCTGAGCCCAGACCCCTCTCACCTGCAGGTGGATGGTACACTGGCCCCACCTACAGGCCTCAAAACGTGCTCTTAACCAACTCTCTGGAGATCATTGAAAAAATATTGGGTATGTGCGCTGATGCCTGTAAACGTCAGGCGAGGGTTGCATGTACATTTCTTATCGTTGTTGTAGCTCATAAATAAAGGGCCATACCGTTGTTTTAGCATGTTTTAGCTGTAGAAAATGAAGTACTGGCTTCTCAAACAGCTCAAAGTATTTTTGTTTCTTTTGCTTCTTTTTTTGCACAAACTGAGCATTTTTAAATATTTCTACACTCTTTCTGTGCAGTAATATATATAATTTGCATAAATACTTTGCATCACTGCTGAGCATTTTCCAAAGCATACCATAGTTTCTATATTTGTATGGGTGTTTTTTTCTTAATTTCAGTCAGACAGTCATTCCATGTATTAAAATCAACCTGGATTTTTTTTCCTGGCTTATACATGAAAGCTGCTTAGGTCTTCAATTTTTTTTGTCAAGGTTATATAATCCTGGAAGATCAGTTCAAAGCTTGGATTGCTCTTTTTATTATTACTCTGAATCATTGAAGTTCATGTGCTGGTGGGGAAACTCACACATCCATGTCGATAAAGAATAGCTGATATGGACACATGATTTATATAAAATATGAACACAATTGCAACGTCCATGAAGATTTCTCAATACATTTTTTGCTTTTAACTACATTACTATGGAAGCCCATTCCCGCAAGCAAAAAAATAAAAGATCACTAAAAAAAATAAATAAAATTAGATCACTAAAAAATAAATAAATGAATAAGATCACTAAAAAAAAAAAAAATTAAAAAAGAGTAACTTAAAAAAAAAAAAATGTAATTCGCAAAAAAAAAAAAAGAAAAAAAAAGAAAATTCACCCACAAAATAAGTAATAATAAATCTAATAATTTTTTTTTTTACTTTTTTTCCAACAGCAAAATAAAAAAAAAAAAAGATGAAATACAGATGATGTTTCACATGGATTGTACTGAGCAATGCACCCTTGAATAGTTAAGCAAGAAGCAGCTCTGGAGTACAAAGAATGAAACCAATGTGGCTGAGGTGGCGACCAATAAACAGCAACTGGAAACATATATATTTTTTTTCTTTTTTGCTGACAGAGAAAAAGTAAAAAAAATATATATATATATATATATATATATATATATATATATATATATATATATTCTTTTTTTTGTGATTCATTTTTTTTTTTTTTTTTGGTGATCTCATTCATTTATTTTTTTTGCTGTCGGGAATGGGCTTCCATAGGTTACAGATGGATGCACCAAAAGTTTTTTTTTTTTTTTTGCTGGTGGAAAAAAAGTAAAATAAAAAAAAATTATTAGAATTATTATTATTTATTTTGTGGGTGGATTTTTTTTTTTTTTTATTAAGTTACTATTTTTTTTTTTTTTTTTTTAGTGATCTTATTTTTTTTTTGTGTTTTTTTTTTTTTTTGCTGGCGGGAATGGACTTCCATACATTACCAGGCAAAGACCAAAAGAATAATTATTATTCACATTTTTCAATCGTGATGGAGTTAGTGGCTGCTTTGGAAATTATATGTGCATCAATAATGTAAAAACTTAGGGCATGCTTTGATAAATTGTAAGCAGTAATGCAATTTGTGGTAAATTGGTTGACATGTAAAAACACCAGAAAATTATTTTAAGGAATAATTTGGTTCAAAGGGCCAATATGTTTAACAACTGTGAATTTTCTGTTTTGTGCCACATTTGGAAGGTATTTTGATCCATGATCGTTGCATGTCTCGGTCTCTTCCAGATTTCCCAGAGAGAGTTGCTCTGTACTTTGTCTCTGGCATCTGTGCTGGTCTGGTGTTCCTGCTCTGCCTGTTCGGTATACGGTCCACATTAGTGAGGGATGTTAAAGACCTGGTTTCTGACCTGAAGGAAGAGTTGAAAGCATCTCACAGACAGCGCAATGAGCTCATGGAGGACCTCTTTGACGATGACATCTCTGACACGTCGTCCTTCCGTCACCTCACACAATCCTACCGCACGACAGAAATCCTCAGTCCTTCCACCTTGACAGTAGAGATGGTTGATCGAGACGTGGAACAGACGAGGGATCTGCCCAATGGAGACATTTGGCCACATCGAGACTCCAGCCCTTACGCCATTCATAAGATCAAAACCTACAACAATTGAGAAACATTTATGTGTGAAACTCTTTCAAAAGCACCCTTCTGCTATGATTAAAGTTGTGGACTGAAATTACACACATTCAGTTTACTTATCCATGTATCTTCAATCATGGCAAAGTGACTCTAAACAATAAAGAGTGAAATATACAAAGTCCTAAGGTATTAGAGTAATTACAATCGTTATTAAGATTAACATTATACAATATGTTCTTTAAATTAATTGTTGTATAAATTCAGATTCAGATTCTGCCTCAAATAATGTTCTGCCTACATTTGTTTCGGTCCTTGGATGTCATGTAAAAAATAATATATCATACTATACATTAAAAATCTGAAAATGCAAATACGTCTGAAATGATCAGGAGAAAATTATTTGACAATTGTGGATCTGTTTTGTATAGGATTGCAACTAAGGATTGTTTTCATGATGTATTAATCTGCTGATTATTTTCTCGACTATTCGATTGATTGCTTGGTTTGTAAAAATTCAGAAAATTGTGAGAAATGTCATCACAGTTACACAGAGCCCAAAGGGACATCTTCACAATCCTTGTATTAGTACAAACCTCAAAATTATTAAAAGTAAATTAAATTCATTAGAAAAAGAAACAAATACTCACATTTTTAAAGCTTGAACGACGAAATGTTTTCGCCTTCTTACAGTCTGTGTTTTTTGCATGAAAATTGACTAAAACAACTGTTGAAATGGTTGTTAATTAATTTTCTGTCAATCTCATAATTGATTAATCGACTAATAGATTCAGCTGTATGTACTGTTGGATAATTAAAACAAAACGTTATTTTTTTATATAACCTCTCTTTATGTTTAATGTGCAAAAATATTAAATTGTAAAGTAACTACAGCTGTCCAACAATTGTAGAGAAATTAAAAGTGCATGTGAATCAGAAGTGACATGAAAATAAAATTGATGCATGTAAAGAAAGTAAAAGCACCTTAAATTACATTCTTTCACCTAAATGTATTTAGTTACATTCCACCACCTGCAACAAGCTAATCCCAAACCCCCAAAAGAAGACACACAGATTTAATGTATCTCTGACATGGAAATAATTATGAATTTACCACATGACACTGCAGGTTTTATTTTGTGTTTTTTTTATCGATAGGCCTGAGAAGCATCGTTATGTCACTGGTCCACACTCCTAGGCAGAAGGTGGCGTTATTTATCTTAAAATTCTTGCCAACCGCCGCTAGAAATCAAGACGAGGAACAGAAGAGGGAGGGAGTCCACTTCGTAAATTCTCTACTGTTGTATCGTTAAATATAGCTAACGTTAGCTTAAATCAGCCACAACCAATCAGCTATGTAGTCTAGTCAGCCTGTTGCCTGACATAGAAGAGAACCAAGACACTTCAAGGCTTTTGAAGAATGGCGATCACTAAGCGGGATATTGTGACTTCCCGACTCGAATGAACATTCGTGCCCACATCCAGCAGCAGCAACAGCCACAGCTGGCTAACAAGCAGTTAGCATTATTAGCATTAGCACCAAACAGCTGTCATTGCGGAAGGCCGCCACCGCACCGGGTGGAGATTTAACTTTCTCTCTCTCTGCGTGTCTGGACTCAATCAACACAAAGTCGTTTGCCAATGATATTTTTTGCTATTTAGCTAACATCTATCGGTAAGAATGGAGTCGTCTTTGGGGATGTACGACGAGGAGTGCTTGGCAATATCCTTTTTTTAATTAAGTTACAACATTGTGTGTACGAGTGTGTATTTCAGTTCTAGTTTCCTTTAGCTCGTAGGCTAACGTTAGCTTTAACCTCACTTAACGTTAGATGTAACGTCAGTTAATGCCGGTTAACGTTAGCTTTAACGTCATGTAATGTCAGTTAACGTTAGCTTTGACGTCAGTTAACGTTAGCTGTAATGTCAGTTAACGTTAGCTTTAATGTTAGCTTTAATGTTAGCTTTAATGTTAGCTTTAATGTTAGTTAACGTTAGCTTTAATGTTAGTTAACGTTAGCTTTAATGTTAGTTAACGTTAGCCATTCGGCTAACTTGACAATTAGCTTTAGTTGATAACAAGATGCGTTGACTGTGTTAAATAACTTTAGCTAGCGGTTGCTGTTAACTTATAGGAGTTAATTCCTCTGGTTATCGTATAACTAACGTTACAGCCGACTATTCATTCAGTTCACTAGTAACCACACCAATATAACCAGTCTCATCTTAAGTTAACCATATTGTTCTTGAGCAGAATAACGTTAGCCATGATTTATTTCAGGTTAATGGTTAATTGGCTGCCACTAACCAACTTGGCCACCATCTCTTTTTTCCTTTCTCACATTAATTTGTCTCTGATTGTTCAATAAGCATGGCTTCTTCAAACAAAGATCATCACCTCTGAGTATCTTCAATCTAACCACACGCATACTAATTTATCGGCTTAACATGACAGTGGGGTCTGTCTGTCTGAGGTTAATTAAAATAACAACTCGGTGCTTGTGATGTTTAAGTGCTCCATTCTCATCCTGAGTCAAAAATAATTCCTTGATTGTGATGCTCACACTGTGAAAGTTCAGGAGCTGAGGGCTGGCCAGAAGGAGCCCAGACTACTGTCACTAATTGAGCGCAGGGGAGAGTTTAAGTAAGTATCAGACAACCTGATGACTAAATATCAATGTGCTTTCGTCAGATAGAAGGTGAATCTAGTGAGATGCCGCAGGTTTCGAAGGAGCTCTGAACACCTCGAGGATTTAGAAGTTCAACTGCTGCTTCCACTTTCTATAGCTTTTGCTTTATTCTGATGAAATCCCAAGTTTTGACAACTTTTTGTTGTGTTAGAAGGTAGATACTTGCTGTTTGTCTGTATGGGCTTAATTTTGGCATTACTTATGAATTATACTGTTGGAGGCAGTTTGAGTGGCTAAAATCAAACGGGTCAAGTGTTCTATCAGAAACCAAAGCTAATATTTAGCATTTCTATTTCTTTGTTTTTCTTGTGTTGTACATTATACCTTGTCAAACACACAACCTGCGGACCTGCAACGAATGTTCCAGGTTATAGTCACAAAAATGTTCAGTGTTTCGGCCTGAAATGAATTTGTTGCTGTGTGGATCAGTGCCTTTCATTGACCTCTTCAGATGTCAGAACAGTTCTGTCCATGGAGCTGCAGTCATTTGGTTCAGAGTTATATTTGTGCGTTTTTTTTAACCCGGGTCTCGGCAGCTTCAGCAGTTGTTTTGTGAAAGGGAATGTTGTTGTGGGTGTTTGTGCGGTTTGTGTTTGTAGCAGGTTGTGGTGTGGAACAGCTAGAGTGAGGGAGAAAGCAATTACACTATCCTTTATCCAGAATTCCTCCACTTAGTCCTCGACCGTAATGAGACTCACATGGGCACCCGAGCTTCATCCTCAGCTGACTGTTAAAACCACACACTCAACTGCAAAAAACCTGTGAAAGTGACATTTGTTGACATTTCTAGAATCTGTATGGAACATGACGTTATCACGAGGTTAACAAAACAACAAGAAGCACATTACAATGCAGCAACCCTGCAGGAAATACCAAAGTTAATCTGACAGTTTGGTGTTATTTGAAACTCTCTGAAGTGTTTTATGTTTATCTTTGAGGCTGTATATTAGTGCTGTTAATTAAACCTTTCATTAAGTATAGTATAGTTTTTCCTGTGTTTTGTGTTTGTTTAGTGTTGGGGATTTTAAAGACTATTTTATTTGCAACAATTCATAGCAGATATTGCCACTGATGCATCAATAATAATTTGTAGATATAGTATAGATAATAGAAACTGAACGATAGTGAGGTCTCAAAATAAACATTGAGTTGAAGCAGCATGTCTGACAGTCTAAACCGCCATGAGTTCAATAACATTTCTAATTCAGAGCTATTGTTTTGGGGTGTTTCTGATATTTTGTCCATGCTCTTGAGGGGCTCCATTAGCTTGCGACATCAGAGGGTTCCTTGCAGACTCTGGAGAACTGTGAGTTCCTCTGACACAGCCGAGCTGACTCATTTTCCTCCAACAGTAATCCGACTCATTGTGAAGTGGAGGGGAAGTGTGGGCAGTGCCCAGCAAGCTGTTAGTCGGCCATTGTTAGAGAGTGAAATATGACCTTGCCTACATTAACCCACATCGGAGATTTCAAGCTGCTTATGTTGATTATTTAATGACTCAAAGCTCGGCTCCTCTGAATGTGTTCCAGGTGGCTACACTGGACTTTAGTCGACAAGACTTGACTGAAGCAGTGCGCTTGTTAGTTAATTGTTTGCATATTCAACTAAAGCAACTGGACTGCAAATTAGACTAAAAGAGACTTTTGCATGTGTGCATGTGCATTTCAGATTTTTGTAAATCTTAAATTCACAGTTCATGATCTAACCCTAATTGTACATTTACCCATGTTGCATTGCAAATGTTCAGTGCATGAAACCATTTTAATTGCAATAAAAATGATGGCTGTTATGAGAATAAAAGAAAAATAGCTGCAGACCGTCTGCATATGCTTTGTGTGTTACATGATTTTATTGATGATCTTAAATTATATTAAACGTGACAGAGCTGATGTTAAGTGGGACTCTGTGCTGCTCTCATCCAGATTGGGTGTGTTGGCGACCCCTGATGCTGTCGTGTCTCATCCAGTGGCTGAGCTGTGGATACCCATCAACGGTCATTTTGTAATTGTGCGAGGTATGCGGCTTCTTTTTTCCTTAATATCAAATTCACAGTATTTACTGTTTTGACTATGCTAAGTAGAATCAAATGTTAATTACTTTAAAGTCGCCAGCTGCTACAAGCTGTTTAGTTAAAGTTGATCCTCACCTCACATTCTTTAACCATAGTAGTGCATAATAGTGTTACTGTTTACTCAGGGTCACGTCACATTGGTGTGAAAGTGAAAGTCCAGGGAGCATTTCCTCTGCACTTGGAAGGACAAAATAAAAAAAATCAACCGACGACAACTTGAGCCTGTTGAAATAATTGATAACACCTTTTGGTTTACTTCACCTTTGAACTGCATGGGCACTGTTTAAGATCTTTCCTCTTTCATTTCAGAGGCTGAAGAGGCTCTTCTTATCAACCTCGCAGTAGCTTGTAAGTACGTTTTACCTCTCTTGTTTTTATGCAGAGAATGTTGTTTTTGGTCCTTCATGCAAGCCGGCAATAATAAAATGGGCCTGTATTGTGGGAAACACGGCATTTATTGCAACACAGCCCCATTTCTAGAGCACGCCTTCAGCCAAATGTCCTTTATTCAGTAGCAGACGCTGGTCGTGGGTTACCAGGGCTCTCTGAGAGAATGCTGAGTTGGTTCACTATTAACTCACTTCGCTTTGTTTTCTGGACAGTCTGCATTTCTAAGGTGTCAACATGTGTGTAAGCGTCTGTGTTTTCCGTACCCCTCTCAAGCCGGCGTTAGGATACGAATCAAAGGAGAAAGGGCTCCAGAGCTGCTGTTGGAACTCGAGGACAATGATTGGACTCAGACTTTCTTAGCCCAGGTGACGAGTGCTCAGCAACAAGGTAAGACGCCACCGTCTGTCTGTAGTTTAGAGCAGTTGGATGATTCATTATTTAATCGCTCATCTAACATTTATTCACCGTGGGTGGATTACACCACTCGCTGATTTCCTGTGTATACTCGTCACACACACACACTAGTGGAGAGAGTCACTTTGCTGACTTTAAAAAAAATATATATATATATGTAATCAGATTGACCTTTTAAAGGTGCCTAAGACTTGCGTCACTATGCTGTAATTCTTACATATTATTTTGAGCCATGTAGCTCATACTGCTCCTCAAATGAGCAAACAAAATATGCAGACGTTGTTATGGTGTTCATATGTATTACACTATAGTAGTCTCCAAAAGTTCCTGTGATTATCTTTATTTATGTAGTAAGTAGATAAAATATTTTTTACGTGGGTTTTGCCAAATTGCAATTCTGATGTGAATGTAAACGGTAGCTATTGAATCCACGTTTTAGTCCTCAGCCTCACTAAACACCCTGGAGAAATAGTAGCTTTTGAAGCAGCATCATCGTCGGCCAGTAAGCTTAGGCCTCGCCTTCTATTCCATTATAGGGTAGTCCCATAAACAGATTCAGTTAATATGTGCTCGTTACTTGTTATCAGTTTAGATAATGTAACTGTGTTTCAAGATATCTCGATATATGATTCCAGTAAAAGACGATTACTTATCAACTGAATTTATCGTCCAGCCATAAGTGAGCTGTTATTATTCATCCTATGGTAATCAGTAGTGCTACAGTAGCTCTGTGTCCTCTTCAGTCTTTATAGCAGCAGGAGGAGAAGGAAGAGGCGCCACACAAACACAGCTGTTCACCGCTCGCTGCCCGGTTCTTGTGTTAAAAAAAGTCTGCTTAATAATAAAAAAAAACTGCGTTAATGCGTGATTAAACAATTGTCGGCGTTAATTAATTAATGCATGCGTTAAAGCCATAATGACACGTTAACCTGCCCAGCCCTATTTATTTTGTATCTTAAAAAGATCTCTGGAAACTTGCTCCTTCTGCTTGAGTAAGGTTTTACTTGAGTGTTGATCATTGTGTGCTTCCTTCTGACAATGCTGTTTACATTTTTTTTTTTAGTTGAATCCAAACTCCCGAAACCCAAAGCGATGGAGCCTCTTGCACCAACAGCCCTGAGAGGTGAAGTCCCCATCCCACCGCAAAGAGCCAACAAGACGGCTAACTCTGTGGGCTCTGGAGACATCCCACCCAGATCTACCAATGCACTGCCTCCCAACCTCAACAACAGCAGGTCAACAAATCGGACCAGCACAGGTAATATACAAATACACTGTTTACATTTAGACAAATACAACAGCAAAGAAAGCATAAATGATAGCTTAAAAAAAAACCTCAGTCTTGTCTTCCAAATCATTTTCTGTTGCTGTTAGATTGAATCATCTGTTTTTACTGTTCTACTGTTTCTGAATATCCAGTTCAATCACTTGCCTCAGACTTTGGCTTTGAGGACAACTTCAATCACAAAGTGGAGGAAAAGAAGAACCACCAGAATCGCATAGTTGCTGTCAGGGAGCCTCCTCCGGTTCCCCCTCTACCTCCGCGCAAAGCCTCCTACGCTCCATCCAATCCTCTGCCTCCTCCACCCATCCCTAAAGACAGAGCTGTCTCCCTACAGACCAAAGACAACTCCAGACCAGAGTAGGTTGACACCATGACATCTTATCAGGTTTACAGGAAGCACTGGAAACCGGCTAAAAATAGTTTATATATCGGTTAAAACTGTCATTATCCCAAAGTGGAATCTATCCAGTGCTAAATAATACTTACTTTTTCCATTGCAGTAGTTTTAGGTCCGGGTATGACGGCACGGACAGGCCGACGTCTTGGTGCGACAGCCCCACCACCAACAGCATGAGACAGACCATGTTTTCCAGCCAGGCAGGACAAAGAGAATACCTCATCAAACACCGCCTGGGTAAGAAGGAGAATGAGTACGTGGACCTCAAGACCTTCAGGTGAGAGGGCCGTCTTCATTCTGTTCATTGTTGGTTTAGATTTTAGTTTAGAGTTGTGCATAACTACGGTTTATTTTTTTCTTTCATTAGGTTTTTCACAGGTACTTGGAACGTGAATGGCCAGGCTCCAGACAGCGGCCTTGAGCCGTGGCTCTGCTGTGATCCAGAACCTCCTGATATTTATGCTCTGGGGTCAGTGAGAATTTATCACACAGGACTTTTTCTGACCATGAAGTAATGCATATCGTCCTCTGCTCTTGCTTGAAAACATCCGTTAATATGGGGACTTGGTTTATGACTCTAGGTTTCAAGAATTGGACTTGAGCACTGAAGCTTTCTTCTACATGGACTCGTCCAAGGAGCAGCTGTGGGTGGAAGCAATGGAGAGGAGCTTGCACCGAAAAGCCAAATACAAGAAGGTGAGTAGAGAAAAGTCTACTTTATACCCAGTTCCTCTCGTCAACATTTCAAAGTTTCCTTGGGTAAGACAGGGATGTAAAAATAACAATAAATTTGCCCCTGACCATCGTATTTGTGTGTGAATGTAATGCAGATTGGATAAAAGTGCTATAATAAATGAAGCCATTTACTATGAATGGATACTGTCTAGATTCTACCTGGTGGTTATTATTATTATTATTATTATTATTATTATTATTATTATTATATAGAACCGATCCCCACAGCCCAACCCACAAAAATATGCGTTAATCAACCAATCTTCACGCGCAAACCTCCAGCTTTATAGATTTAGTAGCACAATTGTCCGGACTGAGGTCTGAGAGACGAGGATACAGACACTCCCATCCTCCCCGGCCCCGAAGATAGTAAAGAAGCGCTTTTCTTCTTATCGGTGATTGTCCGACCATTGAGAATTTGGTTGGACAAAAGCATATCATCCAACAAACCACAAGATTGCAAATGTGCTTACTTGCTTTTTCTTTATGTCTACAGGTCCGAATCATACGTCTTGTTGGGATGATGCTCGTGGTTTTTGTCAAAAAGATTCACAAGAATCATATAAAAGAAGTGGCTGCGGAGCATGTGGGCACAGGAATCATGGGAAAAATGGTTTGTTCAACACTACACTTACTGCACTGCCTCAAAGTACACGTAGTGATAAATGGGCCATGTGTTCTTTTTCTTTCTTTCAAGTGCAGCAGAAAAATAAGTAAAATAAAATGACTCGGTGTTAAGAAATACTAAAAAAGTAATGTTTTTGTTTTCTTGATTACAGTATTTACAGTTTACTGATCTTTTTGTTTCATTCTTTCAGGGAAACAAAGGAGGTGTGGCAGTGAGGTTTGTTTTCCACAACACTAGCTTCTGCATCGTCAACTCCCATCTAGCGGCACACGTGGAAGACTTTGAGCGCCGCAACCAGGACTATAAAGACATCTGTGCCCGCATGACCTTCCACTTACTGGACCACCCACCTCTCAGCATCGTCAAGCACGAGTGAGTCCCTCACTCATTCATGTCCAGAGCGTTGAACTAATGTTCAGATTTTACACTCATTGGTTGTGCTTGTATCATGAGTTTGAGGGTTTGTTAACAATGTTTGTGTTTTATTGTTGATTTTTCATATTTCCAGCCTTCCTTTGTTTTGAACTATCTCTGTCGTTTGTGTTTCAGTGTAGTGATCTGGCTCGGGGATTTAAACTATCGTCTGTTCTTGTACGATTCTGCCGAGGTCAAACAGCACATTTCTCAGAATGAGCTAAAAAAGCTTCAGGAGGTTGATCAGGTAAGAGACTGTTGAATGAGCTTTTTAGAAACATTGACAACTATTATCACTATTGCTACAGTTTCCCTCTTTGGCTTTGAATCATTTGTCGTGTATTAAGTCATTTTGACACAAAATAAGATATATATATATATATATATATATATATATATATATATTTCATAAATAAATGGTCTATATGAATTAACCACTTGGTAAAGCCTATTTTTTGTATACTCGACAAATGAAATGTACATCTCATTTTAATAATAAGTGCAAAATAATCAGATTTTCTGAGAAATTTGAGTTGGTATGTGCTTGTTAATATCAATTTAGACAATGCACTTGTGAATCATGATATCTTGATATATGATTTTAATCACTATATGATTCTATAAAAGACAATAAATTAATATATTGAACTGTAGCCCTAAACTAAACACTCATTCACCAAATAATACTTTGAAATGTTGCCACTTTTCATTGTGTAGTTAAACATTCAGAGGCAGACAAAGAGAGCCTTCACAGACTTCATGGAGGGAGAGATCAACTTCCTCCCCACATACAAGTACGACCCCAAAACGGATCGATGGGACTCAAGGTATCTCTTTTTCTTTTTCATGATTTGATTCTCAAACTTACTCCAGGCTTTGTATCGCTATTGCCAACTTGTCCTCAGTTTTGTTTTTTTTCTTCTTTGGAATTTAGATTTACATTTAGCCAGTAAGGAAGCTTTTTCCAGCTTTATCGTTGCACTAATGCAGAGTCAGCAGTGTGTGTGTGTGTGATGTCTGACCCGTAACTTTGCCTCTGACCCTGTGGCTGTTTCCTGCAGTGGGAAGTGTCGTGTCCCGGCTTGGTGTGACAGAATCCTGTGGAGAGGAAACAATGTCCAGCAGCTCAAATATCGAAGTCACATGGAGCTGCAAACTAGTGACCACAAGCCTGTCAGCGCTGTCTTCAGTGTCGGGGTAAGAAGCCATGTTGTCAAATAAAAACCCCTCAGCTGACTGACTGGTTTTTGGTCAAACGTGCACGGTTCTGCTGTTAATTCTGATAAATACAACCTGTGTGTTTTTGTACAGGTGAAGGTGGTAAATGAGCAGCGCCACAAAAAGGTGTTTGAGGAGATTGTTCGGGCGATGGACCGAATGGAGAATGATTTCCTTCCATCTGTAACTCTGGACAAGAGAGAGGTATAAATACAGTCCTCTCGTACACATGCACTCATTATACTGAGAATCTGTCTTCTGCTCCTTCCTCAATGACATCATCTCAGGCACTAATCGCTGGTAGCCTGATGAATAGAGTAGCTTTCTATAATTTCTCCACAGATTAGGAGGATAGAGTTTCTGGTGAATCAGTTGTTTACGTTGCTTCTCTTTTCCCTGTTATGCAGTTTGCATTTGGGAATGTGAAATTCCGGCAGCTTCAGAAGGAGCGTTTCCAGATAACGAATGACGGGCAGGTCCCCTGTCACTTCGCCTTCATCCCCAAACTCAATGACTCGCAGTATTGCAAGTCGTGGCTCCGCGCCGAGCCAAGCGACGGATTCCTCGAGCCGAGTAAGTCTGAATAACTCCCTTTTTCTATTTTGATTGTTTTTAGTCTTGTTGCCTTGAATTTTAGATCATGTAGTATTTCAATAATTGGTGATGGAATGTAAAAGGCAGATTATAAATGTAGCTGTCTTTCTTCAGGAAACATTGTACTGTTGTATGTCCCACATGTGCCGCTAGTGTCATTGGACTATTGTGGAGGACCATTCACCGTCTTTTTAAAACCCTGACTTATCCTCCTGAACAGATGAGATCTTGGAGATCTATCTGGAGGTGTACGTCAGTAAAGACTCCGTCACGCTGCTGAACTCTGGAGAAGACACCATCGAGGACATTCTGGTGCTCCATCTGGACCGTGGCAAGGACTACTTCATCACCATCTCCGGCAAATACCAGCCCAGCTGCTTTGGCACCTCGCTGGACACTCTGTGCCGGATGAAGAAGCCCATCAGAGAGATCCCCATCACCAAACTAATTGACCTGGTGAGGGAAAGGGAAACCCAATCATACATGTTAAAAGTGATAGGATTAGTGAGCAGAGACGCATTATTTTCCTCTGGTTAGTTGAAGCTCTGATTGAGGAAACGTAGGATAGATGGCTGTGCCTCACTCTGTAGCTATTCACCACCTGAAACCTGAGCAGACACGTGAGAGCTTGTTCACTCCCTCAGGCTAAACTCGGTCACAGAGAGAGAGAGAGAACTATATTTGGAGCGCAAAAAGAATGTCTCAACCTGTATATTTCTGGCCAAAAAGGGGCCAAGGGAACGAGGAAGTGGCAAACACATAGGACTGGAGCTCCTAGAGAACAGGGACAACTGACTCAGGTTAGGTCCATAAATAGACTCCTCTGGTCTTCACACATTCACCTCAGTCAGTCCATATTGCTATTTTACAATGAATCTGATTTTGTTTAGGATTATACTATCATTCAGTACTGCTTTTATTTCTATTTGAACTATTCCATTTTCCTACTGGCCTTGTGGATTTGATCAATGATTTATTCAAGAACAATCTATAATCTTATCTTGTGATTCTGTGTTCATGCATACTTCTTCTATCTACTTTGTTCTTTCTTCTTTTCTTTCCTTTCATCGCCTCTAATTGCCTTGATCATTCCTTTCCAACTCTTCACTGTGGTTGTGGGCTGACTTCTTGCTCAGGGAGATGACAGCTACATGGAAAAGGTAAAATATTAGCTCAATAGTGATCCGCGATCGGGAAAATCAGGGTCAATATTACCGTAGTTAAAAGACCAAGCATGTGCTTTATGACACTTTATGACACTTTATTGACCTTCCTCAGTCATAAAGATAAAGTGGTTCTAGTATTATCTGAATCATTCATGTGAGGAAATGATATCGGCAAACGCCCCAGTGTGGACTACATCCTGTTAATGTCTAACTTTAACCATAAAGATTCACATACAGTAGTAGAAATAGATGTATGCGTAAAATGGTTGGACCATCTATTTTAAAATTATTATTCTGCGAGCAGAAAGTAAAGGAAAATATACTTTATATCTTTGAGAATTAGATGAGAGGTTTGCCCTGTGTTAAACCAATGATAGTAAGTAACAAAGCGTGCTTACTAAAATGTCGGACTATTCCTTTAACGTGCAGTCAATATCGGCTCCAATATTTTCTGCCCTTAGGTTGATTTAGAAAGTGGGTTCACTAGCTAATCAGAAAATGGAATCAGTGCATACTCTACATTTCAGAAAGCTGACAAGCCCAACACTTGTTAACCCGAAAGGCAATCCTAGAGCAGACCGTGCCAGTTTAGTTATAATCTGTGTGAGCGGATCAGTCACCCCTTAAATCTCCCCCGGCCCATTGAGGACAGAGTACACCAGTCCAGTGAAACTCAAGACACACTAAATCCCATTTCACAGCAGGTCACCTTGACTGCCCCCCCGTACACATGAGTAAAGCTAATGAGAAGAAGTATTGGCGTCTGGCTTCATAGCAGTGTTTGAGCTTGGCTGAACAAATGTCTCCTCTTCCACTTCATAACTAGTTGCTGATCAGTGAAACTGAGTAGCTGCACGAGTAAACAGATATGCACTTTAGAGTTTCCGAACAATGTAACAATATATACATTTATATTGAAGCATTCTTGGTTTTGAATCCCCTCTGGAAGATTCACCACACTGTAAATACCCTGAATGTTCACAGTTGACAATTTACAGAATATGACATTAATTATGCATGTTAGCATCGTCCCCCGTTAAAGGCCCACTCCACTTTCCGCTGCATCTCTGTGCAGCCTCACTAGCTGTGGTTATTTTTGGACGTCTCTCGTGAGTCTCGGGAATCCATTTGCAGCGACAAGAATGTGATATCCAGCCCTTTTTTTTTTTTTTTTTTTTTTTTTTTTTTTTTATAAAATGTCTCCTTCGTTCGAGTTTCCAGACCCTAGAAATAATCCTGACCTCACTTTACCTCCTACTCCATCACTAATTGATGAGAAGTCTCATGTACAGTCTCTATGAATCTCACAGCATGGGAATAAATGTCATGATTTCAATCATTTTCTTGGAATAAATAAATTAAGGAATATTGTTTTATTATTCCAGGAAATAATCTAATGTCACTGCTACTATTTGTTAGTGTACAATAACTTGACTGTGTTGTCTCTCCTCAGGAAAAGTCAAAGGTGAGTTTCCTGATGGATGGTGCAAGTACCGAGGACAAACCTCTAAAGATCCCCAAAGAAGTCTGGATTCTTGTCAACCATCTCTTCACCAGGTCCTGTGATCAGGTGAGAGGGATACAACTAATCAAATACTCACTACAACTGATCAAATACTCACTACTACTAATAAAATACTAACTTGTGTCAACTTGTTAAATACTGGCCACAACTGATAAGATACTGGTAACCTCAACGGATGTCTATCATGAGAGTTGATAAGACCGTTAATTGAGGGATTTAGTTAGATTTCTTTTGTTGAGAATGGTCCATAAATGTTCCGTGTCTCCCAGGAGGACTTGTTCCAGACACCAGGACTACAAGAGGAGCTGCAGAGCATCATCGACTGTCTGGACACCAGCATCCCAGACTCCATCTGTATCCTTGTTTATGGAGCCGGTCCCCCCAAGACCCAGTCCTGCAATCACTGAAATGCCAAACGGCACGTAAAATAAAAGACACAGAGCGGCAATAAGACGCATAAGTTCATGCTAACTCAATTAACTCATTGGCCCTCTTGTGTCTTGTTCTTGAGGATGTGTCACTGTTATTAGCATTATTATGACGATATTAATAGTAGTAAGCATGTGACCTTGTGGTGTTAGAAGGGGCCCTTCCTCTCAATATATCTATAGCGCTCCATATTTGCTTGTTCTTCCTGAACTGTTCATGTAGCGGGTTGTAACCACTCTGTCGCTGAGGCTCTGTTGATCTTCTTGGAGGCCTTGCCAGAGCCAGTGGTGTGTTATGAACTCTACCAGCGGTGCCTGGACTGCGCTCACGACAGCCGCCTCTGCAAGCAGGTGCAGTGGCGCTTCAGTTCCCCGTCATTACTTTGCTTAGCTTCTGTGCTTTTACTTCTACCACCATCTACTGTAGGTTTACACTGACTAGGGATAAGTACCTCATACAATCCCATTTAAAGAGATCCAAACTATTCCCTTAACATACCGTGTAGTTATCTGTACGATGTTTACCAGTTAGGCATTGTTTTCTCAGAGGAATCTTTAAGTTTATTTTAATGCAGCTGTATAGGAAAGAGTGTAGAAAGGCTATGTCTTAGCTCAGCATTATCCCAGGATGTTTCTTTGTTGTATTACTGCATACAGTAATGTATGGAAGCCCATTCCCGCCAGCAAAAAAAAATGAAAGATCACTAAAAAAGAAAAAATAATAAAAAATAAGATCACTAAAAAAAAAAAAAAAAAAAAATAGTAACTTAAAATAAATAAATAAATGTAATTCACAAAAAAAAAAAAGAAAAAAAAAATATGTTGGTGCATCCATCTGTAACCATAACACTGACCAGATTTTTTCCAGTTGCTATAGAAAGTCGAAATTATGAGATACTTTAACACAACAGTCATAGAAGCAGCTCTTCATAGGTTACTCTACATTTGACATATAAATGGATTGTGAGTACATTGAAGACTTCTTTAAACGTGGCTTTACAACACATGAAATACAGATGATGTTTCACATGGATTGTACTGAGCAAATGCACCCTTGAATAGAATTGTTAAGCAAGAAGCAGCTCTGGAGTATAAAGAATGAAACCAATGTGGCTGAGGTGGCGACCAATAAACAGCAACTGGAAACATATTTTTTTTTTTTTTTTTTGCTGACAGAGAAAAAGTAAAAAAAAAAAAATATATATATATATATATATATATATATATATATAATTTTTTTCTTTTTTTTTTGTGAATTAATTTTTTTTTTTTTTTTTTTTTGTGAATTAATTTTTTTTTTTTTTGTGATCTTTTTTCTTTTTTTTGCTGGCGGGAATGGGCTTCCATAGTAATGTGTATGACTAACCTTTCTCTACTTTTGACAGTTAATCTCCCAGTTGCCCCGAGCTCACCGCAACGTGTTTCGCTACTTAATGGCTTTTCTGAAGGAGCTTCTCAAGCACTCGCACAACAACAACCTGACGGCCAGCCTCATAGGTATGAAGTGGAAACCTCCTACCTTAATGCTCACTACACTCGTTGAACAGCCAGTTTAATGTTTCTAATGCGCATTGGTCTCGATCGATTGGAACAACATAGCGCAACATCTGAAGAAAAATAAGTCCATTGTAGTATAAATGGTTTGCTGCACATATGGCTCTATACGTTTGTTGTATTTATCCCACGAATACGAGGAATCGGGTAACAACATCATAAGCCAGTGTGACTATTATTATTTTACGTAAATGTTTACACAAAATACTGCACTTTGGTGCCAGTATTAAATTTAAGCTACAATAAAAAACATAATTAATGTTACCCATTCCTTGAGATGATGTGTTAGTAACCAGTCTTTAGAGTGCAGAGTTCAGACTAATGTACTGTACCCTGTTTAAAGGCATTGTGGGTGATGCAGTAGTTGGGGAGAGCACAAATTATTTACTCTCTCATTACCTTTTGATTTTCTGTCAGTCAGGACTTTTACCCATCATCCTTATGGTAGCCATTCTTCTAAATATCCTGACAAACCACAAGGGTTTGCTGCAGGGACATGAATGTTTTGACGGTGTATTTAGTCTTCACACTGCTGGTAATGCAGAACATGGAGAATAGTTTTCTTTTATTTGACTAGATGGAAGTGTCTTTTCTTGACCTTATTGTCCTGCTCTTTTTATTTTAGCGACACTCTTTGCCAGCCTCCTCATCCGTCCCCCTCCCAAGCTGATGGGCAGGCAGACGCCACACGACCGGCAGAAAGCCATCGACTTCATCCTGGGTTTCCTCATGGCAGGAGACGAGGAGTAACCGAGACCGATGGTACCTCGCGGCGTTGGTCGGGTTTGGAGTGGATTCCCAACCTGCCTTACTGTTGGACCTGATTTACATTGTATTTAGTCATCTATCGGAGACCAGTGCAGCTGTTTTGCACCCTAGCTTGAGAGTTTGTGAAAAGGTAGAGGAACGCGAGACTTTACTGAAACTGTGGTGAGTTCACCAAGTGTCATATCACAGAATGACCCCTCGCTGGATTGGGAAGCACCTGGGATAGGTTTGAACTGATGCCTACGCACTTTCTTATGACCTTAAGGCCCCCGTGTCTCCGGAGTAGAGTCGTCCTCGCCCTCAGCTGACACTTCCTAGTGGAGGTGATCATGCCAAAACAACCCCTGAACAGTGAGTGGTAAGAATGTGAAAACACTATGTATACGTAGATCAATTACACTAAAGAAAAGGAGATTTACTGAGGTTTTAGGACGTAGACTGAATAGTAGTATAAAGCAAATAGTTTGAAATGGGATAATTGTGGAAATGAATCACTAAGAATGTTTAAGCTTTAGAAAAATCACGACAATCATCCGTTTTAACTGAGGGGACATTATTATAGATATCTTCAAGAACTATTTGTTACCATACTCATTGTATTTTAACTGTTATTTATATATATATTTTTTTCTTTATTCACCATCTGAACAGTTTCTGGTTTCTACTACAATATGGTTTATTTTCAGCTCTGCATTGGTTTTAAGATATTCCTTGCTTGTTTTTTATCATCCTGTAATCGAAAAGTCCGTGTCGTGAATGTTTGCTGTTTCCGTGTAACTCCAGCCGTGAGCCTTACGTCTCGTTTTTTGCCAGTTCCTCTTGAGTTACAAAACAAGTATGTTAACACACTAACTTCCTGGTTAACCAGAATCAATGGAGGAGTCGCCCTCCGTGGTTCCTGATGTCTTAAATGGTGTAAATAGTGATCGCTTCCCTGTTTCATGGGTATTTGACTGTCGGTATGGTGACGCAAATCTGTGGTGGTGTCTGTAGTTCGTCCTGTTTGTCATGAAGGTGGTGCTGTTGATGTCGGTGTTTGTTTACATGTCTTTTTCCTCACTTCTGCCACATCTTACAGCTCATTTCTCGTTATTTTAGGCTGTTGTGATGCCAAGACACAGCCGTTGTGTTCTTAATGGTAAATCCAGATCATTTTAGGTGCTGCGGCTCTTTCTGTGTCCGCAATGTAACGGATCATCACCACTGAGGACATTCTGGAGTCACTGTTGCGAAATGTGTCATTGTTATTGAAATAAGGAACTTCTCTGCTGTGTATAATGGACTGTCATTTCCTCTTTAAAAGTTTTCCTCTTTTACAGTTTTAGAGATGTCAGCAGTAGTTCTCCCAGTCGACCAAAATATTCACATTTATGACATTAATTCCCCTTTTGAGCTTCTGAGGATTTAATGTTTGGAGACGATTGTGAGCACACTCTGTAATGTGACAACACTGACTGTCATGGCACTTATAGAAATGCCTGTTGGGCTGAAGTTTCTCTGTTCTTGTTTTTTCTGCCCGATTGCCATCAACACACTAAATTCTGATTGTTTGTATCAAGCCCAGCTTTGACAGAAGGTTGCTTGACCCTGAATGAAGAGTTACTGGTGATTCAGATTTGAGAGAGACATTTTACAATAGCCGTTTATTTTTTTCATTTTGTCTTTTATACTATCCTCATTGTGTTAAACACAGAATCAATATAATCGATAACCTCTAATTTCAAGTGTTGTCTTATCCCACTGTACCGGCTGATGTATCTGTGTGGCTCCGTTGTGCTTCTTTGTCTTCAGTTTTGTCACAACCTGTTCATGAAATTAAGGTACATTTAAAGGTACGTGAGGAAACACTTGCACCATGTATTCCACTTTTCAGATTTTTGGTGCTTCTAATTTATTTAACAGAAATAAAACTGTCTAAAGCTGTTTTTGTTTTTTCCATCCTGCCTTTTTTTATTGACCGCTTTGCTATTTTGATAAACAACAATTGTACAATGTTTTTTTGAGGCTCACTCTTCAGGCACATGTGAGATCGTTACTGGCTGATGTTCACGGTATATTTAGTCCACTCAGTGGCCGGTGAGAGATCCTTCACCTCACTGCTACATTCTCATCCTTAGTGAATATAAAACCCCACCGTGGACCTGCGGCCACTATTTGCCTGTTGTAGTTGTGTTTGGACCAGTCCAAAGCCATGGCCATGCTCAGAGTGTCTTCCTACCGCAGGCTGTTTGAGGATGATAGCTGGAGTCGAAGCGGAGGGTTGAGTGTGCAGTGTGCAGGCCAGTACCGGGCCTCTGTCAGGTCAGTGTGGGTCTCTGGGTAGAGGGCGACTTCAGAATATGGGCTGCACTTAACAAATTTTAAGATGTTTCGATGTTCAAAACAACGAGTGAACAATCATCACTTATGGAGGCGAGCAAGGAGGCACTATGTGTATTTCCTCTTAAAAGTATGTAGAAGTTGTGATGTTTTTGAACAGAAACAAATGTTTGGGTGCAAAGTTCATGAACCTGGTTGTAGTTTAACTGGTAGAGTTTACATGTAGTTACAGCAGGTTTTTCTGAATGGTGAGGACAATTGCCTTTTGTGCTCATGGGCACAATTGCGTCATAGTCTCTGTTCATTTACTGTGACGGTGATGCTGAACTGTAGACAAACTTTTTTTTTTTGTGTGTTTCCTTCTGAATAATGCAAATTAATGTTTTACTGTAGACTGTATTTAGCTTTGTGACGGTCATCAAGGTGGATCAAATGATCTCCCCTAGGATCCTTCAAATCCCAGTCTAGTCTTTGGTACTTTGTGTCTTCCTCTCAGGGGTGCGGCCGTTGACAAGTGTGGCGGTGACTGTGACAAGTTAGACTTTGTAGCTGCCAAGGCCCTCAACAAGGAGGGTCTGAACCGGTTTGTTCAGGACCGCACCAGCATAGCTGCCCTCAATGACCGACTGGTCAGGCTTATTGAACTGGTGAGGAAAAACTGCTCCCGATGACCCATCAGCACTGTATATTCCCTCTGCTGCATCATGCCTTTGGTCTTGGTAAATGAAGCGGTACATCTATAAACCATACGTGTTAATCCGTCTCTGTCCTTTAGGCCCATTGTTTTGAGGAGGAGAATGAGTCTCTTGAATGTCAGATTGTGGAGCTAGAGGAGACGCTGAACAGTCGACAAGCCTCCTCCAGCATCAGCTCTACTGTGGCCGAGCCTGACTACAGTCTGGATGCAGTGGTGGAAAGACTGCGCAGGGAGAGGGTAGGGTGCTGCTGCTGCTGGGTGTGTCGGCTCTGCTGCATGTTTGTCTGTGTGTGACATTCCTAAATCGGGTTTTCTCATAGACGGTCCATTGCACTCCTCACTCTATCCCATCAATTTTACTTCGGTTCGTACGGTGACAAGCAGCACTGATCTTTAGCCTTGTCGAGATCATCACTGTCGTCACTGCGTCTCCCTGCAGGATGAGATTCTGTGCGACACCGAGGACCTGCAGAAGGAGCTCGAGCGTCTGATGAAAGAATACGAGAAGGCTGCACAGCAGAGGATCCTCCTCCAGCAGGGACGACAAGATGTGGCTGAGGTAACCGTTGTGAATACTATAGCATCTGTACCTGGAAGACGACGGACAAATTGGTGGAAGTCTTGGCTGTAACCAGGATTTAGAAACATAGAGTCCTACAAAATATATGAAATGAACTTCAGTATATACAACATAAGTAAGGTAAGCTTAAATAAATAAAGCATCCCAAGAGTTATACTAAACTGATACCCATAAAGGGTTTCTAAACAAACGATTATTACTTTAGTACAGACAACAATTAACATGCAGTAATACGAAAGTTAGAGTATGTTCTTTGACCAATTTAGGTTTTTTTTTATACTTATTAAGAAATCGGCTCTAGAAATTAAACTAGCTAAAGAGATTCAAAGCCAACAAACAATATCAACTACTTTCTAACATCTATAATTGCAGATTGAGTTGTTTACTGTTAAGTTAAAAACAGGCTCCTGGGTTTTTCACTATACAATAATATTAACCCTGTAGTTGTAAATCATAGTTGGAACTTTTATTGACCTGGGTACGCTCTCCGGTCCATGGGTTATCATATTGTTTGACATTGAGCTATGGATCCCACCAGCGATGTGGGCAGTGCTGCATTTGGCCTCCAAACGAGAAGACTGGTTTGGTTATAGTTATCCCTTTTTATATGGTCATGTTTAGAATGGGTATGTTTAGTTAGTTTAATTAGTTCACGAGATACTCCCTAGTGTGAATCAACCTGCAAAAAACACTGGATCCTACATGTCATAAAATGCAATCAGTTGCACCTATAGAAATGGAATGAGAGTCGAACTTGTATGCTTGTACTGTTCTATAAATGATCAGACCTTTGTTGTGATAATGTACCTTGAGCACTAGATGGCAGTGTTGTCAAGCCTCTCCCTGCTCCACCGCCCCTCGGCCTCCTGGTGAATCAGTTGAAGCTCTGCACAGCTGCTCCTCTGCAGCGCTACCCAATGGGTGTTGATCACCAGCAGTCACACAGTCTGGGCTGACGGCCCACTGCAACCTGAGCCACCAACTTTTCCATTTACCCCCCCCCCCCCTCCCTCACACATGCCAGAGCCCATCTCCTCCCAGCCGCGCCAGATGCGAGGGAGGCTTTAATTTCTCCCTTACAGATGTAATGCAGGCTGTAATATGGTGCCGTAATGTTCCTGCTGGCTCAGTTCTCTGGTTCTGAATTGGAAGCAGCTGCAGGGTGACAAGACTTGGTGGGAAACCGACAGGGAGGAAGAGCAGAGGAGCGAGCACAACCCAGCTCAACTCATAGCTAGTTGCAGTTCTCTCAACATAATGGTGATGAAACAAGGCATGTTTGGTTTGTTTTTTAGTATACTACGAGATATTGTATTTTGTCTCTCGCGCCAGTTCTCCTCCATCTTTATATTTTGTTCCACTCATGTCTCCCATTGCTAGACCTAGTTGGCTGCAGCAAAGTGCAGGTGCAAGTGAAATGAGCACCAGAATTAACAACATTCACCAGAATTAAAATCCAATCACTATCAATTATAATCAGTCTGTTTCATAAGTAGTGCTGGGAACAAAAAATTGAAAAAAAAGCAAGTGTTCGTTACACACTCTTAGGCAGAATAAGGAGAGAAGTTAAATTGAAAGCCTTTATTTAGGCAGGCATGTCGGTTAAAGCGCCTACTGGTTTAGACCTCAGAGGGTCCTCATTGGGGAGAACATAGTAAAAACACTTGATTTTTAAATATTGAAGAAACTTAAAGTTGTTTTATTAATCATCTTCTTACTGTGAGCGATGGATTCCACAGAAACGCACAATTTTCTGCTTGAGTTAGATCCGTTGTGGTTATTGTACCTGACTGATTTCTGTTTTTCTCACTGCTCTTTTCCATTGGTGTCAATCGGGCGGAGCTCTGTTTGGAAAAAAAAATGTTCCCCCTCAATTTTTTATTTTTTTTGCATCGTTAGTAGCAAATATTTAAAGTTTCAGTATGTTTTGTATCCCTCTCACCGCTCTCATCAGCATAGCTTTTAGCAGAATATCTCTGATGAATCCACTTTAACAGCTGACTGACACAGTTATCTAGCCGGTGAGGAGAGTGGAGCATTTAGCTGATAAAGAGCTGGATATTTATTTTCCTGAGGAGTTGGTGAAGACCAAAATAGAGCTGACTTACATTTGTCAGGTGGACAGAACACCACTGCAGATTAATGCTAATGTTGCTCTCCTGGATGCTAACAATAGGCAACAGTTCCAAAGGTATCTGCTAAATTGACTTTATAAGGTGCTGTTATGTCAGTGTCGTGTTTACAGCTTGTTCTGCTGCCCCTAAGGGCTCAAAAAGACTTAATGCTGCTGATGCTAAAGTTGTACCGGAGTTGTCCCTCAGCGGCTGAACACCGGCAGCTGCAGGACCAGACTACTTTTACTCGCTGCTGTCCATCATGGACCCTGCCACCCTCCCTGCGAGGCTCCACAACTTCACCACCAAACTCTCTCTCTCTGCATGTGTCCAAATGTAAATGCCGGCACCCACTGTAATTGCAGCCAACACAAATTAATCTGGTTCTTTAAAAAGAGTAGATGAGCTGAGAACCCCTGCTGGCGGATAGATTGGTGGACAGGGCTTTTGTGTCTAGTTAGCCTCCTTCTGATCTTCCTCCTCCTCCTCCTCCTTCCTCTGCATTGCGGTGTCTACTTGCTGTTCAGTGAAACAGGTGGATGTGCTGATGGTTGTTCAGTGCAGAAAGAAAGCTTTTTTTCCCCCTCCAACCTGTGGTGTGATTTACTACACAAATGGCAGTGTTCCTCCTCCAGAAATGAAGTTGAACTTCTTTACCTGCAGCCTTGTTCTCTTTTTAATATGATTTTCTTTGCAGGAAGTCGATGCTGTGACAGCAGAGTGTTTGGCGCTGAGGGAGCAAGTGGCTATCTACGAGGAGCAGCTGGCCAACATGGTGGACCAGCACACGACGGTGAGGGGGAGAGAGAGGATATATAGCTGCACTGTGAGGAAACAGGAGTTGTTTATAGCCGTGAAAGTGACTCAAAATGAGGCATTTAGGTTGGAAAGGAGTGATGGAGAAATGCCAAGGCCTGTGGTGACAAACACAGCTGTGATGACCCCACTCACCTTGATGAAGAGCCAAAAAAAAGCCCCGTCAACATTAACATATGGGGAGAGGATTGAAACACAAATTATGTAATTGAGGGTATCGTGCAACCAGTCAAAATTAGGCCCTTGTTTGAAAAAAATTCCAC
Source organism: Leptoclinus maculatus (assembly GCA_032191485.1). NCBI lineage: Eukaryota > Metazoa > Chordata > Actinopteri > Perciformes > Stichaeidae > Leptoclinus > Leptoclinus maculatus. The sequence goes on from JAVDOI010000011.1 coordinate 7,897,033, forward strand.
TTATCCATAATCATAAACAGAGACGAGAGGAAAGGGGAGAAAGACTGAAGCTAAATAACAAACAACTGTGTTCTGAGATCATTCAGGTTGAAAACACACACGCACACACACACACACACACACACACACACACACACACACACACACACACACACACACACACTAGGCTAGCTAGTGTACAGCTAACATCAGTCATGCAGATATGTCTGCATATCGGCTGTTTGGGGGCGTATGAACCAAACCGAGAGGTCAACTTCACATGAACGACACAAGGGAAAATTCTCATCACTCTGTCTGAACGTCCACATATTAACACAGTGACATCTTCTCATGAAAGCGAATACGCACACAACACAAAATGTCAGACTATTGCTTTGAAATAGGGACACGCTTGCAACCATATCCAATTCACATCATTACCTTTATCACATCCGTACACACACCCTGTTCTCTCCACCTTCTACAATATTCTCCACCTCGCCAGGAGATGACAGACACGTCCCAGTATCAGATCTCGAGGCTGTTGGGGGAGAGAGAGAGAGAGAGAGAGGCAGGCAGGCAGGCAGGCAGGCAGGCAGGCAGGCAGGCAGGCAGGCAGGCAGGCAGCTGAAGCAGGACCAACTCCATCACACTGTGTTTTTCCCTGCAAAGCCGGGCCGCCCGGCGTTTAACACACTCCCTCTGGGACACGCTCGATAACTCACGGTCCGGGAAATGCAGCTGAATACCAAATGAAAACTGAAGTTCCCTTTGTTTTATTAACTGTTGTTGTTATCAGCACTTTCAGATACCCCATATTCCCCTGACAAATCGGCAGCCATGTCGTTATTTAGGTGGAGGGGGAAAATGTTAAGACTGCCACTGCAGCTCTGCAGCGGTTCATTTATCTCCGTAATGGATGTGGGTTTTTTTACTAAAGGGGCTATATATTGGAAGCTGAAGACAAGCATGTTGAGGTCTTTGACGTGTGTCTAAATACACCAAAATGTACTGCATGTGTTTGTACTTGAAGAGGTGGAATGAAACTAAGTACATTGATGCAAATACTGTATTTTAGCACATATTTGAAGTACTACAGTATTTCTATTTCATGCATTGTACTTCTACTGCACTAAAATTCAGAGGCAAATATTGTACTTTTTTTGTATTTAACAGCTTTAGTTACATTACAATTTAAGATTAAGAAACTTATGATATGCTAATAAAATGTAATGCAAATATCAACAGTTTATAAAATAGATCAAATTAGTTCCGCCTCGACCAACTCCGATATTAAAATGTTACTTATACATTAATGCATTCGTAATAGTAATCTAACTATACAGAATATATTTGTTTGACACTCACAGGGATCATTTGTCTGCATAACAATCACTTTTACCTTCAACAAAGTTATTTTACAGATAACGCTTACATTAACGTATTCGAATGATTTACTTGAGTAAAAATATCAGCACCACTTTGTAAAAAAACACTACAAGTGCTGCATTTTAAATATTATTATTTATTATTAAAATGTTCTTAAAGTAAAAATATTGATGGCCATTTTCTGTGCTAAATTAATATGTATTGTTGATTCGTTATAAGCAGCATTTTAATGTAGTAGCTGGTCGAGGTGGCGAAAGTTTGAACTACTTTAAGTAGTAATTTAGCAGTTTGATCATTTATGCATCATATTTTATAAAGTGATCACATGCTTTTTATGTAAAATCTCAAGTAGAGCTGTCAAATATATATCTAGAGTGGAATAAAAAGTGCAATATTTCTTATACTATTAGAAGTATAAAGTAGCATACAATGGAAATAATCAAGTAAAGTACAAGTACCTCAAAGTTCAACTTGAGTACAACACTTGTACTCGGTTACATTTCACCACTGAGTAAAGGATGTGAATGTACTTCACCACTGTGTGTTTGTATGAGCAGGCCGTGGAGAGTCTGCTGCAGCCGGCTGAAGGGACTACAGGAGCGGTGGCAGCCATTACATTTGGCAGCCCTGACATCACTCCGGTCCTGGATGTAAAGGAGTACTACTGCCAGCTGGCCGAGAGCCTCCAGGTACAACACGCTGTAACGTAAGACACACAAACATGTCATGAAGTGCAAGCCTTTTGGTGCCAAATGCTTTACAGTAGCATGTCCGTATACAACCGTAACATCACATCAAGGCTTTAGTTCTCAGTGAGAGACACTAAACTGCGCGTGAATGGACTCCGACAAACCTCATACTCATACCAAGTACATTTACTCAAGTACTGCACTGGAGGACAATTTTAAGGTACTACTCCACTACTTCAGAGGAAAGTATGTCAGTAAATGTTATCCGACTGCTATATATATACTTGTTACTTTTCAGATTAAGATTACTTAAAAAAAACATGTTAAACTAAAATACACCGTGAAAGATTAAACCAGTGTTTCCCAACCACAGAGAAAACCCTCTTACTTCTTCACATTAGAGCATAACCGTTCAAATTATCCAATATTTCACAAACAATGGAAAGTCCAAAAAATGAATATATACTTATGTAGCGGAACTTAGTTTTTCCTTCTTTCCTCTCCCATTAATTATCTCACTACCCCTCAGATTTATCGTGACCTTTTGGCGGGGGCCGACCCCTTAGTGTGTCAACCACAGGACTAAACTACTTAACAGAATATAAAGAAACGCCAGCTGAACCTTCACCATCTACAACAGTAAAATGGCACTTTCACATTCATGCATCAGGTTTAATAACCTCTTATATGATAGTATGTATATCAGTGACAAAGGACATTTTTCTGCAGAGCAAGTACTTTTAAATTTGATATTTAAAGTGCATTTTGTGTAGTTTTACTTCACTAGGATTTTGAATTACTTTTAGTTGGAGCATTTTAAATTTGTTACATTGCTACTATCATTTAAGTTAAATGATCTGAGTACTTCTTCCACCGCCGGCTGCCATCCTCATCCTCCTCCTGACTGCTGGTCACCTTCTCTCTCCCTCTGAAACGTCTCACTCGGGTCCAGAATGTAAATCTCAACTTCCACAAATCACACAACGATACTCCCATTTGTTTTCCTTCCCTCTTAACACAACACGGGGGAAGAACTTGAGAATCAGAGGTGCAGGACTGAACCCGAACAGAATGCCTTTGTCTGTGTGTGTGTGTGTGTGTGTGTGTGTGTGTGTGTGTGTGTGTGTGTGTGTGTGTGTGTGTGTGTGTGTGTGTGTGTGTGTGTGTGTGTGTGTGTGTGTGTGTGTGTGTGTGTGTGTGTGTGTGTGTGTGTGTGTGTGTGTGTGTGTGTGTGTGTGTGTGTGTGTGTGTGTGTGTGTGTGTAGTGCAAGCTAAGGCGTGCTGCATTGGGGTCAAACTATAGCTCCGGTGGGTCTGACCTCCTCTGGGTCGAGGATGTCTGCCCGGTTCAGAGGTCACGGCTGTAATCAGACTGCTGGCCGCCTTCCCAGGCTCCTCAGCAGTACTGGAGTGGACGCTGGTGTGTTTGTGTGTGTATATCCTTCATTTTAAAGCATTGCTGAAGGTTATCCAGCGTATTTCTATATTTGTATGTCTGTCTAGATGCGTCTGTGTGTTTCTTGTTCCCCCAAACCCCGTCTATCTCTCTCCCTCCCACTCAGTTTCTTCTCTCGCCAGCTGGACACCGTCCTGTCTGTGCCCACCCTCAATTACGAGACGCAATTGTCTCAATGCTAAAAAATGATTGCTATTGGGTCTGAACAGTAATGGTGATTGCTGGCTGACTCCCACACACCTGTGCACACTCATGTCTCTCGTTTCTGCTGCATTTGTTCCATCTAATCAGAAGTGTGAGGCACACGAGGAGAGGTTCACCCATCAGCCGGCATGAGAGGCTCTGATTGCTCTTTGCTCCCCTGTCAGAGTGCACTTAACTGCCCAAAAGAAAGCACTATCCTCCACGGTCCCGTGCATTTGCAGACTCAAACTGAAAGGTCGTAACTTTCACCACTGTGCTTCTTCCTCTTTTTTTTTTTCTGTCTTTGCAGTGCGAGTGTGGTGCTGCCTCCTCTGCTGTGAGTCGCCATGTTGATGGAAAACAACTGGAAGAGGGAAGAGCCGGAGGGTCAACAGTCAAAGACGTGTCAAAGATAAAGGACATCAGTGAGATCAAGATGCTGGTGAGTGGACTCACTGCTGCTCACCATGGGATTTGTTTTTCAGATTTCTCAGAACTCTCATATCTCAACAACATACATCTGCACTAAGCCAGCTGATACTGAATACTCTTATTAACTTCCTGGCAGAGAGTTAGATAAGAAGATTGATACCACTATCATGTGTGTACACTAGATATAAAGCTGCAGCTGATTACTGATTAGCTTAGCACGAAGACTGGAAACGGGTAAACTGCTAGCATGGCTCCGTCCAAAGGGAACAAATTCCGCCCACCAATTTTCTTCTCTAGCTCTTAGTAAGAAAGTGAATCGGCATATTTCCCAAAATGTTGAACAATTGCTTTAAAAAATAACTGTTCTTAAGAGTATCCAGAGTAATGGCGACATTGTAGTTTTGAGTATACATCTCAGAAACTGATACTTATAAATAAAAACAACTTTCTGCATGCTGGTTAACTCTACTGCCAAGTAAGGCAAAAGAAATGTGTATTTTTGGCAGATGAACTGACCCTTTAAGTCTCACATTTACACGTCCTTTAAATCCTTCAGTTACGGCCTTCTGATTCAAATTTTCCCATAACACATTTCCCACCTCTTTACTGACAAAAGTGGAGTCTTACAACCCTCAACTGGCTCTGCTTCGGCCGTCGGCTCCTAAATCAGACATGATGGTGAGAATGAATGGTTTCCCACAGCAGGCGGGGGGAGTAGAGAGCAGCAGAGTGACAGCAGAGCAACAGTGTGGGAGATCCTGCTGACCAGAGTGTTTACTCTGCAGACACTTTCAGCAGGAGATGTGAAGGGCTCGGCTTCAGCTCAGACGGGATTTATTGCCCTCCATGTCCTCAGTTATTAAGTACAGTCTTTTCAGAGCGCCTGCATAAACGTCTTAAAACTTGACACACACACTGACTCTGCAAACGGAAGAGAGGAAATAAACCTTCATCGTATATTTCTCATCCAACCAGCAGAAAAATGAAAGCAAGGGAGCTTTGAATGAAATCGCAAAGTGAGGCATCAATAAGGAGACGAAACAGTGAAATCACCAGGTGACTCCAGAAACTACCTCCTCTTCCTTCACATTAGCCTCCTTAACATCCATCAGTGGTCCGACCACAGCTGACACCTAACCACATCTGTAACAAACACGGTGGTTTAGTTCTCATTACTGTGGCTGCAGGTCTACCTCCAGCTCTTTAAATAAACAGTGAGCCTCTGTAACCACAGCAGAACTCTCCCAACATCATCTACTTTTCTCTAACATGCAGCACACAGTCCCCAGTTCTGCTCAATCCAGCCTGACGGATGAACAGCACGGCTTGATCTGCTCTGTTTCCTCTCTCGCCTGTGATGGATGCCTCGGGTCTGGTTTCTCGCTGAGACACAACATGGCCAAACAAACAGATTGCAGTGAAATCAGCCCTGACGCAGAAATGTATATAATAGAGCAGCCACTGATGGGGTCGTACGCCACTACTCGCACACGGCCCAGACCTCACTTATCATGCCAGGGGGAGCGGAGGAGTGTGGGAGTAAGTGACTTGACCAGGTTTGAGAGTCATCATCAGCCTGCGAGTTGTTACCCGGGTCTTCTTCTGCTCACATGATCTCGCTGAAAGACGAGCACGATCGCATTGGATCCCCATCTGGCTGTGACAGCTAATTGTTGAACTTCTGTGATTGCTGTAATTACTCACGGCAGGACACCACAGCTTCAGACACGGGGGGGGCAGCTATACTCCTGCTTTAGTTTGTTGGAACCTGTTTTATCTGTGAAGGTTGGTTTGATTGGCGTACTTAAAGGACCAGAGTGTAGGACTTAGGGGGCTCTGTTAGCAGAAAGAGACTGTTTCATTAGTGTATAATCACCTGAAATAAGAATCGTTTACGTTAGCATAGAATAAGCCCTTCATATCTACAAGTGGAGCAGGTCCTCTTCCATGGAGTCTGCCATGTTGACCCACGAGTTCTGCCTCATTATTCCCGTTTCCAGCTACAGTCGAGACTTAGAATCTACAAGAACTTTGAGCTAAATGCTAACGTCAACATGCTAACATGACATTTCTAACATGCTGATTTTAAGCAGGAATGTTTACTATCTTGGTTTAGCATGCCAACATTGTTAATTAGCAAAAAATACAAAGCTGGTGGGAATGACATCCGTTTGGCAGGTATTTGGTCATAAACTAAAGTTTGTTAATTTTAACTTTGACAGCGCTATAGTAAGGGGTACCAAAAGTTATTTTAATTTATCCTGAGGGAGACGTCTATGTACCAAATTTCACGGCGATCAATCCAATAGTTATTGAGAAATATCACCTTAAACCAAAAATGTCAACCTTGTGTTAGCACTGGATCGAAGTCCGTAGGATTCATTATCTGATATCAATAGAGTCGCACTGCTAGCTCACGTTTAAAATAACTACCTGCTCAGCATCAGATGGCAGACAAAATTAGCAACTGCTTGGTGAAAAAGTGGAACATCGAGCAGCCAAAAATGCATATATAGTTCTCTGTAGTTGCCGAGACCTGAAGCGAAAGAAGAGTAAATGTGGGATTTGCTTGTTGCTCGGTGGCCAGAAACACGACAGTGGCCATGAAGGGACCATCATTACATTATTACTAACAAGATAACTAATTGGAAATCATTGTTTGAGGTATATTTGAACGAATAACCTCTGCTGTGTTTCGTCTGTATTTCTGTAGATTTCAGAGCTACAAAAGGAGCTCGCTGAGCTTGAGCAGTGTAACGAGGAACTAGAAGACGAGGTTGAGATGAAGACGGCTGCATACATGGACGAGATTGCTGAGATGGAGGTCTGAGAGTGGACTGATTAAAGATCAATCATAGGCTGTAAAGGACCAGTGGTTTGGACTAATTCTGTCCTTTATTCCCACCCTCTAATACCACTCTGCTGTGTGTGTGTGTGTGTGTGTGTTGTTCAGTGTACTATAGATGAAATGCGGCACCAGGAGGCCGACTTCAAAGTGCAGATGAAGGAGCAGTGTGAAGACTACAAGGAGCTGCTCAGTGAGAAGATGGCCAGAGACATGGAAATTACTGCCTACAGGTCAGACACTAATATATATTACATATATATAAACAAAAAACTAATTGATCAGATATCAATTATTTTTTTGTTTTATTTATGCAAAACTGCATACAGATGAAACATTTATATGAGGAATGTACAGCAAAATGTAGCAAAGACAAAAAAAACATGAAATAGACTTTTAAATTAGACTGAATTACTGGATAAACTAGAAACTACTGACAAATATAAATCTATGCAGGCTGTATTTACAGCATGTATACATACGGTAATAACTTCATTACATTATCCATTCAGTATTTATTCCAGCACTCTTTGCACTAACACTCACCCTTGCGCAATTGGTAAATTTATAGAAACATTTTTTACTATATAAATATGTACTCGTGTCCATTGTTAATTTCATATAAATATATTTATATATGCATATTTATTTTGCCCATGTTGAGAGCAACTAGACACCAGACTCAAATTCCTTAAATGTGTAAACATTTTTGGCTAATAAAACTAATTCTAAATGTATATTGTTTGACTGATGAGAGGAAATGAAAAGAATAAGATAGCCTGTTAACTCTGCCCAAATGCATTTATTTGGTCTCATTTATTAAAGTAACACAGGCATTGAAGTTGTGAGTTTCCAGTCTGAATAAGCTCTGTATACAACAGTGTCTGGGAAGATGTAATTGATCTTTCCTTCTGGGGTTGACTTACAGCAATAATTACATTTAACGGCCATAATATTAGTGCTGATGCAATTCTCTGAGCTGTCTTTTTTATATATATATATACACACAGCACTTGTATACCCTCACAACTCTCATTCTCCTCTAAAAAAGAGCTGTCGGTCTTTGTTCTTATTAAACGAGAGCCCTCAATTGGCTGTACGACGTACACAACGTACAATTATACCAGAGAAGATAAGGAGACTTTTCAAACAGTGAGGTCCAACTGTCAGCGAGACTGTCAGTCAACAGGACAACTGTGAACCAGCACTCTGGGTCAGAGATGGACCGCCATGTCTGCTGGAGAACATGGAGGTGTTCATTCCAACAAAAACACTGCACCAGGTGGTTTCACTGATTACTTCTCCCGTTAAAGGTGTCATAAAGTCAACTGCTGAAGTTTCTGATTGCAATTAAAATGTGAATTGCTGAGACTTCCCTGACATGTATTGTAGATCCCCGTCTCTGCGGTAGGGAGTCAAATGAAAACAGACGTCCCCTGCGGTGCCACGCATTATTTAAACCTGTCGAGGAGAATTAGCTGTTAGAGGCAAAGCACACAATAACCCTGGGATGATTTCATTAGATTTAAATTAGCTCGATACTCTGTTTGACATTCTTCACATACTGTATGAGCAAAGAAGTTTCTGCGTAAGTGTCTTGAATATTGTCTCATAATGCCACCTGGACATCCACATTGTACATTTTAAGATATTCTTGCAAACAAAGGACTGACATCACAGGCCAACTGGGGTCACAGGAAACGGCTCCTGAATATGAGGCAGTATCCTGTACTGCATCATGTACTTCAAGACATTTCTTGACATTCCCTCATTCCACTGACGTTGTTTAATTATCTGCCATCCTGGTATGCGGACTGACGCACTTTAACCGCCGCCTCATCCTGCTGCCACGGGCTTCCTCCTGGTCCCTCATCGCATATGTGACTGCATCTGACCCCCAGGGGGCCCTGCTGCAGACCTGTGCTCAGATCCTCACAACGCCTCATTAGAATGGGCAAAGAGGGCCTCACATGTCAGCGCTGCGCGCTGGGCCACTGCCAGCTCTTCTCCACGCCAGCCTGTTAATGTCAGCCGTCTCCTTACACAAATTTCCAAATTCGCCACAGTTTTAATTCCCTCTCGTTACCCAACAGACAGTCCCAAAGACATTCAAGGCACACAGTCAACGCCAACTTTTTGTCCTCGCTTTTTAAAAAAAGTTTACTGGATGTTTTGTCATCCGTGATTAAAACCATGAATAAGAAATGAAAATGGTGGTTGTTTATTCTCTCCGTGCCGTGGCAAACTGTCTGCACAACAGACCCTAATGACCCTGGGCTGCCATTACCGGGTAGCTTATCGCCTGTGAAAGCATCTCCGAGCAGTTGAGGCAGATGCTTACTGCTTTTGCTCTCTGCTAATGTGAACCATATTATACTGTAATTCATTCTGCTGTTCATTGTGGTGTGCTCACGCTGCTGCATGACTCGGCAACAAGTAGCTCGACCAGGGACAAGATCCTTTTTAGTTAAGTGCAGTGGATGACTGTACTGCAGGTCCTACTGTATATTAAAGCTGTTTTAATTCATACTTTTATATTAACAATGAATTAAATGACTCCTCTCAGCACTACTGAGCTAAAAAACATCTTTCAGCTCATTGTTTTGGTTTTCTGGCTCGCAGCTTTACTGCTGCGGTTCTCATCTCTCTCATCACCAGCGTTTCCAGATGCAGCAGACAGCTGTGTTCAGTAAATAGCTTTTTAAAACCCACTATGTTACATTCCCAGCATCAAACAGCAGACAGACACAGTTAGAGACTAGCTTGTAAACACAGTGAAGCATTTAGCAGCTGATGAACCAGATATTTTCTCTGGAGTTGGTAGAGACCAAAAACAGAGTTAAAAGAGATTAAATATTGGATTTACATTCATCAGGTGGACACAAACATGACGTCAAATGAATGATAAAGTTGCTCCATGTCTGCTGGATGTGTAAATGATCAACTGTTTGCCAACTAGTACATCATATCAACTTTATAAGATGTTGACATTGATGTTGTGTTTACAGCTTGTTATTGCGTTCAAAAATATCAGTTATATGAAACAGCAATTTACTAATATATCATGAAATATGTATTTATGATAACGTGAACTAACGTTTTGGAAGTGTGCTGGACTGAAACATTATTCCCACTAACCAAACGGTGTCATTTCAAAGTCAATTAAGTGGCTGTTCTGAAGCTTTGGATTATATCACATGGTCTTCATCAGCAAATGGAGTTTGCCAATTCTCATGTTTATTTTTTCTAAACATTGTAAAGTCTTCTGGTCGATGTTTTCTTAAAAGTTTGATTTCAAAGTTCAGTCTTGACTCTGGAAGCAGCACTTGACTAAACAATCTCACCTCAAGGTCCATGTTCAAGGTTTATAATTGAAAGCTCCAGAATAGCTACGAAATGGACGAGAGATGAGATGATCCAGAAAATGAATTGCCAAATATATTGATAATCAATTAAAAAAAATGTCATATGTTCCCTAGTTCCAGCTAGTGCATTATTATAGCCCAAGCTTGATTAATCAGTTGATCAATTGAGAGAATAATCTGCTGAAAATAGTTGGTTAACGCTGTTAGCTCTGTCAGCACCTTTTGCTTTTCGCCACCGGCTCAGCAGCCGCCATGTTGAGAGCCGTGTGGAGGCAATAGGTGTGCTCTGAATTCCCTGTAGAGAACCTTTAGCGTGAGATGCCAAGAGGAAACTTAAAGCTCAAGAAATTGCAATGTAATGTCTACCTGCGAGTACTTCAATGTGGTCACCTGTACTTTGTATGTTTACGTATTTCTCTGGTTCATTCCTGTCAGGAGTCTGGTGGAGGAAGAGGAGGAGAGGCTGTGCAACCTGTGACTTGAGTCAGACTGGCAGGCGGGATGCTCCCCCTCGCATGGATTAGAAAACAGACCAAAGAGAAATGAGGAATAACACACTGACACTAGCACTAGGATGAAGCTTAAGGTACCAATGCAGCAATTTAAGCAGAACTTATCATGACAGATTAATGCCGTCTGGAGGCCTAAGCCGGGCCATTGATAACAGGTCGCTGGCAGATGACCCCGAGACTCCCAAGAAAGATGGAGCTGTCTAAAAGAGGTGGGAGGATGGGGGCTGTGCGATGAGTGTGTATCCATTCAGTGTCTGGCAGGGATATTTCCTTAAGTGGGTTTATCTTTACCAGCTAACTGATACGTTTCATAAATGGTTTGTCCCCTCTTTGTTGAACGAGTCCGACACACACAGAAACACACATACAGACGCACACAAGTTAAACTGTGCGGCTCCGTGAAGTCATTCCCCCTCTGATACCACCTCATCCATCACTCAAACTTTGTCTGATTACCTGCTCTTAACCCTTGACCCCATCTCTGTTAACAAACATATTGACAGCTCTCCTTTTGGTTACTAAAAGCATCCCACCGTGCCTTTGCTTTTACAGTCATGCCTTCATGTTTTGTTTTTATATATATATATATAACTAACTGTCAGATGTGCAGTGCACTGTTTGCTTTTCAAATGGTTCATGAAGTTGTTGTTTTTTCTGCGGCTCTTACAAAATCAGCACCTGGATGTTTCTACAAGAAACGACTGTGTGATTCATTATTGCTCTTTTTACTGAAATAAGCCTTTGGTAATGCATTCCTCTGTAATCTTTTCCTTATTTCAACATGACTTTCAAGCTGTCTGTGATAAATCATCTGTAATTCCCGCTTCTGCACAAGCGTCAGTATGTGCTTTAGGTTTAAATGAAATAAAACTAGTCGCATGAGAGATCGCCTTAAAACTGTGTGATTTCTTTTGTGAAAATCTCTGTTTCATGAGAACTGCTTGTGAATGCTTCAGACGTCCCCCCCCCCTACAAAATATAAGTACGCAGAGAGCACAGTGAGATTAATGTTCAGTGATCCTTCTTTCATTCATCTTCATGTTCAGCGAGAGATTTGAACATTCCCAGCTATTAACGATCTCAAAGGCTTGTTAGCTCTGCCATAAAGATGAAAAATGCTGCTAATAACGGATCAGATCAGATTAGCCACACTCTGTGAACTTGTGGTGATGAGGATTTAGTCTCTGTAATAATTGAGTTCAGTGTCTGGAGAAAGGGCTGGGAATGGGTGGATACGGTGACTTGTTTTAATTGTCCCAACATGAAACATGGCCGGCTCAGGAGGAAGCTGCTGTTTTCTCGGGGCCGCAGAGCTCAATCAAGACCTCAGAGGAGAGGAGGTGGAAGACGTTTTATTCCCTCAGTGCTCTCCTCTACATCTCTCAAATAAAAAGCCAGCGAACCATCCAGCATTCCTGATCTCATGGGACTGCTTTGTCTCTGCCTCGTGGTAAATATGAGAATATCTAAGAAAACAGACTTCCTCTTAGAGTTGTGTTTTCCCTTCTTTATCTTCTCTGCCTCTTGAGGAAAGGGGATTGACTGTATGGAAATCCAGGAAATAGACTGGAACAGAATAATAACATTTAGGCTTCATATTCTGCTCTTGTAAATGTGCTTCCATACAGAAAAACTGATCTTTGCACACCTGCATTCAGACAGCTGTGCAAAAGCGTAAATGTATAGTCCAAGTAGCAAAAGTCAACCCCTGCACAGATTATGAACCATCCCCAGTGACCAAGCAGTCAAATATCCCCCAAAAAAATCAAATGCCTAGGTAGGGGAATAGGAGAAAACTTATTTTTTAGGCCAAATCAGGTGTATTAATAAGGGTTATGTCATCTTAACAAGGACAAAATATGATTAACAATAGACATTATAGACTTTATTGACATTTTGTGCACATAAAGAGGTTCATTCTTACACAACTTTAGGAGCAACAATAGAAGGCTCTGTGAGGATGTATGTGGGAACAGCACTCATGCTGAATGCTGCTGTCAGCGTGCTAACATGCTCACAATTAATTTTAAAATGCTGATGTTTAGCAGGTGTTATGTTTATCACGTTCACCACCTTAGTTTAGCGTGTCAGCATGCTAACGTTGGCTAAGTAACACTTAACACAAAATACAGCTGAGGCTGAGAGAAATGTCAATCATTTTTTATACAAACCATTGTATTGGAGTCATTGAAATTGTGATGTTATTACAATTAATAATTACATGAATGGAACATGAGGGTCTAAACCAATTTTTTTATTGTTTAGACATTTAACTCAACCATAAATATCAGCCTCATGGTGGCGCTAGAAAAGTCATGGGAATCAGGATTAATCCTCTGGGGATCATGAATGTAACGTAAAATTTTAGTCTGAACCAAAGTGATGGACTGACAAAAATACAAAGCATCAATATTGCCCTGGAAACAACACTATAAGGAAAACATGAATTCTCATAATGACAGTTAATAGTTAAATAATCTAGTCTGTGCCTACGACACATGAAATGCTCTTTGGGTAAAATAGAGCATGACTCTTAGAAAACCCTGAAAATACATAACCAAAAAAGCTTTCATCTTATGATCAACAAACCGATGTGTTTCTACAAAAGCAGCAACAGAAAAATGACTAATGTTTATATTTATAAATGTGTTAATTCCAGCAGCTTCTTTCCGGACACAATTAAGTATTTCAAAGACTGTGATATTTGTGAGTGAGGTGACCTCTGTGCTCCTCTGTATTCCTTTGGTCATCACACGTCCTTGACAACTGAGAAAAATGCGCATTAACCCCTGAAAGCTGGTCGGTGACACTGAGCGGCCCGGGGCAGCGCTGGGGCACCTCTGCTCCTTGAAGCCGGACAATTTGATTTGAAGGCGGAGATTTTCAAAGCTGAGTCATGCATCAGTGGTCAGCCAGTCCCTTGGCCTTTTTTTTGCCTTGATGGTGTCTTTGGATGGATGTGGGGGGGGGGGGGCATTGAGAAAACAGCCAAACCTGCCTAACACCAACAAACAAAGAAGTCACTGCTGGGAATAAAGCAGAGTTTAGTTCCTCTGGGTAACGTTTGCTGTGAGATTGAATGTTTCACGATGGTTAGCTGGCGCTGAAAGAAGCTATTTCACACAACATGTGCAGTGGATATAACATCCCATTAACTTCAAGCGGTGCAGGAATGTCTTTACATTAAGAGTGGCAGGGCAAGGCTGATACATTTTGACATCTGAGCTGGTTTCATCGGTCCACAAATTTGAAATGTGCAGCAGAGGAATCTGATTAAGGCCTGAGCTAATGGGGATCGAGGTCAGCTTGTATGACTCAGCTCAGCTGTCACCTACACATAGGTATACCCAAAATACTCTTTCCCCCTTCAGGTTCACCCAGACAAATAAACACTGTCCTCACTCAGGACAAAAGTCATTTTTTAAAGTCTCTTCACGGCAGCTCGGACGTAATGAACCAAGCTGGTGTTTAGAAAGCAAATAAATAAGAGAGGACAGGGTTGAATCAAGGAAGAAAATAAGAACAGTACAAATATACAAAGGAGAGAGAGCTATTGAGAAAGTATTTCCTTAACAAGAGGGGAACAAATAATAAATTATGGGGCCCCTCTCCCTTGAGGCAGGACTGGCACGCCTAAGGGTAGAAGGAAGTGGGCATCGCTCTTTTTTTTTTTTTTTTTAATAGGGGTCGAGGACAGTTTTCCACAGTGGGAGCATCACACAAGTCCTGAGAGAAAACTCGCTAAAGGAATGTTAACACACAAAAATGCACACACCGCTCCTCACACACGCTCAGTTTATATACGTCATGCAATGCTGAATGAAGATGGTGGTAGTGTGACTGCATAACCCCCGGGTCCCCCATCATGTCATCGCTGTAGTTTCTGCCCTCCTCATATCAGCAGTCCCTCTTGGCCTGTTTAACTGAGAGACTGCTGACAGCTGTGACCCCACATTTACCCCAAACTCCCCCTCGTGTCTGTCCCAAAGCAGGTGGCAAGCAGCCCCAACACGAGGCTCTCCATGTTGATCCTACATCTGATATGAAATTATGATACCTTTTTATTTCTTGGCAAACACTCCAGTGTCTTGTGATGGGGAGATAAAGCAAAGCAGCTTTTCCCCCAAACACTTCACACAGTGGGTTAGCCACGGCCAGAGTTGATCAAAAGTTTCCCTTTTGTCCCAAAGTGTTCAATTAATCAACTTCACAGGGCGTGCTGGATGGAAGTGGATACAAGTCTAGGCTACAGGAACATGAGAGAAAACAGGCAGGATTTGTATTCTGCTGCAGTGGCTTTCATACCCATTAAAGGATGTTAGCATCTTTTTAAGCGTAGTGACTTCATTGTCGGCTTAGGGCTTACACCGATCCAACCATTTGCTGTATTGGATTCTTGGCAGATGGCCTGCGTGGATCTTGGCCACCCTTGAATTTCGTTCTCGTGTTAAGCTTCACTTGTCAGTAAATGGGCTGCTCCCTGCACTTACCCTACACATAGGAACTTATGTCTTGGTTGTAATGGTTTCTTATCACTTAGAAAAAAAAAAAATCATATCACATAGCTGCTGCTGCAAGAGGTCCTCCCACCTACTGTAGCACTTAACCTGATTATTTTTCTGGAATTTCTGTGTTGATAGATGGCGTTCTGTGATATACAGTGCATATAAACACACTATAAGGATGAATTTGATTCTATTATATTGTATAGAGGGTTCTCTGTTATAGAGTATTGGCGGGTAAAAACATAAGTGCATTTGCAGATCACCAGAAGGGCCTTCAATTTGACATAATGTGCTACAAAACCATCTTATTTATGATTTATTAAACCTGCATTAAATTAGTTGTTGCTCACTCAACAGCCTGTAAACACAACACTGACATAATATCTGTAGCTTCCATTCTTTTCAATGTAAACACAACGGCATGAGAGGACAAGGAGAAGATGGCGGCTGTCGCTCTTGTAAACACTCTTGACGGCCATCTATGTGCCGTCATCGACTGAGGTAATGATGGTGTCTAAAAGTCCCTTTTATTGTTGTCTTGCTAAATTTGTTAGCAAACAGTTGCATTTTTACACATCCAGTTATAGAGCAACGTTAGCATTCATTTGCAGTCTGGTTTCTGGCAACTTGATGGATTTAAGTCCAATATTAACTTTTATTAGCTCTGTTTTGGTCTCTACCAACTCCTGAGAAAACTCTGTTGTAGCTAAATGCTCCACTTTGTTCACCAGATAGCCACTAACTTTGTCTGTCTGCTGTCTGGTGCTAAACAAGTAGAGCACAGCGGGTTTATCAGAGCTTTTGCGCTGAGCTGCCTGCTGCCATAAAACCAAAACAATGAGCTGAAAGTCACTAAAACCTTTCACAGAGCTATGGTTTTTTTCTTCTGTGGGTTTTGAGCATCACAATTTACATTATACAACGTAATTTCATTCATTGTTTATTTAAAAATATTGATAAGTGCAGCTTTAAATCAATAACAGGGTCATGTATTGCTTGTGAAATTTCAGAGTCAATTTATTCATGTCACCCATTGACTTATTTGAGCACATAACCAATTCCTCTTCCTGGGCCTCTTGAGGACTTGGAGCCAGAGCACCAGTAGTCCAAACTATCATAATTTGTGCTGGGAGTAAGAAATCACATGTGTCACAGTTTATGTCGGCAGTCGTAGCCCGGAGCAATGGTTGGTTTAGAATTTGGAACAAGCTACGAAATCATTTTCTTAGCGCAGCAGTCATTCATCTTTTTCCCAGACACCCAGACATCTCAGGCCTGCTTCCTCTCAAACTGACGTGACCGGCAGGTAAGCAACATTTTTCATTCTTAGATCACATGTAGGTTTTTCAAATGATATTTTAACATACATTAAAATGTAATCTGCGCGTACGTTGACATGATTGCCACATCTTGAACTTGAATCTGTGTCTTATTTGACAAAAACCTTTCTGTGTCATGTAAGGGACAACAACATATGGACCACATTGAGATTACTTTGTGTTGTTAAGACGGATATCCACCAATTAAATCTTGGAATCGTCTACTGCATTATTTACATGGGTAGGACAACGCAAATACTCCTGATCTTTGTTGTGCTCCGACTGTGAAGTAGGTTCTTTGTTCAGCTTGTCTCCTGAAACCTTTCTTCATAAGTGATCATTAAATGGATGGTTGAGTGTTCAGCCACCAGTGAGCCTCAGTAGACGTGCTACAGGGCTAAACTGCCCTTGTGTCGTTTCACCTCAGAGGCTCAGCAGAGGACCTGTCAGGCCTGCGATGTTTTACAGCTCAGTTTGCAGACAAAACACCTCACAACCAAATCCCCTCAACAACATCTGCTGCCAATTTAGCCGAGGCATTCCTGCAGTCTGTGCTGTTTAATATTCACAGGGGTTAGGATCTGCCAGGACAGGGGTGGACGGGGACGGTAGGGAGGGGGGGGGACCGGCTTCCACAAGCCTTTGGTCCGTAGTCCAGACACCATGAAAAATGAGGGGTTAACAAAGAGTGAGCTGGAGCAGGAGTGGGTTAACTGGGCTAATTTGCAGGGATAATAGTGGTGCTCATGGAAGGTCTTTGGGGAGCAGCGGTGTGGAACACAGACCTGATGGTGCAACCACACAGGAAGTTTACAGCTTGGACAAAAATGTATTTAATCATCAAACAAGCAGCAAGGAGCTGCTGGCGTGGCCAGAGCCAGCAGCCATCGTGAAGATGAAGACAAATGTTTGGACAAGGGGCCAGACAGGGCACCAGATCCACACCTCCGAGGTTTCAGAGCATTGAAACCTCTGGTTTTATTGGCCAAGTCTGACAACAACATGTCAGAGGTGCATGTTTTCTGCTACTTTTGCCAGTAGCCTTGAGCAAGATATTATCATTATAGAGTACATTATATATATGTCTAATTATTCTCATGTGAGTGCCTAAAAATAATAAACAATAAACCTGGATTCATTGCATCATTTATAGGAAATTACTTGAGTATCCTGCATACATAACGGCACATATGTGCTGCCTGACTGAGTTAAGAGAGAGCAATAACCTAGTTATTTGATAATTAGACTGATGGCCTCCTTAGATATGGCCACACAACGTCCTTGTGAATTTGTATGGATGTATCCCAGGCACTGCTAACTTTAGACTGAAGAAATTCAAACCAGTGTTCTTCCTTTTAGTCCAAGTTTATGTTTATTTCTATGAGAAAATATATTTTGATGTTTATTTATTTATTTAGGATATACAATACCTTGCAGAGACGGAAACCTTAACATGCAAGCAATAATATACAACACTTAAAATACTGAAGTTCAACCGTATTTGTTTCAGTGGGATGCAGTTCTCATTTGTGGGAATATTTACTTTTCATCGTGTGTAGAGGCTATCAATAACTCCCTCGATGTTTTGGGGTGAAATGGCATTTTATGTGAAAATAAATTCTCCCTATATTTTGCAGAACATGTCCTCGTTCCCAAAAGAACGCGCCCACCCTGTTGAGAGAACGGTATTTCAGCAGCGGACACAACCGGGGCTGTCTAATGACTCTCTGAAAGGGTGATGTGGATCGTGCGACACCTCCGCTGCTCCCTCACTAAAGGACACCCCTCGCCATGGCAACTGCATAAACATCTGTCTCCCCATTCAAGGGAAGGTCCTGAGGGAATATACAAGCCTGCAATTTATTATATATAAGAAGAGACCCCGCTTGGTCCATATTGCTGCTTAGTGGGCCGAGAGAGCTACATGTAATAATGAGGACATCAGATTTCACATTAATACAAAGTGAGCATCACACGTGCATGTGTGGAGGTAGGAACCGTACACAATGTGACTTATCACCAAATAATGGAAAATATGCCTGTTCCTTGTCTTGCCGAGAGTTAGGCGTAACGATTGATACCACACTAATGTCTGTACGATAAATACACCGCTAACTAGCAGCTGGTTAGCTTAGCTTAGCTTAGCATAACGAATGGGAACAAGGAGGGCAAATACATTTTCATTGTCTACATTTTGGTTTTTGTACGAATTAAACAAACATAACATGTCATTAGTGACGTGTTGTTAAAGTTAAAGTTATTTTGAACCTTTTAGGCAGGCTATCTGTTTCCCCTTGCTTCCAGTCTTTATGCTAAGCTAAGCTAACCAGCTGCTGGCTGTAGCTTCATATTTGGTACGGACATGAGTGTTATCAATCTCATCTTATTTTCTGAAAGAAAGCAAATAAATGTAATCTCAAACTCTTTCATTAATCTCATTCACTAAAGTCTGCAGTTTATAATAAGACACCCATTATCAAGGATTTATAAATTGTAATAATGGCTTTATTAATGGTTATGGTATTATCTAAAGTAAATGCAGATTGCTGTTAATTTCTCTTTATTAATGCCTTACTTACACCTTTAACTGTAGGATTATTAGAAAGTGGAAAATACCTGAGCCCTTATCAGTGGTTTATTAATGACTCATCAGTCTGAGAGATTTTCCCAATCTGGAACCAAAAAGTTGTAAGTATCAATATCTATAGTTACATGTAGTAATTTATGCATTAACCCCTTTATAAATGGTCTCGTATTAGGAAACTGGTACCTTAAAATCAAGCAGTTTGTTATTATATATATATATAAAATTCATCATCCGTGTGTTAATCCAGGGCCTTCATGTAACATTCAGGATCCTGTCTGTTTCCCTCATCTTGTAGTTATGTCGAAACACATTTCAGGGATCTGTTGATACACGGCATCCAGGAGCCGTCCACACTCTTCAACATGTTTTACATTCCCACCTCATGCCATGCGTTACACCGAGGAGCAGTCGTCTCGATGCTGACAGAGTCCCTAAACATCGTCGTATGAGGAAGAGTTTGCTCATGCTGAAAATTAAATGGGGTGATTGAAAAAGCATGCAGGGGCCTCATTTAAAAAAAGCATTCATGACAATATGATGTATGGCCAAACACCATTAACTATATAAGTAGTACAATTGAGGTGCAGGACTTTAAAATGCTGATTATTTCTGTTACACATGTGCACAATACTGATCAACATAACTTTGTATATATGACATATGGTGTTATGTCTAAGTTAAGGGCATAACCTTCCAAAAACAAAGTAGTTTTTGTTGGGCAGAGTTGAGGTAAATGTAATTTTGAACCATTATTAGATATGTTTTATGTTAATAAGTCCCACAATCAAAGACACAGTCGTTTGAACAGGAAGTATTTTTCTATCCCCAAATGGAAAGTAATTTTGCTTGTCTGTTAGTATAAATAACATTCAGACAAATTATAAGTGACCATTAATAGGCTGAAAAACAAACTGGTTGTTTAAATCCGCAGCCAGGAGCAGCTGATCTCTATCTCCAAGTCTCAGTTGTGGTTGGCTTGTGCTTTCAAATATTATGTGGACTGCAAATGAAGCATATCTAATGGGATAATAATCGGATATCCAGGTTGAGCTCAGAGCTGCACTGTTATTAAGGAGACGCTGATCATGTCAAACGGCCAGAGGTTTATTCCCTTTCTTTTCTTTTTTCTTTTCTTTTCTTTGCTTTGTTGTGTTGTTGGTGACTGTGAAATGTCTGTGGAGAGCTGCCGGTGGCTGAAGTCATTACAGTGTGAGTTTATAAGCTTTGACCGCAAAGTCACTGAATCAGACACAGCAGACAAACGATGCAACCAGTCCTCTGCTGTGGTTTAGACTGGAGCTGTTACTGCAACTTGAAAAGTGTTTCTAACTGTATTTAGACGATATACTGTATAGCAGCTAAGAAAGATAGTCTACCTGCAGCAAAGGCTCTGGCATGTACGGATACAAATGTCGGTCGGTCTGTCCCCTTTGGTTCAAACTGAAAACAACTGCTGTGTGGATTGTCATGACATTTAGTCCAGACATTCATGTCCACATCAGGATGAATTGTAATCACTTAGATTACTCTGACTTTTCATCATTCGCCTTCATCAGGTCCAAATACAAATTTGGTTTATGATAAAATACCTACAAAATTACCGACATTCCCATCAGCTGCACTTTGTGTTTAGTGCTATAATTAGCAAATGTTAGCATGCTTACACACTAAACTAAGATGATGAACGTACTAAACATTAAGCCTGCTTAATATCAGCATACTAGCATTGTCATTGTGAGCATGTTAGCATGCAGATGAAGTAGAATCTCTCAGAACCACTAGCGTGGCTGTAGACTCTTAATCTTGTTTTATCAGCATAATGACCGAACCTTTTTAATATACGTTTATGTAAAGTCGCACAATGTTCACACAGAACATATCTAGAAATGAAATCTTGAAATACAATATCCGCTCAAGGTAACAAAAGCATGATTGATGTTTTTTTATGGTGATGTGGTGATGTGTAGGTGGTGATCTTCATATTTCTTGAAGCATGAAACACTTTAGTTTGTTAGAATTAAACTGAAACCACAATCATCCCAAAATGTAAGCCTAACCAAAGTGCTTTTGTTTCATTAATCTGACTGCATGTGTGACTCAGGATGTGCACCTCGGTCTCAGTTGTCAGTGTCCTCTGCTTTCCACGACCATCCCAACCACCGTCCCATGACTTCTATGCAATAGTAAAATAAAAAAACATGAATGTGACAATAAAGTTTATGAACTGACATGTTTTTATGGGATTATTTCCTGAAGGCGACTTCTCATTTCTTCAGGTGACTGACAGTGAGAGAAGTGTGGTATGATATGAAAACGGTCAACTCATTCACAGTGGACACACAGACACACTAAAATGTATCTTTTTTTCTTGTGATGGATCACTGTGCTTGATATATTTTGTCAGTGTTGAGTTTCATGCAGCACAACATGAATAATGTGTCCTTTTTAGGGTTTGTCAACACACAGGAATAACGTAAAGAGAGCCCAAACATCAGTATTATCCGTTAAGGAAACCTCTGCCTCACTAGATAGTACTCAGTGGAACATGACAGGAAATTTGGGACGGAAACAGATGATGTCTAGCAAAGGTCATGAGCTGGTTTTGAACCCGTGATGACAGGAACACATGGTGTTCACCTCCAGCCCGCTGAGCCACACAGACTCACGATTTATCTTTAAGTTGAGAATGTGCCACTGAATTTCTCTCTCTATCTCTGCTAAGCCATGTGTTTGGCGCACACATACTTGGGGATTTTCAAAGTGCCTGGTCTGGTTTTATAGCAAGTCCCCTTGGAATGAGATTACTTTTTAAAATTTTCAGACTGTTGTTAGTTTAGCAGAGGTCATGTTTACATGAGTGGAGTAGCTGTTGAAGCGACGGCCCGGCCAACTGAGCTACACGGCATGTCAGGACTTTAAATAGTCACAATGATGTACATTTATTTTCATCACATTCAGGATCATTCAATGAAACTCCTCTGTGTTTAGATTAAAATAATATTGAACAATTACTGTGAAATTACCCAATTTTCATATAAAAAGCATGATATGAGGAATATCATTAGCAAGGGGAGTCCTGAAATATTCTTGTGAACTTATTTGTGGTTTTCCCTCAGTGTGTATGTGTTACCTAATGTGTGTTGACGCCCACACATCTGACCTTTTGAGATCTGAGTCTTGTCAAATAATCTCTAATCCAGGGTCGTCCTTATCAGTCTGTGTGTACACTGAATACCACCGTGCCTTCCCCCGCTGTGGTTTCCTGACATGTGGTTGGTTGGCTGTGTGTTGATCCATGTGGTCTGTAATGTTTTTCTGTTGCAGGCAGATGTTCTCCAGGAACAGTAGGAACACGTCCCGCCTGGACGTCAGCTGCTCTGTGTACTGTACACCCACAATCAGTCATGTTAAAACTACCTAAACACAAACGACAGCATGTTTAAGTCGGTCTGTGGGTTGGTCAGTTTGAAAAAGTACTATTATCTAGTTGGCTAGAGGATTTATATGACATGTAACACATGTCATGTGTTCAAATTATTTTAATTTAGTAATATGGTTCAGGCAACTGATGACTATGTCTGTTCCTTTCTGGGTCAGTTGTTGTTAGGTGTAGGTTACAGTAATTATTATACTTGTACAATAATTCATCCCTAAATGCATCTGATCTTTAATTGCCAGTAATGCATTGAAACCCCCCCCCCAAAAAAGATCCTGGATCAGCTCTGCAGAGATCCTGAGGCCGCCACTCAACTTCTTATAAACACTCAACACAAACTATTTCATGTGGAATGGTTATCCTCATGTTTGTTTGGTATGGTTTGTGGTGCCAAAAATGTTATCTGTAAACTATTTCTTTAAATGAATGGAAGGATAGTTTGTCCTGTAGCCTATGATGGTAAGTAGTGGAAGTCAACTTAGATTTAACTCAAGTCAATGTAATCAAAATATGTTTAGTCTCAAATGCAATTATTAAGTTAGTTTTGACTGATTTAGCCTATAAAATAAAATCTGACCTCTTTTTAAATATGATTTCTTTGGGCTTTTTGCCTTTATTATATAGACAGGACAGCAAGACCTGAAAGGGGGAAAGAGAGGGGACTACATGCAGCAAAGTGGAGCGGGTCGGATTCAAACCCAAGCTGCTGCTAAGGACTGCAGCCTTGGTGCACGGGGGATATCATGTATTCGTTCATACCATTATAATACTGGTTATTTGTAAATATCAATACACAAAGTTTGTTTTTTTAATACAATGTTGAAAACTCAAACATCTTTTGGAAATAGTCTGTGAATGTTGTTGTAAATAGTTTCAATGCATCTAATCTATGATTTATATAATCTATTCATTTAGGCAACATAATGCTGTTACAGTTTTATTATGTGGTTACAAAATATATATACTTGTCTTTACACAAATATGATTGTAAAAAACAACAACAAAAAAAAACATTAATATTGTGCTCTGGAATATTTTCACTGTTTACAATCTGAATCTTGTTACTGTGGGAAGTTGTGAAAAGCTGTGTCAGCATAAAAACTTCCCATAGCCGACCGTGTTTCCTGAGCTCTTTCTTAGCGTTAGCTGTTTCAATACAGTTACCCTATATAACGTTAGCTGGGTGCTAATGGCTAACTGGGGTCTTCCTTTTTTAAGGTAATCTTACACTTAATCCTTCCAACGATAGAGGTCATTTGTGATTGTTTGGTTTCTGTAAATCATACTTAAAGTTACAACATATTGTTTGTATATTTGTCAGTCATCCAAGTCGAAAATATTTTATTATGCAGTCCAACTCAACTCAAATGTAAGTGTTGACGTTAGCTCACTAATATATTATCATTGAAAAGGAAGGTCAGTTACAACTAGACAGCACTTATAAATACATTTTATTTAATCAGGTTGTACTAGGTTAAAGTTACATTTAAGACTGACACTAGCAGCTGGTTGGGGCTTCATGTATTATTATAATATTAATGGCATCACAGAACTAATTGTCTTGTTTCTCCAGAGACAACCTTTGGAGACGGGTTAGAATCTTTTCTCTCCAGATGGTTGGAGGAGTCTTATAGTATTTTGGAATATGTGCCACAAATTTTATTAAGTTTTTCAGGGATTTATCTTTCAGAAAAATGGATGTCTACCTCTGTGTCACAAACACGTTGACATGAGAGGGGAAGGGGACTGCCCGCCTTCTTTTGGAATGAAAAAAAGTAGCATGAGACGAAGGTACAGTACACCAATTATATGACATAACTATATTGTATTACCTTCATTTAGCAGTTCACAAGAAGTGCATTGAACGACATTTAAAAATTGTAAGTGCATCTCATATAAAAGCAACGTCTGCTCTTTTCAGCATTAATCTGCCAGCCCTTGATCATCTCCACCCTCCAGCCCTCCTGACTCATCTCCGCTGTGTCTCCCTGTGGCATCCACGGTCAGTGTGCTTTTGTATATTGCTGATGTCTGTGTTTACTAGCCTTACACGCAATGTTAGCCAGTAATGTCACCTACCGACATTACACATACACACGCATACAATTCACACAACTATATGTGCACACGCAGAGATTTACACAGAAACATTGTAGCGTCGGAGAGAAAAGTCTTCAGGGTTTGTGTTTGATAAACAATCCAGTAGAGATAATTAGTTGATAAGACATCACTTTTGATTTACTGTGGGGACTTATCTGCATCTATTGCCTGCAAGCAGAGCCTCACTCCCAAGCTTTGGATTACCATATGTTGAATTTTTAATCAATTAACATCCTGAAGGAGAAATTGGAAAGATTCGCTCTAGTGAGGATGTAGGGGCAAGGACAATTATCTGATATTTGCATATGGCTCATGCTTGCACTCTTGTGCACAGTTCTAATGTGTGCTCCTATATGGCTTGAGTGTCTGTCGAAGAAACTGCTGTCTGACGCTTCTGAAGTAATTAGTAGCTCTGACCACTCAGACAGCTGGCCAATTAAATGTGCTCGTGGCTGCTGCTGCTGCTGCTGCTTGATGTGTGTTGGGCTTCACACAGAGGTGTAGATGGGAGGACAAACTCATCTCTCCGTGGTGGGGGGATAAAGATGCCAGGAAAGCTTGGCTGTGTCTGACAGTGCTGTGTCTGTGTGCTTCTCAACTGGCTGTGCGAGCAGATAAGAAAGGAGGCAGAGAGAGAGAGAGAGAGCTGCTGATTCTGGGTTTATTCCACAAACCCCCCCCCCCCCCCGCCTTCCCCCCGGTTCGTCTTTCTCTGTGCAGCTGCAGGTCTGGGAGCTGACCTGCATTAAGACATCAGAAACTGCCTGACGGGCTAATAGGAACAGTTTTCTAGAACATCTTCAAAAACTCGGCAAACTGAAGAGTTTTGGCAGTGATTTAAGGAAATCTGCTATTATGGTTTAAATGGAGTTCACCTAATCTGTGTTGGCAGATTAGAAATGCCTGGACATCACCCAAATTCTTCCTTGCTAATTGATGTCTCCATCTCCACACTAATGTATTCATTAGACATGTACAAACGCATGTTTTTTCTGTAGTACTGAATGAATGAAACTCATGAGCCAGCATTTCTAAAGCCCTATTGCCTTTCATTATGTTACTTTTCAATGCACTCAAGACCGTCATATTTTAAGAGTATAGTATTGTGTGAAGATAAAAAAAAAATCATCTCTCATTCTCACTATAATACACTTTGTTCTTACGACCTTTACATTTTTTGTTGAAGCATGCGAAAAGGTTTTAGTGTAGTCATTTAGCTTTTATTGTTTTATGTAAACCCTCTGATGCTGATGGGAAAATAGTGTTGGTTTGAGTGGTCTATCTAGTGGGCATCTGACAGTGATTTGCTGATCCTGTGCAATTTCATGATGACTCTCATCCTCAGAGGCCACAGGGCCCTAAGAGCCAGCCAATCACTGCCCCTCAGCACTCTGCTGTTGGCAATTATAGGTCAGTGTGTGTCACGACATCATTGTCTTTGCTTTGAATGGCTCACCACCAGTTCCCGCAGCAATCAGTTGTGTTTTTCTCTTTACTATGGAACAGTTCTTTACTATGGAACAGAAACAGAAATCCAGTAACAACATGACCACTGTATTGTTGTTGTTTGAGTTGTTTTTAGGATAAAGCTCCATTGCCAAACTCCAGGCAAATGAGAGTGGATGCAATAAAGACATTTGGCCCTTCTTCCAATGTAGATCTTCACCTTGATTAACTTGAGCATTTTTATGGGACCTGAGATCAGCTGGACATAGGTTTGACGTGTAAAGTTAACACTAACTGCTGTTTAACTACTTAGTTTCACACTTAACTCACCACTTTGTTCATTTGCTTCAATACTGAGCCATATTTTAGACTGTAATCAAGGCAAGTTGTCACAGGCTGTTGTGTTTCACCAAATGCATCACTTGGATAAAATGGGGCTGAAAGCAAATAATAAGCAGGGATGGAAATCAAGAGACCTACAGTAAAATAAATTATTGAAATGGAGAATGGAATTTGTGCAATCATGTGTGTATTAGCTAACAACACATGTTTGTCTGTCCCATCATTAATAATTCAGCATTCATTTATTGATTGCTTCTGTTGTGGTTTGATGTGTTTTATTTTATGTGTTTAGGTGTATATTTTAAGAAATAACTTGTATGGTGCAGCCCATTATTGTAAGTTATAGAGTAACTACCCTACTATGTTTAACCTAACCTACATTTGAATTTACAAATGCGACAGCCTGTTGCGTGGACATAATCCATAACTGTGTCTGACTTTGACCGCTAAATAATTATAAAATAAACATTGAAATGCTGTTAGCAGCCTGAGACAAAACCATTCAGCGTCTCTCAGCAGACCCGACTCCTTTGAGCCTCTTGCCAGATCATGGAAACACCTTAAGGGTAGCGAGGTGACTCATGTTGTTGTTGTCTGTCTTTGGGTGTGTGTGTGTGTGTGTTTGTCTCTTTAAAGTGTTCATGTGGCAAAGAGGTTTTGACCGTTAACGCCTTTGTGGTCGCATGGCAGCCCACAGAGCGAAGTGACGCCTTCCTGATAGGGTCGGCTCAGCCCTCAGAGACGCGGCCTCTTAACTGGCCCCAACAAGATAATAGCACCGCACGGATCCCCTGATCAGCAGCAAATTATGTCTTTTAAATGCTTCGGGTTAGTGAAGAAGAGGAGTGATCTTGACTGACACGACCTTGAATGGATCTCATCAACAATCTCTTTAAAGTCCAGCATGTGTTATCAGATAATCTGTGCCGTGCACACAGCTGATAAACATGTCGTTTTTGGGTGAAACCCGTATGATCTGCTCACTCACTTCCTGGGTGTGAGCACGCTATGGATACATGTGGTTAAAGATAAGGCTATCGCAGAAAACCTCAAGGACAACTGGGTGTTTTTGATATTTGTTTTAAAAGCTGTTTACATCCTATGTGGTTAAAATATAACGTGCAGGAAGGCATGAGGCAGTTTTAATGTTACAAGCATCTAAACAATGGAAAGCATTCCTGTGAATAGTCTTGCTCAATACAAACTTTTAGGCTCACTCTAACATGACAGCGCAACACAGTGGCTTTGCACAGCTTTACTATGCCACATAAATTCCCTGAGGGTTGCTTGTTTACCACCTCATAAAGGACCATAAAGATTTTACTTAGCTAGTGTCCCCATACCTCTGCATAGACGGCACACCTTCGTGCGTCTATGATTAAGAGAGAATGGCAGGGCGATGGCTGCCAACATATCTCTGTGTAATAACAAAAGAAGTGTCCTCTTGGCCTCCAAAAGAGGACACTTGAGAAAGGGCTTAAGGTTAACTAACAGAGTAAGGGCTAACAGTTTATATCTTAAGTTCATCCGTCATCAATATGTTAACGTTCCAATGATGGGAAAGTTATGACCCTGATTACATTAGCCTATGGGCCGGTGCTCTCGCTTTGTTCCCAGCCTGTGAGCTAAAGCTAATGTGGCTAAGCTGCACTGTGTATAGAATAATCCTGAAGGAAGTCTTGGCTCATTAACAAGGGACTCGAGTTCAGAGAACTTCACTAGTCGCCATTGTCATGTTTTCAAATTGATGTTTCAAAAGGGCAGAGGAGGTTAAAACTCACAGTAAATCCCAAACACATGTACAGTAGAGAGGAAACTCTTGGCAACTCATGCAGCGACAAGTTCCTTTTTCTTTATTTGACCCCCATAGCAGCTTTAAATTTCTCTTCCAGCTGCCCCCCCCCCCCTGGTCCTGTGTTTTGTTTGGTAGCTGGCTTTGTTTTTATGACCACTCCAGTGATCCGTAGCCACTGCAGAGCTGCTGGTGTTAACACAGCTGAGGTGCATTACACACACTGTTGTTCCTGCCTCTTACCGGGCTCCAGGCTCTGTTTGCAGTCGGGAGTTGTTTTGTGTTGACTTCAGAAGGAGATGCAAGAATTCTCTCTCTCTCTCTCACACACACACACACACACACACACACACACACACACACACACACACACACACACACACACACACACACACACACACACACACACACACACACACACACACACACACACACATAGGGATTGAGCCAGAGTACACCAACACATAAAATATCCTGTCACTGCAGCCTCTCTGTGCCCAGTTGTCCACCATAAAATTTAACGCAGGACCAATGCTCGGACAAAGATGGTTTGTTGGAGAGAGAGAAACAACACTCTGTGTCTCATTTTGATGTTTAAAAAGTTGGCAAGGATTGCTTCTTTTTGCATCTGAAAAGGACAAACACGGTGATGAGCCCTGAATGTTGTAGCTAGATAGATCCGTATCTTAATCGCCTCAATCAGGATTTCTGTCCATTCACGGCTGAGCAGCAGCTTGTCCTGTCAGTCTGTGAACATAACATTACAACATGATGTTAGCTCAGCAGCTAAAAGTTAGGATCAATTTCAACAATCTCTGATATTTTCAGCATTAATTGTCAGACATAACTTACCGGCAGTTTGTCATTATTACCACAATAAGGCAACTTTTTAGCAGTTCAATATCAATATAATTCCACTTTTCAATGTAATAATTAGAATAAGGAAAAAGTTGTCCCCATTTTTGTGTCTGACTGAGAACCTTTGTTGCACGTCTTTCTCTCGCCCCCCTTATGTCCTGTCATGTCTCCACTGTTGACTGTCTGATAAAGGCATACAATACCTAATACCTAAATGTGAGCTCCAGTAAATTGTCTTGTTTTCCTTTGAAGTTCTTTAAAGTTTACTTGAGGTGAGATTAAAATGGAAACGATTAATGATTTATATTATTTTTTTTAACAAAAATGCCAAAAATTCACCTGATTAATAATCGTTAAATGGAGCTGTAAGCAAAATACAGAATATATAAAATATTTGTTAGTGGCATAGCCTTGGTGAAAGATCGCCTTATTTTTCATCCATGTGAATTTAAAATGTCCTTTTGTAATACTAAACAGTGTATAGCTTTCATTGTATTGTTTATTGCCCCCTTCGCAGTGATTGTCTTCGCTCAAACACTGCAAACACACACCCTTTGAATCATGTACATGTCGCTACACAACTACAGAGTAACATACGTAGATGAAAAAATAGCAAAAATGTAATCGAAACTTTCGCAACACCTGCTCCTTACATGTGTGCTTCATTTGCAATCTGTATAATGTGAGTCTGAGGAGGCCAGGTGGTTGAGCGACAGCAGTGAGCTGGGTAATATCCATCGTTGTGGGTTTGTCAGCGGTTCTGTGGGCTTTGTTGGTGGTATTGTGGGAGAGCCAACAGCAGTAAAGGATTTTATGATGTGGCAGAAGTTGATTCTGGGACTCTGTGCCAAGAGCAATCCAGATGTTACTCATATGGTCTGTTTCTGTAGTATACATGTGTGTATATATATGTACATTGAAGTACCGAAGGCACAGAGCACCACATACATCCGATGGGTAAATCCCACTGCTTTTCCTTTTTCTCGCGCTGAAGGGATGTTGTCAATAATTTAAAGTACCTCGGGGGAGTTTGCGACTGTGTCTGACGCTCATTATCCACAGCACCTCGCTCATCATCCTGAAAAGTTTTATTCTTTTTCTCACAACAAACCCAATATACCCACTGTCTCCTTCACCCACCCCCACCCCTCCCAGCAGTGTACTGGTGGCTGGCAGGCAGTGACAGTATACAGGGCTGGAGCCACTCTTACAGATGGACCTTGAACCCTTTTAAAGGGACGTCTGGCCTCACAGTAAAGCCCCACTGGCGGGTCTCACTGCCCGGCTACAAACTGTAACTCTATAGCCTCATTGTCACGCTCCATATCCTCCCGCTGACCCCAAGCCCAATTATACAGCTGACCCAGGCTTGATGATATAACCTTGGGCGTCTTTTGGGGGCTGCCGGGGCTCAGGGGTGCACCTCTTGTCCATCACGACATGTCAGCTTTGTGCGTTAACCAGACACTTCCCTGAGTGGTCCCAGTGGGGCTTTGAGAGGAAGACTGGTTCACATGCAAGGCCCAGTACATTTAAACACATTGCCTCATTGAGGTTCTCTTTATAATGAGAAAGTAGCCTGTGTGATTTTTGTCAAAACCTATAATTTTTTGTGTAAATTCTGTAAATATTTAACATGCACCTCATATGTATAAAGAAATGATTAATCAAAGGATTATAAATTCTTGGACAGGTTTGGCAGAACAGTAAGTGTCCCAAAAGAATCTTGAATATAAATGTAGACACAGTGCGTTTTCCTCTGCTGAATTATTTTCTGATTATCCGCCAGTAAAAACAGGAGGAGCCTCCATTGTATGTAGATATGACATGTATGCACGCTGAATCTCAGTGCCTCTAGACATATCCATAGTCTTCATGCATGCTCAGCAGCTGTGATGCATTAATGTGCAGCATGCTTAGTATGCACTATAAGCTCTGGAAAGACTACCTGTCAGTGGTGAAGTGTTCCTTAATGGATGAGGAGTTGATTTACATTTCCACAGGCGTGTGCATACAGCAGCGAATGAATTTCTACACAAGATTCAACTGAAAGTAAAGGTTAATGCCCATGGCGGTCAGGTAAACATGTATTTTGTCGTGTTTCAGGCCAGGTTCTGCTACACAAAGGTACAATACATAAACAATTTAACTGGGCTGATTTGGAGTAAAATATTTGCGAGTAAATGTGAGGGAGCTGATCACTTCTCTTGAGTAATGAGAAGGCAGATTTTTCTGATTAAAGCATCCCATTTAGATTAAACAATTGTGACTTGGCTCGTTGATGCTACTACACTGTGTCAATGTTTCTGCCAGGTGCAGTTTTACTGAACTTTAGCTCTATTATATATTATCTGTCACACTCTGCATTTAACTTCTGTCTGTTTTTAGTGTCCTGATAATGAGTGCTGGACCTATGATGTAAAGTAAAGTTTGTATGAAATGCCTTCTTACAACTATTTGATAGATTTAAATAACATTATCATGCGGACATTCACATCCCCCTTCAGGTTGAATTGTAATAACTTTGGTTTCTTGTTGCTCTAACTTTCTATCTAGCGCATCATCAGCCCAATGTACTTTGTGTTTAGTTCTAATCAGCAAAAATCGGACTGAGACGGTGAACATGGTGAACATAGTCTGACTCACCAGGTGTGGGCTGTGGGTATAAAGCTGCCACTGGCCGTGTATTTTACATGGCAATCTCTTCCCTCTCCGCTAATCACCGCTATCTAGTTTGAGAGCAAAAGTACTGTCGCTGCATACTTTGCTTAGCACGGCCGAAGAAGATTGTGATTGGTTTAAAGAAATACAAACAAGCCGGAGTGTTTTTCCCCCTATACCAGAATGCTAATGGTTGTCTTTAGTGCTGACACCACTCTGTGGAGATAGGTCTGGCTATGTGAGACCATGATAAACATTACCAGCTGGACATTAGCATGTTAGCATTGTCATTGACATTTAGCTCAAAGCACCACTATGCCTCAATAGCCTCACAGACATTAGCATGGCTGCAGACTCTTAAGTTATTCATTTCCATGAACTAACAAGAAAGACATGACACAATGTTTTCTTAAAATAAGATTTTTAATATTACTTATTATCATAAAGATATATTTACACACTTTACAGAAATAGAAAATAAAAACACAAAGCTACGCATGAAAGGAAAAAATAAAATAAGTACTCCAAGAGCTAAAGCTTATCTTTTATAAATTAGAAACCAAAAGTTCAAATATGTACACAGTATTTCAACCATTTCTGATACACTTGTTTTATTTATTTATTTATGTCATTTATTTTTGCCCAGTTCAACATCAAAACAGAGACAGGGACTGTACATTTGGCCTGGTGAGTAATATGAGCACACACCATAAACAGAATATAAGTTTCAGGAGTAATACATTTTCCTTTTTAAATGGTATCTGCTTGAGATCTAGTAACACTGTTGCGATGGTGTGTAAGCCTACAGATTGCATCTGTCCTCAGATTGATCTGAATGGAGCTGATCTTGGACACCGTGGTTACATAGATGGATAATGTGTCGTAATCAAGGCAGGAGGGGCCTGTGCTATTCTGGGTGTAGGAAGTCTCATTTTAAGGCTCCAAGATAATGACAGATCTTAGTCATTTCCCATGGGAGATAAAATCTAGTTATCCTCTGGATTGCCCAGCTGGTGGAAATGTGTGAATCCATTGGATTGAATATCAGCCACTTGATCTTGCAGACACCCACTCTGAAGGCCAACATGATACAGTTTGATGGGCTTAGAGATTCACAAAGTAAAATCATGGAATGTGTTGCTTGCCAACTCTGTTTCCATTTCCACAATGAGTGAAATGTTTGTTTGTCATTTTTAATGAATTTTATCTGGTAGAGAACCGAGTTTAGAATGACAGTGGTATAAAAAAACAACCTAAAAACCTTGTGTTCATCATTTTGTGTGGGTGTTGTGTCTATAGCTATCGGGAAACAGAGATCGACGGCTAAGCTAATGTTTCAAAACCTGCTGCTAGCTTATTCTCTTCTCCACCAGTAACACAAATCTATCGCTCCGCTCATCCCTTCTTCTTACACACTCCCAGCCAAATGCATTTGGACAAAAAGAACTAAACACAAAAGGGGCAAGTTCTTAGAACAAACATTTTTCTACCAGGAAAACATGCTAACAAGTGCATAGGAACATTACTCAGGCCTTGTGATGGTCACAGAGAACAGGAACTGGAGAGGAAACATTGAGAGGATAGGAATCGTTTCTCTTGTGTAAGCCTTGCTGGAAAAGCCCATTAAGGAAAATGGTTTTGCTCCCCTAGCATAATGTATTGGTTTACCATTTCAGTTTGAGTCTGGACGTGCTTGTCCTTCCACACCACAAGGCCCATTAACCTGATGTGCAGGGGAGGGCTGCGGGCTGTGATCTACAAGAAAAGAATGCCTGAAAGCTTTCACGTGTCCACGACATATTGTGCTGCAGACTACTTTTCTATTTTGTTACATCCACAAAAGATACAGCTTTTTCACACTGTATTCAAAAAGTAAGCTTTGGACAACCAGCTAGACAAGAATCAGACAAAAAAAATTGTCACAATACACTGGAAAACCATTCCATACCAAGAGACTCTTGTTTCAGGGTGTATTTTTCCAGCAGCATAATGGAATTGCAAAAGTGCAGCCTTTGCGAACCCACACAGAGAAGTCTTGGAGCAAAGCCACGTCTATTTGTGGGACTAGTTGACACTGGAGGCTTTGGATCAGTGGGATTTTTGGCTTTTGATTTTTTTTGGATTCAACTGATAACCAGACCAAGATTAAAAAGAGTACTTTACATAAACATTGGTTTGCTCTGGTCTCTGAAAGGGCAGCATGGCTGGTGCAGATGGTGTGGATACATTCATGAAGAACAGTGCGGATACAGACGTTGCTCGGCTCCATAACAATAACTTCTGAGATGGGGAAATATTGAGTTGAACCCCTTGTCATGACCCCAGTCTACTTCCAGCATCCAAACTCCAACGGCTTTGAACTTCCATCCCCAGCTCATATCTTCCTACTGTCTTCCCCAATAATACATGAGACATCCTCAGCAAAGCTGTCTCACTCCCGAGGAGCATTAATGAAATCTACATCTCTGTCTGAGAGGGTATGAAAAAATAATGGTGGAACTGAAATTGTTACATCTCCACAGTGCCCTAGGATTTAATACATTTTTAATCAAGGTGATCTTGGCTGGGTGGATTACCACTGTGATTTTAGATGCCCTCTTAATAAAAACTTCTCATGCTGGGACTGAGAAGACTCCGCTTTTGATTATAATATTTGCATGAGACATGGCGAGAGGGAAGAGGTGTTGGAAATCTAGGTTAACCTGCCAGTGGCTTATGTGGGGGGAAATATGTGTGTTTGCTGATTGAATCGCAGTGGATTGAAATCCGATTTTCACCTAAAAACAACTACTAGGAAGTTGCTTTGCACACCTAAAACACAACAAACGATTGCAAGGTGGCTGCTCTACAGGTTACAGTCCTAATATGTTACATGGTTACACACGGAATCAGCAGGGGTTTGAGGATTGGAAAAGGGGGGGAAGGGTGTGGTTTCAGTCTAAGCCAATTTAACAATGAGCTCAGACTAAGTGGCCCCGGCCAGCCTTGGGGAGATCCATCTGAGAAAGATTAACTCCAGGATTTAATGAGCGTAATGATCAAAGACACGACCACCTGTGCTGTGGTAGGGCCGACTAGAAAGGCAACTGTACCCAACATAATGTAGGGAAAGGATCAGGACTAGAAACGACTGAGTCTGGATACATGGCTATATAGGTGAATACATCGAGGGAGAGTAAGGAAATATACGAAAATATGCTCATATAAGATTTAAA
This sequence comes from Leptoclinus maculatus, assembly GCA_032191485.1. NCBI lineage: Eukaryota > Metazoa > Chordata > Actinopteri > Perciformes > Stichaeidae > Leptoclinus > Leptoclinus maculatus. Next base: position 7,932,144 of record JAVDOI010000011.1, read on the forward strand.
TGTACTGTATGTTTGTGTTCTGTTAAATAAATGCACAAAATAGACTGCTCTAGTACAAGCCTCTATCACAGCACCCTGAGAAAAAGAAATAAAACTACTTAAACACAGAAATAAACATAAACAGTAATATATTCCAGTATAATGGAAAGGCATAGCATTTCGTTAGTGAAAGATTTCGGTCAAAGGGTCAAACCAGCCTTATGCTGAATATTAAAACAGCCGGAGCACTAGTGGTAGGCTGATTATGGTGGCATATTAACTGAGCTGATATTTGCTTCTTTTTTTTCTTTTCTTTTTTGGTCTAATTTAACTGTCCTCTTCACTAACATTGTCTCACAGGGGATTTCTGTTTGCAAAAAAATGTTAAATGCATAATGTGTCAGTGTATCAAGACTTCAAACAGAGGTAATGTGTTTCTCCCTAACCTTTCATTCCTTCGTTCCTGGCAGCATTGTGGAGAAGGTTATTATTTGGCACTTCATTAAAAGGCGAGGCAGCCTGTCGGTGGAGCAGACCGCCTCTGCCAGTTAACAGTCGTGTAGAGTGGCTGCGCAGGGCAGCATTGTGGTGAGAAGGCTGGGGATTGGGGACAGGATTGGGATTTGGGGTCAAAGGGCTCATCCAAGGTGGGACATGTTACAGTAACCTTGAGCGCGTCAGTAAAACCCCCAAGATGTTAGTGAGTTCAGAACCACCAAAATAGCTTTGGATTAAAGAATCTCCTAAGTGAAGGAATTATTCTGTCACTTAAATATATTGTTTTGACAAAAATGTGCTCTCTTTTCAGTCCAACTTAACTTTGCATGTGGACGTACTGTCATTTGTACAAAGCACCATTAATAATGATTATTAAGCGATGGTTATAATGCCATTTAGAGTACTTGCTCTTCCATTTGAAACACCTCGAATTCCTTTTCGCAGCAGACACCCAGAGTATCATAATTTAATTAACTTGATATTGGTTATTGTCAACTATTAAAACTGACACTGCCCTTCCACATAATCAACGCCCTCTTCCCCGAGTAAAGCCATTAAGTAGCTACACGGCAATGAAATCAGCAGGTAGCTGCAGTAACCTTGGATCTGAGAGATGGGAATGCCACACCGTGCACACCGTGAAGAAGTGACAGATGCTTTAAGACTCAGATTGTTTTGACCGGGCTCCCTCTCCACCACATGTCATGCAAAGTGTGTGAGACACTCAGGGAGATCGCTATGATTGGGCTCTATTAAGCAAATGATATAAAAAAAAATAAAAAAAAACACTTGGGAGAAGACAGAGATAGATAAGTAGTGAGGGAGTGAGAGTAAGAGAAAGAGAGAGACAGAGAAATAGAGTCTGATAGCTCGGGCTCCATACCCCCCCACCCACTTTCCCTGCCCCCATTTCCTCCTAGAGCTGAGGGTGAGCGGCTTGTCCTGATTTTTTTTGTGGACAGAGTTGCTTGAAGAACCAGCAGGTGCTATGGACATCACTCTTCAGGCTGGGCAAACGTAGGCCCTTCGTTGCAAGGCCCCCCAAGGCAAAGGAAGAGCATAGAAATCAGAACCTTTGGGAGGGCGCTCAAAGCAGTGCCTGCAAAACAAGAAAATCACAGTGAAAAAGTGCCATCAGCATGTGGTTTTTTTTTTGGTTTCCTAAAAATCCTGCAGACATTTCAATTTCCTCTCCAGTACGATGCCCCTTAGGGAGTTTCTATCAGAGCTCTCATTGTGTTGTACCCTATGTTGTCTAGCACCAGCTGGAAAACAGTGAAGAAAATCTCAAGCATGTTCCAACCGGATTTCATGGTCTTTGACAGAAAAGAGCTGCAGGTAGTAAGAAAAACAATTGTATATCTCGCCTTCAAAAACACAAGCACAACATTATTCTACGCTCCGGGCACTGGATCACTCCTTAGCAATGAGGAAATCTTTTATCTTCCCTCGACCTTTTATCTTTCCAAGTTCTGTGATAACTTCACAAGATTTCAGAGGAGTAGTGCAGTCGGCTTTGTCGCATAACAAGGTTCATTCATTGATAAGAGCCTGCTCTTGTTTCAAGACGGCATATTTCTGTGCTCATGTAATGCCCCGAGAACTGATGTTCTATCCTTTTAATCTCCATGGAGTTGTTGTCTGTTGTCGTCCTTTGTGCTTTTGGGTTCACGGTATGATCTCAGTGCAGCAGCCCCTTGATGTCACTCTACATCACAGACTGAGTGTATGGGAAGAGTTGCAGACCTGTTCTACATTGTTTTGATGAAAGACTCATTCACTGAGCTTACTCACACTCAGGTTCTCAAGGGGTTTCCATAAATTGCCTGTGGCTTTAAATCTGTAATATCCTGTCGGTTTTTTTTAGACCGTCACTGGCATGGCTTAGATCTAAGAGTTGTAACAGCACGTTTGTATCTGAGTCTGCTCAGATGCTCAAAGAGGATGACCCGGGTCGCCATCTTTCTTCTCAGAGTCGCTCACATCTGGAATGTGTAATGATGAAAAAGTCAAACTTTGCCTCTGGTGTCTTAGGGAATAAAAGATGAGCTGCTTTTGACACTGAAATGGGGGGGGATGTCGCTAAAAAGCACAGAGTTGGTGGATGAACACTGTCAAGTCAGTCATTGCGCGGTAATTAGGTTGAGGCCAATAATGGCATATCCACATACAGTCCGTCTGCCTACGAGTCTCACCAGCCCTCAGCTGGATGTCTTCATTGAACTCGATCAAACAAACTGCATCTCCAGCTGCTTCCAGAGGTGTTTTTCCCCATCATCAGCTCAAACTGAAGAAGAAAGCGGGACACGCGATGATTCACACAGCCGTTGAAATGGAATAGGAATGGAACCGACATTCCCATTCAAGTCAACGGAGCAGGATGGTCAAAGCGGCTGCAATTTTTATGTGTATAGTTGTGTCGGGACCGTTGTAGTGGAACACTTATATACGTGTAAATTTATTCAGTAAGAATAAATCATACTGATGAGTTAAGCACAAACTGGGACTGAACTGCGAAGAAGTTTAACTCCTTGGATTGTCTACTCATTGGTAGTATTATCACTAAGACGCTGTTAACGGACAGCCTAATTCCCACTGTGGTCAGGTTTGGCATGTTGGCATGGTATTTGAAGAAACCCTTGAATGAGGTGAACTATGAACTCAGAAAGAATAAGAGAAGCCGGAGTGGGAAGCTAACAAAAAAAGGGAAATCTTCAGCGTGTTGTGGTTAAGGGGGTGTTTGCAGAGACGGCATTGTGACTCACTGAGCCGTTCACTTTCACAGAGCTTCACAACTTCCTGAAGCTCCTTGTATTTTGTGGCCAGCAATCTGGCGCTGGCCATTTAAAGCTCTCACCGCTCAACTCGCAGAGAGGATTCTCACATTTTATTGGCAGAGCGAGGAAAGTTGGAGGACCCACGTTGCCCTTCAAGTGCAGTCTGCCCTGACCAGGTCCTTACTCATTGTTTTCACCTTTGTGCTGAGCCTCTACAGTCCCGCATTGAAAGCAGGAGTCAGTTCAAAAGAAATCTAACCTTTTCAAAAATACAAGAAACAATAATGATCAAATATTCGCTAGATTGTAAAACCTCTGGGATTATTTTAGAGGAAACTTCTATAGCTTTTATCCCTTTTTCCTTAAACTGATTAATCATGCCTCGACACTCTCTGGCTGCAGCCTCCTCTCACTAAGGCTCAAATTTATGGCGACCCTCTGCAGGTCAGTGTTGTATGGTCGGCACCTCCTGCAGAGATATTGTGTCTGGTTGAGTTTCCCTGTCTCTCACAGCGCCTGGAAGAGACATGGTAATGGGTCCCGCACTTCCTAATGCAGGCACATCATTTCACTGCTGTTGCCTTCAATTTACAGAGATGGGCTAACATTAGCAAGTAAAAAGAGTATATTAATCTGTATATATTGTAAATTTGATCATCTTGTTTAATTAGTTGGTGTATAATGTTTTAGTTTCTCAATGAAGCTTGATCTGTTTTAATAAAAATACAGAGTTTGTTTTGGTTCAGAAAAGAAAATACAACTGTGTAAAGGTGATAAGTAAAATATTGTCTCTGATTTTGGATGAAAGAGTTTTCACACAAAGACTTGTTTTTACTTGACAGCAAGTTAAACATTCCCTCACAAGAAAAAGCAGTGCAGCTGGGAAACCCAACTCTACAAAGTGTTATCTTTGGAAAAAGGCGTTTAATTTACAGAATCAGCTGGAGAGAAATGATTTATGCCGGCTGAAGTGACTCGAAGGTTAGGTTTCTAAGTAGAACTGTGTCCCATATGAGGAAATAAATGATGTAGCCTTAAAGACAACCTCTGTCTGTACTACGAAGGCATGCAAGCTGGTAGGCTAAAGTCCAATAATCTGCTAAGACATGCCCTTATTTTCAGTGCCAACAATAACATCCTTGTGTTGGACGTGATTCTGGCTCTAGAGTTTCCAGTGTTCCTGTAATAGTTGGAGTTTCCCATTCGTCATCGAAAACATCCGAACAGATCCTGCCAACAAAATCATATTCCTCTTAAAAATTCCTCTGTGAAATTGTGTTTCCTCTTTAGTCAGCAGCTATGAGTTAATAAATCGGGAAGTGCTTTTGCTCATATACTACTGAGAAACAAGTAGCTCTGACTTGACATAAAGTTGGTCCAACGCTGCAGAGATAGGCGGATACTTTGTCATGAGAATCCAGTTTTAACTGCATGACACGGACCGCTTTATCACAGGTTTGATGGCGCGCAAACAAAACCTAACGAGTGTCTTTTGGCTCGACGGCTGTAAACTTACCTTGCTCTAGAACGGCATGGGCCCCTTGTGGGAAAGACGTGGCCGTGGGCGTCTCCTCTTCCAGCCGGCTGGTCTGTGGCTCTGACCGCCCCGCGCTGGGTTTTGCTGGACCATTTTTCTCACCGTAGCTGCCTGTTCGAGCTCCCTGCCATGCTCTGTGGAGGCCATGGGACCTGGAGGACACACATAGAGGACAGACCAATTAGTTGACCTCTCCATTGAATAGTATTTCACAGCCTCTTCTCACCCACAGTATCACGTTTTGATTATCAGCTACGTCCCATCGGTGCCTATACGGAAAATGTGCAGCAAAATCCAAAGAGGTATCACAGTGGTAATGGATGATGCAACAAGAGACATGTATAGATAAGTGTGTGTGTGGGCCTCTTCAAGCCCACCCAGCATTGTAGTTCATCAAGTCAGTGTGGTAGGACCAAAGCACAGCAGATAGTCGTGAAAAACCCAAACCCTCGTGTCTCATGTCTCTGTCACTCTCCCTCAAGATTACAAACACCGCGCAGCACCAGACCTCGTGGAGGTGCATCCTGTCGCAGTGTTTGATCCAAGATTAGAGATGAGTTTAATAGCGTCGTGTCTGTGTGAGAATGTGTGTGAATGTCTTGGGTGTGTGTGTGAGTACGTGTGTGTTTGAGAGCAATCCCAGATGTTCTCAGTCATCTCTCAATAAGTGTGGCCTGATCCCCTTAAGCCCCCTCTTTTCCAAATGGTTTGGTCCACCTTAAGTGTCTCTATGACCTTTTAACCTATTATAAACTGAAAGACCTCCTCTTGGAGATCCAGAGATTTTTTTATGAGAATGTTTTTGCAGTAATATCTTTACGTGTAATGGGATATTTAATGTGGGTGATCTTTCACACTCCAGCCAGTTATTAGGTCCAATAAAACGTGAGTAAAAGCAGAGAAGGAGTTTTTATTTGGACATGTTAAAAAGGTTATATATCTTAGTGGCGAGTCATTGACTGTAGGACATATACAGTGATGCATTTTTAATTTTAATGAACAATTAAAGGTACATAAACTTTTATTCATCTCATAAAGAATATAAATTAATGGAGCTGTGTAGATTAGCTATTTAGCAGTTGATTTCTGTAGGAGAACTCAACAGAGGCCGAGATATCCTGATCTCTTGTTCATAGTATTGGTCAAACTCCAATAACACTGGATCCGACATTTCCCACAATGCAACTCCCCGCCTCCTAAATAACTACTTTTTCCAAATGCCAGACTTCTAGTTTGTAATGTAGACTTTTTATTAAACATATTAAGTCTCAAGACCAAGCTGAGATTACCCTGATGACATTATGAGGGTTCTTTTTCCAATTAGACAGGTGAAATCGGTGGAGAACCCCTTTTGCGGTGCACCCCTTTAGAATGTATTTGTATGTCCCATGAAGCCTTCTACAAGAGTTCTTCAGACACTAACCCTTCTCTCAAAAGAAACTACAAATCCCCATTGGGTATTTCCGGTCAAATTGACATCACTCACATGGGGTCATGACATTCCTGTCACTTCTCCTTAGAGACACTGGCACCATTTTTAGAATTCCCAAGAGAATGACCTTCCTCTGGTTTACGAGGGCTCGGGTGAGGACACAGCTTGAGATAAGTCGGCCAGTCGACTGCAGTTTTTTTTTGAAAAGCGGAACGTATACTGAGGACAGCAGTTGAGCAGCTTACAAAAGCCATGATGCTAGTTTCCCTGGTTCCTTAAGACTGTGTTTTCATCAGTTAGTGTCTATGTTGTGGCTGAGTGGTGATACTTCAGACTGTTATATGAACGAGGCAAAGAGTTAAAAACTGTCTGTAAAACCCGTCGGCTGCCTTAAAAACACTCAGACTTCTCTAATAGCCAAGATCAACTTTTTTGAATGGAAGACGGCTTTCTTCAAGAGCAGATTTCAAAGCACCATTAGGAGGATCTGCAGCTCTGCAGCATCTCTTAATTAGTGACCTTCAGCTGTGGCATATTGAAGACCTTTTTAAAAGAACAACTCTCCATAGAAAAAGAGCAAAAGTCTTTCTCGCCCTCGGCCTTAAATAGTGGCGACTTCACGTCTGAGCTAGACAGATTGTTGAATGTTTTTAAAGTATATCCCTGTAAGGCCAGACATCTCAAGTTCCACATCCACACTAATCTTCTTCCACAAGCACATTACACACTGTATTTGTGGGTGAACAGTAGGATAATTCATTTGCAGCGGGGAAAGTCTCTGTTGCATATTTCCGCATCTAAAGCCCATCTTTGCCCCTTGGAGCACTAAGCTGCACATTATCCTTTTTGTTATTGTTTCAGATACACTGTGAATGAGGGATGTTGACACATTCTGAAGGCTTTCAGCTCATTTCTTTCAAACCCAGGGGGTTGAATGTGAATACACTCTGTGTTTTGAGTATCATGGGGGGGCCCTGCTTCTTCTCGCCTCTGAAACACTCTCAGCATTTAGACGCAGAACACACAGAAACACGGTCTTTGCTATGTGAGGTGTCGATGTGCTATATAACTAGTTTGTACATTGATTCATACGACTACGTCTCAAGTTGTTTTAGCTGTTTCATATGGTCACAGCTTAAGGTGGAATGAAAAGTCTGACATTGATCAAACGATGCACACTTGGTGGTCAGAATGTCCTCGAAGACAATCATGGTGAGAGAGAGAAGTTACAACTCTGGCTCCTCCACACACCCTGCCAACTGCTGCATGAGGTGAGCGTGATTATCGAATTGTCGGTTTTGGAAAGTTGCATAACCTGTCAGATGCAAACCCTGAAAAGTGGGGGTTTCAGACACTGTTTGACCATTTACAAGCACTAAAAGTTAAAGCATACTGACACCGTCTCACAGTGATACCTGCAGTAGATACACTGCTTCGCCCAACTGCAGCTGGTGTTTGAGCGATGGCTAGTTTAAGAGGTGCCGCAAACACATGCATGGAGTCGCACTCAGTCGCTATGCACACAACAAACATACACACACTGCAATGCAAAATGGTAAAGTAATTATACCTCTGCTCACACAACTCATCTGCTGTTCCTCTCTCAGGGTGGCTCAGCCTGTCATGACCCGGGTCCATAATGAGACAATTTAGATGTCTCCTGCCACACCAAGCTGTCAGCCACTGCTCGGCACGGCGGTTTGAAGGGAGAACATCTTGTGATTCTCCCGACAAATCTCAGCCCATGCAATCTGGCTACAGGATAGAAAAGTGTAATGAAAGCTGCTAAAAATAAGCCGGGGCCCCAGTGATAACACTGGCAGTATAGATTAACTCTTGCAGCCTGTCGGGAAAGCGTCTCTGTGTGACAGATATGACAAACAGCAACAGCTAGCTTTGTGTCTCTACCCATCTGTAGAGGAACTCGTATAGATTGAATGTGGCAGCGTCTGTTGCATCTGGCTAAGACCTTTTGATTGTTTTCATGGCAGGTTTATCATTGGTTAATGCATATTTCATCTCTACAAACAAAGATATCTCTGCTATCTTATTGCTTTGAAATTGGTTCCAGTCCCTGTAGTATCTCATTTGATCTTTTCTCATGAGAGATTCCCATGTTTATGTTCAGCTGGTAAAACAGTAAAATGGCAGGATAACATATGTCTTGCAAAAATAAGTGCCTTATCTCTACTCCTTATGACCTTGGAGCCCTGCTTTTGCCCTCTTTCCAACACATCTCAACACTCCCCCCCCCTACTAGGTAATTCCCTAATTAAAGTTTAATAAAGAGGGAATTTCAGGAATGCCTGGTTAATGCTTACTACTGCTGCCGCCTCCTCAGACAGGAGAGGGTAGAAGAGGAGAGATGGAAGTAGTCAGGCAGAGAAGAGAATAGTTGACGGTGTGACAAACTGGCCAGTCTCCAGACTGAAGATGAATAGCCGCCCTAGTTTCACCACCACCTCCTCAGGTGATATCTGTTATGTTGTGTTTTCCAAATGGCCGGCTCTCAGTCTTATTACGGCCCAGCAAATGGAATACTGACAGCTTATCCCTATTGATGCTGCAAAGAGTCCATCAGTGGAGCCCGGAGAGATGTACATCTTCCAGCACTTGTCTGTCCAGTCAGAGAAGAGAAATGGCTGTCCTCTGGTTTAATGCCAAGTTCATCAGCTGCCCTTATGGCTGGCAAGAGCAAACTGCATATCACAGCGCTGTGTGTCAATGCAGGAACCCAGACAGCATGGCGAATGGGCCAAAGCGGCTTATTAATAGTTGTAAAGCTGATTTGTGTGTATCGACTGCCAAAACGACCACATAACAAATGTCTGCACTTGTGAATGCAGCCACAGCATAATGTTTTTCCTGCTATTATGACACAAGAGATTAAACTATACCAGCAAGTGAATTTTAACTGGAGCAACAAGTAAGCAGAGTGCTGTGTTCACGGTTTAGAAACTGTTGCATCAAATGTAAACATGCACAGTCAACCATGGCCACCAATATTTAGTCCTTGCTGGGTTTAATTTTCTCTGTGTCACGGCAAATTGATTTAGCTGTCCTCTTGAATCTTGTCTGTGTGTTTACTCGTCTTGCTCATCACTCACAGTCACGCTGATTATCAATCAATTGCGTGCAATCTCATTGATCCGTTTTCTCGGTTGACTGAGCGTCTCAAAAACATTTAATCTCTCCTGTGTTTCTCGACTGTCCCTACATCACTTGTCTGACACCTCTGCGCTATGGATTTTGCTCACTGCAGTTTGTACAGATGTATCTTGATGTGTGAACAAACAACAACAGAATGGGAACAGGTCGGTACTCTGTGTGACCCCAGTGTGATTTAACTTCATATCCAAAAACCTCATGTTCCTTTCACAGGTGACTCGGATGTGTTTAGTCTTGCTCGCGGCATTGTTCTACAGATGGTTGGTCAGTTCACCACTTTGGCATGTAGGGAGGCCAATTTAGATTTTTTTTGTGTCTGGTCAAGAGGAAAGTGCATGTGTGAAAATGAGTATGAAGTTACCAGTAAAGTTATAGCTGTGAACTTAGCAGTGCAGTGTGTGTACAGGTTTGTCGGTGAATAAATGCTACAACTCCTCAAGAATCAAGTTTCTGCGTCTTGCTCGTCAGCGACCTGCTAATTAAAGTTAAGGCTGTTAGCCCCGTAGTTAGCGACAACTCCAGCTCAGGCTCACTCAAGGTGGGCTGACCTCTGAGGTGGATCAGCTATTCTCGTTTAAATGAGTTTTTCTTTTTCATATTTCTTTTGACTTAATCTGTTTTTATTGTAGGTTAAAGGTTAATTATTAACATCCCTATTAGCACGCTATACGAAGATGAAGGTGAACGTGAAGAACGTTATACCTGCTAAACATCCGCATGTTAGCATTGTCATTGTGAGCTTGATAGCATGCTGATGTTAGCATTTATCTCAAAGAATGGCGGCAGACTCCCTTTTAGCACTATGAATGGACTAAATCCGAGACCCAATTAAAGCTTGCCCTCTTTTCACAGTTACATGTCACATTCACGTACCACACACACTATTAATACTGAAGCATACTCTGACAATATTTCCATTGTAATGGTGGATTGGGTTTCTATTGCAACATAAAAGGGCTTGCACAGTATGATAAAGACAACAGCATTATTTGTGTCAATATGGGAAGTAGTTGTAGCTCATTATATGTGTGTGTGTGTAATCCTTATGGGTAACGGAGCAATATTTGTGTTGGTGGGAGAGAAGAAGAATAAATACCCTGGTGTGTGTAGCCATGGTTATTAACCATGACGTTGGAGGAGCAGGCCTGCTGTCTCCATCGCGTGCCTCCCTCCTTCATTCACTAAAAGTAGCTTTACCTAATGAATCCCTCTATAGCATGCCATTACCACAGACATTCAAACCCACACAGCCAGACAGAGACATGTCATGGGAAGAAATGCTTCCCACTGCATAAGCACATTAGGGGATCAGGATTATTTAGCCATGGATGAGATGTGTTAATTGTGCCATATTCAAGCCAAACATTCCCTGAACCTAGAATAAGCCCCGGCACTGCTACAGCATCATACAGGGGATTTGCTCGTTGCCTGATGGCCCCCCCCACACATTCATCCTGCACATATGGAATGGTGCCTAACCAAGGAGGCAGTCCCTCGTTGTTCAGCTTTCACAATCCAACGTTTAGTGTCGGAAATGCTGCTTATCGCATGCCTACCAGTAAGTCTGGTCCTTGGCAGAAACTGGTACCAATTGCTTGCCGACTTTCAGACCACGTTACCATGGCAGCCACTATGAAAGGCGCTCAGTTTGGAGCAAAAAGAATGACATTGTCAGCTGAAATCGAGCAGGTTCTCAATTTACAGATTTCTCTGCACACAGTCTGAATCCCTGATTAGCCCTCTGACTGTGACTGTGATGTTTTTAACCTCCACTGTGGGCCACCGCTCTTGGCCTCTGAGTGTTCCTCTCAGAGGGGGGTTTGTTTTGGTCGTGAGCACTTTCTTTTATTTCTGTTGGGGGACTGTTTGATATGCAGCATTGTTGTATTGTGATAATGCTTGGCTTGTGGCTGAGTTGAAGGCTCGCTTTGTCTATACAAACTCCAGTGAGGAAACCAAAGTGCATGAAAAGTTGCTCCCATTGCTGCAGCTTTTAAACTTAACCCCTCATCCACCCTGCCTTGAAAACAACCCCCACTCTCTCTCTGAAGGTTCAGAAATTAATAACTAACTGTGCAGCCCTCTTGTTTCTGGCTTTCTGCAGATGTCCCTTTGAGTCAGTTATATATACTCCTGAATTAGAGAGTGTATGAAATGATGAGGTGTGAGACTGCGTGCTCTGCTATGATCAGAGCGCTGTGAGTTCAAAGCGCCGACAGCAGCACTGAGCTAATAAAGCCACCGACTCCCCTCACCACTTGACTGCCTGATGGTTTATTCACAATCCCACTTCAGTAGAAGGGGTGAATTTGTGGCTACCAGGTTACTGCAGGTTGGAGCAGACTGAACACGAGCAATCAGAAAAGCACGGCGACATTTCTCCTCACAACTTTCCTCGAAGAGTGTCAAAACCGAGGACAAGAGAAGGAGAGATGCTGGTGGCTGAATCTTTTGCGCATGGCAGGTACAGTCGGTAGGTGAGGATACCAACCGTTGCCCTGCTCTCTAGAGATTGCATGTCAAGGGCAAAGGGATCCTCCAACCATCCGTTTCCATGGGCACGCTAATCGGATGTGAAACACAGCTCCCTCCCTCTCCTGTGTCATCACTCCCCCCCCCATGCTGTGAACCTGCATGCCATCTCCCATTTTTAATGTGGGAGAAAGAGAGAGACAAAAAAGGGAGAGAAACGTCACTGCGCAGGGTTCACTGCAGCTCTTAAAGCCTGAGGGGACCACCGTTGCTCCCTATAGCATATACAGTGCTATTAAAGGAAAATAGCAGCAGCATTGCATCAGACTGTTACCTCTCAACCAAACTGAAGAATACAAAACATGGCTCCGACACCTAAAGCTGAACTGGATAGCTCAACAAAAGATATCACTATTTGAGATATTGATATATTTTGGGATTTGGCAAATATGTGCTAAATTACATGGAAGAGAACAAAATGAAGGTTTGTGCATTCAGCTGTGTTCCATTGTTGTGCATTCCTTCAGGCAAAACTCTTCAAATAAATGAAAAACAAAACATCAGTAACTCATTTTCTCAGTATATAATGACATTTCTTCAGAATTATTAATTTTGACAGCAGAATTTACTAAAATTACGCAAAATACCCACATCAACACGATACCTCTAAATGTAGTGCTGTTATTGAATTATAGAATAAATTATTTAAGAATTATAAAAATAGGCGAGTAAGGTTCAATTAATATGCTTTGTAGCACAAACAACAATAGCATTGAGATCAAAATGTCTATAATAATACAGATAAATATTGAATTTGGCCAAGGTGCATTATTCATTATAAATGTCAACGTGTGATTTGTTTTAAATTCCCATTAATTCTTGCTGTTCGGATGTTACGCTTATTTTACTTCATTGTCTGATGAAAGATGTCAGCTGAAACAGAATTTTATTATTAACATACTGAGCATATGGTGTGCAGTAGAGAAGCACCTTTGCCTAAAGGTTACGCAATAAAACGTAGTAAGCAATTCTCTCACACATATTAAGTGAGGAAATAAAATTTACGAGGATTTTCCCTGACGGACAGGTTCAGCTGATCTATGCTGCAGGTGAGCTAAAGGGTTTATTGGCCCTCTGTGGTTACAAGGTCTTCATCAACTGTTGGGATGAGCCGTTTGCCTGATGTGGTTGCATATTTATGAAATCTTTATCTTGTTTTGCTCTTCTGTTTTTACAAACATCTGTTCATGTTCAAGGGGCCCTGAGAGAACGGCGGCCTCCCCTGAACAGTGTTTGAGACAGAGGGACACAGCGAGGGGCCCTGTCTGTCTGTCTGTCTGTCTGTGGGGAGATCCACGCTACCAGTCAGTGGCAGATCATTGGATTGACCAACGTTTAAGCGTGGACCTGCATGTGAAAATAATCTCCCAGGGAAAGTAACATTTGTGATCAAAGACGGAGCGATTGTGATGAATAATGCACGATTTCATAAATTAATGATTTCTGACGGAAAAGATCTTACATTTCCGAGCATTTAATTTAGAGGCGAGAACATGAGGTGCATGACAGTTTGAAACCACATGAGGTGCACCACAACTTCCTATAATTCTCTGAGAATAAAGCGACACGCACATGCTGATGCCTAAGGCTTGGAGTTTATGCAGATCCCAGTGGGGACGTCACTAAATGAACTCAAAATCGAGTAAGTCCCTATACACCATCCGTAGCCCCGATCCACACAGCCATCTTAACAGCTATGGGATCTATTGTCTGACTTATAGAACTGCCTAACAACAGCCAGCTGGGTAGCGCTTTCAGCCATATAAAAATCTCTCTGATCCATGATGGCGCCTATAGAGGTTTGACGTTAATGGTGACAATTCCCCAAAACCATATTTATCTAATTCTCCCAGGTAATTCACTTCTACTGCTACATAATGTTTTAGCTGCAGTAAGTACGAATTTCTACCACAAATTACATCTCTAAAGCAATCCACAGAAGTCATATTTCTCCATTCTGGGCTCCTACAAATTGAGCATGAAAGTAATTAAAGCACCTGCATTCCTAAACACCGCACTATTTATTCTGTGGCCTGGCAGCCCGTTAATAAAAATGTCCACACAGATCTTGATCAGGAATCTGATCTGCCGGGACTACCGCTATAAATGTAACACTTAATGTTTAAAAAGAGAGTCATAAATCACTTTAATATTGGTCACTGGTGGAAAACAGAGCAGTTTTTTTGGAAATATCTGGCTCTAATTAAGTTGTAAGGAGCGCCCCGGGCCTGAGGATAAGGTCTGGTGATCACATGAGGTCTGGTTAACACAGGACCCCCTTCCACACACCCTCCACCCCAAACCTCCAGGTTGTGCCCTCCAAACTCAAAGGGGGGTCTGGACTGCAACAGACGTGTACATAAGGAGTCAGAATGGAGTCAGACTTTAATTTAAAAGTAATTTAGCATATTTAGCTGTTCTTTACAGCCAAGAACAGGACTCAATAATAACGATTGCCTCGGGCAAGTAAAAAAACATGTTGGGCTTGTAAATATAGCAACTCAGTTGAATTGAACACACGTTTTTTTTTCCGGAGCTGATGTTGGAAGTAGCTAAGGAGTGAGCCCTCTCGCTTCCTTCTCATCTCCGTTGACAGTTGCACATTCACTGTACAGATCGGGCACAGAAAATGGCGGCGGGTAAAGACAAAGTTTATGAGCTGAAGAGCAAGCGGGCATTTAAATGATCCTGGAAACAGGAGTTTAGTTGGGTGATGTTAGAAGATGTGGATTGAATTATCTAAATCTATCCTAAACATGACAATTCACTTTTTTCTTTGTTGTTATTTGATAACCACTAATAGATAAACCAATTTCAATAAGGGAAAGTAAGTTGGACAAATAGATTTCAAAAAATATTATTAATGTTGAACCCGGCAATAAGTGTTATTGTTCCACATATGAATTGGAAAGACAGACTCGATCACCAGCTGTGAGTTTTTGGATGTAGCCATGACTTCCTGCACCATGGAAAACTGATACAACCTCTCAGCTCCCAGATAGCCTCCTTTTTATTTTTCTGTCCCTTGGCCTCTTTTACTCGCCCCTTTTGCTTTTTTTCCCCGTCACTGCATTTACTCTCAAGGGAAGATCTAAGTGAGTAGATTTATTCATTCAAAGGGTTCTGAATTACATTACAGCAGCCCAGCAGTCACATATGCCAAAGTCTTCAACAGCTGAACTCTCCGGGGAGTGTTGGCCCAAAGGTTAGCCTTATATCCCTACCAAATGAGTTATGATTTTTCACTAAATCTCTTCCTTAACTCCCACCCACTCCAGAGCAATTGTGAGTGTCATTCACCAAGCTCATGTTGGTGATATTATACAGATGTATAGTGGTTTATGACAGAGAGCCTTTAAAAAAAGTACGAACAGCTACACTGAGTTGCGTTTTATGAACCCTATAGGGGTGGGCACTATGGATAAGATCTTTTATTGCTGTATATATAATTGTATATCATGAAATCAAAAATATTATAATAGAAAAATTGTTAATAGATAGAATTACCCCACAATCCAACGTTTTGGGCTGATCTAACTATTTAAATACCTGACAAATCCAAGTACCTCATCTCAAAAAAGTCCTTCTTATTGATTTACACAGACTACAGTGGTTTAATGTCAGCAGAATGTGAAGAACTAGAAAACCTCGTTGAGCATTATTCCATGACGGCTGCTAACCTTGTGGTGGAAACCTTGAAACAGCCTAATGCTGCTACTTTTGCTGTTGCATATTTGTTCGCTAACAAGTGAAACAAAATACAATAGTGTTATTGTTAATTTTTAAATGTTCAAAAAGATTTCTGTAGATCTTTTCACCAAGTGGGAGATATGTTCACTGTCAGAAATTCCCAATATACTTCCTCCCTGGCGAAACAATATGATGTGAAACTGGCATAATATATCCAGAAATATAAAAGGGTTAGCTACCACAGTATGAATTGTGATCATCTAACATTATACATTGTCAAATGCCCATTGTTAACCCCAAGAAACATGGATATTACTGTGTGGATACTTTGACATAACAACAAGCTCTAATGCTGCTATTTAAGAGGCCAAACAAGAGACAAAGTAACAAGAAGATAACAAATCCCTCTTTACTCACATCCCAAACACAACTCATGGAATGTTTAGTGTCTCTGTGTGTGTGTGTGTGTGTGTGTGTGTGTGTGTGTGTGTGTGTGTGTGTGTGTGTGTGTGTGTGTGCATATCTCTGTGTGTGTGTGTGTGTGTGTGTGTGTGCTGTCTGCAGCAGATAAACTACACTGATGCTGAAGGCTGCTGGCTATATTTCCACATTATACTGCATGAAGAGGAAATCCAGGTTCCTCGTGAAATGGATTTCATCTGACACTGTTTGTGTGTGTGTGTGTGTGTGTGTGTGTGTGTGTGTGTGTGTGTGTGTGTCTGAGAGAGACATAAACCCAGCTGGCGCTCACAAGCTCCTGTCCCTCAAAAAAGAAAAGGAAAAGGCTCTGTGATTCTCCATAATCCCCTAATAACCTTTCCTCCGCTCCCCCATTGACACCGATGTTTGCCCACTGTTATTATGTTATGCCTGGACATCTGGAAACGTTTAGCTGCTTTTGTTCTCTCCACGGCCACCATAATCACGTCCACAGGAACAAACACCTTCTTTACATTAGAAAACCTGGGATTACAATTCAAAGCTTCCTGGTTTCGGTTGGTTTAAATATATGCTGTTAACTAAATGATCACACCCTGCTTGGCGGCGTTTCATGCTCTTAAAGAGCGCTGCTCTTTTGGGCTGTACTTTGACCCGTAACACTTGGTTGAGCATGTGAGCGAGGCGAGCTACAGTACAGTATGCGTGCATGATGGTGCCACAGAGCAGCCAGCCCCAACAATACATCAAAGTTTAATATGGAATAATAGCACTGTTGACAGCTCTCGTAAAAAACCCCCCCCCCCACGAGCAGACGATTTCCCTGCCAGATAATGGCTCTGATCTCGGCCTCGTGCCCCGCTCACACTCACAACTGGCTTACCTGTTCAACCCAGGCCTCACAATTACCTCTATCTGTGTGTGTGTGTGTGTGTGTGTGTGTGTGTGTGTGTGTGTGTGTGCGTGCGTGTCTGAGCCAGCTGCTATTGTTTTTATCCTGTGCATCCCTTGGTGAACATTGGCAGGGTGTTTCCACGGCAGAGAGAAATGTAGCTTTGATATCTTTTGAGAGGCTGTGACAGACACAAGGATGTTTTGAGACTGTTTATAAACCAGTCTTAAGAGTTACACAGGGAGGTAGAGTGATCGACCTCAGGATGAATTATGGATACCACATTTCTAAAGCTGGAGCCCACTCTTGAGCCAGAGTGCTTTTCAAGGATGGGTAATTGAAGTGCGCTGCTAAAGGATGCTAATATTACATAGAGAAGGCCACAGCAGCTCTTTTAGTGTACTAAATGAATATTGTAAGTAGCATTAGGTTGTTGAGTTGAATTGCCTGTTGCACTAGGACTTCTTGCTAATGTGCAAATACATCCATAAATACAATCATGTACACTTCCCCACCCTATAGCAGTCCGATTCTGTTCTATATTCATTGCTTCCTGCACACACACACACACACACACACACACACACGCTGTCTCTGTCTCACTCTCGGTGCATCCCTCTCCTCTTTCTCAGACACACATGTCCACACACAGATGCCTGAGAGAGAGAGAGAGAGAGAGAGAGAGAGAGAGAGAGAGAGAGAGAAAGCCCACTGAACTGGAAAAGCGTTTGTCTCAAGATGAAAGGCTTCACACCCACTGCCTACATGCAGAGCCTCTTCCGACACCTTCCCGCGACAGCGCATACTGTAGCAGAGGCTTGTGCTACGCAGACACACTCCAGCTAGCATCCCTCCCCACACCCATCAACGCCGCAACACACTTGCATCCCTTCCTCTCTTTCAGTCCCTTTCTCTCTCTTCCTCTGTGTCAATGGAGCTCTGATACTACAGTAGCAGCCAGGGAACAGAGAGGCACATAAGCGGCATGACTTGAACAACGTTGAGAAGGATAAGCTCCAGTGAAAGCCCGAAGGCACAGCAGCCTTGTTTTCCCCGTTTGCTGGTGTATAGCACGGTGGGCTCTCAGGCGTGGAACATGCTTAGCCACATGCAGGGCGTGAAAAACGACACTGACCATGATGCTAGATAATTGCTTCCCATTTACTCATGTGCCGAGAGCCTCAGACAAAAATAGCATGTCGCTGTAACAAATGTGCTGGGAAGCATGGGAACTGTGAGTGCTGTGGCCACGGATCGATACACAGAGTGGACAGCATCTAGCAGGCATAAAGTCTACAGAGCATCTTACAACCTGTCTATCCAGCACCTAGCAAGATATAGCCTATACAGCATTGTACAGTACTATTCCTAGGCCAATATCGTCTAAAGATGTAGTGTATGCATCTTCTTATAACCGTAATCTATGCTACATATTCTCTTTATTGTAAGCAGCATCGTCCACATGGATTAAATACAAACACAGTGTGTCTGGTTGTCTTCTAAGCCACTGTAGTTGGTAGGTAGGTGATAATCCCAAGGATGGTCCAGACATTTACACAGGCCTAACTGTTGTTTTTTCACACCACAATGTTACCTGCATCACATCTGCAGGCTCTCCATCGTTCTCCAAACTAAAACCTCCCGGCCACATTTCTCAGAACCCATTTTTGACCCCGTGAACAATCAAGAGATGAATATGCCCTGCCCCTGTATAATTGTCCCAAGTCAATGTTTTTGTTCCAAAATATTAGACATTTTAGATCCACAGTGGAATTGATATCTAGTCCAACAATGGCTCCAGAGACACAGCAGCACTTTATGGAAATTTACTGTGACAAGGCATCAAGACTGAGCCCCTCAGGAGACGATCCATGCATCTGGGATCTGTGTTGCCCTCATCGATGCGTACAACAATTACAGTCCTCATTATCATCACCACAGGAGGCACGCACGCATATATAGGTGCTGTGTTGCCCCGCTGCACAATCAAAGTCATGTAATAATCATATAGCACCGGGGTCAGATGGAATACATGAAGCCATACATTTACCTGATTCACTCCACCTTACAGAACATGTGCCATGCATATCTCACATTTCATAACATCCACAACAGTCACCCATACATCCAGCATTATCTATCACTCAGGCATAGCTCCACACATCAATGTCCATCAACAAAAAAACCTCTTAATGTTTTCATCCCCAAGTCTTAGAAGCTTACATGAAGGTGAGGCAGGGAGGAAAATGATCAATCTAAGCTAGAAAGCACATTCAAGTTTACCATAAAAGCCAATGGCAGTACAATAGCAGACAGTATAACCACTGCAGTGCAGTACTGTACACAGCCAGGTGCTGATATTCCTGCCTTTTAGAGCCCACACAAGGCTAACCATGCTGGGTAACTGATCAACTACAGATGCCTGCACGAGCACAAGGCAAACAGAAAGAGAAATAGAAAGCAGAGATAGAGACGACCGGCGACGAGCCGCTCCTGTACTCACCAGCACTGGCAGAACACAGCAGAGACACCAAGAGCACAATCACCAGCGTCAGGATCTTCACATTCATTTCTGCACTCCCCTCTGGCTCTCCGCTAGTCACTCGCTGATATACTGTAGTGGTGTGTGTGTGTGTGTGTTTTGTGTGTGTGTGAGTGTGTGTGTGTGTGTGGATGGGAGGGAGAGGGGGAGAGAGAGAGCAGCTGAGCGAGCAAGAAAGAGAGAGAGAGAGAGACTGACTGTTTGCTCCCCTGTGTGTGTGTGTGTGAGTGTGTGTGTGTAAGAAGTGACTGTGTCAATTCGTGGGAATATGTGTGTGTGTGTGTGTGTGTGTGGTGGCTCCCTGGCTGTGCCTGTGTATTTGTCTAAATGCGTATTTGTATATCAATGTGTGACAGCGCCACTCCAAGAACGAAAGGCACGTCTTTATCCAAGCTCTCCCACGGAGGTGTGTGTGTTTCTTCTTTTCCTCTGTCAGAAAAAAACCGGCAGCATGAGACAAGTTCAGTGGAGCTGTGAGCGTGCTGGAAGTCAGCTTGCAGGTCTGTCTGTCGGCGTGTGTGTGTATGAGTCTAGTTGGTCATGTGGCTTATGTATCATTGACTCTGTGGGTCAAGGAAAAGCCCCCCTAACCCCACCATCATCCACCCCTTTTCCACGAACATGCAAGTGCACACGGCTGAGGAAAGAGGAGGAGAGCGGTAGCAAAGGGAGGGATTGGAAAGGGGGGGGGGGGGGAGTTGGGAGGTGAAGGGTGGGGGTGCATGCAGGTTTATGATAATACCCAAACAGATGCTCTTGTTGAAAACTCTTTGAATTGCGAGCAGGGCAGATTGCCAGGAATCCAGGAATCAAAATACCAGCTTATTAGGGGAAGTAGATGAAAGAAGGGAAGGTGTGAGATGAGGTTCATGCTTTCCTGCTTTTGTATCTATGCCAGCTGTATAGAACCTTTCTTCCGCACACTATTCTTTACCCTCAGAGGTGCTGAAGCTATGGCTTAAATCATTTGCAATGTTTGAAGTTAGTTTGCTGGGAGTAACCGCAGGAAAAAACGTATCAGACTCGGCTTGATCACGTTGCTCGCGCTGTTTGTTCCCCTGTCCCTGAAGTCATTTGTTTTATTTTGTTACACTGATTATATTCTTTCCACAAACAAAAGCCGCAAGAAAACCACCACCCTGCAATGGTTATAAAATACATCAATTCTTTTTTCTATTTGTTTATCATACAATCAACAGGAAAGGTTGCATTTCTTGCTGTGAATTGTGAGAACTGTAAGGAGGCACTAGAAGTACAAAAAGTTTTCTTATCGTGTTTAGCCACAGAGCGACATCAATGCGACAACTTTCTACATCCCCTCTTGAGAAGAGAATCGTTTGGGAAGGACCATAAATTGTGTATGTTTTGAACTATGTGTACAGAATATGTAAAAGAAACACTGAACGTTATACTCCGCCTCGATACAATGAGTCTGCAGATCTGGTCCAACAACCCTTAGGAAGCTAAGCACTGGTAAAATACTTGAAAATATGCAATTTAATCATCTTAATATAGGTTTTTTTTAATGAAATATTCTTGGTGTGACTTCAGTTCACTTTGGGCTCATAGATCTGGGTCCCCAAAAGGCTGAAGTGACACATGATGGATGGACCGCCTTTGGTCACAACCTCCAGACACAACCCCCCACCATAGTCTTCCACACAACCCCCTTTTTTTTTATGTGTTGTCACTAAACAGTCACTTTGGTGGTGTAGACCTGAGAAGAGGGGCCCCGTGACCCTCGGCTCTGCAGCTCCGGCTTCACACAGCCCGCTCATTGTCTCCCTAAGGCTCCAGGTCCCAGAGGGCAACATGTCTGTGCCACCCACTTGAGATCCGACAACAACAGCACCTTCCATTTTTACATGCAGCACTTGAAGCCTTCACTCCATGTAAAGAAAATCCTCTCACCTCAGGGGTGGCCAAGCCCCACGGGGGCTAAAGATGCTTATCCAAGCTTGTCCTTTTTTTAGCTGAAAGATAATTCGCCCAAGTGCCTTTTTAAAAGAATCTGCTCACAACATTTTCTCAAAGGTGCTCGCTGATCACTGACAGAAAGCATGACCGATTCTTTCCAATGGTACTTAATGAGAGACAGTGTGGATTATAGCACCATTACCAGCCCGTTTAGTGGGCAGGAGTAGTTAGGAGTGATTCAGAATTCAATCTAATTCAACATTCAAGGACAGTTTCAAAGCAATGTGGGATAACTGCCTGCAGAGTTATTTCAAATTAACAGTTAATGTGGGCATCAAAACTGAAACTGAGGCAACTATCCAGAATGTGTTCAATCCAGGTGCTAACCGTGATAATTTATGACTGTGGATTTAGCAGTCATTAAAATGTCCTTTGGATATGGATAAGAATATGTGAGACATTGTAAAGTTGCCAGTATGGACTCAAACATTTGCAATCAATTAGCTTTAATTGTCTTAGCTTGAAGCAAAGCCCTTCAATTAAAATGTAACAGATGGTGTTTCCTCAGAGTGTATCTGTGTAAGCCAGGGGAGGATTGCCTTTTTGCATCCAGGGATGTGGAGCGAGACCTGGCAACATGACAGTCAGAGGGCAGCAATACAGCCACACGTGCCTCAACGCAGGAAACCCTTGGTTGTTTACAGGAAGTGTTTGATGAAGGAATGTGGTGCGTGTCTGTGTTCGGGCACGGATGACGACTTTTCCTGATTCCTGAGTTTTTAATACCAGACAGACATTCCACAGATAAGTCACAGATGATGGAAAAGATATCTTTGCATTTCCTCTGAGTTTTATTTTCAAATATTAGTCAGACTGCAGGATCTGTCAACAGGTGGCCTCTCAGCTGTGGATAAATTAGTCCCCGGATCTCAGAAAAGATATGCGGCATTATTTACTGTATTCACAATTAATATGTTTCCTGTTTATCATCCGCTTTTAGATAAAGCCCCTGATTTCTGAAATGCTAATGAAGTGTGCGGATGTTTGTTTGCATTGTTGTTTCGATGATTGAATGAAAAGTGGCAGGCCACTCGTGTTGTTGTTGTTATTGTTGTGCAAAAGTGAACTCCACGCTTCCGTGTCCGCTTCAATTTCCAGGGCTTCCATCAGATAAAGCGCACACTTTTTATTAAAATGGAAAACAAATCAAACCTCCATCGAGATAAGAGTCACAGTCAGCAGCTAGAGCGAACGCACAATGTCAATGTGAGATCAGGTCGTGGTTGCTAATTAGCTTCTAGATCAGTAATGAGAGAAGAGAGTGGGACATCTTCATTAGGACATTGCGAAGTCTGTATTTTTTTTTTTTAAGATATGAGAGAATCTGAGCTATGTTTTGCACGTCTGAAGCTTTAAACAAATGTGATTCTCCCCTCAGGCGGCCTGTGCTTCGTATCATGAAATGTCAAGAATCAGAGGCTTGGTGGATTAACTTATCTGCCTTTTAATCGTGACATTATCAGCAGCACTGCAAATTCAGCTGAGAAATGCTCGGGGCTAGCCAAAGCCCCCCTGTAAGTTAGGGCAGCAATTTTCTGCCAGTTTGTGGTTCTCATTCAGTCGTATATTCACATACTCGCATTTTCTGTATATTATTCAGACTTGCATAAATAGAGTTCCTAGTACAGTAATCATGAAAAGACTATAACTGCGGTTCCCCTGAAATGCAGCAGTTAACAATTATCTTAAACAGTTTGTGTAAAGCACATTATTTGGGGTTTTGTCTCCTCTAATGTTGAACAGGTTCTGAACTCAGTCATGAGCTGAGAATAATCACAAACCTTTGACATCGGAGTGCTGCAAGTCCAAGGAGGAAAGCAATTTACACCACACTAATCATATAAATACAGATTAACTTCTCATCTTCCTCGCTTCTTCTCTCTACTTTGACAGATTCATCCTCAGTAGTTTCATTTCAAATCCAAAATAACCAAATAGAAATTTTTGGAATTATTTATCATGAGCTTCCAAATGGTTTTCACTGCTGCTCTTCTCCTGAATTGACCAGGCAGATGATCCTCTGGGACCGTGTGCTGTGGTGCGTTGCGTGACTCTCAGACATCTCTGTAATCAGTCAAGTATGGCTCATCAGTCTTTGGTAACAAAGTGGCCCGCAGATCGGAGGAAGATGCGTTGTAAGATGACCGTTCACCGTAACCGTGGAAGATAAAGAGGCAACTTTTTATTTCCATCAGCAGTTTTATTAATCACAATATCCCTGTCAGGTGACTTCCATCTTAGCCGATTTGCAGGCACAGAGCTGCAAATTGTTATCCTGTGATGTTGTACCTGCAGAATGTGTGTTTTTAAAAAAAAACAAATCTATTCACATCTCAGAGTAGGTCGACAAATCATGAAACGGTCTTGTATTTTCATACATTTGTCACTCTAGTTTGCAGCATGGGCAGGATCAGACTCGGAGAAACACGCTTTCTACCCTCATAAGCCTGTCAAATCCAGATTCTCCAAAGATATTGTAAAACAACAAATAAGGGAAGTCTTTTGAATTTATCTTTTCTCCGACGTCTAATCTGTAATGAAAATCTACTGAGGGTTTTTCTCCAGGTGGCAGGTGATACCAACCCAGCTTCTGACATCCCTCCCTTAGAGCTCTATGTCCCACTGATAGTGTTGATTGTCTCTTCAATACTCAGAAACGTTCTAAAGTTTGACTCCCTCCCTTTATCTTTGCCGCACTCGTTGATTTGTATGGTATGTCCTGCAAAGAGAAGG
This sequence comes from Leptoclinus maculatus, assembly GCA_032191485.1. Taxonomy (NCBI): domain Eukaryota; kingdom Metazoa; phylum Chordata; class Actinopteri; order Perciformes; family Stichaeidae; genus Leptoclinus; species Leptoclinus maculatus. Next base: position 7,956,339 of record JAVDOI010000011.1, read on the forward strand.
GAATTGGTGGCGGCACGCCAGCTTTTCACACGCTCCCATGCACATAAAAATATACCAATCTTCTAGTCCCTGAGTGCACTATTCTTCAGGAGTGTTTTTTTTTTCTCAGTATAAGAGTAAGAGATGATGATCATCCACCCTTCCTTCATTGTAATAGAGGATAAAACAGAGTCAAAACAAGTTGAATGGAGGAGGTGTTGTATCCAAAGTGGTAACTGCTCTTTTCTCCTGTAATATTGTTGTCGTTATCGGAAGTTGAATCTGTCTGGACAGTGGCATGTAGTTTGTAAATGGCTGATTTGTTTCTCATAGATGCTGTTTTTTTTTTTTTTTTAAGAGCTAGGGGCTGAGCATGCCGCAGCTTGGTCTTTGCTGACACACAGTGAGATAGAGAAATGTGACTTGACAGATGAAAGATAAGGAAAAGTTTTCTGGGGGAGAAGACAGACTTTGAAAACAGACATGAGGTGTGTTTGAAAGCTCACAAAGCCGGAGTCTGTGCCTCCAAGTGAAAGAGCTGGAGATCAACGTTTGTCGGAAACCAGCTCACTGAACCTTCGCTAAATTCACTTCTTTCTTCCGCCTTGATACAAGGTGTGGAATGTTTTAAGAGGCAAGAGAAGTGCACTTTTAAAAACAGGTTCACATTTGTTATAAAAACAATCTTTTTTACATGTAACAGAAGAACATGAGCTCTGAAACCCCTTTTGCCATTTAAGTATGTTTTCATTTGTGCACCTTGCTGTTTAATTTATTTGATTATTCTATGTGCGTATGTCGACACATTACTTCAACACAATAACTCCAAAACAAAACAAATCTCACCACAGCTTCCACCTATAGAGAACATGATCTGATTATATTTTGGAGCACAATGTTGCATAGCTTCCCATATTCATGGAGAGAATCCAATCTTCTTGAGAGGTGTGGTAAAGTATATATTTTTGCTATTGCCAACAAATCTTGTGAAAAGACCAAAACCGGCAGTGCATTAGATTGCAAGCTTAGTCTCTGGCTCTCAGCCCCTAGGAATATTAGATGTTTCTCTACCGAAAACATAAATCTTTCCTTTACCTTACTTGAGTTTAGCTCAGTTAATTCATAAAATGGCTGGGTAGTGTCGTTTCTTTTGCAAATGTCACACCAGCATTTAAAACAGCGACTTTTTGCCACAAAATCAATTATTATATCAAGCACTGTTAGTCGATTGGCTCGCAGTGGGAATTCAATCTGTGCACATTTTTCACATTGTGAACTTTGTTAAAATAGATTTTTGACTTGCAAATTAGACCAATAGCAGGCTGTCTTGGCAGTATTGACCTTTGAGTGAACGGAGACACAGATTCTTAAATTAATCTTGATACCACCGATATTCTTAGAGAAGATGACTGCGGCATGTTGACGAGGGAATATCTAATTAATGCATGAAACGGCTAAATTATTGGTCTCATTAGTAAAGTAGTTTAATATATTATGGTGATTATGGTGGAACATTAAGCAGCTCAAATGTCTCTTGTTCCAACAGTGATTGATTTTTTTCATACTTACAGACTGAGTAATGGTGTACTGCTTCTTAAGCCTGGAATACTTTGAAATGTCACTGCAAATAAATGGGGGAGAAATAACTCGGCTGACTCTTTCAGTTGAGCAAGTGAAGAAAAGTGAGGGTTACTTTAAGAAAAAAAGTGGGGAACTCAGTGTTTTGAAGTCACTGTTCTTTTGTGTCTTATCTATCTCTAAAATTTCTCTTTGATGTCTTGTCACCTTCCCCCATTTTCAATTCTCTTTGCTCTTTCCGGGAAGAAAAGCTCCACAATCCCTTTTTTTTTTTTTAAATTACCTTTTTATTTTTCCGATACGTGCAATCAAAGTAAATTATTCATGCTCGCACAGACTATAAAGTTTAAGCAGTTCTGGTGACTCTTTCCACAGCTGCTATTGTTATGAACAAAAAGAGGAAAAGGGCAAGAAAAGGCAACTTCATTAATGGCACATTATGTTTTATGGTGGACTTGGAACTTGAAGTATCCTGTGCATAATTTGTTTCTGTTTTATGTGACCCCGGTCCCCACCTGCCTCGGTTGGGGTAGATGAAGGGCATTTCTCGACATGAGCTTTGAGACCCATTAAGGAGGCTTTTATATGTACCTCAATGAAATGCAGATGGAGAGAGCACCTAACAGTTGAATGAAAGCTCATATTCCTTAAATTATTTTCACCACTTTGTGGTTTGCTACACTTGACAAATGGTAGGACACGATATTTATGGGTGGCATCAAAAACTATATTGGAAAAGTTAAAGAGTTAGTGGTGCTTCTCCGCCAACAAAGTCTGCTTGCCATTCAGGAAAAGAAATACGGTCGTCCCTTTGTGCTGTGGCCATTTTAAAGAAGTTAAATACGACTGTGAAGAGTCTAAAAGAACAAAAGAGACAAGAGAGACAAACAAAATGGGAAATGGATTCAGCGAAGGATATGCTGTCCTTTGTAGTTTTGGCATGTTGGCAGCGCTTGATGAATGGACGTCTCCTCACAGGGAATGCCTGACCTCTCTCAGTTCCAACTAGACGTTTGGTGTTGGGAATTATATTTCACATAATTTTTATCTATGAATGCACACAGCCATAAATCTAAAGCAGACGTGTGTTCCATTAAAGAAGAAGGATAACGTTTTCCTAACTCTTTCTCTCTTAACTCTTCGACTTATGTTTGGGGTCAATTGAACAGTTCCTGCTATTTGGTTTCACTAACTGCCAGACGTTGTTTTTCTGGCATTAGATCTGACAGAGCCCAACAAATGGTAAATGCCTCAGTATAAACTCTTCCCACCAACCCTCAAAACACGTGTACACACACAGCCACTCCAGCACATCAACACTGTGAAGCTGGAGTCTTTCACACCACAGCCATGCCTTTCAGTGCTGCGCTGTCGACACGTAGCTACATACAACTAACACATTTTCACTGTAACAAATCACCAAAACATTTGTTCGTGCTTTATTTTGAGAAGAAGGGAATACATCTAAAATATAGCCTACAAATAAATGCATTCAGATAAATTGCAAAATTTTATAAAGTTGCTTCAGGGGACCTTCAAGAGTAATTGTAAGTAAATGTTTTGTGGTTGTTCACAGATTTGACCAGCGTTTGTTTCCCCATGTTCTATTATTTTGTAGTGGAGTAATCAAGCTCTCCACTCGAAACAGCTTGAAATCAGCATTTTTTTGAGGAAGAATTTGATAAGACTTTTTCTTTCTTTCTTTTTAAAGGCACCTTAAGGGCACATTATTTGGTGATTAGAAATCAGTGCACTTACAATAAAAGGCCACTTCAAAAGTATACTTCTAAGTTGGACTTTAAGCTCTTTGATCTTCTGAAGTTACGAGTGTGACACTGATGACCAGGCTGGTATTTGTACGTGGTATTTGAAGTGTGTTATGGATCTCGCTGTACTGTGTGTTGGCTTCTGTTTCTCCCGCTTCAGATTTCAGCTGTTGGAATACATTTTACATTCCTATCAAACCATTAAAGTACACTACGAACTCCACAGATGAACCCAAAGACACCTACCTCACTGCCCTGCCCACAGACATTTGGGTCAGCAGTCTTGTAAACACCACAGCCCAGTATACATAGAAATTGTGTCCATATTGGATGTTTCTTCACCACACAATTTATTTCCAATGTCAACGTTCAGTGCCAATGCGGTGGAAGTTATCGGTGTTGAGGCTAAGGTGGTGTATGGGTTTGTAGCACGTCTGACTTTTGTTCAGGAGACGAGAGTTTGCATGTTTTTAAAGACCTGCATAATGTCCTTCTGCTCAGAGAGATCCCTTTATAATGGGTTTCCAATGTAAGGGATGGGGGACGAAATCCACAGCCGTCATTGAGTGAAAAATATATTCTCAAATTGATCGGCAGTTGTTATGAAACTTTGTCAAATTGAGTGGGTTTCTTCCAAAGTTATAACAGTTTGGTTGAGTTTTTGGAAGAGCTTTGGTACAGGGTGAAATAAAAAAATAAACCTTCACTCACAGTAGAATTTACCATAGTTATAGCTGCTAATGAAACCCAGCTCAATAGAGTTGAGCACACGTTAATACACTGTCGGTTACAGTACATCACATTACCAACTGTTTCTAATCAAAGTACCCAAAATCTGTTTCTATTTAAATATTGTGCTCATTCCAGAAGTAATTGCTACACTGCAACACTAGATCTTGCTTCTGAAATGTGTTGTACGGTATCTGCATGTCTGGATTTCAGCCCCGGCACCGAAGCTTTCCGACAGCTCGGCCTGAACCAGCAGGGCTCTCGCTCGAGGAGATGGCGAGGTGACCGAGTGACCCTGGGAAAACGGCGCATGATGCTCGGTGTGCCGAGTTCTCCAACATGGCAGCACATTCCCCTCTCTGATCACCACTCCAGCTGGTTAAAAGGAGAGCAGGCAGCTGAAGGGTTTTGCTCTGCTCGTCCTGATGCGTTTGTGATCAAATAAGTGGTCGGGCCCCTCGGTGCTCGCTCATTATCTGGACACTGAGCCTGTGGGAGGCTCTTCGGCTCAGATAAGACTGGTATGCTTCGTGTTTGGAGTCACTTTAAAGCATACATTGCATAGAAAGTGACGCTGCTGTTGTTTGAAAACCATGTTTCACCAAATTTTGGTGACATTTGTGCAACTGTGCGTGAGTAGACAACATTTTTGGGGATACATGGTTTTCCCCTAATGGCAAGTTTTAAGTTATTTCTACTCAGTTAAGACTAATATTAGAGAGAAAAAGCTTTGTGCATCATCTCCCTGACTGATATCATTTAAGCTTGATATGAAATAAGCTCCATTTTCTGGTTTTGTGATGCATTTTCAAACCATGTAAAGTAATTTTCACACTCTGTCTCCCCTGGCAGCAGTTGCAGTGTGCCACTGTGGGTTGCTGGAATGGTTTGTTTGTTGCACATGAAAGAAATAGGTCTGAGCTGTTTTCTGCAGATGTTTATTCACTGTGGCGCTGCCTCAGAAAAAGTTCATGAGAGACCGCTCTCTCTCTGTGGTTGGCAGCTTGTAAATTAATGGATTTATTTGGCGGGGGAAGATTGCACACATCACATATTTGGAGCAATCAAATCAGCAATTATGTGGTTTCAAATTTCATGTTTGCACCCAGCTGTGACGAGCTCAACTGTCCTCTGAGAAGTCTGGCTGGATTTAATGTCTGTTCAAAAAGGCTGATTGCCTGGCATCACGACTAGCAATCATTTGTCAACGCAACAGAAACGCATGCTGTTGTTATTCAAATACATTATAATCTTTCACGTATTTCATGATAGAGCTCGCATCTTTCTTCAGTTAATAGAGTCAGTAGTGGTGCGGATAATAACTTACGGTTCGGATCGTATCAGAGACACGGATCGGATCCCAGATCGTAATAGCACAAAAGAAAAAAGGGAGCAAATATAACTTTTTTTATTTTTGTAATTAGTAGTTTTAATTATATATTATACGCTGCTTAATGGAAACATCTCCTTGAAACAACTGGATTTGTTCAAGTTTCTCACCAACACTATTACGAGATTACATTTGAACACGTTATGATGACGTTATAACTTACCTTCTCATAATACTCATTTTCACTGAACAGAGCCTGAACGCATCATGATGTAACTGAATGGAACCTTCGTTAGCAGTTAGTGATGCTGCCAATTTAAACACGGATTAGTTGTTTCCAATGTCACATTATTAGATATTGGCGAAGTATAAATGCTGATGTCCTGATCGCATATTTTACTGAATATTGACGGTTATCGATAGTCAGTAAAACTTTATTTCACACTATGATAGTTAACGTTAAACTGTGTAATTAGTCTGCGGATTACATGCATGCTGAACCAAGAGGGGGATCCGTACGGATCGACAATGGTCCGTTACACCACTAAGAGTCATTCATTACTGTAGATCTTTGGAAAATATCTGATGCATCTCTCAGCCCTTTTCACAGCAGCCATTCTGACATGTCATAGCAGGTTAAACACAGGTGTAATTGATTGGTCCCATTCTATTTAGTGTGTCACAGTCATTCCAGTAGGCTAGCATTCTTAATACCAGGACGCTGTCCCACCTAAATTGAACAAAGCCATCACTAATATAATTCATTACCTGTATTTACCTTGCAATAACATGTCAAAATGGCTGTGGTGGAAAGGGCCTACTGGGGTCGAGAATGTACAATTTGGGAAGAATGTCCAAGCACCAGTGGAAAGCAAATCAACCAAATAGCAGGAGATGTAATATATTCTGTATTAGATTACACATGTAGGGTAGCCTATGTACTGTATATTGTATTTACTGTGCAACATGTTTCTTCAAAGCATTCGGTCAAATGAAAGCTTGCTGAGAAGAGAAATTATGAAATAGAATCCCTCTTTTCTGGTGTCTATTTTTTCATTAGTGGGAAGACTGGGAGTTTTATATATGTAATGTAAAAGGTAACCCGTGGGGTTTTTGACCACTTGTGGTGCCATATAGAGCATTTCTTTCATTAACGGGTGCACATTTTGTATATCCTGCTAGCGCATGTAAGAGGATGTAAGTGATGCAATTAACTTTCATGCTGACTGCAGAGGGCAGTAATGCAAATGTGTAATGATCCAGTGCCACGTTAGCTAATGAACATCTTACATTTAAACTTGGAAACACACAGTATTGCCAGCAAGGCCTGCACGTCCAATCGCCCATTGTAATATGACATCCCTCGGTCTCAAGGTATTGCAAGGATTGACAGTTTGTTGTGCTAATGTGCCAGGAAACATACCAATGAGCCAACAAAAGGAAGACAAATAATAAGAATGCTAGCCAACAAAAATGTATGTAAGCATTGCCAGTTTCAAAATATAGTAGAAAAAACACTTTGCAAGGAAATACATGCATTCAATATGGATGTTAGGTCTAGGATACACATGTTGAGAAAAACCAACAGAGTATGAACATAACTGTACAAAAATCATCGCTATTTTTAACTACTTGTTTTAAGTTTTAGTTTCACCTGTAAATGTGCAATTTAAAGGCAACTTGTGGAGCTTTATCCACTAGTAGTACTGTGGAGCAATGATGAGCAGGTTCCTGTCTTTATTTACTACATACGCATGTGAACACACATGCATGACTGACTGACGCATGACACACTTTCCCAGTGGCGGGCTGTGCATTTTATACCTGGGTATTCACTGCTGTCCTGCAGCTGAAACACAGCTACGGTTATTATTTGTTTCGTGTAAAAATGAAGCCAACACCTGTAAATACACTAATTGCAGAGAATACGCCTAGACTGCGTCTCCTCTCTGCTCTGACTGCAGCTGGGACTGCTGTGAGTGCTTTGGGGCGGCTCACGGCGGCTCCCGCTGCTCGTTCACGACAGTAACTGTAGAACCGTACGTGCTTTCACGTCAGAGTCAAAACACCAGAAAAGTCTCCAACAACACCAGAAAAAGCCGCTAGATTTGTCACTAGTAGCTTTTGACAAAAAAAGTCGCCATGAGGGTTTGGAAAGTCGCCAGATTGGCAACACTGGCACCGGCTAAATATGTCCCCAGCGCAACATTGGACCTAACAATAGTTCCTATCACATATTAAACCAAACAAAAATCCATCTTCATAAAAACAAGTTTATGTAAATAATAATATATAAACAAGCATATTAAAGCTACTGCAGATGTAAAAACAAACGCAGTTGACTTACCAAAGCTGTTCACTATTTAAAGACAAAGTCCATCCTTCTTTCTTTGTTGACAAAGAGTTTAATCCCAAGGTTAAATCCTGTTTCTCCTCCTTCAGCCATTGAGTGTTAAAAAAACAAAGCTCGGTAAAAAAAGCATCTACACCAAGCAAAATGCAAAAAAATGTCATAATTTCTTCCATATCTTTCAATTTGAACTCTTACTACTCAGACTAAGCTTTACCAGCTTCTTTAAGTTTCGTTTCACGATAGTCACGTGCTCGCCCACTGACCAATCACAGCACACGCTGCACCTCACTGCAGCGCTGCACCTGAAAACTGAGCTGCACGTAATGATGACGTAGTTGTAGGCCAGCTAGAAGGCTCTGGCACGTCAAAGAATACGCACATCAAAGAATACGGCCAACATGTCAAACTAAAGATCTGATTGGTTGAAGACTATGACAATCAACAATATCGTCCCCATTCACTTAAACTGCAAAGGGATTCACTTGTGAGTCTGCAGGCCTGGGGCCTCTCTTCTTACCTAGAGACATAGAGGTGAAATCTGATTGGATAAAAGCTCTCCTTAAAACAAGCTGTGCTGGAAGCAGAGCAACTGAGGAAGACAGTAGCTGTGCAATAAGATAATGGGAAAAATATTTGTATAAATTATAATACATGTAGTGTATTTAAGAAAAATTATTAAATTATAAAATAGATATAACTTTGTGATTCTGTTTAGGCCAGCAGAGAAGGCCTTGCTGGCCCTGACGGCCCACCACTGCACTTTCCTGACAACAGTGTTATCTATTCTACTGACTGACAGTTGCCAGGAAAAGTAGAAATGCTTCAGGAAAGACGGGGGAGAAAAATACTGCTAGAATACAAACAAGATGTAAACAATCACAATATAAAAGAATGTCTTCGCTAAAGGAAGACAACTCTCCTCTATTACTGTTGATAAAAGATAAGTGGAGGTTCGTGTCGTCTTAATTCAAAATCTTTTGCTGCTTTATTAATGCTCAAGCAGGTACGGCATCGCATGCAACAGCCCAAGGGCAATCACTGATGGGGGTGGGTGGACAAAACTTTGGTGAGGGCCATCTGTCTGCTATTTAGTCCAGTCCCAGAAGTCATGGCTGCTTAATTCAAAAACTGTCAGGGAGTGTCATTAGGTGCAGCCATTTAAAAGCTTCAGATTTCATTAGCCACAGGAAGGGCCACATTACCCTCAGGATTAATGTCAGGTTTTCGCGGTTCAATGCTGCAACAGTGGACTGCATTAATGTGACTGGGTTGACCCTCTTGTTTAAAAACACCCCGACTCATTAAGAATTATGTGGACCAAGAGCAGCCCCCTTAAATAGCTTGTGAATTATGGACGTTTTGTACCAGCAGCATTTCTTTTACACCTCAGAAATCGCCCACCACTTCCTGCTAAGAGTCAATTTACAGAGCACAAAATCTTCAGCTGAGGGGAGTCATCTGCCATTCCACAGCCAATTGTTTTGTTTATACCCTTTAAGGCCGCATTGCTCCCAGTGTTGCATCATCGTGGCTGTTTCATAACAAGTTGCGCTCCTCACTGTCTCGATGATGTGGGATGGGCGTCGTGTGTTGTAGAGTTGACACCATGCTAAACATGCCGGGAACCGTCCTGTGAGGAAACCTGAGCTCACTATCTGGAGGATGACACAGAGAGCTGAGTCACGCGTAGTGAGACGCTCACAAAACGATAACTCACTGAGGATGAGCCGAGTCATCACTCTTCCTGTTTTAATTAGTCAACACGGGCCCTTCAGCAGCCAATCATCCGCTTCCTTCCCTCCAATGACTACAGACAGGGAGTTGTGTTGGTCAGACGGTGAAAGCTCCTTCAATTTCAGCAGCTCACTTCTGTTTACTTTAGTGCAGGAGGTTTTCATACCATATTTAACTTCTCTTGCCTAATAACGAACATGAAACTGTCAGCACTGGTGAAGAGAACAAGACTCAATCGAGCAATGTGCGGTGCTCTCTGCAGTTTTGCTACATCATGTTGACATCTAACCAAGGCCAGAGGCTGTGAATATAATACGTTCTGTCCTCCTGAGGGGCAGAGGCACTGTTTTCTGGGGGGGTCACAGCGCCTCTGTGTTTCATCACTTACGCATTCATCACAATGTCGCCCAAGTGCCTGCGTGTCAGGACTCTCAGCGTACTTCACCAGGTGTGAGAGTGCTCTTAATTTTTGGGCTCTTAATCAGGAAATGATGGCAACCAGCCGTGATTCATAGTGCGGTCTGGTTGTCATACTATATATATATGTTGAGCTCCAGAAGCAGCATCTTGAAGTTTAAATTTATGCTCCCACTCCTGAGAGCTATACCTGCACCGATGGGATTTGTTTCCTCAGCAGAGTGGAGGCCTGAGTTCACTTTCCAGGAGTTTTGACAGACCTCAAGAGGCTGAACAATATAAATGTTTGAAAGGCAGTTTGGACTCAATTCCCTTTCATCTTTTTTTCCTTCACACGAAATCTGCAGACTGTTTTCTGCGTCAGCCAGAGGGGGTTAGACCTTTGTGGAGTAGCAGCAGTTCAGCCATACCGCTGACTTGGCAGAGAATCAATTTTTTGCAATTAACACTTTGTTTATGCGCTCACTTTGGTGCCACAGTGGGCTCTGAAGTAAGCACATAATCTTTAAAGTGGGTCGGGGCATCACCGTTTAATGCCTTTTATTACTCAAGTGCAGCTCAGTCAATATCTCTGTCGCAGCAGAGGATGTCAGACAAATATGCAGTCGATGTGTTCAAGTTCAGCCTTTAATACCTTCCAGAATTAATATCAACCATAGAGTGTTACCACTGAAATCAACAGGATATTTAGCTAATTTGTTCTGTCATATTTGATGTAGGTTCGTAATGTGGAGTTTTATTTGCTCTCAACAACATCGTCATATAAAACCAAAGATTTTAAACTTTGTGGATGAAAATCCTTTTGGAGTGGTTGTCTGTCTGTCTGTCTGTGATTTTGTCTGGAGATTTACTTTGTACCTACATGTATGTATCGGCACACACTGTACTGGTACATCAGTACAAGAAATTACACCATAAATTGGGAAGAGTTATGCTGTATGTTTAAGGCTGTGGTTTAAAGCATCAGATAGCTGCCAGATGAGGGTTTAAACAATCACCTCTCTCACAAAATATGTGGCCTTTGCACTGTGATGTAGCGCCAAGGTTAGTTTTCACTGAATCTAAATACGCCAAATATTGTACTTCATCTAAATATAATTATTCATTCTGACATTAGTGAAAGTGCTCTTTATTTCAGGTGAGGTGTGGTACCTCCACTGCGTGAAACCCTGGCCTTGTTTTCGTGACTTGAGAAGACCTTTCTCATTCAGTGTATAGTGGACCAACCTCGCAAAGGATCCTACAGTTTTTAGATTAAAACTCCATCCTATGTTGACAAAAATATAATCAATACAAAATTGCCATGCTTCAAGGCAAGTTCATTTTAATCATAACTCCCTTGTGATCGACAGAAAAAAAAGTTGGATTGAAATCAAACAGCAGGAATAATATGCTTTGTATTGTAAATGATTTTGCTTGCTTTGATGTACTGTGAATGTCTGTAACTGCTGATAGACTGGGAAAAGACAATGTTGTGAATGGAAAGGACCTTGACCCAGTTTAAACAACAGAGCTGTGCCGTGGGAAATGAATGAAGGACAATTTAAAATAGAGGTGAGATGAAAGAAATACACCCAAAAGCGAACAATGGTTGTATTTTCTTACAGCTGCCTATTATTCAAAAAGCGTTGCCAACAACTAGTGTACTGTACACTACAGTGGAAAAATCCTAATGATGACTACACTTAAGTGTGAAGAGCTTATTGAGTTTTCCCTAGGAAGCCTCCCCGGTGCATCGTTTGGAGCTGTGCTGTAGGCAGTCACTGCAGAGACTCCAATTACTGACCAAGTCCCACTTGGCTGGCTTCTAACTGTGACCAGCAAATTAGAAAGCGAGCAAAGGGAGAGAAGGGGGCTGAAAAAGCATTTAAAAGGCAAGACGAAAGTTTTTGGTTGCGATGCGATACCGGCCTACAGGAAGCCAAAAAAAGACGTCAAGCAGAATTTAACAAGTGCATTGCCTGAGCAGAGGGAGAGATAGGCAGCTCTTTGTTCACGAGTTGGACACGCTCCAAACGCCTGCTTCACAGCATGTTCTTCGATAATCCAGCAACATTCAGCTGATTTATGACCAGCATTAGTGTTCGGACCGAACTTCCTGAGCAAAATCTTTTACCATAACCAATACACACAGAGAAGGGGAAAATAATATCTAACAAAAAACATTACATTTTCCGGTAAAATGTTGGGTAACACCTGTGAAAGTAAAGTCAACCTTTTGCGAAGAAATTGAAAAAAATAAGGCGAAAATGACGATGTTAATATTGGAAATTTGATTGTTGCAATCTCTGTGTGGGCAGGCCCCAAACATTTTATCAATAACTATGCCATATTATTTTCTTGATCAAAGTTGTTTGGTGTATAAAATGTCAGAAAGTAGTGAACATTTCTCCATTAGTCATCTTAAAATGTCTTGTTTTATCCAACTAACAGCCAAAAATAAAAAATATATTTAGTTGAATCTTACCTAAGAACAAGGTAAAGATAACTAGGGAAAGTTTGCCATTTTTGTTTTAAAGATTACGATTAATTTATAAATTAATTGACTAGGTCTGTCTCAATAATTCATGAAAACAATATTATCGCAATATCTATAAGAAAACAATAAAAAAAAGCTTACAGTCAAATTACCTTTAAATTTGTTTGCTGTGCACTTTGTCCCATTTTTGGTAAATTAATTACACTCAAATTAGGAGTGTAGGGAGGTAGAGAGAGAGTCTGTAACCGTAAACGTACAAATGATTTAATAGGTGCCTAATAACAAGTGGTTATTATTGTAACCATGACGATGAAGGTCCCCTAATCTTAACCAAGTAGTTATTCTCACCCAAATCATGATCCCCAAATCATGATCACGCGCTAAGACAATGTTTTACTGACTAAACCTTCAAACCTTAACTATAGTGTTCAGATTAGAAAACAGCGATGTTGTCTTGACAATAGTGGCGTCAGATAAAAAGATTTCATGTAATTTGGACCCACAATGTGTTTTCTGTTTCATTTGAGGGTCTTTCTGTGTGAGCCTGTAAAAAAAAATCCCATCTTGCATCAGTATTCACTGAAGCACTTCCAGCACGTAGATGTCCGTCAACCGCTGCTATGGAAAACACTCGGCAAGCGGCATGAGGCTTAGATGCTGTTTTCATAAAAATGGACAAAAACATTTCACCTTCTTTTTAAAAAATGTAATGTGCACAATATCTGCAGGTTCCTTTTGATTTGTATCTTCTTACAAAAACAGTGGGAAGATTTCTCATTTGCTGTCTGCAGTAGTAATAACAGCAGAAGGAGGTCGGTTTAAGATTTCTCTCATAGAGTACGTGCAGATAAGTGCATGGTGTGGTGCTGTGCCAGAAGTGAGTGTTGGTGAGGCAATAGTTCCCGTCTTTGAAACACATATGTTTACAACTGTAGGAGTCACAGCGGCATTGAGCCACAGTTGTGATGGAAAAATTGTTTCAGCGCCTGCAAACAAAACCAATTATCTCAGGATTCACGGGCCAAGAGCAGCTGCCTGTTGTAAAATAAAGCAGGAGAGCGTCTTTTTGTGTGTGTGTTACTGAGCACTTTCAAGGGATCCCAGGCGCTTTCAGTCCATAACTTATTTCTGTTCTTCTACTGTTTTGACGTGATATCGTGTTTCCCAAGACAGGAGCTTGTACACTCGGGGGGGAGATGGATAAGAGTGGATGTGCCAAGTTTGACATTTAAGCAAGATTACTCTGTTCCCTCCAAGCAGACACACATTAAACAAGTAGGAGATCAGAGAAGCAGAAAGGCAGATGAGAGCTGTGCGTGTGTGCACTTCCACATGGGGCTTAAGAAGCAGAGAGGACAGCTGGTTCACTCATCACTTCTTTGACTTGTCTTGGGGTTTCCAAAATCCCCAGGGACAGATTGTTTCTGCTGGAGAGCTGATGTGCACTGTTCAGTAACTGGTTAAAAATGGACCACAGGATTTTCTTATGTAGTTGAACATGTTCTATTTTTGTACCATAATGGTGTAATTACCAACAAGGTGTTAAACTAAAAAATAAAATGTTAATAGTTACTGTGTGGACCTGAGCTCAGGGTGGCCACTTTGTTGTGGTAAGTGGGTTATTTCTTTGTCTGATAAATCTGGTGAAACACACAAAATATGATTTTTGTTGCTATTGTTCAGTAGTTGACCGTTCGCTAAGTCCTGCCTGTCAAACTTTTTGTTGTCACATATTGATTGCAATGCTGTTAACATTGATAACGGTAGCAGATTCATATTGGTTTATAAACTACCTGGCAACTGTTGATTTTGCCCGCTGTAATTGCAGCTGTTGCTGAGTTTATTGTTAGTTGTAGCTATCTAGCTAGCCAATTAAGCTAACGTTAGCCCCATGGGTTGGTTGAGATTGCTTTTTCTGGGTTGACTTTTTAATGTTTACAACAAAGGAGAATCTTGTAAAGGGGCTCTTAAGTAGATTCAAATGCTAAAGTTGCATTCATTAGGGGAAAAGTCAGGATCGGCATCAGTTGATAATCCATGCAGGATAAATGAAAATAAAGAAATAGCATTGTTTTCTTGTATTTTTAGTGTAGAGCCAGTTAGTCCTAACATTTTACACTCTTTGGTTACAACACAACCTGGCATGTTTTCACTTTTAAACTCACAATAGAAAATGTTTTTTAGATGAGGACTAAGTAGCATCTAGGACCAGGTTCCACACAGTCGTAACCCTGTAACTCTTCAAAAAATAATGTAGCTCAAGTATGCACATTGGCCTTGGAGGCAAAGTGGGTTGGTTCCCACTCCAGTTAGTAAGCTCCTTAGCCAGACATGCTAATATTTTTTCAAACTACAGCCCCATGTCCACAGCTTCAACATGTGGAGAAATTCAAAGCTTGACAGGCCTGCTGTGCCTAGTTTTGTTGCTAAACTCTGATTGGACAATCTCTGTTCGGGGGAGGAATTTAACAAACTGTCAATAAGACAAAATATTTTTTTTTTTACTGCAACTTGCTGTAAATAAGCAGATACTATAATAACAAACATGTATAGACCAAGTCATTGGCATTTATGTCTGATCAATCAGCACGTAACGTTTCATGTATGCAATGCTATCTTAAAAAAGGAAAAAGCAGCTAATCTGAGCTACTTGTGGGAAGGATGACGTACTTTCTCCTGTTTGGACTAGATCTTTATCTTTGCTCGTCCACATCTGCACTTTGGTCAATACCAGAGCTGTAGTTTTTCACTCCCACTGATTTGGTGACATTTTGATGAATCTTTTGTCTCCTGGTGGTATATGTTTCACTCTCCTTAAAAGGTTCAAACTGGTGTTTACCTTTTCTGTTGTAGAGAGGTCTACAATTCCCTGTTTTTTTCCCGTGGGAAGGTTGGAAGAGCATCTTGCTTTTATGAGGTTAAAGGAGTAAAGTAAATTGAGATGTCTGCAACTTGTAAACTAAGTTCTTGCTGCATGAGAAAATATACTGCAGACATTTAAAAGGAAAAAACTCTTCAGAGTTTGTAACATATTCGATGCCTGATTTGAGGAGACACTGCAGGTATAGCAGATGAGTTTGACTGACCTGTTGAGGTAACCACTCTGTCTGTTGTCAGTGCACCTCTCCTAGTGAACATCCTATTGGCTCCTCACGCATGGCTAACTCAGACCCATCACAACAAATCTGTCTCTCTGGCCTGCCAGACATTGTGTGTGTGTGCGTGTGTACGTGTGTGTGCGCGTGTGCATGAGAGATGGTGTTGCAGACGAGGAAGTGATGGACTAGAGGTGACATACGACCCCTGAAGCAGCCAAGGATTAATGGCCTCAATAGGCGAGCTCCTCTAGAAGGATGTGGACGTGTAATAAGGACTTCCACCAGCCACAGTGCATCCATCCATCTGCCCTTCCGGATACTCGCTCTCCTGCAGCTGGAGCTTCCAGATGTGGAGCCACCTGTGGAGAAAGGGACACTGATTTCCTGCCACAGATGCAGAGAAGATTCCTTTAAAAAAGAACCCTCTTGACTCAATACTCGCCTGATATTTTGTGTACAGGGACCAACATTTTTGAGTCAAGGGCACCTTTGGTGGTCTGAGCAGAGATGGTGTTCAGGTGGGGACGGCGTCACCGGTGGCGTGACAGTTTACATGGAAACTGGGGAGGCGAGAGATATGAGACACCGCAGGGACTCCAGTCAAGGTCCAGAGGAATGAATATGAAACATTGAAAATGTCACTGGGGCATTCTGACATTTTGCACTTTGAGAGAGTCTGAAAAGGTTCAAACACCAACTGAGAAGTGAAAGCGGCAGCTATGAATATGAGTCACCTGCATGAGAAAACATGTTATACTCATTTCAACCCCTTCTAGTTCAGAGGTAGTAAAATGTTTATTGAAACTTATTTAAGAGGCATTTTGCATTTTTACAACTTTTAGCCGAGTCCCTTTAACTAGACTTGGCTGCATGTTTTGACAAATAAACACTTTTTTTTTTTTACCATACCATTAAAAGGTTAGTTAAAGAAATAATTATCTGTTTTTACAACTAGGGTATTATATGTGTCGGTAATCTATCATTGTAAAGATCTGGGACTGCAGCACAAAGCGTTTGAAACAAGTCAAAGGGAGCGAGAAAGACGAGTAGTCAGACTTTAGACATCCATCACAGATTGCAGACTGAGGTGCTGTTTCGACTTTGACCTAGTGTATTTGCCATATAGTTTGTGCACACCGTTTTCCTCTGCAATGCCAGATTATTACCAACAGTTCAAATGTGCTCACTTTCAGTTTTACCTCCAATTAAAGTGGTTTAGATAGTTTGGCTTCTTCACAACCTGTATGATCTTCAGCGTGTTTCTTGTACGGTCAGACATCATTGTGGTGATGTTTCAATGTTCCCAAATCTCATTAGTTACTTAGAAATGATGGCAAGAATTACTAAAGTATAAAAGACCCCAGTTGTGATAAAATGGGATGATCACTAAATTAACCTGTCAGGTATATCTTGAGGCTTTTCCTGCCAAAAAAATCTGGTTTCCAGGACAACACCCAGTCGCTTTCTTCTTCTAAATACGATGTGTTTGCCCGTTGCCTCTGTGGCCTCAGACAGAAAGGATGAGATGAGAGTGCTGCCATTGGACATCAAGAGGGCCGGGAGGCAAAACACCTGCTGTCACCATCTCCCTCTCTCGAAACCAGCGTGAACACACAAGGTCAAATAGCCGGGGCGGCACTTCATGTCCCCCATCCATTAGATTCTCGGATGCTTCGCTTTTCACCAAGATCAAATCACTTCCTGCCAACCAGATTAGGTGTGCTGGTGGGGGGGCGAGGAGACGGCTCGCGGGCTGATATTAAAAAGAACCCATGCTGCTGACAGGTCTTTGAACAGGAACGAGCTACACTTTCTGGAGAGATTGTTTCCCGAAACATTCTCTGAAGCAAATCTGACAGAGAAATTGTCCTTGTGACTTCAGTTAAAGTCTGTGTTGCTTCTCCTTCTCCTTTGATTTAAGTGCAGATTTGCTGGCGTGACTGAGGTCACTTTAAGACTCTGTGGTCCAAAACTCAATGTCAAAGTGTGTAGTCACATTAGAGAACGTTGCATTACTGCCTTGCAGCCAATAACTACCGAGGTTTGTTAATTAGTCTGCAGTTTAAAGAAAGGCTTTCACTTTATGATGTAACTATTGAATTTGCCATTCTTCTTTATAAAATTAAGAATAAATTCTGCAAGCATGTTCTGCATTAACACAATAGGTTTTGAGAGAGAACTGGTTGTTGATCGTAAAACCAAAACATTGAGTTGGAAGACGCTATTCTGGTTTCATCGCTATGAGTGATCTATTACACCTCATAAAATAATGATTTGATCCATTGTTCTAATAGAAAATTTAAGAAAACCATGGACTTTGTGTTGAACCCTAATCAGCTGCTAACATTGTACACATGTAAGTTTACATGTAGCTTCATTATCAAATGTCAGCTTTGCTTTGATTTAAGGAGGCTTATATCCTTTTAAATCAGCATTAGAACATTATGTTCCCTTTGTAATCTTTTTCTAATCTAAGTATTCCAGCACTTCCAATTGGTCTTAATCCCAGAACCAATTAATACCTCTTAACTAGTTAATTGTCTAATTGTTTAAATCCAGACACCGAATAAGGAGACCTGTTTTCCTATTCCAGGTCGTGAGGAGCTCACATGGGGGCCTGGCTGACTCGTCATCTGTCCCGTTGTCCTAAACCCAAAACAACGCCCAACCATCAGACCTGCCTTTGGCCACTTAAACAACCTCAAGCAAAACAGACTCATTGTAAAATGGAAGCGTATGTTTGACTAATGAGGCTCAGCTGTCCAGTCAGTTTCACTCATGTATATCTCCTAATCTGGTGGTGGCTCTCTGAGGATAAAGGGGGGGGGGGGATTTCAGATGCGATAAAAACAGACCGATAGCAAAGTGCGTGGCGGAGGCCTGGCCCACGGTGTCAGTGTTCGGGGTGTTATTCCCTGCCATCTGTTTCCCAGGCGGCGGTCCAGCAGTGCTATGTTGAATGCACAGGCAAGAGGAGTAGGGAGCAGCCCACCAAGCCAAACTATTGGCACTGCCGCATTTCATATTAACATAGCAGTGTGTGCCGGCCTCCCCGTGCCTGTTTGGAGGGCCGAAATGTGTTCGGTTCAAGCTACACACAGATATATATATAAAAAAATAAAGCTCTCTTAAACCCAGACTGCCCATCTGTCTATCGTCTGTCTGTTTTTCATGTTTGTGGCACTCTCTCAACTCAAAGAAAAAGGACTGGCACAATCACACAATTTGCTCCACATTGCTGAGCTATAAAGTTACATAAAATGGAGATTATTGAATTAGTGCAAGCACAACTGTTTGTTTCACCCTGCACTTCAGCTTAAAGCTGTCAGTCCGTGTGAATTTCCCGTGAGAAGCCACTTCTGCTCCCTTTTTAAGAAGACGAGCAGGACGGTAAGCGGCGTCAGTGTTTGGTGACACGGCAAATGCCGTAAATGGCATATCATTTTCTGTTTGGGTATGTTACCCAAACAACAAAGGAATGTTATGAGAGCAGTGGGGTCTCATCGCTCAACCTATTTATGAGAAGGACTCACAAAGGCCTGAATCACTCTTCCTCTCTGTCTCTGCTGTCACCCTCAGGAAAAGTGAGCACGCCGTAAATCACCTTGGCAGCTCTGTGTTTTGAAGCGGCAGACTGCCCGTAGCCAGTGTCATTTTATAGGTTGTTATTTCACTCCATGTCGTAGAGAGAAGTAATGTTGCTTTAAATGCTGATGTGTTGAATCAAAGTTGGGGATGAATGGAGGGACATTTACAGAAAGACAGCCCAGAGTTCACAGGGGAACTTCAATCTAACCTTTGTCCACAATCTGAACCTCAAGGAATTCAGCTAATTCTTTTAGTATGGAAAGTGGAGGCTTTATTGCATTCTTCGAGGATGTGAACCTGAACGTTTAAGTGTTAACTTGCATTTACATGTGCGCTCTATATACAATGAATTACTTTGTGTGAGGGCTCATGGGAGAGGTTTAGAGAGGGTTTTGGTTTGGACCATTCCTGCAGAGAACTGTTCTGAGTGTGAAAGTGAAATCATAAAGAAACTGAAAATAATTACCACATTTTGAGTATAATACAATTTTAAAACTCTAGAGACCTGCATATTGATTTCCTCTTTTTCTTTCACATGTGCACATTAAGCTTCTCTTCATGATTTTGTCCCAAAACATTTAGACATAAGTGCGTGTATGCTCGCATGCATAAGTCTGCACAAATCCCCAAAACAGGCTGTACATAAGCTCCAGAGAGAAAGAACTGGATTATTTCTCCCTGATGCCCTTTGTTTGAAGAAAAAGGTGTTGACTGACAGCCGAGCTCCTGGACCCTACCCAGCCAGGGTTCAATGCGGATGCCTTGCTAATGAGGTCGACCGAAGGGATTATAATCAGAGAGGGAATATTAGTGTTCTCATGTGTCAGTCAAGACGGGAAAACCTCCCAGTGTTGCAATGTCAAAGCGAGCTTTTCAGCTTCCGATTGGTTCATATTTACCATACAACAACACACAGCCACGTCACGGTGTCCCCAGTGCAGCTTTAAGGCGTCTCGAGCCCGGGTTGTGACAGTTAATGGGAGAAGGAGTTATGGTGGGAAATCTCACCATGGGTCCAATTCCAAGACCCCGGTGGACACCGAGGGCACTCGAAAACGTACAAATTATCTCCTGTCGGCTTTTTTGGCAGTAAAATGTGGTCATTTTAACCTCGCAGTCATTAACCTCACAATGATCATTCAGCAAAAGGTGGTCTTCAAGCTGGGACTGAATCCTCTCTCTGCGCTGAAATGTATTAATGGGCATCACGGTTGACCCTCTCCAACCTCAGCGGCAGCCACCTCTCCCTCCCTGCTAAGGCCATTTTAAAGAGCCAAACAGAAAGAGAGATGAGAGATGGAAAGAAAAACATAAAAAAAAAAAAAAAAAAGCACAGACTCACAAGAGCGATGTGACATATGGAAGCCATCACAGGCCTGGACTCCCATCTGTGTCGGCAGTCGTGGCCTGCTGGCACCCACTATTCACTGCGCAGGATGGGAATAATCCAGGGCAGAGGAATTGTGATAAGTCTTGAATCTTGAATCCCTTGAGGACCAGATTTTAAGTATCGGGGGAGAGCAGGGATGTTGTGAGGTGCAAAAGCCCGCTGCCGTTGGCAGAAAACAGGTGCCAGACAGCTCAGTGGGGTTCAGCTGGGTTTAGTAGGGCTCAGTTTCTCACGTTTCTCCCTTCAACATGTAGCCTAAACACGACTGAAACGGTAACACTCACACTTCCTTGTTCTACAACAGCCTGTAAAAAAACTGTAAATGTTAGCGACACATTCCTCTGCCATGGAATTTAAACAGTTTGTGGTCCGTAGCAAATGTGTGTTTCCTGCCCTGCAGTCGCCGAGATACATTTGATTTATTTGTGTTTGATTTCTGTTTGGATTGCAGCGGCAGTTTTTTGGCAAACTGGAATGAAACTAAATGAAAGGCATAATTGGAAAAGGAAGTCGGCTCCTCATCTTAATTTACATGTTTGCATTGTGAAATTCGCCTTAAGGAATGAATTTAAAGTGTGTTATTGTAGCCTCAGAGTTGAACGGAGAGGTAATTTAGGAGTCTCCTGACCACATTCATTCAGCTTCATATCCTGGTTCACTGCAGATCTAATCAGCAACTTGACTGATATTTGCTCCCTCCAGTCATGTTCTATTTTGTTCTCGCTCTAAAAATGGCAACATATGCAAACAATAGGAGGTCCTTAATCAATCACGGTAAGATAAAAGTTTATGCATGGCTGGAACAATTTAGGTAGCAGAAAATATTCAATTAAGCATCAACAAATCTGAGGAAATCAGTTTATTGAGGTTTTATAAATCCTCTTGACCCGAACGTCTTCTCCCCTGCTAGACCTCACTAACTGGCACAGCACAAGTTTTTTGTCAGTGAAAAATGTATCGTAAAGCGTTACATTTTGTATCACCCCTTTTCAGAGGACCCTTGATGGTAGGCCGTGGTGCTGTATCAATCTGAGAGTGAATGCCCCTCAGCAATTTCACAGGCAACAACACACTAATTCTCTGAATGTTCACACTTCACAAGATTCAAGGAACTACAAAGACCCTTGAAATGTATCTTTTAGAAAAACAAATGAGCCCCATACTTTGAATTTCAAGCAACAGAATAAATGCAACATCTGATCTTGTGTGACAGTGCGGTCAGGCCTCTTGGGTCGTCCACCCTGTACAGCTCAGTGCTGCCCCGAGGCCACAGAGGGCAGGACCCTTCAGATTTAACACCTCCCAGACATGAACACATGGGATTTATTAGCGATCGAGCCCATGTGGCTGCATGCAGACAAAAAGTCTTGGCCTTTGTCTCGAACAGAGCAGAAAAGTTGTAACTTTCAGTCCTTTTCCTTTCTTCTTTACCTGCATTTCATCTGCCTCCCTGCTGCTCGTCCATCTTCAGTGGTCTTGTGGGAAGCAGGGGGAGTCTTTTCAAGCTTGACTAATGTGGTTCAGATAGCGTGCAGGATGATGATGGGGGAGCACCTTGATCTGGGCCATGCCTTGTTTGTTGTGGCGGCTTTACCTTAGCCGATTCCCTCCTCACTGCTGCTCTGCTTCAGCAATTCAGTCAAAAGAGAGAGCAGCTGCCTGACCTCTTTTCAGGCTGGTTTCTGTGGTCTGGATCCTCAGCGTCATGTCTCGGCCATCTCCGACAGGATGTAGGCATCGTCGTCACTGCGGTCGACAACACTTGCCTCATCTCCCGGCCGCTCGCTGTAATCAAGCGCTTTTCTTATCATAAGGAAGTATTTCTGCAGGAGATATTTTTTTTTCTTTGTTTGGTGTTTTTAAACATATTCATTTCCTCCAGTGCAAACAATAAGACGACGTCCTCGGATGGGGAAGGGAGCATGCCAGTGCTGTGTGCACCTGGAGGTGACACAGCATGCTGTGGTACAGTAATGGAGTCATCCATCAACAGGCCCCATTAAAACACCTTGACAGGCCAGCTGAGGCCACTCCAGTGGCCATGGTGACCAGTCTAAAGGTTGATGTTTGTTCTCACACAGTGGCTTCAGAAATACAACACAGCTGAAATGGATCTGTTCATTTGTTTTGCAGTGTTTATTATTGTGTCATGTAGAAGCAAGTGAATTCACAAAGCAAGCAGAAAGTCAATTATCGAGTGAGTGGAGAGCTTGCAGATCATTTTATTTCATATATTTACATACAAAGAACTTACTCTATTGCCAATATTAAGCTAATCATTTACTACTTCTTATGCTGTCGTTTCCGTCCGTAGTCATTTTTTAGAACAGACACTTCTGATAGAATTCATTTGACCACAGGTGTAGCCATGTTTCAACAAGTCCTTCTGATTGTTTCAAACATGTCTCATATGACAGTGGGTAAGAGCTGGTTGAGGTTTTAATTGTTAGAAGAGAACAATGTTGACAAAAACTGCAGTCTCTGATACCGAAGTCACACCCTTTGTGGACCCATCCATTAATCCCAGCCTCATCTCTCATACCTTCTGCAGTAAGACAACATCAAACTACTTCTACCTTTAGTACTTGTTATAATTTTGATATCGCTGGGCAGGTAGTTTTCACTGGGCAGAAAGTGTCTAGTACAATAGTCAGCTTGTATTAACTTGTGTCTTCCCATGGTTTTATATGAACTAACATTATGCTTTGAGGATCCCGTATTAAACAGTGCAGTCCACCCAAAATAAATATCGGGAAGCAGTCAAGATGTTTGTTCAGTTTAGACAAGTCCATGGTGTTGGACCTTGCATCAGAAATATTACCGGTAGTTTAGTCTTCATTTACAGCCCAGCAGGTCAACAATCCTGTGTCTAATGAAGATAAATTAAATCATAAATCAAATGATTATATTTTAAGAACTTCTTTGTTGGCAGTGGCTTTTTTCTGTCCTTGTTGCAGTTTAAGAGCTTCGTTGTTGGTTCCCTGCACTTTAAACTCTCTGAAAATTCACTCAAGCTGAGATAGAGCAATTATGTGCAATTTCAGCTCTCAAGCCCATCTCCAGCAATCACCATGGCGATATATAAAATGTGTTTGGAGTCAGACGGCAGACACAGAAAGTGGTAATATGTTCCCTTTTCTGCTGACCGCTCTTTGTTCTCTTGAAGTTTAACTAATTTATAAACATACATCCTTCCTCAAATCCTTTTCACCGATTTTTTAATTTTTGAAGACAAAGTGAAATTGAGAAACAGTTACGACCGGATGGCTTTAAAATGTTGTATTGTCTGTGAGGGACAAACATTGAGTCCCTAAAGCCCTGTAGAGGGGTGTTATTCCTGCAGTTTGCCATCTTTATTTGTATTAGAGCCCAGCTGAAAAAGTCCCAGCGAGCCCCCAGAGTGTAAACTATCTTTGACCAGTGATCAGGATCCTATTCAGACGACCGTATCTCCTCCATCTGCGGCGTGTCGACAGGCATCCTCCTGCATTCCAGTCCTTTTGTTTGCAGAGGTAGGGGAAGGACATTAATGATTCTTCCATTGACTTAACATCCTTGGAAAGTCCGCCTTGGCCTCACACCTGCTGCCTATAAGCCTCTGGAATCTCTGCTCCATCACTGTTGAGGATGTGCTGCTTGGAAAATATGCGGGCTCCTTAAGGCCCTCAAGTTAGCGCAGCATGCGTCGAGGAAACGGTGAAGAATGTCAACCTGGACATCGCCTCCACATCCACAAGGACAGCCAAGAATGCAGCCATTGTTTAATGAAAACAGGCTCCTCATCGCTGATATTGAGCACCTGTAGACTTAATATACAGCTCTATTGTATTGTTGCAGTCCTTGTTTTGACTGGAGTGGGGAGGCAAAGGTCAAGAGTGATGGCAGAGGTGAGATTGATTGTGGTTGTCAATTAACATTGAAGCATTATGTGTTGGTAAAGTTTGCCAACTGAGCTGTACAGCTCTCTATTTCGACCCTGTCAGTATGAGTTTTAGCATCTGTGACGATGAAAGCCAGATGATACCCAACTGTATTTGACTTTGACAGCTAGTATTTCATCCTTTGGCCATAAGAGCTACTACTGTACATCTGATCATCACTGTTACTGATCTACTTCGTCCCGGTTGAACTAGCTCAGAAAAACAAAGTCAGACGCTATTGAAGTAATGTGAAGCATCTAGTCTAGAGCTAGCACTTAACAATAAGGACTTATTTAATATGATTAGATGCACAGGACTCACTACCTGTTTAGTTACGAGCCCCCACACCAGTGTATAAAATATAGACACCTGTGTGTCTGGGAGCGGTTTATGCTTTGAGTCTTAATAGACACATAAGCCTCTCTTTAACAGCTCTGCAACGTTCAAGACAAGGCTATTACCTGAAAACAGTGCCAGACAGAAGTATGTCTTTTTACCATATGTACAAGACAGACATAGTAGACTTTTTATGGTGATGGGTTATTCCAAATAAAATGTGAATCGCTCTCTATGAGAACTTATCTTTCCTTCACTTTGAACTCCACTGTCTGTAACACTGCAGACATAAACTCCAGGGGAAAAGGCATGTTACGCTCTGCAGGCCGTCGCCACAATTGCTGAAAGGTTAGCCATACAATCAGGAAATTCTTCATGATGGGTTGCAACAGCTCAGCAGGAGTTCAGATTCCCCGCTGTTCCAGTGTGTTATGCCTTTCCTTTTCCTCCATGACCCCCAGACCCAGTTGGGTACCACACTGCTGTGCTGCAGCGATGTCCTGGAGGATCTCAGAGGGGCCTCTGGTAGATTTATGAGCACCATGCTTATGTTTAGCCAAGGCGTCCTGCTTATTTTTGTTTCACTTTTAGAGACTACAGCTTGAGATAATGAATCAACAGACAGGACCGAGGTTATGGATCCACAGAGAGCTGCTCCTCGCCGGTCACCTGGGTTGACCATTTTGTAAAGTTACAGTTGTTGTTCTCTTTTTGTTTTAATTTAGAAAGAATTACTGTCTAGATGAGGCTCAATACTCAAAACAGAAAAGACTTTAACCATAAAGGTTCACGTAAAGTGAAATGTCTTTATGAAACTTGGCTGAAAGATTCACATCCCCCTCAGGAGGGATTGTAATAACTTTGGTGATCCTTTTTCTTTATCCATCTATCCATCTTTGTCTCTATCCATCAGGTCAAAATTCTACTTTGCCTTCGTTAAAAGACACAATTCTAAAAACTAATGGCATTCACACCTTTCTCAGCTGTGATTTTCCTTTGAGGCACCAAAAAGTCCTCTATGCAGGAAAACCACATTCTAAACTAAGACGGTAGACACTATACCTTTAAACATCAGCACGTTAGCATGGTCATTTTGAGCATGTTTGCATGCTGACGTTAGCATTTAGCTCGAAGCACCACAGCATAGAGCCTTGCAGTCTTGGTGTTGATTCTATGGTTAAAAGCAAGCTGCCAAATGTTTAAGCTTGAGATGTGAAGCGTACTACTGGGCATCTACTTACAACACATGACACACATTTGCGCAAACCTCTGGTACAGTTGAGAAAGAGACAAATTTCTTGAACTTGAACCCGAGCCTGAAGCTTTACGCAACACTTAACAGAACTGTACCGTAACACATTAAATATGTGCACAGTTTGTGTACTTGGAAACAAAATAACATATTGCAACTTAAGTGTTAATACACACATGTGCTGTATATACTGTGGGGGATTCGCTCAATTTCCTTGCAAAGTCAGTTTAATCAAAAGCATATTGACTCTGTTACAGCCTGTACAACAATGGCTCAATGCACCCCTATATCTGACTTTTTTTTCACCTCGAACTCTGAAATGCTGCAGCATCAATGACATGTTTCATGGCCACAATGCTTTCCCTGTTCTTTCTTTTTCAATGGTGTATTCAACGATATGCTTGGTTTGTCAGACTGTCAGGGGTTGGCAGTTTTTAAAGGCTAAAATAACATTTGTTCACTGTGATAAAGCCTGGAAATGGGGGCTGGTTTAATCACTCTAAATTGGAGATAAGGGTGCAGTGAAAGGTATGGCTCAGTAATAGCACAGCTAAAATGTGCTATTAATAGCATTTGTCATCAGAGATGGGAGAAGAAGGTGTTTGAGCTAACAGAGAGACTGGATGATATGTCGACTTAGGTCAGCGAGTGCATGCCAACTGCAGCAGCAGCTCCATTTTTCCATTGGTCACTGCTGACACCCATAAAAGTCCTGCACATGACAGGGTTGCAGCCGGGTCTCGTCGTTTGTTTTCATTCTCCTTCCAAGAGAGGTTTTAATATCAGAGCCTCAAGCTGAAATCCACATGGATTGTATTGTTCTCTCATACTGAAGTGACAAGTTTAGCCAACTAAAAGTATTCTTTTTCATTGTAGTTTTTAATAGTGTGCAGTATATGTCATTCAGTATCAGATGTTAGGATGGTGGAATGATTTGTAGCATTCACATTCATATTAAACATTCATCACATGCATATTTTAGCTCTTTTCTGTCTCCATTTTATTCAGCAATAGATAAGAGAAGTGTTTTCTTTCCCTATAAAACTATGACTCATCACTGATATTAAGATTTCATCCTTACTCAGAGGTGTTCTGGCTTACTCACAAAGGTTGTCTCCTCGTCATCTTTTTCTTGTTACCCAGCAGTTTCCATGAAGGATAATAGTGATATTTTACATTCTTTCTAACTACTTTCTAACAAACAGGAAAAAAATAAGAATTTACTGAGTTTCCCCTCTTTTAAGTCTTTCCCTGCTTTCTATATATATATGTCGTATCTGCATCAAAATAGCAGCTCATGGGCTTAAAGCTCGCTATGACAGCAGCCTCGGCTCTGTTTCAGCTTAACCCCTAACCAGTGCATATAATGGGCCAACTTGACTGGCCAAGTTTGACATGCAGTCCTCCCTTTGTAATGGGGGTCAGAGCCTGCTATGGTGTAGCAGTTTACAAGTGTCAGAGGGAAAAGAGGAATTTCTGGGGACAAGGCAAAAAGCCGCCGCAACTGAGAGGTGGCTGCCTTTTTTCTTCGGCTGCTGTCTGTTCGCAGAAGTGCAGAGGCCTTATTCTGTAGGGTCACTAGGTCAAGTTAGGCACCACGCTAATCCCTTCACAAGCCTATTATGAGCTCCTCTGGGCACGAGCAGAGAAATACTTTAAGTCGTAAGTCGAACCAAAGCTCTTGATATATTCTCATTGTTTCTGCAGCCATATGTGAAACTTGAAGATATCCGGTTTTCCGTGTAGCTAAGCCAAGTTCTTTGTATAGATTGTTCACGTATTGATCAAATAAAACCTGCAATAACTGTTTTTGTTTGTAACAATGCTAGCACCGTGGCTTCAGGAATTGTACAGTGCAGACAGTCATGGTCCACAAAACACAAATTGTAATACTTTTGGTCCCCTGAGTTTTCCTCTATAGCAGCAGGTAAAAGTTTTCTGTGAAATATTTAAAAATGTATATAGTGGATTGGCATTACATTTATGTACTGACATTCATGGTTCCCTGACAACGTATTCCACTGACATTGCCTCTAGTGCCACGATGAGGGTTACATTTGATTGGTTGCCATGAGGTTTGGTGCAGACTCACACAGCCGCTAGCATTGCTGTAGAGCAGGGGTGTCAAACTCATTTTCACTCTGGGCCACATCAGCATCATGGTTGCCCTCAAAGGGCCGATTGTAAATGTAAGACTGTATAAATGTAACTACTCCTAACATATTGGAAAATAACAAGTGTAAAAAGATTGTACATGCAGTTATATGAATGTAAAATTATATTTTAACACATTTCTGTTATTATAACATGAATAATTTTAATTTGGGGTTAAGAAACCCACATTACTCTATCAAAGATCAAACTTTAAAAGAAAATAACAAAGACAAGTAACTGCTCGTCTCTTCGGCTAGCTGTGTTGTTAGATTGCCTGCTAGTTCCTGAACTCGGTCTGCGATGGTGTTTCTTCACAAACTGAACTTTTAAAAGTCTGTATCTGGTCGGAGCTCACCTGCTCACATACCTTTAGACATGCATTATCAAAACAACAAACTGAAAGACGGTGAGATGAGCTGCAGAGTGGGTTCATCACTATGAATGACCCCTTTAACATTTCACACAGTCATTTCCATTGTTATTATACAAATATTGATTACATAGCCACTTTATGCAGAATTGTGGCTCATTAACCCTGCAGTCAGCAAATGCTTCCAATGATTTCTCATTAGATTTTTCCCCATTTGCTTCCAACCTGCTGTCCCTAATTTACTTAAAACTTATCCATGATTAGGGATTTGTAGAAAAGAAGAATATCCACTTCTAATCAAGCAGCAGGAATTTAGCCATGACGTCTGTGAGGGCTCCGAGAGCTCATGTGTTTTTGTCTGATCACTTGGTCATCCACAGAGATTAGCAAGCACAATGGCTTTCCTCCACATGCAGTGACATCCTACGTAATTAAAATGGAGCAAATTCCAAAGTGCAATTAATGATACCAATTATAGATATCTTTGAACAAACAAGCTGACACAATGACAGATTCACTGACACACACACACACACACAGGATATCCGAAAGTAAGGAAACACTGTGTGTCAATAGGAAACAACACAGCGTGAGCCGGAGTGTGTCCCGTGTCCCTGAAGACACTGTGCACTTGAACCAGGTGCTTTCCTCTGTGTATTTTCCTGTTTACTGAATTGCTTCCCTTCTTGTTTGGGTATTTTCTTTTGGTCCCTTAAGTCAATATCTTCCTGTGGGCAGTGTAGCTCTCGCCTGACTTCACTGCTCTTTTCTGGCCACCGGACGTCATTTGAAAAGCTCAGAATATCAGCAAGGGGAAGTCTGACGGAGTCCGGTGTGCGGTGCATTGTTTTGAAATCATGCTGGTTTGGGCTTTAGTTATTTCTGGAGCCACAGAGCTGCCTCCTGCACATCAGCTCTATTCAACTGTAACGTAGTTATTTTCCTCCTACTCCTTCATCGCCAAATGAAACAATGCCATTTCCAAGGACTTCCTTCAAGTATATATTTATTTCTTCTCTCCGGAGTGACAACTTTATCAGTGATTCACACACGGGAATGTTTTTTCAAACTGCTGTGTGAAATAGTTTAATTAATTGTAGATTCAAGCATCAGAATTATTGATGCATTTCATGTTTTATTTGGACAAATACATTTATTATCAGTGCGAGAGTGGCCATCTCTCCATGTTTTTAGCAAGGGGCAACCTCTGATGCTGAAAAATGAAGCCAATGCACACATTCATGAACCCACCAGATGAATTATAATACGTTTTGTGATCCCTTAACGTTTTATCTAGCACCATCATCAGTTTGACATTTTTATTTGTTCCATACTACTAAACGAAATGTAAATCGGTCAATACTATTATACTACAATAAACTTATAACATTTCCATCAGCATCAGCTGTACTGGGGCCGGGAAACATTCTTGGTGGATATATTTATAACATCAATGCTGTATTTTGATTGATAGCCTGCAGATAATGGTGTCAAAATATAGAATAAATGAAGCCATGATAACTTGTAAAATCCTTTCGGAGATTATTTTAAACCAGGTGGTGTTTTAACATCTGAGAAGCCTTAAAATTGACCAGTGTGTTACTTCAATGCAACACTCAAGCTGTCAGATCTGAGAGTACTTTGAATCCTTCAAATATTCAGATTCCTGATCCCTTTCTTGACCTCAGGTTGTGATATTGCTCAGATTTGGTTCCCTCTCACTATTAGTGTCTGGGTTACTGATTGTGCCGTCATTGTATGACCTTTGTTTTAAGCTGTTATCTCACCGTAGACCCAAGAATGCACAAGTCACATTCACACACCAATACACATAACTCTGTCTGAGTTTGCTTTCACAGCCCAAATCTTTGCTGCTTTCATCCCGGCCGAAGACAAACACTGATAACGAAGGATTAGTCGGCTGACTCTTAACATGTCATACACTCACTCCAGCCTCTATCAGGCCTTTATCAATTGAAACCTGTTTCTCTGACACTCATCTACTGTACTCTCCCCTGATGTGTTTCTCCCCTCGCCTGCAACAAGTCGGGTTATTCCCTCAGCGGTTTGGAATTTGACACTCGGAGAGACAAATGAAGGAGAAACAAGTCTCCCTGGTGGAGGTCCAGAGCCCCCGAGTTTTGGAACAAGATTCTGTCACCTCACACCAAGCACACACTGTTATCGCCCTGCACTCTGCCAAACATGCCACCACCTCACCAGCTGCACTTGGATCAGCCAGCATTTTTTAGCCTCCCAGAACGACAGCAGCATGTGCCCTTGACAGAACAACTGAATGAGCCACCAGCATGTTAAAAAAAGTAAAATCAAGTACAGAAAAACTATTTAAATCCAACTTTAGGAGATAAACAGCTCAAATGTTTGCCATTACTTCTTGAGTGGTACTGGTAATTGTACACTGAACTCAGTTTTCCATCAAACCAAAGTCTCATTTCCCCAAACCAGGCTTTGAATGTGGGCATGGTTTTTGTCAAACAAACCTAAAATATTGTGTTTTCAACCTCATCTAAACATGAGATTCACCATAGAACAAGCCTTGAGCTCAAATTGTGTCTGTGGTCAGTAGTTATTTGACATTTCATCATTGAAGCCGTTAGTGGGCAGCAATTTTGGGGCTATTACAGGCTTGTTTTAGTTATTCAAGGTTATCTCAATTTCACCAAATGAAACACTTTTAAGTTAATCCTTTTCACAAAACATCTAAGAGTTTCATGGATTCTTTCACCAAGTACATTCTGACATATTACATCACCGGGCTTCTTCTCAACAGTACAGTATTTACACAGTAGGTACTCATGAGGGTCTACAGTCTGTGCAAAGTAGCAGATTGCATGTGATGGTCTTGTTAAGGAACATAACTCAACCGTGCCACAAAGTTCTGCAAATTGCCTTAACCATGCTATCTCATAACCTAAAAGTCGATTACATTATTGAAGACAGACTTGAGGAATTGCAGACTCCAGCCATTTGTTCCCCGGAGCCCCACACGCTGCTTTACTGTAAAATGCGATACCTCTTCATTAATCCTGCTGATTGGAGCACAGCCCAGTAGGATGTATGCAGTTTGAGAGCTGACTGCATGGCTTAAGTTTGTGTGTGTTGGTGTGCACACACTTGTACGCACACATCGGTTTTATTGTGAGCAAGTGTGCGCGTGCATTTACATCTAAACATGTGTGTGTCTGTTCATCATGAGTGATGCATTGGCTCCTCGGGACTCAAACCCCTCCACCTCCGAGTGTGTGTGTGTGTGTGATTTGAGCGCCAAAGGAGAAGTCTTGCATCCATCTCATTTGACAGCTCCCGACCTTCCAGTAATCCCAGTATTTCTCACTATCTCACTACCCATTACCTCACACGTACATACACATATGCAGGGACAGCAGGCATGTGACCTGCCGCAGCATCAAAGCCAGCTATCTCATTCATCTGCAGTTGAATCGACAGATAATCGCACTCAGGGCTCCATCATCAGCTACTGGCCAAATTCTGTTGTTATTCTATCGGCATTCTTGCTTTAATGTTCAGAGTCCTCCAGTCCATATCATCTCGGGAGCCTGATTTGTTGGAGAATTTCATTTGTCTTCAAATCAGTCACTATGATTCCATTTTGTCGAGTGAAATTAGCCATTCTTAAAGTGTAGCTCTGGGTTTGCTTGTTCCAGACTGCTTCTACAAAATTAAAGGATTGCCGTGATAATTTATGCAGACATTCAGGGTGCCCAGAGGATGAATCCTAATGATTTTTTTGTGATCCCTGACTTTTCATTTAGCACCACCAGCAGTAAGTTTTCACTTTTTCCGTGAAATATCTCAATATCTACAACTTGGATTGGAATTAGATTTAGTACAGATATTCATGGTTTCCAGATGATATACCCTAATTACTTTGGTTATCATTTCAGATATGATTTAGTATGTGGTTCGACCTTTGGATGGATCACTATGAAATGTGTTAGAGACATTCATGTTTTCAGGGTGAGCTGTAATAATTATCCCGTAACTCCTTCTCTAGCGCCACCATCAGGTACAAATAAAAATGTGTCCAACACTTTGTTTTTAGGCCAAACACCTGGAAAATTCCAGTTACGCTTTTCTTTTAATGTGTTGTAAATGTATGTATAATGCTTATAAATGCTAAATCTTACCGACATTCTCATCTACCTCATCTGTACTGTATGTTTAGTTCTAATTAGAAAATGTTAGCATGCTAACATGTCAAACTGAAGTAATATAAACATCAAACTGTACCTGCTAAACATCAACATTGTGAGCATGTTAGCATGCTGCCATTAGCATTTAGCTCTGCTCTGCTGTTTCTATGTACAGCCTCACAGAGCTGCTAGTGGCTGTCGACTCTTTGTCTTGTTCATCTGCTGTGAATGTCGCCATCACTGCAGCCTAAATTCAGAAACTTACCCTGAAAGTGCTATATGGCTGTGCAATGAAACCGTCAGCATGACATTATACAGAGCAGATTTTTACAGAAGCTATAACTCTCCTGGTTGTTGCTACTGCAGGAAGGTGTTACTCCTGTTCTATATGTGTATCTCTGGCTGCAAACCTTTGTCTCCCAACAGCGTTTGATTTACCGCCTGTTATCTTCTGCTTCCTCTATCTCTCTGAACAATCTGGTTTCACTTGGGCTCCCAGCTCTATTTAAGAGCAGTTTGTCAAGGCAATGAGAGGAGGAGATATTCCTACCGACCAAAGCGCCCCAAATTATGTATTGTGTCGTAAAGAGAAAAGAAGAGAAGACCTGTTTTATATGGCTGGTGTTGAAATCTCCTAATTTCTTCAAGATGTTGGGATTCTTTATGGCACAGATGAAAAGACGTTAAATTCTTCCAAATGTAGCATATTTTTGCGATCACTCAAAAAAAAAAGATACTAAACTTGATACTGAAACTTTACAATGACAGTGGTAAATATCAGTCAAAATGTATTTATAAGGTTAAAAATATGCTTTAGTAATTTGTGTAGCGATATTTATAATACGATCAATACAGAAGTTCAGGTTAACTTTCAGGTTGATATTTGAAGATCTAGATCTTTGGTGTAATGAGGTTTATGATAACAGAGTAATAACTGAGCTTTTTAGGAGATTTTTTTTACTTAACTTTAGGTGTGATAATTATAATCTGCCAATTTGTAAGAGTGACTATATGCAAAGACCTTGTAGTGTATGTTTAAGGTGACGAGTATCATTGTATATTAGTTTGGCCTAGCTTTGAGGCAATGACTACTTGTATGCAAGTAGTCATTGCCTCAAGTCTGCTCAGCTATATAGTGTCTTTCAGCTTTATAAAAACAATTCAACATTTTTTATGGATGCTCTTTTACTGTTTTGGTTTTCAGTGAAAAAGCTCTCATCGTAGGTTAAAGCAGACAGACACAGTTAGCGACTAGCTAGTGAACATAGTGGAACATTTAGCAGCTAAGGAGACAGATATTTTCCTCAGGAGTTGGTGGAGACCAAAAACAGAGCAGGTGGCCACAAAAACGACTCAAATGAATGATCACTGGTCTGCTGGATGTGCAATACTGTAAGAAACAGTTTGATTAGAAGTTGGCCACATCAACTTTATAAGGTGCTCAGATATCAATGTACTAATAGCGCGTTTTAACCTGTCAAGGGATGCTGAATTAAAATTACCTATCGCAGGATTAAACAATACAATAAGATTAATCTGAGTACTGTTCAGCTGATTTAGCACTTCGTTTGATACAAACATACGGTTATTTTTAAATGTTTAACACATTTTTCCAAAAAGGGCTTTTTTCTTATTGGTATGTTGTTATTCATTAGTTAAAATGTTTGACTTTATTGTATTGTATTTGCTTTGTATTACTATTACTGGTCAACAAGTGTACCTGTCAAATTTTTCAAGAATTTTCTTTCTTGTTTCCATGTGTGACTTTGTCCATACACCTCCGGGTCATTGTGGAATAAACAAAAAGCCAATACGTTTAAAAATGATACACTTTGTACTTGCTTGCCGTAAAAAAGATTTCCAGGCTTTCGGAGCAAATATGACGTAGAAAATCTGCATCGAGCCGTGTAGAAAATATTTAAGTGTTAAGTAGCTGTAATCTGGGGAAGTAGTAAGATTTGTAATCACCTTTCCCCAACCTCTGCAGTGGCACTGCAAACAAAGGCAGCTCGAGGATTGGAAGTGAGTGACCCCAACATGGCTAGTTGTTGTTTACTTTACACAGAGACTGACGGCTGCATACAGGACTGCACTGTGTATACGTGACTGAGGTCACAAAACCCTTGATACGACTGCATAACAGGACGAGACTGGTTCTAATTAACTCCTTTTTTCTTGTGCATATTTACAGCCTTTCTCTTTCTCAAGCTGTCTCAAAGTTTCCTCATTAGCTTTCACTGTATACAATCTTTTGTCCCTCTGTAGACCACATTAGAAGGACTAGTAGGGCTCTGGAGGTTGGCGTGCATTGTCTGCAGCAGTTTAACTGATTTATACCCAGTTAACAACCATTATGGTCACTTTAGAAATATCATCCATTCCTCAGAGATACAGGAGAATGTGCATCACAACCACAGTACATCCCAACAATCCCAGAGCAGCGGGGAGGAACACCCGTGATGTATTTCCTTGACTGTTTACTGCACTCCAATCCTTCATGTCACCATTCAAACACTGCCTCACAAGTCATTAAATGTAATTGCTTTGGTTTTTGCAGCGCTGTGCGTTAGATATGTGTTGACTTAAACCACACAAAACAAACAAATCTCTGAATCCCTCAGTGCCAAAACCCCAAAAAATAATTCCCCTGCTGGAAGAGATGCAATTATTTCATGTTGATTTGATCATAATTCAGCCCGTCCTCTAAACTCTTGTTCGGCACAGATGTGACACTGGAGGTGGTTTTCAGAGAGCATCCATGTTCGGCCACGGTGCCCTGCCTTCCCCTCTGCCTGAGCTCCTCTGACTCACACTCTGAACACTGTTGCCAGGGCTACCATTTATTAATATTGGTCCATAACTTTGAGTCTCATCACCAGGCTACAGCTTGGCCGATGGCTGACACACACACACACACACACACACACACACACACACACACACACACAGATACACATGCACGCAAACACACACAAACACACAAACACTGCCTTGTGTCCAGTTTATGTTGCTTGTGAATGAGAGCACCTATACTGGAGACAGGTTTTTCAAGAACAGGGTGTTCACTCAGACTGAAGAGAGGGTTGGAGGTGGAATATGTTGGACACTAGTGACCCCTTGTGGTCATGTGTGTCATTACAATAAGGTCCACAAAATCCTGAGATTTACCAGTGGTGGAATATTCTTCTTTTTACTCCACTACGTTTATCTGATAACTTAAGTTACTTTGCCGATTAGTTAATTAAACAAATACATTTCGATGTATTATTATAGGTGAAGATAACACTTTATTGACTACCCAGTAGTATATGAAGTCATCAAAATGACCTTTACCAGCAGATACATTATCAGTATCTATTATCCAATAAGGGGAAGCTCGGATAAGAGCACACACGGAGGGAGATAGCGGCTTCATTTTCTGCTCAGGGCCGTCGCTTGAGCATACTTCATTGTGAACAGTCTGCTGGTAAACTCATATTTGATCATTCATTTAGTCGGCAGTATGCGGTACAAGCTGATTGAGTATGCAGTGAGTTAATATGCGATTTCAAACAAATTACAACTTAATCATTCTTATTAGCTCTTACCTTTCATAGCTCTGCCCGACTTTAACCTGAGCAGAGGTCTAACAGTCTGGGGGCCTTTAAATCTTTGAAAGAACGATTTTCTTTCTCTCTTTGACATTCTCAAAAGATGCGGCTTGATTGACATCTGTCTGTGGGTCCTTTAACATTTTCTGCAAGAAATATGTATACTAGGATAGTATATTTCTTTTTTTAATACTCACTGCAAAAAGAGACTATAAAAATGATTGCATACTATTTGTATACAGCGTAGACACTGTACAATTATTGACAAAAGTGTGTTTTTGTGTTTTTTCTACTTGTGTTTTGCACTCTGATAAATACTAATAACAATAATAACACATTTTATTTGTATAGCACTTATTCAAAAAGGCATTTTACATGGTAAAAACAGAAAACAATAAAAGCAATAACAATATAAACAAGGGCAGAGAGATCACATAACATTAAGGAACAAAACAAAAACATACATAACTAGCATCGCAGGTTGAAAGCAGATTTAAATAGATGAGTTTTAAGTGCAGTTTTGAAAGTGGCGAGTGACGGAGAATGTCTGAGGTTCTGGGGGAGAGTGTTTCAGAGGGAAGGGGCAGCAACAGAAGGCCATGAATAAGTCTATCGTGTTTAGTTTATCAGTGATAATACTTTATGACTTCTATTATTGTCTTACTATGATTTTCATCTTTGGGCATATTTATGAATTTTAAAGTTATATGAATTTTCTTTGGATGCAATGGACTTGACCAGCTGTCACACAGATTAGCTTCACATTTCCTAACAATATGATTTTTTGTGAATATCTATGGAGCACTTACACCCCCGACTGGTCACTCTGTGTAAGTTAATGCTGATGCAGAAACACTTTGTTAAGAGTATAAAGCAATATCTCAATATATGCACTGTAAACACCTTTTTCTTAGAGTAAGATTGTATACGATTGAATACTTGTGGAACTGGATTAGATCGTCAGTGTGATTTTTAGTATACAATTGAACTGCAGTTACCAGTAAATAATAAGGCATACATATACAGTACATACACAGAGAGAGCCTTCCATTTAGTTGGATAAAACATGCGACTCCTTCTCACGACTGTGTTCCCATCAACCGTTTACAACCTTGGAGTCAAAGTTGAATCATCACTTTTACTGTGTGATTACTGTTTATTGCTTTTATTGTCCATCTGCTCTTCTTTGTGCACTGTGTTATCAAGGATCAAATTATGCAAACTAAACAAGCTTTATGACCAATAGTGGGCTATATTTACCCATATTTACCCGCTGGACAAACACTGACAGCTGTGTATAGCTGCGGATGTAATAAGGATGGAAGACAAGCCAAATTGAAGTGCAAATGAATACCATAGATTCTCAAACCTTCATTTACTCCGACTGCAGAGGCTTTCATTTGAAACGTGCCTTTGTCAAGCTTTTGTTCATAGCTCACCATGTTTTATTTATTTTTTTTATTTGCAGTTGATGCAAACTAAAAATGTTCTTCATGTTTACTTGCTTTCTTTACAAATTCAGTAAAATGCACATTTCCACTGCATTGTCTTTATCAGCATGACATTTTATTTATTGTTTTTGATCCAAGAGCACGGGGTCTCAGCATCACTTTGCAGGTTCCTGGAGGTTCTCCCAGCAATCAAACAGAACATGTGTCCTTATTGAAGAAACCTATTGGGGACCATGAATGTCTGTACCAAATGTTGCATGGCTGCAGAGTCCGTTAATCAGCCCTCTGACAATGTCCTCCTTGACAACAGTGGAGCCTTCTTGTCTTTCCTTCTTGGGAAAAAGTACTATAGGAGGCGATGTAGAGGGTGAAATACGGTGAATCCAAAGCAAATCTGACATCCACCTCCTCAGTCTCATGTCTGCAGCACAGACATCTCCTCTGCCCCCAAAGAAAGTCTGGGGTCCTTAAGGGCCCTTCAAAATCTCTCTCAGATCACTGTCAATTAAGACTGCTTTAATGCGTCTTTGCTTTTGGTTAGTTTGTTAGTTAAGCTTTATTTATTCAGGACATCTCTGCAAGTGAGACTTAAGAACAAGTTAGGTATGAGATAATATCAAGACAATTAATTAACTCATAAAGCTGCTAGGACTTGGCTCCGGTTTGATGATCTGATATGCACTTTCTCATCACAAGGTTACTTAAAGTGTGGATGAGACTTGCACTGCGTTGTCATCGGATGTTCATCACCTGTCTCTTTCATCACCACGGCCTTTTGGACAGCACATTCAACATTTACATACATTGTCATATGAATGGGTGAAAAAATATTTTTAATCCTCAGTATTGATTAGAATAGATTGGCCTTTCTCTGGTTTGTACTTAGCACTTAGGAGATATGACAAGAATTGGTGGCCAGTAGTGGATTTTTCTTGCAGTTGTACAGTTGAAAGTCAAAATGCAAAAAACACAATAAGATTAGCAGCTCAGTCTGTCAATCCACTCGGGCTGCTTCACATTAGCATCTTGTAGAAATTATTTCTAATGCTTAAAACGGACTACAGGTGTTTGCAAATGCATCATGGATGAAGGAAGCTGCTCTGCACCTTTCCACAGTCTTAATCCTTCTTTCCAAAGAAGCTGTTGGAGCCTGTTCGGCAAATCTCTCTCAGGTCACCCTCAGTCAGTCAGGCTTGTGACAAAATATAAAATGGAGGAAACAGATGCACATACAGAATTATTTTCCTCTATCTTAAGATGAAAGAGTCAGTTCTTTATATATATATATATATATATATATATATATATATATATATACATGTATATAGATATCTTTTTTTAACTTTTTTAACTTTAACTGTATAGCTTTCTGGAGAATCACTTATAAAAACAACTCTACACTCGACAATGTGCTTCCTTAGGTTCTTGGCAATACACCAGCCATTAAATAGTTGCGTCACACACATAGACTGTATACAAGAATTGGACGTAATCTTCGTGACGTCACCCATGGTTTGTGGACTGCTGTTTTAAAGCCTCAATTTCGGCTTTTTGGCCACCGCCATCTTGGCTTTTTTGCAACCAATGAACGGAAGTAGTAGGGTAGCGACCTGTCAATCACAAGGTAGCCCCGCCCTAAAGCATACTTTGCTTTATGGTACTAAATGAACATCATGCTGTATTGTAAAAGATTTGAAACTAGAGATTGAGACCATAAACTCATGTTTACTGAGGCAATAAACTTCTAAACAATAGACTTCTTTCTTCTTCTTTTTGTAGAAGTCTTTTTCTTTACTTGCTGGCCTGTAGAGAGAATGCAAGTTTATGACACTTCAAGCATTGGCTTTACTCTTCTGAACCGGAGGTTGCCGCCTGGTCACACACCCAGTCGCGGCTTTTCAGAATCACACGGGTGAAATAAGCTCTGGTTACTGTATGTACTCCGGGGATGTAAAGAAGAGTTCGGTCAGTATATCCAGCATCCAAGAGCGAAAGGAAACTGCAGTCAATAAAACATGGTCTGCCCGCCATGTTTAGTTTGGTTTCAAAAGCCTTACAGATTTAAAATATGTGGCTTTAACACTGACAAGAACTTATCAGATGGTTTGCATCAATTGGTTTACTGATTATGATAATTAAATGTCCAACACAATATCTGGGTCACTTTATATCTAAAAATAGTGTTGTGAGCAGTAACAAAGCTTTAAGGGTGAAACATGATTCATGGTTTACGCTTTTCTGTTGTTGTTAAGTAGAAATCATGGACAGAAATGAGGAAGTCTTGTTATATATGGAGCAATATCTCATTATAAAAAAAACAACATTTATGGTACTATATGTTCATATCTTTTCTTTGATTAATACAAGCAAACAATAACTTGTAGGACATTAGGATCATCTAGTTGTTCATAAAACACAGGGAACCCGTTATATCTCTTGTTTTTAATTAAAAGGGTTAGCCGAGCTCATCCTACAGGCCCACAGACACATTTACAACTCACTAAGATCCATTTCAATCACCTCCTAATGAAAGAAGAGGTCATTTAAGAGGCACAGCTCTGTGATCATTGTGTATTACTCATGTCTTATTTCAGCACTACAGCACTGTAGTCAGAAGGTCTGCTGGTTTTGAAGTCGTGATCAAAGCCAGTGGATCAGTGCACAGAAGAGGTGTTACCTAAAAGAAAATATTCACATCAGGTAGTTGTAATGTCATTAAATCACAAGCTGTATGTGCATAAATCTGCTGCTCCGGATTAATAAACCAGGCCACTCTGAGGATACATAGAGGTTTTATATTTTCCTTTCCTTGCACTGACTAATTGGCAAAGTGGCCGAAGGAGTTCCCAGAGTCCTGTCTGTTTATATAATGATAATTATAATAATAGTTATAATGTTATAATGTTTGTAGAAAACAAAACAAATTAAACACCAACAATAATCAAAGCAAGTGAAAAATGGAATTGTCACTTTTGGATTCGGATTAAACTAACGGGATAGAATGTGTTAAGTAGTGAGTTTTAGAGGTAGGCAAATTAGGATAGCTAGGATAGCTGTTTCCCCCTGTTTCCAGTCTTTATGCTAAGCTAAGCTAAGCTAACCAGCTGCTGGCTGTACCTTCATATTTAACAGTCAGACATGAGACCTTCCCATTTTACTCTTGACAAACTCGAAGCGGTTCTCCTTAAATGTCAAACTGCGCAAGACTAGAATTATGTGAAAAACTTAATTCCAGTACGATAAAAACATCCTCCTCCTCCTTTTCCTTTCCCGCTTCTTCTTCTTTTTGCCAGATGGCAGCATACATTGAGCTTGAATAGAAGGATTTAAAAAAATATGTTTTCTATAGAAATCTCTGCAGGATTACTGGGACGTGCCTCATACATGCATTCATGAGCAAAAGATGAAAATTCACAAACATCCATGTGACTCTCCAGTCACTTATGCGCTGCATATAAACCAGCCTCGTCCATGTTTTTGAATGCACTATTAGCATCTCTCATGTCGTATTGGTGTAAATAATCATGATAAAAATGACTTAAGTCTCTTTTTATTTGATCAAAAACACATTGGCCAGAAGACGGGGCATCATCGTGGGAATACCCAACCCACAGCCGCTGAGTTGCATCACAACACAATAAAAAAACATTGGGCAACACAATGAAATGCAGGGGGAACAAAAATGAGGTGGGAGGTCATTTGACACACACACATTGTATTTTAGGCCAGAAAGCAATGTTTCTGAGCACCAAGATCCACCCCCAAAGCCACAGCACATGATTCCTATCTAAGGGCCGCAGAGAGAGGAGATAGTGGCAGAGGAGGAGGAGAGATAGGAAGAGAGAGAGAGAGAGAAAGAGAGACGACAGTCATGCACTTACAAGCAGGCACCCACACACAATTTCTCATCAGACACCCACACACACTTTCTCACATACGCTGCATACACATCGGAGCACCTGCTTTGTAGCCTCTGTCTTTGGATCTGCTCGTGACGGGCTCGTAGTGCCAAGATGCCTTCCTGTGGCTGGTTGTTGTTGGCTCTGTCTCTGGCAGCACTAACAGGTAAAAAAGTTCCTCTTTGTCCTCGCTGATCTGTCGGAGTGTGAGTGTCAAGTGTCTGATCTCTGTGTGAAGAC
The DNA here is from genome assembly GCA_032191485.1 of Leptoclinus maculatus. NCBI lineage: Eukaryota > Metazoa > Chordata > Actinopteri > Perciformes > Stichaeidae > Leptoclinus > Leptoclinus maculatus. The sequence continues at coordinate 7,998,167 of JAVDOI010000011.1, forward strand.
TTTGCTGCTATCGTATGCAGTCAGAATTGATTGCATGTAATAAAAATAGCTTGCAAAAAGGGACATCAGAAATCGCCATCTGCCATCTCTTTTTGTGTCTGTTCGTTTACTCATCAGGATTTCTTTGCATTTCCTTTAAAAAGGGTGTAACAGATCTGTCTCATACTCTTCCTTTTTTTCAGATTGAACAAATCATTTTTAACATGGACATGATTAAAATGCAGTCTCTTGATTGATTGCATTACTCTCATTAGACAAGGTTTTTATGATTGATGTCATTATTTCTTTGCACCGCTGCCTTGTTTGAACTTATCCTGTGTCCTTGACTTTGACTGAGAAGGGTTTTTTGCGTGCTTATAAATCCTGAGTTGCATTGATTCCACTCTGACAATCAGTGTGTCTGAAAAGATTCAACACGATAAATCACCAAAATAAATAAAAGAGCAGCACTCTAGGGTTATCTGAAAATGTGCTTCGACAGCTCAGCTCGGTCACTACTTTGTGTCACTTTCCAAGGTCTTTTTTTCTCACTGTGCGCTTTTTCATTTCAGGAAACACTATTGGTGCTGTTGCATATGAGCGAACTGAGAGGAACTGCTCCCTGTCACCCCCGGTCAGTGAATGGAAGCACTGTGATTAAAATAAAAATATTACAGAAATGATGTCATAAAATTGACCTCGAAGAAGTCACACAGCATTTTTCCATTATGAAACATGTTGCACGAGTTTTATCTCGTTACAGTTAATGATTACTGCACATGCACTACAGTTAATGATTACAGTGGGAGATACAGCAAGGGATGCATCAGCAGTTCTGCAGGTTTTAATTAAATCTTAAAGACTTTTCACACTCTTTTTCTTGCTCTGCCTTTGTCTGTCTGTGTGTGTGTGTGTGTTACAGTACCTCCCCAGCACAGCAGTAAATACCACCCTCCGGCTGCAGGACTTACGAGAGCTAATGCTTCCCCTGAATATCTCTGCCTACATTATCCCTGGCACTGACGCTCACCTGGTACATCTGCTGTCCGTCATAATCAATTCATCTGGGTTTAAACCGTGTGTGTGTGTGTGTGTTTGTGTGTGTGTGTGTGTGTGTGAGATGCTAACCTCTGTTTCTCTGTCAGAGTGAGTACATCGCACCACGTGATGCCAGGATGGCCTTCATGACCGGCTTTACAGGCTCTGCAGGTACTATCCCTTTTTGCCTCTTTTTTTTCTCTGCCTCAGCCTCCCCCTCTTCTTCGTCGTCCTTGTCGTCCTTGTCCTCCTCCTCCTCCCCCTCCATGACTCAACTCCCCACGTCTGAATGCCGCGGTCATGCAGCTCCTCTACTTTCATCCCACATCCTCACCACACAGCCATCTCATCGTTCATTTATTTTCATTGTTTTCACTCACTGCATCATTGCATCTTGTCATTCATCTGCGTTCTCCATCGCAGAGTAACTTCACCATTAGATCATGAGATATATTTTCACGCAGTGATGGAGAACAAAATTAATGATCATAGATATTTCTGTACTCAGCTGTTCCGTGCATGAAAGGATAAGAGGGCAGATGACATTTCGGTAAAGTGCTGTTTTCACCAGGCCAAACCTCTGCCAGAATATTGAAAGAAAAGTCACGTTTTCTGGGCCTCCATTAGGAATCGGACAAAATTTAGATTCAGCAGTTGTTACCTAAGTGTTTCAATCTCATATGAAGGTACAACAGTGGAATGATAATGTCAGGCCTGATTATACATCCACCACTCTCCACCAGGCTGCCATCTCCTTAGTGTTTCTTCTTCACATGCTCACATGTTTCAAGATTAGCTGGCCAATCACGCATTGTTGCAAGTCAACTCTGACATTTACAGTCGTTTGTAAATTGCTGTCGATGTTGAGCTCTCCCTAACGCAGCTGCTGTCCTGTCTCTCCTCAGGCACCGCCGTAGTTACTCAGACCAAGGCCGCTCTGTGGACAGACAGCCGCTACTGGGTTCAAGCTGAGAGGCAGATGGATTGCAACTGGGAGCTTGAAAAAGATGGTGGGGAGGCTGATCACATTGTGATTGCTTGTTATGACAACGCAGGACATATGGATACCAATCAAATATTTTTGGTTTTGATGATCAGACTAAATATATCCTGACAAATGCTGCACCCGTTATCACAGGACTTACATGATAAAAATAGCTCACCAACAAACTAAAAGTCACTGCATGTTTTGTCTTGCAAAAACACTTTTAACACCGACATATGATGCTGATGTTTAGACATTTGTAAAGGACAACATTTATTAGAGAGCAGCTTTTTATGACTTGTATTGGCACCTGTCGTCAGTTGAGGATTGGTACAGTGGCAAAGAGAGTTCAACCCAACAACACAACACGTACTGCTGTCTTCAGTGGGAACAAATACGTTTGAGGCCGAGCACTGAGCTTTCTGGTCGTGTGTAGGTTTATAGTGGTTATAGGGTTTGTATTAGTATAGAATGTGTTATCTGAAACATAATTCAATTGACACATTTCGTTGCAAAGCAATTTGTGCTGATTTGATTTAATACACATCTAAAAAAAATAAAACATTTTTAATATTTCTAGGATGTAAGGCAAGGCAAGTTTATTTGTATAGCACATTTCAACAACAAGGTCATTCAAAGTGCTTCACATAAAACCATTAAAAGCATCAAAACATAAGGCAAAAGAAAAGGAGATTTAAAAACAATTAAGAACATTCATGTATCACCACAGGTAAGTCAAATGGATCCTCTAAAGTCAATAATAACTTGATTGATGTGTGATGTCCCCCAGGGTCCATCAGCAGTGTAGCAGAGTGGCTGATGTCTGAGGTCCCACCAGGCGGCGAGATCGGCTTTGATTCCTTCCTCTTCTCCCTCAGTGAGTCTCTACTCTCCATCTCTCTTGTCAGTCCAGGTTAACAGCAATAAAGTGCTCGCCCAAGTAGATGGAAAATTATTAATGGAGCCTCCAGACGCCACACAGACTGTTTACTTGCGATTGATTCGGCTCGGTGTGTGTAATCATCTGCAATTTCCTCCATTAGAAACGCAGGAGGACTACAGCCTCAATCTGGACTCGAGCAATCGTAGTCTCAAGTCCATCCCTGTTAACCTGGTTGACGAAGTGTGGAAGGAAAGACCGCCTCTTCCTCCTGACAACCTCACCCGCCTGCCCGACAAAGTCATACGTGGGTTTCCTTATATGTCTGTGCTGTACACACACTCTGCAGTCTGCTGGTCTGCCTGCGCAGTGCCCTTTATCTTTGTGCTGATAAATACCTGTAAACTGGACAGAAAGCAATAAGCGGCTCCACAAACACACCCATAAACAGCCTGTTCATGTTTTTATGGCTGGCTGAAAGATCAAATGCTAACTTTGAGAGAGCGGGAAAAAGGAAGTTGTCTGGACACTCAAGGCCTTTTAGTCTTTATGGTATTAGAATCGACAAGTGGAACAAATAGAGAGCATCATAAACACAATGGTCTGTGTGTGTGTGTGTGTGTGTGTGTGTGTGTGTGTGTGTGTGTGTGTGTGTGTGTGTGTGTGTGTGTGTGTGTGTGTGTGTGTGTGTGTGTGTGTGTGTGTGTGTGTGTGTGTGTGTGTGTGTGTGTGTGTGTGTGTGTGTGTGTGTGTGTGTGTTTGTTATGAAATCTTGCTCTTATATTTGGCATTAGAGTTCATAACAGGATAAGCTGTTTTTAACAGGAATGTCAAAGAAAGGTTAGTGGAAAATCAAGGATATGTGTCTGCACATATAGGAAGCATCACATTAACAGAAGGCAATACTATTCCCATCCTTAGAGCTGCACTAATCAATATTTTTATTGGAACAATGGGTTAGATAATGTGTAGTTTAAAAAGTGTTGCTCTCTGCAGATACCCTCTAAGGGCCTGTTGGCATCTTCAAGCTTAATTGTTTTGAATTTAGAGCCTGCAACTTTTCTGTCAGGCCTTACTGCCACCGCTCTCATCAAACTCATTTTCAGCCGCAGCAGGCCGCTGTATGCTACCATGCCCACCACATGGCAAACAGCACAGTTAGCGACTAGCTTGTGAACATAGCGCAACATTTAGAACCTCAGTGGTTGGATATGACCCTCTAAAGTTTGAGAAGAGCTGAGAAGAGAGACAATTTTGGACACAAACACAACTCCAAATGAAGGATAATGTTACTCTGTGTCTGCTGAATGTGTAAATACTGTAGAAAATTGTTGGCTTTGAAGTTCACAACATCACCTTTATAAGATAATATGTCATTGTTGTGTTTTCAGCTTGTTGCGCTGCCCCTAGTGGCCCAAAAAAACTTTAACGTAGCTCTAATAAGATTATGGTGAACATTCATAATATAACTATAATGTCCGACACAAATGAGCATCAGGTATAAATTGTCATGTGGATGCAAATGAAAGCAAAATGTGTGTGTTTGCAGAAAGGTCCTGGCAGATGAAAGTGGAGCACATACGGAATCAGATAAGAGCCAATCCATACGAACCGACAGCTCTTCTGCTGTCAGCTCTGGATGAAACAGCCTGTAAGTAACTCTAACTCCATGAAGCTTTCTATGAATCATGTTGCTGTTTTAGAAAAATGTATATCGAACCACAGCTTAATTCACTGAAAGACGCCGTTGATAAATGTGAATGTATTGCAGTTCATAAAAGCATCTAGTTGAACACGCAGTTGTAGCTCTTCACCACAGAAACAGAAAGATTTTTTAATTGACTTTAAATGTGCAGAACTACATCCCACTATTAAAACATTACAATAAGAAGATCATATCTGATGATTTTCAACAAAATGTATACAATATAACCTTAAGAGAAGGTGTAAACACAAAAGATGCAACAAAAAAAAAATATTAATAAAACAAACAAAATTCTGTGATAAAAAGAAGAACCTGAACCATGTAACAAAAACAATCAGACTAATATTGGTTTGAAAATTAGATAATAAGATGGATAATATTAAAACAGGATACAGTTTTACAGTAAAGCACACAAAACAATTGAAACTGCTGAACTGCTGAAAAGTAAACCCAAATGGCTTATTTTCTTTTTTTTGTAGGCTGCAGGCCCTAAATATGTGCTTAGTTTTGCTAGCTTCAGGGTACTCTGAAATGACAGTTTGCATCAAAATAAAATGACAGGAGACAAATAAAGCAAAAATACAACCACAGCTTTAAGGATTAAACTATAGCCTGACGTGTTGCAGTCTGATGTGAAGAATTATGATACAAAATCAGACTGACAGGAAATGTAACACAAAATTATAAAAATGTAGGAAACAGACTACAGATGTTTTTAAATGGGCAATACTCTTATCTTCTTAACAAGATATTCAAAAAGACAGAAATAAACATTACTTTCAGTAATCATATTATTAAACTGATTTGATTTACTGTTTTCATACTGGATGTTCAGTTCACCACTTTGCAAAACAACAGTGACTTATTCGAAAGCATCTTTCTTACAACTCACACAGGAGCACTCCAAGGTTTCAGACCTTCCCTGACTTCTGATTTCAAGATTAGTAAATCTGTTTTCAATGACAGGAACACAGAAGAAGTCACGTCTAGCAGACACAAACATTACATATAAACAGCATGTCTCCAATCAAGTGAAGGTAGCAGATGATGTAAATGAATGCGCGAGTCGCTGCTGACAGTCAGGGTCGGTGTATATTTTTGATTTCTAGGGTTGTTCAATCTTCGCGGCAACGACATCCCGTACAATCCCTTCTTCTACTCCTACACACTGCTCACACTGGACGAGATCTGGTAAGTCCATTTTCCAGGGATTACATGTGTGAACATGTGGGATTCCTTTGAAATTGTCTTTATTATGTCTCTCTGTTCTGTCCCATCACATAGGTATATAAGGACATATAGCATTTTTCTTGTATAAACCTTTCCCCTCTACTGCATATCCGCATCTTCCAGGCTCTTTCTCCACACGGACAGAGTGACAGAGGAATTGAGGGTGTACCTGAACGCCTCCTGTAACGGGTCACTTTGTGTGCAGCTGAAAAGCTACGACACTGTCCGAGATCAACTGAAGAAGTATGTGGCACAGAGTGGGGTTAAAGTGTGGATCGGCACAGAGTACACAAACTACGCACTTTATGAGATCATTACACCAGAGGTACGCAGATATTTTATTTCATTATATTTACTGTACTCCATAAGCTTGTTCTGTTTTAGTGTTTTATTATTATTTACCTTAAATTAATGTGCATACAGTATAACAGTTTGTATTGCTGTACTGTGGCAGCTGTAGTGAGTCCCCACTTATTGGCTGCTGCTCGAATATTTTTGATGCGTGTTGTGGACGAAATCCAAGTTTTTAAAGCTGCACTAATGAATATTTTTATATATACAATGGATGATATGACTGTTTAATTTGAAAGGGGGCGCTGGGGGTGAAGAACCCACATACCCAAGATTTATCAGCATTTCCCCTCCACTCTACAGAGCGTTTCAACATCTTTAAAGACACAGTGAAATGGAAAATACTTTTTCAAAGTTCTGATCTTCCTGTGATAATCTCCTCCTAAATGTTAATCATTTGTCAATTAACAGCTGACAGACAAAATGAGTGACTGATCTGTTGTACACAGTGGAGCGTCAAGCAGCTAAAGCAAGCAGATATTTCCCTCACGAGTTGGTTGAGATCAAAACAGAGCTAAAAGGAGAGTGATTAGTAGACACACCCCCACTCCATATGAATGCTAATGTTAATTTGTGTCTGCTGAATGTGTAAACTGTCACAGGTTTTGCTGCAAAAGGTGATAATATGTCAGTATTGTGTTTACAGCTTATGTTGCTGCCCCCAAGTGGCCAACATAATGTTGAAATGTGTAGTCGAAGTGTAGTTTTTGTGTAATAACTAAATAACAACTTCTTCCCTCATAATAGCAATAATCCATGTATGTGTGTTTGGAAGTGAATGCACACAAAGAAATAGCTCAGAAATACCTCTCTAGGCTAAAACAAATAGTATTAAAGGATAAATATTTTGTATTCATTATGATTCTTTTTTGCATCATTCAGCAGAAACTAATGACAAGCTCCTACTCGCCTGTGTTGACGACGAAAGCGGTGAAAGATGAGACTGAGCAGCGAATCTTGAGGGATGCTCATGTATGTCATCTTCACACAGACACACTCGGGTTATACACTACCTCACCTCCACACATATAGGTCCCGTCTTTACTTGCATACATGTGACTTCACTGTCAGACTGGTGGGACATTTATGTATCGTTTTCATCGAGAGCTTGAACACTTCATTGAACACACACCCTGATACATGTATTATCCTGTCCGGAGATGTCTGAACAGCCTTGCAACATACCACGCGACTCATCGGTCCGTATGATTTGGGGTGATGTGATTGATGCAGAGACTCTCCTGGTTGGTCATTGTGTCGTTGTGGTTCTGTGCAGGTGAGGGATGCAGTTGCGGTCATCCAACTGCTGATGTGGCTGGAGAAGGCAGTGCCAGAGGGGAAAGAGACCGAGCTGACTGCTGCAGAATACGTCAATAAGTGTCGCGGGTGAGTGCACACGAGATGGAGGAGAGCTGAGATACTGTATTTGCTGAACAGGTAGTGCTTTGCTACACAAGCTAAACTCAGTCGGAATATGAGTGAAAACATATTTTATAATTAGAATAGTTATAAATACACTGACTTCAAAGTTGCCTTTCACGGCTAATATAAACATCATTACAGCAAACAGAAAGACAGCAGGGGCCCAAGCTTTGAGACGATCTCTGCAAGTGGACCCAATGCTGCACTTGCGCATTACAAGTAAGATTTATTTATATTCTTCCTCTTCTCTTCTCACTGATCTTTTCTTTTTCATGCCAAACGTGTATGAAACCATAGTGGTGGTTTTGGATCATGGTTCCTTATGTTATTGATGAAACTTTTTCAAAGCATACAATAAGTTGTAAACTGATTTAGAGAAGGCAAAACGTAGAAATACCATAATCTAAAAATACTTTATTACAAGTAAAAGTCCTTATTTAAAAATGTTACTTAAGTAAAAGTACTATCAGCAAAATCTACTTAAAGAATCAAAAGTATTTTAATAGTAAGTAAGGCTACTTTTTTAGGCTACTGGGTGGATTCTGTTGCATTGCATTACAGTTTCATTGTGTTGTTGTTTTACTATTATTCACTACTTATGTACAGATATAAATATAAGTATATATTTATATCTGTACATAAGTAGTCGTGTCTGTTTGCCTTTGTTCTGCTTTTTTGTCCTTGCCTTAGCCGTATAGTACAGTACGTCTATTTCTGCGTATGTACATTGAGAGCAACACAAAAGTGTAAGTGTATACCCATTAAAGCTGCTTCTGATCGGTAGAATAGTACTGCATCATATCACATATGATGCAGTATCTTGTGTTATATCTTGTGTTTTTCTAAATAAAAAGTAACTAGTAACTAAATGTGTAGCAGAGTAAAAATTACAATATTTATCTGAAATGTAGTGGAGTTAGGGCTGCACAATTAATCGAATTTTAATCGCGATCACGATTATGGCTGCCACGATTAAATGAGCATGATCGTCGGCGATATTGACGTTTAAAATGCGTGCTCTGCTACATATCAAATCAAGCGCTTCCTCAAATAAGAGTCAGCCAACCACCAGGGGGAGAACGAGATGGGAGGTGTCATGCACGCACCCTGCAGCGGCAGCCTCAAAAAAAGTTCTGTCTGCAGTCGACTCCGGTATTAGTAGAAGAGTAGAGAGAGACAGACAACAGAACAGACAGCAGACGGTCACGGGTGTTGTGTGAAAGGTAAATAAAATGTCAGGAGCAGAAGGCGAGGAGCTAGTCCCTCGAAAAGGATCATCATCAGTTATCTGGAAGTTTTTTGGATTTAGGGCAAGTGATGTTAAACAAGAAAAAATCATATGCACAGAGTGCGTTATGCTGCGTTCACACCAAACGCAAATTCGCGTCCATCGCGCCGCCGGTCTCGCCGGGGACCATTTGTGTTCAATCGCGCTGGACGCGCTGGAGAGGGGGCGGGGCTTATCGCCCTGAAAGCCGTTCAACTGTCAACATACCGGTACTTGTTTTCTCAATGGAGCTCGCATCGATCGGTGCTAGGCTATGCTAACATGGTAGCAGCTCCATCAACACTCACAATAAGTGAAAGTGCAATAAAAAGATGTTGTCCCTAAAATTAATGAATAATCGTGATGAATAATCGTGATCTCAATATTGATCAAAATAATCGCGATTATGATTTTGGCCATAATCGTGCAGCCCTAAGTGGAGTAGAGGTATACAGTATCATAGAAAGGTAATATTTGAACAATTATTCTCAGGTAAAGTACAGTACTTGAGTATCAGTACCTGGAACAATCAGTAAAACTTACTTTCCACCATAATAATCGCAATGTCGCCCTGCGGACCGTAAAGTATCATCACCATCTCTCTCTCATTGCTCATTTTTTGTGAGCTCTCCACTATCAATCGACATTGTTTAGAAAATGGACAGCAGTAATAAGCCTTTAAAACACTGTCCTTTATATGTACTACAACGATCATCTGCAGAGCTGCTATTGTTTCCTGTTTTTCTGTTCTTTGCAGCCCTACAAAAGAAACGAGCAGGAAGTTGACAGTTAAGGAGATGTACCTGGTGGACTCTGGCGGCCAGTATCTGTGAGTAAAAACACACTCTGTTCACAGACTCTCCAGTTTCACATCACTTGCATTTGAAATGAGTCATCATGTCTCTCACTACTATCAGAGACGGCACCACTGACATCACACGGACAGTTCACTGGGGAGCCCCTACAGCGATGCAAAAGGTAATACATTAGATCTCATAGTGAAAGTGTGAATGTTTGAAGGTATATTTATATTTTCTCTAACACAGGAGATTGCCAATCAAACACACTGCAGCCGATCAGTCCAGTTTTTCTGTATCTCTTTGTTTATATTTTTCTTTAGTCTTTATTTTTCTTTATCATTATATAAGCCAGAAACTCTGTTGTTATTAGACTTTTTAGCTGTAAAATTCTTTGCTGTAATGTTCTTTCACAAACCATAATCCACAATATTGCTTTTAGATACCTTTTCCCTGTCATTAACCAGCTGTCTGGCTTCACAGGAGGCCTTCACTCGAGTGCTCATGGGAAACATTGAGATATCTCGAACCATCTTTCCCTCAGGGACACGAGGTGGGAATGAAAAACGTTCATACATGTTTAAAATGAGATTTACAAGGATTCCACCCTGAAACATTTTCTAGTTTCACCACCAGGGAGCCCTGTTTCTCCACTTATTGATCAACAATTTTTGATCAGTTTTAAGTGGATGAATTACAGAAATATATCTGCAGCAGGATGTTTGATTTGAGCTCTCTGTGTGGCTTTTGTTTATCAACAGGTGTAAACATGGAGATGCTGGGTCGCCGGGCATTGTGGGAGGTGGGCCTGAACTACGGCCACGGCACAGGTCACGGTGTTGGAAACTACTTTGGAGTTCATGAGTGTATGCTCTCGTTTTATTTTCCACATGTTTTCAAAGTTTACAACCCCAGTATGAAATTGACAAACGTATCCAGTGTAGTGACATCTTCATCCATCAATAAAAAGCTAATTTGAAAGCATATATCCATCTAAAACAGAGTTCAAATGCAAATATCAATGATCTATGATTTTTAAAAGCATCATTATTATGATGGTGTTTATGCTGTTTTGCATCAAATTGTACTTCATCTTACTCTGCTGCTAGTACCGTAAGTGGGAGGGATACATTTGATGAACTGGCTTGCAATTTGCATGTCAGAGCACATATTTCATTTTGCAATGTATCAACATCTAGTGTGACCAAATACACTTTTAAAGGAGCTGAGAAATCTGCAATGTTTTAGAAAACATGCCACAATGAGGTAGCTGAATCTCTGATGTAGAGCTGCAAGTAATTATTGCTTTCACTATAGATTAATCTGCAGATCACTTTCTCTCAAATAACTATAAAATGTCAGAAAATAGTGAAAAATGTCCATCAGTTTCCTAAAGTGACTGAATTTGAATATTTTGATTTGTCTGATTGACAATCCAAAGTCTGGTATGTGATTATATACATTATATATCTTTATATTTTGTAATAAATAAAACACCCCAGTTGGGAGTAAAACACCCCAGTTTGTTACTTTCACGACACAGCTAACAATGGAAGTGTAATAATGAATGCACACCAATGAAATGTTTTTAAGACTTGGTTTTACTTGGTTTTGCGTGGTGTATTTTAACGATGTCAAGTTGTAATATTTTTCCAGGGCCAGTTGGATTTCAGAGCAACAACATTCCCTTCAGAACTGGCATGTTCACGTCTATTGGTGAGATTTTATTCTTTCTCAAAATAAATCCACGTCCACTACAGATACCGCAACATTATGATCATTTGAAAGGAAATTAACTTTGCATTTAGCGTGTCTCAAATGTTCAAATAAAGAAAAGCGGCTAATGATTTTCTTTACATAAGAACCTGGATATTACAAGGAGAATGACTTTGGGATCCGGATTGAAGATGTTGCTGTGATCGTACCTGTACACACAAAGGTAGCTAGAAAACAGAGCTTTATTGATCATCTAGAATCATGTCAATAATTACCTGCTTTTAATGAATGATATAAATTCAATATAACTTCTTTGTGACTGCTTTTTTTCCCCTCAGTATGGTCATAACTATGTGACCTTTGACACTGTGTCGATGGTTCCATATGACAGAAAACTGATTGACATCACTCTCCTCAGCTCAGAGCAGGTATGTAACCGTATTCAACTGCAAAATGAACTGTATGTTGAAAATCTACTGGTACTAAAAGGTGTTAACCCACTAAACACATTAAATAAATGCCCATTAACAAGCTTTAACGTTTACTTCCCAAAAGATATGATCAGTTCCCTGATTTAATTTGTAAATACCTCTTTATACAAGAGAGTGACATCAACCAAGTCTTTTGCTTTCCTGCTTTACGAGTGGTGGTTTCCTCTTAAAATCCCCTCTTTACACTTCAGGTCGAAGCTTCTCTGCAGCTCAGAGATCAAAATATTCTTTGAAAAAACAAAACCACGTGTGAAATCAACTTCTGTGTTTTGTTTTGTATTCATCGTAAAGACACATACGATTTTTTTGTAGCATCATTGTACGGAAAAGAACAAGTTTACAAGCACAAAAAAAACTTTTTTGGCTGCACAAATTGAGTTCCAGTTTTTTCTTCAACTTCAGTTTATTTATTGTGAACATCACCTGGAGACTTAAAATCTGTGGTGGAAAGTAACTAAGTACATTTTTTCAATTACAGTACTTTAGTAAAATCTGAAGTACTTAAACTTGACTTAAGTACTTCCATTTTATGCTACTTTATCCTTCTATTCCACTACATTTTACAGGAATATATTGTATTTTTCAGTTCACTACATTTACCCGACAGCTATAGTTGCTAAATACTTTTAAGATTAAGATTTTATATTTAAACAATGGCAAAATATAATAGAATGCATTGTTAAGGATTAAACTATTGACCAAGTGGCAGAACAGAACAGAGTGGTCCAAGAATTGATCCCTGTGGAACACCATTTTTAACCTTAGACCAGGAAGATACAGTATAATAATATTTTTTTATTTATTTTTGTCTGTTATCCTCTGATTACTTCTTTCCTTGATACCTGTTTTCACATGCCAGCAGTGTACATATTTAGGCTCACCTGTGACTGTCATTGAGAGTGGTCTTTTCTCACTGCAGCTTCAGTGGCTGAATAAATACTATAAGACAATACGGACGCTGGTGGGTCCTGAACTGGACAAACAGGGACTACAAGAGGAGAAGGACTGGATGCTCAAACACACAGAGTCCTTCGTGGAGTCTGGATCTTCTGCATCTGTCTGTTCCTCCTCGCTGACCCTCATTGCTCTGGCTGTCGCTCTCCTCCACAACATCATCTGAGCATCTGCATCTCTTTTGCACATTCACAGCAGACTTGCGCACTAATGTTACTTCTATGCAGTCTCTATTGAGCAGCTATACCAGGTTGAGGGATACACTGCCATTTAGTGATTTTCAATTAAATATATATTTGTTTGATAATTTAATTGGGTGGGTAAATGACTGATATTATGGTATTATACATAAAGTTAAATTAACTTTTGTGTGATTTTTGATGTTTTTGCTTTTTTTGTTTTTAATCTGGACATTTGTATAACCAGCTGATATAATTTCTATTTTATTAAAGTAACAGTCTTTAAAACAAAGGTGTGGATCCATAGAGGGAAATATTGTACTTCTCACTCAATTGTATTTATCTGACAGCTACAGTTAATATTACTAGTTATTTTATGGATAAATATTTTTTATACTTAGAAAAGGATCAGTTTATAGATTATGATGAATGTTTTGATTGATTAACTGGCCTAAGAGCATATAAAGTGTTTTGCTCAACTCACCGAAATGGCCAAAGAAAAAAACTTGATAAAAATGGTGCAGCTGATCAACTCTTCAATGGTACTTTAAATCAATCACCCAGCAGCCAATCATGATATGTGTGCAGGAGCTAAAGGTGCGTCTGGTTTGACACCAGCATATAAACACAATAATATCCTGCATTATCGCCAATGGCTCTACTTCAAAGACGCACTATTACTTTTATAAAATTTCAATCTAATATAGACGGCAACGTGCTCAACGTGTGGCTAAAAGATCCCAGATAGATTCTCAACTACTTCCAACCTCGTCCGACTAATGAGGCCACACAAAGTAGAGGTTTATATTCTTCGGCTAGCCGTGGTTTGAACTAGAGCTAACATTAGCCACAGACTTGCTCTGGTTGCCAAATAACCTGGAGAGTCTCCAGTAAGTTGCATAGATTGTGATTTGATCCAACAATCGACGTGATAACTTTAGATTGGGTTGGATCAGGAAGTACAACAACGGCAAAAAGGTCTGTGCTTATAATGTTAAGCTTAGGAGTAAGGAGTCTGACAGCTTGGGGAAAGAAGTTATTTCTGAGTCTGAAGGAACCAAGATGCTCCTGTTCTTTTTTTACAGAAGGCAGCAGAGTGAGAAGTCCTTTGGAGGGGTCCCAGTTCCCATATGATGCAGCTGGTCGGGGCACTCTATGGTTAGATGGTGGACAGGATGGTTGAGGCGCTGTTGTGCCTTCTTGCTCAGGGAGATGCAGTTGCGTGATCAGCTGAGGTCAGCAGCACCGATGTGCACACCTAGAAACTTGCTCCAGACATGATCTGTTGATGAGAAGTGGAAGTCAATTTCCTTCTCTTTCTTCTTGTGAACATTGAGACACTGCTCCGGTCAGCTGCTCCACCTCGCCTCTGTATGCTGTCCAGGACTGTTCTCGACCAATGACGTTTTTAGTCGACAAACACTCGTATGATTTTGACGATTAATTGATTTAATCAACAGTAAAACTGAGTTTCTCCTCAAGGAATCACACAAAAGCACCACTTTACATTTTGTGTCTCATAGGTTTATGAGAAAAAAACCATTTAGTATGAAAAAGCATACAAAAATGATTAATAGACTAAAGAGATCTCAGTTGACTTAGAACAAAGCGACCGTTTAGATTACTAATCGACGAAGAATAGGCAGCCCTATGTTGTTTCTAATGAGGCCCACCAGGGTTGTGTCGTCTGCAAATTTATAATATGATTGGGGTCATATTTGGTGGCTATGGAGGTGATGTTCCCAATGAACACTGTATTGGGTCCCTCTGTGAGAAAGTCCAGGATCCAGTTACAAAGGAAATTGTTCATGCGTAGGGGGGCCCAGCTTCTGGTGGATGATTGCGTTAAATGCTGAACTCATTGAACAGGATTGTCACGTAAGTGTTCTCGTTTTCCAGGTGTGAAAGGGCTAGTTGGAGGGCAGAGGAGATGGCATGTGGACCGGTTGGGTATACATGCAAACAGGAGGGTGTCAAGTGAGGTCGGTAAATGAGATGTGATGTGGTCATAGACTAGCATGTCAAAGCATTTATTTGTGATTGGTGTGAGTGCTACAGGGTGGTAGTCATCGTTAACGTGAGTTGGCTCTTCATTTTCCGTGCATGCGTGTGCTTTTCTATTCTGATAGCCAGGGACAGGTTAGCAGATGCTACATACTCCTTTAGGTCATTTACCTGAAATTCAGCTTGTGGGTCTGTGTAGCTTAATCAAGGATGTATAAAGAGAACTGGATACAGCGTTTCATGCAAGTTGTTTAGTGGCTCATGCAGCAACAAAAGTTTGACTTCCGAGTAGAACAATACCCTGTTCTTTGGTTCTTCTGGCTGTCTTCCCCATCCATGGGGCTCATGATGGCGTTTCCTTTAACCACGCCTTCCAGCCTTCGGCCCAGCCTCGTTCTCGGGCTCCTTCACATGAACGGAGGAAGGAAAACAACTCTGGATTTGGCCCTCAGGTGACAGAATCTGATGGGTCACATTAAACAGCATAACACCACATGTGTCAAGTCTTTGTGCTACGCTAAATTAGCTGGCTGCTAGAGGTAGCATATCAATAGCATATCTGTAGCATATCATATCAAAGCCTAACATTACCAAAAGCCACTAGCTTTATTTACTTGAGGATGTGTTTTTTTTAATTCATCATAACTCTGTTTTTCTGTAAAGACTCCATTAAACATACAATCATATTGAAACTCACCATTTAAACAACTGAGAGCAGATGTTGCGGTTTTACTTCTTCCACTTGTTAAGAGCTCATGCCAGCAGATGGACGGTTGCCTGGCAATTATGTCAGAGTGACTTGAAGGTGTGAATGTGCTGCCATCACACCACACCCTGTATCTGCATGCTCTTGTCAAACATCACGAAAAGCACATGAAGAAACATTTGATACAGAAAGTTAAACACCTTTCAGAAAAGGCATATTCATCCATATCCGTTCTGCGTTGGGGTTTGTGGTAAAGAGGCCCAGAAAAAGAGGAATAACAAGTATGAGATCATTGTTCTCTGAGAACAAACGTATCTTCTGCTGTGTTTTTGTATATGTAACATATAACGTATGCTTATGTAGTTACTGTCAAGTATTTGAAATGATATATTGTTTACATCTGTGTTTGCTAGCTAGCATGGCTAGCTGCCTTTGTTGTCAAAACATTGCTTCATAACTAGTGGTCAAACACTCAACAGGGTACCTCTAAGTACTAAATGTTATACTTCTTTATACCGGCAATTTAATGTACAACAATTCATCCTATTTTATAAACTGATCATATGTTTTAAATGTAAAATATTTATCTTCAAAGTAACTAGTGACTAGAAAAAGTACAATATTTACTGTAGTGGATTAGTCCACATTAACAAACTACAACACCAGACTGCTGCTTACACATTAATGCATCACTCATAATAATGTATTTTCTAACATTATAATGGCATTTTAACATTTTAAAAGGCGCCATTCTGCATGATGAGTACTTGCTTTTTAATACTTTAAATATATCTTTCGTATACTTATGTTCTTTTACTGAAGTCATATTTTGAATGCTTTTCTTTTGCTTGTAATGGAATATTTCTATGTTTTTACTTTACTTTAGTAAAGGATCTAAATACTTCTTCCACCACTACCTCTGAGGTTTCAGGTAACCAGGTTGCTTATTGTTTTTGTCTCTTGCAGACGGATCAGTTTCTTGCCAACCTTCAGTCGAGTGACAGGAAACTTAAATAGGGCATGCTCTCGTCATGTGGTTTGCTACCTCACTAAAATAACAAGCTAAACTTGACTTGCATTTTACTTCCCTCTCTGCTTCTACTGCTAATGTTTGCCTTGTTTTTGACCTGAGTGTACATTCAAACGCACACACATTTCTGTGACTCACTCAAGCTTTTTTTATCTTAATTGTCTGTTTTGGATGTTTTTACACTGTCAGCATTTGTCTGGCCTTTTTGCAACTCATTTGTCTCCCAAATTCTGTATAAATATCCTGTGTTGGACGAGCTGGACTGTCTGATCACTAGTGTGTGTTTTTGTTATGACCTCCTGTATAGCTGCGGCAGGCTCCTCTGCTGCAGCTGCAAAGCCGTTACTGAGTTTCTAAATATGTCATCCTTAGATTTCTTTCACTTCCACACTTCAGATGCGATGGCAAATATGTGCTTTTTGAGAGGGATGGCTAAACAGCAAGCTGTAAAATCAAAAAAACATAATTTGACACAGAACTGGTTGGCAACTTCAAGAGCTGCCGTGTTGCAAGATGAAGATCTTTCCTGACTTAACTTTTACCTCGACATTTTGCTGAAGTTGAAAACTGATGACTGTGAGAGTAGAAATGTTGTAAAACAGTGATAATGCAGCAAGAGATGACTTGATGTTATCCTGAGCTTTTATCTGAATGAACATATAAATATAATATGAGTAACCAGTGGTCGATTGATCATAACGTTAAAAAATGACCTGTACTAAGCAATATTCACAATTTCAATTTCAAAGTCAAAACTGAATTGTGATGACATTTTCATGAACTGTTTTGTGTGTCTGTCAGTTCTGCGTGCCACAGAGAGTTTGTGGCACGCAGAACTGAGAAATACATGTAACGAACCCACTGGCCTGTGTGAACACCAGAGGACCAAAAACAGGGTTTGCCTCTCCAGTTTCTCTGTGGCCACGTAACTTCCTCTCAGCTTCTGCACTTTGAGCGACTGCAGCGGAGTGCAACTCTACCTTTTTTTTTTATCTGACAACTTTGGCAGCGACAGCACGGTGACAGAAACCCTCACTGATTTAAGAGCGGTGTATCACTCTCACGGCTTTTTATCCAAAGAGATCTCTGAAGGACCACTAAAGAAGAAAATGTTGAGGCGAAGGCCTTCCAATGCCTCGGAGAAAGAGCAAGTGCAGAAGAAGAAGGTGAGTTTTTGGCTATTAGTTTGTTTTGGAAGGTTTAAAGTGAATTTCCTCAAATTGTGCCTCTATAAATGTAAATATTACAGACAGTGAATTGTGAAGAGGTCTTTATCACATAGTGTTAAATGTGTTGATGTTTGCATTTCAACATCTAGTACAGCTTTCTTTGTGTGCACATCGTGTCAACACAGGATGTCTGCTCAAGTTAGTGCAAATTGTTGTGGTGAAGCTGAACGAACCCACACACACACACACACACACAACTAAAAGTTCAGTACGGTCTTAAAGTTTAAACAACTTTTACGTGTCTAAATACTCTCTGGCCTCAACATATTCTTTTAGAAAAGCAAAGTTCCTCTTTTCTGGCCGGGTGAATCATTGCTGCAGATGTTGTTTGAGTCATAGCTTTGTGGCTTCTTTGTCCACAGCAGCCAACATAAGAGAGCCTCCTACGCTTGACACCAGTGCCCTTATTTACCATTAACATCTCCCCTCCTGTCGTCCAATTCACGCCTTTTCATGACACATCTCGTTGTCTGTGTCCTCGGCAATCGTCTCTTAATACACAATTATCAACGGTGATAATCGAGGCTGGAGAGGATCATTGTTCCACATCACGAATCACTACTCTGCGGCAATAAAAGATTGATTTATCTTAAAGCTTTGTGGCTTTTTAGGGAGCACAACTGTGGCAGGGAAAAGACATTTACAGACATTTACCAGCAACATTTGTAATAGCCTCAGAATGATAAAGGTAATTTGTTCCCTCGGCTGCACTGGTGGTTAAATTCTTCAGGTTAGACTCAGACAGAGACCATCAGCCGCCAGCACTGACTGGATGTCTGCACCAATTGTCTGCCAGCAGTCGCTCAAGCTTTGCCCGTTTCCTGTGGTTTCGACAAAGATTCGAGAAGGATGAGCTGCGATAAAATCATACAGAGTGACGTGGTTATATGGAAAATTAGACGAAAAGTTTCCACTGGAGGAAACTCTAGGGTGTGAATATTATGTGAAAGAGTAAAAACTTGGCTTTTTGGTCTTAATTTTAAACGTTTGGCTTAAGCTGAAAGGATCAGTTCATCGACTAGTTGACAGATAATTGATCAGCAGCTATTCTCATAGTGATTCTTCGTCGTTCAAGTCATTTTTTTCAAGCATAAAGGTCCAAAAAGTTTTGTAGATTTGTAAATTGAATTGGTTGGAGACATTTTGAGACATCATCTTTGGTGTCAGAAAAGTGAAAGAAGCAGTATTCACTATTTTATGACATTTTATTAACCAAACGATTTATCCAGAAAATAATTGGCAGACAAATCGATACTGAAAATGAATCGTGCACAGATTCAGAATAGGGGATTTTACAGTAAGATTTTTTCCACTGGCATTTAGTTCAAAGCTGAATTCTAGTTGTTGTTTTACACAGAAGACTTTTAGATGTTTCTGTTCCTGTTATGTGTCTTTGATAAGTTTTATTTTATACAGGGACTGACATGAATCGCCACACATCATTTTCTTTGTGTTTGCTGCTAAACTGCCCAAGTGCATTTGAAACATTTTACAGAACACATTACTGTCTGCAACATGACCCAGATTCCTGAGTTCATCGTTGATAAATGGGTGGAAAGACAGTTGTTCCTTCTGAGAAATCCCTCATTTCATTTGAAGAGATAACGAGATAACAACATATGTGCTCAACCGTGGGATGAGCGTTATCAGTGTTGCATTAAAAAACACATGTTAATGCCTTTTTGTTTACACCGTTTGCTTTGTGGTGAAAGTTTAGTCCTGCCCCTTTGCTGGCTTTTGTCATTATGATTTTGACATGAATGCAATTCTTTGTGTTTCCAGCTCACTCTGCAGAGGTCCAGCAGCTTCAAGGATTTTATGAAGCACAAACCTACTTCTCCTGTTGCAACAGAGAAGGAGTTCACCTTGGAGGAGAATGTAAATTGGACTCCTCTCAAACATATTCATAAAAACAAACAAAACAAACACATCTTCAAACATACAATACATATATGTTTTGAAAAGTAGAAGTAGATATCGCCCAAAGTCTTTGTGTTTTTAGTTCCTAAATGGAAGATATTCTATCACATTCTTCCTCATTCGTCACCCAGACCATAAATGATGCTGCATCCAGAAGAGAGCAAAGAAGTTCACAGAGGGCAAGCAGAAATTGTTATCAGTAACGGCTGTTACAGAAGTGCACAGTTTGTGCTTCCTGATTCAACACGCCGCTGCACGTGTGGGCAAATGTTTTAACGCTTAAAAGTTCACAGAACTTCAGTAACTTCCCAGTAACACTCTGCGTACCCCGAGTAGAAGTTGGAGGACAAATAAGCGTATAGAGAGGAAGTAAGAACGAGAAGCATTGAGCAGAGCCCAGATGACAGCAGCATGTAGACAGGATGTCCGCTAGTCTCTGAAGCAGAGAGCCTCCGTGTCAGACAGAGAGTTGCAGAAGCAGCAAGCATTTAACCAGGAGGTCCTCCCCCAGAGAATTTAGGCTTTTTTAGTTATTTAATTTTAAGAATTTGTATTTATATGTTCAATCATTTAATCCCTCTCTGTCTCTTTGGGTTAACAGTTAACTCTGCACTTTGGTGCTCAATCAGAAACAATTTAGTTTTGTGACAGAAAGTCATGATTGCAAATACAAGTGCAATAAAACTAAAAATGTTAAGTTTGACTTGAGAATTTGAGTGCTGAGTACTGTATCAGAAAACAGCTAATACACTCTGTTATAGTTTATTATTTACATTCACCATCATCAAATAAATCCCGAGCTGCCAGTTTGTAGAAGCAACAGAATGATGTTCAATATTTAAATAGTCTACTACATCACAAACAATCCCTCTGAATAAACGCTCTATTTTCTCTAAATCGAACAGCGCTTCTGCTTTATTTTCCTTTGCAAATTACAGGGGACTTTTCCTTTCGTGTGTAAGTGTCGCACAGTACATTCGCTGTAACTGAGTGCCTCCATAAAAATACTGAAAACATCATTAGCTTTAATTACTGAGCCAACAGTGTTGTCTGCAGACGGAGTTAAACTGAGCTAAGCACCTACTCACAATAGAGTACAAGTGTGTGTGTGTGTGTGTGTGTGTGTGTGTGTGTGTGTGTGTGTGTGTGTGTGTGTGTGTGTGTGTGTGTGTGTGTGTGTGTGTGTGTGTGTGTGTGTGTGTGTGTGAATGTGTGCATGTGACTTTGTGGGTATCAGCAATGTGTGTGAATATGCAAACCCCATTACCGCAAATCTGTATGTTTTCTAGTTTGTGAGAAGTGAATAGCAAGAAGTGATGCCACTGGTAACCACCGTGGGACTTAATTCATGTCAAAGCCCTAGTTTTCGCATATTTAAAAATAATTTTACTTCATTTGAATACGGTTTTACCACATATCCTCTCATCTCCCAGCACCTGTCGATATATATTTAATGATTTTTTTTTACTCTCATCTCAGTTTGCAGAGGGTGTAACGGCAGAGGAAGATGTGAAAAGTGGCAGCAAACTGGGAAAGAAATGGCGCAAAGTCATCTCTCGTACCATGACCCGAAAAACATCCAAGATGGTGCAGAAGGCTCTGGCTGAAGAGGGGGTAAAATCCTGTTTACATTTACATTTAAGTTACTGTGACATGATCACGGTAATAACACGTAACAGTATATTCTAAAACTATAAAACAGTATCTATAATAGTTGTAAATGAACTAAAGAGGATTGCTGATGCAAAAACACACCTTGACATCTTTACATAGAGCTGTAGTTGTTGTTATAAAATATTTGAGTTGTCTCCATCTAGTGGACAAATGCATGTACTGTGTTTATGAAAAGAAAAGCAGGAAGTCTCAGTTTGATTTCCAATCGTGGAAAGTAATATTATTAAGTAGAATATTATTAGTCAAACAAGTAAAATTGAGTATAAAAACAAATGTAAAGCGTTATGCTGTCATTATGTGACCTTCAGTTTCAAATCAACATTATTAATTGAGTGAACTGAAGGCGAATAGACTTCTGACCTGCAATGCTGTCCTGTGACGTCTCCAGGCTGAGAGTGGTGAGGAGCTGTCTCCGGTCTCTTCTGATTGGCTTCCAGATCTGAGTGCAGGACAGAGGACGTCTGTGTGCTCCACAGGGTCAGAGGACACAGCGCCCAGCCTCATCAGCCGCCAGCTCTCAGGCAGTAAGTGTCCATCATGTATATATATACATGATACACATGTTTGTATATATTTTATTTTTAGTGTCACTAACACTTAATTTTCTCTGATATCCATAAGTAAATAAATGTCCATAAATCCACTTAGAAACCATAGGTAATAAAATGATTCTCCAAATCCAGAACTTGGCAAAGAATCATCACTTTTTAAAGTTTTCTTCAGTATCAAAGTAATTCAGTGGTAGTTTTCTGTATATCATTAGGTACTAGGAGTGTGTCCCACTAAGAATTTACATATTTCAAATCTGATTGGTCAAGTCTTGCCTATAGTCAACTGATCAAATCATGTATATTTTTTTCTTGCTCATTGATCCCCCTCAGTTTTTGTTTTATGTATCTATACAAATAGTAAAAACAGTAGCAACATGTAGCAATCCACATACAGAAGGGAGTCGACAGGGCTGATGTCGACTTCCTGATGTTAGATGTTAAAGATTCCATAATGAATTCTAAATAAATCTAGTGCTCTGATAGTGCTACGTTCTTATGTGAGTGCTCTGATTAATAAATGTAGGCCTATTCTTTGATTTTGAAATAGCCATGTTGTTATTTATGAATGTTGAATGATCCTTTCGTTTCATTACCACATTTTCCCGTCACAACGACAATTCAACTGTGAGATTCGCAGTCGAATAAGGCTCCTTAGATCGTGTCGTTGAATATCTGGGGTCGCTCCTATTGGGTACCTTACAAACAAGAACGCTAATTTGGCATACTTATGAAACAGGGCCAACATGTAAACAAATATAGGCTAAAAGTTGAGTTCAAGTTGTAGCTGACATGGCAAAATTATACTTCTTGGTTACATCCCCCAAAGCAGTATGGGAACTAGTTCCAAATCCTAGAACATTAATATTCCCCAAATACAAGTTGAATACAGAACTAATAGGGGTGACATAAACCCATTAATATAATCTTTTTGTTTTCAACATCAGTAAGAAGGTACCATCAAAATATTTCTGTAATTTCTCAAACACTGACACTCTCCTCTATTCATTCATATGCAGATATTTACAGTGTGTTGGTAACCTGTTGACATAGAGTGGATGAATCTGACCCGGCTTCTTGTCTGTTGACCTCAGGTAGCGACAGACAGAGCCTGGACAGTGGATACTGCCAGAGGGACAGCATGAGGCTGGAGGAGAACGGCGTCTCTTACAACGGACCTTTCTGTGGTCGCGCTCTGGTCCACACTGACTTCACTCCCAGCCCCTACGACGTGGAGTCACTCAAGCTCAATGTGAGTCTCGTGGAGAAGTTGTCCTCGCTGATTCGGCCCTCGGCCTGTTCTGTCGCCTCGACAAGTCGTCCTCCAGGGAGCTTGTTAACCGAGTGAAACAAGACGGGTCATTTTGATTCATATTCCAGAGCAGAGTTTGAACTACACGACAAAATAAGATAATTTCAGTAGTGATTGTGTCACTGCATTGCAGATTATACAAGAGTTCACAGGGAGAACGTCTGTTAAAGGGGATAAAATGTCTAGTGTTTAGTCATTCAGCTTCTCAAATTCTTTGCTATGCTTTCTACACAATTATTTTATTTAGTTGGTCAGCTCAGACTATGGACATATAAATAGTTATATGTGTAGTGATTTAATAAACAACCAAACGGTTCTTTCTCTCAAGGTCTTTCTTTTGTTCACCTTTTCCTCTTCATCTCCTCTTCGATAACACTGTCATGACTGAGCCTGGCGTTCATTTGTCATCTCTCTTCTAGAAAGGAGACATCATCTACATCATTGATAAGCCTCCTGTAGGGACCTGGACGGGGAAGCTCAACACCAAAATGGGCTCCTTCAAGTTCATCTACGTCAACCTGATGCCCGATGACACCCCTCCAGCCAGGAGGAGACGCTGCGACAGCAAGAACCGCCGATCCAAATCCAAACCCAAATCCCTGGAGGAGGTCCTGGACAGCATCGGTCTCACTGTAAGATTCACAGTGTTTGTTACACTGCAGAAGGACTACTGTACATCATAATGGTGGATATCGTTATCTAAATGTTCTTGTTTATGATTTTTTTTGTTTCAGGAGCTGAGTTCTCTGCTGTCCATGCATGGTTTTCAGAGCCTGGAGGACTTTGCAGGACTGAAGGAGTCTCACCTCAACGATCTGAACATCACAGACCCAGACAAGCGCTCCAAGATCCTGAATACCTCTGAACTGCTGAGAGACTGTAGGTGCACCCACTGTACAGCTGCAATACAATAAAAAAAAAACTCTAATCCAGAATTTCATTCAAATCTGAGAGAAATGTCACAGTATTGCTAATTACAGAGTTACTTTGTGCCTCTCAGACTTCAGGTTTAGGCAGCGTTAAAATGTCTTTGGGGAATACTTTATGCTTCCATCATATTTCTTCTTCCTCAGCTGCATAATTGGATCATTTTCTGGCTCAGTTGCACAGTATTACACTGACAGTTTCTCATTAAAAACAGGTATTTTTAAACGTCCGCTACATCAAAAACACTTTATTTTTAGGATTAAATATTTATTATCTATCTACTTCTATTATCTGTTAGTTTACCCATCTGTTACCCATCCAATTATTCCTGATCCTCAACTATAATGACATTTTCCAATTTAGCATCCATCTCTTGTTTTGATAAAGTATTTTCTCTCTTACTAATTATTTTAAGAGTTGGAGCTGATTCATAATAAAATAATGCAGCGTATTCTCCAAAGATTGACTATTTATTCGGAAATATTCAATAATAGAAGTACTTCACTCTCCATCACTGCAATGCTGAATTTTAAATGTCAACTTTTTTTTTAAGTGGAATTAATTCTATTCAGCAGAATTTTATTTTGAAATTCCCATGAAGATGGAAATTTACTTTGATTCATGAACAACATAGAAAACATCATTCCTAGTGTCCCCTATAAAGGACATTACTGGAGAATAATTTAAAAAAAATGTCTCACACTATCTGACTGTAGAGTTTGTCTCTGAAGCTGAACAACGGCCTCTCAGAGTCCAGGATTTTGTTTTTCAGTATTTAAATGTGGTTTCTTTGCCCCGTGTAGCTGAAGACGAGTCAGAGCCAGAAGAGGAGGACAGATCTGGGGAGGATGACAAGGAGCCGAGGGATTCAGGCTGTTTCGAGAGCTCCGAGAACCTGGAGAGCCGACGTGAGGAGCCTAAGACGGAGGAGGGACTCCAAGGAGAAGCATCAGAGGAGCAGACAAACCAGGAGGAGGCGGAGAAACATGAGCAGCAGGAGGAGAAGCAAACTGAGCAGCTGGACGCTCTGCAGGAGCAGCTGCAGGAGCTGACGGTGGATGAAGGATCTTGAGAAGTAATGGGAAAATACTTTTTTTTCTGTTATTCCTGGTTCTCAGGGACTCTGTGGACGGAGGTTATTAAAATGCCTCTTCATTAAAAGAGAATGGACTGGTGATTGGAACACAATGTAATGTTGAAATACTGTATGAAGATGATGGTCTTCGTTTTCCACAGCGAACTTGTGCTGTTGAGCAAGCGTCAGAGTTTCTCTTTGTCTTCCACAGCTCAGAGCGCTGCTTAAATGAACATGTTGTTTGTTGTCGTTTCCTCCTGAGGAAATCATATTAGGTGTTTGTTTATGATGGCACCAGCAAAGCATTCTCTTCATTATGACCCGGTTTTAAAAGTGTTTGTGTCGTTCACTCGTATACACAATTATGAATGTAAAATATTTTTCATGTAACTTGTAACTTTCAGTAGTTTGCTTTTACTTGACATTTTGTACTTTTCACTGATTTATGTCACATGGATGAGGAGGTTGTGAACAGGTGCTGTAAATAGAATTTAAATAAAACAAAATTCACTGAGATGTTGTTGATAATGTAACCTGTGAATTACTGTTGTTCCAGTTTTAAATGCTTTATCTTAAGAAAGTTAACAGAAAATAACTAATCAAATCAAGTTTTGTATTAAATCCTGGATAGTAAATACTTTGATTTACTAATCTGAACTCAATCTCACTCACTAGCTTGCTTCCACAGCTTTCAACTATCTCTCGGTCTTTAGCAGCAGTTAATTATTTAACTGATCAACTGTGCCACACTACTCTGTGGTGGAGCGGTTGTAACTCAGGAGGTAGAGCTGGTCTTCTTTTAAGGCTCCTCCTCTCATCATGTCATCCTTGAGCAAGACGCTGAACCTCAAGTTGCTATATTGCTAAACTATATTGCTGTGCTACATTATGACTTTTTTCATAATAAGTCACAGTATAGTATGTTTAAAAAAATCACGATGTAGGATGTCGAAAAATAGTATTTTTTTACTTTTTTGTCCATGATTTTTATGTTTTTCAACATGCTATACTGTGACTTTTGTTTTTGACATTTTTTTTTTTTTTTAATACTATGACTATTTTTATGAAACTTCATGACCTACTATACTAACCCTTTTTTGGACAAGCACTTCTATGACATTTTTATGATTTCCACAAACAATATTGTGACTTTCTTCGACTTTTTTAAGACTTATTTCGACATGTTATATGAAGATTCTTTTCAACATGCTAGACTATGACTTTTTTATGACTTCTTATGACATGCTATTTTATGACTATTTTTTACTTTTTATGATTTTTTTTATAACAAAAAGACGTTATGCAATGACTTTTTTGACATACTGTACTAGGACTCTTTTATGACTTTACACTATTGTTTTTGTACTCTACGATGACTTTTTGACATGCTATACTATGACGTTTTTATTAGTTTTTTTGACATATCTTACTATGACTTTTTTATGACTTTTTTGACTATACTATAAACTTTTTGAAGTATTATATTATGTTTTTTAACTTTTCATGACTTTTTTCGACATACTATGCCTTTTTTCGACATGTTATACTATGACCTTTTTTCATGACTTTTACAACATACTATACGTTTTCATGACTTTTTTTTGTGAGGTTGTACTATGACTTTTTTCTACTTTTAATTACTTTTTACAACATACTCTACTGTATTATTCCTTTATTATGACTTTTTTTAACAAACTATACTATGACTGTTTTTATGACTTTTAAAAAAATAATAAATTATGATGGTTTTATGACTTTACTATACTGACATTTTTAGACACGCAAATCTTTCATATTTTTTTTACTGTTTGACACGCTACTCTATGAGTTTTATCTTTTTATGACATACTATAATATTACATTTTACAACATGCTATACTATGATTTTTTTAAGGACCTTTTTCGACTATATGACTTTTTTGATATACTATATACTACGACTTATTAGGACTTTTTATGACAAACTATACTATGCCTTTTTTCGACATGATATTCTATGACTTTTTAATAACTTACACGTTATACTTTGACTTTTTTCGTCATACTATACTATGACTTTAAAAAAGCATACTGAAATATAACTTTACGGACATACTTTACGAACTTTTTTATAATTATACTGTGATTTCTTAAAGAATATTTTAGACATACTATATTCAGATTTTTTTTTTTTAATACTAAAAAATTTGCTTTTTTCACTTTTCTTTGACAGTATAATATAGCATGAATAAGTCATAAAAAAAAAGAGTTGTATATAGTTATAAAAAAAGTCTTAAAAACTGATACTACAGTCAAATTAATAAATGTCATAAAAAGTAATAAAGAATTTTAGAAAAATGCATGACTTTTATGACAAACTATAGGCCTACTATTAATTTTTAGGCATTTTTTAATGACATTTCATGGCATTAATTTCAACTGTGTGTATCACATTGTAATGTCCCGTGGTTTCCGTCGATGTGTGCTACTGTCAGCACGTTTCTGTATTTATATTCTGTATGTTTTCTCTATTTGAAGCCATGTGTTAAACATTTTCTAAAAGAATAAATAAAACTTCTTTTGAAAGACAAATAATAATAAGACAATATTGTTTATTTACCAGACACATTGATCATGTAAAAAGAAGTGAAGTAAATTGAATGAAATACAGATAATCACAGTGCTGATACTTAACAATGTGATCATAAATTAAGAGTTCCATCAATGGTATAGTACTGTATCTGTATACATAATGCAATGTAATAGGTTGATCAGAGCATTCAGATCTGACCACGTCATGGCATTTTAACACAGGAATCAGAAGTACAAGAGATCAGCTCAGATCTTAAGTCTGCAAAACCTTTACAGCGTAAACTTCTATCGTCCCTTTAGAGCTTAAACTTCTATCGTCCCTTTAGATTTAAAATCTCCCGTCCCTTCTTTTATCGAATATCATTCACATACATTCTTGCTTCTCGGTGACAGCTATCAAACACACTGTCAGCCACTAAGTTCAATATTAAAAAACTGGTCTTTGTTTCGTACTTTTTAAGTTTTCCAAACAAATACTCAGCAGTTATACTTCTTTTTTATACTTCACAGAAACAATACTGCCACACACTTAAAGCGTCTTCCAATGTGTCAGTTATCTCTCCTGTAGAGATAAATCTTGAGCTGAAATTATTAGTTTCAATTGGTCGACCGCCAAAAAATGTATTGTTAGCTATTCTTTAAAGCAAAAATGCCCAAAGTGTGCTAGTCCCAGCCTTTCAAATGTAATTATTTTCTGATAATAAATTGAATATTTGGGGGTTTTGGACTAAAATGACTAACTTATATCAAATTTAAAATGTTAGATGTTCAATATTTTCTGTCATTATATAGACCAAACAATCAAGAAAATGATCTAGAGATGAACCAATAATTAATAAAACTGGCCTGGATTCATCTTCTATCATTCAAAGTGTGGAATCTCTTAAGGTTTAAACTTCTCCAATATTATGGTACAATAAAAATAATCAAACAGCTGTAAACAATCTCAGGATCCTTAATTGCCTTTCCCACTCTTTGTCTCTAAACCCATAGGAGAAAATGCGTCTTGATTTTAATTGTGTCTGAATAATAAATAATCTCGGTCAGATTTCAGAGTCTGATACGAAGCCGTTGACACGCTAGAACTTCTACACAAGTATATTTCACAAACACTAACTCTGTCTTGCATACAACACAATCACTATTACAAACCCTCACTATCAGCTAACATCATTTAAATACTAAGAATTAGCTTCACTTTCTCTCTCCCTCTTTCCTTTCTGTGGATGCTGCCCCCTCGAGCAATCTGTGACCAAAACAAAATAAAGTCTCCAGCCACATTAAATGCTGAAAAACACAGATGAGTGAAAAGAAAGGATCTCTCTTGGCTTGGCTTTATTCTTGCAGATAACGAGCCTACCACAAACTACAAAGTTGCAAGGGGATAGGAGAAGAGTCAAATATGTTTGTATCGAGGGACGAGGCAAAAGATGTCAGGAAGAGGGAGGACTCGGAGGAAGATCAGCTCTGGTGTGATTCGCAGGAGGAAGTGCTCAATCTCACAGGCAGCAAAATTAACACCAGCCCCACTGCAACAACGTTTTCAGTACATCTTCACTTTCTAAAACTATGTACAATTCAACAATGGCTTTGCTTAGTTTTTTGTTTCACAAGGTTAAATTCAGTGGTTCCCAACCTTTCAGACCTGTGAGCCCCTTGAAACTAAGCTACTTCATACGTCTACTGAGTGTGACCTGTTCAACCAGAGTCATTTTATCTTCTCTGATTGTATTTTTTTTTTTCTTCTAAAAAAGGGACAAACATTTACAGTATCTCATAAGAAGAAAAAAAAAGCACAATTTTGTAGTATTAGGTGTATGTGTATTATGCCTATCCTGGTAAAAGGAATACTTGGACACACGTTTTATCTGATTTCTTGCTGGGATTTAGAGGAGTAGATCGATACGACTCTTGTGTGCTCTCTGTACGCTAAATATGAAGCTACAGCAAGCAGCTGGTTAGCTTAGCATAAAGCCTTGAAACAGGGGTAAAAAGCTAGCCTGGCTCTGTCTAAAGTTAAAACATGCATCTACCAGCACCTCTAAAGATCACTAATTGTTTTGTTCAATCCGTAAAAAATTCAAGTCAATCAAATTTGATTCAGCATAATAATTAGTGGGCTTTCGAGGTGCCGTGTCCAGTCTTTATGCTAAGCTAAGCTAACCAGCTCCTGGCTGTAGCTTCATATTTACTATACAGTCATGAGAAAGGTATCGATCTTTTCATCAAACTCTCTGGATGAAAGCAAATAAATTAGAGATTTCTCAAAATGTCTAACTATTCCTTAAATCATCTCGTGACCCCTAAGATTTATCTTGCAACCCCCAGGTTGGGAAACACTGGACTAATTGGTGTATAAACGTTGGCATTTCTCATTTAACACTGTACCAGTGGTTAGAACGGATCTCAAGGGATTCTCTGATGGTCGACCTCAGTTGCCTTTGATGGTGCAACTGTTGTGATAAGGCACTGTTACTACCAGTGTCTACTATCATGAGAAGTCAGGCCTTTTCTCTCACTCACTGGATCTCTGGCTGAGCGTCTCCTGAATACAAGACTTTAACTGCTCATCAAGCAATTTCATCTGTTTCAGAGCACCGACGTCATAATACATCCTTGTTTTATAAAAATGGAAGGACAGGCGTTGGTCTGGATCACTTTAAAAAATAGATGCACGTAAGTAACAACAGTACTGAATGCAGCAATATCAGAACACAAGGTAGATTTTGACTTGCCTGGAAGGAGCCTTTAGGATATCTCAGCTAAGGATTTGCACGTCTTCCCCTGCATGGACATCATGTGAGCTCAAAGACTCAAAGGTGTTATCACTTCTTTCCACACATCAAAAAGCTGCTTGTCCAGCCTTCTCATGGTTTGCATAGGGCATGTAATGTGCACACAACAGAAAAGTAACTGTATGTATGAAGTTTTATACATGTCCAGAAGTAATATTGTCTTTGCCAGACACTTGCAAGGAATATATTTGAACTGGCCTCTTACAATAAATGTCATTATGCAATTTAAAATCAATTTTATCAGAGCGACCCACAGGTGACCTGTGGGGGTGTCATACGCTTGGAGAGTTTTTTTTTGTCTCTGCAGTTCTTCCAGCAGCTTCTCCCTCTGCGTGTCTTTTCCATGCAG
The DNA here is from genome assembly GCA_032191485.1 of Leptoclinus maculatus. Lineage (NCBI taxonomy): Eukaryota > Metazoa > Chordata > Actinopteri > Perciformes > Stichaeidae > Leptoclinus > Leptoclinus maculatus. Next base: position 8,029,301 of record JAVDOI010000011.1, read on the forward strand.
TGTTCAGGAGACAGAGAGGAAGCTGCTGACTTGCCATTAAAATCACTCCTCCTCCTGCAGGAGTAACTGTCAATCAAACAGCTCTGCAGCTACTGGTGGAGAGAGGAGGGAATGGGAGGAGCTGCCGCAGAAGCTCTGCTCTTCTGGTTGAATGTAGCGTGGGTGTCAGAGAACAACTGAGTCACCTGCACAGTAATCACACACTGATTATTAATGTTTCAGTTCCTGACCAGGCAGGATACTTGGGGAGTGGCTATGGCAAGAGCCACGCCCCTCATGCAGCTACTGGGCCTTTTCCTTGGCGAGGGTTGCTTCCGCATCAGTCTCAGGTGAAGCCATGGGCGGGACCTTTGGAGCAGGAGGTAATTCCTCTTTGGGAGAGTCGCTCTTCTCTGCTGAAGCGGCGATGCTCGGCTTGGCATCGTCAGGTGTGTGCTCGTTGGGGATGAGTGGAGCTGTGGTTTTCTGTAGGCGGAGGAGAAAGAGACACTGACAAACTGAGCTGCAGCAAAGCATCACAGGAATGAATACATGCAAACAACAAGTAATGTCATAGAATCAGTGAAACATTCTATGAAACATTCTAACACCAAGTGGCTCAATACGTTTGACGCGTTTGTGACATCAGCTGCACGTCATCTATAGCTTTTATATGTTATATGTAAAAGAAGCACAAACACTGCTAATGATCTATTAGCAGAAAATATGACAAATTCATTTTTTTTTTTTAATGGATACCAACAAAAGGTATGTAAAGATCCACAAAATGGCTCCACATCTGTGTGTCTCAAGATGGATTATCAATGTCACTTTGATAAGAAATGTGCTTTCCACTTTCTCTCACACACACCTCATTTCTTCTCTGTATTCACTATTCTGTGCTTTGCAGCCTCACTCCACTTTAGAGCCAGAGAGGTGCTTGGTAGGAGAGTTTACAGTGTGTGTGTGTGTGTGTATCCTCTCACCGTGGTTTGTGACACTGGGTTGCTACTGCTGGAGGAGGAGGAGGGTGCAGCAGACTTGGAAGAAACAGGCGAATCCTCCTGCATCAGTCCTCTTCTGTCCAAGACGCTGGAGAGCGAGACAAGGCGATCAGTCACTAACTGCATCCTGCTCGTTATTCGCCAGGACGAAGTGTAGGATAGGGGACAAATCTAAAAGTTTAATCTATCAAAGGCACTGATATAAAGCTCATTGATAACAACAGGAAGACAAGCACAAACCTAATACAGACAACATGACAATAAATTAAACAAAAAGGATGTCCGATTCTTAATCTGACAGAGCTACCTTGGGTACGTTGGCCCACAGAGCACCTCGCAGCAGTTCTTGATTAAGTTCTTGTGGCTGTACGGGTTCTGGACTCTGTTCTTTCCCGACCAGGATCCTTTAATCTGGGCAAAAACAAAATGTGCACAACACTCATCACCGGAGCAGCAAACCTTCCAAAAAAACATCCCCCGATTTTCCCTGTGCTTATACCTTATTCAAAAGCATAGTTCCTTTTTTAGATGTTATTCCCACAGGCTTGGCTTTGACCTACTAAAAAGGATCTAGTCATGGATCTAATGATTCATAGTTTAATGGGAACTCTATGTGCCAATGGGTGCTATCGAGCACAGCAAGATGACAACAACTTTAATAATTCATTGAAAATCTGAGAATTAATACAAAGGATTCCCCAAGCAATAAATTAAGTCATTCCACATTGTACTGTAGGTGTGATCTCAGTCTAACAGGAGGCACATTTTAACACCAAATGGAAAAATGTACCACGTTTTGCACAAGGACATATTAGAATAGTCCAGATGGAATAGAATAGAATAATATATAATACAATAGACGCTGCTCCTTGTAGTAAATATGCAAATACAACCGTATCATTTTTATCAAGGAGGCAAATTAGATTTTAAGCAGAGTTACTGCTTATTTTAATGTTTAATAATTTGATTGTTTTGTTATATTAAGTGTGAGATTGATTGCATGAAAAGACATGCAGCAGAAGAAAAAGTAGATCGATTGACATTTATACTGACTGACCCTCCGGCGACTCAAAGAAAACAGATTTTTTTAGTTGCAGTACATATAGGTCACTTCAGTACTGCATATCTACGTGTACCATCTGTGTGTGTGTGTGTGTGTGTGTGTGTGTGTGTGTGTGTGTGTGTGTGTGTGTGTGTGTGTGTGTGTGTGCGCGCAGGAGACACAGTTGACAGAGCATTTGGTATCCTATGGGAGAGACCAGAGCAGCTACAACACTTAAGGTGCCTTCTCTTGTTCGCCTTTATTCCACCATTTCTATCTTCCCCTTTATTTATTTTTTCTCCTCTCACCCACTCCCCCTCCCCCCACCTTTCTGCCACAGCAGTACATCTGGGAGCATGCCCAGCCCCTGCAGGTATCTATGCATCTATTAGGCCAATCACAGATATCGAAGCGGCCGGGCTGACAGCCATTGTTTCATCTCCTGGAGCAACATTACACTGTACTGTAGGTGCACATTGCAGAGCTGCATCACTGATTAAATGAAAAAAAATGAGGCCAGCTTTCCCACTGGAAAGAAAAAGGGGAATTATAAATTAATCATTGCAACAAAGTACGAGTACACTCTCTTGCTTTCAGCCATCTAGAACCTCCAACCACCACCATCACTGCTGCTCATCAGAGTCTCTGCAGTCAGATCTGGGCTAACAAAGCCTGTAAAAGTATACACACCGTTAACGCCAGCATACACAGACGACATGATTTACTCCTTCCGTGGATTCATCCACCTGCATCACCACCACTCTTCTTCTGCTTCACATCTGCCTGAATGTGCGTGTGTGGTGACTCGATAATGACTCAACGGTACTGCGATCAAGCAATCAATACTTCTTTTCCTCATTTAGCCTCACAAGCGTCTTCTAAATGTAGCTATAGTCAGAAAACAGCAGGTCTGTTTTGTTCTTATTTCAGCTCAGTTCTATTATTGTTTCTTTTTATTAAGCTCTTCTTTTATAGCCGTTCTTCATGCATATTTTTAGATCATTAGACGACATCGACAGGTTTAGCAGAGAGGAGTCCAAACCTAAACCAGCCGATTTGTCATATGGCTCAGACTGAGCAGAATAAAAGTGTTCCTGATGTATCGGCCACATTTGGTCTCAGTGTGGCTGAACTGGATAAAAATAGGACATAATACATTTTGAAATAAATTGGTCAGTCACTCTGTGTGATCCATTTTGCCTCCCGCGAACAAACAAATGTGACATACTATGTGTCTCTGTTTGAACAACAGTTATAAAAAGATTTCCTAGTTTCCGGTGAGATCTTGTTTTTCCACTATCTCTGTTTTCTTTTAACCGTTTCTGTATTTGCTTAACTGTTGTTTACAATATAATAGCCTTGTTTAACAAGCTACAGTTTACCAGCCCACCGTCCTTCGGTGCTGAAAGAGGCCGAGCCGTTGTCAAGGAAACAGCTCTGCAGTCTTAGAAAGTCCAGTGTTTATACCTCCGAGATGTATGTTTGTCTTTCCAGACACGTGAAGCCAGGCTGCCTGATCACAACATTTACCCACATATATTCTTAAAACTGTACTTAATCTTCATCATGACTATTATAGCGTCAAGAATTACATTAATCAAAATCTAATCCTAAAACATATGTGAGGACTAGAGATGTATCTGCACTCTTTGATTGATCAAGACTTTGCTCTGACAGGAAGTGTATGGTGCCTACTCAGCTTAGCAGCAATCAGCAGTCAAAAGTGTCAGAATATTTGGGTTTCAGTTCTCCTTTATTTACATTAACCACCATTTCTGCAAATCGCAGAACTACCAGATGTAAAAAAAAAAAAAAAGAAGCTCAAATGCAAACAAGAAGCATTTTAGTGTTTCTAGCCAGATGTTGAAAAGGTGTAAATGTATGAGTCTCTATTTACATATATAGTTTTTAGCTACCGAGCTAAACTATTAGTGTTGTAGATAAACTACACATGTTATTCTTTTGGTTGGTTCAGGTGCATTATGCAATCAGCTGTGTGGCCAAGAGGGTTGCATGTATGTGCATATGAATTGTTAATGTTAAAAAGTGTGATAAAAACACCTGGATTTTATCCGAACACTTGAAATGAGAAGTGTAAATGAGAGTTCACTTGTGGTGGGAACTCAACATGAAACAAACTCGGCATATTAAGTCTTTACGGACACCCATACTCAAGGGTTTGTAGTTGGTAAGACCAAGACAAATAAAGCTTTTAATAAGAGGGCATGATATAAAAAATGCATGTAACTGGAATACAATACTTTGATTATAATAATCATCATCATCATCTCAAAGAAAACGAAATTAACCAAAGAATGAGTTACGAGTTATTGAAGCCTTTCCTTGGTCCACGTGTTTACAAGTCTTGGTTCATTTGCATAAAGACAGCGTGATACCTAAACAAACTAGATGCAAAGTAGAGCACTGTGCCTCACATGATGATTCAAATCTAAAACAAACAGAATACACGACAGCATTAGTCATGCAGTAAGATGCACTTACGTCCTCATTGGTGGTCTGGTTGAGAGAGATCAGGTAGGTGTGGAAGCCGGTCAGTCCCACTACTGACCACAGGGTGAAGAAACACACCAAAACCTCCAGCACAGTGGACTCCAGTTAAGAAAACAGCAACAGATGTTTCCTGCCTGACACGTGGCCACTGATTAAACAGTGGACAGCAAGTGACGGCAGAACTGCAGACAATCATGCAACATGATTAAAGCCAGTGACGGTCAGTGAAAGCAACCAAAGCCTAAAAAAAGTATCTTTTTTTTAAGGATCAAAAGCAGGAAGTTTTTACCCTTTTTACTGTGCAAAAAGAAACTTCAGTTCCATCAATACAATGTCAAATTACTTTCAACTGATCATAAGGCCTGCTACCCCTTAGTTACTTTACATAATGCAGTTGATCCACAGTAATTGTGGCATTATTATCAAATCAGTTTTGTATTTCTATCCATTGACCACGATTATGCTGACAACTGTTGCTAGCAATCTAACTAAGCTAACGACAGCTCAATGACTCATGACTTTTTCATGTGTCCAACTGATTTGTTGCAAAACTAAAATCTTGTAAAAGGGGTCTTAAATGTGCACTTGATGCTACAAACAAATGTTTTTGTGCTAAGTAATTGAGGCTGTAGCTAAATGCACCAGGCACAAAGTGAGCTTCCTCACCAGTTACTAATCTGAGTGGAAGACAATAATCATTGCAGTGTAGAGCTAGCTAGTCCAAGTATTATGATTATTAAGATATTTTGTTCCAACATGACCCTGTTTAGCAGCATAGCTTACATAATTGCTCATGTTTTTTTTCTCTTTCAGTGTTACAAGAGAAATGTTTTTTAGGAAAAAGATTAACCTGCGTTTTAAACTCTTACAACATTCAGCACTGGCTTTCACACAGTGGTGAAGAAGTGATTAGCTGTACTCCATGGCCTTGGAAGTGACACTTGGTTACAAGTGTAGCTATGTACTATTAGCTGGACATGCTAATGGATGCAGCTTTTGCTAGAGCAGATTAACACTTTCTTTTATCCAATCTTTACACTTTTGCTCTTGCGTTTTGGAAAGGCTTCAAAAGGACATGTTAAGAAATCCAAGCTTGATATGCTTGCTGTGCCGGGTTACAGATGTTAAGCAATTATTTGAGAATCACTGTTTGGGGAGATGATTAGGGAACCGTCATAGTCAGGGTGTGACACTTGAAAAATGTCTATTCGTGGAAATCTGACAAACATGGCCCACACAGCGGCTGTTTTTGTAGTGTATACTGTGGTCAGAGCTTCAAAGGATATGTTCCAGGTGTTTCCTTCAAAGTGTTCAAAAAGCCATTATCCACTGAACCTGTGAACAGAGCAACACAGAGAGAAGTTAAAGAAAAGACTTTATAAAAATCCCACTCCCCCTTTTTTATACTGAAAAGACAATTGCTCCAGTACTAAGATAACAAACCCAGAGCTAATTATCCTGACTAGAAAGACAGGTAGAACAATGAGGATGAGGATGAGGATGAAGGAGGAATCATGTCAAGCTGTCGGTTGCTGTTGCGTGTCATGTCACGCTACAGGAAAAACCTGGTCTGAATTAGGTCATAGTTTCGGCACATGTGCATGTATTTGCATATACGCTAGAAGCTGCTGGTGTATTTGTGTCACAGGTCATCCTTCTTGTTTTTTCACATTCTTTTATCTATTCATGTACCAATCTCCCACAGGTTTGTTCCTTCAGTTTGGACAAACGACGGACGGGATACTCACGCATCACCACATGGACGATGTCGAAGGTGAAGATATAAATGGTGAGCAGGGAGAGCGACAGGGTGAACATGTAGAAGTATCGGTAGTTCCTCTTGCCCACACAGTTCCCTACCCATGGACAGTGGTGATCAAAACGGTCTGTGAAAAAGAGAAAAAGGTCACCATATAAATATGTCAATTGTACCACACACGTTTCTTAGAAAACAGACACTTTTGGAAATCAGACAAGTGTTATAAATACACCAGTATTTTAGTCAAAGACTGCTTTGTGCGTCTGCTTCTAAAACTTGCAATCTAAATATAGGGATTACTTCCTCTTTGCCTCTCCTCTTCAATAATTTGGAGGAGAGCCAGATGAAAGCAGGGCAGGGTCAAACTGACAAAAGGGAGTGCAGTGTGCAGTGCAGTGTCTGCTGCACTACCTCGATGTAGTAAACATCGAGGCAGAAATGCAAGACGTGAAGCAGCTCGTTGATATAAGGTCAAAGTAAATGGATTGTGTTTTTATCTACAGAGTAGAGAAGATTCAGTGCTGACTCTGGGTGTAAACATAAATACTTGGTAAAGAGTGTAGGAATCACTTAAGGAACCTTTTTATATCGTCAACCTAATATTGTTTTCAGCCACACTAGCAACATAGCTCTAGGGATGGCAGCATCTGCCAGTTGGTTGGTCCACTACTTTCATTCTAAACTAATCAATGGATTGCTCTGTAATTTTCTACAGACATTTATTGTCTCCAGAAGATGAATCCCACGGACTCTGGTGATCCCCCCGACTTTCCATTTAGTGCCACCATCAGGTCAACATTTCAATGAATCCAATGAACATGAACAAATGACTGAAAATCAAATGACTAAACTGCTGCATGCTAAACTAAGATGTTGAACATCAGCGTCGTATTGTGAGCATGACAATGTTAGCATTTAGCTCAAAGCACCACCAAGTGCAGCCTCACAAAGCTGCTAGCGTTCATGTTTATTTAATTTAAGAAAAACAAGCAATAATCACAACCAAATCTTGGTGCTAATGCTCCGCCCGGTTGCAATTGTCCATGAAGAAGGAGTCTAAATTCATGCACTACCCAAGTAAGTACATAGTGTACTACATGGAAGTGTACTAACAGAAGTATCCTAATTGAGACACACAGCATTTCTAACCATAACTAGTTGCCTCTCCCAGTTTTTAGATTGCATATAGAGTGCAGCAGGACAATAATCCTCTACGCTGTTCACTCAATATGGACGTCAAAACCCTCACATTAAAGCTGAAAGCACTTTACTAGCTTGGTAATGAAACTAAATTGCATTTTTGTCCATTTGAAAAGAAAATTTGATGTGTACAGCAATTCAGAGGTCTGGAGCCAGGTGAGCACCTCACCCCAGAGTTATTGTTTTATTTTAACTCCAATGTGCTGCATACAGAGCTTAAACAAGTGTCCAAATACTTACAGGCTATATGGTACATCAGACATCTGATAATATGTTAACCAGAGAAGGCTCCGGTTATAAACAAATATAATTTGTGAAGCACTTTGGCTGTTTTTTATTATGCTGCAGATCCTGTGAGAGACTTTAACCGCTATAAACAATGTCAGGTTGAGGAGGAAAAGATATGACTGCAGTAAAAGAGGGATTGAGGCATTCTGCTGTGATGCTTGGACTACTGTATGTGTGTGTGTACGTGTGTGTGTGTGTGTTTCTACAGCAGGTGGACACAGATGAACCAGTGTTCACAATGACTGAGCGCTTATTCCCTCACTGAGCCTCCACTGTCTCCTCTCATATCGCCTATGAGTCTACACTCCCTTCAGAAGCATTCCTCAATCATCAGAAGCCAAATCACTGCTATTCTGCAAGGCTGAGAGATGACACAGCAACACACATACACACACACACACACACACACACAGTTCAAACCGCCTTCAAAATTCAAAGCATATTCCATAAAAAACACTCCCTATGAAGTTTTTGGCTCATTTGATTCAGTTGTCTAAAACTTTTGCACCCTGTCTGCTTAGTCCAACATTAATTTATAAAGCTATGATTTCAATTTTTTTTTTATTATTGTGACAAATGAATGCAAAGGTAATTAAGATCGAGGCTTCAGTAATAATCATCGCGTCAGCATGCTATTTTTCCCCACAGATCATTACTCACCTTTCTATTTATGAAAAAACTGAAATAAACCGATTTCAATGAGCCGTAAAGCCTTTGACGGCAGATCAGAGGACATTTCTTACCGACGCAGTTGTCACAGATGCTGCAGTGAGATGCTCGAGGTGGTCGGAAGATCTTGCAGGTGTAGCAGTACTTAAGTTTGACGATCTGGTTGTTGATCTGAACATTGCGGATTCGAGGTGGGGGTCGCTGCCCTGCGGGGACGTTCCCATTGGCAGCCTCTGTGGAAACACAACAACATTCATTAGTAGGTGATGGCAATCTTGATAACACAATGAAGGTGTTATCGAATCTAATCTAATACAGCCCCACAAACTATGCCGTCAATCACAAATAATGAACATGATGAGCTGAGAATGTACAGCTCTTAAAACAGGCAGTGAGAAATGTGAGATTCAGTGACAAGGACAAGAAAAACAATTAGGACGTAAATCTTGTCAGCTGAACCTTGAGGGTGTCAGTGAATGACAACATTGACTCGATTCAGTATTGATCATGGTGGATTTATGTGTAATCACTGGTGAGCAGTTAATATTATGTATTTGTAACATAACACGATATCCTGCTCTGTTTGGCCTTCAAATAACCTTCCCAACACTGAAATATCTCTTAGGTGAGATGGTAGAGAGGCTGGCTAATGACCAGAGGGCTTAGGGTTTAGGAGAAATCTACCATTAACATGCTGAATTAGGAAGGCGTGAACGTGGAGTTAATAGAAAAGAGCGACCATGCTCATTTGACTTTCTGGAGGAACATTCATACAAGAAATGTAGTATTTGTGGAAATTTCATTCTGTGAATGCACATTCTCTATTATGTAAAACAAAACAGCTCCTGCATAGATAAATCAGTGAACCACCACGCTTACAAGCTTGAATGAAAACCATCCATAATACATCTAGACATGAAGATTGACAAATGTTCTTCAACCGACAGCACAAACTGCCCGGCATTATGATTCTACTAAATGTAGGATTAGTGGCTTTCAGGATAAACCAGCCGAGAATAAATGAATGAGTCATCATTCCCGTGGGTAGCAAAGCTCTGTCTGCTAGTGGCATTAGGTATTCCAAGAGGATGCCTCTCCTCCTATTAGCATTCCCCCCCGGGAACTGTGGCTAACAGGCTGAGGGGACAGAGCATCGAGGCAGCGGCGGCTTCATCAACATGCCTGCCTCAGCCTCAGAATGAGATCCACACCTGCTCCCTTGTCTGGTTGCTATCTGTTAGCACGCCCACACCCATAACAGCAAGCAGCTACCCTAACACGTTAAAAAAAAAAACATACTGTATAAGAGCCAGTGTGGGATGGAAGCTGTTAAACTAAGTGCTTCATTTAGGCTGCTTCAGTGCATATTCTTCACTTGGTAATGTGACCCATTTTAGCATTTAAGTGATGAATTTCTTGCCATTTTGGGAGATGTGTTTTGTGGAATGTAAAACATTTTCCCCCAAAAAAAGATATAACCATTGCCATTAAGTGACTGCAGTGCTGTAGTGGATCTGAGCACACATATTTAGCATATTCATTTACTCCCCTAAATCAACTATCTTTGGGTTGTTGACTGTTGAGCTGACAAAAAAAGGAAACTTGAAGAAACCTGGCTCTCTCGGGACTTGAGATGATGATAATTAAACGACTTAACAATAACTAGAAAAAATGAACACATTTATCAATAATGAAAATAATCATCTCTTATTGCAGCTCTATTCACATACATAATTCCAAATGAGATGTCCTTATATAAACTACATGCGGGAGCTGTACAGGTCATCACAGCCAGTCAGAGCAGAGAGCCATTGTCATCCTGTGAGCGGTATGAGTCACAGAATGACGAGAGCAGCGCTGGCTGCCAGCAAACCCATATTCTCAGAGGACCGACTGCCTCAGCCTTGCTTTTACAGCCCTCCTCTGTCATGAGCTGAGACCAGTCTCCACCCATGCCTCTCGACTGGAGCGAGAGAGCACGAGTGATGGCTGAAGGACACTGTGAATCTTTAACAGAGACAAAGAGTGAACATTGAACAGCCACACAGGCAGACAAGGGCTGTTGCAGGAATAAAAGCTTATTCCTCCAGATATAAAAAAAAATAAATTCACCTAAGACAACAAGGCTTGTTTATTTTGCAAAGGCTTTGTTGCCGTTATGATGCAGCGTATAGTTTGTTTTGTGTAATAAGACAACAGGATCCCTTGTAATGAACGTGTGTTAGACTGAGCTCTGTGTTCATGGGTGAGCACACCCAACCTTCAGCAACATAAAGAATAACAAACATGAATAAACCAACAGGACTGAGGCTGTCTGCTCACTGCTTAACTAGCATATATACTGAAGTATTTATGCCTCTAAAATACTTTCACTTGAGCTACTTCCACCTAACTTTGAAGTCATTTTATACAAAAAGAACAACCTAGATGATGATGATATAACAGCACATGAACTTTAATAATCGTTTGCCCTGTTGGACATTTGAATGGATGTCGATAAGGGTTTGTGCCTCGTGACATTATCAGTACTGATTGTGCATAATGCACACTTCAAGGTGAGGAGCTGGACTGCAATCACACAAGATTTGAGAACACGTGCTACTTCAAATCTGGCAACAATCTGCAGTGGATCTAAGCATTATTACTGAAGGTGCATGAATAAGGATGCTACTGGGCTTTTTCTTCTATCAACAGCAACAAATTGGTATTATCATACTCACACAACCATTGTATATTTCTATAAATATAAATATATCAAAATATTTCATTCAAAATTACATGATTTGTTTATAAATGTTTATAAACTTTTAAATATTCCATTTGATATAATGTTGGCGCCATAAATAATGTCATGGATTTGAATGTTTCCCTAAATACAAATAAATACTTACCTGCAATAACAGGGCAGCGAAAACAAGTAACACAACATTGACATAGTATCACCTTTCGAGATGATGTGGCAAACTTGTTAGCAAACAGTTGCTTTGTTTACACATCCAGCAGTTACGGAGCAACATTATCACGTTTCTGACCACCTGATGAATGTAATATTCACTGCTATTTAGCTCTGTTTTTTGGACCCCACCAAGTCTTGAGAAAAATATCTCTGACTGCTGCTAAAATCTCCACCATGTTCACCAGCTAGTCTCTAACTGTGTCTGTCTGCTGTTTGATGCTGGGCAGGTGTACAGTACACAGCCGCGGGTGTACACTTCAAACAAAAACACTATGAGAGCGACCAAAACACTGAAGTTGCAGCCTGACAGCTAAACGACGAGCTGAAACTCACTGGAGATGCAGATTATAATTCTCTCTGTAGGTTTGGTCATTTGATACATTGTAATTCTAATAATATTGATTATAGCAGCTTTAAGATATGTCTTCCTCAAAGCACCGACACTATCGCAACACAGAATGTGATGCTGCCACACAGTGTGGGTTAAATGTGTGGAAAACTACTAAAGGGGATCCTTAAAGGCCACAAACTCTTATTTTTGTCAACGTTCTTCTTACTATGAGTGATGAGATTCTACATGGACACATTGTTTACTGACAACGTTAGAATAGTTATTTCACATAAGTATTTTTTCCCCTGTGCTCTTCTGACTAATTTTAAGTGGGCAGGAAACCAGCAGGAAAAAGATGATGTGATATACATACTGAGAGTTATTTTTTTCATATTTTGACTAGGCTTATTCAGTCAAGAATATTTAATATCACAGAGAAAGATTTTTAGAGGAATATTGGGGAGAAGAGAGCTTAGGCGCTTAAGAAATTAAGGGCTTATTAGGTACGCTGTCCGACTTACCAATTTCCATCTCGATGAATGTGGCTTCCTCCGGAAGAGCCCGTGGCAGCACCCCGGGGTCACTGAAGCTGGTCCTCAACAACATAGCAATGACAAAGAGGAAGATCAGGGCAGCGAAAACTGGGATGGCAGGAGACAGATGGACTGCCAGGTAGGGACATCTGTAGGAAAACGAAGACAGAAAGAAGATAAAGAGCCAATCTAAAAGCAGGTAAAGTTTCTCAGAAGGGTGAAGAGGGGAAAGCAGGTTTTTTTCATCATCAAGTGATAAGCTGTCAAACCACAGTTTTTGTCTGCAGTTACTCTGTGTGGCTTTATTATGGTATAAAACAGAACTGTCAGTGAAAATCTTTTGTGTCTTGCTTTGTTCTTATTTCCATAACTGATCAATCTGTTTTTTTTGGTTCCAGCTTCTCCAATGTGAGCATTTGCTGCTTTGTTTTATGCAATTGTTGACAAAATATGAAATTTTGGACTGTTGGTTGAACATTTGATTTGGGGAAATATGATTTTAAAATGTTCAAATATTTGACATTGACTAAACGATTAATAATTGCAATGATAAATTAAAGCTTGATTGCCAGCTTTAAAAATCTCATACCAAAAGAAATACTAGTATTTTATATTTTGCATCATAACTACACATGACAACTGCAGAAGTGGGAGAGCCCTCTCTAAACGAACATGTGCAGAGAGGGCATGACACGACATCGCACATATTCTCAAGTGATGTCCTGAGCAGAAGGTCGTGAACCGTGTGAGCCGCCCTTTCTCTGGACCGTGCAGAAGTCAAGGCCGTGACTAAACAACGCAATGCCAACACTTCCCCTCACCTTCTGGAGGAAGAGTGGAGAAACATTAGCATAACTCCGTTTGCCGTGGCCATTGAGATTAGAAAGCCTGCTGCTCAGAGCGATAACAGATGTGAACTGCAGTGCAAAGTGCTGCGACAGAGCAGAGCAGCAGCAGCAGCAAAGGCTTCTGCATGAAGTTATTAATAGTTAAACTGTGCGGCCTCATCTCCCTCCCAAGTGGCCGGGATCATATATTCATAATGCAACACTAATGTTGCACTACAGGGTAGCAAGGTATTGTGCCATATCCTGTACAAGACTAACTTCTGTACTGCGTTGTCATGCATAAAGCCTGCACACACAGATGACACACACTCTGCTTCATTAGATGGGAGATGGAAATTTAGACCAGTGAAAGTCTCTGAAGAGACACACATCTGTTATTTCATCAGACTACATTATGTTTGTATATTTTTCTCTTTTTGTTCAAGTAAATTATTCATATACTGTACAAGTAGAGCTGAAACAATTATTTAATTAATCAATTAGTGGATTGACAAAACATAAGTGTGTAGCTAATTTCAAGATCAATTGATTGAAGTCGTTTTTCAAGGAAAAATCCCATAAATGATATGTCTCCAGCACCTCAAATGTCAGAAATATCTGCTTTCCTTTGTCTTAAATGATAACAAATTGAACATCGCTGGGGTTTGGACAAAACAAGTCATTGTGGACATTATTCACAATTTTACAGACCAAATGATGTACTGATTACTCAAGAACATAATCAACAGATTCATATATAAAGAAATAATGATTAGGAGCAATCTTAAGTACAAGTAGAAAGGATTTTAAAGGACTTTTATACAAAAAAAAACATAGTACACAAGGTGCATTTGCATGGAACATAATATCCCATATGGACAGCAGCCATTTATCTGTATCACATATCAGCCAAAACACTGCAGATACAGTTACATAAATGAGTATGACCTATAAATTACTCTGGCTGGCCAAAACTACTTGAAAGCGGCAGTACTGCAGTACTAAGTTGGTTTCACCTTCTTAAAAGAGAGGATTTGTTACTTTCCTCCATTTTATAGCATTATTAAATTATCTTTGAGTTTTGGACCCTGACAATCATCTCCTTCATCATTTACGGCGCCATCCATAATATTGTCTTCTTCTTCTCTGGGTGGCATTTCATTCATTGTCACCACACACACAGCTAAAAGAAAGTTTAAAAATAATGTAGCCGAGTAAACAATCGTCAGTCAGCACAACACGGCGCAGAACAAAGTCCACCTGTTTAGTTACACCTGTTCATATAGCTAGATACACCCATTCAGGTACGTCAGCATACCTGTGGACTGATGAAAGCCCACACACACACACACACACACACACACACACATACCACACAAACACCTGCTGAACTAGTCTAGCAGTGCCTTTTTTCACAAAAAAGGCACTCCTAGGAAACTAGGAGCAGAAATCAAATCAATACAAATTTCCACTGGACCAGGCCTGTGAAGTATGTTTGGCCCATTTGTTAGAGCAGAGAGCAGCCAGAGGATTCAGACCGAGGAGAGGAAGTCTGCCGATGAAGTGTAATTCCCGTAATGATGACTGGTAGGTTCGGAGGCACACTCAATCATCGCTTCCCATTAAGCTCTGCACGTCCTTCCTGGACGTGACCGTTTCCCTTTGCTGTTGAGGAGCAGGTTGGTGCTGGCGTCGTGACGCGGTTTGTTCATCAGTCACCACAGAGGCAGCAGAAGAAAAAAAAACTGGATTTAATCAATCAGGCTCTGTGCCCATGCGGGGAAAATGTTTTCATCAGTGAGGCGATCAATCAGACCTGCATGTCACTTAGACATTCCCTCTCTTTCTGAATCTTTGAGGCTCACAATAAAGTAGTTCCTGTGGTGTAAAGTAACGAAGTACATTTCCTCAAGTGCCCCAGCCAGTTACAGCATTAAAATGCTACTTAATGTTGAAGGGGATTCCATCAAAGTCTGTTCACAGGCGTTGGGGAGAACTACTGCATATGTGAAACGAAAGAATTGGGGGGGAGCTGTACGAAATCTGATAAAATGCCTCAAGTGTCATTGTCGGTTGGGGCTGAAGACTGAGATTGTTCCAATACCCAAACTATCATAGCACCATACCAGAAAATGGTGGAATAAATAGTATTTCAAATGCTGTATGCCGAAAATACCAGGATGTCCGATTGCATTTGGTAACATTTTGTAGTATGAAAGCCAGCATGCTTTTCTGGCTTTTCTGACCCACAATCCTCTGCACAGCGGAAGATACATGACATCGACTGAGTAGCTGAGAGAGCACGAACAGGTGACAGCCTGATGACAGATTATTGACAGCTCATTAACAGAAGCCACAAAGCCAGATGACAGTTCAAAGCACTATGTCATGATAAAGTAGTATGTCCTAATCATATTCCAGTGGTGGGCCGTCAGGGCCAGCAAGGCCTTCTCTGCTGGCCTAAACAGAATCACAAAGTTATAGCTATTTTATAATGCATCTTAAATACACTACATGTATTATAATTTATAAAAATATTTTTCCCATTATCTTATTTTCTCATTGCACAGCTACTGTCTTCCTCAGTTGCTCTGCTTCCAGTGCAGCTTGTTTTAAGTAGAGCTTTTATCCAATCAGATTTCACCCCTGTGTCTCTGGGTAAGAAGAGAGGCCCCAGGCCTACAGACTCACAAGTGAATCCCTTTGCAGTTTAAGTAAATGGGGACGATATTGTTGATTGTCATAGTGTTCAACCAATCAGATCTTTAGTTTGACATGTTGGGCGTATTCTTTGACATGCCAGAGCCTGCTAGCTGGCCTCTTTGTCAACAAAGAAAGGAGGATGGACTTTGTCTTTAAGCGAACAGCATTTGGTAAGTCAATTGCGTTTGTTTTTACATCTGCAGTAGCTTTAATATGCTTGTTTATATATTATTATTTGTCCAACTTGTTTTTATGAAGATGGATTTTTGTTTGGTTTTATATGCGATAGGAACCATTGTTACGTCCAATGTTGCGCTGGGGATATATTTAGCCGGTGCCAGTGTTGCCAACTTGGCGACTTTCTTGCTAAATCTGGCGACTTTCCAAACCCTCATGGCGACTTTTTTGTCAAAAGCTACTAGTGACAAATCTAGCGACTTTTTCTGGTGTTGTTGGAGACTTTTCTGGTGTATTGACTCCGACGTGAAAGCACGTACCGTTCTGCACTGTCGAACGAGTGAACGAGCAGCGGGTGCTGCCGTGAGCCGCCCAAAGCACTCACATGCGGTAACTCGCGCAGCAGTCCCCGCTGCAGTCAGAGAGGAGAGGCAACACAGTCTCGGCGTATTCATGTATCTGCACTCTGCAGTTAGTGTATTTATAGGTGTTGAGCTTCATTTTTACATGAAACAAATAATAACCGTGGCTGTGTTTTAGCTGCAGGACAGCAGTGAAGGCCCAGGTATAAAATGCACGGCCAGCCACTGTCATATGCATACCGAATACAACAATATGTAATGTAATATGCAGTACGTACTAAAAGTGCCAACAAAAAGTATCAGATTTGGAAAGCAGCATAACATCTGGGGGTGTGGAGTTACGAAGAAGAGAGCTCATCAGACCTCTGTAGCCCGATCCTCATTGCTTGAAACTAAAGACTAGAAGCTACATTAGCTGCTACTAGCACAACACAACCAAATCTTAGACCAATTTGTCTTCAGTCAAAATGCATTGTGGGTAATGCAACGCCAGTTTTTGACAAGATGATGATATGTCTACTGTAACGGGGTTTTTTAGACTGGATTCAAAACATTACAATTCAGTCTACCAGACTTACTCCTACACAAGTGTCATATTATCATTAAAGGAGTGGCCATTAGGCCCTGATGTTCATGTATATTGAAAATATATGTTTTATAGTTTAATAATGGGACTCCATTAGCTGACAAAACCTGCAATCAGCTGGTCATAAATTACAATAATCACATTAATATAGAAATGTTACATAATAGAAAGATAGGGGGCATTCAGTACTGCAGATTCTGCATAGAAAGTGTAAAGTTCACTTTCGTGTGTGTGTGTGTGTGTGTGTGTGTGTGTCGGGCATTAGTGCATCTACAGCAGACTTTGATCCCGAGGATTTCTCCTCTTAACTCAGTACGACACAAGCTCAAAGATGAGAGGAAGTAAGGAGATATCGCTGAATTAAAATCACTTCAACTTCTCAGCATTAAAACCACTGAACCCAGGATTAATACGTCACTGTGTCCCGCCTCAGGAACTCATGACATTTTACCTTTGTGGAACATTTCAAGCCCTCCCTTTATTGATATTTAACAGTTGTAAGCTGTAGCAGAGCCGAATGACTCATAGTAGTACAAATAAGTATGCACTTGCTGTGCAGGCAGATCCACAGTGGGCCTCAGTAACAGCCCTCTGTCACATAAACATCTGTAGACTATGACTCTGCATAAAAAAAACAAAAGCTCACAAACTCTACTTGCCCTCTTCCTCCTTTTCCTCAAAACAGTAACCAAACCACTCTATTACCCAACTTGGTAAATATTCTGAGTAGAGGGGGATTTCATTTTCAAGTCCCTCTGCAGGACAGATTTGACAACTTTTGCTCTTTTCCACAGATGTAATCGTGCCTCTCCAGTTTGTCCCTCTAACATTACATTTGAGTCACAGAGCCTAGCATCCTTTTTCTGAAGAATACATATAACCCTGTTCTGAAGGTATTTCCAGAATCCTTAAGGTCTGTTTTGATTTACTGTACTGTATTTTGTATGTACTGACTAACAACTGTACTTGTATTGTACTGCATTTCCAAAACCAGGAAGCCAGAACTGACAAATGTCCCTTTGCGCAATGAGAGATGTCATTACTGGCTAACATCACATGCTTCCTGGCACTGGATGGATGCATCTTCGTTGCTAGATGTAATGGTATAACATGAGGAGGCTCTCATTTGTACCATAAATATCGGACAAGGAAAAGTCTTTGAAATCCTAATGCAATATATAAGGGAATTTAAAAAAAAGAAGCTACACTAAAGCTCCGGAGGGTGCAATCTATTGTCCAGTTTACATCAGTCTTCCTTGTTATGCAACACGAAACCACCATATGAGAGAGAGATGACTATGAGAGCCAGGATCAAGGTCCTTTTACCAGGATTAAAGCCAGGATTACAGATGTTGCGTCATAGAATATTCACTAAGTGAAATGAAGAATAATGACAAATCTGATGATTTGCTTTCATCTACATGAAAAACAATACTGGTGATTTAACAGCATGATTAAAGATGCAGTCATCTCTGTACATTTCCTTTAGGAGAGCATCTATTTCAAGCGAAATAGATGAAGACTAAGTGAGGAAACATGTAAAGTATCACTGTATTGCACAGGATGTGGCCAAAACTATCACTTCACTCTCCACAGAAAAGCAGCCCTCTCATCCTGCCAGAGCATCCAGGCAAACAAAGCCTGTAGATCCCTGCTACTGTAAATGGCGCATGTACTCTGAATAGGGCGTAAATCATGTTATTGCTCATTTAGCAAGGGCCTGGCAACTGTTTGCCGATTGGCTAACGGGGAGACAGGGTGGGGTTAGATGCTGAGGGAGACTCAGGGGTCGGTTACAAGATCTCCTCCGAATGCAGCCGCTCGCTCTGCACTTCTGCTGAATACATCTTAACGTTTTATGAGGCTGACTAGCTCACGGGTGTCTCAGCCGGACACACTGAACGTAACACATGCAAGGATGTAAAGAGAGTACAAATGCGTAGGCAAAGAGAAGGACTCGGTGTCATTACATGCACATATGCTTCCCTGGCCCCGTAGCCCAGCGTCCTGGGGTGGACGGACAGATGACACACTGTCCTTGTGTTCCAGTTTCTTGTTCCTTCATCCAAGCTCCATAGGTGGCGATCAACATGCACACAAACCACGTTCACATTTAAAAAAAACATACAAACCAGTGAGCATCAAACTGTGAGGAAGTCTTTTGCCTATTATCCAGCATAGATAAAATATAAATATGTAAAATCCCATTTTAAAATGAGATCAGTGGATATTAAATGGGCAGAAAGCCAACAGGGTAAGGACACACCGTCCTAAAATGAATTCTGCCAGTAAAGGGAAAAACAGGCCGGGCCCACATCGCCCCTGAATAATTTGTTTAGTCGTTCCTAATGGGTCTTTCCATTTGTGTATTCGGCTGCTCGTTTCCGCAATTTAGCACAAATTAAAACACAGAGAGGTCTCCCTGCACGAGGGTGCCGGTGGCTGGTGATAAAAGTGAGATGTCTGCTCGGCTGGTGTTGGACGTGAGCCAACCCACGTAAGGACACTGCCCTCTCTGTTCTCCCACCAATGCCCCCCTGCAGCTCACAGTGCAACTTTAAAGCCAGCAGGTTAGGGACGAATCCTCCAAAACAAGGAAACTACGCTACAAAGAGAGCATGTGATGTCAGAATGATGAACTGCAGCTAAGTGCACCAGAATTAACCCAGACAAAAAGCTTTGTTTCTTAAAATTAGCTTGGAACGATGCAGAGCCCTGCATATTTTCTGCATCAAGACTCATACCGTTTTAAATCAATGCCAAGCCTTTTTACAAATTGATTTTTTGTAATCAATTATGGCCTCTGCATGGGATTTTGAAACAGTAATGATATCATAAACCATATGAGCTGGAGCTGTTATTAGTCCATTTACTGACTGGTTACGATTTTGATAACTGATTGTTTGCCTCATCTTTAGCACAAGATGAGTGAAACAACAAAGTAAAGCTGATGGGAACGTCATTAGGTTTGCAGGTATTTAGCCATAAACCAAAGCAGCTATTTTGACAGATGGTGGCGCTAGATGAAAAGTCACCAGAGTGATTAGAATTCATTCTGAAGTGGGGCATGAAGGTCTGTACCAAATCCATTTAATAGTTGTTAAGATATATATATATATTTCTAAAAATGCCAAACATTCACTGCTTCTTTGTCATATATGAGGTTGTACTGAATATCTTTGGGTTTTAGACGGCTGCTATGAACAAAAACAAGCAATTTGAATAGACCACCTGGGAAATCATAATGGGCATTTTTCACTATTTTCTGACATGAATAGAAAGAAAACGATGAATCTATTAAATCAGAGAATAAAGGCACATCAATGGGTAGATTATCTGAAAACATTCCATTCTACAATATTCATAGCAAGAAGAACTAGACTTATAGTTGCAATGCTTCTATTAAACATAGCTGCCAATGGGCAGTTTGAGAATGCATTAAACCTCAGAGTCTTGTGCAGAGGGCTATTACTCTGTCAGAGGTTTCAATCAGATACGTATCAACATGCCGTGTAATGGCGAGTTGGAAAATCACCCCCATGTTCTTCTGGGCCGAATCTCCGTGTTAATATCCAGCCCCCCCGTGAGAGATAATGATGTTCAACTGAACATATCATACTAACAACCCTCCAGCCATTAGTCACCGCAATGCCTCCTCTGGGCTCTGGATGTTCAGTGCGAGAAGTATCATCTCTCTCTCTCTTTGCTGCGAGCCGGACAACAGCTCTTTCTGTCCGGACTCAAAATGAAAGCAGGAGGCCATTAAAGTGCAGAGCAGACAGAGATGGGAAGGGCCAGCCACTATACGAGAGAAGCTGCTTCTCTTCTCCGATATGCTGCGAATCCATTTGGTCCGATATGCATACACGCCCACAGTCAAGAGGGGTTACTGTGTTACCAAGCTAAATCATTGTTCATTGAGAGAAGAATGAGGAAACAAGTGGGACAAAGACAGAAAATGAATGTAAATGAGAAGCAGTACTGCTTTACGATCATGATTCAAACTCGTGTTCTTCACTGTAAAAAACAAATCTCTGTGCAGCTTTAGCTGATAGGACTTGGGTTCACAAGTTGCATCCGAGCCAGTGTTCGCGCACCGCTAATGAGTCCACTGGGTCTGTGCGAGTAGTGGTTTGAGACAGAAACGCAGAGACAACAAAAAAAAGGCAGCTTTCCGGACTTAAACCGGAGGAACAGCTGAACAGGGCTATTAAATATTGAACACCTGAGTATGTGGTCGATCATAAACCTTCTCTCTGTCATGGACTGGATTTTGAGCCAAAATGGATCCACAGTGCGTCTGGGAGCTCATCAAAACAGACATTCTAGCTTGTTACAAATGAAGGTATGGGGCACTCAGGTAGCTCACCTGGTAGAACCGGTGGTCCATGGACCAAGGCTGAGTCCAGATAAGACACTGATCCAACGAATCGCATTACATTTAAGTACATTTTAGAAGCTTCAAGCTTATTAAATGTATGACACTAAAACAAGGACTTTCAATGCACCACCTTGTGTTTTGGGAAAGGAGATTATTTTTCATTTTATTCTCAAAAATGATTAATCAGGAAAATAATTGACAGATCAATCCATAATGAAAATAATCGTTAGTTGCAGCCCTATATCAAAAATACCACGATTAATCTTCATTACTATGATTAAATTACTAATCGTTTGGTCAACAAAATGTTGAAAAACAGCCATGACAAGTTCCCAGAGCCCCAGGTGACGTCTTGTTTTATTTTTGTCCCAAATGTATTTTGTTTACTATCTCAGAGGACAAAGGAAATCAGAAAATATTCACACGTGAATAGCTGTAATCAGAGAATTTTTATATTCTGACAGGAAATGAACCAAATATATAAATGTCTTTCAACTGATTTATGTCAATCAATGTATTGATTTATCGACTGATAGTTGCAGCTTTAAAGTTGGATCAGGTTTACTCACTACAACATACTGCCAGCTATAGAAACATTGGGAATTGTAGGGGATTGGGAAGAGGCAGCCTCAACGTGACTTGTGAGCTCTTTGTGGAGCAAATCATAATTCATAATGTCATTAGGAGTGAGTGACTTACTCGAAAGCGAAGAAGAGCGCGCAGGTCCCCATGATGAGGAACAGGGTCAGGTAGAAGACTCCCTTCTGTCGGGCCATCATCACTCGTCCGTCGCAGCAGAAGGTGTTTTTCCCCGGAAGCTTCTCCCATTTTCGCACCTTTCGCGTTATCATCACCGCCGACATGGTGTCCTTTGGGTGGATGTCAGCTTGTTATACTGTGAAACGATTCCCACAATAAAGATGATGCGTCTCACAAACACCGTTCAGTCAACGTGACAGTCCAGAAAGCAAAACAGACGACTTACTCAGTGATATTAAAGATTGCTGCACGAGGCGTTGGCTGTAAAGCATTTCCTTTTGGGTCAAAGTGTCGCAGTCACATCATTGTTTTCTAATCCATTATTATTTCCAGTTTCCCGTCTTCACTGCAGCATGTCATTCCCACAGCGAAGCTCCCACGCTGCTTAAAAAAACGACAATCTCAATCCTCTCACCAGCCACTATTAACATTTAATAAAAAATATATATTAATTAAAAAATCATCCAAATGCTTGTGTCATATGTTTCCCACCAGAAGCTAGAAAATCCAGCCGCGGCTGTTGCATTGGGAGCACGGACCTTGAACGATTGACTTTCATATCATCTCGAAAAAATTCATAAATGATGGTTCAGGCGTTCACAGACATTAGACTGTGGCCATGCTGCTGGAAGGTGTCCGTCTGCCTTCATTAATAACAAAAATAAAAAATCCTTCAGGAATAAGAAATAACCGCCTGTTTGGACGCAAACATGTAAAGCTGTTTGATGCTCTTTTTTTTCCTTCTCCCCGCAGGATCCCAGCTCTCGGTTTTAGTCAATGGCAGCAGGAAACACGCCTAGATTGAAATGTCTAATCTTAAAGGGGCAGGACAGGTAAAACTAGAAGGAACAAAGGACACAGATGAAGGTCCTGCATGGATCACATTAATATGCTGAAGCGCTCGCCTGTGGTATTACCCGAGGGAGATCACTGTGAAGGAGTGTATTCATGAAGATAATTAGTTAAAGACACCAGATGCATTAATCCCTCAGGTGTTGCTTCATGGCTCCAGAGAGCAGAAGGTAAACACTGCAGAGCTCCTCAGAGCATTTTACTTTTCACTAAAACCACAAAAGATGTGTTCACTTTCAATTTCATGGATAACATATTTATTGTTTTTCATATCCAGCATTCAACTTAATTTAATCTGTATTCTTTGTTTTGAATAGTGTTGTGTTTTTTTTAATAGATTTCTATATTGAGATTGAGAAGTGTTTTTTATTGTGAATTGCTGATTGTTTTTACTGAGTAGTTTGTTGTTTGAACAGATGTTAGTCGCTGCACTCTGTTCATGGTCAATAAGACGCAAAACGTGTGTAGAAAGGAGATTTTATCAGGTGTGGTTAAGTGTTTACAAATGGAAGCCTTTAATAAATAAAAATGACAAAACAATGTTGGTGAAAGATGTGCAACTCTCATATATATTACATATTTAATTGCTCCAAATTGTTGTCTTTAATATTATTAATGATGATAACATTATAATATGTTACTTTTGTAAACAGCCATGAAAGGCTTGGGTTAAAACTTAAAATATTGATTAATATCAAAATTGACACAAAGCCCTTTAAAAAAAATGTTTTTTGTCAAAAGCAGCCAGGGAAGCTTCTTCCAGTTAATAAATATTTCTCAGTTGATACGATCATTTAAAAGGTTATGCCTGTCACAATAATTAATACATCGACTTATCGTACGATATATCGACATGACCTCAATCATTTTTGCTGACCTCGATGCTGCTTGTTGTGTTTACATGTTTGTAACGTAACAATGTCACCAACATTTTAGTCAACATGTTGTCACAATAAACAGCAGTTTTCATTAACACTACGACTGGGGGACCAACATTGCACATATTGTTACAGAGCCTGATAGTGTGGTTGTGTTGTTATATTTCATTTATTTGGAACATTTTTATATATATTTTTTTTTTTATTCAAATGTCTTGATATTCTTAAGAATTAAAAGTCCATTGCTCTTTTAAAGGGTGTACTTGCCTTATTATGCCATTATATTATCATTAAATTAAAAATAAATAAAATGACAATAATATATTTTCTTACAATTATTTCTGTGACAATATCTCGTCCAAGAAAATTGGTTACTGCTACAGGCCTACAGAGGGTTATTATTACTGATCTTATATTGTTGATATATATTCTTAAACAGACCCTTTTGTTTTGTCTCATTCAGAAGCCACAGTCACCAAAGAATCAGTATTTATCTCAGCCTCTTTGATTCTTTGTAACTGTAAACTCAGCATGAGATTATAATTTAAAGTCGGTGTAGTTATGCGTTCTTGGCTATAAAAACTATATTTACACTGACCAAGCACTGGCGAGCAGTATAATAGCCTCTGCAAAGTTTCCTTAAAGACATTAAAAATGATATTATTGTTTAATATTGGCTCAGCTCAGTTATACAGCCCATATAGCCTCCCCTGTGGCTACACAGAGGACAGAGGACGGCTGACGCAGGGAAAGGCTGGACCACAAATGACCCGCAGTGTGCACTAAACATCCCTCAGTGTGTCATGAAGTTATGGACCAGAGGTAAAAAAAGCTACTGCACGTCTCCGTTACTCAGGATCTATGCTGTTTTTGGTCTATTCCAGAGGACATTATTAATACAAGACCTGTCAGACGCTCCTCTGATCAACCTGCCAACTCAGGTTCAAATGTACTCGTGACTGCAGACTGCTAAAAGTCCCAAAAAAATTGAATGTGGTGCCACTTTTCATTACATAAGGAGAGATCAGGGAGGACGAGGTAGAGCTAGTTAAATCCTACAAGCAGGAAAGCTAAAAGGTATCGTTACTGATCTAATGTGCAGCAGATAGACACTATAAGATGAAATAAAATAGAACTTTATACATCCAGAGGGAAATTGTCGTGCAGCAGTTGCAGTACAAAGTAGAAAATAGTGCAAATATAAAATACCAATTAACATGAAATATAAATAAAGGTGCACATAACTTTAAACCCCTAAAAAGAAAAATGGTTTAACATATGAAAGACTTTCCATACCACCTCTACAATACCACTAATGAAGAAAGACACAAATGCATTCAGTATGACCGAGAACATATAGTGTACTAGCATGATGTTTGTATGAAACAATTTCAAATACGACTTGAAATTACTACAAAAAGTGCAAGTATTTGATCTAATCCATAACTTTTGGACTAAAAGTCAGGATATTTTGGCCTCTGTTGCATCCATTTGGACTATTCTTTATTTAAAAAGTGTCTCCCTTAAGTACAACCAACGTTATGGAAGTGTAACAACCTTAACAATCCCAAGAGTGAACCCTTTAATGAAATGATACGTGTAGATGACCACGGGTTACCTTTTTATTAACCGTATATCAACGTTACTTTTCTTTGTCTCGCTACTATGTAACGTAGTTAGCGTAAATTTACGCACCCTCCTGGGTTTTGAGCCGTTTGTCTCCATCTATCGACATCCACGAGCCACTTTTTCCAAACTGCTACTGCTCTATTCCTGTCGTTTTCTGACAAAAATGTAATATAAATTAAGACATTTTCATCATCTTTCACTCAGAAATTCCTCCTCTTCGGCGTCAAAAGGGCGTAGTATGGTGGCGTTTTAAATTCAGACGTAAGAAAGCTAAAGAGTTTGCACTATCGGTCAATGTTTACAATAAAGCATTTGTCATTTGAAACGTCCGTCCTACATAATAGTCCGACTAGAAACACGCGTTGATTGAACAGTATCAGGTGTTGTGTTGAATACTGTTACCCAGTCGATATGTGTGTCCCCCCTACCCACCTAAACCTGTATCTACCCTTATCCCTAATCGTAACGAACGAGGGGGCGCTATCGCTTGAACTGAACGAGAGGCACTATTCGATGAGGGAACCGATTTCGACACTACACCTGTTCCGGTATCTGTAATTTCGTTTCAGGCTAAATTAGCGATTTGTAACCGTGATACATAAATACTTAAGGTATGTTTGCATGCTTGTAAATGGACGGTGTGCCTTGCCTTCGCGTGTCGCAGTGTCATGCACAGCAGTTCAGGTAATAAGTCATATAGCATAGCTGCTTAAAGTAGGTTAGCTAGCAGTTAGCATGGGAACCAGATACACTGATGGGAACCAAGAGCAATGTGGACTGAAACAAATGTTTTCTGTGGCTGTCTGTAGTCATTTTAATAATATTTTTTATTTCAAATAATAATATTATAATCTTATATGACAGTTGAACCTCTCATCTTACAGGAGATGTCTACAGTCCAAGGGGGCTCTTGATCTGAGTTTGTCTTTACTGAAAGACTCAGATGAGACAGTCCTCTTGCCCATTTCACCATCCTGTCTGCCACAACTTGATCTGCTCTCTCTCAGAGCCACAGTGGCTTCAGATGATGCGTGTGAAGTAGTTTGGAGTCAGGTAATTAAGCTGAGCTTCACTGGAATACAATAAGTAACATATATTACTATAGTACAGCTTTAAAGTATTTATATGTATCTCCTGTTGTCTTTCCTGTTTACACCACAGTCCCACCTGCAGTCAAAGACAAAGAGAGTAAGGACAAGTGGCAATAAACTAGAGAAAATCCTCCAGGAGGTGTTGGAATCTCACGGGGAAGGATGGACAGAGGAGCTGAGGGGGGACCTCCCTCGCAGCTTTCAGAGGCATGGAGACCTCCTCCTGCTGGGAGACAACTGCTTCTCCCTGCCACTGTGGAAGAAGATGGGTACTGTTCTCAAACTCATCCACACTTTTCTGTAGTAATATGTGGACTAAAAAAAATCACAAGGACATTTATTGATCGCTTTTGACTTTTCTTTTTTTAGATCAACAGATATGGAGTGCGGTGGCCAGAGGCCTGGGGGCAAAGAGGCTGGCAAAGATGAGTCGAATATCCACAGATGGTTTTCGTTCTCCCGTGGTGACGATGCTGTTCGGAGAGCACAGCTGGGTGAAACATGTGGACAATAGGATTAGGTAAGTCTCAGTCCTAGTCATTCATTTGCTATTGATTTGCAACATGAAACATTTGGGCACATGAATGAAAAATGTGACTATGAATAAAACACGTCTTAACATTTGATTTCTTCACCTTTTTGTTTCAGTTATGAGTTTGATGTCACCCGATGCATGTTCTCAGCTGGAAACATAACGGAGAAGCTCCGGGTGGCTGGATTTGACTGCAGAGGGGAGACTGTGGTGGATCTGTATGCAGGTGGGATAACTGACAATGTGTGACATGGTTTTGACATTGATGAATAATTATGTTTTTACTTAATCATCAACAAAGGAGAAATGATAAAATGCACAATCCTAGATGTTTCATTGGGTTTCTCTGGTGGATTTCATCTTTAGTCCAGGTTCCAGGTGGATTTCCTGCCCCATCACGTTACTTTGCTTGTGTCCAACCCTTGTACTCTTCAGTGGTAATTAAACATAATTAGAATTATTAAGTATCACCTCTGTATCTTGTGTCAGGTATTGGATACTTCACTCTCCCATATCTGGTCCACGCGGGGGCCAGTCGTGTTCACGCCTGTGAGTGGAACACTGACGCAGTTCAAGCTTTACAAAACAACCTCGAGGCAAACGGGGTGACTGACCGCTGCACCGTTCACCACGGAGACAACCGACAAGTAATGTTTCCATATGTGTCCCATACTGATTATGTGACGTGGATAAGTTACAATATTAGCTTAGTATTAATAGATCGCATCTCTGTGTTCTATTCAACGGAGATCTAAGTGAGGTTCACTCCGATATTAGTGGTATTGATGAGGTAATATCACAATAATAAAATAAGGAAAATCAAATATTACAGTTTGTCTATCACTGTTGTCATAAATAGATTTTCTGTGGAAAAATATTGTGATATTTTGATACACAATTCTGTCATTTTAAATTGATAACAAGCTGATTGTATTTCAAAACAAAATATTATACACATGAATATGTTTGATATATTTTTGACATCACACTTGTTACCTTTCAACTCAGTTTGAGGAATATTGTATTGAATGTTGTTTTTTTTCTGTGATTTTTATACTTAAATCTGGTTTCAACTATATCTCTTAGTTCTAACCTCTGGTATGATCTTGCATTTCAGCTCTTTAGATTAGATTTTATGTCATTAAACTTGAACTAGATCGACCCGAAAGAAAACCGCTAATTCTAGAATTTGAATGGTTATCTGCGATTTCTGCCATTTTTGATACTTTTTATTTGTTTTTATTACTATTAGACTATTAACTATATACTATTAGCTATTAGAAAGTTGGACAGCAAATAAACTGTACCTAACTTGTTCCAAGTGCAGCCTGGTTGTTGTTGTTTTTTTTCTCATACAGCATCACAGCTGTGGAATTTCCACAGAATACAACACATCTCAATAATCTGTATCATATCATTTTGCACAGTACAAGTATCTTGGTTTTAAAATCCCATTGGTCATCGTTTAATCTGCATCTCCTCCTGAATAGCTCAAATCACTGTAAATCGTTTAGCAGGAGTCACAAAGTAAATCTATTCCATGTAAAAAGACAGGTGCGCCAAAATATTTTGTGCTCTGACTGTAGCTATAAAAATCAAATCAGCTTTATTACAAGAATGAAAAATAATGACACAAATCTATACACATTTCTTTGGGAAAATCATTTAGTTAAACAACATTAAAGAGCTTTTTATTTTTGTATTGTTTAGCTCCAGCTGTGTGACATCGCTGACCGAGTGAACCTGGGTCTCATACCGAGCTCTGAGGACGGCTGGCCTGTTGCCTGTCGACTGCTGAAGAGAACAACTGGTGGCGTTTTGCATATTCACCAGAACGTTACGTCAGCGATCGGCGATGCCACCCACAGGACTTCAGGGAAGAAAGCTGCCGGAGAGGCGTGGCAGGCCTGGGCTGATGACACAGCAGACCGCATCGCCTCTCTTTTAGAGGACACCACTGGTGCACGGTGGATAACAAACAACCGGCACATAGAACATGTGAAGTCGTACGCACCTCATGTTCACCACATGGTGCTGGACTTAGAGTGCAGACCACCCTGAGCTGAGGAGATCAACACAAATGTTTATTGCGTTCATGATTCTAATGTGCTGGTGTCTAGAGAAGAAATGGGAAACTTTGTTGTTCTGTCAGTTAGTGAGATCAGCTGCTGCTGTGTTTTTATAAACCTTTATTTATCCAGGGCAGGTTCGCTGAGCACAAATGCTATTTGTCTGTTTTTTTAAGAAACAACCTGCACATATGCAAATATAATCCCATCTGGAAGCTGCCAAGCTGTGCCACAACCGCAGCCTTATCTGTTGGCCACCGGATAACAGTGGTGTGTTGAGGTGATTTGCTCAAGGGCACCTCATTGTCGTGTTATACTCACTGAATCCCCCCCCCCCCCCCCCCCCAGCTGTTTGATCCGTAGACCGCTTGTGGTTGGCTGAAATGAAAAGCTTTACACTGAGACATGATCACTGCTCCCGACTGTCACATCAGTGTGCTGGTAATTACAGGAACACCCAAACCTATAAAACTCCCCCCAAGACAGGACACATATACTGTATTTAAAAATACAGTATTTCCTGGTTTGTCGGTATATCTTTGGAACCTCAGAAGACCGCAGCCAATTTAATCCATCCTACATGACTGTACACTTATGAGCTGTGACCAGGTGACAAATTGAAGGAAAAAAAACTGCATTAGAGAGACGGAGTGCCTTTTGCTTACATAAATGGAAATGATGTGAATCCTATGATATGCACTTCACAGTCAGCAGGTCTGACCCCAATTGAACAGCGATGGGAGATTTAGGAGCCAAATAAGGGAACGTCTTCTGGATGACTGGTGTTCATCCCTCCAGTAGAAAGCACTGAAGCTGCTCTGGTTGTGGTGGACCAACATGTTTTACGAAGACAGCTGATGTTGTTTTTGGTGTAACGGGGTGAAAAGTAGAAAATGTGTCTTTGCACAACTTGCCAAAAGAGCCATATTCAACAGACACAGTTGGATTTTCTTAGTGAGTGATGGCCTAAATGAGTTGCTGTATTAATCAATGAAATCTAAAGTCAGCAGAAGTATCCAGGCTCATCTCTTTCTGTAAATTCATGGAGGCACCTGGTTGTGCACATTTAATTAGTTGGGACTAAAAGCAATGTGATTCAGACATGAATATTAATATTTAAATCAACAAAGACTCTCCTGCTTAAATAAGATTATATTTACAATGGGGACAAGAGACCCTAGGAGGTTATTAATTCATTTTTGAGAGCAATAATATCTCACACAGACCTCTTAGATACCAGAGATTTGTTTTAAGTCTGGGTGAGACTTTAAACTGTATTTATAGGCCGGGTAATTATTTGTTTAACAATGTGCTCCACCATCACTTTGCATACGCCTTGATAATAAATAATGGCATAGTGTTTACGCAGGCACACCATCATAGTGCATTATTTTTTCAATAGCAATAAATGGCTCATTCTTTGTTTACGTATTGCCTTTCTCACTCAACTTTTTTTTTTTCTTCAAAAGTAAAAAGCCTGCACTTTCCTGAAACTGCTACCGGTCACGTTCGGGAGGGTAAAGTGAGCAGAAATAAAAATTAATGGAGTGTTTCAATGGGTCACATGTTCCACGTGCAGCCCTCCTATGGGGAACACGGCTCAAGGAAATGCACCTGTCATGGAAAATGTGGAGAGGCGCTCCTGCCTCTCGGCTGCAAAACTTTCCTTATCTTCCGGTACTCGGGACTCCTCGAGCGCACAAAAAGTCAACACTTTTTTGGAGACGGGAGGCAAGAAGGAGAAGACGACGAAGTGGAAAGGTCAGGACTGTGCTCACAGCCAACGAGGAAAGTGAGTGAAGCAGTTTATGGACACACGGAAATGTAATAATCTTAAATGCACTGTTCGCTCGTCTGCTACTTTTAACCCTTTTTGTTGTGTTTTCTGTCAGGAATATCTCGCTGTCGCCCGTAGTGACGCAATCCGTGTAGCGGTGGTGAAGTCGACTTTTAACAGGTGGGTCATTTTATGTATTTATAAATATATTGCGTAGATCTATTTTCTTTTAATTGACAGCCGATGTCAAACTTATCCATGTGGTAAAATAATCAAGTCGTTTCTTGCCAAAATCGTCATCCTTCACAATCGGATAACAGCAAACGGTTTAATAAAGACACCATGACGTTATTGTGGAGTAACGTTAGCGTTAGTTTGATTTTCAGTTGGTAACGTACATAAACGTTCGACCGTTGGAGTCGCAGCCGTTTGCAGCTGAATTTTAACAGTTTATCGCACTTTTGTTGAGCTACAAGGACAAGACGCGCATTATTTGCTGTCGTGGATTTTCCACGTTTGGAAAACGTTTCCATTCTGTCAATGATATTTGCATTTTATTAAACATGTCTCAATGTTTGTTTTAAACAAATTCCTTCTTCATTATCCATTGTTTCGTGTTTGTAAAGGATGTTTTCAGTTTGTGCACTATCTCTGTCATCTGGTGCAGACGCATGCGCCATTTCCTTGAAGGTTAAGTTTTACCTTATCAAGTTGCCTTACAGGTATTATTCAACTTCTGTTACAGTTAGTTGGCTTCAGGCATTCAAACGATGAGGAAAAAGTTTTCGAAGCAGTTTTGAATTACAGCTTTCCCCACTTGTTCTGTACTTAACAGGCACAATTTCCTCCCCTCTTTTGATCCACTTCAAATGGAGCATAAAGTTTCTGAAGGGAGCATGACAGACATGGGTGGATTATGAGACAATGGGCCTCTGCGTGGGCACAGATATTCAAAAGGCCCCATCTCCTCTCCTACATGGAGCAAGACACACAGACGTTAGTTGTTTTGATGTTGTTTTGTGTCATATTGTCTCTTTATGGTTGTTTTTCCCCCTTTCATAGTCGTGAGTCTCTTTGCAGCTGTTTTGCGTCTCTTAGTTGTTTTGGTCTCTTTGTAGTCTTTGTAGACTTTGTGTGTTGTTTTATGTTGCTTTGTGGTCATTTTGAGTCTCTTCCTGGTTGATTCGTGTCTCTTTGGCTGACATTTTTTAGGTGGTCAGGGGGGTCTCTGACAATTTTGGGCCCCTGGACCTGTGCCAGGTTGGCCTGTTCAGTAATACATCCATGATGACGGGTGATAAAATTGGGATTAAACAAATTGTGA
The DNA here is from genome assembly GCA_032191485.1 of Leptoclinus maculatus. Lineage (NCBI taxonomy): Eukaryota > Metazoa > Chordata > Actinopteri > Perciformes > Stichaeidae > Leptoclinus > Leptoclinus maculatus. Next base: position 8,061,520 of record JAVDOI010000011.1, read on the forward strand.
AGTTACTGAACTCCACCCAGATCTCTGTATCCTTAGAGGGTGGGAACCCTTTATAGTAGCCAAGTTCATGTTGTTTTTCCTGTCTCACTTAAAACAAACTTTCACCCGGGCAGAGGCTTTCTGTGGGAAGTTTTTAATCCTCTAGCATCCTGGTTCCTTTGAGTCATCTATCATTTTTGGAACACTGGATGAGGCCAGTAGTTTGCTCCAAAGCTGTAGACTAATTCCTGTCCTTGAAAATGGAAAACATGCCTCAGAGTCAGTCTCTGTTGGCTTACTAGTTATCTAGATTCCCATGGGCAATCCTTTTTTGACAGATGGACATAAGGCTTTTTAAATACAAGAGGGAGGCTACAACTCTTGTACTCTAAAACTATCCATCACAAAGTTGCTGTACTGAGGCTTCACTGTATGGACTGTACGCTTATTAGTCATTTGATTAGGACCACACAGCTGTTTCTGCCAGTCTGTATCTTCATCACTGCAGAGCATCACGTCAACAAGTTCCTTGTTTTACTGCTTTTTACTCTTATTAACAGCCTCTCCAGTAGTAAAACAGTGGAGAGTTTATTCCTGAGGATTTGTTTCGTCTATAGGAGATCTCCTCGATGCCACTGAGCTGAGCCAGTTAAGCTACGCTGAGGGTTTATGGTTGAAGGCATGATGCCCGAGGCCACTGACATGATCAACCTGGGCTTCCTGTCCGACTCTGAGCGGGAGCTGATCCTGGAGGTGCTGCAACGGGACGAGGAGCTGAGACAGGCTGAGGAGCAGCGTGTGCGGTGAGAACAACACTTCCTCCTTAATAATTTATTTTCAAATAAGACACATTTCCAGATTTGGAACCGGAACAGAAGTTGAAACCAGTGAATTCTTGGCATTTTTACCTACATGATAAAAGTAAATAAAATACTTCTGTTAATTGATTATTCAACAAGTTGTATCAACTATAAAACATACAAATTAAAAAATGGTTTTATTGTAATACAGAGAAATGTATAAATGTAAAACATGTTACAATATTTAAAATAAGTTGTCCTTTGAGAACAATAAGTTTCTCAAAGGACAACTTCTCTCCTTCTTTAATATTTGTGTTGTGTCTCAGGAGTTTGAAGACAGAGTTGCTGGATGTGAAGAGGAAAGGGGCCAAACGTGGCAGTGGAAGATACAGTGACCGTAGTTGTGGCAGATGCCAGCAGCCTCTGAGTCGACTGACTGTTTTCTCCAGCCGGTGTAAGATTTGCAATCACCATGTGTGCAGCAAGTGCCGAACAGTCCTCCCCGAAGGATCCTGGCTGTGCAACGTGTGTGCCAAAGAGTCGTAAGGGATTGTTTTGTTTATCCTTTAACTTGCCAGAATAATTGTCTGGATAAAATCAGTTTGTCTTTAGGCTTTATATTGTTCAGATTGTCAACAAATCCTGAAAAGCTCCAAGCCCATCCAATGCCTGGTGAATATGTAGAAGTCACACATAAATTGTGATTATATTTATAATCTTAAATTTGTGTTATCGGTCAACAAACATTTAAAAAGTCCCAACATTTCTCACAATTACCAACTGTAGCACGTGCTCCTGACTGTAATTGATGTATATCTGAAAAGTAACTTAATTAACTGATGAATGAGTGTAAATTCTGTTCAATTTACACCTTTTTAAAAAAGTATTTGTGTTGGATTCTAGGGATCTAAAGAAGAGGACGGGTGACTGGTTCTACGATCAAAGGACCAACCGTTTCTCCCTGATGCCTGTATACGACCTCGTGAGAGCCTCCCTGAAAAAGAAACCTCAGGGTGAGTGCAGGAAGAGGAAGTGGGTATCGACTGGTCAACCGGGAATGTAAACAGCTCTCAGCCGGGGCCAAATGAAATGCCCACAGTCACTGGAATGTAGTCCCAGTCCAACAGTAGGAGGAGAGAAATGTTAAAAACTGCAGTAACATGATGGTATTTTGTTTAACTGGTGTGCGATTTAACTTTTGTTCTGTGTTATAGGGACAAAGCGTGAGACAACGGGAGAAATACTGTTGAGAAGTACTGAAATTAACCCAGATCCTCCGATTCCTGTGCCACGGGTCAGACAGAAGAATCAGATAACGGATAACAAAGGGTGCGTCAACATTCTTCTCGTCAGTTTAAGAAATGTTAATGGATTTTCAGATTAAGAACATTTCAACCGTGTCATATTTACAGTCATTCAAACGAGAATTCAGGATCGATTGCGTCAAAGGAATCATTTGAATCAAAGTCAACACGCAGCGACTCGGAGTCTGCAGAAAAGAACAGTACAACTAGCAACACTGAGTCTGGCCATGTGACCCCTGAGCAGCAAAGGTAAACTCACCTTAAATTATTCTGAAACGTCCAAACACTACACGTTGACTTCAAAGACCCACTTTAATGGCAGGAGGTGTAGTGTTTGTCCCTCCTTCCCCATAGCCGGTCAGTGTACTGGAGTAGTCCAGTCTAAGGCTGAGACAGACTTGTCTGGCTCAGATCATTTTTAATTACAAACTGCATTGTAATTTGTTTTGAAAATCCTTTTAACAATCCGATAAATGAATTGAATATTCACAATTTAATTTGACTACGCATTTGGATTTGTTGGCCTGAAGCCTAAACGTCATAGTTTCCACTAAAATAGTACAAAAGTGTTAAAGTGGAGACATAAACATAAAAAAATAAGTTATTTACTTTGCAGTGAAAAAAAGATTGCTGTTTATGTAGTTTTCAATCAATCTTGTGAGGGGAGATGTGTTGTCTTGTGCACCTGACCCTATAGTTTGTGATTGGACTGTTAAAATTAAGAATAATAATATTAAATCAGTACATTCAGCTTCATTATGTAGATGGGTGTGGAATATCCTGAGAAGCATAAACTCCAGGACAGAACAGCACTTCAATGAAGGTATTTACTCATGCATGGACGTTTTGGGCTTGGTTGAAAAACTGTTGCCTGCGTGCACGCTGAGTAATCATCTGCCTGAAACGTCCGTGCATGAATAAATAACTTAATTGAAGTGCTGTCCTGTTCATCTTTATTCGCGTTCTACTAAAACCCACAGGTTGCAGACAAAATTTGCTGAAATGTCCCAATTGCCAGATAGAGTGTAATTGGGATGAGACGCATGTAGACACTGAGTCACACACACACACAAGTTGAAAAAGTTAGTTTACTTCTATTTGAATGTAAAATGTTGTAGCTGTTATTAATAATGATTTGTGTCATCACACAGGAGAGAGAACCCTTTCGTATCGTCCAGCCCAGCAGGGTCCACTGTTTCCAGTCTGACCGCTCCAGTCAAAGTAGATATCGTTAGCATTGACAGCGCCAACTTGGAAGCTAACGATGTATGCTTCTTTCAAGTGACAGGTTCATGTTTCTGTGTCAAACCATTTAAAAACTAAATAAAAAATGTTCTGACTGACTCTGTCACTACAGGCCCCAGAAGTAAAACCGGTCAGCCCAAACCCGGAGATAGATGTCGATAGACTCTTCAAGAAGAGCATCAAACGAGACCCAACACCTCCTGGTTAGCATCTGATATTTTACCATATGCATTTCAGTTGTTTTTCCAAATGAAAAACATTGTGTGTATCGCAGCTTAATTGCTGGTCTGACTGTTTTATAACAGAGTATGTGTCGACACTGGATCTGCGTGATGCATGTGACAAATCGGAGGCCTCGATGGGCAACAGGAGCCAGTCTGTACCGGGCCTCGACATACAGGTAAGAGTCTAGCTTTTCATACACTTATAAACTGTTTTGTCATGAATCTGTTATTTCTTTTTCCCATCAACTGAAATGTTTTGCCATATTAGTAAAACATTTGTCTCTTTCTCTTTACATTCTGCACCATAATGAAGAAACCTCAGTGTAGGAACACGCAACTGATCAGTCTATTACATTTTTTTTTTGTAATTGTTTCAATTCAAATTTTTCAGCATCCCCAGCACTACGAAATACTTTAGGAGGCGGTTTTTGTAGATCTAGCTATCCAGCAGCAACCGAGCAAAGAAAAAGTGACAGTCAAGCCTCTAATCAAAACATGTTTAGTGACTCCATTTAATTTTGGTCTTTTGAGGCTATTTGCATGCTATCTTTGCCTACTGTGGTGGTTTATTTCCTGTGCTATTAGTTGAACGTCACTGCCAAATGGAGACCATCCACTGATTGTAGGAAATATCACTAAAGCCTGGCATTTACAGTTACCTAACCCCTAACCCTTTTAAATAGTTTAACAGTTTTCTGATTTTTAAATTGACTGTAATTCTATTAAAAATAAGTTGTTGGTTTTCTGAATAACACAAGCCTTATTTTTTCTTACAACAAAAAACTGAGGATAAAAATCCCACTGTGTGTCTTTGATCAGGCTTTCAAATGTTTATTATGTTGCCACAGGAAGACGGAGAGGAGGATGAAGATATTGACAGCTTGGTTAGCTTTCATAAAAGGACAATCGCGACAAGCTCCTACAGCCTGAATAGCTCAAGGGTAAAGTATTGACATTTCTCACCGCTCGCATTAGTCCTCTAAAGGCTCTTTTGAAGAGCAGCTCATTATGTCTCTCAGAACGGAACTAATGTTTAGATAATCTGAACGAGCATCTATAACCTCAGGATATCCTGCAGCAAGTTAGGAAGTGTGAAATTGATGTGTAGCGTCTACCAAAGTGTTTCTATAGTTACCAAAGGCACAGGGGGAAGCAAAGCTGAGGCCAATCTGGATTCAGATATTAATAGAAACATCCTGATCTTTGCTAATTGGTGTATGTATGTTTCTCCAGAGCACACTGGGCAGCCTGATGAGCATTTACAGTGAAGCAGGAGACTTTGACAGTGTGGAGGTGAGCGGAGACCTCATCTTCTCTTTGAGCTACGACGAACACACCCAGAGCCTCCAAGTCCTCATCAAGGAGTGCCACGGGCTGGCCTACGGCGATGACTCGAAGCAGCTTTCCCACCCGTAAATATTAAAATAGATGTAATGTGGAGCTTCACGAGGCGAAAACGCATCATTTGCTCAAATTTTGGCTTTCAGAGTGCAGATTGTGGCTCTGAAACAGACGCATGGTTCTACACACACACACACACACACACACACACACACACACACACACGCACTCCTCAGTGATGTTAACACAGCTTTGATCTGTGCAGATAAGAAGTTGCTGTGTTTACAAAAGTCTTGATACTCGCCCCCAGAGGTGATTACTTGAGCTTCACAGGAAATTGAATGTCAACCGATATTTTCATAGCATTTAGTCAGGAAATAAGGCAAAAGAACCAGCAGTCACGTCCGGGAGAAACACCGTTTGTTCTGTTTTTGTGTTTCAGTTACGTCAAATGTTATCTTCTCCCTGACAAATCTCGCCAGAGCAAAAGGAAGACCAGCATCAAGAGAAACACCGTCAACCCCGTCTACGAAGAAACACTGAAGGTGATGGTTTATAGCGTGCACTTCTCTAACTGTACTGCAACTGTTGACCTTATCCTGTTGACTTAATGACACTCCCTGATTAGTGACCTTATGCAGTACCTGCTGCAAATAATGACCACACCTACAGAGACCATAAGATTGATATTGACATTAAAGATAAGAAAAGCTGTTGTCAAATATTGATTTTGGTCCAATGTAGTCTGCTTAAATACAGTGACAAACAATACTGCTAAAAAGGGAAGCAGCTGGATGAAACAATTTGTAAAAAATGACTTTTTTTTTAGATTTGCTCTGTAAAAGAGGAAGAAGGTAATTATTTAGATTTTAAGATGGTTAATGGCACTTCTGATAAGATCTGAATTCATCTTCTGCTTTAATCTATGATTCATTTAAAACTCCCTCGGCACTAGAGCATTAAAATGATAATTTGTCCTCCTCATCTCCCACTAACAGTACTCTATCAGCCGCACTCAGCTGTTCACTCGCTCCATCTTGATATCAGTCTGGCATCATGGTCGCTTCAGCCGCAACGTCTTCCTCGGAGAGGTGGAGATCGCTCTGGACACCCGAGACCTCGACTCCCCGTACACGGACAGCGTGATTCTCATGGGGAAGGTAGATCAGAATGAAAGATGCATAAAAGACTTAGTAAACATGGATGTACCATGTTATGTTTACTAACAAGCAGTCTAATAGAGGTTAGGAACTCCACAGGGTACCTCTTGTTGATGGATTTAACATGGTGGAAACACCTCAAGGAAAAGGACTTAAAGGTGTTTGTTTATCCTTATGATCCAACAAACGTGTTGAATGTATTTTCTTCCTCCTAAAATGTTTGCCAAGTTTTTATTTGCTATTTTTCTTAAAGGTGTAGAGCCTGCATTGTTTGCATACATGTTAACTTGCCAGCAGTCTTCTTCTTCCCTGTCCTTGCTGGCGCATTTCTGTGTTTCATAGCGCATTAACGTGTAGATCAGTGAAAGAGTGTAAACCACGTCACCTTGGTGCAGCTTTGTGATTGTGCACACAATCAAACAAAAAGGGGACCCATGCGTAAAATATTGCTGCATAGCACTTACTGGAGGTCAGAAACTGCACCTGTTCAACTCACTCATATTTATTATAAATATTGTTACCAACATTTTTTATATTATGTGGAGTACCATTTTTCAGAGAAAACAAAAGTCTGACAATCAACACTTGGTAAGCGAGTTGTGAAATGGACAAGAGAGACCAAAAAGTGCTCCAAAAAAAGCACAATCATGTATGACAAAATGCACATAACCTCACTTTTTATACCCAGGCTAAGGGGGACTCAAAAATGATGGTTTTATAAGTAATAACCCTAATTCAAAGAAACCTTTTGCAAATATAGTTTGCTATGTTAATGGCAATTTCCTTCCGCGCACAAATATTGACATTTGCATTCGCAGCCATCCAGTGTCAGTCAGGTTTTGGTGCTGAGAGCTGCTTCTCGGTATGTGTTGTTGTTTGGGTTTGTGTCCTAAATATGATTTACCTTTCTTAAACAGTCACCCTCTGGTGGGCCTGCTTCAGCGTTTGCTCAGCACAAAGGAGAGTTGGTGATCTCCTTGAAGTATGTCACACCTACAAAACCAAAAACCGAGCAAATCAAAGGTAAGACTATGACAAGAAACTCTGACTGTGTTTGATGCACTTTGCCTTCATTTTCTAAGAGTGTCCATCTTCTCCTCAGGAAAAAAGGCGGCGATTGAGGGAGGAGGAGAACTGCATGTCCTTATTAAAGAGGCAAAGAATTTGATTGCAATGAAACCAGGAGGGACCTCAGATAGCTTTGTAAAAGGGTGAGTAACAAACTCTGCAGTTTAAAAATGGCATATTGCATTTCTCTTTTAAAAGACCTAACATGTTTGTGGTTCTGCAGGTACTTGTTCCCAACTAAGGCAAAGACCACAAAGAGGAAGACTTCAGTTGTGAAGAAGAACCTGAACCCCCACTACGACCACACATTTGTGTACAAGGAGCTGACTCTGGAGCAGCTGGAGGAGATGTGTCTGGAGCTGACGGTGTGGGACAGAGAGGCCTTGTCGAGCAACGAATTTCTGGGAGGAGTTCGTCTCGGCTCAAGAAAAGGTAAAAGATAGAACTCTATAAATACTTTATTCTTTTTGCACCTGGCTTACATGTGAGAATGAATTGGATATTTCTCCTTTTTGTGTTACTATTGTTAGTCTGGGAGGTTTTGTTAGGCCTATTGGTTAACAGAGTATTGTAATGTAAATGTCACCAAATTTGTAGGGGTGAGCATGCATTTATTTTAGGGATTCTGATTTAATTGTCTTTTTGCTTGTCTGGTTCACAAAGGTTTTTGAGGAGGTGGATTCTTTTGTTTATTGTTTTGGCCTTGGTTCATCCTGATTTATACTGCTTCAACCTTTTTATAGTAGTAATCGTTTGGTTTTGGTACCCAGGCATAGGTGTAAAACTAGAGGGAAGGAACATTTTATTAACCTTCAACTAATACCCTATCTACCCTTTTCGTTTCATTGCCAAAGCGTTATTGCCTTTGTGAGAAAGACACGCTTAATTTTAGATTACTGTTTAAGCACCTTCGAGGCTTCCATTTGTTTTCCACAGTGTGTGAAAATTCAGCGAGTAAAAGGAATTTGCCATCATTAATAGTAAAAAAGACTCTGCACTTCATTTTACATTCATGTAATCTTCGCTCCTGCAGGCACTGTAAAAACAGGAGAAGTGGAAATGGACCCAGTTGGAGAGGAAGTCAGTCTGTGGGAGAAGATGATGCAGTACCCAGACTCGTGGGCAGAGGGCACTCTTCCACTGCGCTCGACTATGGTGAAGGACAAATGAGGATTGCTCACAGGCCTGCACCCTCGTATAGAAACCAGAGACTAAAAAGAGGAGAAGCTGTGGGGTCTGTGACAAATATGAGGTTGTGGATTATAATTATTTGGCTATTTTATCAGACCAGAAGCTTGTCTACTAAAGTGAACCTACATGCTGGTTGGCTGTAAGCAGACACACTGGCCTGCTGAACATCTGCCTCCCTGTATGGGGTTTGTCTTTATCCCCCCCCCCTCCGACTGCGGACTGGTGTAACTGTTGAAAATGTGCCAAAACATCACAACACTAAACTTTGGTCAGATGTTTAAGAGCACAGTACAGTCATTTTATGTTTTTAACATTCAGGCTGTATATATTATTGCACAGAAAAAGTGTTGAAATGATTCACCTTTTTCCTTATTATGTACAGAATTACACAGATGCGTGGGAAAACAAGTTGTTTTAATCTGGTATTATACAAAATTTCTGGTATTGTATCCAACAAATTGTGCTCCAAATTGTAATACTTCTGTAAAAATTATATTTATATTAGTAAAGTAGTTGCATGAAAAGCCTTATTTTATTACGTTTAATGAATAAAATGTGTCTGTTTGCTGGTTTATATGTAGATTTTAAACTTAACTATGTGATCAGTCGTGTTTACCTCAAGGTTGCCATGAATATTCTGTTCACCCAATAAAAAATGTACTAAACCCAAAGACTGTTCTTGAGCGTCCATACCAGCTGGATTTAAAAACAATCTGTCCACTCAAGACTTCCTCAGTAGTCTGTTGTTGAAGTGATTGTCGTCTTAAGTTCTCATTCAACATCAGATCAGAACAAGGGCTCTTTGACAAAAATACTAATCCACATCATGTATCCAACATGTTATCTATGGTTCAAAATATATGTGATTTTTTTTTTTTTTTAATAATGTGTTTTACTTTCTGCAGCTGTGATGTCCATTTTCTGGATTGTTTGAGAGAGAAAACGGTGCGAGAACTTCAGTGTTAAGTGATCACATTTAAACATGAGGAACAGCCTTCTTGTCCTTTTTTCCCTCCTAATGTCCTTCTGGACCCGGTGTCTGGTTGTTTGTCCTCCTTCCTCATCTTATGTTTAGTAAATCTGATGAGTTTATCGCTGTGGCAACCGGAGAGGTTTATTAAATTAGTCACAGAAGTCCCTGTGGAGCTCCAGTCTCTCTCGCTCCGCTTCATCCAGCAGGAAGCTATCGATGTAGGAGAACAGCTCATCCGACCCCATCGGACTGATGAAGCGCTCTCGGTCCAGTCCGCGCTCGTCCAGCAGCAACATGCTAAAGTAGAATCTGGAGATTCTGAACACTTGTCTACAGAGAGACACACATTGAATTATTAAAGGAACACTCCCAACATCTCATAATTTCATATCATTAAAGCTGCAATACTTTTAAAACATAGATTTAGGGGGGTGCTCGTAGTGACCGATCCACAGATGATTATCACCCGTGAGACAGATGGTTCCCTCAGGAGTTGGTGGAGACCATAACAGAGCTAGAAGAAGAGTGATAATTGTACTAAAATTCACCAGGTGGCCAAAAACACAACTACAAATGAAAGATAATGTTGCTTCGAAAGTCAACCAAACAGTAACGCTGTCTGCTTTCAAAACCGAAACAATTAGCTGAAAGATGCTAAAAGGTGTCTGTAGAGATGAAGAAAATACAATGTATAAAAATAATATAGTTGGGTGATAATTCTCTTTTATAATACAGTCACCTAATGCATTACTAACATTAAAATATTCATTCAATCTTAACTCTGAAATGCTCTCTTGTTTACATTTATGGCGATATCCTTTAGTCCTAACGAGCATTGATCTGACTAGTTCTACCTTAGTGATGTCTGATTGTCTGCATTTCTCAGAGTGCTTTGCATTACACTCATAAAATGTACGTCAATATGCCACAGCTGTGGGATTTGTGCGTCAGTGGAGAGACTGAAAAGATTTTCCAGTCTGGAAAAAGTGAGCAGCGCCACTTACTCCAATTACACATTTCTTTCTCTCTTCTGAGAGAAACTAGTACCTACATGCTTGTGTTTGTGCAAAATGTGGACTTTAAAGAATCCCTCACTCATTAATTCTCATGAGAGCCAAAGCCAGGCGTTTACTTTTGATGTTCTGTCAGTCTCGTCAAAATCCCATTACTGCGACCCTGCAATTATTATGTTAATCCTTCAAGTGGATTTTTTCCACAGAGGATCCCTTTTTATTAGGAGGCTCCTGGCATTTTAAGAGAGTGAGGAGAAACAACCCCTTACTGTTAATGAGAATGGGTGTTCTATAAAGCCATACACGCACACACACACACACACACACACACACAAGATGAACCATAAAACTGCTGAATAAGTAGGCCAAGTGAGGAGGTATCTAACTCTTACCTCAAACCTTCGATGACTTCAGAGCCGAGCAGACTTTCTTTAATGCGACCCGTCTCTCGAGGCGGGGAGCCCAGGAGCTCAACGATGGTTACATGTCGCAGGTCTAATCCACAGTCTGCTTTCTGGTTGAAACAAAGAAAACAAGAAACTGATTTTTATGGCTCTTGTTTATTTAAACTTCTTATCATTTTGGGAGGGAATATTCATGTGAAGTCACAAGCGGCACAACTTTTCCTCACTTGTATCATGATGTTCTGCAGCTGATAGTCTGGGTCAGATATGTTGGGCGCAGACATGATCAGCAGCCTCCTCTTTTCATAGAACTGATCCAGGAGAGCGGAGACTGTCTTTACATCTGATTTAAACTCCATTGCTAGAACACACAAAGTCGCAATTACATCCTGCATTGATACCTCCCACATGTATACTATTGTGTTCATGCTGCAAATTCATAAGCATGATTGGAATTTTCACGCAGACTCACGAACACACTCGGCAGGATTTCCTCCCCAGCTGCGGTTGAACTGGCAGACGCGACTAGCTACGCCCCTCCGTTCATGTCCTCCGTCACAGTGGTATTCACATGTTGCACCATAGTTGTTCCCATCAGAGGAGCAGGTGAGGTAGCCGTGCATAGGTGGAGGTAGATCTGGACATCTTCTCACTGGAAGGAGGACACAATGCAAATAAGAAATCCAGTGTGTGATCCAAGTTATAATGAGTTAATGTGTATCTAAATAGATTTCAGAAGTCAACTTACCGTCAACACGTACAATAAACTTGCAGGCCGCTCTGTTTCTGGCTTGATCGTACACTTTGTATCGGATAATGCTCGCTCCCTCTTTAAAGTCGGTGCCTGGCTCCTGGCCTACCAATATCACCCTGCAGAGAGACGAGTGCAGTGAAGGCTGAGTGTTTAATTGCGTTTCAAGTGAGCAGGAAAGGGAAGCGAAGGAAAGGAGCGACATACTCAAGTGATTTATCTGCCGTATCCGTAGCAGCCGGGGTGTCCCAGGTCACCATAGCGGTGAGCTTTCCAGGCTCGGCAAACTTGAGTCTGGATGGAGGACACTTGATCTTTGGAGGATCAGTATCTGAAATAAACAGAGATTTTGCAGGAAGGAAATTCCTCTCACTGTAGCAGTCATAGAGCAGAAGATGAAGACTGAAAGACAGCAGGCCACATTTCTGGATTCAGTCCAAATACCAGAGGAGCAGGAAATATACACACTGACTTGTGAAAGAATAATGAAAAACTAGACAGCAATACAGATGGCCTGACTTCAAATTCATTTCACGGCAGTAAGTTAAACCTCTAGTTTACAGTTCAACAGAGACTTTTCAGTTTAAACATCTGGTTAGCTTCATGGATCTGCAAAAACAAGACCTTCATTTGTACCTTCACAATCCGGCTGTGCTCCGCTCCACGAGCCGCTGCGCTGACAGACGCGTGAGTGTTCCCCCTTGATGCGATAGCCGGGGTCGCAGGTGAAGTCGCACCTGGAGTCCACCATGAAGCCTTGAATGCAGGTGTATCTGCCGTGTGGAATGAGGTGCAGCACATGGCAACGCATCTCTGAAGGAACATCACCAAAAATGTATACAGTTGAGTGAAAAGGACGAAACAATCATATCATCATTATATACAGTCTGAAATGAGGACGCTGGTGATAGTCTATACTTTTTTCAACAAATCCTGTGAAAGACCAAAACCAACAATGGCTGGTACAAGGGCAGTGTAGGTCTCTGCAAATGTAATTCAAACACCAGATAATAGTGCATTTGTTGGGGACTACTTTTTTAGCAGTGGATTAATACACAATAATCTGTGCACTGTTGAGATTTTACAACAGCAGGATGGTGTAGTCCATGTTTATGGTAATCAAGGAACATACTAGCCAGTGCAATGGTGTGTTTTGAATAAGGAAAAACTAGAATATCACCAGATTCACCCTCAAATATGAATTTAAAGTCTCAACTTCCACATACTGCGGCAGTAAGCAGTGCCAGACCAGCGTCTGTTGGCGAGGCACTGAATTGAGCTCTTCCCCAGCAGTCGGTATCCTCGGTCGCAGCTCAGCTCACAGCGGGTGCCCAACGTGCTCCTGTAGGCCGGGCCTCGAGGGGAGTGGCAGGTCAACTCCCCATTGGTCAGACCCGGAGAATGACACCAGTGTGGGTCTGTGTTTAAAGAGTAAAGCCCAAATCTGTATGTAGCACTAATGGTACTGAAGTGTCCTATACTTAGTGTTAAAGGGACATCTGATAGTAGACAGCAGAACAGTATAATAACTGGTGTTATATTGTCATATCACCCAACTCCCCTAGTGAGAGTTTGTTTTTCCTTACGCACTTTTGTAGTCCAGCTGAGGAGCGTAGTCTTCTTCTACAAAGTCATTGTAGCTGTCATGCACTGTGGTCCCAGAGCCAGCTGAAAAAACAAACATCAGACAAATCATTAACATTTCTTATGTGACCATGATTCTCGCCGCACAATCTCTTTTCCTTAACTTCCTTTCAGGTTTCCTTTAACATGAGCTCAATAACATTCCAGTCCATAGACACCTGGATTTGCAATCAGTGATGCTAACAGAAACTCCTGAGGGTTTCAAATATGGAAATCCCCTAAATGGCATAAATTGTATGTCGTTTTCCCTTTTTGAAAGGGACAGGAATTAACTTAGATATGAGTGCAGAGAAAGCATGTTAGACTGTTAGATTGTAGTGTTTTCTGGCATTTTGGATCGACAATAACATTCACCACAAGTTAGGACACACAGCATGTTTTCATTACTCACTTGGAGATTTTCCCTCTTACTCATCTCTTTTCATGTAATAAGCAGAAGTGTTGCCAACTGTAGGTTACCGTGGCTTTTATTCAAAATGTTGTCTTTCTGCACAATTAATCCTTTTCACTGTTATCCTCCTCTCTCAGCAGTTGTGGTTCATAGTCCATTTTGCAATCTGCAAAAAATGACTCCATGTTTAGAGCTGAGTGCCAAACTTTCCAGGCTGTCAACCTCCACCCCCATCTCAAGGCAGTTCCTGTGCTGCTTCCTTTGCTGCAGCTCAGCCCTTCTGTTTTCTGGCCCTCAAACAAACAGGGTTCACTTTTAACACAGTTTCTAATAATAATAATAATGATGCCTCACATGCAACTTCCCCTCTTCTCTTCTCTGGAAGTTGCTTCAGATTGTTCCAGCGATGTGCAAATTAAAGCTATCGTCAGCGTTTTTTTTCTCATAATGAGCCCGATGTTCCACTCAGTAACACTTCCCCAGACTAATGTTTCCCAAGTCCCCCTCACAGAGAATTAGTCACAGAGGTAAAAAAAAACAACCAATCTAAGCTCATTGCAGGGCCCAAGTAGAGACAGACATTACTTCAGGTGACATCATGCATGGCAGTTAAAATTACATGCAGGTAAAACTACTGCAGCGCTAAAAAGTAACCAAGGCCATTTACCCAATCACTGTATAATTGGTACTTAATTAACTAAACCATTTGATTTATTTTATACTTCTACTTTACTATTTCACAGGGAAATATTGTACTTTTTACTACTTACTACATTGAACTGATGGCTCAAGTGCATTAAACCACTGGTTTCTTAAGGATTTGGCTCATGAATGCTTACAAAAAAATAAGGGCTGCAACAAAAATTATTTTGTCTCAAAATGTCAGAAAATAGTTCTGTTCAATTTTCCCAAAGCCACAGCCCAAAGCAGCCAATGCTTAATAATAATATATCAGTCACAGGGGACCTTTTTCTGCAGAACTATTAGGCCTACTTGTAATTTATTTTGAAATATTTTTATAACATTTAGCTGATAATACTTCTGTTCTTTAATCTAAGCACTTTTACTTGTGATGCAGTGTTTTTACATCGTTGTACTGGTACTTTTACTCAAGTAAAGGGTCTGAATACTTCTACTACGAGTGTAGAATACCGAGACACTGACACTGCAGCCACATGGTGCATCATGCACCTCTCACAGTACTGACTTTACACAGAGACATGCTGTGAGCAGAGTGAGTCCATGAGGCAGGAATGAGTCACACCAGAGGAAGGTGTTTAGTTTGAAAAAAATGTTGCCTGTTTGAGTTACAAAGGCTTCATTTATCTCTAATGACAAAGATGTCCAGCATCCTTTCAATCACTCTGCAGTACCACCTGAGCTTCTGGGTGGATCTCAGGTCACGCTATTATCTCTGCAGGATTAAATAGAGGCTTCTGCACACTTGGCCCAGAGGGAAGACTGCTCAGTAATTAACTGGTAGTGATTGGATCCGAGCTGTAATTAAACTGCCTGGTCAGCAAAGCAGAGGGGCTCCTGAAGAGGCAGGCAGCTCAACTACGAGCTCAATTTAAGTTAATTTTGACTAGATTCTGCTGCATCACTTCCGCTCTTAATTCCTAAAGGGAGGAGTTGGATCCATTTGCATTCATCCAGTGGCCTCAAAAATTCAGCACATCTGCATCTAATACAGTTGTTATTACTGTTGAGCTGAAGGCATTTCCCTACTGGAGGGATTGAAGGGGATTTCTATGTTTGAGTAACTCTAGCTAGCAATCGTGATAAGATTTTTTTTTTACTTTTTAGAGAAGATTTACGAACAATTAAATGATATTTTGACTAAATAAAGCGTGTTTCCTTATTTGTTGGACTTACCTTTGAAGTATAAAATGAGCACAGCAACAAAGCGGTTGAGAATCATGTTGACGCTCCTGGAAAAACAAAGGTTTGTTTGCTCAGGTTGGCTCAGATCACAAAGTCCCTCCGAAAAAGTACAAAGTTATAATCCAAAGAAGGTTTACAGTTGCTTTAGCAAACGACTTAATTATCCCCGCTGAGGACAATAAGCGCTCCCGTCATACCAGAGTCTCCGCAGTTTTTGAAAAGGATCCTTCTAGTTCATCATCAAAGTCAAACACCACTTGGTGGCGGTATTGGATCTTCTGTGTTCATGTTTCCTCCCAACACTGCATTAAACATGATGACTGAGCCACGTCATTAAACCCCGCCTCTCCAACATCCCATAAACCCCAGAAAGTGAAGGTTTATTAAAGACCACACGTGAAAATATAGATATACATTAATATTTGGAAGAGTCGTTTTCTTTAATATTATTTATTAACTGATTGTGTCACTAATGAGATCACTGGTGGCTTGTAGTGATTTAATCCCCTGAATATTATAGGCTACTCATATAATCCCATTATCATTCCTAATGGTAACTTTGTTGTTTTAATAATAATGTATAAAACCCTTTTTAGCACTTTTTAAAAACAATATACAAAGTGCTTCAAAAACAGAAAATACACTGTACAGTTACATAATAGATCCCACAAGTCTGTTGTAATATATCTAATGTCCATTTACACGATTTAATGTAGTACTTTCAAAGTCTAATTTTGTTTGAATGTGTCCCACAGGAGGCCTAAAAGATATAATGCTGTAATAGAAATAAAGGATATATTTGTGTTTATCTTATAAGCGCCGTGTTATGATAATTGTATTGACCTAACTACTTGATGTAATTTAGCCAATTCAAGTGTGTCAAATCACCAAAGGAATAATGCATTTTATTATAACTCAGACAGCACCAGACAGGAAATAACGCTACTGCCCTCAAAATAAAAGCATTTATTTGAGATCGAGTAAGTATACCTTACTATGTCATAATTTTGGTTAAGAAGGTTAAATCATTTAGATTACTGTCACATTTAAAGCCACAATGTACGCTAGAAAGTCAAAATCTTGACTTGACTCAAAATGAGGAGCTAGTAGTGAGCCACAGTTTGTATTTACTATAGCCTATCATAATTAGACTTTGACTTAGCAAAATTATCACATAAACCAAATGCCGAGTCTAAATTATAAGATGGAAAGTCAACTCTTTTTTTTTTTTTACCTCTCCATTAAAAAGTATAAGATAATAATGCTTCTCATAATTTTGACAAAGTATATCATACTTTTGATTTACCATGAATTGGGAAATTATTATGGAATGTTGGAACTGTAAAATGAACATTACCAAAATGCCAAACATTTGGATTTGATGTCAAACTTGTAAGAGAGAAAGTCAAATTATTAAAAATTATGAGCTAGCTCATTATTTTGAATAATTTGACTTTAGAGCATTTATTTACTTTCTCATAATTAAACTTAGAACAAATATTAGATTTATTAAGTCAAATTTAAAAGATCATGAGTCCAAACATTTGACCCGTTCATTGAAAAAAATATGAGATGGTAATTTCAATGTTACATTATGTCATAATGTTTTTTTTTATTTATCAATTTTTACTTTTAAAAGATTAACTGTACATGAACATTTAATAGGACAGTTTTGCAGAAAAAAACTCTTTTTTAAAGCTTTTATTCTGAAAGTTGTACTGGAAGACGACATGTGATATGAATGTCTCCGCTGACTTGACTTTGGATTGTTTGGATCTGTTTTTCCCGTCAGGAAAGTGAATCTGGGTTAGTGACGACACTTCCCCCCTCTCTCTCTCCCTTTATCCCTCAAGTTTTTTTCTCTCCCCCTCTCCCCTCAGTGAGAAGTCAACTTTTCTCTCCTTTTTTTGTAGTTTAAAGTAAAAACACAACCATGTCGCCGCCGTCTCGACGGCTTCAGACGAAGCCAGTGATTACCTGCCTGAAGACCTTCCTCATCTCCTACAGCCTCATATTCTGGGTGAGCTGCGTGTCACGTAATGGGGGACAACAAGCTAAAGGAGCAACAATGGGGCTAAAAGCGGCGGCGTTGTTGCCAACACGGCAATCTAACGTAGTGTCCTCACAATCACACGGAGTTAAATACGTTGAGTAAATGTGTTTAGTTTAGTTAAGTAGAGCTGGTTGTCTGTTGACACAAATAACCACTTGTTGAAAAATGTACCGACCGTTGGAGCCGTTTGTTTGTGTTCAGATGTATCAACGTGTCTGTGTCCAAAACAGCCGTTAGCTACTTTTTTATCACTGATTTAGAAAAACGTCCCACCTAACGTACAAACTACAGTTTAACTTAGTTATTATACGTGATGTTATTAATTGAAGGTTAGTTTTAACACTTTTTATTAATAGTTGTACTATAAACCAACTTAATTACATGTTAAACTGCAACGATTAGTGCATTAATCGATTGACATAAAATGTATGGGCAGGTAAGTTAATGATGTAACGTTTACATTTTATTTTCCAGCTACATCACTTCCTGTAAATAGTTAATTATAGGGTGGCAACAAACACTTATTGTCACTATTTAATCCGTCTTTTTTTTTCTTGATTAATCATTTGGTCCATAATAATGTAAATGTGGTACTAGTTTTAGGGAAAACAGGAATTCAAACCATTATTTACTGATTGTTTGAAAAGTTTTTATTATTGGAAACGTTATTCTCCATAGATGTTTCATTGTATGCTTTCATGTAGGCAAATTTCACAACTTTTTTTAATGTTAACTTTTCTTCTTTTACGTTAATGTGAGTTGTAGGAGGTGTTAATGTGCAACTGATCTACAGTACTGGGTACTAACTTAACAAATATGTTAGGCTAGAAATTAATCAAAGTTGATTAAATAGTTTGAGTTTTAGCATCAACACTTTCTAATAGCCCAAGCTGACATCTTCAAATGTCGACCAACAGTCTAAAACCCAAATATATTTAGATTTATTGTCGCATAAGACAAAGAAAAGATGCAAATCTTCATATTTGAGAAGCCAAGACAAGAGAATGTTTGGTGTTTCTACTGAAAAAAGTATACATTTTCTGTTGATGGCCTTGTCAGTTAATTAACTAGTGTTAAATTGTTTATTAACCAAATGATTAAATTAGACAATAATCGTCAGAATAATTGCTAATAACTGCTAGTTGCAGCCGTAAGTACATGTAAGGAACATCTAAACATAAGCTTGTTCATACAAGATAATGAGCAGACACCCCCCCCCCCCCCCCCCCCCCCCCTTCATCTTTGTACTGAGCAAACAGCCATCTCAGGCTGCTGCTGCTAACACAAAGTTCAGGTCAGTGCTTTTATCTGGCAATTTATTGCTCTTGGCTGGTTGAGCTGATGCCTCCCCTCAGGCTAATGACTTGTGTGGGCAGTCAAAAGATGCTGAGATGATAAAACCTCAGGCTGAGGCTAGTGGGGGGGGGGGGGGGGGGGGGGTGTATCCCAGGTTTGTTTTTATTAAAAACGGTAATTTATAAATGCACGATCTGCTGCATCTGAAGACCGACCCAAGGAGGGGTTATCAAATATATGATGATTGTGAACAGTATTAGAGTTTTTTTTTACTCGATACACAATGTGAGTCAGAGCTCCAACATCCCACTTTAACTCGTCTGCTTCTCTTCACCTGCATTTCCTCCACTGAGAACAGGTTTAATGAAGGAAATCAATGAGGGAAATTGTGTTTTTCACATCCCAGCATGGTTGTTATTTAAAAGTATCCCAGATTCAGTGCAGATCACTGGTATATCTGAGGAGGCATTATCATAGCGTTAGTATAGTGTCGCGTTTTCACCAAACCGGATGGAAGAGGTTAGGTGGTGTGAGGGCTGGGTTTCAATTTAGGCTGCAACTAATCTGACAAATATTTTCTGGATTTATTTATACGATTGTATGGTCTGTAAAATGTCAGAATATTGTGGAAATGGCCATCAGAAGTTCCCAGAACCCAAGATGACATATTAAGATGTCTTATTTCTTCTTCTACAGTCCAATTTTTACATCCAATAACTGGTTTTAAAAACTAAATTTTTACTTGTCTGGATGTCAAGTCTTCAAAATTTAGCTCATAAACATGAAGTTATTTTTTTACATCATTGAAAGAAAAAACTAAATAGTGTAGATTTGATGAAATGCTGCTTAACGTTAACTGTTCCAGTGTGGTTTTGAGCCTTTATTCTCAGGTTTTGGTTTTGGCACGTCTTTCTCTCTGGCTCTTTGCTGACTCTCCCTGCTGTCGCCTTCAGTTCACAGGAGTGATCCTGCTGGCCGTGGGCGTGTGGGGGAAGGTGAGCCTGGAGGCCTATTTCTCTCTGGCCTCCGAGGAGAGCACCAATGCTCCATATGTCCTCATCGGGACCGGAGCCATCATCGTTATTTTCGGACTGTTCGGATGCTTTGCTACATGCCGCGGAAGCCCATGGATGCTCAAACTGGTCAGTGGAGGTGCAGCAGCAAGTTCCCTGAAATATTCCCCTGAGATGTGACCTTGTTTGATTGTTTTATACGCACTGCTTCCTTCAGTATGCCATGTTTCTCACCTTGGTGTTCCTGGCTGAGCTCGTGGCCGGTGTCTCAGGCTTTATCTTCAGACATGAGGTCAGTTAACCGTCCAAAACACTCAAATATGTTTTTTTTTTTCACATCCACTCTCTAAAATATATTTGTTTTGCCAGATCAAGGCCAAGTTAGGCTTTGCCTATAAAAACGCTGTGACGACCTACAATAGCACGGACAGCAGCAGCAGCAGCAGCGCTGCAGTGGACGCCATCCAGAGGACTGTAAGTGGGCTGTTTTCCATTACGCTAATGGTGTTACTCTTATCTGACTTCACTTGTTACTCACTGAACAAACCAAAGAACTCTAGTTTATATAAGAACATTGTAAAAGGCCAACTAAACACTAAACCCACATAGAGTTTTAACGTTTAAGCATGTTGCTCGCGTCACTGCAGGTGTTTCAAAACATCATTTTAAAAATACAATTTGACCCATTTTCTGTAGCTTAAAGAGATTTATTGCGACACTAATCATTTTTGCTTTATTTCCATACAGTTGTTTTGCTGCGGGGTGAACAATTTCACCGACTGGGAACAAACAAAGTACTTTGAAGAGAATGGCATCCCTGCCAGCTGCTGTAAAGACAACGCCAACTGCTCACCAGAGACCCTGAAAGACCCCGCCAAGGCTAAGACAGAGGTGTACACAGTGGTGAGTTCACTGCCTCACACCACGACGACGCACACCTCCATACTTGTGTAGTTTTAATGGCTTTAAGATTGTGTTTTTTCGGAAAACAATCAGTCAGCTCAAAAGCTTTTAAAACATCTATGAATGTGTATTCCTGCTGTAGGGCTGCTTCGCACGGGTGACCCATGTGATGGAGTCCAACCTGGGAATCATCGCAGGGATCTCTTTTGGGATTGCGTTCTTCCAGGTACAAAACAAATGGAACTGTGCTGCGTGCACATATAATTTGTTTATTTCCATCATTGTATCCTGTTTTTGTAGCTTTGGTTAGAGAAGCATTTAGGATGCAGTGACACAGGCGAGAAAAAGAGTTGAGTAGGGCAACATCTGGGCAGATGACTTTGTAACATCTGTTAACCTTTTGGCTAATTCTGTCGCAAATGACAGTAATGTTTATTAATGTGCACCGTCTCTGTTAAATAAGTAAATATGATATTAGAAATATGCCGACAGAGAGGGTTCTAGTAGGGTTTGAGGTGGTAGTTGCCCTTAAATTGTTGTGACTCCTTAAAGCGCTACATTTGTAATCGTGTCACTTGCGTACTGTG
Organism: Leptoclinus maculatus; assembly: GCA_032191485.1. Taxonomy (NCBI): domain Eukaryota; kingdom Metazoa; phylum Chordata; class Actinopteri; order Perciformes; family Stichaeidae; genus Leptoclinus; species Leptoclinus maculatus. The sequence goes on from JAVDOI010000011.1 coordinate 8,082,744, forward strand.
ACCCTCTCATAAAGCAGTACTAGTACTACACCATTATTTAAAGTAGTGCACTGTATTTAAAATCCCAGTTTTCTGCTCACTATAGAATACATTATCTGTCTTTTTATATATTGAGTAGTGAACGAGTTTTTCACAGCCATGATTTTATGACTTGGAAAGCAAACGTGGCCACATCAACATGTTGATTATAAATCACCATCGCGTTGTAAAACTAAGTACAGGAGGTCAAAGTTGAACCAGATAGTTGCTGTGCAGAATCAAGTAACATTTACAACCTTCGTTTTCGCTTTTGAATGATGGTTTATGCAATATAGTCTGTGTACAGTTATTTATTGCCTGTCTAAGCACCAATGCAGTCGCCCTCTGCACAGCTGTATCTGCGGTTAAGCTATACGGGGACATTTCTTCTTAGAACTGATAAAATGTTTAGTTTCTTTTAAGTGTGTCTGTTTTGATTAATCTGTGTTTTGTTAAACGTGTTTCCTCTCAGCTCATTGGGATATTCCTGTCCTGCTGCTTGTCTCGATACATAACCAACAACCAGTATGAGATGGTCTAACGGTGACCTTCCACAGGTGAGACTTGTTATCGGCAAAGTTATAAAAAATTGAGGAAGTGAGCTGTTCTGAATTGCTGTTCCTCGTTGGGAGACTAAATCATGTACAGATTGTACCAGGCATATGAATTAGCTGCTTTATGGCGGCGTCTAACAACCTCTCTGACATGTTTTCCTTCTGTCTGCGCAGGTCTCTGATGGGAAGCTCCTGATGCAAATAGAGTTGAAAGAATATCCTGTGATTTTAAGATTGTGTGCGTGTTAGTTGATATTATTATAGAAAGGGAAAAACACTCACTGCTTCTTCTTTTATTCACCAATGACAAATGAGCAGAAGGGGGAAAAAATGGAAAAGGAAACCCAAAACAGGACGTTATCGGCAGTGTAGTCTGACCAAAGTTTAAAGGGACCTGAACATTTACTCCTGAGGTTTAATTAAGCGTAGATGTTACTTTATTTCAGTTAATTGACCAATTGTCAGCATTTCCATTTGTGTCTTTGTATAATGCAGCTGCCTTATTATGTAATTATGCTTTAAAAAAACAACTCTGTAGACAAATGTTAAACGTCTCTGCAACAGTAAGTGAATTTCTGTCTGTGTGTGAAACCAAAATAAGCCTGAGAGATGGACGAAGAGGTCGCCAACCTGAAATCAAGTTTGTGTGATTCACTGTAAAGACTTGTAAAATGAGCCTTACTGATTACGTAGGCCAGTAGTGTTAAAAACAAACAAAAAAACAGCATTCATGTGTGCCAGTTACATTCGCCGGCCAACTTCATATAACAGTCGTCAGTGTTAAATTGTTATTCTTTTGTGGATGCATGTGAAATACTTGACAAAAAAAATAAAGATTCAATTTAGTATCTTCAACAGCGTGTGTGTGCTCGGAGATCTGCATGCAGGTCAGGATGCGTCTGTCCCACAGATGTCTGTAGGCTACATTCATGTGAAGAGATGCAGAAGTATTTTGGCAGATGAACATGACTCTACAAAATACAACAGGAATTTAGTTTCTCAATATGCAGGGAAACTTTTCATGTAACTTCAGCACAATGTTTAAGGATATAGCATAGATGCATAGTTTAGATGCCTCAGTGCAGTTTGTCGAGAGTTGTTAGTATGAATTAATTTTGATTGAGGTTTGGTACTTACGCTCAAATATTGTGTACTATAACTGAAAATGTGACAACTTTGGAGAAAATCTAGAAATGCATTCACTGTTTAATTCGCTCAGATTATCCTAATCTAGAGCAGGATATGTCAACAACAATTCACATAGTCTATCATGATATGTATATATATATATATGTGTATATATGTATATGTATGTATATATATATATGTGTATATGTATATATATGTATATATATATACACACACACACACACATTCTCCTGATGTTATAGTTGGAGAGGGGACTGAAACGATGCACATTTCATATATGAAGCCAAAAGTAAGTTATGAAACAGGTTTTCTGAGGTTTTCAATGTCACAATATTAGTCTTTGATTTCAGGTTTTCTGTTACAATCAGTAATTTGATTAGAAACTAACATGGCACGTCTGTACTCGTGTTGTATTTCCCTTAAATACCACCAAAGATAACTCAGTACTCTGGTAATATGACAGTGTACATGTTGACAAAATAAATCTTAGTCAAGACTAATTAACTTGTTGGGCTCCACTAAAGGGCAGCAAAAGAAATGTCAAGGGTCCATTGACAAGTTTAATATAATATATTAACAAATCTATTTCTGCAAAAGATGATAATGTTTTCTAGACTTTGCCCTAATCATTGCAGTTTTTCTGTAACTTAATGGATAAACATCTATGGAAGCCCATTCCCACCAGCAAAAAAAAATAAAAAATCACTAAAAAAAATAAAATAAGATCACAAAAAAAAAAAGAAAAAAATAGTAACTCAAAAATTGCTCAGTACAATCCATGTGAAACATCATCTGTATTTCATGTGTTGTAAAGCCGCGTTTTAAAGAAGTCTTCAATGTACTCACAATCCATTCATATGTCATAGCTGCTTCTATGACTGTTGTGTTAAAGTATCTCATAATTTCGACTTTCTATAGCAACTGGAAAAATCTGGTCAGTGTTATGGTTACAGATGGATGCACCAAAACTTTTTTTTTTTTTTTGCTGGTGGAAAAAAAGGAAAATAAAAAAATATATATTATTAGAATTATTATTATTTATTTTGTGGGTGGATTTATTTATTTTTTTTTTTTTTTGTTAATTACATTTTTTTTTTTTTTTTTTTTAAGTTACTATTTTTTTTTTTGTGATCTTATTTTTTTTTGCTGGCAGGAATGGGCTTCCATAAACATCCCTCCACAAGCCAATAAAAAGAATATTATTGAGCTGACTGCTAGACTTTTGCAGGTTCCAGAGTTTGACTTGCCACACAGCAGGATGATCACAGGTGTAACTAATAACCTCAATGGTGATCTGACACTGCCTTATCATCATAATTAACTTAATGAAATACACCTGTGCACTGCTAGCATACGCGCAGATAATAGTGGCACTAGTTCATGTTGAACGTGGACACAGAGGGTCATTTTCAAGCTTAAACTATCAGGTAATACCAACATCTTCCTTTGGAATAATTAAAGCTTGTAGATGGAAATTATTATTTTGTATCTACTGTGATTGACAGGTTAATATTGTAAAAAAAAATAATTTTAGTTTCTGTTCAGACATGTGGGGGGAAAGATTTAGCTAACAAAGTCCAACCACCAGGTGGAAGTGCTGTGTAACTTAATAAATGAAGGCAGCTGTAGAGACAGTGGAGACATGAGGAACAAGCGAAAAATACTAAACGGGGTTCTTTGCATTCATTTAGTTTTATTATCATACAAAGCCAAATACACCTGACACCGTGACTCCCTGTGCAAATTTGAGTCGGTTTTGCCTTCAGGCTGCAAACGGTCTGCAAAGGAGCGGCTGCAGATAGTTGCAAACAAACGTAATTGACTGGCAGCTCTGAACTGCCGTCTGATTGGTCAGTTTTGGATCAGATGCTATTAAGAGTCCGCCTAAATCCATGCTGGTCCAATGAGCTGGGTAGAAAAATCCAGGAAGGGCGGACTGTATTGTCTATCCTCCACCCCAACCCGGCTGTCTGGTATAAAATCTGAGTTCAACCGGCAGACTGTTGAGGAGATTTTTTACTTTCCTTCCCGGCGGGTGGTGTGCAGACCCTGAGAAGACTTGGTTTATTTAACCAGCACGCCAAGAACCATTCATTTTCCTCAGGTTACCTCGTGGTTCAGGTCAGTCTGCATTCTTTTTTTAGATTCAAGGCCTCTGATGCGAATAATGCCCGTTTTATATGTAAGGCCTCTGACGCGAATAATGTCCCATTGATACGATTTAATATCAAGAAGTCGAGGCCGTAAAGATGCGAGTCGGCTTTTACAATGTAGCAAATTGAGTTACATTATTAATTTAACTTGTAGAAAGCGTCTGTGGGTGGGGTGGGGTGGGGGGGGGGCTACAGTATGCTCTGCGGATGAGACACAAGCTGCCTCTGTTATTTCCTGCCTAGCTGCACTAAAGTGTGTGTGTGTGTGTGTGTGTTTCAGGTTATGAATTGGTTCCCTTTACGCCCATGCTGAATGTGTCAATCTGTATTTCAAGGTGCCTCAGCCCTGGATTTTTATTTATTTTTTGTTTCTTTTGCTGCATCCTCATGTTTCCTCTCTCCCTCTTGCAGATCAGCCACCTCTAAAACACCAAGCAGCTCTGCCTTAACATCACCACCTGCCAGCTCTCTCACCGTAACCAAGCCAACCTAAAAAGCCTTCAAAATGATGCAAATCGACTCCGCCAGCAACAAGCACTCCCTCATCAACGTCATGCACCGCTTCATCGCAGCCGCCAACAACATGGACGAGACCATCATGGTGCCGAGCCTGCTGCGGGACGTGCCGCTGGAGGAGCGGGCCGCCGGCGAGCTGGAGCCCAACAACAACCGAAATCACGAACCGCCGTGTCCCAACAAGCAGAGGGACATGTACGAGCACTACCTGCTCCTCAAGTCCATAAAGAACGACATGGAGTGGGGCATGCTGAAGAGGGAGATTAGCAGCGGTGCCAGCTTCCTGGAGATGGCGGTGAAGCAGGAGGAGCAGCTGCAGACTGGAGACCTCCTCCATGACGAGAACACGGACCTGGAGAACCAGTTTCACTATCACCTCAGAGGACTGTTTGGAGTTCTGTCCAAGCTCACATTGCAAGCCGACCACCTCACCAACAGGTACAAGAGAGAAATTGGAGGTGGAAACTTCATGAGATAGAAGTCACTACATTTTCTTTTTTTTTCCCCCTGGACTGCTTGACCTGCACTATGGGATGTGTTGAACGGCCCCCCAATTTCTTCCTGATAGATCTCAATGGTCAGTGAACTGACCAGGGCGACTTCTCTCACTCCTGAGAAGCGACACTCAAAACTTTCCCGACCAAAACGTACCTGGAACCATTGACGCCTGCACGTGTCCCTCTGCCTGTCTCGGTGCAGAGTGGATGCTTTGTGTGGCTGAGGTTTATTGAATCTGTTCCATAAGGCCACGTGAAGCGCTGGTTCATGGAGAAATTTGCCCTCCCTTTTGTCTTTTCATTTCTAGTTTGGACATGAAATGGTCACCAGATTGTGAATAAAAAGGTTTCTGACTGTAGGAGAAATTGAATGCTGGTTATTCTGTCCCTCCTTTTTCAAAAATATAATTGTAACGCTGAGCTGAAGGGCTCTTAAACCTGCTGAGGTTTTTAAATCTTTTCTCTTGGTATTACTGTAACATGGTCTGCCTTGACTTCTTTCTTTTTCTTTTTATACCCTCATGCCCTGTTCAGTTACTCCCCGTTGTATGACTGCTTAAATGGTTCATCAAGGTGTTCATGATGAAATTATTCATTCGTTTGTCCTTGGATATTTCAAATTTTATATTGAAATGGTAAAACTGAAATAAATAATTGGAAACTTTATTTGCTTTGTTTGTCACTGCGAACAGGAAGGATGTTGGGGGTGTTGCGGCTCAGTTAGAAAACATTTCTTTTCAGTGCCGAAGGCTGAACAGGAATGTGTAACGATGCATTTTGATGTGCAATAAGATGTAAGCTAGTCACTTGACTTGCTGTTATGTAGGGCGAGTTTAGCAGCTTATATAATGTAAAGGGCTTTAAAGTGCTTTGCTGAGGATTTACCTAAAGGAGACTATTTAAAGATGTCGTAGCTCTAAAGCAGAATTTGTTAGCTGAACACATTTTGGTTCACCGTTTTATTGCAGTTGTGCTAAAATGCAACTCTCCTGCAGCTTGTTTGACCTTCAGTGTCCAGTAAAGCCAATATTTATGTGGGGCTTTTGCTCAAAATAGATGCATTTTAGCACCAATAATTTTAACACTGGTGTAACTGATTTTAATCTCAGAAAATGGCTACAAACTAAATTCTTTAACTTTTTTTTTTTTTATGGTTTTGTACAAGTTTCTTTACAGATACGCTTTTTTTAAGACATGACACGAAATTGTGTGTTATACACATTACAAAGTGTTAACAAATCCCTCGGCACACAACCCGTTTTTGATTGATTGACCAAACCTAATCTAATTTTGTTGACATTTACCGTCCACTAATCATCTCAAATGGTGCGAACAACTGGGAGGGTTATAAAAGCTGTAAAGTGCATTGACCCATCAGAAGTGATAAGACTTTATGTAGGTGACACAATAAACCAGATGGCACAGTACATGATCTTCAAAACCTCTGCAGGATTTTGTCTAGATTTGGATGCTATTGATCACATATTTCTTCAGCTTTGCCACAGTGAACATGATGCAGTACAGTGTTATTCAAACATTAAATTGATATGTTGCTCCAACGGGCCCTCACCAGCTGCCACATCTATCCATCACCTAGTGAAACCCTCCCCTTAGCAACAGCTCCACCACAAGCAGCCAATCCGGTCGCAATGGTTTTTTTCCTCTCGAAGGCACAGCGGCGATGAAGAGATTGTGGTGTGATGAAGGGCATCCAGGAAGGGAGTGGAGGGCAGACATGGTCAAACAAACTAGTGCTGCTCTGCTCTGACCAGCAGCAGCGATCACACCGCGATTTAAAAGAGTTTGCATAGAACGTGCTGCAGGAGCCCTGTGGTGGGAGGCTGCAGTCTTTTTTTTCCACTTACAATGGGCCAAACAAATGGCTGCAAATCAAAATGGCTGTGCTGGTCAGTGTGCTTCAGCCCACTTAGATAAACTGGGTCAACCAAACTGGTGACAGCTGGCCAGACGGTGAATGTGAATAGAAAAAGGGTTTTCTATTACACCATTTTAAACGGATTAAAAAAAGTAAAATCTACAGATTTACATTAATTTGATTTACTATTGAGCCTGAACTTAAGGCAAAAGCTCAACATTTTAGGTAATCTGCTTATTCACTTTGTTGCCATGAGTTAGATGAGAAGAGAGAGAGAGAGATCGATACCACTCTCATCTTTGTCTGTTAAATATGAAGCAGCAGCCAGCGGCTGGTTAGCTTAGGTTAGCATAAACACTAAAAAGATGTAGCGGCTAGCCTGACTTTGCCCAATGGTCACAAAATTCAGCTACCAGCAACTCTAACGTTACATCTTCTGTTTAATTCATGCAAAAAATATTTATTCGCTCCTTCAGACAGTGAGGTAGCTGTCCCACCCCCTTCCCCCCCACACTGTTTCTAGTCTAACGGACAGACATGAGAATAGTATAAATCTTATCTATCTTTATTCCTATGAGACTATTCCTTTTACACTATGAACTGTCTCAACCATTTAAGAAAAATATAAAAGCTACTTATATATGACAGTCTATTTGCTTAGATATTTGTTACATTAAATGAGTGATATCTCCTCAAATATATGCTTTGAATTATATTTTTCATTGCACGCTCCAACTAAATCTCAAAGAGCTTGAACCATGACATTGATATTCTGTAATACAGCTCCGACTGCCTGCATGCTCCAGTCTCCCAAATCAGGTTAATGTCTTGAGAAACCGGAGAGCAAATTGTTGCAACCACCCATTTGAAATGGCTCCAGAGTTGAGAGTAAATTGTGCTGTTTCATCAATGTGCACAGCAGCTGCTAATAAAACTGTTTCAAAGTCCATATATTCAATAGTGGCATATTACATTTAATGTATCACAACCTAAGCGTAAACAATAGTTTAGATGTCTGATATTTTGGTCAGTGCTGGTGTGTCGTAAAGGGGTTTTCGGGTTCAGTGCAATGTGACCGACAGATATTGAGGCATGGGAGACATTTGGTGTTGAAAGGTCTTGAAGTTCCGTGTGGTTGGCCCACCTTCCCTGCCAGCATGAGGCTGCGTGATCACAGACTTGGCAGACAGTGGCAGCATACAGGCTTCATTTCAGCAGCAATGTCTGTTGCTCAACAGCTGTAAAGCTCCTACCTGACAGAGATAAAGTTTCAGACAACCAGACAGAGCAGAGATTATTTGTGAGGTAGGTCAAGTTCACATGATACAGGTGATGTCTAAGGGTCAATAACCTGATTCTAAATAAAGGTTTATACCTTTTTAGCAGTGCTCTTACAGCATCAATATAAACCTGGCAGTCACGCCTAAACCCTGTTTGCTCAGGTCAGCCATATTCTGCACTTTCCTACAGTAACAGCACTGCTCCCTGAGTCAACACCGGAGTGCATTCACTGTGTTGTTTGCTTTAATACCCAGTGAAACCTTTGAGTTAACTGTGAAATCAAACAAAAGAGACAAATATGTGACTGTTTGCTTGAAACTGTGAGAAGATTTGGATTTAATAAAGAACACATTTGTAGCACTGTCTATTGCTCAGCAGCTGTAAACTCATACCTGACAGAAATAAAGCTTCAGACAACCAGACAGAGCAGAGATTATTCATTTGTGAGGCAGGTCAAATTGACATGACACAGGTAGGGTTAAAAACGTGATTCTAAATAAAGGTTAATTCGAGGATTACTGCAGCAGGCAATTGGCAGGGGTGGAAGTAGTATCAAGTTGGATTAAAAATACTCCATTACTAGCATTTAACATTTAACCCAAAGTACAAAGATATTAGCTGCAAAATGTAGTTTAGTTTATAAAGGCAACACTGGATCATTATTACTGGTGCATTAACTTGTGAATTATGTAAGCAGTATTTTATTAAATATGCAAAACTTTTGACCATATCTTATGGAGTTTGCTCTGGTGGCTGTTGGATACGGTCGAGAGCTCCGGTATAAGATAGTGTGTGAGACCTTGAGTTTCTCATAATTTACATGTATTCTCAAGGTAAAAATAAAGTTTCCAGCATAGAACAATATTTCCCTCTAAAAAGCAGTCCAGTAGAACTAGCATTAAAACGGAAATACTCAAGTAAAGTATCTCAAAAGTGTTCTTAAGTAGAGTATGAGTACATTCAGCCAGGTAAACTGGAAGGTGACCTCCAGCAGGTGTTTAACTTGGTCCCCAGGTAACTGTTGCTTGTGATTAAAACAGGTTTGTTGTTGTGTAATGTCATCGTTGTATGTTGCCTGCATGCACTGGAGTCAGCGTTGCCATGGAGTAAAATGATCTCATGTGAAAAGACGGTGAAGCCCACATTATTGTGCACGGCTCAGATTTACGATACGCTGCCTTGTTGTGCTGCAGAAATAATGATAACCAGCATGCTCACTGATTTAATTAACATTTCTGTGTGTTCAGCGTCTCACTTGCAGCACAAGAGCAGCAGAAACATCCGTGAAGAAAACTGAGTCTCTCCTCAGGCTTTGCATGATGTTTTATAATAAGAAAGTAATATTCTGAAAAGAATATAGTTAAAAGTAAGTACAATATAACTAGAAACGGATCAACCACATACAAGGAAGTGGAAAAAAACTCTCAAATGCTCTCTCTAGAGCCAATGTTTGGTTTGTCCATTCTGGGCTACTGTAGAATCACTGAGGCGCAACATGATGGACTCTGAAGAGGACCTGCTCCTTATGTAGATATAAACGGGTCATTCTAAGTTAACAAATTCCCCCTAAACCCTTCTACCTGGAGCGAGACATCCAGACTGAAAGACACACATAACATTTTGTAATTTTCCATTGTCGTCTCAATGGTAATTTTGCAATAATTTAAAAAAGAAGCCCATCTGCATGATGAATACAAGTACAAGTTGCATGTAATACTTTTACTTTACGTAGGATTTGTAAAGTATAGCTTTTCTTTTAAGTGAGTATTACACTGTGGTATTAGTACTTAAGTGAAGGGTCTGAACACTTCTTCCACCACTACTGCAGACCAACTGGTGTTCTCTACAGCCAGAATGGTTTTGGTAACTATTCCTCCATGAATATTTTGTCATTTAAACAAGGCCTCTGTATCAAACTTTGATTCTGGAACAAAATATTGCAGATTAAATGTCCGTCCGTCTGTCTGTCAGGTCTTTTAGCTTTCAGATCGGCCTCAGCTCTGTTGTCTTGTCAGCATGGAGACAGAGACGTGAAGCCAGGAACACCATGTTCTCTTTTAGGCAGAGGCTGAACTCCTACATACAGACAGACTCCTGTAACGAGTCCTTCTACCGCCCCCCCTTCCTCCTTCTTCCTGGTCTTTGTGATAAGTTCTGGCCTCGACTGATAGCTCTGTTGTTTGGGTTACAAAGGGATTCCTTTTTTTTTACAGAAGAAAACCCATCTACCCCACATCATTACACTTGCAAACCCGACACTCTGCCATCGCTGGTGAACACCACACCAGGATCAGTATGTGCGAGCTCCGTGCAGAGGGGAGGGATGTATGAGGTTATTTAAAAGGCGAGTGGGTGTGGAGTCGAGCTGGAGCAGCTTACAGCCTGACACAGAGCGTCTCTGAGAGCGAACAATCCCCTCCGCCCGGCCTTGTGTGCTGCTCACACACACTTTATGTGTATCTATTAATATAGGTTAATACAACCTTCTGTCGTGCACACAATGTACACACGCATATAGAGTCAGGAGCTTTGCATACATACGTTTTTTTCTTTGTGTGTATATTTTTCCAAAGATGATCTCTGTGAGTCGTTTTGCAGAAGTGGAAGAAGCACTAAGAGCTTTTATTTAGGTAAAAAATGATAAACAAATAGCAAAACCACTTTAAAAAAAATGTTACAAGCAAAAGTCCTGCATGCAAAATCCTACTTAAGTAGAAGTATGCAAGTATTATCAGCAAAATGTACTTAAAGCATCAAAAGTATTCATTCAACAGAATTGCCCCGTTCAGAGTGTTGTGTTGGTTAAGTGTGATTTATAATAATGCATCACATTTTAGAAGTTGTTCAAATGTTTTGTATGGAAAAATGTATTCTGGAAAATAATTATGTATAGCTGTCAGATGAATAGTGGGGAAAAAAGTGAATATTTACTCCTAAATATATACTGAAGTAGAAGTATGAAATAGAATAAAATCTAAAACTACTTTCCACCACTGGCCCTCGTATGTTTATACAGTGATGGCACTCTGTTCCTCGGGTCCTCAGTTAACTGTAATTATCAGGTTGGTGATAACCATCGGGGTCATCCCTTGCAACTGAAGTCCTCCGGGTCTGATCCACAAACAGGTAAAGACACGAGGTCTCTGCAGGTCAGTGCCAGTGCCCGTCTCTGGTTGGTCGCTGCATTTAATCCATTCTTCAAGACAAGAGGCCAGACAATGGCTGTGTGTGAGTGCGTTCAATAACAATGCAGCCCTCTGTTGTTAGTGGAGCCATTAGAAATCGCTGCAATCCACAGAAATTACAGCGATCAAATTTCAAATGTCAGAGTGTTTGTTTACAGCTAAAACTTTACCTTTCAGCGAGAGGATTTTGGGGTTATCAAGGTCTTTTGTTATCATTTGTCGTTGGTGAGAAATCGACATGAAGCCAAATGTTATGTGAGACAAAGAACAGAGAAGCGGCCTCCTGTTGTATTTAATGAATGTACTCGCCTTCAAGTAGCAAGAAATGCAAAGTGAAGAGTTTCTCCATTTTATCCAGATTTCATGTCTGGGCCAGTTTTATAGGCATGTACAGGCTGGCTGAAATGTTGGCTGCATACAAAGGCAACACCTACACTTCAACTGATGATTCCACTGCTTTCAGTGTTAAATGTCAACTAAAACTTCGCTCCTGCTGTCAGCAAATACACTTCTGACACGTCAGCTCCTTTCAATGTTTACATTTCAACTGACACTTTAACTGCTTTCAGCTCATACTCTTCAACTGCTAAGTCTCTCAGTGCTTAAACACAAACTCAACTCAACTCCCTACAGCTCTTAAAATGGAAATGAACATGCCTTCAGCGATAGCACTTCTGAATTCAACTCCTTTCACTTAAACATTTCAATTGAGATCAAACTAGCTTTCATTGGGGGTTTTAGGCACATGCAGGTTTGCTGCAACTTTGTTTCTCCTCATCTGACTCTTCATCGTGTGAGTGCTTATTGACAAACTGGCACCACAACTTCCTACAGCAGTTCAATTAAAAATGAACATGCTTTTAGCCATTGCAGTTCAACTGCTTTCAGCTCGAACATTCAACATTAAATCACACTTCAGACTTTTTTACTGCTCTTCAACTTCAACTAACAATTCAACTCCTGTAAGTACTTCAAATTAAACTGCAGCTCCCATACAATATGTATCATGCAGCTGACATTCAACTGCTTTCAGTGTCTTTATGTCAACTGAGGTTTCAGTTCAGCTTTCGTCTCTTACACTTCAATTGACATTTCAACTGACCCCTCGGCTCCTTTCAGTGCTTCAACTTCAACAGCAGTTTATTTCACATTCAAATTATTTGAACACATTTTAATCTTTTTTTTTTAATCTGCACTTGCACGTTTCAATGTAGTCCTCTTCTAGTTTGCTTAATCTTCATGTGGCTGTAAACTCAAAGTGCAAATGATTTCAATCAGATTTCATTACTGTGTCTGGGTGACTGGGTTTCTCAGGCTGGCTGAAATGTTTGCACAAATACCAAAACTAATTCCGATGTCTGGACGAGGTCAAGCTTCTTGTGATATAGTGAGGGCCGATACATGACAGTGCTATTTTCCATGCCTGGGTTATATTTAGAGCTGAGGGGGTGACACCATTCAGCCAGAGATAGCAGGGGCTTAAACGCCATTAGATCTCTTGATATCAACGCGAACAAAGCACATTTAAACATCCTATGAGAGCGTTATTTCAAAAGCAGTGCTGCAGCTGGTATGATTTATCAATGTGTGGTGGACAGACATTCAACAGACTCTTGCAGACGTAACTGGCTGTGGAGAGAGAGAGAGAGAACACATTCATCAAAACCCTGTTGATATTAACAAAAGAGCCCTGTGTAGTCTCACGGGATGAAAGCTAGTTTGATCTGTCTCAGGCACTAAAACATTCCCCAAACGTCCAAAGGACAATTCAGACAGATTACAACGTTTATTCTGGTATGTTTAAGATTCTGGTGGGCGAGTTGTTAATGGGGACTGAGAGAAAAGGGAAGTTTCGAGGCTGAGCTTTAGATGCCAGCTAAGTGAGCTGGACTTCCCCCTTCTCTGTGTTTTCTTTTTCTTTTTTTTTCCAAACAGGACTGTTACGTAACTGTTACACCAGATGTCCTCAGTAAACCCAAAGCCTAAGAGGAGCTCATTATCATAACAAATAATATACAGACGGGTACAAAATAACCATTGACAACCTGAAAAGCCCGTTGAAGCATGATGGCATGTGTTGCTTTGACTGGATTTAAAAAGATGGGTTATAATTTCATTGGAAGATTTGGTAAAAAGAAACCGAATATGGTTTAATATGACATATGGTAAGTTTAAGGTAAAGTATATATAAAGACCATCTTCCTTACACACACACTTAATGTAGTGTATATATATATATATAATGTGCTGTTGTACAAAACGTTGCTCTCCCTTATAATCCCTTTGTCTCCATGTAAGGCTGGCCTCTCTTCCTCTTTCCATGTCAGTCTGTCAGTTGGTCTTGTGCAGACTTGCCCTCGTTTTCATCCAATCAGATGCCACTGCCTCACAACAGGTGGCCAATGAGTGGTGAGGTATGGCAGGGGCTCGGTGAAGGGGGCGGCCCCCGAGAGCTCGTCCCCATGTATGATGTAATGAGGCTTGATTTACAGGAGAGTCAAGATTTCCCAAAGACTCCTAAAACTCACAGACACATGATCCCTTCACTTGGAATAGCTTGAACAATCCGGATAAAGTTTAACCGGGGGAAAAAAGCCTGAATTTTTAAGTTTGAGGTGCCAAACTCAATTTTTTTTATTTTAGAATCATCATGTGCAATTAGGAGTAGGTTATGAAAATACTTTAATCAGATATAAATCTATATTGAACAGCCTAAAATCTGGCCACATGCTATCACTGCCATGAGACAAAGCGCTGCTGCAGCAGCAGCAGTGACTGAACTCTAGTAACCTCGTGGGGACTGTACAGGTTTCACTGAGGGTGGGACCATCTGCACCATGGGGCCTGTACGGGGCAACGACTGGTATGTCACATCCCAGTACAATAACACATCACATTCACACTGAGACTTCAAACTGAGGCCCATATGCTGCAGGGAAAATGTTGTATTACAGAATATTACGGTGGCTGAGATATTAGTGGTGTCATTAGGAGAAATATGCTTCTCTTTCTTGACTTATTTTTTAAAATGCATTCCTTAATTTTATCCTTGAAGTTCAGCTTTAAAATAGAAGGTAAATACAAGGTAAGCATTTGTGCCATTCTTCTAAATAAATAATGTAATTAGTTAAACTGATGATTTTATTGTAATGGGTAACAATAATACCGTACATTTATTAAATGAACATAACCCTTTTACGTGGGCATTAACTTTTTGTGTGTCAAGTCTCTCATGGAAGATGAACAGCTGTCGTGCGGGCTAAACAGAGGTTGTAACTTGTCTCACATGATGCCCTCTTCTGGTATCTGTTGGCTCTGTTACTTCACTGCATGAGGCTCCATCGTGTCTCGAACAGCATCAGTTACAAGCTGCATTTAAAATAGTTTGTACAAACTAAAAAGTCCTTTGACCATCGCTTCGGATAAGGAAAAACTCCCCAAACAAAAACCCATATAACGTGGGGGAAATGGAAGAAACCTCAGGAAGAGCAACTGAGGAGGGACACTGTGTGTACAGAAAAAAAACATAATAAAATTACAATACAGACAATCCAATGTGAACATACTGTATATGAAAAAGATAGATCCAGGAGGATGTCAAGCAGCATCCAGGTTGTCTCCAAACAGCTAGAGCCTGACCTACACGGCCTCCTCTCAACCATGTAACCTGGAAAGAAGACAGGCTACACAAACACCAGAATCAAATCTCAAGCACATCCGTCATGCAGACGTGAGAATGAAACAAACGCACAGAGGGAGAGAGATTCCACATGTAGAATGAGGCACCGACAGCCAGGAGAGAAAGAGAGGTCGCAGGTACGCCAGGAAACAGAGGGTTATTGAGAAGCACTTTCAGAAAGATATATATTTTTTTTTTGGTCTGCAGGACTACTAGGCTTAAATTATACATTGAGACCGACCCGCCAGCCAGATAAGTAGAGAATAAACAACTAATTGAAAGGCCTTAACAGAATCAGACTGATGTCCATAAGAGGATTGTTCCAGAGGAAAGGTGTATGATACTTTGACCCGACAACAAAACGTTACAATAATCCAGGCTGGATGATATTAGGATCTCTGCATCAGCCATGGATAAAGACGACCATATTTTAGCTTTATATTGAATTGGTGAAAGAATTTCAGTATTTTACTGTTCTGACGAAAAGAAAGAGTTGAATTAACACCAAGATTCGTAACCGTCAATCTTTCGGATATCACACAGTTACTTGATCAAACTGGTGTTTATGTCGATCTGGGCCTTTATCTGAGTTTAGAAGTAAGAAATCGCCAGCAGAGGGACGAGAACAGAGCCCTGGGGTACTCGCTTTTTCACATGAAAAGATATTCTATTATTAAAGGAAACACAACATGGTCTTTCGGGAAGGTGAGATTGTAACCACACAAGCGCTCACAAGGGCTTGAAGCTGAGTTATCTATGTATTTTTCTTCAGATAAGAAAACAATAGAACGTGAGGTGAAATATTTTTAACAGTAAAGTCACTACTAACTCATGTATTTGAGCTTTATGAGATCAGATAGAGGAAGAGAAACAGGCAGCAAATTGCTCCTTTCACTTTTAATATTAACGGTCACTGTCACTGGTTCCCTCTAGTGGATACAATGAATGAGACAACACTGTATCTTCTGAGTTATCGGATATAAAATTGAGTCACTTTAACATTTACAGTCCTGAGAACTGTTCCCCTTGTACTGGAGATTTCTACTGAACCCAAACAGTCTTTATCAGCAGATTGAGTTGAGCACAGCTGACTTGGAGATGTAGATTCTGAGCATGTCTCATCCACTATGGCTTAAGGTGAGACTATAAATACTAAATCCTTCTATAGCGGTGCACTGACGCAGTAATGCCAGTTACACAGCAACCTTTATGTAAGACTTCAGCCACCAAACACTGCTGGTTACTCCAGACCGAGAAAGGCTGTAGCAGCAAAACTACATTGTGTGTTGAAATTAGCAAGAGTGTGTTTGTTTTTTTTAATAATTAAAGAGGAAGATTGTCTTATTTCTCCTTTCAAAAGTGCCATATTCTAAGTTTAGAGCTTGGAATCAACAGAGAACAAGACATACACAATATCAAAAAGTCACTCTGCTGATGATAAAGACCGTGTGAGACGATCGAAAGCGAGTAAATGGACCTTGAGATTTGTTGAGTCAACACTTAAATCCTGCTTTATATCTGTAGGAAGGCTGATTACTATGTAGGAAACAGAACAAGAGGTATCATGACAAAAAGTGGAATCTGTAAACTGTTCTCAGCTTCGTCAGTGTCTCTTAAATGTTTCGAACAATCAGATCTTCTTCAGACACAAACAAACAAACATACAAAAAGGATTTTTCAGTCTGTGCCTGAAAAAAGATCCGATTCGGCAAAACGTTACAAACATCGTGGGCTGGTCCTCAAGGCAAATTATTATGGAATTCAGTGGTTTTCACTAAATCTTCTATACGTTTTTGTGTCATTTTCACCTTTATTCAAAAGCTTGACAGTAGAGACAGACAGGCAACATGGGGAGAGAGTAAAAAAAAGGTGATGTGCATCGAAGGGAACTATCTAAAATTGAACCAATGGCGTAGTGATAACGTGATATGCGCCCTCGACCACTACTCCCCTGGGACGCCCAGTTATGGTGTTTATCCATCATAGTGCTGAATCACAACACTGCTGTGAGATAAAGCTCATTTGGGTTTGAATGTAAAAAGGTTTTCCTCAGGTGCAGCACAGATTAATGTAATGGGTTCTTCCCACGATTCCTCTGAGGGGCAAATTATCTGTGATTAAAAAAGAAAAGAAAAGACATTTATCCAGTAAAATGTCTGAAACCGAACGGATCATTTGAAATACGCCTGAAGGAGTTCGCCCCTGAATATTCAATTCAGCTATCATCATAACAATCCAACTGACAAAACAAAGAGGAAATAACTATAATTCACAATCATGCTTTATTCTTGTTGATTTCTTATAAAAGAATCAAATAAAAGGCTCTTCCCACACTGCTCAGTCGTGCCGTTTCCCGTTTTCTTTAACTAAACTATACTTTTCTTTACACCTTAAGTCTCTTCATCTTAAATATCTTTTATTAGTTTGTGACTTCAAACCAAAACATCATTGATTGTCAACACAAAATCTGTCTTAGCACCAGTACAATAAAACTGTACTTTAGCTTTTTTTTTGTTGTTTTGTTGAAATACTGTTCTTGAATGAGGGAGGAAAATGTCAGAATAAAGGGATCCTAATAAGTACATTTCAAAATGAAGCACCAACCATACAAAGCAATTTTTTTTCATAGATAGGCTTGTCAGATACACAAGAGGTCAAATATATTAATGACTATTAAATTAAGCACAACAAACAGTGTAAATAAAACACTGCAACACAAAGCACTCTGGGATCTCATATCGGGACGTGGCTGCAGTTAAGAGGGCGTCTCGCTTCCTCGGACACGGGAGCAGCCTCTGGACTCCAGAGGTGGGACTACTTTTCCTCTGAGAGAGATCCACAGGATTCTGCATCAGTTCAGGAGGAGTGCAACCCGGGGAGTGGAGGACACTACTATCTGTCCAGCTCTGTAAACAAACGCTCAATCTCAAGGTCCAAAAAGACGTTATTTCATATTTTGAGCAGGGACGCCGACAGCTCCGTGCTGCCCACGCTCACTTTGTGAAATGTGGAGGAAAAATAAACGCCGTAAGATACTAGGTCCGTCCAGTAACGATCTCTCGAGGATGATAGAGCGAAAAAAACGATACAGAGGAGAAGAATTGAAATGAAGCTCTGAATACATTTGAATATTATGTGCCGTGGTCTCTTCTCTGCAGGCCTCCAGGTCTCCCAGGTTGACAGAACCAGAACCATCCGGGCCAGTGGCCTCCCTGACTTAAGCGTCTTAGCTTTACGCAAGAGTTCACCAAGATAAAAGTCTTGATCTCCCGTCGAAAAAAATACCACTTTCTCTCAGGAACAAACTCAAACAAAAAGTCCTCAACATAATTTGTCCTTTTTGCCACTAGAATACATTTATATAACCAAATGTTTTAACCCTGATGGCAAGATACACATATACACTACCATGTACATACATAATCAATACAAAAGGTTTGCTCAATAGTTCTCGTGTATTCAAATATACCTATAGATAGGAACCTGAAAGCTGCTTTACAGCACCGACCACTCCCGTGTGCAGGTCCTTGTGATGACTGAATCACCTTCTGTCTGAGGTCAAAGGTTATGGGTGGAGTGTCATTACTGTCGCTGGAGTTGAAACCCACGACCCTCGTTACATTGGACGGAGAGGTTTCCTTTGAGCTGCTGCTTGCAGGGAAGGACTTGGGTTGACAACAGTTTGCACGGTGAAAGAGAGGCTATCGGCTGCGAGGCTTCCCTGTGTTTGTCAGTGTCTCTTCCTCATCCTCCTCCTCCTCCTCCTCCTCCTCCTCCTCTTGCAGGATGTCAATGGAGGATCCCAGTAGTCTCTGGAGCTCCGGTACACATCGCACCAGATCCACAAGTCCCGCCTCTTCTTCTTCCTTCTCTTCCTCCTCCTTATGTTTGCCTTTGTAAGGTGAAGCCAAAGTGGAGCTCACCTGGCTGATCGACACCTGCCTCAAGAGCTCAGCACGCGACAGACTCACCACCTCCAGGTGCGGGTAACGCGCCCGGAAGATCCGAGCCGACATCTTCAGACGCTTGAGGACGTCCGTCAGGAGGAACCAGTTGCAAAAGCTGCGAGAGAGAAATATGCCTGATATCAGCCAACTGTCCTCAAATGATCCTCCAATTAACATAATTCTTCCCACAACAACTCCACTGAATATATCAGAGGTATTAACTTGATGATCACATCACAACAAAAACAATCCAGTGACAGAAAGTCATCACACACACATTAATTAAAACTACACACTTATGATCCCATCACACAAATTGGGACCGAATAATTTAAACGTTTTACAGGTTTTAGCCGATAACGAATTTGAAATTATTGTTGACCATATTCTAAGTTTTTAGACTGATTTGGTTGACTTTGGTTTCGGTTGATGCTAATATGGTACATAAAGCCACTAGCAGAGACTTGAAACTCCATCCACATTAGTAATCCAGCCCAGGGAGGACTTTGAAAGATGTGGCTACATACCCGGCAGGGAGGACTCAAACTGAGACGATATAGGGTTACATTATGAGAATAGTAGAATCCAGCTTGACCCACACTTGGAACTAAACCTCATGACAAGTCTCCCAACTTTATAAAAGTACCTTACTAAATCACTGTAGTACCCCTTTAAATCTGGGTCACAGCATTCAAACTGAGGTGAAGCATGCTAAACTTAGTAGCAATATGTTCATGGGTGGCGGTGCAGAATCAATGGATGCATTTAAATAGCCATAACTCAGTAGTGAGACCTTTTGGATCCAGACTAAAAACGTATGGCAGATACATACATACATCTTATATGTTCGTGAACTCACCCCTGGGTTAATGACACCTGAACATGATGGCAGGGTAAGAGAGGCTCGGAGGAGAACTCAAACACAAGGCAATCTTTGTCCGAGTCCGGCTCAGTCTTTCCTGTCGCATCCTCCTCCAGGTCCTGGTTCTGCTCAGACAGCAGGAAGTCCCAGCACGGCTCCTTGTCAGTCTCTGTGAGATGAAGAGGAGCAGACATGGAGTTTGGACGCCTCCTAGTGGACAGTCTATTCACAACAACTATAACACGTCTACGACTGAAGGCTGTGAACCGCTAAAGGAACACAAACTTCATGATGTCAGTCGCAGCTTGAAATTAAAAACACCCGACATAGAGACATGTGAAAATAAGGCATACATTTTGAAGGATTGTTTACTGGTGGACTGTTTAAGATGATGGACAGTAAGCAGAGTGTAATTCAATGCATTTACTGATATGAAAACGTTGGCCCAATGAAACAGATGCAGATACTAATTGAAGCTTTATGTTTCATGTGATTAGTCTTTTTCTCAAACCCTACAATAATGAATGGCACAAAAGCTTCTAAAGCCAGATAAATGATCCTCCCCATCTCCCACCACTGTGAGAAGGCAGCAACAGAAATAACACAAAGGAGAGAAATTAATTTAAACATATTTTACAGAAGCGTATGCAACATTAACAAACAAAATAAATAGTGGCATCATGGAGGTACGAATTGGGAGAACTGGACATGCAGAACATACTACGGGTGATTTAAAATGTGTAAACCCAGTGATGGTGATGCTCCTTGGAAAGAATTATATTTTTAACACAAAAATGGAGAATAATTTACAAGTTGAATCTGTCGTGGAGCATCACTCTACAGTGGCAACATAAATTGCACCAATCAATGACAAGCTTAAGATATATACTACACTCTGCGAGTGGCGATAAAATATAATAAAAGATATTTGTCGTCGTTGGGAGGTACATATAAAAGCTTTTTTGTTACACATTACCAACATTTGTTGTCACTTCAGTTTAGCTGCAGTCTCCTTTCACTTTAGTCTTCCTCAGTTCTTCCATGCAACTCTAATCCTGCTCATCCTCCACTGGATAACTGGCTCCCTGTGGCTGTTTACAGCACAACTCTGATGCCGGTACACAAGGCTAACACTACTTTGTGTCCCAGTGGCCGAGCCCGAGTCCTACAAACTACAATAACTTCCCTGCAGCCACCTGGTCATCTCTGCAACAGGCCTCCGCTCGTCTCCCTCACGGCCAGCTTACTGATTGATCAGTGGACTGATGGATTGGCAGACGGAAACACAGATCAGATGGTTTCAAGGTTTCTTACCAAAGAGGGAGCTACTGTAGAAATCCCAGGGTGAGCCGAGATCCTGTTCTTTACGTCCTTCCAGGTCTGTGAAATATTCTGGAAAAAAAACAACAATATTATAGATGATATTTTGAGTTTACAGTTCATTTACAGATCATCTCTTGATCTACACTATGAGTCAATCTGAAAATATGAAGCCAGGGCTTCACACTAATGCTTGTCCCCTTGTCAAGACTGAGCAAAACGTATGATTAATAGTTGTGATGGTTGTCTGAACAAAATAATTGTCAATACAACAAGTATAACAGGGCTAAACAACAAGGATTTACTAAGGCGTTTCTTTTCAGAAGTAGCTAACGAGTGAGCTTTCATATTTATTGTATTGTTGATTTACAACTGTGCAGCACTTTGGCCAACTGTTGTTTTAAATGTTCACTATGAATGAGCTTAACTTGAAACTTGAGCCATCTCGCTTCCTTATCATCTTTGTTGAAAGGTTGCACATGCACAGTTATGGATCAGGAGGAAATAGCAGCGCCTTACAAAGTGAGCATTACTTTATGCATTATCCTGGAATCAGGACAAAACTCCCGACAACGTACTGTGCAGTTTGCCGCAAGATAACCACTAATCAATAACACAATTTGTAAAGGGGGCAAGTAACAATTGACTTCGGGGCAAGTAGTTGATGTTGCAGCTCGTTTTGTGCGCGTCCGTGTCATCGGAGCTGTATGTTTCAATGCATTACGGAGCCTTCATCTCTCTGTTTACCTGAGACACATGCTGTGAGACTAACACACTCCACTAAACACTGATAATGCTGATACTGCAGCCAAGTTGACGGGGAGTGTTTCCTCACTCTCCGCAGCTTGGCCAAGAGCTGTGATGGATCCTTAAAACACCATCAACAGTGATGTGAAAGTAAATGAATTGCAACGCTAAAGACAGAGTTCCTGTTAACAAGCTGGCTGGGGGATTTTCTTTGGGTTCAATATGACAAGCAAGAGGAAGTCATGCGTTTCGGAGGTTTCGCACGAAGCCCGGTGTGTAATTAATCACTTTTCCTGGCTCAGTTATGGAACGATATTGATCATAGGGAAGGACATTTAAAGGATTTTCCTCAATGATCATTAATTGAGAAATCAATGGAAGCTTTTACAGCACCAAATTCATGTTTTTCCTTCAATTAAAGTTATATTTATACTGGCATGGGCTGTGTTTTCACCACAGCGGCCTCCTAACAAGACTTAAGTGTTACTGATTTCTATTCAATAATATAAGGACATCCTCTGCTCAATCTCTTTACTGATACAAATTCAGCAGTAAAACCATATAAAACCACTTGAAAGCGTCTAAACTGTATGGAAATCCAAGTCCAGCAGCTAAAAACTTCTAAATGTTACCTTTCACCAGGACAACATTTTCAGTTTTGGAAACCAAAATTCAGCTATAAGACCACAAAACAATCTGTGGCTGAAACAGTTCATGTCGAGCCCTGTGTGGATATAACACTCATGTATGCAGCTGCATGCAAGCTGTTTAGTGCTCACCGTGCCAAATGCGATGCAGTGGGAGTGGGCACGGGCTTATTAATGTGTTGACACATTGCTTGATGGGTGACTGTTAAGTTGGCAAATACAACGTGTCTCAATGCAATTAGCTTTATCGCAGCCTTTGTGATGTGTTGTTTATTGTGTCTGAAGTGTTTGTGGATGATGTGAAAAATGAATTTAGCCAGAGGTAAAAACGGCACTCTGACAATCTGGAAATATGTGTATTTCATCAAAATAGTTACTGATGGAAACATAGGCTAATAAAAAAAGGTCGGGCTACCTGTGAGGAAGGTCTTCATGCTCGGGCTATGTGCCAGTTTGACCGGAGTGTGTCCAGAGTAGGTGGCCAGCGTCGGGTCTGCACCGTGGTTCAGAAGCAACCAGACGATCGGCAGGTTATCACTCGCTACTGCATCATGAAGGGGCCTAAAGAAAGAACAAGTGAAACACAAATGTCTTTCAGGGATTGTACAACGTTACACCTTAATCTGTCTGCTAATCTGTTGTTTATGGAGTATCACGATGTACTTCAGTAAAACTAATACTTTCTGGGATAAATTACAATTTGTCGAACCGTTATTTTTTTATGAGACAAACTCCTTCGACTGGAAAAGATAATGTGCTAAAACAGGTGACAGGAATTATTAAAAAAGCACCTCACTAAGATATGCAGGGAGAATATAATCTTCACTTAAACATGAAATACAACCCGTCAGTGAGTATAATCATTACTGCTCCGAACACCTGTAGAGTGGGTTTTCAGGAGAGTGAGTGTAACAATGAAATTATTTTTGAGTATTTATATTTTTAGCCACAAAATATAAATTATTTCTTTAAAACATTTATAAGAAATGCAAAAAAAGTGCCTTGTAAAAGTATTCACCCCCCCATTGGCTTTTTTCCTTTTTTTTTTTGTTGGATAATTATATTTTTGGATAATTGATTTTATGTAATGAAGCTACACAAAAATCAATATTGATGAAGTGAAATGTAATGTAAAAAATAATGCTTTCAAAAATATTTTTAAATAAACTGAAAAGCTGCGTGTGTGTGTGTGTATTCACTCCCTTTTGTTATAAAGCTCCTCAATAAGATTTGGTGCGACCATTTACCTCCAGAAGTCACATAATTAGTTAAATAAAGTTCACCCGAGTGCAAACAAAGCATCACACGATCTGTCATATGATCTAACGGAGCACCATTAAATCCATTATGACAAAACCGAAAGAATATGGCACCACAACAAACATGCCAAGAGAGGACTAATAGTCACGGCAGGCCAGGAGGACATTAATCAGAGAGGCAATACCAAAGACCAAAGAGAACCCTGAAGGAGCTGGAAAGCTCCACAGCGGAGATTGCATCTGTCCATAGGAACATTTTAAGCCATGTGGCCAGAAAAAAAAAGGCATTTGTTTAATGAAAAAAAAAAAAGAAGAGAAAACACATTTGGAGTCTCCTGCATGCCCTTTGGCGAACTCAAAACATGTTTTCTTTCATAAAACGCTATGGGGGGGAATACTTTTGCAAGACACTGTATACATTACGTCCATTACATTAATATCATCAATATACAAACACTTGTGATTTCAGCAAGCTCAACAAAGACTTTGAGATGAGACGGATGGCTCCAAAAAGCTAGTAATCTCTGTGCTCAAATGTGTTACAAAGGCTACACCCAAGATAAATACGTAGATGAGAAGCAATCATTTTCATAGATTCAACTAACTAGACCCACGACTGTAAATCATGCACCACGAGGCCTCACCGTGTCCCATCTTGGGCGCTGCAGTTGACGTCAGCGGCGTGGTTCAGCAGCATCTGGACAATCTGAGTCCAGCCTCGAGAGGACGCTTCGTGGAGAGCCGTGTAACCGGCATTATCGCGCCGGTTGACCTCCCTGACGTCCTTTTCAAGACAGTACTGGACTACATCCTGCACAGCAGAGGTAGTAGCACAGACGGACCGTGTCACATTATGTTTTAAAGAGTGTCATGTTAGCGATACTACACGATGGGAACAGGTGGATTTTACCTGATAGCCCAAGCGTGCGGCACGTTGCAGCAAAGTCTCCCCGGCATTTTTATTGACAATCAGCCGCCGAACCTCCGGAGGAACGGGCCTTTTGGGTGGAGACTCTGAGCTGCAAATTCTCCCCGATGAGCCTTTCTTATTGGGTGGAGATGATGGCAAACTTTTTGGAGTGGGTGGGAGGCTCTCTGTTCTTTTTACATCAGCACCATCACTATCCAGGGCGAGTGAGGCAGCACGCTTGCCCAGGCTGCTGCGTTTGGTCTTAACCTAAAATACAGATTTATTGATTAGAGCAGTGTGGGAAATGCAATCTCTTGCATCGCCAAGTTAAGGCAGCGGGTTCTTCTCTTCAAGGACCTGTGCAGTATTAAACCAGCTGCCATCATAAATGTGACACACATGGTGTTTATCTAGCCACAGGGGGGCACTGTAAGCTAATATATTCATGGGACATTGTAGATTACTCAAGTCTGTAGGCTTTGAAATGTTCTATAATACATCAAGCAGCCTCAGCAAACATCTTACCTTCTGCTCATCGTTGTCACTTAAGTGCTTGCTTTTGAACTTCCTCTTCCCTGAAGGCTTGTCATTGCACTCTGGAGATACCTCGCTCTCCTGGTAGCGGACCGACCCGGAGCGAGTGAACGAGGGTCTCCTCGGAGGAGGCTCTGGACTGCAGGCGGTGGGACTCGAACACTGATCCGCCTGTGGATCTATAATGATAAATAGAATCGAAGGTTATGTAGGCTGGTACCAAACAGATGAACACAGTGAAAACACCACAAACAATCTTGATATTTCAACATCAACCATCTTATCTTTGATGTACCGATGCAGCTTCATGCGCTTGATTATCTGCCAAGCCGAACATGGAGCATGAAATATTTCAGGTGCTGTTTTGTGCCAACATCACACTGTTTGGTACCTATTGAAACAATGGCTCATCCACATCAACAGGTACCTGAAGAGGACTTGCTGATAGGGACATGACACAGTCGGCACCTCAAGAATATAAACTGAATATGCCGTCTTCATAATCTTTGGCGTTTGTCAGATGTTAAATTGATCTCAATATTTGTCTGTCATCATATACTGTATAATATCCTATTAATACTTTCCTATGTGCTTTTTTACAAAGACGTACATCCTCTTAAAATGAATTTGTCTGTCTCTATTTTAATATGTATACACTATAGAAGACGCTGGCTAAGCTTTCTTATTGTTAATTCTGAATTATTTATCTTTATTTCCGAAACAGATATTTTTATGAACACACTCAGGTTCTCACAACAATCAATCGATTGTTTATACATTTTAAGAAAGTAGTTTAAAATGTCCATCATCTCTACTGGGGGTTCAAGTTGACATCTTCAAATGTCTTACTTTGTCTTAACAACAGTGCAAACCCCAAAAAATATTCAGTTTACATGAATATCAAACGGATAAAAGCAGAAAATCCGCACAGTGGAGAATCTGGAAATAAATGTTTGGCATTTATGTTCAACAAATTACTTAAACGATTAGGCAATTGTCAAAATGGTTACTTCATCTAAATGTTCTGTCAACCAGCCACTCTTACAGATTCATACTATAACATTATGGTTTTTTCAGTCACATCTGTAACCAACAGTTGCACTTTTGATTAAAACTTGGGCTGGAAACTGTTAATTGAAAACTACCGATCTCTAGAGAGAAGCTGCGTACCCGCTGGGAGTCCGCTGTCCCGTCTCAGGGAATCCGCTTCTTCGAGGTGCTCTCCATCTTCCAGCTTGTCTTTCTCAGTGATGTATTCCCCAGTCTGATACTTTTTGCTACGACATCGCCGGCGTTTCTTGGGAGCCGGCGTTTCACCCTCTGCACCGCTCGTCTTGCCCTTTCCCTGAATCGCTCGTTCTGGCAGGGGGGTCGAGCGGGGCCTTCCTCTCGGACGGCGGGTGGGTTGGGTGGGAATCACGGGGGGTGACGGGGAAACTGGGGGAGGAGGCATTTGTGGGGGGGGAGGGGAAGGCGTCGCGAAGCCCCAGAGGTCGAGTCGAGCCTCATCGGCCCGCCGTCGTCCTCTCCTCAGCCTTGGGATGAAGCTCCCTGTAGCGTCGGCCTCCTTACTGGATACAGCAGAGCGATTGAGAGACTCCGGAGTCTCTAGAGCACTGCTGCCGCTATCTGCAACTGATTAGATCACATTTGATCGTCATATTCACACAAGCTTCTGTGCATAGAAGTTTCACTGAGACGTAAAAGAAACACCATCCAGACAATACGTGTGACATTTTCTGTCTGCTTCGTACATAAACTACCACGCCACCGAGACTGACTGCGGGCTATTTATCTCCACAACTAAAGCTCGATAAAATGCAACATGTCTGACTCAACTGTAAGCATCATTAAATCTGAGATAGATATCAGAAATATGTCCATGCTTCTCCTGTAAATGTCACAGGATTATAAGAAACAAAAGACGTTACCAGATTTGTTGCAGGTTGGTTGCTCAACCTTGTTGGGACTGGTTTTGTCCCTCGGAGTCGGCTCTTTACTCTGTGGAGAAAGTTTCCCCGCTGACAGACTCTGCTCCTGCACAGGTGCACATCGTTTCTTCTGCTGGAATACACAGGGGACAGAGTCAGCACGCCGTGTTCGATGCCATTGATCACAAAGCTTTCATGATGACAGAGAGCATGAAACAGTCTTACAATGAGTTAAATCATCAGGCGTAGATTCTTATTATGAAAAGGAGCTCTGTATCATCAAATCAATTGTTAAAATCTTGATGAGATCGAGTAGATGGCTGCCCAAAATATTTCCCTAAAATTCAACCATGGGAAGATAATAAGAAAAGAACAAAGATAATTTACACATAGAGGTAATCTACCTTCTTTTGACAAGACACTTTGGTTGGAGTTTTTTCTATGTCTTGCTTTTTCTTTCCTGCGGCCTTCTTTGATGAGTCCGGTGGCGACTTCTCCTTCGCTGGCTTCTTAGGACTGGTTTTCTTTTGTTTGACGGCGGCAGCTTTTGCTTTGGTTGGCAACTCCTCTTTGGTTCCGTTTGTTTTCTTCTCGAACTTGTCGCCTCCCGTCGCACACTGGCCTGTCAGAATAGATGCGACCATGCCGTCCAATTTTTCACTGGGAGGACCGTCTGACGCCCCAATGTCTTTCTTCAACATCTCCCCCTCTAAAACCTGGGCTAGTTTGCTCTCCAGCCTGTTCCCATTGGTTGATGCATTGCCAAAGAGATGGCCAGCAGGCTTTGAGAAGCCTTGCTTCGCTGGCAGTCCCACGTGTTCTCCCTGGCTGGTGTTTAACTCCGTATTATTCTCCAGAGGCTCGGTGGCGTTTGCCTTCTCGCGCTTCTTCTTAGCTGGAGTTGAATCCCCTTGAGATGGCAAACCAGCCCATTTTTCCACAGACCAGTATGCTGGGTATTCAAACGCAGCAGTTTGTTTGAGTTGGTTGTCTTGGCTCCCAGAGAGTGGATTCAGACCATCAGCTTTTCTTGATGCAACAGGTGAAGCTTGAGTGTTGCCCTCGGCCGTCTGTGCTGTTGTGTCGAGAGCTTGCTGCTTCACGATGGACGCGAGGTTCGACAGGGGAGACTTCATCCTCTCCCACTTATCATCCTCAGGGTTGGATGGGCTGCGATGGCCACTCTGAGCCTTAGATCCTTCTGTAGCCGCGGCACCCTTCGTCTTTGGAGACCCTTGTGTGATTTTTCTCTGAACAGACGAGGCTTGGTGCGGAATATTGGGTGGCTGCTGCCAAGCTGGGCTGACAACGGCGGTGGAGTAGGGCGCCGCGGTTTTGCCGGCTCGAGATTTCTGATGCGTCTGAGCGCTGGCGGAGCTCAACAGGGCGGTAGTCAGGGCTCCTTTAGAGGGACAGTTCTTAGTTATGGCTATGCTGGTGTTTTTAACATGCTTGACACTGTGAGCATGTTGGTTGCCCTGCATCGTACAGGATGGCTTCTTTCCTCCTGATGCCAGATGCTCTCCTTGGTCAATTATAGATATAAACTCCTGCTTTGCAAAACTCTGACATTCATCGGCAAAAGTCCCTTTTCCGTCTTTGCCCCGTAGAGTAGAAGCCAGTATCGGGCTGGCCACACCAACATATGTTCCAGGGATGGTCTTTACGGAGTCTTGAGAAGATCCCTTACCCCAGGTTGGTTTAGACTCTTGGGCCTGGTGATTCTGAGGCCTATTTAATTGCTTTTGATGGGATCCATTTCTGTGGGTGTTGGGTAGGTTAGGATATTGCACAGCTGAGCTATACGTTGTAGAATGAGCCCTCTTTGAGTTCAGAAAATCTCTCTGATTTGACTCGTTATTGTGAGGCTCGCTCATCGCAACTGGAGGGTCATTTATGCATTTTGGACGTTTCGATTTAGCAGATAAATCCAGGGGTACATCTCTTGGTTCAACCGAACAAGCTGTGTGGTCATCTGAAGCAGAGGGAGGTGTCGTTTTAAGAGAGCCCGTGGTTGTCTTGTCTAGGCTGTTGCTTTTCTCCACATGGTTCAGCAGTCTGCTCTGAGAGGTGATGCTAGCCAGTGCAGAGCCACAGCAAATGGCAGCAGTGGGAGACAGCGTGTAGCGGGTGGGTGCTGCAGGAGTTAATGAAGGGTGCTGCAATGGTAGGGCAATAGCTGGTGAGGCCACCACTGAGGCTAAAGATATATGCTCTCCCACAGATTTAGAATTCTTATTAGATGAATGGTTCGATTTAAGTTTGGACGACGATGCGCCGGCTTTTTTCTCTGCAGCTGGAGTCCTGCCCACCGAGAACGGATAGGGATAGGTCCGCATGAGAGGTGTCCCTCCGACGCCCGAGCTTTGAGGCTGGATTTCTTTCTGAAACTGACTGGCTGTGGCTTCTCTCAGTGCCGCGATCTGACCCAATGCTGGTGGAAGAGTGATTTTACAAAGCGGAGAGGGAAAATTTGTGGAAGGAAGGAAGGTGACAGGCTGGGCTGGTTTAAACATGGTGGGGCACTGAATCCCAGGTGGTACACTTTGCACAGATTGTGTTTGCGGGAGCGATTTCTTACTGGATGTCACAGTGCTGTGACAGGGGCTGAGTGAGTCCTCACGGCTGACTTTCACGCCACTTGACCACTGGGGAGTGGGGAGGAGGCCGGCACCATCCGCCTTGAGTTTAGGGGCCTCTGCCCTTTTGTCTGCTCTCTTCTCTGAGCCGGTGAGGGCTGAGCCGGACGTCGGTGCATTGTTGGGCTGTTGAGGTGGAGACAGCTCAGGGTTGTGGTTGTAATTGCTAGTGTCCAGGCAGGCTTTCGCTGTCTTACAGTCTGTTGTTGGTGTGGTCTTGTTTTGCTGACTGAGGGTAACATCTCCTCTAAACTCAGAGGGTAGCGTCTGGGGGGGGTTTCCCACCATACTAGCAGACGCTGTATTTGGAGCACTGATCTCTCTGCTCACCGTGCCTCCATCCCCTACATTCATTAGTGTAGGATCCACCTGAGTAATAAGAGAAGATCACGAGGCCAATGTTAATTGGATAAAAGAAAAAGGATGCTCTAATTTAGAAATTTAACTGTAATGAAAAGAAAAACAATTACCTGCATAGGTGTTTCTTTAACACAACATGCCTCAGGGGTAGCTGAGTCAGTCGGGTGAGAGTTTTCCTTGAAATACAGTGATATGCTGCAGAACACACAAGAAAAAGAACATGAAAAAAAAAAAAAAGGACTGTTGGTGCTGTTCTGGTTTCAATCACAAAGGAGACTTCCATTCAATTCTTCATGAAGGAATAAGACCTACTCAAAGCAACAGTAAATGATTCAGAGTTACCAACATTGGGAAATTGAAAAGTTCCTTTCTTTGAGACAGGCTTGAAGGCCAGATATGTTACAATTTCCTCAGAGCAGAGAGACAATTTAGGGTAGCTGAGAGAAGTGTGGTGAATTGAAGAATGTATTTGTTCCCTTTGATTTTATTTGCTTGCTTGCGGGGAATACTAACAATTTGTCAGTGTGATCAATCTGGAGAGGGATTTATCTTAACTGAAAATAGGATATTCAGTGAATGAAATGAGACCTAATGCATTGCAATACGGACAAACGGAGACAAATAAAAGGCCGCCATTCCCAAATACCACATCGCCCCTTCGCATTGTTCGCAGCCAATCTCCGCTTTATTTCCTGGTTAAACTTTACTCTAAAGCGATGAAGAGAGGCTTCCTAAATCCACTTCAAACCCTCCTGCTACAACAGATCCACACTGACACACACACGAATCATACCAAATACCATACGATACAAGATATTAAATCTGTGATGCATGTTCTCTTTCTTCAAGCAGGGATGTTCTGCTGTCAAACATCTAAATTGCTTATTTTAAATACGGCTTACTGTAGCCTTGGTATGTAGTGTGCAGCTGTTTTAGGATTAAAAACAATACTGTAAAATCTAGAGATCACACTAGCTGGCAAAGGACCCTTCCTCACTTCCTACCCCCTACGTCTTGCACCCTCTGAACACACCCATCTTTGAAATCTTAACTATACACTTCTTAAGTTTTGCGATGCCAAATTGGGGGCGTAAACGGGGGGGGGGGGGGGGGGGGCAATGGCCTATTCCCCACTTGTTACCCCCCCTACTTCTGGCACCCTTGGACCACACCCACCTATGAACACAGCATCCATTTTGATCGCAACTACACACCTGTTAAGTTTCGTGACTGCGTCTTTCAAGCTTATAATGCTATCGCGGTGACAACATCTGTCCACAGAAGCACAGACAGAACTATAACCAGGTGGCAAACCACTCAGAACCGCTTCTGTGGTAGTTCCTGCTCCAGTTAAGCCAACTCCAGGACCACATTTTGCAGTGATGACACACACACACACACACACACACACACAGACTCACGAGGTGAAAACAATAATAGTGTTGCTGTCACGGCGGCTGGTATTAAATACAAGAGAGGGTCTGTATCAGCAAATACTCAACATTAAAGGATCAGGATAGAAAAAAGTTAACATCCCCAGTTTTGACTGAGTCCTATGACTTAAATGAAAAACGCTTATAACAGTCAAAAACAGGGCGTGTGGCTTATGGCCTATGACCCCTGGGGCCCCTGGTAGGCCCACTCAGTAATCCATCCATGAGGTAATCAGCTGTAACTGCTCAAATGATCATTTATTGGAGAGCGGAGAAAATATGGATGAAAGTATGGATGACGGGAAGAGAGCAAAAGTTTAGTTTCTCAACTATCACTGGACAGGTAATTATTTATGATTACAATAAAGCAGCCCACGTAAGTTGAAAGCAGTCGTAATGTGGGGTTCACACAGTGTGATCTAAAATTAGACATGAAATTCCACCCATTGCTCCTCCGTTGAGAAACTCACAAAAAAGGACATTTTGACAACACAATTCATACCTTCCCTCACCAAACAATGCGAACCATGCACACAATTATGAATAATAATCAAACAGTTCCATCTATCCTGCTATCATTTGAAATACCCTCATATACGACACACACACACACAGCCCCTGGTAGGCTGTGTAGGTGGAGGTGAGCGGAGGTGAGCACATCTGCAAGTAAATGAGACGACTACATGAAAGGTACTAGAGGCACACAAAAAAAATCTTTGTCAAAGCTTTTTTTTGGGGGGAGGGAATGGAAACCGTTTCCCCCTGGAGCCAGTGAAACATAACGACTATGATGCACATAATGACTGACACGCCGATCTCTGCGGGAATCTGCGAGCGCGGACTGAAAAAGGGGGCAGTGTAAAGGAGGGTCTGCATTCATTACCGCACAACAGTTGCTTACAGCTAGTTTGTCTTTGTGCCGCGATCATACGCGGTCTCCTCCGACACAACATTTGCATTCATCAGCTCCGATGTAGGCCACTCAATGTATGCAGCAGTCCGGCACACACGCCGTGGGCAACACCGCTCAGACAAAACAAAGTCGAGCCTGACGTTACATTTTGAGGAAAAACAGCCTCGACGGAAGCAGATTATTTTTTTGTTGTTGTTGTAGCCCCACTTCAGACCGGTCAGCTCACAATAGACACGCGCACCACGGTCATGTGTGTGGGGGAAACAAAGTGCACAATTGCACGTTGTGTGGAGGACACTCTGAAAACAATTTGGGTTTTTTCCTCTGTTGTTAATATCAGCACGGAAAAACTCTGGAGAGCTCCGGGTTCGCTGCTCCGTCGCCGGAGATGGAGAACAGTCTCCATGATGAGAGAAAGGCTCTCAGGTGATCTCGGTCCATCTACACACTAAACACGGTCACGGGCTGCACGAGGGAGCCCGGCTCCCCTCTGTTAACATCACCTGGATGACGTGGACAACGCGGATAGAAGGACGGTTGTTTGGGGGGCACGCGGAGTGACAGGAGCTACATTTAAAACCAACATCGAGTGGCTGCGTCGGAGAAACACAATGTGGCAATGTGTCACATCTCCGCCTGATAAGGTAAGTCAACATCAATGCGAAGGGGAGAGCCCGACAAACAAAACTCCCACGAGCACCCGACAAAGTAACACTGTCTGCCAGTGGACGTGTTTTCGTTTTTTAACAAACAAATAATCAATCTCACGCGCTGATAACACAGAGAAGCAGGCTGCACTGACTCTTACTCGCAAAAACAAAGTAGCCAGCTGGACAACAACTGGGTGGGTGACACAACTTATTGCACACAATTGAGCTGCTGGAGTGGCCACCGAAAAAAGGAGCTGGGGGGGGGGGGAGCAATATATTTAACTCCACGGACCACCACGGGAAGCCTCTACGGCTCCATGCGCAGCGGAGTCTCCGCGAAGCCCTCGCGCTACTCCCGTCGGTCTGCGTGCTGAGAGGCGGGCTACTGTTATTTATCCCGAGCCGACCTAATGAGAAGTGCTCCAGTCTCTCTCCTGTCGGCCCTCTCTGGTGGACACTGAACCACTTCGGCGTTTGAAAGGCATTTCACCGAGCCTCTCCGCTCCCGGTCCCCCGGTTACAGACTCTCTCTCTCTCTCTCTCTCCGCAGAAATATTGAATAATTCCCGAGCTAATCAGCGGGCGAGGAGATAAAAAAAGATGTCTAGTGACACAAAAACTGTTACGAACCCGCTCGTCCAGATGGCATGTGAACGGGCGCACAGGCACGACTCGGATACGGCCGGGTCCAGCCTTTCGCCTCCGCCGTCCGTGGCTGCTCACTAATCTCGACGGTTTTCGGTTCTAAAAGTCCGAGAGGAGGGGGGAGGGAGGGAGGGAGCGAGGAAGAGGAGGAGGGGAGGGTAGAGGGGGGGGGGGGGGGTTAAGACAGTCCGTTCCGTATCTCCAGTCTGGTTGGAGAGAGAGAGGAGAGAGTGGGGCAGAAGGGTGCTCGGTGACAGCATGGGAGATGTAGTGCTCGGCTATCCACGCCCAGGATTAGACGCTGGAGAGGCTGGGAGGGGTAAGGACTGCAGGTACCGACATGCAACGCGAGCTTTCTGCCGCTCAAGGGGAATATGGGGGGGGGGGGGATCGCGACCAAAGAGTGTAACGGTGCGCTAAACTGAAGAGGCTTATCGGGGTAACGAAGTAATAAACTGTATTTCGTATGACCAAATGGAGGCTCTGAGTATTACTACGCGGGTGTGTGCGTGTCAGTGGCAGTCAAGTCAATTAACAGAGTCACAGCAGCGGGTGATGGTTGCTAAACGGAATTGCCAAAATACACAAAAAAAAAAAAAGAGAGTGGGAGAGGTTTGGGTCTGTTGCAGTGGAATTAACACGAGGAAGCAAGACTTCGGTTGCTGGAGGCTCTCCAGTTGCATGCTGTAAACTGCAGACTGATGCAGCACACTAATGCCTCCTCTACTGATTTCTAAATGGGATTTCAAAAGCCAGAACTATGTGACACTTGTTTCAGTAAGTTCAGCTCTTTGGTGTAGATGCCATGGATCTGAGTGAACACCTGATCAGCTGTTTTTTTTTTAATAAAATCTCACTTGTGTCTTTCCTTTACTGACTTGTATGATGTGAGCGGTGGAACCATTTCCACATTTGTTTGCCAGACCAACAGTGATATTAGCAATCCGTTGAGCCAATATTATGATTCTCATATTTACCTCCAAATCCTGACTATCTTTCATTGAAAATAACAAAAAACCAACAATCCAAAATAACTAAAAAGAAAACTTCACTTCCTTGGATTCATGTTGAATGTTCATGATGATTGACAGTAACGTGGGCTGACACATCACAGCTGAACCGCATGACTTTTCATGATTTTCCTGGTTTGTCCAGGCCTGGGTTTTGACGTTGTGGAGACATTTCGGTGGTGCATCATCAGTTCACTGTCATTCACGTCTTGCAGTGCAGTGTTTCGAAATCACATTTCCTGTTCTCACCAGGTCAGGTTTTAACTGCAGATGCATGCACACACAGGTTCCTACTGATGGGCTTTGAGCTTTGGATCATTTTAGTCCTTAGTTCTGACTTAACCAAAAATCACAACATGCGGTGCCAGTTCATAAAGACAATGGCCGTCAACGTAAAGGCCAACTGAAACAATCCAAACATGCTTATTGTCTAAGACAGATAAAAACAAGCCAGGAAGATGAAGCCGCTCTGAAGGTAATGTGATACAATGAAACCTCTCTTTGTAATATCATATGTACATCATTACATGATTTGTAATTCAATAAAATCTACTTTGACCTAAAACTGTTTCTATATTCACCCTTTGAACAAGTGAACGGTTAAACACACCGGGTCAGCTTTTCCTTCTACGACTTAAACGATGGAAAAGAAAGACCAGAAGAATCTATGAGGACCAAGCTCATATATTCACAGTAATGAGGTGAATGACAACACATCTGCAACTTCCACTCACACACAGGTGAACATAAAGTTTCAAATCAGCCTGTTTGGGGATTTGCACTTGATTCTCCCACAAAGATAACAACCACAGAATATTTAGCCCTCCTAAATGCCATGATCACATTTGGGCACGCAGGCCGACGGGTTACCCTGCTGTAATCAGGCCACTTGTCTTACCTGAGTCCTGAGAGCAGTGTAGGCCTGCTGTTTACGAGGGTATCCACTCCTGTAGGCCAACACATTTCCACCTTTCTCAACACTTGTGGCAGTGAGGAAATAACCGTGCGTGCACGCACACGCACGCACACACACGCGCGCACACACACACACACACACACACACACACACACACACACACACACACACACAGCAAGGCTGACCCCACAGAGTTTGTTTACTATACCAACGCACGATCGGTATCGTTCCGGAGCACCACGGCGGTGAGCAGGGCAACGATCCTGTCCACCCGCAGAAAGAGCGGTACAGGCTCCGAGCCGAAACTACTTCAGCTGCTTCTCCTGTCGCGGACTGGATCGGTGTGTGCACTGTGTGTGTGTGTGTGTGTGTGTGAGTGAGAGAGCTTCTAACGTGCCCTTCACCATTCGCTCAGTAATGGCTGCGTGCAAAGCAGCCAAATCGTTGACAGATGGCCAAAATGGGAAATAGGGAAATCCAAAACGCCGATCGGTAAAAAAAAAAAAAAAAAAAGAAAGAAAGAAGGAGAACGCTTCGGACGACCGTGTCTGCATGAAGCAGGAGTATTTCAAAGTCGGCAGCTGACACATCGCATTGTGTCTGAGCCGGGGTAACCCGGAGACCTCAACGACCGCGCGAGCTATCCCGGTAGTGACCGGCTGCTCGGGGCTTCACCAATTATAGACGAGTTTGGTTCACATGGTTCACATGGTCCACATCGGATGTCTGAAGCTGTAGGGGGGGTTAAAAAAAAAAAAAAAAACTTGTTATGCATGCCATTAAAAATCCCTCGAGCAGGGATGTGGTATTCCGCACATGCACTATGACAACTGCGATAGCACAGATGGAGGCACGTTGTTTATTTCGAGGGCCTGATTTTTTTTTGTGTGTGTGTGAAGATTGTCGTCTTCAAAAGGGGGGCATACACGCTCATCTGTCTGTGAGTCATATTGGAGATTATCGACCCTATTTAGGCCGCCATGGTTTACAGCGACGAGGATGTCCCGTCTAAGTTCGTGGTTCACCTGGTCAGTATTGGATGTCGAGGCTGGGAAGGCGGCCGGGAGCGAACGCTAAGTAAAAAAAAAATAAAACATCAAGCGTGTTATTCTTCCATCTTGGGTACAAGTGATGAATTATTCTACAATATACGAAGGAGAGCATGGGAGCCGATCGCAGAAACAGTGGCGGGTGATGTTCCTGTTTACCAGGTTAATGGATGGCCCGATGCGCCGTCCACATGACGTTAAATATATCTGGAATTGAAAATGCATCACTTCATGTTGCCTTTTTTAGTCACCGTGTCGGCGTTTGGACAGCCGACTGCATGCACAGCCGATACAGCGGACTCAAGTATGTCATCTCGACACACACACAACTTGGCTGTCCGTAGGCTGCATGTGACACGATCCTACATAATGCCGTGGGATAACAGCGAGACATCGCCGCAACTAGCGTGGCTCCCTCAAGACACCGAACAACTAGGAGAAAATACACCGATCCAGGTCAAAGTTTGGCAGAGTTTGACTCGCCCTCAAACAGCGTTGTGCAATGCCCCCTTTAATGCCCCCTGCTCGCCCGTAACGCCTTTGTTATTAGTAATCGCATGGTATTGCACCGTCTTACCTTGCGCTCCGAGCTGTCCGCAGCCACAAAGCCTGCACACAGCGCAACAAGCGATTGTTGTCCGCACAGAGGCTTCCGTGTGGGGGCCAGGGATGTGATTTTTGAAGTAGAATGAATACAGTATGCAATTTTGGTTTGTCCTCGCGATCTTCCCTTATTGCCAGTTTTCGGTCTGCAGCAGCTGGAGATGAAAATCGCGCACCCTGGGTCCTAGCGCCGGGTAAAGCCCTACAGGTGAATAACAAACAGACTGCTGCTCGGTGGGTCTGAATCTTTAATTGCAGGGTTCTTCGCTGGAGTCGGATAAATAGTCCTTATAGGGCAGAGTTGTTTATCCCCAAAAGGTTCAACAAAGATTCAGATATTCTGCTTGGAGGATTAAAAAAATAAGACGAAAAGAATAATGTCTTCAAGTCCAATTACACTGAGGGAGACATCACTTTAACAATATATTGATGGTCTGTCGTCAACATTATCATGGAAACACAGCACGAGTTTATCATGACACAACAACTCAAATTTAAATTGAAATGGGACCATATTTGTTAAAAAAAAAAAAAGATAATATACGTGTTTAAAATCAAAGTGTCCAACAATCAGAAGGTACACCCACTGGAATATTAAAGCCAAACTTAGGCAACAGTTACCACAATGTTTGGTATTTTATTAACATGGCTGGATTACTGAATGGGCCTGCCTGGCACAGATTCAGGGGGCCAACAAAGACGGAGCATCTGTCTGAAGTGACTGTTACCAACATTTATTGTTGGAAAGTGAAAGAGCAAACTATAGGTATGTCTGGAAATGTTTTTGTTACCGATACTGATCCGTGTCTTTCAATATTGAGTATCTATTAATACCAATAGAAATAGACAACACTCCACCTATACGTTGTAACAGCAGTTTACATATGTGTGACATTAATAGTCTATATCTGCTGATATATTAACTCATTGCAGATCTATCAGTAGGTGTCTATATATATCAGCCGATAAATAAAATTGTAGTACAAGAAAGCCAAAGGTATGTTTTTAAACAGCGTCACCATTCTATAGTTTTTCCATCAGAGTATAGTGACACATTTTTAATGCGCTACCACTTACATTGTGGCAAATAACTACACATTTTTTTAAAGGAATCATATCAGAAATTATTATTTATGTTGTACATTGGCCGATAAACCATTATAAGATTTTTTTTAAACTCTCAAATATCAATATCGGCCTCAAAACTCCTGTATCGATTGGGCTTCAAAAATGATATCGTGCCTTTCTGGTCAGAGCACTTTAACACTACATGTCACCATACACATGATGGCGGAGGCTAGGTGCCACCTGCTCATCAAGATCTAATCTCTAGTGCATTCACACATTTTTTTAGTGTTGTGTATATTTAGTATAGTATTTTTGCAGAGGCAGGAAGCTGGACATGTGTCAGACAGCCTTTCTTAATTTCCTGTGTGAATGAAAGTGCAAGTGCAGTTTTCTGAGGTGGGGGGGGGGGGCAGAGGGCTTTAAGGTGTTTGTATCCAGGGGGGACAATTATCTAATAATCCGTCTATGTTGTGTTGTTATGTCATTGGTGATTCATAGAATGGATGGTAAACAGATCAGAAACAGCTTGTTCTCTTGGCAACATGACACAGACGACCTGAACGAGACAAATCAGATGTTCCAGAAGTAAGCTACAAATATAGAAGTTGAACAAAACACTGGAACAAAAACAAGTCTAATAATCGCTGGCAGAATCAAGTTTTCTTGTATTTCTTTGTCTAATAGTGTTGCAGTAATTACACACAGATCTCTTACAGAGATACTCAGAGGTACTAAGTCAGTGAACAAATCAAGTTCGCTGTTAGTGAGTCAAAGGCCCAGTTGGAGCTTACCATGTCCCAGTGCAACACGTTTTTGACACAGTGAACTTTCTCTCTTTAGCCTGTTGAAGCTCTTCTGCACTGTTCAGGTTGAGTACCGCTCATTGCGCCTCAAGAGACTATACTGGAGAAGTACCTGAGATGTTCCCTAAAGGTTCTGACGAAGCACCGCTGTCAGAGGCACCGCAGCAAACTGAAGGCGTCTGCAGACAACCAGATACAGCACATCTTTTAGGACAGCGTCCTTTGCCATAAATGGACATTGCTTTCATTAAAAGCCACCACCCATTGAGGAGAGTGCAAGGATTCTGCAGGTTGACCTGCACAAGCCGTCATTTTTCCACACACCATCACTGTCGCTGAACTTGTGGTAATTTAATTAAAACACAACACAACATGTGTTCATTCACCCCTTGTTGCCATGCAGATAGTTTGGATGTTATGTGCCCAGCTTTTGACATGTTTGCGTCTGCCATCCCGATACAAGGAAGCGCATTTAATTTATGAATTTAAAAACTCAAAAGCAACGTCTCTCTCTAGAAACAACACCGCTGTTACTCTGGATAATCTGCCGACCTGTGAGCACGTTTCATTGGGCATACTGTACTTCCTACTGAAGAAACAGACCCTGTGGAAGCTGTTGACAGGGAGGTCTGTGGATTATCCTGAGTAACTGGGGCACTGCAGCTGAGTTTTACAAATCATTTTCAAACTCTTTCAGCAGCACAAACAAAACTGCATTCACCGTCGTTCTATTGGAGGTGGGTTCAGAAGTGTCACAGTTGGGTATTTGAAAACACTAGCACATCAAATTGAAAATTACCTGCATGGCAAGACGTCATGAAATGCTTTTGTGTAATTCCAGTAAACTGAAAGGCTGCTTATCATTCTTGCTTCGTAGTAAGAGCACACAGACGGGACCAGTAATAGTAGACACTCAGGAGCGGAGGCTGCAGATGCTGCTGATAGGAGATGGCATGCACTTTTCTGTGTCGACTGAGATAGTCCCTGCAGGCCAGCCTCTCTGCAGGGTCTACGGCGTTATTGGAATCACGAGTGTGTGCAAGAAGAGGGCCATCAAGATGGCCACATGGCGTGTAACAGCAAGTGGTGTACCCTGTTAAACTGAGAACCCACCGCACACGAGTGTCCCACCGTAACACAAATTCTGTCCCACTGACAGAGTGCACTGGTCTGCACTAAACAAGGCAGGCTAGCTCACCTTATCGTGTGTCTATCCCGGGTCAGAAGGAGGCTGACGTGGGTTAACCCGTACAGATCGACCGCTCTTGCGGGCTTTAATCACGACACTGCATCGGTCTGAATGGGGTATTAAAGGTACCCTGTGGAGTTTTCTATCACTAGTAGCACTATGGAGCCATGTTTTGATTGTATTGTGCATGTGCACGAGGACGCACATGCACAAGTTTTGTGGCGCAAGAGGTCAAAGAGAACCTTTGACATCCTGTTTTTTTCCCCACACTGATTGACAACCGGGGAAGGTAATGTGCAAACAGACGAAGAAGAAGACGACAAGCAAATATGGATGTACATAATGCACTATTTAAATTATTGTCATTTCTTTTTTTAAATCAGCGTTACAAATGTTTGTAATAAATGACCCCAAGGATACAATTTAGTTGAGAAACACTGAATCTAAACTAACTTTGTAAGATGCAGCTCTACGTGGATATTTTACGTTTGCTTGGATCATAATATTTTACAGTAAATGTTTATTTTGAATTCCAAATACGATATAGGACAACAGCTAAAAATCATTACTGCTTAGTATCACAGTCACAAGTTGTATGTATTGTACATGTCGTCAGTCAGAGCTTGTGGAGTAGATCGAGCACAGGATTGAATTTTGATCCTCTGCATATGAATCTGCCTCGTCTATTAATTCTGCCCTGCGGTGTTTGAGCCAGGATCAGGGAGAATACAAGCTCTGGCTGTCTCTCAAGGCGTGCTATTGTACCCCACATGCTAAACAGATGCAACTGTCATCCCCCACGTTTTACCAAGGCAGCCTTACTGCCCTTCCCTCACTGTAAGAGAGCCGGAGAGATACAGTCAAAATGGCTAAAAATGATAGGGCGAAGCTGAAGGAGGACAATTTGATGCAGAGACCACAGCAGAAACACTTGCAGATACAAATGATAGAATCACGCTCTGAGAAATGAGTTCTGCAGTTTGCAAACAGAAACCTGTATGAGGAGACGTTCAAGATGCAGATCTATAAATACATCCACTACAGCGATTTCCCTGTTTACGGCATGAATTCGGAGCTGGACTAATGACCTTGCATTAAAAAAAGGCGACAAAGTGGCTGGTGCACTAAATGTAGGTCAGAAAACTATTTTAACTGGCCTAAAACAATGGAGCTTACACCTGTTGATCAACTTTATAAATGTGTTTAAGAAATTCTAGTCTAGTCTGGGTAAGGTTTAAACCTTTGAGGTGGGCTGTGCATCAGCTATGAAATATCAAACCTAAACAAAACACTCTACTCTGGTTACTGCAGTGCAGTACAAGTGTACATGGGATTGTTATTTTTTAAATATGGTAAAGGGTCATGTAGGCCTACAATTATGTAATATGGTCAAGTTTAATTTCTGAAATGTGTCGGACAGCTTCATGACAGCACTTTGTTTTTGACAAAAGGTAACCACTGATGGCAAGGTGCACCAGACAGTGTCCTGCTATTGTAAAAAAAAAGAAGAAGAAAAGAAATCACAAGTTTGACTTTGCACACACTTGGTCCCTCGCTGGGTGGATAAGCCTAGCCATCTTTGTAAAACTACAAACGCAAATACTTACGCCCCAACAGCACCGCAGTGAACTCAGCAGACACTCAGATATCCGTGGTCAACTCAGCAGACACTTGAATTTGAGTGCACCTATATGCTGAAATTCACGGTAAACGCATTCAAACGGAACAGATCGGGAGCGAGCGAAGGATTTTGCAAAGTTAGCGGAGGGATTAACATGAGACAACATCCGGCTTTCAAAATAAGATGTCACCTAAACGGGAAAGATTTACGTGAGACAACATCCGGTTTCCATAATAAGATGTCAACTAAGCGTATATACAAATTTAATTATGTGGAAATAAGATTAAATTAATTATATTTACATTAAGTATAAAACATGTTACCTGCATCTCGTGAG
The DNA here is from genome assembly GCA_032191485.1 of Leptoclinus maculatus. Taxonomy (NCBI): domain Eukaryota; kingdom Metazoa; phylum Chordata; class Actinopteri; order Perciformes; family Stichaeidae; genus Leptoclinus; species Leptoclinus maculatus. The sequence continues at coordinate 8,125,045 of JAVDOI010000011.1, forward strand.
TTAAAGGGAAAATACAACTAAATTGTCGATGAAGTGTCTTTATTCTTTGATTTGAGGGTTGCTGGAAAGATAATTAAATGACTAATATCTGACTGACTGATATGTATGTGTTCAGGACATTTCTGACCACATTCAAACAAAAATCAAACATGTTAACTGTACCAATTAAGATATTTTATGAAGTACAAACTGTGAAGTGAAATTGTACCTTCAAATAGCTAATTTCTTAAATTTTTAAGGTGCTATGAAAATACTCTTGTCAATATTTCCATACAATGACTGATGTATATGTCTTCAAGATTTCATTGACTCCACACAGACTGAAACAGACATTTTTACTGTACCAATTAAGAGATATTTCAAAGTAAAAGTCATACATTAATTAACTCATAATCTAGTTAACTAAGTTAATTGGGAATGTCAGTTAACACTTAACACGTGTTTAAATTAAAGCCTGATGAAACAGCAGTGAGACCAGCTACGATGTATGAGATGATTTATGTGAACCTAAATTAATAATTTAACGTTTATTGTCCTCACTAAATTTATGTTTGGCTGAATTGATCAATGCAGTGAACCAGTAAAATGTAAATCTGCAAATTAACTTTTATTATTACACATGTTACACAGCACAGCACACAGCGAAATGTAGCCTCTGTATTAACTCATCTGATCCCATGGTCCAGTATAATGAATTTCATAATTGATATTTCAATCTTAGAAAAACGCTAAACCATTATTTAAATCTTAAGTTTGTCACCTGCTTAACATACATACAGTTTTGTTTCATCCACACTTAATTTATAGACACCGTGTTTTAATATGAAGACACGTCTCCTTAATGCCATTTGGTCAACATTTTCACTGTTAAATAATTCGGTGTATCTCCCAAATTAATAAAATCCGACCATCAGGTTCCATAGTGTAGCGGTTAACACGTCTGCTTTACACGCAGAAGGTCCTGGGTTCGAGCCCCAGTGGAACCATCTGATGTTTCTGTCCCGACGAAGTTTACAGCTCCTTACTGATCGTCTCCTGTCATCGTTTGTTCTTAGAAGTTGATTTGACCGACAATGAAAAAATGGTCGTTATTAACTGGACAACGATAGAAAACGCACTGCATGCCTACTTCCCCTATGCAAATCAGTAATAACTGCACAGCCATACATTCTACCTTTACAAACACTTTTTGAGAGTTTAACTATATGTATATTATTGAGGTTGTAGTCTGCAGTGGTGTTGACGTGGATTGCATTGTCTTTCTGATGTTTTAGCCAGAATTTTAGAATCATATTTCAATCTGTCAAGTTCAACAGCATCCCTAAACACAACCTCAATAATAAACATATATTACATATAGTAGTCTAGTTGTAACACCTCTCGGACTGTGTCTCTAAAAACATTAACATTTTCTTAAGTGTTTAATTTGTTGTCTTTGATTGCGTATCAAATTGTAGAGGTGTAGCTATAATTAAGTAGCCAGGTAGTGTTTCTTTTTGTGGTTTGTGTGAAGAGACGCGCTGACATTAAAAGCTGTATTTTGTCTTACATGATTATGACATTTCATACAATGTCAGACATTACACTGTGTGTTGAAGCTATTATGTCTCCTTATACTACCACACTTCACTTGTCCTTCAGTATTTACTACAAGAACTACAAATGGCATTTTATATACAAAACATGTTACATACAGCAGTACTTAAAAACCATGTCCAAAATAATTTGGGGGAAAAAGCTGAAACAAAGCAGGAAAAGATGACAAAAATACCAAATCAGCTATTGGCAAATATTGATAACATACCGTTTGCTTATATACCAGCACCGGCACATCTCTCGAAAATAGTTAAGTGTGAGTTTTGGGATACAGAGAAGTAATTACAATACTGGAAACATAACCCAATGTCCAGGGTTTATATATTAGACCTACATCGTTGCTGGTCTCACTGCTGTTTCATCAGGCTTTAATTTAAACACGTGTTAAGTGTTAACTGACATTCCCAATTAACTTAGTTAACTAAATTATGAGTTAATTAACTTATGACTTTTACTTTGAAATATCTCTTAATTGGTACAGTAAAAATGTCTGTTTCAGTCTGTGTGGAGTCAAAGATGCCCTGGACACATACATCAGTCGTTGTATGGAAATATTGACAAGAATATTTCATAGCACCTTAAACATTTCAGAAATTAGCTATTTGAAGGTGCAATTTCAGTTCACAGTTTGTACTTCATAAAATATCTTAATTAGTACAGTTAACATGTTTGATTTTTGTTTGGATGTGGTCAGAAATGTCCTGAACACATACATATCAGTAAGTCAGATATTTTCCAGCAACCCTCAAATCAAAGAATAAAGACACCATTTATTTGTATTTTCCCTTTAACTCACGAGATTTAGGTACTTAATGTTAATATAATTCATTTAATCTTATTTCCACAAATGCAATTTGTATATAAGCTTAGTTGACATCCAATTTTGGAAACCGGATGTTATCTGACGGTAATCTTTCCCGCTTATTTGACATCTTATTTTGAAAACCGGACGTTGTCTCACGTTAATCTTTCCGCTAACTTTGCAAAGTCCTTAGCTCGCTTCCGATCTGTGCCGTTTGAAAGCGTTTACCGTGAATTTCAACATATAGGCGCACTAAAGTTTAAGTGTCTGCTGGGTTGACCACGGAGATCCGAGTGTCTGCTGATTTGACCGCAGTCCAACAGCCCTATGTTATGTCAGCTCCACCGTATGCAGGCTGGAGACACGACATGTAAGCCACTTCATAGCTGGCAGCGCGAGGGCTGCATGTTAGCCATCGTTACTGTACCTCATAGATCGGCCACACGAGCAAAACGTCCCGAGACGGATCGACTTGCAACGGAACCAAAACACCAGCAGCTAACGCTATGTGAGGAAACAAGAGAGCTGAGAGAGAGATAGAGAGAGATTAACATCACACAAAGGTGCAATTAATGTCAACGCGCTGTTGATATCAATCGCAGAAATAAAATCAGATCTGGTGCCGTGCTTCGACAATCAGGTTCCATAGTGTAGCGGTTATCACGTCTGCTTTACACGCAGAAGGTCCTGGGTTCGAGCCCCAGTGGAACCATCTGATGTTTTCTGTCCCGACGAAGATTGCAGCTCCTTATTGATCGTTTGTTCTTAGAAGTTGATTTGACCGACAATGAAAAAATGGTCGTCATTAACTGGACAACGATAGAAAACGCACTGCACGCCTACTTCCCTATGCAAATCAATAATAACTGCACAGCCATACATTCTACCTTTACAAACACTTTTTGAGAGTTTAACTATATGTATATTATTGAGGTTGTAGTCTGCAGTAGTGTTGAAGTGGACTGCATTGTCTTTCTGATGTTTTAGCCAGAATTTTAGAATCACATTTCAATCTGTCAAGTTCAACAGCATCCCTAAACACAACCTCAATAAACATATAAATATATATAACATATAAATATAGTAGCCTAGTTGTAACACCTCTCGGACTGTGTCTCTAAAAACATTAACATTTTCTTAAGTGTTTAATTTGTTGTCTTTGATTGCGTATCAAATTGTAGAGGTGTAGCTATAATTAAGTAGCCAGGTAGTGTTTCTTTTTGTGGTTTGTGTGAAGAGACGCGCTGACATTAAAAGCTGTATTTTGTCTTACATGATTATGACATTTCATACAATGTCAGACATTACACTGTGTGTTGAAGCTATTATGTCTCCTTATACTACCACACTTCACTTGTCCTTCAGTATTTACTACAAGAAATACAAATGGCATTTTATGTACAAAACATGTTACATACAGCAGTACTTAAAAACCATGTCCAAAATAATTTGGGGATAAAAAGCTGAAACAAAGCAGGAAAAGATGACAAAAATACCAAATCAGCTATTGGCAAATATTGATATCATACCGTTTGCTTATATACCGGCACATCTCTAGAAAATAGTTGAGTGTGAGTTTTGGGATACAGAGATAGAAAAGTAATTACAATACTGGAAACATAACCCAATGTCCAGGGTTTATATATTAGACCTACATTAGACCTATTATGATACTGTTTCTGAAACTACTTTTAAAAATATGAATAAATGATATGCTAATCAAAATCTAAAAATAAAATAATCTCACAATTCCTTTGTTCCCTGCTTAAATTCTCAAAATTCCTGTCACATTATGAATTTAAAGACAACTTTCTTGGAAAATATGCAGCCAAAGAAGCACACAAAAAAAAAAGGTAAAATGGGCTCTCTTAGGTAACAGTTATGACCAAGAAGAAAGCCGGTCACCTCCACTGGCCATTAAAAAGAGATGCTGTTATTAATCTGGGTGATACACCGAATTATTTAACAGTGAAAATGTTGACCAAATGGCATTAAGGAGATGTGCCTTCATATTAAAACACGGTGTCTGTAAATTGAGTGTGGATGAAACAAAACTGTATTTATGTCAAGCATGAGACAAACGTAAGATTTAAATAATAGTTTTTTTCTAAATGCATCAATTATGAAATTCATTATAATGGACCATGGGATCAGATGAGTTAATACAGAGGCTACATTTCACTGTGTGCTGTGCTGTGTAACATGTGTAATAATAAAAGTTAATTTACAGATTTACATTTTACTGGTTCACTGCATTGATCAATTCAGCCAAACATAAATTTAGTGAGGACAATAAACGTTAAATTATTCATTTAGGTTCACATAAATCATCTCATACATCGTTGCTGGTCTCACTGCTGTTTCATCCGGCTTTAACTGGCATGTGTTAAGTGTTAACTGACATTCCCAATTAGTTAACTAGATTATGAGTTAATTAACTGTAGCCCATACACAATTTAATTTAAAGCTCAGTAAACTTGCTAATCTTTATAAGAATTACTCACCAAATCTTCTGTTACAGATAACTGGATCCTTGGGAGCATTGCGTTACCCGTCAACTTGTTTTACTTTTCAATTCAGGAATTATCAGTTGATAGTTTGATAGTATTTTTTGTCACAGTGCTGGAGGGCGGTCCAAACAAGTAGTTAGGTTAGTTTACTTAACCGCGGACAACAGCGCCATCTATTTATCCTTCCAATGTATGCTAACTTATTTGACCCTTTCTGCTCTTCAGTAAATCACGCTTTCAGCTATTGTTCATCGCTACTTCACTATTAAAAAGAAAACAAATTAGCTAGCGGATAGTGTCAATTGGACAAAAGGTTAGGAAAGGTCGCACTGTTGTTATTTGAATGTGGCCTTTTTTTCCCCTTCACACCCGGATATTGTTTCAGTCTTATTTCCTGGTGTCACATTCATTTGTGTCCCCCAAAAAATGGCGAACTTAGCCGCTGCTGCTGCGGCTGCAGCTGCCGCTGCTATCGCCGCGAATAGAGACCCAGCCGTTGATCGTTCATTACGATCGGTGTTTGGTAAGTTTGTTGCCGTTACCTGGTCACTGGCGGTTTAATCTATCTGGCACGTAATACGTTGATAAACCAACGGCTAATGAATGAGAGCTTGCTAGCCGGCTAGTGTTGCTCTTAGCTTGGCAACGAGGGAACAAACTTACCCGAAGAACGAGAAAACAAATATTGTATCGATTAAATGGAAAAGTAGATTTAATTGTATTGTCAATTAACGTTTCTTTATTTATTATTTTAGTGGGGAACATCCCGTATGAAGCTACAGAGGAGCAGCTGAAAGACATCTTCTCTGAAGTGGGACTTGTTGTTAGCTTCAGGTGAGTGAAAGAGGAGCCATTCATCTTCTGGTCCCATCAGTATGTGCCCCAAACCCCAGATACAAGAGTCAGTGTTTTTACTGTTTAACACAGTATAAACAAAACAAACCGACAATACAAGCTTATGCACCTGGACTTTCCCTGTGAACTGTAAACCATGTGGACTATCAGACATGATGATGTGTGTCCTTTGTGCTCAGGTTGGTGTATGACAGGGAAACGGGAAAGCCAAAGGGATATGGTTTCTGTGAGTACCAGGACCAGGAGACGGCCCTCAGTGCCATGCGGAACCTGAACGGGAGAGAGTTCAGTGGTCGAGCCCTCCGTGTCGACAACGCAGCCAGTGAGAAAAACAAGGAAGAGCTCAAAAGTAAGCGCCTATTACCTCTTCGCTTTTTGGGGATTTTATTGAGATGTGTATGTGCGAAGCTACAGTTATCTGTTATTTCTGTCTTGCGCAGGTTTGGGAACAGGAGCCCCCATCATTGAGTCTCCTTATGGAGACAACATCCAGCCACAGGAAGCCCCAGAGTCCATCAGCAGAGCTGTGGCCAGTCTTCCCCCCGAGCAGATGTTTGAACTTATGAAACAGATGAAGGTAGGCTGCTTTACTAACTCCTGTTTTTAATAGCAAGTATTTCAGCTTTTCTGACCTGTGACTATGTTACAAATACAATTTGCATATCCTTTCCTTTCCTTATAGACATTTTTAAATTGATTTATTTAGCATGAACACCTAAACCTCATCCGTCCCAGTAGAACGTCTGCCGTACACTCACTATTTAAAATGAGGCTAATAAATAAACCAATGGTCTACCTCACTGTCGATCAACATATCCATCAAGCCCTGGTCCGTATAAGCAAAATGAGCTGTCATGTGTGTGTGTTACTTTTGGAATCCAATCAACTTGTGAGCCTCACATTTGGGTTGTGTCCACTCTTCTTAATGGTGGAAGAGGCTGTTCAGAGCTCACTATACATTTTTTTTTTTTTTTAATTTGATATGTTTTTGTAAATAATTCACATTCTAGTAGTTTTCCCTTTTGAAGTCAGAAAGGTTACAATCATGGTTTAATTTAGGTAAAACCTGAGTAACATGGACTTGAACTAAATCTTTGTTTTGTTTTATGAATTTTATTTATTGGTTATGAGTCGGTTGTAAGCCAAAAACCTGACGGATGTTACTTTTGTATAATGATGATATTTGTCTTGAGAATTCTGATAAAGTAAATTTTGTAACTTTTTTTCTACATGCGTTTAAAATCCATCATAATTCTTAAATGCAACCTTTCTCATAAAAAATGTTTTTAAAATGTTCTTATTTTTCAAACAGTTTTGTGTTTCTGAAAAATAAAATGTACAGAATTTCCATATTTTAAGATAATGAGATCAAAAAGTAATACAAACCCCCTTTTTTCATGAAAGGGGTTAATGGTCAGTTATGATGCCTCGTCTCTGGTGTTATAACTTGATCTCTGGGTCTGGTGCGTCAATAAGCATTGATGCATTATTCTCGTGCTCAGTTGGCGTCTTCGAGAATAAAATGAGGACTTCCTGTTGAAAGAAACAAAAAAAACTGATGAATCTCATATTTGGATTATAGTTTTACTCAAAAGTAATGTTCTCAAGCTGTATGTTTAATGCTGCTCACCCTCTTTAGTCCCCCAAAAAGATGGTGACAAATGTTTCCCTCAATTTAAATCACCTCCAGGGTGACGACTACATGCACATGCTCTTCCTTCCCTTTTCATTAACGGAGGCTGTGCAGTCTGTCTCCCTCGGCTCTGCCAGAGAAGCCTTATCTTTGCACATCTGGCAGCCTTCTTCGTTAGGCTCAGAGAAACACCACACTGCAGACATTTCTCCCCCTCCGACTGGAGAAGTGTTTTTGTCGCACCAAAGCGTGCGTGAGTGGGACAGCTTCATATGCTGATCAGAGTACGTGAGCGCTTGGGCTCCGATCCTGAGAGCACAGATATCGTTGGACGTCTTTGTTTAATGTTTTGTGCTGATGCAGCCGCTTCGGTCGGATACGGGCATGTATCTGAATCATAAGTGGGCAGCAATAACTACAGGAGTGTGTCTAACCTGTCGGGAAGAACACAACAGGTTTATTTTAACGAGGAGCTCCTATTATTATGTAAAAGCTTCCAAATGTATTTATTTATTTTGTACTCTGCCCATTTGTGATGTCATATTTCAATATTCTCTTTGGTGACGATGTGATTTCTCTCTCCAGCTGTGTGTGCAGAACAGTCCCCAGGAGGCGAGGAACATGCTGCTGCAGAACCCTCAGCTGGCCTATGCTCTGCTGCAGGCCCAGGTGGTCATGCGGATTGTTGACCCTGAGATCGCCCTGGTGAGAGCAGACCAGACTCAGAATGAAGACATTTGTCAAATCTTGCATGATCTTCTGTTTATTTGACGCACGCTTCGTCTGACTGTGGCCTTGTCGTTAGTCAAAGGAGCCACCATTTTTAAAAGATGCTCTTCCATATGCTCCACAACACAGAAAATGCTCCACCGTCAGACACCCGTCCAGCCTCTGATTCCCAGCGGGCCGGTTGGAGGAGCACCGCCGCTCAACCCGCCTTCTGCTCCGCCCAGCGCGCCGGTGCCTCAGCCGCAGCCGGCGGTAAACGCAACAGTCCTTCACTCTTTAGAGGCAGTGTCACGTCAATTCTGTTCTACAAAATAGTCACGCTCTCTACCCTGAAAATAAATAAATATTGATGAGAACAGTGTTGGAGAGCAACGCTGCAGTTTGTAGTCTGCGAATGTCACAATTTACCAATTTTCTAACGATGAAAGCGAGTCTCAGAATTCATTAAACGTGTACGTTTCATTCAGGGAAAAAAATGTCTCAAGATGAAGGTTTAGGTTCAATTAATTATGTTTCTTTTTTTTAATCGTCTGATCAGCCTGGAATGCATGTCAATGGAGCTCCTCAAATGATGCAGCCCCCCAACATGGGTGTTGTCCCTGGACCAATGCCTGTTCCAGGACAAGGACAAGGACAAGGACCGGCACCAGGACCAGCGGGGCCTCCAGGTAATCCTCATCAGACTGCTATGCATAGTTACATCTCCATCTGAACAGGTTGTGGTAGCGTCATGCTTATATACAGTATATAACTACGATCATTGACGGTTCATGTGTGAGGTGTGACTGTTTCATTGCACTCGTTCCTCAAGCAGAACGATACGATCGGCAACGTTATTAAGGATAACGGGTTTAATGTTGTTCCACCAATAGTTCAACAGTGTTTTTTTTCATAATAATGTAAAAGCAAAGCTGTGTATTTTGGTCAGCGTAAGATAATTTAAGACCGTTTAAGATGGTAGTTTAACATTCAATAATCTGTAAATGTCAAATTTAAGAATATGTAATAATATAGTGCGTGTTAACGCATGTACTCGTGATTATTCATGTGCCACCCTCCAGCTACCGAGTGTTTTCGTCTTTTAATAGTAAACAAACGATGAACATGATGATGATGATGAAAATTGTACCCAAAACGGGGTCAAATCCTATTTTTGCTCTGCAGTTGTTCCAGTGAACCTTCACAGTGCAGGATTTTATTTAAGCTGCAAAATAGATTTGGCATTTCATAGTAATTTATTTATTTATTTATTATTAATTCCGTTAAACTGTCACGCAGCAGTGCCAGCGACCTTCCCCCTCATCACTCCTTCAGCAGGTGCAAACAAAGCGACAGTCATGCATTTTTATCAGTACAATGTAATGCGATGGTTTCGGCTGTTCTTCAGTCCAAAGTTTGATTTTTAGCAGTTATTTGTGTAAAGTTGCACTTATTAATACGACAACCGTAACATGTCATGGCTCACTGGGTTCACTAGGTGTCCCCAGAGCCCGATTAGTAGTCGAGGTGCTTTCAGAGATTATAATCAGCTTGACTCTTTTCATTCTCTCTTAATTGTTTGATATTTTTGATATTGTTTGTTGTTTGATATTTAATGTTAAAGTTCCCTCCTCACCTCCTTCTCTCTCTGTATGTGTGTGTGTGTGTGTGTGTGTGTGTGTGTGTATTCACATTATTGTCATGAGCACGCTTCAAAATGCTTCTAAAGTGCCGCTCCGCTCTCTTGAGTCTTGTGTCTCCTGTTCTTTTCACTTTAATGCTGGCTCAGGAAACCTTCAGCATTCTCCCACAGGATCGTCTGGGCAAGCTGCTATCGAGCGGCCTCAAGGTATCACTGTACTCCTTCAGTTCTCTCGTAGGACGGTTATGGAGAGGCCAGATATGGCGAGATACACAACACCTCTGGTTTAGTGTTTAGCTTTGTACACTTTTGTTTTTAGACTGCATGGCCACAATTATCAAATGCGAACCCTTTTATTCAGCCGTTAAAGTAGTTATTAAGCCCGTTTGTGTGAAGATAATGATCTCTGAGCTCGATCGTAACCGAAGCACGGTGTGTTTCATGAGTGTCGGGGGGGGGGGGGGGGGGGGGGGGCGCTGGTGCATGTGCACAGATGCAGGTTTGCCCACAGTGGATGCAAATGTTATTTGCATGTTTACTATGTCAGTGTTAATGCCGGATATTTAAATGTTTGAATGGGTATTTTAGTAAGTGAGTGTTTTAGATTGTTATTGTAGTTTATTTGGAATCATCTCAGAAATGTAGCACATGTCCTCAAAGAAAACTTGAATGATGCTGACAAAGCTGTGTGTGTGTGTGTGTAGCAGAACACAGTAATAGGATACCTCAATAATATATATATTTATTTAAAAATATGCAACTGACTTGTATGTTAATAAGGAATGTAGAATGTTTGTTTGTGTAGAGAATAGCGGCAGTGAAATTATCGACAGCAGAATTAATGCTGAGTATGCCGTACATCAGCTAAACAAAGCTGTGAAGGGAATTTGCCAAATGTAGTGCAAAATATTAATATGCAAAAGATGTGCACAAAACTGGGTTAACATTGGACTGAAAGCTCTTCTGGATAAAAGCGCTGGGCGATACGGAGAAAATCTAAATATCACAATATTTTTAAACCAAAAACCTCGATTGACCATCGGTGCTTTCACCAAGAATTTAAAAAATAATAATCAGCAATGTGGATATTAAATGTGGATTAGTGTGGTCCTTTGTGAGGGGTAAATTTTCGAATTCATTTATTTTAAGCTCCAACCCCCGGAATTCGTTGTAATAGTCGAGAAAACTCTCCTGGTGAATTTCTTTCAAATTCCAACAACATTTACCCCTCCCTCATCGACCTTGAAGTTTAGCCTCAGTTTCTCGGGGCGGCTGACATTAGAACGACGACGTATCGGCCTGTGCTAAACTTCTAAACACTCCTGTAATGTCCAATCGTCTCTTTTGATGTGATACGTCGATCTGTGGGTTTTTTCCAGGTTGAGTCATCACTCATCAGTCTATCATGGCAGCAGTGAACTGTCGCTATTTGATTGCTCCGTTGTAAAACATTGCCGGGTCTCAACTTCCCTCGGAAGAAGAAGTGCTGGGACTGTTGAAATACCGAATCGAGGTCGAGAAGAAGTCTGTGCGCGAGGCGGCCAACGATGTCATGAAAATTGTCATTGAGCTCTGGTTGAAGGCCAGGATCCCATTCCAGCGAAAGGATACCATCCTGGCAAAGATTGAAAAACTCCATAAGGAGTTTGGAAACGTCAAGCGGAACAAGGGGCGAGCTGGCTCTCAAGCGGTGCGTGAGGAAGCTTTCAAGAAGCGGATGAAGAATCTCTTCGATGTCGCCGCCACCAATGCCCTGGACGTCCTCACGAATGAGGAGGATAAGGCATTTCTGGTAGCACAGCGCGAACCCGGTTGCCGTGGAGAGCTGGGATCGGTCAACACGCGGTTAGCTGCCGTGGAGGCCCGCGCAGCTCAACGCTGTCAGCTGCAGGAGCGACATAGGCAGCGCGCGGAGGATGAAGCTAGCACGTCCATGACCACAGTGGAATTGGAATCGTCGGAGTTGCCCTCATCCAGGAGTACAAACGAAGGCTAACTCAGGATGAGGAGCAACTGCAATTTCTCCTCCAAGTTGTCTCTCGTCATCGCGCGGAGTTCCCAGACTCCAGAAAGAAGACCGTGGCTGCTGGTGTGGCGGCCCAGCAGGAGCACTAAGTCGGACGGGCCTAGGACTCCCTAGGAGCCTTGTGGATCCTTGAGGGGCGCAGAATCGTGGAGTATGTTAGAGTCTTCTAAAGAGACTCAGATTGTGTTCATGGAACCAAAATGATACTTAAAATATACTGCAGTTACACTTGATTTACGTTGGGCTACAGCCGCTACAAACTATGTATTTGAGGTAGAAAGACATTTTGCTTAAGATTTTTGTTATAGTTTAATACATTTAACTGTGTAATGAGGTAACCATTTATAATAAATTTGTTTTCAAGGATTGTTTTTATTCATTTTTATTTTTATTCTCATTTTAATCCTTATACGCTCTATTTATTCCCAGATAAAAAGTGTCTCTCGGGCATCCTCAGGGTGAAACTTCAAGGTTGATGAGGGAGGGGTAAATGTTGTCGGATTGAGAAAAAAATTCACCAGGAGAGTTTTCGCGACTATTCCAATGAATTCCAGGGGTTGGAGCTTAAACTTTCAGACTTTCAATTTTAAGGACCACCCTAATGTGGATATAATATTAAAGTGCGTAAAGGGGAAAAAATGGAACAGCTAGAGCGTCTGGTAAGTTCAGAAAATGACTTTACTGTAATGCAGCATTTAAAACCAAGAGAAGACGTATTAAGATATATAACGATATCCAAAATCTGAGACGACATTCTATTGATATATTGCCCAGCACTCTCCGGATCCTAGATGTGCAGTTTACTACAAAGATGTGATCGTCTCGTTGAGTGAATCGCAGTAAATGTGCAGCAGTGACTCTGATCTTGATGCAACTTAACATCTTGGCGAACCGGTCTGGTAGTTAGAATAACCCACAGTCTTTGATTCTCCGAAGTATCTCAGGCGTTGGCACGAACAAACATTTTCCGTGCTGACTGACTGACGGATGGTGGTTTGGATGTTTTGGCCGTTGGGCTCATCTTCGACATTTAGCAGAAGAGAAATGGCATTAAAACCTCCCCGTCTATATTAAACCACTCTGACTCTGGGTGTTACTTTACTGAGTCTGCTATAAGTAGTGCGGGGAAGTTTGGGAGAGACTTGAGCTCTCCTTGATTCAGACTGGATGAATGTGGACAACAGGAGAGCTCCTGATGTTGAGGACACATGTTGCAGATGTTGGGGTGAAGGCACATTTTGCCGTTTGTAGCCTCGGTGCTGTCGGTCACGGTTGTGACGCTTTGTTTAGAAAGTAATTCAAATGAGATTTACGATGCAGTACGTTAATATTCTGGTTGCTCCGAAGAGGATATACACAAAGACGTTTCGGTTTATAAAGTTATATCACGATCTTGTATCACGATCTAACATGTTTTCTGGTAGTTCAGTAAATAAATAATCTATATAAAAATAACCACATGGTAGACCCTATATATGTATACTACTGTTTGAATTAAATACAAATGAAAAGTACTGAATATGTTCTATTCCAACTATATACTGTGTATATATATATACTGACACACACACACACACACACACACACACGCACACACACACACACACACACACACACACACACACACACACACACTATATCACTATATCTTGATATAAGATTTCATCACAACATGATTCCGTAAAAAGGACATTAAATGATCTCCCAGCCCTGAGGGCGAGGCCGTCCATCTATCATTTAATCATTCTAACAGGAGATTTGAACTGTCCGTGTGCGGTCCAGTGACTGTACGATCTACACATGCTTAACTGAACTTGATCAAAACATTGTACCGTTTACTCCGATAGCATCTCTGTAGGTATTCACGCCGTTTCACATGAACTTAACAAAACACTGACATACCCGTTGTACTTCCCTCTGCATGCTTCCTGTCACTCCAGAGTCACAAGACACAAGTAGGAAAATGCTCTGAAGTCAGGACTGTGTGGGAATAGAAGTTTTTAATGTATTTTACAGGTTTTCATGTGTTTAGAACCTTTAATCTCCCTCCTAATATCCACGGGCTTGTTTTTTTGCTGCATTTCCGTGTTCCTGGTAGCTCCCTGTGTGTTGTGGCAGTTTGATGTAGTCACTGTGTTCTTTGTGTGTTCATCACCTCCCAAACATCTGCTTGTTTCCTGAGATATCTAACTTGAGCAAACACTCACCTTTAGAGTTGTGTGGTGTTTACCTTACCTGGAATTTCTTCCTATTAACTGATTAGTCCTGAAACATTTCCTGGTCAAGGAACAGGGAAGGTGGGTGTTGTGTTTTTATGTGGTTGAATGTATGATTGTCTCCTCTCAGGACCAGGCGGTATCCCCCCCAGAGGCCTGCTGGGAGACGGTCCCAATGATCCCAGAGGAGGAACTCTACTGTCTGTCACAGGAGAGGTCATAGAGCCCAGGTAAGATAATCACCCACGTCACATAAACCTTAATATTGGAGCTGGTTGCGTGGATTTCAGAGGCGTGGTAATTCAAGCTATAACCCTTCGATTTTTCTTCCTGTTGGTGTGGTTAACAATATGGTTTTAATACCACAGTTATCAGACGCTAGAATACAACAGAGGAGAACCCAGTGTATCAAACAAACTCTTGTTGTATTGATAAAGTAATAGGTCAATGATAATTGCAACTGCAATCTGATTTCATGCTGCACACGGAGTGATTAGTAACACTAACAGCAGGGCACAGTGATGTTGTACAACACCTTGTTCCACCACTGCCTTGCAAAAATAATAAATTGACCTGCCAACTGTAGATGGTATCAAAAGAAGGAGTTGAATAAATGAAAATAACTCATGTTTTACGTTTTTGAGGCCCAAAATAACTGTAATTGTAATCAGTTTAATTGCTCTTATTTTGTGTTTGTGTTTGTGTGTGTGTGTGTGTGTGTGTGTGTGTGTGTGTGTGTGTGTGTGTGTGTGTGTGTGTGTGTGTGTGTGTGTGTGTGTGTGTGTGTGTGTGTGTGTGTGTGTGTGTGTGTGTGTGTGTGTGTGTGTGTGTGTGTGTGTGTGTGTGTGTGTGTGTGTGTGTGTGTGTGTGTGTATTCAGCCGGGGTTACATGGCAGCTCCACCTCCCCACCAAGCCCCACCTGGGCACATGGCCCAGATGCCAAGTGGACCCCCTCCGGATATGAGAGGCCCTCCAATGGACATGAGGGGCCCACCCATGGGTGAATCACGCAACATGATGGGTGACCCCAGAGGGCCCCCTATGATGGAGCAACGCGGACCCCCAATGGAAAGCAGAGGTAGCTGCTCTCATTACGCTTCAACGTACGATAGTTTGAGTTCATTTGTGACGATTGTGTGCGTGCAGTCGACGTTTTGTTCAGTTTCAGTCCCTAAACAAAAGTCTTTTGTCCCAGCGAGATGTTTTTACAGGACAACAACGGTTGTTTTGTTAAGAAAAACACGTTTTATCTTACTGCTGAGGCGAAACTTCTATTTCCTTATATTTAATATCTCCTTAATCTTTTATTTTTTTTTTTTTTTCTTTCGTCCCGTATGGCCAATGGATTACTCAATCCTCAGCCAGTTGTGAACAGTCGGTGTGTTTTTGTTTCCTGCTGCAGGTCGTGACCCGAGGGCGATGGACGCTCGTGGTCCGGCGACGGGTCAGAGGGTTCCCATGGCCACGGGAATGCAAGCCCCCGCTCCTCATAGCATGGGTCCGAACGCACCTCCACCTGCAAGACCGGTAACAGCTGCATCTAATGTCTTTGTCTGGGCCAGCTGTTTAGTTCTGATTTTCTATTTTAAATGAATTACTACTAAGCACAAAACTGTAAAAACTCAAATCTCTTTATTTGATTTGTTGATTTCAAGACTTCTTTTTACTGAGTCTATACATTTAATATATCACCAGGAATTTTAATCTCCTCCTTTGACTCGTCAATTATTAGACTACGAATACTGATTACATTAATAAAAAGCATTGTAAAAGTCATGTGACTATAACTTGAGGGAAGAAAGATGCAAAATAAATCCGTGCTATCTGCTCAGACTGGATATTCATTACCTCCGTACGTTTGTCCTGCAGGGTCCCGGTAGCTCTGGCGCTCCTCCGTCAGGAGGAGGATTCAGTCCGGGGCAGAGCCAGGTCTCCACACAGGACCAGGAGAAGGTGGGTGCCACTTAATCTTTCCCCCCCTGGTTGTTGAAGTGCCTCTGAGCAAAAGGCTAATCCTTTTTGCATGACTCACTGTTTTTTGTTTACTTTGAGGGCAGAAAGGTACATTGGACCTCCTGTTTGACATGTGTGTTTGTCCCTCTCTAGGCTGCCCTGATTATGCAGGTCCTGCAGCTGACCCCAGAACAGATCGCCATGTTGCCCCCGGAGCAGCGGCAGAGCATCCTCATCCTCAAAGAGCAGATTCAGAAGACTGCAGGAGGGGCACCTTGATGGTCTGACTGAAAAACACCTTCAAGAAGGTTTCAAGTTTCTTCACAACAATTTCCATTCCTCCAGAAAATTCACTAAATTCACTGGTTTTGAAGCATTTCTGACACATTATTCTGATTTCCTTTTTATTTCTTTATTTTCAGGACTCTCCACCCCGCTGACTCTGTCACCTTCAGCTCCAACCGGTCTGAAGACGTCTCATCTTAGTTTGGAATATTGTATAGTTTTTTTTCTACTCAGATTGTCTGTTTGTGTATGAAAGAGTCGGGTTGTTGCTTGTGGATTTAAAAATAAGTGACACATTTGAGTGGATGATGAATGCTGAACAGATAAAAAAAAGACCAGGGATTGATTGTCATGAGGTTTCATCTTTTTTCCTCCAAAGCCGACTGTTTTCATGTTATCGGCTCTGGAAAATGTCTGGATGTTGTTTTTAATTTCAATAAAACAAAAGAAGACATTGTTACATTCATTTATTTCAAATGAGTTTGGCGTTGTACACATGAAAAGGGATTAAAAATAGCAAAATGTGAAATACAAAAAACATTAAGTCCATCCAGGTCTTCCAGGCTACGTGACAGGAAGTCTTCCTCCTGGTTTACTTTTATCGTCTTATCACTGATAAGGAAATGCCAGTGTAATTTGACGACGTATAATAAACCAGTCTGTTTCCAAGAAACCCGTTTCCTTAACCAGTACAGTTTCAGAAAAGTCACAAAGTTCAAGAACACATTATATTTACAGTGTTTGATTGCAGGCAAATTCTGTCTTGAGTAAAAAATATGAAGAAAGATGAAATATGCATCAACAGAACATTAATCAACAATTTTGATTTAAAAGTTGTATTTTAGTCAAGAAAAATTCCCCAAATCCACCGGCTCCAGCTTCTTAAATTATAATAATTTTCTGCGTCGTTTGTACGCGATGGTAAACTGAAACTTGGGATCTAAGAAACTTTTTCTGACATTCACACTAAAAACTATCAGGAAGATTGGTTGCAGAGCGGCTATAGTGGTAAATTCAAAAATGAATCCTTATGCAAAATAACACCTGATGTGTTAACAAGTGTACTATAGAGACTAAACGTTTGAGGTCCTGATGTCTTGTAACAGTAAAATATTTCCTTATCTATAGAGTCTCAGGCTTCACCGGAAGTGCATCTTAAAATTGGTGATGCAATGAGAGAATATCTGTGTTTGACTGTATAAACAATGATTCATAGTGGAAACTCCTGGTCATTGATAAAAAGAAGAGTTAGTCCCTGAGTAGTGCAGATGAACAACGTGCCCTGCCTCTTTGTGCCAAACACACCCAGCTATTGCCGCAGGTTGCCGGGTAGCTTAGTCATTTATTGTCTTACAATAATACAGAAACCTTTGACCTTCAAAATGCCCAAATGATGCTTCCTTGTTTGTTTTTTCCACTCAGAAATTCTCCTTGTTGAAGTAAAATTTGGTCTTCCGGGGATCCACATCTGAGTATTTGGCACATTTCTTTGACAAGACTTTAGCCAGAACTGCAGGGCCACACAAGAAAGTTCCCACCACAGACCTGAAAACAGGATGGAGAGTTAAGAGGTTAAAGTTTTAACGTGAAAAGTGTATGACAATGGGTGGAAAATATCAGAGTACAATCCATGCAAGTAATGATGATAAACATTACTAGATATGCAGCACAAAGTGCTTTACAATAAAGGAAAAGAGACATAAAAACAGGGAAAATAAGATGGAAAATACAACAATAAAATAACAAATAAAAGTAAAACCCACTGAATGATATAATCAGTACCCATATTTGCACATATACATCAATAAACACTGCAGCAGACAGATGTTTTCCATTCTCTTCTACTTTAGTGGTGGAGACTGCTGACCACTGATCAGTCAATCTCCTGTATTTTAATAAGGCATACATTATTTTTGAATTGATCTTCTAAAAAGAGGATTTCATCTTACGTGGGGTTTTCTGTGCGGACTTGTTCGAACTCCTTGTCCCAGGCGGGTCTGCCATAGTGAGTTTTCTGTTTGAGCCCAGTGACCACGTCGGTGTCCTCATCAGAGTGAAGCCAGGCATGAGTAGCCTGTGATGAAGAGTGGGGGAATAAAGGAGATGAATGAAATAAGCTGAACGCTGTTTGTCTGAACTTTGTCTGTGATTCACACACTTACATGGCTTTGATCCCATCCGGTCAGATAGAGTTTGTAGGTGAGGAAGTCCGCCATTCCTCGCTCCTCCATCTCTCTCTCCAGCACCTGCAGGAGGTCGGCGAACCACTCAAAGGCGTGTGTTTCCCGGCAGATCCAATAGAAGTAGATCTGAAACCAGGAAGTAGATGCAGGCGTGTTGAACAATGATCCTCTCACAAAAGAGCAGATACTGACTTGGCTTTCTAACATGGGTGGATTGAGTTTGTTATTTAAATACATAATAACAGGGTTTAAAGGATTAAATTGGAAGATGACTGTCTGGGTTGTTACCTTTCTGGTGCGCAGTTTAGGGTTGGAGATTTTGAATTTGTACCAGATGGACTTCAGGATGGAAGCGAAGGGAGTGACTCCGATGCCGGCACCGACCAGCATGCTGACCTCATAGTCGAAAACGTCCTCGCTGGCGGTGCCAAAGGGTCCGTCCACACCCATTCTGAGGAACAACAATAAATAACCTGTTATCAGTTGCAAATTATCTACAGGTGACTGCCAAGGCATTCAAAATGAGTTTAAATCATCATCACAAAAACTAATACAAAGTTGGCTCATATTAGCTTTCATGCAGTTTAGCATCACAATAAAACCCCCTATGTTACTCATCCTGTAGTCATTGTGGCTTTTTTAGTGTATTTTGCGTTTTCTCTGAAGCTCTCCTAGTTGCCTTAATCATTCTTCACCTTGAAAATGTTTTTGTTAGAGACAAGTATGCAACAAAGGACCAACGCCACATACCAAAGTATTTATAGCACGAGTTAGTTTTGATTTCGGCGATCTGTGGGAGCTACAGACAGTTTGACAGAAAACTGGCTCAGGTTTGGGCATTGTGCAGCCCAGCACTAGATCAAAATCAATCTCAACAAGATAAGTTACTCAACTGTAACTTATATAAAAACAGGAAATTGGAAACAACCCAAGAAAAATCTGTCCCACGGAAGTTAAAAACATATTTTTTTTTTTTTACCACAGTGCATGAACAAAATGTCTTCACTAACAATGTGGGCTTTTTAAAATAGTATCACTCACTTGGGTCCCTGTGATCCCTCTGGTAGCTGCTGCATGATGTCAATGAGTTTGTCAGTCCAGTCCCCGGCCGAGCGGATGTGGACGCCGAAGAAGTCCTCCTCGGGGGCCGAGGTCATGGTGAACGGGTGCCACTCCAGCTGGGAGATGGCCGGGCAGTTGAGGAAGACGTACTGGCCCACCTCCATTTTGAAACCGTTCTTTATCAGCTGCAGCTCCAGCACCTTGGACGGATGCATCACAATCTGAAAGTTAAAAAAAACAAAAAAATGGTGAAAAAGCCGTCACATCATTTGCCAAACAACTCAGAAGGCAAAGCTGAATCCTGAATCAAACGTACCTTCCTGTATGTGACTGCCTGCATGTAACGAATGAAACGCAGCACACGTTCACAGATGTACAGGATCATTGGACCGATCACCCACCACCAGGTCTAAAAAAACAATCAAGGGAGATAAAATTATTTTAATGATGCTTGTATTTGTACTAGTAGTTGTAGAAATGAAGTCAAGATATTAGTCGCCTTTGTAAAGGCTGGTACAGACTAAAACGCATCTTCTGAGAATTTTGAAATTTAAAAAGTCAAACCTGTGCTGGCCCTCCTTCAAACTGAGGGACGGGACACTCAGGAATCCGTCCCCAATCATTAATTCTATTTTTACACAAGGTGAAGTTGTGCGGCGGGTCTGTTGTCATTTGCTTCCTCACAATGAATCTGCAGATTTGAAAGACCAGTGAAACCTGCTTGCAATGACAACAAGAACGTCCTCAAAAGAAAAGAAAGCTGAGACTTTTCACTTACCCGGCTCCGTGAAACACGAGACCAGCGAAGAAGATGATGAAGAGATGGTGGGTGTACCAGAAGACTTCGAAGTAGCTGCGTCTGATGACCTCCATGGAGGAGGTGATGATGAGGATGAGGGCCAGAGTGATGATGACCCCTGTCAGGCCAGCGATGGTGGTGAAGACAAAGTATGTTGGGGTCTGCTGCGCATCCTGAGACACAAGAAGAGGAGGAGGGTGACAACACGGACAAGAACAAGAGGAGGGAAGATGGTGGAGATGAGAGATTTGACTTGAAAACTGTACTTCAATGCACAGACTATAAATAACATTTTGACTTTTTTATGTTTTGGCAAATTTACTCAACTTGTAATGAGCATACAATCCTTCAACTAATATGAAAGCATGAAAAAAACGACGATATGCAGGGATTTTATATCTCTGCATGTGTTTTGTTTTCGACAACTTACAATGTCGGTGGTGCGGATGGGGTTCAGGTAGGTGGTGTTTGCGGAGTCTGCCAGGTTGGACAGAGCAATGCTGAGTTCATCATAAACTTCCCGTCTGTTGTTGTTGTACCACTCCACGTTCAACAGATGGGCGATCAGGTGAACGGCTGTCAGAACACAGAGAGAAGAGACACGTTATTGCCGCTGCATGATCAATCGATCAATTGTATTTACTGTGCAGGATCATCATGCAACATGGACCCGATACACTTTACAATGAGAAGAAAGCCTACACCAAGCACATCAAATTATAAACAAAAGTAAAACCACAATTAAAACAGTGTACTGTAGGCTGTAATGAAGTGGATACATGTGTTTCTTTAAGGCACGTTAGGCAAATTCTGGCAAACTCTGAAACCAACCGATTTCTTTTTAACTGAAGGAAAGACCTTGGAGAGCAGCATCGAGAGAGCAAAGACAAGCGTGTCGGTGCATGTGGTGTAATTAGCTCAAATAGGTTAGGCGGTGCAAGACCATGCAAGGCCTTATAAGTTAAAACTATGAACCTTAAAATCAGCTCTAGCTTGTACTGGTTACCAGTGAAGAGAGGCCAGAATGGGTGTTAAGTGTTTTACATTTTCTAGTTTTTTTTGTCAAGATTCAAGCTGCAGCATTCTGAACAAGCTGAAGAGCTCTAGTAGCACAACTAGGAAGACCAGAGAAAAAGGACATTACAATGATCAAGTCTGGAGGATACAAATACATGGATTACAGTTTTAGCATCACACAGAATAAGTCAGCTTCTGGCAATATTAGCCTTGATATGAGACAGGAATGTCAGACGAGAATCAAAAACCACTCTAAGGTTTTGATGGTTGAAGGTAAATCTACTTTTAGTCAATATTTATTATCCTTGGATTCGTTTGCCTCACACTCCCCTTGTCAAAATGTAACCATGACCCTTTTAACATTTTGATCTGTGTGTGTGTGTGTGTGTGTGTGTGTGTGTGTGTGTGTGTGTGTGTGTGTGTGTGTGTGTGTGTGTGTGTGTGTGTGTGTGTGTGTGTGTGTGTGTGTGTGTGTGTGTGTGTGTGTGTGTGTGAGAGAGAGGTGAGGAGGATGTACGGTGCGAAAAGACAATCACATCTGAAAACAGTAGAATCTATTTCTGGCATCTCATTTTCACTTCACTACCAGGAAGGAATGCAAACTGGTTTTCTTTTGTACTGTTTGTACTCGGTCACCATTAAGTTAAGTAAACTATCTGATGAACACTGATAAGCTGCAGGTCACACAGATTTGCACATTGTGGGGAAATAAAGTATATTGTATTGTAGGGCAGAAAGAACACATAAAAAAAAAAAAAATCCCTGAATCTTAATACATCTATAAGATTCATGTCTTGTTTCTGTTTATTTTATTCTGAAGAAGTGTTAAACATCCACCCAAATCTGCACCTATGACACTGTTAAAATAAGCACAGACATTATCTCTGATCCAAACTTAAATGTTGAGATAAGATTAAAAAAATATGCTGCTATAAATTAACCAATTAGTACCGGTAATCTAATCTTTAAACAAAGAATTTCATCAGAAGAAAAGAAAAGGTAAGACTGAAAGACAATCGATTGCATAAGTTCACCTGTCATCAGAGCTATCATGTACGCCACCAGCTTGTGGAAACTCAGATTTTTGTCCAGTTGTTTTCTCATTGTTCTGCCGCAACACTGAAAAGATAAAGAAACAAGAAGGTGAAAAGTCAAAAAAGAAGACAAAGAACTTATTTCCAAAGCTGACATTGAAACCTACCTGACCTGTTCAGGGGCAGGAGTCAGGGTAGCGTCATGGAAAACATGAATTGTCTTGTATTACAACTTGTATTTCACCTTTAATACCAAGATTCAGCCCAAATTAACATTCATTATGAAAATCACCCTATTCCAAAAATACTAAAACTGAAATGAAAAGAACAAAATGTTTGGCTTTATGCAGTCAAACTAGTTTATAATGACAGCGTTTTAAACGCGCCTCGCCCTTCTGTGACATTTAAGCATCATGGTCTTACCACAAAGGAGCCTCGGAGCAGCGACAGCAGGTTCCTGCACACCGGGAGGAGGATCAGCAAGCAGTTAAAGTTGAGGACAGCTGCAGGAGCTCTGGCCCAGGCCAAGGCGGACTGGAATAAAATACATGTTAATGTATGATTATCAGTCGTGGAAGAAGTTTTCACATCCTTCACTTAAGTAAAAGTAGCAAAACTACAAAGTAAGATAAAATAAGATAGAACTTTATTAATCTCGAAGGAAATTCTTGTGCTAGAGTTTCATTAAAGATTACAACAGAAGAATAGCAAAAAACAATAGAATACAAATATAAACATATATGAACAATAGAATAACAATTATTAAGTGTTAAAGAAACAATACTGACAAGTAGGCTACAAATACTCCGTTCCAAGTGAAAGTCATGCACTCAAAATCCTACTTTAGTAAAAGTACTGGCAGTATTTGGATCAAAATATACTTAAATTACCAAAATAAAAAGTACTCAATATGTATTATGTTCATTACTTCATGTTGCAGCTGGTAATGTTGGAGCTTATTTTAAGTTTATATACTGCTGGGTAGTTTAAACCAGTCTTATAACAATACAGCATAATGTATTCATTCGTATTATATTTGTGCAAAGTAACTAAAGATGTCAAACACATGTAGAGAAGTAAAAAGTACGATATCTGCCTCTGTGATAGTAGAGTAGAATTTTGAAGTCGCATGAAATACGTCAAAACTGTACTTATATGGTTGAAGAAGCATCTTAGCTGACGTGTATAGTCTACTCCCGACTCACCCCGAGAAGATGACGCGTGTAGAAATAGTCATCCCCCAAATCGTAGAATAGGTAAAACCAGACGAAAAGGAAGATGTTGATGCCCATCCAGACCACCTGCAAACACAGCCAAGATCATGTTTCCATCACAGAACTAGTCATTAACATTCATTTTTAAAATTTGATTTGAGATGAGGTTGCAGGACTTTGGACTTTATGTTGCGCATAAAAGCTGTGCGTAAATTGGTCATTACATTACATTACAGTCATTTAGCAGACGCTTTTATCCAAAGCGACTTACAATTCAGAGTCTATCACAATTCTACACCAGGCACAACTACGGGAGCAATTTTGGGGTGTCTTGCTCAAGGACACATCGACATGCGACTAGCAGAGCCCGGAGCCGGGGATTGAACCGCGACCCTCTGAAAGACAGCCCTGCTATCCACTTTAGCCACAGTCGCCCTGGTCATCTTTGCAATAAGAACAATTTAAGAATTGAATTCCTAACGTGTAAATAGACAGAACTCACCAGTATGAAGGATGTAAGTCCATTGTTGATAATCCAGTTCCCCATGTTGAGCTCTTAATATCTCGAGCAGCAGCAGCTTCCCTGCATCTCCACCTTGCGCTTTTATCCTCCACGCTCCCGTCCGGACTCCTCCCTCCTCTGCAGGTGTGAAGGCGATGCGATACACAGCAAAACAAAGCCTGAACAAAGTGCGTCGTTGAGGCGGTTTAGAGGAGAGGTTTCCCTCCCTGTGCTGAATGACTAAATTCCTAGTTGCTGCAACCTCAGGTGAAAATAAGACTGATCGCCAGGAATGAGGAAATACCCGTTACGACATACGGGAAGTTTTGGCCTCTGCTGGGCGGCGACGCGATTGGGTTTTATTCGGTAAATAAAAGGTTTATTGTGTGAGTCACAAGGAGTGAGAAGTAATCAATCAAGTCAAATAACAATTCATGTGTCAACATCAGATTATTTTATTTAGGTTTCAAGTAAAACAATAGTAGTCAAGGCACTGAACGAACACAAAACATAAAAAAGGAGCAAACTGTGAAAGCACTTTTAAAAGTAGAAGCTAATTCATTGTGAGTCTGGTTAAAGCATCATCAACTGGGAGGTTAACAACACACGATATTCCACACAGTCTTCTAAATCTTTATTTTTTTTTTCCACAGAGTTTTCGCCAATGGTTGACGGGATTTGATGTATTCTTGTAAAACTAAAACCTGTACTTGTATATCAAGGCCACCAGACTGAGCAGCAAACAATACAAGGCATTCATCACAACAGGTTTATGTAGTTGGGTATAAGGAAGATACATCATTCTGACTTTCTCTTGTCCTCCTGCTGCTGTTTAAAAAAAAACTGTTTAGTGCAGATGCAAACGTGTGCAAAGGCGACGCTCATGGTGCGAGTTCCCTGAGAGGAAGTAAACTGGGGGTGCCCCGGTCAGTCTTGGCATGTTTCCCGCACACCTGGCTCAGTCCTGTACATGACCCACTGCTGCTCTCTCAAGGCGGCCTTTGTGCATCGCTGCACATGTTACATTCTTTGGTGTACTGAGGCCTCGCTGTGCCCCAAGTGTACGTAGTCACCCTCAGAAGAGACATCAGGAGTTAACCTGAATCCCTCTCACAACCACAAAAATGTAATAAAGTTCTGTGCACTAAATAGTTCATCACCTTGCCGACTCAAAAAACACAATCATTCTGGTTTTCGTGTTAAAAGTACTCGAGGTATCGTTCTGTGGTGCGGCCTACAGCGCCAGCTGAGATGCATTTCTACATTAGAGAACGTGCAAATTTAAATTCCCCACAAAGCCTTTCTCAGGCTGCCTCCATTATGTCTTCAACAATGGCCGTCTCCCTCTCTCCCAGCTGACTGGTGAGGTCGAGAGGTTGTGAGTTTCGGGGGTCCAGCAGCTCCAGTGGCTCCTCCGGCACCAGCACCATGGTGGCGGCGGTAGAGTACGAGGGCGGCAGCTTCCCCCGTCGACCACTCGCTCCCCTCCGTCCCGGACGGCAGCAGACGCAGTGCAGGCAGTCGTGCACGTTGTACTTGAAGAGGCGTCTGCAGGGGTGGCAGAACTGGTAGAAGAGCAGCATGAAGAGCAAGGCCAGGCTGTAGCAGATCAGCAGCTGGACGGCCAGCAGCGGCGCGCACACATACTCGTAGAAGTCCGACTTGAAGAAGTACCAGAGCGTCACGAGGATGAAGTTCTCCACAAAGCGTCCCGTGTAGTACATGGCCAGACGGTCCCACCGCTGCTTCCTCTCGATGAGCTCTCGATGGGACAAGTCCAACTGCACCGCCGACCAGCAGAAGATGTTGATGCAGGCGTAGAGCAGCGTGAACATGGACAGCACCACCGTGGTGCCCAGCTTGGAGAAGTTCTTCTCCACGTCCTCAGTCAGCGAGCCTTTCTTGGCCCAGAACTCGACCCAGGGGAGGAAGAAGAAGAAGAGCAGGTTAACCATGCCGACCAGGATCACCCAGTGAGTGAGTGCCGTGCTGAAGAGGACCAGAGCGGTGATCCGGGTGGCAATCTCCAACACTCTCCACACGATCATGCACAGGTAGGCAAAAGGGCGCAACCGGACTTTGTAGTTGTCGTATCTGATCTGGATGGCCAGAGTGCTGCACACGAGAGCCCCGTATGTGATGGAGATCAGGGTGATGATCATCAGAACCACTGTGAAAACAAACACAAGCCATCTGTTAACTTTTGATCAACAGCATCACATCACCATTGACAAATGTCTCGTCTTTAAATGGTCTGAAGCACAGAGAACTCCTTCAATTATCAATGTAAACGTATCCTAATTCAATACATATTCAAATGTATTCACTTACATATGGTACAAACACTTTTTCAACATCTTTGGTCCAAACTGAATCATCTGTACAACTACTATACTGGGTGTGTTGCCATCGAATTTGGTGCACATTCATGTCCCTCTAAAGAGGAATTTGATGATCTCTTAATAATTTAAGCGCCATCATCAGGTGAGATTTTGATTTGATCCTTTACACAAATCTCTCGCTTTAAATTTGATGTCTTTGATATCCATCAATAAACAAAACATCTCTTTATACACTGGCTTTTAAATAACTTTTAGGAGAAATACAGAAAAGACTTACCGGGTTATATGAGGCTATTTAAAATCTTCCGCCCTACTTTACTACTTTTACATACATTGGAGGTGACATTTAATTGTATGTGTACAGTGTTAATTCAAGGTGATGAGTCGTAGTCTTAAAGGGCTGCCAACCTCAAATCATTTTATCATTTCATACATTTTAGAGGTACTTCAACCTTTTTTTTAGGATACTCATATAGTGGAACAGTAGCATGGACCTTAACCCCTCCATCTTACCTCTTGCAGGGAGTAAGTATTTCTCCTGGATGGTGGCGTACAGCTGGAGCGTCAGTTGAGGAGCGGATCCCAGAAAAGCCTGGATGACCGCGGTGCGTTTGAAGGCGTTTCTGTGAGTGGCCAGCTTGCGCTCCGATTGTCCGATTTCCCACTCCATGGGCGTCCCCTGGCCCTTCTTCAGACTGATCTTCCTGGAGATGGTGACATAAGGCTCCTCCTTTTTACCCGCCTTGAAATAGACCACCAGAGCCTCAAAACACCTGAGGATGAAGTAAGAGAGCGAGTAAGAGTGGAGTCGCGTGTTCACACCAACAGAGGGCAGTGCAATGTAATGTTTAAGTTACCACAATGAAACGCGATGTCTTGTGTTTTAACATCAACATATAACCATCATAGTGTGAATATGAAAGGGCATCAAAAACTATAAAGCAAACACACAAGTAGTATAAAGCAAAAAGTAGCAGCTTGTTTTCAAGTTGCAGCTTCTTTTGATATTACATATTATAAACACAACACACTGATCTCAGAAATGTTATCCAACACATCATCATCGTAATAATAAACACAACTATCTTTGTAAATCACAGCTAAACAAACACAAACACAGCACTGAGAATCCACCAGAGGGCAGTCAGTAGAAAGAAAAAGAAAACAGTTTCCCCGGAGGCCTGACTGGATCAACTGAAAACCTCTGGGTGTGGTTCTCTGAACGTTTGCAAGGTAAATGCTCCCTGTGTTCAGCCTGACTGGTCGAAATCAACACTATTCATGAGGAGGGAAACATGTTTTTCACTGCGAGAGATTTCTGTGTAGACTGAAAACTTAAAAGAAAGTGTCATTGTTTCTAGATTTAAAAAAATATGAAAAATGCTTCCAGACTGGTTGTTGGAGGCCCAAAAGGACAAACATGTGTAAAATAATTTCAGAACCAGCGGTTCAAGCTGCAACAAGCAAACTACCTAAACTGGAAGTACAAGGTTTCCACCTGCCAACAACACAATGTCAGCATCATAATCCCTGAAAAGCACTTGTAAACTGACCCGAAAGCACATCTGCTTTCAACACACAAACCTCGCCCTCTGAGGATTCCCACTGCAGCACTAAATCTCACATCACTGTGCTGGAATGTCATCTTTTGCTCCAAATTCTCCAACTTTGGACGTATGACTTCTCACAGGAATCTATTGCTCCATGGTTCAACTATGTGCTGGTCATACGCTCCAGAGTCAGCAGTCGGACATGTTGCTTCAGCTGCTGCTAGAAGGGAAACTGTACTCTTTGCTTGCAGTGTAAATTTGGCACAGTACCAAGAGTCCACACTGAACTGTCTTTGACCCAAACCTCACAGGCTGGCAGGCTGTTGTTATTTGGAAGCACGCTCTTATATTATCTCTAAACACATTCAGTCCCAGACCGATAGCCACAGACAGATCAGGGTTGCTCAGCTTTAGTGTTCACGGTCGATGACAGAGAAACAGGGAAGGCAAAAACCTGATTTACTGACATCCCTCCCTTGGAAATCTGGCAGCACAATGGCGCTGAGGACGCAGAGTGAGGGTGCTGAACTTCAGCCAGCGTGCACTTAGGATTCAGACTGTGAGGCAGACTGAATTTCACTCAGGGGAGGGGGGGAAAAAGAAACAGCAGGGCCGAAGAATGCATTAGCCAGGAGAATCAATATGCTGACTTCTGACGAAGCGACTTATGGATTCATAAAAAGGAAACAGTCCGAAATAGCAGTCCGATGTGACAAATACCACACAAACGAAGAGGAACCGGCTTTAAAAAAAGAAGCCAAGAGACTCCTGTGACGATTTAAATACTGATGTGTTTCTGACTAAAGGGCGGAAGAGCATTCAGGAAATCCTTTCAGCAGCTCTTTAGCAAGATCCTCTTGTTTTGGTCGCCTGGGATTATATCATCAAGCTCATCGCGCGCACACTAACACGAACTCGGCTGACTGTGGTGAGTTTGTGTAACACAAACAGACACAAAACACGAAGCTCTGCATGCCAAGACTGGCCCAAATTGACAGAGTAATGTAGTTTCTGTTCCTGCTTCATGTACTTAAGGAGACACGTCAAGACAAGTTGCAAATATACCGACCCCCTCCTTAAAGTTGCCATAATGACTCTGTGGATACTGTGTCTCATTATCTTCTGCTAGACTCCAATGCAACCAAAACAAGGTTCAACATGCAGTTATGTGGGTAAAGAAAATGTGAAATTCCACTTTTGATAGCAGACACGATGTGTTTGACTGCGCAGCCACAAGATCAGCAAATTACACCGTCCCCGAGTCACACAGGAAACCTCCCATCTGAGACACGAGGGAGCAGACGTTATCTATCTACAGCAGCACAGCGCGGAACGAGATGAACTTGAAAGACAAAAATAAAATAAACAGAACAGAACAAAATGATCTGTAATAGCAACCCCAGTGTTTGTTTTCTGGCTTCTCTGTCGCAATAAAAACACCAGAGACGTCACAGCTTACTGCAAAGAAAAAAAAAAAAAAAGCGTACATAAAACTCACATTAGAGACGCGGGATCTATTTGATATTGAAAGATGTTTCATGGTCATGGCGGTTCAACAATCACTGGCACGAGCAAAGCATTCTCAGGTGGTGCAAAGGTGTGTGCAGCATCACAAACTAGTGCGTGTGTAGCTGACAGAAAACTGCTGCTTTTGGTTTTCAGCAGCTTACTTTGTTCAGAGGACAATCATTGATAGTCTGCAGCCATAGCAGCAGTGAGGCTCTCTGGATCACAGCGTCAGCTTGGCAGGTAGCTCGATCCAGACTGAAATATCTGAACAACTATTGGATCGGTTGTCATAAAGGAGGGCGACAGTCGCAGTCAAATGTTGGCGCTAATGCTCCGTCCACTTCCAATCTGCCAAGAAGAAGGTGAAGAAGAGGAAGAGGAACACTGGACAACACTACCATGTCAAAATCCACCCAATTGGCAAGTAGGTACACAGTATACTACATGAAGTGTACTAAGGGAAGCACCTATATTTAGACACAGTACTAGTCTTGTTTTTCCATTTTATTTTTTTGTTTGCTCCAATATATATTAAAAGAGTACTCCACCAGATTTAGCATTGTAATAAATGATCGAAATCGATGCAGCAGAACCATAAATATCAGCTTTTTTTTCTTCCTTGTCACAACATGGCGGCTACATTTCCCACAATCCAACTCAGCTAATGTAGCCTCGAGCCGAGATGAGGATGCAAAAGTCTGGTGAGATCATTTCAGTCATCAGTCAAACATAAGACCTCTTCAACTTCCAAAATAAAAGTCTCCCTGAAAGATAAGTCACAAATCAGACTGTCATCAACAAATCCACCAGCTCTGTTGCTCTGTAAGTTCCTCACAGCCAAAATGTGACCGATGCATTTTTAGAACACTTCTGACTAACACTCTCACTCAAGATCGAAATAGACTATCCACAAAGTCTGTTCTCCTGCTTAATAGTCTGTGTTACATTGTCCTTTTACTTTGTACTCAAATGGCATTTATCACAACGGGTAAAACATGAAGTACCCGAGCCTTGTGCTGTATTCCGTAGAGATACAGACTTTTATCAGTTTTGACGCGCTACATTAAGCAATGGCTGCACTGAAATCCAATTTGTTAGCTCAGCATCGGAGAGAAGATCATTTCCTGTCTTCTTAATGTCATTGCTTGCTTCTGTAGCTCTCCTAGATCTTTATTCCTTCTACATCTTTTCTCTTATATCTGCAATCTGTTTTAAAATGTATCAGACTGGTTATATTTTAGGGTGCACTGCAAGCTGAGCCACAAATCAAGTAATTTATAAGCCCTTTTCGCAAAACACCTTATCTTGCAAAGCATTCTTCCTGAGGCCCATAAACCTGCGAAGAACTCAAGACAGAGTTGAATTTCCAGCCCTGTAAAAACAACACACCCTTCAACTACCTCTTATTGTACAGTAAATTCAAACAAACACCTCAGGGCTCACTGTTAACGTATCAAAGTTCAGAGCGAAACAAAGAGAGTACGAGTTGTATATTTGAATTTCAGTGAACTTAAGTCTCCGCCTACATCTTCCTGCATGAGTCACGGTTCACCAAACAAGTCTCTCAGCTGAGATCAACCTGCATTGAAGTGTATAAAAACAGAACACCTTCCTCAACAATTTCCAAGAATAAACAAGCTGTAAAATTAATATTAATCTACAACTCCTCTCTCCTCGAGAGCCAAAATCCGACCAGATCAGCTGTCGGACTGGTCTGCAGCACCGAAGGCCTTCACCCTGAGATGAGGTCATGAATGTGAAGGATGTGTCATCAGGGCGGGTGCCAGCTCTTCAGAGTCCTCTGACAGATTGGTTTCAGAGTCTAGACTGCAGCGGGTTCAACTTTGACCAAACCACCAAGGAAGACCTCAAATTAAAAGCTCCTGATATTTGACTTCTATCTCTATTCAACGCTTTCGACAACGTGGTTGTTGTGTTCAGTCGTCCCTCCTGTCCTTCATATACTGGACAGGCTTTCCATCTGGTGCGATGCCGTTAATGAGCCAAATCTGATTCTCATTCAGTGCAAAAAAAAAATAATCATGACGCTGCAGCAGTCTGTCATAACACATTAATGTTCTTGATAAAATGTAGATGATGAACTGCAACAGATGGAAGCTGATGGATGGTGACTGACAGTCAGTGATTCTGTGCACTCAACACAGACTGTCTATTAGTATCCCATTAACTGTACTGCACTGCAAATGGAAAGTGGAAGTTGCATGTCCAGTAAGATGTAAGTAAGATGTGGAGCTGTAGGTGAAGATTAGTTTCTTTATCAATCAATCTGTCAGTTTTCTCAATTAATCGTTTTGTGTCTAAAATGTCAGAAAATAGGGGATATTTCTTGTTATCATTTCCAACGGCCCATGATGTTGTCTTCAAATGTCTTGTTTTGTCGGCCCAACAGTCGAAGAGCCAAATATATTCAGTTTACGATCAATAATGTGCAAGTAGAAAAGCATAAAATCCTCAAATTTGAGAAGGTGGAACCAGCAAACGTTTGGAATTTCAGCTTAAAAAATTACTAAAACTATGAATCGGTTATCAAAATAGTTCTCGTCTATATTCAAATAATTTACTAATCTTTGCAGCACATAGGGGCGTGAATAAGGAAGAATTATAGAGAAACATTTCATTTTTTTCTATTAAAAATGCAAGTTTGGGAAGACATGACTTCATGGCTTTTTTTTGGTATTTTTCAGGTGATTTACTACAAATCCCATCTCCCACTGGCTGACTGAAACGTTGGATTCACACCTTCAAGTATCTGAAAACACTTTATTCTAAGAAAATGTCCAGGAGTATTTAAAAGTTGTATGATGCAGTGAGTATTCCTCTAACATAGCGACCCCACCACCACCACCCCCTGACCCACCTAATGAGAGGGCCGAGCAGCAGCAGGTGCAGGAAGAGGACCAGGGGCCGGTCCCGACCCAGGTCCCTGTGGATGAACGTCAGCGTCAACTGGATGAGCAGGGCGGGCAGCAGCATGAAGGCGATGGTGAAGCTCATCCAGATGTCATCGTCGGTCTTGCGGTACATGCTGCAGAGCACCGCGGCGGTGACGAACTCCGCGCAGTAGAGCACGGTGGCCAGCACGACGCTGAAGGGAGGCAGGATCCGGCTGTGATTGACCACCAGCATGACTCCGTTCTCCGCCACCGCGGAGTCCTCCTGCGGGTCAATGTCGGAGATCTCCCTCTCTTCCTCCTCCATGGTCACCTCGCGCATAATGTTATTGGATTTGATCAGAGAGGATATTTGGACGTCGCTAACGCACGTTGAGCTGAACTTGCCTTAGCGTGCTTCAAATAATATCACTTTGTTGTTGTTGTTGTTGTTGTAAATACTTCCCTTGGTCCACCGTCTCTCCCAACTTTCCACCAAGTTGATCATCGCTGGTTTCACATCATAACTCAACAGCTCGGCGGTGCCACCGCTCCACTGCACCCCCACACACAGAAAAAAGCCTTTTGTTTGATTGTCTCGTAAATCGTCGTACGTGGCGTTACCACCCGGTTTAATCCCGAGGAAACCACCTCACTGTCTGCAGTGATATCTGCGCTGTTGTTGCACCGTCAGTTCAGGATCTGGAATTTGTCAGCGTTGGCATGCCGCACTCTCCAAATAAAGACTTTCGCCCGGCGATCGTCGTCCAAACTCACGCCATCAGTACTTTAAAATTAGTTAAATTCTGCTTAAAAACACACAGGCTTCGTCCCGCTGTGGAGTCGGTGTGCAGCTGGTTTGAGTTCATGGGGTTTTCGTGTCGGCATACTCGTGGTTCAGGTCTTCTGGAGCGCTGAAGGTGTCAATGCAACAGCTCTGCGTTTAGTCAAGTAGAAACTCATGGGGAGATACCGGAAATGAATGAGCGCTCTTCAAAGTAAGAGAGATTAGCGATATGATATGATATGATAGAACTTTACTCAACAAGAAAGACATTTCTGTGCCAAGATCAGACACTTAGTGGACATATATTTATACATACATATATATATATATATATATATATATATATATATATATACAACAGAAGGGAGGTGGAAAGTACAAATTACAAGAAAATAATAAACTGTACAGAAAGGTGCATTTACTGTATTAGAAAAAAAAGCCATGTGAATAAAAAGGAAAGAGAAATCACAACATTATTATCATAACAAAACATCTCAGGGAGGTGCATCTGCTTGCTCTGCAGGCAGATAAATAAATGGAAATGGAGAACACTGAACTGTATGAAGCAGTGATGAGCACTGCATGTATACAAATAGCATGAAAACAGTTGAAATAGAAATAGAAACTGAGGAAATGTGTATAAATGCATCTGGTGCATGGCAAGGTTATTTTGAGCAGCCCGACATGTGATATCTTGCACAGGTCACTGTGACTTTGAGAATTATACTGTACTGCTACTACTACTACTACTACTACTACTACTACTACTACTACTACTAGCAGAGAAGGCGGTCAATGTTGTAGCGTTTCAGTCCATTTTTAAATAACTAACATAATTCCTAAGGAAAATGAGGATTAATTGTGAATTGAGAGGAACGTTACAATTTATTTGTACATTTCATTCTCTCTGGACTACTTTTGCCAAACTAACTGCTACTGATGCAGTGAGAGATGCACTGTAGTTTTATTACATCCAGTATGTCTATTCCAAGTGGAAGCACTGCGTAGGGTGAGCAAAGGGAGATCAGTTTCTCTGTGCTTCCATTTTTAGTTTCCACCGGCAGGGAAGACTTGGCCTTGTTATGGTGACTTGCAGGCCTGCGAGTGAAGCTGCCACACAAGCAGGTTCAGTCCACACACACACACACACACACACACACACACACACACACACACACACACACACACACACACACACACTGAATCAACTATTAGAATTTCACTCCATCTTCTCATTCACTTTTCACACAGACATTTCTCATTATTTTACAATTTGTTAAGGCTAAATGCTCCTTAGACAGCGATAACTTTGTGTGACCCAGAAAAGAACCGGTTTGATGTTTGCACAATTTATGCAAACAAGGTTCCTCGTTTGGGAGGCGTGTGAGAAGGACACAATCTGTAGTGAAGTACCCAATATTTACATTGCAAAACTATTCTCTGTTGCTTAAGTTGATGTCAACATGACCTGTCACTTTAGATAAACAGTTTTATTTTGACTGAAAAGGAACTTTAACATTCCAGTTTGGTAGATGTAACTTTCCCAGCTACAAATGGAGTTTTTCTGTTTATATTTCACTAAACTGTGGAACAGTTTCAACACAGCTCAACCCAAACATGCCAACCTCTCTCTGTCTAATCAGATCTCATCTAAGTCAGTGGTCGACACAACCTATGAAGGCATGTCATTACTTATGCATGTGTTTGGTGAAGCAGTGGTGTGGGTCAGTGACTTCAGACTGCAGAGGCTGTGTGCTCTGTGGAGACAAGGGGGCCGTGGAAGATGGAAACCTCATTACTGAGCACCGGCCATGTGCACAGTGTTACCAGCCAATCAGGATGGGGATAGGCTACACACATAGAAATAATTACACTGTTTGTTTTCAAATTCTGTACAATAATCTTTGTCTTGAACTATCTTTAGTTCTACATTTTGGGAAATATGTCTTTGCTTTCTTGCTGAGAGTTAGATGAGAAGATACCACTCTGGTGACGTATGTTAAATGTGAAGCTACAGCCAGGAACTAGTTAGCTTAGCTTATCTTAGTTTAGCTTAGTGCAAAGACTGGGAACTGGGGCGAACAGCTAGCCTAGCTCTGTCCAAAGGTAACAAAACCTCTACCAGCACCTCTAAAGCTCACCACATGACAGGTTAGATCTTGTTTCTTTTATCCGTACGAAAAAAAAACAAAGTGTAAAAGTAGCAATCCTCCATTTTACAGGGGCTCCTTGGCTCATAAACATTTGTAAAACCATAATGTGACTTTCATACACTGTTTTTTGTACGGATTAAACAAACTAGATATAAAGTGTTGATTACTAAACTTGTGGTGCTGATTTTTTTTTAAGCCAAGCTAGCTGTTTCCCTCAGTTTCCAATCTTCAAGCTAAGCTAAGCTAAGCTAACCGTGTCCTAGCTGTAACTTTATATTTACCATTGTGACGACCTGGTTGTTTGTTTGTTTGTTTAGTTTAGTTACTGGTTCCTTAAATAAATGTCTATTTATTACTTTTACTCGTCTTGTCTCCCTCATGTTGCGGCCTTTTGAGCCGGGTCGTGACACCATACAGAAAATGACATCATTTTTTTCTTCTCATCTTATGTACTTTCAAGGCAATAAAGCAAATAAGCATATTTCCCAAAATATTGATGAATTCCTTTTATGTTAATGTATTTTAGCAGAAGCTGTGAAGTAGTCCAGCTGTAACCCAGATCGCAATAACAGCAGTCGGGGGCTTTGAAACATGTTTGCAATGTGGATAACATGAGGTGCGGTCCTCAGCTGCTGCTGTTTTTGCTGTGTGTGTGTGTGGGTGTGTGTGTGTGGGTGTGTGTGTGTGTGTGTGTGTGTGTGTGTCAGCTGACGCAGGGCTGTGGTCAGATTCTGGGATGAGTCTACTCAGCAGAGGAGGGCAGAGCCTGATTGGATGTTGGTTTAACGACATAATAAGATAAGGCCTGCACACAAAGCATTGCTCACAAACATCTATAATTTAATTGTGTCTGCAGAAGCTCTGTTTCATAGTCCGCTCTCCATTTTCCTTTTGATTTTCCTATATAAACATTAAGAAATGAACAAATCAGTGCTGTGGATTAGATTGCATAGAGGATGCAAATCAAAAATATTTATGTTCAGCTTTGAGTAGACTGAATTGTAGCCTCAGCCGTTTATCTTAGCATGTCAAGGACTTGAAAACAGAGCCATTATTATTTACGGAGACTACAATGTGCACAGCAGTCTCAGGCAGTGAAAATAGATCCTGTGATTCTGAGGCCATCTAGTGGCTCATGCTGCATTACAAAAATGTGATGGACTGGCTCCCTAATTGCATTAACCATTATGTAACGTCACGTGTTGATCCTCTGTAAATGTTAGTGAACTACTGTTGCAGCTGAAAATCAATATTTACAGTCAGATAATTGTATTTATTTAAGTTAAGTTTTAATTTATTTGTGTATGAAATGTGTGTATTATAAATAAACTTAACATTCCTTCTCAAATGCATTTTCACCTGAACTATAATCTTGTTTATTTCCCTCTTTATTATCCACACTGAAAGTGTGAAGACAGGAACATTTCTCACTGATCAACATGAAAACAACTAAAAATGTAAATAAAAATAGAATAAAATGGCAAATCCACGACATAATAAATATGCACAAAATAGTGCAGTACATACCCACCAATACATATTAAAATAAACACAGTAGCTTGTTAGTTAGTTACAAACCGTATACACATTTGTAAGCATATCAACACGCCACCTCACAAGGAAAAAAAGTTTTAGTCCCAAATATATCTGTAAACTTGTATTGACGTACAAGTGTGACAACACCTGGCCATCACCCCAGTTATGATGTCATTATCTCCCACAGTGACTAAAGTTGTGCTAAATCTGTCCAAACGCTCCGCATGCTATCCCTTCTAGGAGGTCACAGCACGTCACAGATCACACCACAAGACACAACTGTTCTCCAGGAGGGATACATGCACCTTCGTTTGGTCCAGCTAGAATAACCACGCCATCCAAATGGGATTAGCGATTGGTTCAGAGGACTCCGGGATTGGTTGGAATACCAATACAACGTTTCCTCAGGTTATACCTCCCACATGGGGTGACTAAAGGCTTACTGTGAGCCTGATTAGTTTGGTAGCAGGAGGAAACAACATGTTAGTAGAGGCGAGCACCCAAACAAATGCATGGACATAGACTCACTTCTGTAAGTATTCTTTAAATTCCTTCTGTTTTTATTAATCTCTTGCACATTTTGCACCTCTTGCATGTGATTTAGTCAGTCAGTGATTTCACTGAGTTTGTAATACTTTGTTTTAATCCAATGATTCACTGCATTTTACCACCCGTGTGAACTGTTCACTCATTGTGTGAATTTAAACCGGTGCACTGTTATGTACAGTGTTTTTAGAAGTTATTAGATATATGAATATATGATAGTCATGTTTATATGATAGTATTTTTATCAGCGATTAACACAAAGTAATCTACTGTAGGTCTTCTGTCCTGTATTATCT
The DNA here is from genome assembly GCA_032191485.1 of Leptoclinus maculatus. NCBI lineage: Eukaryota > Metazoa > Chordata > Actinopteri > Perciformes > Stichaeidae > Leptoclinus > Leptoclinus maculatus. The sequence goes on from JAVDOI010000011.1 coordinate 8,162,693, forward strand.
TTAATTTACAAAGTATGGACCAAAACCAACCATTCAATGGGAACCACAAACATCTCAGTAACCAGAATTACTTTAGTATTTGGCAAAATAAACAAAATTACTAATTTGATAAAAAACTTGAAATGATGTTTTCTATTATGCACACACATTTTTTAATATACATTTAATTTTCTTTTGAAATCTCCACAGAGCAAACACATAAATCTTTTACATTCACACAGTCCACAAATTGCACGTTTGGTACTGCAGACGGATGTTGTATTTATATTGACACTTTTATACTAAACTTGCTCTAATTGATTTGAGATACGTATAAAAAAATACTCTTCTCAAACATGAACATCCTCACTGAGTGTACACGGTGGTGACCTCAGTGTCTTTTACAGCCAAAACAAATGGGTCAGCTCGTCAACAATACTGTAAAAGCAGGCTGTTCTAGATTGGCTTTATAAGATTACGGAGCCTCAACAAATGCATTGGAGTAAGGACTGTGTTTTTTTTAGCACATGGCCCCACTTCCTCAGACACACCTGCTGCGTGTGTATAACAACACTTGAGAAGAGAACCCCTCATAGTTCCCTAAAGCTCCCATCAGCATTGATTCATTTAAACCAAGAACCTAGAAAAAAATAAGCTTTGAAATGAAGGTGAGCTAAGAATGCTAATAAAGCTAATTAGAGAGAGGTAGAAAGAGACATTAGGCAATCAAAGCATCACCCAGATGTCTGACCATCTGTAAAAGTCTCCTTCAGCAGACATAAAGCATCTTTGTGTTGGACCTGGCCGTGACCCCCCCAGTGACTCCACCGACCGGCCCTATTTTAGTGCGTTTGTGAGTCGTACTTAGGTTGACCATCTGTTTGCAGGTACCAGTTCCAGAGAAGATGGTGGCCGCTGTGTTCACCTTGCTCACCTCAAGTAAACATGTTCAACCTGATGACCAACTGCTGCAGCTGGCTCTCCAAAATACAGGAGCCGATCAGGTAGCTAATAACATATTTCTTTCAAATTGAATGAAATGTACAATTAGTCTCAGAAAAACAGCATGTGCCGCATTTGGCAAAACTTCAATCTTTCAAAAAGTAAGAACAAAAAACGAAAACACACTTAAAATACAAACAAAAGTGAGCAAGCATTCAGTACAGAAAAAAAACTAAACAAATTTGATGCCACCTGACGTGATTTCCGGTTACTGCTTTAATTTACAGCCGTCAACGAAAGCTATATGGTGCTCCTTTAAGTGAAATTCTATACTGTGCATGCTTCTTTGCAGGAAAGTGACCATTCTGGTGGTTGGTCTTGACAAAGCAGGAAAAACATCCTGCATCAGAGGGATGTTAAGAGGTAATTCAGTTACTTTAACACCAATGTATCTCTAAAAGTGCTTAAAGCGGAAACACAACAAATTATCAACCTGTGTTTTACTTCCTGTTCTTTTCAGTCCCCCATGCTGCTGAAGCTGGACCCACCCACGGCTGCGTCCGAAGTGAGCTGAGAGTGGAGAACTACCAGGTCACCTTGCTGGATGTGGGGGGGTCAGCAGAGTCGAGAGGAGCCTGGCGGGAGCTCTATGGAGAGGCCCATGGGATCATCTTTGTGGTGGACTCCAGTGACAGGCAGAGGATAAAGGAGGTCAAGGAGATTCTCGCTGACCTGCTGAAGCAACAGAGAGTGGCGGGAAAACCCATATTAGTGTAATTATACTCAACTTCATATGTACATTACAAGTGCGACCTAACTAACATCATGTACAATGTAAACAGTGCCCTCTGGTGGCTGGTGAGGGAAACACTGAAATAAGTAATGACTGGATATCTGTGAAGCTAAAGTGTGAGTGACTTAGGCCTGTGCTGAAACTTTAACTTTTTAGGTTGGCCAACAAACAAGACAAAATGAACGCTTTGCTGGGAAGTGAGTTGATTGAGATTCTGGTACTGGAGAAGCTGGTCAACCAGAGCCGCTCTCTGTGCCATATTGTAAGTGTTTATAATTCAAGAATGCAAACCCAACAAACACACATCTCATGTAGGAATTGAAGCAGACATATAGATGACAGACAAACCTTTCTATTTTGTCTGTCAGGAGCCTTGTTCCGCCTTAATGGACCTGCGACGCTGGTCGGACAGAAAGACTCAACGAGGCCTTCGCTGGTTGCTGCGTGCTGTTTGTCTGGATTACCCCGAGCTGTGCACTCGTGTAGCCCAGGACAGCAAGAGGCCTCTGGAACCAAGAGAGGGGGAAAAGACCTGGAAAACAGAGAAAGTTCGCAGAAAAACCAAGGGGGAACGGTAGGAGAGGCCTTAACAGTCATAGCTTTCTTTTACACATGCACATATTGTACTGATCAACATAAACCTAAAGCATACTAATCTGACCCTTTATGTTCAATGTTTTCTCACCTCAGAATGAAATCCAGCAATTCAGATCTTCGCCAGGTTCATCGGCCAAAAGAAAAGGAGAAAAAGACAAAGGGTGAAGGGAAGCTGCAACCCATTCGAAACATGCTGCAAAAGGTCAGGAAAACTTTTTTAAAACTACACTCAGTGGCTTCTGGATAACGTACACCTGTAAAATAATGCAATCAACAGCTGAGCCATGAATTCTGCCTTTACAATGATAATAATTTATAATAATGTTTAATATTAAGGATGTAGTTTGCTGTGGTGTTGAACTAAAGACTGCATAATATTAAGTGGTGTTTCTAATGTTTTGCCAAATTTTGAAACAAAACTCAATATAATGTCCACTGTTACCTTATGTTTGTATTTTGGTTGTCATGATTGTGACGTCCTTGATAATGGAATATAAAATGAATGTTACACTTAATAGATGGTGAATGAAACTCAAAAGTCTGCAATTTACAGGAAGCCACTCTCAAAAAGAAGCTGAACACAAAGAAGAAGAAGAAGAAGTCGGTTAAGGAAAAGGTAGGCGAAAAAGATGAAGGGGAAGCAAATGAGCAGGAGGAGGAAGAGGAGGGTGAAGGTAACAGAGGAGAGCATGAAAACTCTGGTCACAGAGAGAAAGCCAGCAGTGCCCTGATCCCCCCGAAAAAAGGCAAAACCAAACGCAAAACAAAAGTGAAAGAAGAGGCTCTGGACGTGCCAGAATCACCGGACAATGACAAGAAGCCGCTCAAAGGTTCACACCTGTTATTAATGGCCTATATGTTTTGGTTTTAAGTAGTTTAAGAATGGAAGTCTAACATTTATTTCATTTTATGTCCAGCTAAAGGGGAAAAGAAGAGGAAGAAAAAAATAGTGAAAGTAAAAAGGAAGAACAAGATCAACACAGAGGAGATGTCTGAAGCTTCCTCTCAACCTGTGGACCTGTCTGCAACCTTTGGTGAGCCTCGTCCACTTCTTGCACCTCCATTTAAATGCAATGACATTTTGGAAATTAAATGAAATCACAGCTTTCATTTAAAAAAAAGACGACCTTGTTCCCTGACAGATCTTTACCGAAAAGCAATGCTGGCTCTGAAGGAACGTCAGGATCAGAGACAGTGAGAGCGAATCCTGAGACCTGAGTGTGAGGATGTGGTACCTGGCAGTAGGACACGGGCCGCACTGCAATACTTCATAGACAGACAGATCCTGTTACATCTTCATCACCTAGTTTTTACACTAGACATCAGACCTGATCCCTGAACCTTCAGAGTGAAACTTCAATGTGTGGTGAAGGGCAGGTCTGCATAATGATGTATTAATAATATACAATTGAAATAAAAACATTGTAGATAAATATATAAATAAAAATATATACATTTTCAGAAGTAAAAGATGAAATCGTGTACCTGGCCAAAATGTTAAATGAGGTTTTTTTTTTATAAATCTATGCAGTTGTTAATTAATTAATCATTTTTTAACTGAATGCTTTTTTTTGTAACATGTTTTGAACACTTTCCAGAAATTACCACAGCACTGGTAGAATAAATGGACATTGTTGATAATAACAATAAACATTTTGTCACTACTTTCATGTCATATCTATTGTGTTTACAGGTATTTTTCTAACAGCAAATTAAGTATGTATATGCTACAAGTTATTTAGATTTTAAAATATAACACAGACAACGAGCAAACAACAATATTGTTTGTATACCCTAAACTGGGTCGTATTGTTTCCCCCCTGTTTTTGTAATTTCATAATTACTCCGTCAGATCTCAGCTCCTAAAATGTACTGATCACAAGACATTCCTCCATGGCAGCCTTCCAGTCATCTTGACCATCTTCTATACAATCCACAATTAACTTTCTATATCTGGAGAAACTCTGTATTTACCAAATACAGCAGATTTGAGGATTAGTGCAGCAGCTTCTATCAATATTGACTGTACTGTCCTTGACAAAATGCAAAAAGCAATGACAAAAATAGTTAATCTGATGAAACATAAACATAACTTCTGTGGTTTGTTGAGTGATCATGATGAGTTATTCTTGCAAATGCTCTGTGGCAAATAGTTCTGTAGAAGCTTAAAGTGTCTCCACTACTCACTGGTGAATTTGTGACCTTATTTTTCATCATGTAAGATATTTCTACCTCCTATAAAAAACAGGATATACCTATGTGTAACATGTTTGGTGGAGAAAAAGCTTGTTTGTTCAAGTTTTGCTATAAAAAGTACAAAACTTATAATTATATGGATGACTTCCTAAGCTAAGGGACGTTGTTGAAAGGGACCAGGCTGAACTCTCTTTTTAGAGCTGGCCCTTATCTCCTCAGCAACAGCTGCTAAGAATACTGAATGTACCTTCATTTATGAAGGAATAATTTGCCATTTTCCTTTTTTGTTATCAAAGAGCACAAACACCCCCTCATGTTTATTTTTAAACTTCTTTAGTCTTAGTTGTGTGAAAGAACAACACAAGAGCAACAAACTGTTAAAAAAGAATATGTATATTTTATGTTGAACTATGAAGCCTTTTGTAAAATAAATAAATACATACAATTATATCATGATCATTTATATGAAATAGTCTGAACACTTTACCCAGGCCCACAGGCAGAGTGCCCATTGGGGTCTCCGGACTCCTGCCAGGCTGCTTGGATGAGGCTGTGAGGGGGGACCCGCGCGTCGCCATCTTTGTAGTTCACCCAGAAGCCCATCCCCCCCCCGTGGTGCATCTTCACCGGGAAACCGTCCGACTTTCATTCACTTCGGTGGGAAGCGCCTGCTGCACACGCACGGTGGCGAAAAGATGGCCTCACCAAGGACAATTACTATCGTGGCCCTTTCTATTGCTTTGGGTCTGTTCTTCGTGTTTATGGGAACCATTAAGCTCACTCCGAGACTAAGCAAAGATGCATACAGTGAAATGGTGAGTACATCTGAACTGTTCGCATCTAAAGGCCATTGTTCTGTGGTGCAGGCTGCAGACGCGAAAGGCTCTCAGGCTCGAGTAATGTGATGCTGACCTAAATAGTAAAAAATAGGAAAAATGAACGCTTTCGATATTCCTCTTCTTCTCTGCCTCTGTGAAGCATTTGTTCATCTTCCAGAGGAGATCCCTATATAGCTTCATCATGTTAAACCCTGCTGTAACGTTATTGCATGTAACACAGTTAGCACATGGGCTAAGCCTGTATGTTTTACGATAAGGCATCAAATATGTCGGTATCAATGAATCCGTATGGATACATAAAATACTCCCTAATGTGTCCATCGTTAACGCTGGAACAAGGGTCGATATGAACGCATCGTGTTCACACATGATACAATGTAGCTGAATGTTGCAAACGTTCCGGATAACAAACCCGTTTAGAAGTTGTAGCGTGCTCTTTTGTATCTTATTGAAATAGGTTGTCGCTGCTAAGCTTCTCGTTTAATTTGAAGAACAACAGCTAAACAGCAATGGCGGCGTGTTCCAGCAAATTCTGTGAGGAGCACCTGCCGGTGCTGATGCTGAAATGTGGAAGATGATATAGCTTCACGCAAAATCAAAACTCATATGCTCATATTGTATGTACTGTAATAATTGTATACGTTAATATGTTTTTGCGAACCAGGGTGCAATAGGTGGAAGAGTAATTGTGCAACCACAGTGATGAAATAAAAGCATTTGAATGTTGAACTCTTGACTTGTGTGACTGAATGGTGACCTAACATTAAGGCCCTTAAATGGCCTCAAAAAAGACACCCATGAGAGTTTATATGACCTTAGTTAAATGTGAAAGATATTTATAATATCTTTGTATTTTATCCTTTCAGAAAAGGGCATACAAGAGCTATGCCAAGGCGTTGCCAGGCCTGAAAAAGATTGGTATCAGCTCAGTCCTGCTTCGCAAGATCATCGGCTCTCTGGAGGTGGGCTGCGGTGTGGTGCTCACCCTGGTGCCGGGCCGGCCGAAGGATGTGGCCAACTTCTTGCTGCTGCTGGTCATGCTGGCTGTCCTGTTCTTCCACCAGCTTGTAGGAGACCCCCTGAAACGGTACGCCCACGCTCTAGTCTTTGGTATTCTGCTCACCTGCCGCCTGCTTATTGCCCGCCAGAGTGACGACCGGCCAGAGAGAGAGGACAGCAGAGAGGAACAGCACGTTAATGACCAGGAAAAGAATAAGGTCAAGCAATCCTAAGATCCTCTTCTACTTTGGTCCAAGCCACAACGAAGGGAACCTGGTGCGCCCCTATGGATTGTAGTAAATCAAATTTTGAAGGAATCAGTCACATCCAGTAATAATACACCCCCACCCCCACACCCATCTCCTGTCCCATCCAGCTAGCTGACTGATTACTCTCACCTCCTCTTCTGCACTCTTACTGTGAAATGAGAACTCCCGATCCATACACCCTCTCCATAACCGTGGACAACCATACCTGTGGAAACTCCCATGAGCTCGACTCATTGTCTAAATAGTGAATCCATGTTCCCTATTTATTCTAGTCCTACACTGTGCTAAATGTGTTTTGTTTGTAATTAAGTACGAATTTCATTTATGCTACGAGTTGATTTGAGGATGCTGTTTTTCATGAAAGGATCTTTCTAGCTTGTTTTTTCTAATTTGTTTTTATACTGTACGATTTAGGAATTCCAATAGTTCAAGCATGCTCCATTCGGTCAAGGGTATGGAAAATGAACGAAAATGAACACTTTTAAAACAATTTTGTACTAATAATACATCAGCTAGTATTACATATCCACAGCTTATTTTGGTGCAGTGTTACCTGAAGGTTAATAGAAAGAAAAAAATATGAATCCTCGTTCATTTTTCATCTCAGTAGGCCTACATTTCTTGTAGCAGTGCGCATGAAATCCTTTCTCCCAAAGTAAATAAGCTGCATCCCTCTTTCTCCTTTCAGTTCAGTTATCACAGTGGAGTTGTTTAGCTAGGAAGTACAGCAGTTGCTGCCTCAGGTGTCTGCTGCAAGCTTGTACAGCAGAACGACCAAATCAAAAAAAATGTCCTTTGGCTTGTTAAAAATTGAATTTGACCTTTTTGTAATTCACAGTTGAAGTCTTAAACGTATTCACTGTCTCTTAAAGATTCTGCTGATCGGTTTGGTTTGACTTCTCTCTGAAGGTATTAAAAAGTATTCCTGTTACAGTTCTGTTTAGGGGATGATTTCTCAATTACAAATCCTGTCAGTTAGTTTTAAGGTTCACAATATTTCTGTAAACAATATACTTAAAATAAAGAATTGGAGGTGAAACTGACTTTTTTTCATTAGCTCTCTTGCAACAATGGGTTTTGTGTTTTAATCTTGTCATATAATTTCAGGGAGTCCCTGTCAAGCTGATTCCATCACATCAGCACATATACAGACAAAGTTTTATCGGCCAAGATATGCAGTGTTTGTCACTATGATCTGTAAAGGATTTGCTTATTTTGTTCTATGTATTACAGGTTGATGCGCTTTGTGAACTCAATTCCTGCGTAACAAGCCAAGAGCTTAAACTCTTCTAATATAAATCACATTTTCATTTAGCAGGAAATTAATGTAGCTTTGAGGAAGAGGCATCATAGAGAAAGTGCCCTGGTTCAACTATTTTGTGAATATACCGTTTGATGATTTTTAACTGCTGAATTTGAATTACAATTTTTAAGGAATGGGCTAAAAATGTGCTTTGTTTAGTGCAAAACCCATCCCTGAGTCTAACCCTACATGGTTGACCTCACACTGGGGATGAGGGGACAAACAGCATAACTTAGACACATGGGTCAATCTGTTATGTCTCCTGCCATCAAGACAAAATGGAGGGATTGTGGCCCTGCTCCTCCCCCTAAGCATGAAAACCGGACTCGAGGTCAGTTATAGTTTACAGCTCACAGTTTGGGGGAAAGACACTGGTGTTTGCAGAAGAGCTTGACCAACATGAAAACATATAAATAAATACAGCATCGAGTACATTTCTACAGAGACTGCACCTACTCCACTTTCTCATGTCTGTCATTTTCTGACCATTTGGTTTTGAAGTGTTTATAGTTTTTGTAGTTTTGGTTTTATTTGGCCTGATTTTGAGAAAACCTTTAGTCGATTAATCTAATCGATTAATCAGTCAGCCAATTGTTAATGCCTTGTTTTAACGATTCAAGTTCTCAAATGTTAATTTGTGTTTTTCTTTGTCTTATATGATAGTAAAATAAATATCTTTTGGTTTTTGGACTGTTGGTCAGACAGTTGAATAGGTAACATAGGCTACTTGAGATGGACACTATTTCCTTAAAATGTAGCTATAGACCAAAGCGATTATTATTATAATTATATAGAAAATAAAAACATGACTAATCGAAAATATAAATACTCATTAGTTTCAGCCCTACAGTAAAATTAAGAATTTAATTTGCGATGTTCACAGCATTGCAAAATTACATTAAAATTTCTGAACCAAATAATTTTCAGAGTTACCCAGTTATTGTTATATATATATATTTGTGAAATACTGACGTTATTGACGTTATTCGACGTAGCCTCTTTAGATTTATGAAAAGAAAGATGAACAGCTGCATGACTATTGTAGTCCTACTCTTTGGCGGTTGATAGGCATACGGACTACAACTTCCGGGAAGCCACCGAGCGGAAAGACTACACTGCGCAAGCGCAGACCAAACGGTCGCGCGGAAGATTTGAGTTTTGTTTGAATGGCTGAAGACAGAGCGGAGCACAATATTTACAATTTTTTAGCAATGTAGAAATGGCAGCAACGCTTAGCCTGTCGGGGTCGTCAGATTTAGACCAGTCGTCTCAAAGCGACCAGTCTGCGTCCAGCCGGAGTAACAACAGAAGTCTGAGAGTCGCAGAAAAGGAGAGGAAGAAGAGCGAGGCGGAGGACCCGTTTGTTCTGGCCCTCAAGTACTTCTCTGACGGTAAGGGACGTAGCTCATACACAACGGTCGATAGCATACGGTTACTTTACGAACGTAGCTGTCCATGATGTAACGTTACCCTAAGTTTACGTTACTTTCTTGTTGTATTTGTTGGTGTACCGGTAGCTTTAGTAACAGCTAATGTGGCTAACCTAACCTTACTTACGGTATTAGCTCTCACAACTATGAGACAAACCGAAACAGAGCTAGCCTTAGCTTTAAGTTATTTTTAAACAAAGACAAAAACGCCATTATTAAAAAAGCTGAATATCGGAGGAGCAGCCCTCGTGACGTCATCTGTTGCCATTGCATGTGCTGTCCCAACTACACTAAATTAAGTGACTGATCTAACCAAAATAAGATGACTTTTGTTATATCTTTACATCCAAAATGAGGTTTAAGTTATCATGGGTGCTCTCTCTCTCTCTCGCATGCCGTATTTTGATGGCTGTTGTTTCTATAGACTGTAAATAAAGTTTTGATATTTTAGCTGTGATAACAGACACCAGTGCTCAGTAGTGTAAACATCTGTCTGTACATCACTAAACACATCACCTGAAAACCCATCAGTGTGTTTTGACTGAGTTGACACAGTCTAGGGTCACACAATTTGGTGGAACACATTTTCCCCCTCACGTCCATATGTAGCCAGGTTGCATATGATTCGGCAGCGTTTCAATTATTATATTTCCATAAGTGAAGGTGATTATACTGCCTTTGTTAAATCCACCTCACACATTGTGTTTGAATACTGTTTCTTGTATCCATAAAAGATGTGTAAAAAGCTGGTCACCCAATCCACTACACCTATATCCATACACTTGAAAATCCCCCCAAAATGCTCTGAAAAGGTTTTGATTTTTCTTCTTCTCGTATCTAAATAACTAAATCACATTTCCTGTTCTGTCACCAAAAAATACTTCACTGGGATTATTTACTGTATACAGAGCAGTTCCAGGATTTGTCTCCAGGTACTTTCAACACTGCAGTGTGTTTATCTAAAACTCAAGGATGAGCCACCAAATTCCTGAATATTTTACGTTCCTGTGCTAGTGAGTGACTATGTGAAATAAACAGGTTTCCTGGAGTTTGTTCTTGCAAATAGTTTGTACAGTACCAGCTCATCAGCTGTCATGTCACCCAACATCAACAGAAAAAAACATCTGAACTTGTTGACGTTACCTCTTGTTTGTGTCTAACTATGTAATTATTGTGACATTTTAAACTCTTACACATGATGTGATGTTATCCCTCCCTCCTGTAGTTGAAGCAGGTACTCCAGTGCACGGGAACGATGAGGTCGAGAGGAACGTGGTGCTGGTGGAGAAGGTGGCCTACAGTAAAGGACTTTCCCCCGAGGCCGTCTCTATTATGCTGGAGTTTGCCATGAGCCTCCGTATGGGTAAGACAGTCACTTAGCAGCAACGGGGAACGGGGTATAATACCATCCATCGTCTTTGGCGCTTAACCTGTAGAGGGTCATAGGGGGCTGGAGTCTTTCCCATCACACAACAAGCAAGTGTACACCTTGGACAGAGTCTGTCACCCTCTTATTCACACCTCAGTCAATTTAATTTTCAATCTGACTTTTGTTTTGACTGTGGAACCTAGAGGATCACATGCAGACATGGATCAAACTCCACACAGAGCAGGCAGTGTTAACCACTTAGCCACTGTGATGTCTCCAAAATGTAATGTGTTTGGTGCAGTTTAATTTACAACAATGCCAGAGCCAAATATTGGTTATGTAGTAGATATGGTGTCCTGTGAGCACGTATTTCCCCCACAATTTAAACACGTGGCAAGAAATTGTCATTTGCTTCTTTAACTGATTGTGTTTCTGTGAATTTCTATGTGTAGGGACTACTCTATGTGCCCGGGTGCTGAAGTGTCTGATTCCTGCCACGGTGGTGCCACAGGAGGCTGTTGTTCGAGCGGTGGTTTGGCTGGGGGTCGGAAAAATACCCGTCAGCACACAAGTAAGTGCAAAATTGTATTTGTCCAAATTCTTCAAAAGTATGTTGGAATAGACGTACTACTGCTTTTGATTCTGTATGTGTCGTCTTTAAGACTGCTCGATAGTTAATCCATCTGTGTGTGTATTTGCATGTTCACTTTTCAGATTCTTTTTATAAAGTGGGTGTTGACCGTATTTGACATGATTGATGCAAAGGACCAACTTCGGGCTGTCTATGGCTTCATCTTCAACTTCGTCACAGAGGAAAATCTGGTATGTGTGCTGATGATCTTTGCATTGTTGTTGTAAGATGGCATCAAATCAAATGTCTTTGAGCCACAAATTAAGGGTTCACTACGCGTATTCATCATTTAAATGACATGCGTATATTGCTTGCCAGAGCGTTGAAATGACAATCGCCTCTCTGTTTGTGAATGCTGTGCCTTGTTCGAGACACAGACTTTGTGTGATAAATAAAGGTTCATTTCTGCCTGAATGAACAGATAATGTAATGTAATGAAATAACTGCGGCACTGTAATGTGATATGGGATCCACTGAAGAACTGCTGGGATGTGAAGATATTATGTTTTTGTCACATTATTTCAGTGTCCTTTCATCTGCCACCTGCTCTACCTTTTGACGAGAAAGGAAAGTGGTGAGTCAGACAATTTCACACCAAACATTATTGTGATGCTATTTGTCCTTTTTTACTCCATTATTTCTTCTTTTCAGTATTCATATGTATTCTGTACACATTCTTGACTGCTTCATTGTTTTTCTTGTTGCAGTGCGGGTCTTCAGAGTCAGGAAGCTACTGGAGCTACAGTCTAGACTGGTAAACCTCCTGCTGATCACCCTCTAGAGCCATTTATCAAAGCTACTGCATTGTTGCCTTATTCAATGAGAAATCACAGAATGGGTTTATTCTACACTGCATTATTCCCATAAACAGTTACCCGTTTCATACCATTGGTTATGTTGCATTTAGCATCGTTAGGAACCATCAATCACAAAGCTGTCATGTTGAGCATGTTGACCGTGTTTCCTCAGGGAAGGCAGCCGTTCCTCTTGAGCCTGCTGTCACTTTACAAAGTGTTTTGTCCTGAACTGGTGACGCTCTCCATCCCATCACGAGTTAAGGTTTGTACATGGACTGTGCCATTGATGCTCATTCTGCTGTTATAATATGCAATGACCATCACCTCTAAAGCACCAGCGGGGATTGTGTGTTTTTCTGTTTTCTTACAGAGTGGCTTTAGAAACCACAACATGCCCTGGAAATCAGCGCTGATTGCGGTCCAGAAGAGGGACGGTGCCCAGGTTGCCTCCAGCATCAGTCTGGCCTCCACAATTAAGACAAACTCCAGGAAAAGGGTATGGAAGTGTATTTAAGTTGCCCGATACACTGCTTGCATTCACTCCTGCTACACTACAGTTACTGCTGCTGCTTGCCATTCCAGCATTTTAATCAGCCCCGCCTCTGCAAAATGTATGAGTCTGATTGCAGGGAGTGACATGGTCAGACAAAACTGCCAGATCTATAAAGTATATTTTTTCTAATGAATCAGTTTATCCTGATTTTAGCCTTTTATTCATTTCAGGAAATTAAAACGATAAAAGGTAGCCGAGCCTCTCTGTTAATCATGTTCTTGTTTTACTTTGCTCTCTCTCTCTCTCAGAAACACTGCCACCTGGAATTGCCGGTGTTGAGTTCTGTCGTCAGTAAACCGGCTCAGACTGAGCCATGCTCCAGCAGAAAGGTGGTCCCCCTGGTGCAAGTCCACTCCTTTGCTCAGCTCCTGGAAAATATGCACCGTATAGAGGTAACTTCTGTCGGGACGAATCTCTTGAGTTCTGTATCTGTGGGGTGTCGCCTCTGCCCCTTGACTGCTCACATGTACCTCAGCTTCCACAGTTCACCTGTTAGTCCCGACACACCTGGACTGGGAACACATTGAATATAAATCAAGCCATGACCCTGTAGTGTCTCCATGCCGCTAGGATTTGTAACCACTGTCAAATTTCAATGTGATGCATCCTCACAGCCACAGGGTGGTGCTGTGTCACTGTTATAATGTAGTCCATTGTAGTAGTATATCTATTTCCTTTTTATAGAGATGGTGGTTTATCTGTCCTATATGAGTAATTAAAACAATAGACCTGAGATAAGATGAATCTGAGCAATGTATTGAACAAAGTTTCAGCACAAATGGTCATTTAAAGATGTCTGTCCACAAGTATCTATTTGCCCCGCAGATTCAGTGACCTGATAAACTAATACAAGTCATTTTAATGGCTCACAGACCTTTGTGTGTCATGCTACATAAATCGCCCTCTTTCACCGTCTGCAATGCCGATGCGGGGCTTCTGGACGGCGACAGCATCAACTGTGTTTATTGCCAAGAAAGCTCTACTTTTTCCGTATCTTAGGCAAGACAGACGATTACAGTCCATCTCACTCATAAAACCATTCAGCAAAGGAATCGACAAAGCCTCATTTATTATTTCCCTCATTGCCTGCACTCAGTTTTATGGTACAGTTGCCACATAATTATTGGAGGACTGATCTGTTTCCATTCACAGTTTGTCTTCTCCTTATTCTAATTTATTATATTGATGAAGTCCCCATATTGGGAGGCAGCTGTTAATAAACAATTACGGAACTGTATCAACTATCCAGTTTAATGACAGAAATGTCCCAGTGCTGGTATTATAGAGATTACTGAGGAATTAGCTCAGTAGCGGATTGGTGGCCCACTTTATTATAACAAGGACATGAGCATCCGTTTATTCTTATTCTGTAGCAGGTAAACGGATTCATCTGAAACAGATTTTTGTTTTCCATCTCTTCTCTGGATTTATGGTTGTTTGATTATTTTAGCCTCTCAATTATACTTAATTGCATGCGTGTCCTATTTCTTAATTTTACCTCCACCAGCTGCCCGCTCAGATGGGCTCACTGCTGGGCTCCAGTCTGGCTCTGCAGTACCTGGACTGTGTACAGGATGAGTCTGCCCTCCTACGCCTCAACTTCTGGCTAGGCTACGCGCTCCACGAAGGTAAGGGGTGCGAGGGGGGTGGCACTACCAAACTGTTGTGACATCTTCTGTCAGGAAGATTCATCCAAAGTAAAGCCAACCTTAAGTTGAACCCAAAATATCAAAAGGATTTTTTTTCAGAGAGGGTTTTAAAAGAGACTGTAGAGGAAGTGTGTGAAGATGCTGCTAATATGGATTCCTCTGCTGTTTTCTTTTCATTCCCATGACTTTATCACGCACTAAATACCCTTTTGTGCTATTTTTTAAGAATTCTTGTTCTGTGGCGATGGAGGAGCCTCCCAGAACTCAGAAGAAGCTCTGCAGTTTTTGAACACGTTGCTGTCCACACAGCACTTTCTCCAGGTGAGCCTCACGTTTCAGGCCCTGATAGCTACCGCTGTACCTCACACGCGTCATTCACTGTCCCCTGTATTCATGACCCTGCACTGTAAAACCACAGTCAATGGTTTTTAATTTGTCCCTTTTCTCCACCAGGAGGGGTTTTCCTGTTCAGAGGCTTTTCTCTACAAATTTCTCAATGTTTGGGACGGTTCCCTCCTCCGCCCACAGATCCTCGGCCTGCTGAGCAACATCCCTGTTGTCCCAAGTTCTCGTGAGTTTCCCATGAGTTGTGTCTGTCACACTTTAGTGATCTGTCTTTATGTCTATCTCTGTCAAACATACAGACACAACCCGGCCTTGCTCTCCACTTCAACATAAGTTCCCATGTTAGAAAGGCCTGCATTATTGTGTCACATCGTAGAAATGTAATTGAACTATATAGCTGGTAAAACTGTAACCATCTGTCTCCCCCGCTTCAGAAATCGGACGGCTTCTGTTTGAGCCCCTCATGCAGCTCTTCTTCACATCCTCGCTGTTTTTCAAGGTGAGTTTACCCTCCCTGAGGCACAAGTAAACTATTCTCCTGCTAACGTACTTGAATTACAAAACCATCTGCTATAATTTGATGTTTTTCTTGTAATAAAGCACTCATTATGGGCCCCGTATTCGTTAAGTGGTTAAACTACTGCAATGTCAATTCTGTTCTGAAATTGTTTTCTCTTAAAAGAATAACAAATAGAACGGATAAGAGCTCCAATAAAACACCAGATTAATAAGCAGTATGTGTAAGAGTAGTATTTTAGTTAAAATACCCATCTCTACTGAGCATGCTTTATTTTCTCATATGTACTCTATAAGAATTAGCAATCTTGAGTAGCGACTGCTACAGCCTTGTTTTGAATAAATCACAATGATAGACTACAATGTTGTGATGATGGATATGTAAATGCATAATATGCATTTATATATTATGTGGCAAAGAGCATTGTCAGCATCGACTCTCGTGAAAGTTCTCTGTCTCTGTTTCTCTCCGTCTCTGTTTCTCTCTGTCTCTCTCTTTCTCTCTGTCTCTGTTTCTCTCTCTGTCTCTCTCTCTTTCTCTCTGTCTCCGTTTCTCTCTCTCTCTCTGTCTCTGTTTCTCTCTGTCTCTCTCTTTCTCTCTGTCTCTGTTTCTCTCTCTGTCTCTCTCTCTTTCTCTCTGTCTCCGTTTCTCTCTCTCTCTCTCTGTCTCTGTTTCTCTCTGTCTCTCTCTTTCTCTCTGTCTCTGTTTCTCTCTCTTTCTCTCTGTCTCCGTTTCTCTCTCTCTCTCTCTGTCTCTCTCTTCCTCTCTGTCTCTGTTTCTCTCTTTCTCTCTGTCTCTGTTTCTCTCTCTCTCTGTCTCTGTCTCTGTCTCTCTCTCTGTCTCTCTCTCTCTCTCTCTCTCTCTCTCTCTGTCTCTCTCTCTCTCTCTGTCTCTGTGTGGGAAGAGCAAAAATGCACCATAGACGAATGTCTTACTCTTAGTGCAAATTAAAAACAGAGTTGGTGAAATATAACCTTTTTATGTAGCCTAAATAAATTCAATAAAATGTATTTCTCCAGTACCAAGAGCAGAACCAGTAACATCTAAGCTTATCAATACTGGGGTCTTTAATAATTTAGTACCGGCGCCCAATGTCCATTTAATACCGTGTTTCCGTCCGCTTCCCTAATGCGTGGTGCTTTTCCTCTTCATCATGCGTCTGCAGTGTGGACTGATGGAGTGTCTAAACAATATGCTGTTGAAGTGGCTGACCTGGCACTCAGTGTATGCCCTGGAGGACGACTTGGACATCAGCCTCAACAGCCACACCTCCATGTGAGTCTCGCATCTACTTCCTGCTACTTGTTTATGCCCTGAGCATAAAACCGAAAAACACTTTGTGAATTTACTTGAGAGCATGAGGGTTATAGCTCGTTGAGCTTTTGCTTTCATGCCAAGAACTCTCAACTTATCGGTTCTCACAGAAGTAGTAAAAGTGTTCAGGTGTTGCCTCGGTTATTTACTGTGGGTTAGTGTAATGAAAAGTAAGCACTCCCTGTTGCAGGTGTCCCAGTTTAATTACACATTTTTGTTCTAAATGTGAGGCTATTAATTTGCTTTATCGTCTAATTTAGACATTTTTTGACATTTGTTACTCCGATAAAATCATGAGCTAATCCATATACTGCTCTATACAGTAATGCCTTAGCTTGAATTCAAGCCATCTATCATCCACTAACCCAAGCAACATACGCAGAAGTGCGTATTGACATGTTTTCCCGTTTGGTTTCGAGCCCATTTATCCATCAAATCCTTTAATTGAAATTACTCTGCAGACAAAAACAGCCCTAATCTGCAGTTAAATGATTTTCCAGCTTCCAGATTTAAGGGGTGGAGTCAGTGTCAGTTATGTGTAAATACCTGGGCTTTATCAATATTGAGTCCTGCCACGTCTAATCCCACAACAAATGATCCAATAAGTGTTGGGATCCATTTTATATTTACTGCTATTTTCAGACTCACCTCTGGTATTTAGCCCGAGTACAGCTCCGAGATTAGATACAGGAATCATTGATTATGTATTTCAGCACCACTCTTCATTCAGTTTGTCCTTTGTATTGTAACGAAGTGTCATGTGGCTGATTTGGGAGCTTTCTTGTGTCCTATCAGAGACCCCGAGTCATTGCTGGCCGGGGGGCAAATAGGCTGCTTGGTGTCACAACTTTCACTCCACATCATTCTGGTTAAAGTGTTTCTGACTCTCTGCTCTCCGTCCCAGAAACATGACTCTGTCGGGGTTCAAGGATTCGGTGATGGAACTGGTTGACTTTGTGGGTCGGCTGGCCTCTCTGGGCCTGAAGCTTGAAGGCTGCCACTCGCTCCTCCTCAGCTTCATCCTGGACTTCTATGAGACGGTAAATGAGCCGATACTGATGGCTGAATCTACTTCTGTGGCTTGTTTTAGGCATGATGCCACCTGCGCCTGGGCTGTACTGGTGCTATTTACAGATCCTCTTACACTCAAAAATCGGTTTTGTATATAGTTACTTCTCTAGGATGCCGAGTTTAACACTTGAAATGAGTTGAGTTGTTGATGTTTGATGATCTACCTTTCATTCTTAACTATCTGTGGGTGTTTATTCCACATATTTCTCTCCCTCCCCAGGTGTGTGACACGTTTCTGAAGTACGGTCTCCCCCTCGTGGTGATGCCTCCACCTGGAGTGTTTTATCCAGCCCTGTTTGCCACTGACCCCGTGAGCGTGGACAGACTAGCCTACATCATGTACAGGTGGGGACTCTTCACCTCATTGCGTATGCCACGATGCATGCAGTAGCACCCTTAATGTAGCACGTCATATATCAATGAATATTTGATTATGGAACAGAAAGGGAATCAAATGGTTAAATTGTACATATATTTGAATGCATGATTTATGGTAATGAGAGTCTAAGAGGCAATGCACTTAAGCACTCTTCTCCGGTTTCTCTAGATTTCAAGCATCATTTTTAACTCTAGGGCGAGCTTTAATAACACAAATCCTTAGTGTCGGCTAATTGACTACACCCCAGGGCTCTGAAGAAATTCTGCCAAAGCTGAGCGTAAAAATGTCACGGCAAAAGAAAATTGGACTGTAATGTCGTTATACTTTTTGACAGGCCATAGAAAACCAGCTGTTTTGCAGTAATTCATGATCACAGGGTTCACTGGTCTCTCTTCTCTCTCTTTTTTTGTCCAGGTACAAGGTGAACTTGACATCAGCCAAGAGTCAGGAACGACTCACAGAGGTATTACATTAATACTGTAAAGGGTACATTTTGTTCCATTGCACCAAGTACTTGACTCACAATGTGAAGCAAATGATTTTCTGTGAGCAGTGGTTTGATTAAAAGAGCTAATTTAACCTTTTTTCTCAACCCATGGATTTTGAATGCATTTCTTATGATTGCATTTACATTTAAGGCATTTAGCAGGTGCGCACCTCTGAAGTGTTTTGCTGTGGTAGCTTTTATAGATTTTTTTTAAAGAAGGAATTCACATGCATTCATCTATAACTGCTAACCTTTAATACCCCCTCACATGAGGACTTAAGAGGTTGTTTATTTTCATACGTCTGCCACTGCCAGCTGTGAATTTACAAGTATGTCAGGCAGCCAAGCATGCTCCCCTGGAAATTTCAGAGGCACTTATTATGAAGAAGATGGATTTGTTAAATGTCATGCAAATTCATCAGCCCAAAACACACATCAGATGTGAAACTTTGCAGATCTGGAGAGTGCTTTACTTCTTCCTCCTCTTTCTTTTGCTTCTTTCCTCTCATGTTGTCGCTCCCTTCTGATCCTGTTTTTCAGCAGGCCTTTCACATCAGCCGTCAGACGTTCCGTGAGTTCAACCATTACGCAGTCGTCATGGTCAACTGCCTGTGGAACTCCAAAATGTTTCAACCAGACATGGGTATACAGCTGGGAGAGGAGCTGCTGCTCAAGAGCAACGTGCCACAGTACGGGACGAGCTTCGACCTCATCCACCACCCAGCCTTCATGAGCTACGCTGTCGACTTTCACCAGAGGGTGAGTGTGGAGCGCTGGGGATGTTTGTGTGTTTCTTCCCAAGAAATCTGAGTTTGATCTTACCTGCTGTACACCACAAAGTTCTACGTACCAGGCAGTGTCCTCTGGGTCTGAAAAGTGAAGCTAATGTGAAAGTGCCATAAACTTGCATTCTTTCTAATGTCCTTCAGGGGGCGTCTCCTCCTCTGGTTGCAAAAATAATCTGATTGTAGAGAAGTCTTTGAGAAAATGACTCTACTTCTCACTTGATTTATTACCTCAGTCAACATTTTATGATTTCAAGTATTCTTCAATACAGCATGATGTTCATTTAGTAAATTATGATCCATTTAGTGTAAAATAAAAGATAAAGCAGGGTATGCTTCAGGGCGGGGCTACCTTGTGATTGACAGGTCGCTGCCATGGCGTTGTCCAGTCTGGGAGTTGTCTGTGTTTTTGTTCTACAACTTAAACCCTTTTAACAGTGTTTTTTTCAGTTCATTAAAGGTAATTGTAACCTTTTTGGTTGCCTAAAAATGTCTTATTCAGCGATGACCAGAACAAAATGGCGACGGCCAAGATGCCAAACTCGAGACTTCCAAACAACGTTCCACAAACCAATGGGTGACATCACGACGACTTTGTCCACTCCTGTATTCAGTCTGTGCTACATTGTATACCTACATTGTAGCTTGTTTGTTGCTCATTTTCAACCTTTAACAGGCGCGTGATGGATCAGCCAGTCTGTACAGTTTGGTTAATGGACTTACAGGAAAGTCAAGGAGACAGATGTGGTATTAATGTATCTTTCATAGAAGATGCATTAATACAGAAGGACATTTCATTATTAATGGGTGCAGCATGAGACGTGGTTTTCATCCTGTTTAATAATACACGTGCCTTTTTTTGGTTCGGTCCAGCTGCAACATCCAGCAGCGATCTTGTGAGATTTAGCAGGATGGACTGACAATGAATATTAATGTTCTCTCTTTATCAGTGTTGGCCGGGGAGAAAAGACATGGACCTCAATTCCTTAAAGGTATGAGGACTCTCCATTTAATTTTTTTGCATTCATTAATAGTCACATGCAGTTTGATGTGCATTAGTCATGGTTCAGAGTGCGATTCCTTTGATCATGGGAACCTTCTGATGTCTTGATTGTGATTGGGTGTGTTTCTCTCCGTGTGTGTGTTTCAGCATTCCAAGCCGTGGAGCTGGTACCAGGAGTATTTGTTCAGTCAGGGCTATGACGGCCTTAAACAGTTTGTTCAGAGCAACATCTGCCGGCAGCTGGCAGCAGGCGACAGTCTGTCCACATAGCAGAGGTAGATGCTCAGCTCAGTGGAGAGGAAAACAACCACTTGCATCTTACCTTTTTTTTTTTAATATACTTGTACATATTCCATCTCCTCCAAGCGATCTATATGAATCTTTTTATGTACATAGATGTATCTGTGTTTATTATGTATTTTTACTTATATTACTGTTCATTCAGTGACGATAGACCAGAAGCAGTGTCCGTAGTAGGCTTGAGTTAGCGGATCATTGGGACCAGGCATACATCTGTCAGGTCGGTAAGAAATATCCACAAAATCTTTTACAGCACAGAAAGAACTTCTGATCCACATAAAAGATAATTAAGAATAAGGAAACTTTAAATGATTCCTTTTCAGTATTTTCTATTTTCTTTGCAATAAAATAATTCACTTTGCTTAACATCAACACTCTGCTCTTTAAACCTTTTTGTGTTGTATTCTTGTACAGCCTGCCACCTGCTAAACCTGTCTCTTTTACCTTGTTGAAAATAAACATGTGTAAGACTTTTACTTTAGAAGCAAATAAAATCTGTTGTGTCTTACTAACATTATACTGCATTATGTCACAGTTTGCAACTTTCTTGGTGCCCTCATGTGAATTTTTGCCTCTTTGAAATGACATCAGTTATTTGAGAATCTGCTACATGGATAAGTATTCTCGTCCGGAGCGACTGGCTGAAGAATACACTTCAGTCAGTCGCTCTGCCATCTGGAAAAGTGCATTTTGTTTTAATTGAGGGACCCATCTGGATGGTTAAACAGCCTCTGGCTCATCGTCTCCTGAAAACACCGGATGGAATCATTGCACGCCAGGTACAAACAGTGATCAGCTGTCTGTAGCAAAACATATCCACCCGGAGCATGTCAAATACTTGTGTTGTGCTTCAATATTAAACCTTCGTAATATCATTGTAATTAGGGTGCAACACAAAAGGGAGGATCAGTAACCTCCGCAGGTACCCAAAAAAAATCCATAACGCAATGTCACCATTTTAGGACTGCAACTGACTGATGATCTCATCAGTCTGCTATTTTTTGATTGATTGTTTTGGTTATGTCAAATGTGATTTTTTTTTTTTATTGAGTACATTTTTAATACAGAGCCCAAACTCTCAAAGATATTGAATTTTAAATGTTATGAAATACCAGTGGCGGGCCGTCAGGGCCTGCAAAGCCTTCTCTGCTGGCCTAAACAGAATCACAAAAAAATGTATATATATAGTTTTTTTTATGTATTATAATTTATAAAAATATTTTTCCCATTATCTTATTTTCTCATTGCACAGCTACTGTCTTCCTCAGTTGCTCTGCTTCCAGTGCAGCTTGTTTTAAGTAGAGCTTTTATCCAATCAGATTTCACCTCTGTCTCAGTAGAAGAGAGGCCCCAGGCCTGCAGCCTCAAAAGTGCTTCCATGTGCCCTTTAAGTGAATGGGGACGATATTGTTGATTGTCATAGTGTTCAACCAATCAGATCTTTAGTTTGACATGTTGGGCGTATTCTTTGAGTGTCAGCAGCCGCTACCCCATACTTGCCGGCCTACACCTATGTCATCATTACATGTCCATGTGCAGCTCTGCCGCGAAGTGCAGGGTGTGCTGTGATTGGTCAGCGGGCGAGTACGTGACTATCGTGAAACGAAACTTAACAGCAGAGTACCACACACCGTGACACAGGGGTCTGAGACGAGGAAAGAGATTGCAGAGCAGTATGTTTAACATTTGGGTTGTGAAAGTAAAATCATAAGAGATCAGCCACGGCTTGTCATTAAGGGATGATGGTGGGTCCCACAGCCAGACCAGCTGAGAACCACTGTCCTACATGAGCACAGAAAACATATTTTCCTGAATTTAAGCTTCTGCATTTTCCAAATGCATTAGTCAAACGTATTGTAAGCCTCGTACCGAACGGTTTAATACGAGTAGTACATAGTTACAGCCTTAGAAACGAATAGCTGTGGTGCCATCATGTGATTATAAGGTGGTATTTCAGCTGCATGACAGCAGTGAAGGCCTGGGTATAAAATGCACGGCCCGCCACTGTACATTGAAAGATGAAACCAGTAAATGGTAAGCAGGTTTGCTTCATTTAACCAATTACCATTGATTAATTTCCTGTAATCCACTAAATCATTCAGTTCTACACTATTTGCAAACCTGAGATGAGGCTAAATAAGTTCCATTATTATTTTTTTTCTGATAAAATTGCCCTCCATGGCAAAGTGTTAAGATTAAGATTTATAATTTTTTCATTTTACAAGTTATCAATCCACTGTCGGAAGATGATGAAGAGTTGCAGAGAAGATGTGCTCTCCCAACCTTGACTCAACATCATCCTGACTGATTTTCTTTGGACGCCCCCCCCTCCTTCCCCCTCCCTCCCTCCCTCCTTTCAGAGCCTCTCTCCTGCTGCTCTCATAACGCACCAAAGCCGCGGAAGTTTTCTGTTTAGCATTTTCATTTCATTCCAACTCTGGCTTTTGGCGAGCTGCTGTTATTGTGTGTCGGGGATAGTTAAACCCCAGCAGATGAAACCATCGGCGCGTGTCGCTGCGCCGGTGTGAGTGAGCGGAGCCACCTTAAAGACAGCAGCCCGCTGATGTCAGCGGCAGAGACACGGACCCCTCCGCCGGTACAGCGCTGCGCTGCTCACACTTTCTTCAGCTTCAGTCACGGGAGTAGCTCATCGCAGCCTCTTCAGCCAACACATTGAACTGAGCTGTGCCAGTCCTACCCTGAGCCAAATCCCTGCCTCGGGGGAAGGAAAGGTAAGATTGTTACAAGGCTGTCTTTTTGTTGTGTGTTTTCCGAAGAAAACGTGTTGTGGTAGAAGCCGGTTTAGCCTCACAGTCAGGGCAAACAGTGGGACGTGGTGTGATAATGTGCCTGGCTTCTTCAATCGCCTTTGGGTCACTCCTGTGCATGTTGAGGAACAGATTGGCTGCTGTGCTGCAGTTATGGGCACTGTGCGTCGTCCTGGTCGCAGTTTGGCAGCTGGATTATTTTTTTTTCCACCAAGGTGTGATGGATGATGTTTGCCGGATGAGCTCCAGGAGAACTACAGCCTGTGCGTGTTCGTGGTTGGTGGACCTCAGGACAAAAGGTGCGCAACTGGACGTGTTGGCTGCAAGTGGTGAAGCCTCGTCTTATTTCTCTCTGTTCCTCATTCTGAACAACATGCAGCTCACAAACTGAAGGAACAAGACGCTCAGTTTCTCCATTTACTAATTGCGGATCAGAGGAAGTACATTTACCGACACTGATTTTAAGTGTGCGCTTGGTTTTCGGGAGCACAGAGGAGAAAAAAAAAAAAAAGCCCTTCGGACCTTTTTCTGCGAGTTTCCTCGCAACTCTCGCTCCCTGCATGAAAAATTAGCATTTTTAGGTCTTTTCCGCCTCATCAGTTTGTGTGGGTGGAGACTGACGTGTGATGGCAGACTGAGGTGCTGAGCCGGATTTGAACTCTGGATGTCGCGAGTAATTATTGTTACAATTACACGGTGTGCATTTTAAGCCCCAAGACTGTGTTGTTGTTTTTTTAAGGCCTCGGGAGGACGCAACACAGCGTGGGATAATTTAGGCAAAATATTTGTAGTGAGGAGTAATCCTGCCTCTGTGGATGTGATAGCAGTAGTAGTTTATATTTGAAATCCCCAAAAACACATGATCACTTTGGATGCTCTCAATCCTAATGTGCTTGACAGATGACAACAACTGAATTAAAGTTGTTTTGCATCATATATGTTTGACCGTTTAGCTATGCAGGCCTATATTCAAAGGATTTTGTTTTCTTTTCATCTAAAACTTAAAATAAGTGGATGTCCCTCAGGTTGATATAACCTATAGTTGACCTGTGACTAATCAGTTCCTCTTGTGAGTTGTACATTTATCAGCGCTGTTGTGTCAATAATCATTCAAACACGTGAGCTGAAATTCCCTTGATAAAAAACCTGATCATCTCGGTTTTAGACATCAAAAGCATCCCTCTGTCTTTTTCTCCCCAGGTTGGTTTTGTATTCTTTCATCTGTGACCGTAAAGCTCGGTAACTCTTGGTGTTCATGGCTCATTTCAAGATGAAATTGAAGGCCTCTGGAAGCTTTAAGTGGTTTATGTTGGTAAGAAGAAATAGCGGAATAATGTTTCCTCTCCGAAAGGGTGCGTGAAGGGACATCCTGCCTCACAGTGAATTCCTCTGAAAATGACTTTCATGTTGTCATTATGCAGGACATTTCAGTGTTATCAATCTGCATTCATTTAAAATAGCTTCCAGTCATTTTCATGGACGGAAATCCTCCAGTAACTACACTGAAAGATCATTTTCTTCAGAACCCAAAAGCCTAACAGCAGCGCGTCAGAATGTTCTGATGATAGAATTGCATGTCTTTTGATCTCAAAGACTGCTGCAAAAACATCTGCAAATGTAAGGAATAAGAGTAAAATTTCTGCAGATTGTTGGTTTTGTAATGGTTAATAATGAGTAGCATACGCTGTGATGACCATAGCAGCTTGCATATTAGGCCAATGTGTTGCTCTTTGTAACTAGATTTGGCAGAGTGTTTCTTTAGGCTTCACACAGTAGTGAGCTATAATTGTGAACGACGCTAAAAGGATTACGAGGATGTTCTATTGTCACTGCCTCTCTCCATCTACATGCCTCCTGGTCATGTTCTATGTTTTGCATTTTCAACACTTTTCCCTCCAGCTGTGTGTGTAGAAGAATATAGATTAAATCTCATAGCAACATCCCATTTTATGTCCTTTATTTATCCTTAAGAGGACAGTGTCTGTCACTTGTATCAGATAATAATAAGGCAGCGGTTCCCAACACTCTTTGTCTGGTGAACCCCCACAGTCATCAGATGAAAGAAATAAGATTGCCTCTTCATCGACACCAACCCTGTTTTAAATGTGTTCATTAGAATTCATTTCAAACTGGATGCCATTAAGCCGTGACAGCGATGCTGGTACCGTTTTCACCTTGTGAGTCTGTGTGCGAGTGTGTCGTGTCAGAATGTGGTCTTGGAGACTTTTTGGTTTTGAGTACTTTGTCAGGTGTGTTTTTTATGTCTGTGGACAGATTTAGTCTCTGCAGTAGTGTGACAACCGTGCAAGATGCAGTCCTGGAATCTTACAGGTGTGTAGTAGAGATAAAAAATGAATGAAGAATTTGAAAGATGGGCGTGGTCAAGCAACCAAACCATCACCCCCAAGATGGTCTCCAGTTTCACACCAAGAAGTGGATATTGTTGCAATATTTTTTGTTTACTCGATTGTAAATGTTTAGGCTGGTTTGGTCCAGTTTGCCTTGGTGCTACCATTTGGTTAAGAAGATGCTGGACATTTGAACCATTCTCAACTACATTCAGTTATCTTATTTATTCATTCATCTTTATCTAGTTACTTCTACTATTTATACTTTTAGCTAATTATTCAGCTATCAATTACATTCAGCTAACTATTTCAAACCTTTTATTCATGTCTTTTAGCTTCATACACAATATAACGTGCAATGAAATTATTTTGGGCATAGCTCCAGGAAGCAACTCGCAAACAGAAAAAAATAGAATAAAAATAAATCATTTTACAAAAGACACAAACAATATAACATTTCCTCCTGGGCTACGAATATCTGTGATTGGAATCACTGTGTGAGGGCATTTGTATTTTTCTAGACTTTCTCTGGAGTCTTTTCACAGGATTGTGAAAGGTTAATCCCAAATACGCAATAGTTTAAGGCGAGGAGCTTGTTTCTTTCATGGTTTGTTTTCATCTTCTCCGATGAATCCTAGACATGTATTTTGGGATTGCATTATTTATACTTTTATGTGGGGAGCAAGCTGTGTTAAAGATTGTCTCGGGCATGTTTTTCTTTTCCCCCTTTTTTTTTTTTTAAATTCAGGAGAGTGATCTGAAAATGTCATCCTCTGTTAAAGTCTGCCGCGGGTCTTCAGTAACTCCAGCAGAGCGTTAAGAATTAGCAACATACCAACTGCTGTAGTGACATTACATATTCTCACCGAGAAGATTTTTCTTAATTTACAATGAAAAGGTGACTGTAGGTCAGATGCTGTGATTTCTTGTAAGCACCGTGATCGTGAATAATTAGTCTGGTGTCATTTCTTGCTACACAGAGAGAGGAAAGCAGTGATGAGTTTATAGGTTGTGACCTGAGTGAGACCCGGTGGAGTCAAACTGTCGCAGTGATATAATTACATATGACCTTTCACCTTGCTCTCAGGTGGTGCAGATAGAACCTCAATAATTATGCTTTTCTATATTGTCTTCTTTTTCTAGACTGAATATTTGCAGTGAAAGAGCTTTTGACTCAATGTTTCTCAACATTTACAGCATCATTTCTGTTTGTGACTGTTTTCAAGGCTATACCCTTCTTTACATAAGTATAATTATAACAATAATGTATGCACGCAGTCAGCATAGCTGGAGATATCGGAGCTCATTTGACTCCTTTCAGAAAGGGGCCTTTTGTCACCCACTCTTGCACAGTATGAAAAACATGTTCCACTAAACTTAAAAATGCTTGAGTTTAGTCAAAGTTTCTCTGTTGTGTCATTTCTTCTTTCCTCGTTTGATGTTTTAATTTCAACCCATGCATGCGGAGAACATGTCAGACTGATTAGAGGAGTAAGGCGGAATGTCTTTTGTGGTAGAGTTACACTAATGCTTGATTTACTGGTAATCATTTCACATTACAAACTTAATTGTCACATTCATGTCTTCTCAGTTAAAGAATATCTGATTAGTGTTAACAAATCCCATGAAAAGACCAAAACCAAAAATGAATTGATCCTATAATAAGTGTTTTTCTTATTCCCCCGAGTCTCTTACCTCATTTATTTTGTGTTGATTCCACATACACTGACCTGGTGTCCATAACAAATATATTTGTTCCTGTTTGTACATTTGTAAAAACATAGCCCAGCTGATGAAAGTATATATTTGTGACCTGTTTTTAAAGAGGGACTCAACTGAACTTAAGTTCCAGGTTAGAAGTGTGCTCTGTACTGTTAACCATACCTTACAGTGATGTCACAGGGTCCTGAAGTACACTTGTACATCACTGCAGCGAGGTAAGCAGTTAAATCTATGGAGCTCAGCACATTTAAAGATGTCAATAGGTACCAATGGGCTTGGAGCTGGAAGATGGTGGTAAGAGAGACACAATAACACATTGTTGATTTGGTCTTTTCATGGGTTTTAAGACATCAACAAACTTACAATTATTGCCAGGCTTATCCTTTATTTTTCAAAATAACAAATTTATAAATCTTAAAAATTGTTTCTAGATCTGAAATTGCAAAAATCAGAACACTCTTCTACTTCAAATAGTAAGTTTGGACAAAAATGCCTTTAATAAACGGATGAGAACAGTACTGACCACAGACCAGCTGTGTCCAAAATGTCTGTCCAACAAAAGAGCCACTGGTCCCAACCAAACACCTCAGGCCCTGGGGGAATAGAAATATCTCCGTGCCCTGTCAGGTGGCTGTCCCTCCTGAGACCCAGATGGACAGATAGTTGTTGTACACCTTGGAGCATCATCATCCGGAGCTCTGTGGCCGTAGGATAAGTGTGCTCAGTCAAGCAGGCTGCAACAGTCCCATCATCTCCTTGCACCTCTCAATCATCCCCACTCTGAGCTGAGAGATGGCAAAATGGACAAATGGGGCAAGAATGGGGATAGAAAAGCAATTTGCTAACTCCATAAATTCCTGCGCCTGAGGTACCTATCCTTGGCCATCGTGACTGCAAGCTATTATTTAGAATCTGGTAACCGATGTTTTCCTATTAACATTAAATGGGTTGGTGTCTGCTGGTTGTCTCCCGCGACACGTTTATGCTGGTTATTTACTGCCCGGCACCGCAGGCCTTGCTCTCGGGAGCTGCTCAGAGGACCTCTCGCAGTGTGGCAAGTCGTCCTTAATATGGCGGGATGGGTGGGGGAGAGGAGTGGCGACCAGTTGCTTAATTTACAATTTGTAACTAAGAGTAGAGGGAATGCTGTCAGTGTGTTTAGAAAGGGGATCCGTAATTGACACAGAAAGAGAGAGCATTCGAGTGTGAGATGGATATTTGTGTTTGGAGTGCTGTGTGTGTGTGTGTGTGCTGCCAGTTTTCTCTCAATCCTCTTGTTTGTGTGTCAGCTTGTGTGTTTGGCCACGCTTGCAGAATGGATTAAAGGATGGCAATGTCGATCATTTGGTTGGGTCACCACTTTGGTCCAGATCAGAATATCTCACCGACTATTGTTTGGGTGGCTGTGGAATTTTGTACAGACCGTCTCATGGTTTCCAGACGATGAATCGTACTGACTTTGATGATTCCTGGACTTCTCCTCTTGTGCAACCATGAGGCTGATATTTGTGGTTTTAAGTGAATTGTCTCTTCAACTATTGGATGAATGATCATGAACTTTAGCACAGGTTTTCCTCAGGATGAATCATGATAACTTTGGTGATCCCTTAACTTTTCATCCTGCACCATCCGTTGCTCTAAAATGTGTCCAATACTTTAGGTACTTGATCATAAACCAATGACATTCCCATCGTCCTCAGCTGTACCGAATGTGTTACATTTCAGCTTTCGTGCTGAATAACACTCAATTTCCCCTTCTGACAGCAGCGTGTCACACAGCAAATGAATCTTTAAACATGTGGCAATTAGTCAGTGACAATTGATTCATGGCTTCTTTTAAAATTAAAATCCATTGTTTTCAAAGTCCTCCATCACTGCTTAGCGATCACTGCAATGCTTTAATGGTCCATTCTAGCTCAAGAACAAAGTGTATCATTTAAAGGGAAGCTACATCTAATCTGTTCAAATGGACTCTCATACATACAACTTCTCGGGATGGATCTTAAGCCTGTAGAAGACACTCTGGTCAATAACATTACATCAGCAGTCCTCTGCAGCCACTCCACTCTAATTGGAGCTAATGGCTCCTGCAGTGAGTTCAACATACATCTTGAGGCTACTGCCGAGCTTGTTTCCCCTGGTTGCAACTTATTTTCCAAACTGTGTTGAAGGACATAAGTGCTGCTGTACCGTTTCCTCTGAATCTTATTTTGTGAAGTGAACAGATAGTTCCTGTGTGTCAGGTCTGGTTTGGGTAACGCGGCGTCTGCTCTGCACTGGTCACACTTCATCTTCAGCACACATGTGCTAGATGCGCTCCAATTAAAGCCGACATGTTCTGATCAGTGCGGTGTCGCGTCTGGCTGTGTGACCTCGGGTGTGTCCTCCACTGCTCGGTCACTCGACTCCATCTTTGTTTTTTTTTTATCTTGGCTGGCTTCTTAAAATTCATGGAGCGCATTGTTGACATTATGCAGCAGATGTGTGTTGTTTGTGTGTCTGGCTCACACCTCAGACAGTGCTCGTTTCTTGTTTTATCTCTTTATTTTTTTAGATTCAGGAAATGGGATGGGCTTATTTGGATAAGTGCCATGACTCACCTGGTTTCAAGTCATTTTAGAGACATGATGGAGTATTTATGGCAATTTTAAATCCCCCTCTGCCATATACATGATGATGAACTCATTAAAAATCACTCCCGATCGTCCCCTTCTCTAGTTTAACCTTCAGGCTAAGAAGGCAGGAAACTGCCAGAGACTATTTTCTGGCAAGTCTTGAAAGAAGGTATTATATCTGTCTTTGAATTAAACATTTTCTATGAATTTTTCTCTGATAGATAATGTTTTATGTCGTAGTCTTCATGGTTGAAGGTGTTAAATGTATAAATAAGATCATAATCTGTATAGTGGATCATTCTGGCAAATGTATACACACTCAATTTAGTTTTTGTTTCCCTGTTGGAGGACGCTTGTAAGTCTACCTTGGCTTTTGTCCTCTCCTCTGTTTCAACCTGGGTGTTATTTTCACAGTTTTGGCCATAATAACATTTTACTCACCTGCACATTTGCTCACATTGCAGAGACATTGCTCTGCCAATTACAGTTTCAGAACGGTAGCCATTAGTGCAACCAACACAAGCTTTAAACCCTGTCATTTCAACAACAAATCAATTCTCCAGAGTCGTAATCAGTTGTGTGTGTGTAATTCCATTTCATATGGCCTTTCTATTGTGCTGACCGGGGTTGGTTTTCACATTCCTCACAGCATGCAGTGGCCACAGAAATCTCCTAAAAGTAGAGTGTTCTACAAGTTGCCCTCCTGCCTCGATTTCTCTTTTGGCTCTTTGCCGTAATAATGATAATTTGGGTTGTCAGCCATTAAATATAAGTTTACCAGGATTTGGATTGTTTGTGCACAGCATTTATTTATAAGCAAAAGGGAGGCATGTGATAAAATGATTGCTGATCCAGTATATTGAATAAGTAACTGCAAAAACCGTGTGTGTGGAAATAATTGGCATAGTTCCCCAAGAGTGTTAAAAGTCAGTACACAGTACACATCACATATTGTAACAGGAGATGTTCAAACACTCGCTTTCTTTTGAAATGATGCAAGTTGTGATGATATTGTAATCTTATTAAAGAGGAACCAAACACTCACTGTTTCAAGCCTGTTTCACTTGTGACCTCACCCACCACTGTTGGGCGTGATCAGAAATGTACTCTGTTGAACCTGTAACCACACCCACCAGTGACATCACAGCTTACTGACACACCCTGGAGTACACTTCTACATCACTGCAGCGAGGTGAGAAGTTAAACCACTGACGGTCATCAAAAAGAAGGTATTCAGCTGGTGTTAGGGTTGTCTTTAAGTTGTGTTTTGTTATCACAGCGGCAAACAAACTGCATTTAATAAGGACATGTATAGAAACCGGTATGAGGCGCAGAAAATACAACCCAATTTCAATGAACTTTGCTGAACCCTAACCGTAACCCTGATAAGTTCAGTGTAGTTGAAGATACTGTATAATGCATTAAAAAGTTGGATCTTTTTGTACAAGTGACCTCAGAAGTAAACTGTTATAGATTTTTATCCTTTGTAGTCTTTTCAGTTTCATCTCACCACGCTGCGGTCTTCCTGTGCTGAATATTCTGTCTTTTTTAATTTATTATCCCATTTTAACAATAGAGCTTGTGTTTATTTTATCACATCGCTGAAATAATTAATACTATTTCTAAGACGACAAAGAACAATGGATTAACCCAGCTGTAATGTAGTGCTCTTCACTTTGGATTAGTGTGTGTGTGTGTGTGTGTGTGTGTATTTGTCAGTTTCTAACAGAAAACACATGTCCTATGTATGTGTTAATACAATTTAACATGAATTAATTTGAGCCGAGTTGTTTGGTATAAATCACAGCTGCTTCAAACGTGCTGAGTTCATGACCTCATATTGTATCGTATTTAACAGATAATGGAGTCTGACTGCTTTATCATGATGAAATCACGTAGAAATCACACTTGACTCGCTACCCTTGTATGGCACCTTGATAATATTTACTCTTCTCCAAATCTATTACTACCTGATTCCTTTTTATGTATGGTGTATGTATGAGAACTTGTTCAGAAGCCTCTGCTCTGACATTGTCTCACAAAGCCAATGGAATGTGGTTTTCCCTTAAAATCAAGTAAAAGAACACCTAATGACTGTGTACATTATTCACAGTCCAGAGGCTAGTGTGGCTCCTCCTGTTGAAGCCTAATTGAGCACCAAGGAAATGCCTCTCTTTACTGAATGATGAAATGGAGTTTGACTTCTCCTCAGACAGTAAAGCGCCGGGCGTCTCTGTCCTGTTTTGAGCGGAAAGAGGAAGAATAATACAAATTTTGCATGCGTGTGTGGGTGTGTGTGCTGTATGTGTGCTGAAAGCACAAACCGGCCGGGTCGATGCAGCTTGAGATCCAAGATCATTTCTCAAAGCTGCGTATTTCCCCATCTCAGAGGCAAATGGCAGTCTCTCAGGCTTTATGATTTATCAAACAGAAAAGGTCACAGCAGGCTGCAATTAATTCTGTCTGCTTTTATTTGGTGCTGTGCAGGGTGCTCACTCCATTACTGACACATGCCATTGCATAGGATGTCTTCTGGATGGGAGCACAAGAGGAGGTGGCATTTATATGAAAAAGCATAGTTCTATATCAGACACTGTGTTATTGTGAAGTTGTTTCAGGCAATGTTGGGTTACTGTGTTGGTCCTTGTGAGAGCAGCCTTGAGACAGAGACAGAATGTTTCTTTTTCTCCAATTTCTTTTTTGAACAAATGATAGAAAAGATGTGGAAACTTAAGCCTGAGTTCACTTTTTGAATACAGATAAAGTACCTACGTTCTGTCGTCATCACATCGATTGGTTTGTAGACAGACTTTTTCGTCCTCTTGTATCCTCTCTCTCTTTTTTGAGAGTTTTTTTGATTCTTTATAAAGTATTGTTGGACCAATAATTGGTCTCCTCCTCTCCCCGTGTGATACTGCCGATCAATTTGTTTTATTTCATGGCTTTGTTGAGTACTCAATTCTGATTGGTCAATTACGACATTCTACGGTCTGTTTTTTCTTCATCGTAGACCGCTGCTATGAATAACTGACCCTTGCTTATAGACACAGTTCTCATCTCCACACAAAGTGATCAGACTTTTTTTTTTTTCAGACTAACTGAACTCAGTTTTATCCAGACAGGGAGCACCTCGTTTCATCGGACCAAAGTTTGATCTGAAACCGTGGTTTCACACCTGTAATGTTGGTGCTAATGTCTGCATGCTAACATGCCAGGTACAATGAATGGGTGTACTATTTTTCCCTCAGTTGATTTGTTTCACTGAGTTTGTTTGTAGACATTTTGCCTTTGGTTACCTCTAGCTGCACCACAAATACGTGCCTTATGTCTGAAGTAGACTAGCTGATTTAGGGCCGCATGGCCGAGTAGCACACTCTGCTCAGGGGAAAGACCATCTAATGCAATCCGCCTGTAAGTAGATTTGATGTTTTGTGGTCTTTTCTTAATAATGGCATTCTTTTTGCCTTATTTGTTAAGTGTAATAGTTTGAGTTGTCGTTGCTAAATGCTACTAGCTTAACTACTGTATGTGCTATTTGTTGGTTGATCAGTTTATAGTCACCTGGAACATTGTAAACATATTTATTGTTGTTAATACATTACATTATTTGTTATTACACGATACGTTGTTTTTCTGCATTTACGCAGATCTTTTTTTTTTTACTCCTTATTCAGAAAAACACTGAGTCTTGATGCTATTGTGTAAGTGAACACAACAAAAAGGACAAAATGAATAATTCAAACTAATTAGATAATAAATACAGACTTTTGAGTTAATCAGTCTGGGCTAACAAGGGTGATAGCTTCAAGGATTTTTAACTTTAAAGAATCACTTGACTTAAATAAATTGTCATAAACAAAACTCCCCATTGTGAATTCCCCCCCCCACAGCAAATACAACAGCCGTGCTGTTGGGCTTCTTTCCATTTTGCTAGTACTGTTTTCTGATGGCAAAGACTTCCCATCTTAGATTAGGGCACCTTGCCTCAGGCAATGTTTATTTTTGTGATGTTTGTGCTGTAGCTTGAATGATGAAAAATCTCAAGTTATTTCAATATGTTTCATAAAGCTTCGTGATAATCCTTCTTAATTAATGCCCAAATCATATTCAGTGCCTCGTGGCTGTGTTTTGTACAAAAATAGTCTTGCTTCTGCACTTAAAGCGTCTCATCAATCTGTCTTGTGAGCTGATAGCCCCCGTACTTAGTTCCTATGGAAACTGCAGTGTTAAGAGTTCAAACTTATTGCTATGCAGACCAATTCAGTAGTCAGTGAAATGTTGTGTGAAGACTGCAGAACTCTTTGCCCTGTTAGACTGTGTTTCTTCACGTTAAATCCTCCTTTTTGGCAAAAGGCAGCAGGTTAGGGATCCGAAGGCAGTCAGTTTAAGCCATCAGTTTTAATTTGAGCTTCTTTCCGAAAGATCCAAGCGCTGTGGAGTAGACCTGGACTAAACCACAGAGATTCAGATGTTCGATTGGCTTGACCTTTCAGATCCTCCCTCATCATGTTGATATTTCCATGTGCCAGTAGATGCTGCTGTAAGACTTTGCTCTTAACATATTAAATCCTGACATACACTCCAGAGATCCGGACAACGTTGCACCCAAATCATTCTGCTGCTACTCGGTG
Organism: Leptoclinus maculatus; assembly: GCA_032191485.1. Lineage (NCBI taxonomy): Eukaryota > Metazoa > Chordata > Actinopteri > Perciformes > Stichaeidae > Leptoclinus > Leptoclinus maculatus. The sequence continues at coordinate 8,197,324 of JAVDOI010000011.1, forward strand.
CTGCTCATACAAAGCTTTTGCCTTTCTTTCCAGGTTGAGGGAGTTTTCTTACTGGTTCTTTGTGCTTGATGCCTGGGCGGCTGTGTCTGTACCAGAGCAAGATGTATAGTATGTGAGGAAATGCTGATGGTGCCTGGTCTTTATTTTTAGAGTCAATCTCCTGTTAGTGCTCAGTCTTAGCGAGGAGGCAGTGAGTCATGTTAAAACCAATGAATGTGAACAGCCAAACCCCCATGGTGCGATAGGAACCTCGCATCTCCCGACTATATTGCTGGGTGGTATTAAAACCTCTCTTTTCTTCACAAGCTGTTGCTGTGATTGGTAAACATCCGGCTGACGGATTCTGAGGTGGCTTTGATTTACGGTGTTTTTTTGCCATGGCGTGACTCTGGGTAAGGATTGAATTATTTGGCTTCATTTGGCTTTCTGCAGCACAAATTAGTTGGAGCAGGATGCTCGCTAAACACTTCATACACCCACTCAGTCATCAAGCAGTGCCATCTTTCTTCTCTTGTTGAGGCATATTTGCTGCTCACCAACCGAATGGCTGAAGACATGCACATAGTGCTGATGTATTTCATTTCATTTAGTACACATGAATTTAATAAACTTATGTTGAGGAGGGGTACGAATACAAATACATTCTCCTTCTCAATCTTTCTATATTAACAGTTTTGTTTAGCATTTTTGTGTATTTTGTCTTTATTCAAAGGTAGTAGAGCAAAGGTTTTCAAAGACACTGGAACCCCCATCAATCAACTCACCTGGATTTTGTGCCTGGTGAGCCATTAACAGGAAGTACAACGTTACCATGGATTCCGTGATTTAACAGTTGGCTTTTTTTTTTTATGCCGCCGCATCGGCAACAGTCGTGGTCGGAGCCGTTATGTTTTAGGGTTGTCCGTCTGTACGTCGGTCCATTCTCGTAAACGCAGTAACTCCAGAACACCTGGAGGGAATTTCTTTGAATTTGGCAGAAACCTCCACCCGGACTTAAGGATGAACTGATTCGATTTTAGAAGTCAAAGGTCGTTGTGACCTCCCAACACACGTGTATGACTCAAGAATGTATATGCCAACTATGACACTTTCACACACATGTCTTAATAGGATTAAATGATGAAGTGATGACATTTTGGGAAGACATGGATGTAAACTGCAACATGACCAGTTGGTGTTGCAAGGCAACAATTCTAGTTTTAGCATATAGGTTATAGTTTCACAACTTGGTGCCATTAAAAGTATGCCAGATTAGCTATTAACAGTTCCTCTTTGCAATGTTGCCATGGATGTGCAGACAACCATCCCTGGTTTACTTTGACACCGAAGAAAACCTAAAAACGTGATGATTCTCAGGCAAGTTCTGGAGAAGAAGCGTGTTTTTTGCATTATTTTCAGAAGATTTATGGATGTACATTCGCGATGGACGTTGGTGATGATATCCTCAGGAAGTGCAATCACGTCTAACCTAACAGTACATATGTTGTGGATCTGTGTTGAGATTTGACTCAGTTTGTTCTCTAAGGGTTTTAGAGAACCTTCATTGTTTTTCAGAGCAGCTGGTGCTTCTGCTGACCATGCTGGGAAACAAATTAAATCATTTCCTGTTTTTTGTTTACCATTAAGTCCCTTCTCATGAGTTAGTTGTAATATAATTTGTTACAAGGATATATCTTACAGCTTCACATCTGTTGAGGTCAGAACTATCCTTTGCCATAAAATAGTTCCTTCATTTTTAAGTGATTCTTGAGACTTTGATATCCCAGATCAGATTTCACCCTCAGGCCCCGAAAACTCATAAAATTGAAAAGTTACGAGTTATATAAAAGCAAACTGTATATTAAAAATCCCTCTCCTTGAGTTTGAGGCTGCTGAGGCTGTCACTAGTGAAGACAGCTCTGGTAAGATCTGAAGTAAATGTTATATAAGGACACAAGGGCTGCATTTAGTCAAACTGGAGTTATTTACTTATTAATCTGAGCTGGATTAGCAATCATTTGTTATTGCTGATTGAAATTACATGCAGCAGTTGGAAAACACTTGACTGTCACTGCTTTTATGGTAATTATGGAGCCACCGCAGCGAGCAGGCCTCCGGTGACAAAAGACGTGTCAGACTTGGCTTATGATTGAAAATACCTAAATTAAATTGTTGGAGGAAACACATTAATAACAAAACGTGTAAAGTCATTTCAGAACTATTCCTCAACAGCTGCATCAAAACAATAAGGCAGCCAGTTTTACTGCTGAGAACATTTTGCAACAATTTGAGAATTTGTGTCCAAACAAGATTTTGAAAAACAATCAATGCCTTTAATCCTCAGTAGGTTGAACTGCTGTAATGGGATTCTCTCAGGTCTAAAACAAATGTATAATAATGAAAATAATGATCTTTAACACTATAGGTTATACAAATATCATTGAAATTGTAATAATGTATTATACATCTGCAGAACAATTTACACATACTTGTCGGTGCTCAAATGAGCGTCGGCGTGCTCTCGAGTGTGCGTAGATTCTGTTCTCACCTACGAACAAATCCCAAATGAGAAAACATTGGTGAATGTCAGAATGTTTGTAAAAACTGTGTCAGCGGGTTTTAAGAAGACATTTCTACTCAAGGTGAATGATGCCCACTGAACCGCCACATAGTCGGCCCTGGTTTGGTCAAACAGGACCTTCTTGCTGATAGCTGTCAGTGCTAACCACATGCGCCCAGATACTGGTTAATGATGAAGTATTCAAGGTTTCAACTCTGTCTAATGGATTGGAAGTACTAAGCGGTTCCCTCAAAGAGGCATTTGTTGTTAGATCTCAGTCCATATGCAAATGAGCCTGACAAATAAAAGACATGAACTTTAGATCGCTGCACAGATTAATCACTGATGTTTAATTAGCTGAGTAGCGTGCAGGGCTGAAGATAGATGGATGTATAGATGACAGAGTGAAGCAAGTGCTCAGCTATAAAGACACTGACCTCAATAGCACCTGACTGTTTATCTACCGCCGTCATGGCTGCCATTATTCTGAAGGCCAGTCATTTTCTGCATACTCCAGACTCTGAATGCGTCTACAGCTTAAAATCAAAACGTACCTCTGGAATTCAGACTGGCAGTCCTTATCCCTGTACTCTTTCATGCCCTTATTCAAAACACAAGAGATTTGGCAAGGCTTGTTTCACTCGATCTCTCTAATATGGTCCTGAGAGGAAATTCAAAGAAACCGACAAGAGTTGTTTTTTTTTTCATTATTTTTGAGTCAGGGTTAGTTTGTGCGCATCATCTATCGAGAGAAAACAAGAAAGAAAGAGGAAACAAAGAAAAGGAAAGACGGAGAGGCAATCCTGGAATTAAGTGTTGGGTTCTGCATGTGAGACTGCATGCATCATGTCTGGTTAGAGTCAAATACAACTGTGAGCGTATGTGTGCTAGTGTTTTTACTGACAAAGCTTATCTGCATCATCGTGCAGCCTTGGGCTGTTCAGGTGAAGGATAAAGTCTTAGAATGAGGACGTCCAAGGGAGGTGAAGATATTAGTTATTATTACACTCACCATACACACACGCATGCAAACTTTTAATTACATTTGGATTACTTCTACACTTCAGAGAGTGTAGCTGAAAAACACAATTCTAATTTCCAGTCTGTTATTTGGATCCATTCTTTACAGTCTGGTGGATAGATGATGTTGTGGAGAGGAATGCAGGAAGCAAAGAGGAAGAGTGTTGTTGTGTATATATTCACTCAACAGCAGTTTGGAGAACTACATTTTCTTGAAATGGAGCAAATTGGACCATCCGACAAGCACTTTGCTTGTTATACTGACCACCTTGAATGCACCTTGAAATGACTCACGGTGTGTGGTTTGAAAAAATAATATCTGTAATCTGAACCCCAGTGGTGAGATGTTGTTTGTATTGGTCATGGATAAGTTGAGCAGAAACTGTTTCCAGAGCACTTTAGAGGAACATAGTTATAAATAATCCCTAGGCATCTTAACAGATGTAGATAGGTCTGTATCAGCAAAACACAACTTTGAGATGTGATTTTTTGTTCTTCTACACATCAATTTATGCTGTAAGTGTTGCCTCTCTACCAAATATTGACTTGAAGAGGATGAATATCCCTGCTGTAAATAATTTAGTTAGATCAATTTGTTTTTCACTTTGACACATTGGCCTTGTCTTTTGGCAAATGCAAAAAACTGATAAACCGATACAGGAAGAAGAATGCTAATTTAATTTGGTTCATTGACATTCAGGTGAAATCTCTCCTGTTTGCAGATAATATTGTCCTTTTGGTTTCATCTGATGTTTGTATATATTGTATGTTTGTAGGATAATGAACATCAGCAGTCAGAAATCATAATTATTTGCAAGATAAAATGAGGCTTTTGAAGGCGATATTCTCTCTGGAGATTAGAGATTTAGGAAGTCACTGGTGCTTTCTAATTTGGATTGAAGGGATTGAAGGGATTAAGGTCCTGATATGGAAGCCACTCTTTTGCTGTTGTTTCAAGCACACTGACTGGGAGGAGCCTACAGGGTAGTCGGAGGACATGCAGAGGGATGACTAACGGTTTCTAGGCATCCCAGCAGTTGTGAAGCCAGGGGGGCCATGGCCACCACAGGCCAAAGCCTTACCCCACACAGCACCATAATTCTAGGTCACTCTTTTTTTTTTTTTTCTCTTTGTGCCGAACCATTTCTCCACTGCTGCAGCTCCACTGGGGAAGCTTTTTAGCAGCGCGCCCATCAGGCTGTACTGCCTCCCCTACACACTGTGCGTTCAACTCACTCGCTCCTGAACCTCTACTGCTGAGCACAGCAGAATTAGTTTTCCATAAAACTAGAAAACGGCCTCATTGTCTGTTTTCATTTTTCCCTGTGATCATTAAAACTGATCCACCTACAAAAGGTGTCTAAAATACCCATGTATTGTGTGTATGTGAGTGAAATGGTGTCTCCATCAGCATTATGTGGGATGCGATATTATTCCTGTCAGTAAAAAAAAAGCAATGTGTCTGAACATTTAGTCTCTTCAGCCTAGAACCAGACCTGCATGGAGAAGCCTGTATCCTGTAAAGGCTGTTCGTGTCCTCACATCGCTTGGCCACCTGATTATTAAGACCTCCTGTCAGTCCTGCCCTGACACAACTTTGTACAATGCGGTCAGATATGTGCAAGGAATACCGCAGGAATTTCATGAAGCTGCAGGCTTCGAGGTGTTATTTTGTTGTGCTCTTATTGCATTTACAGCTTAGCTCAATGGTATGAATAGTTAACCACACAGTCATCACCAACGGTTGTTATTACAATATGGACAATGTGGACAATTTCTGACCAATATTATTGATATAGAGCTGAAATAGTGTTTTGAATGAATAATGAATGCTTTTAAACCTTAATTGGGAACAGATTTTAGCATCATCAGTCCCGTCCAGAGGAAAGTGAGAACAGGAACACAGAAACCCAACTCCGAACAGCAGAGATTCAGGTACAAGCTAAAGAAGTGCTGAAAGCTGCTTGTAACAATATCTGAATAAATAAAATGGCACTGTTTCTCTCTCATTGCCTGCACATGCACAAAACGATTGGGGGCGTATTTCACAGTAGATGCACACATACATTTTTGGTTATTTAGATATTATTCCAACTTCTATGCATAAAAATGTACTTGGGTCTATTGGTTCCTGTGTGGTCTCTATAGACACTATAGATATCTAAGCTATCAAAAACTTTAGAGAAAGTTGTTGCCAAACAACTCATTGCTGTCTTGACTAAACCCAACATTTGAGATAAATTCCAATCTGGTTTCCATCTGAAGCATTCCACTGAAGCGGCTCTTCTCAGAGTCGCAAATGACACAATGTCGTCTTCTGATGTGTGTGAATGTTCTCTTTTAGTGCTGCTGGATCTTAGCGTAGCCTTTGATACTGTAGATCACAGCATCCTGACTGCAAGGCTCAGGGGGGGTGAGTCTTTGGCAGCTCCCTGGACTGGTTCATTTTTCTGTGTTTCTGGCGGGTCAGGTTATCAGTGTTCTGTCTTGGGTCCTATATTATTTGCTTTATATATGCTTCCATTAGGTTATATTATTGGCAAATTTAAAGGTATCTCATATCGCTGATGCCATCCGTATGTCTCTTTTAAGCCTGATGAGACGGATACACTGTTTAGCACAACTGTCAGACTGCATTACAACTTTTTATTGCTAAATGCAGATAAGACTGAGGGAAATGAGGGAAATATCGTTATATTTTGATCAGTCGCTGTACTTCAATCAACATATCAAATCGTTGACTCCCACACGTTTCTTTCATTAAAGAAACACTAGTGCATTTCCCGTTCTTGGTGTGGCCATTCGTCATGGACTGGTATTGGACTGATATGCTGCTTGCAGGGTTTTCGGGGAGCGTGGCCGTATGGAAAGTGGGTCCATTCGTCGCCGAGTGAAGGAGAGTTGTAACTGACCGTGGCTTATACCTGTTGTCCCTCAAGCTCGACTAAAGAAAAAAGATGACTGTGTCTTTGAAGTGGTGGCTCCGACACCCTAGAATGCTCTTCGTATATAATTTATCTGCGGCCTCTGTTAACGACCTTTTTTAAAAAAAAACAGCTAAAGACTATCCTCCTTAAACTTACCTTTGTTTCACCTTGTGCTGTGTAATTCTGTGTGTTTTTAAGGTCGGTTGTTCATGTTTTATTGTTTGTTTCTTTTTCTATTTTTATGGACTTATTTTTTTACATTTTATTCTTGTGACGCAAGATGGGTTGCTCTTTTTCCCCGTTTGTCACTACAACAGTGACCAGGAGAGTTGACAAAAAAGGAATTGTTTTATAGAAACATTTCTTTCCACCAACCGATCCTACACCAAAGTACTCTTACATTTTGATATTGGTATTTCCCAGAATTTGTGATGGATCAATTGGTAACCTTCATCTTGTTACACGATCCAACACTCCCAAGCACTTTTCGTGCACATAAACACTCACTTGCCTGCATTCACACCTCTGTCTGACAGCCACAAATGGTGAGGGCAGTGTTACTGCCATCATAATGTGAAGGTCATCTTCCATGCTGTTGTTAATGGATCATATAATCACAACCTGCGTGGCCCTTAACTTTAAAAAAAAAAAAAAAATCATACCCAGCATTTGAACTGTAAACCTTGACTTGGAAATTGTATTAGAAGTATATTGATAATAAAAGATTTAAGGGAGCACAAAACAAAGGTTGAATGTCATGTCAATGTCTTTTTTTCAAAAGTAAAAAGGAAGCTATTGGCGACCATATGACTATTTAGGATTTTATGCCTTATTGTTTGGCTACACTTGTATTATTGTGGCTGTTTGGATCTGAACAGATTGGAGTTCAGCCAAATGCTAACGATCCAACAGACTGTCTAACCTTTATCTAGTTTATTCATATCGGTATGTTGGATTAGCACCAGCCAGATAATGCTGTCATTTTGAACGTCGCCACATCCCATAATAGTTTTATTGTAATCATAATTTGTTTATCTTTGAACCATTATTTTTTTTTTTTATGATGGAGCTCAGAATTTTCTTTGTTAGAATTATCCACAAAAACAGAAAAAAGAAAACCCAACATCTGCTTCAGAAAATCACACTAGAAGTAGAAGTTAACGCGAAACTAACGGCCATAATGACATATAGCTAGTAAATACTTTTTAATATAGTTTAGCTATACTTAAGTTTAGCTATACTTAAAGTTTTAAATTTAAGGATAATTCAGCAAACGAATAATGCTCGTCTTTATCTGGTAGTTACAAAAAATAAAAAGCTTTTATTTTCAAAATAGAGGGAATGTTCTAACGGGATGCCCCCGAACTTCAGGTCAAATTGAACAGGCTCTGCTCTGCTTTCTGGTTCACTTTGCTCTCAGAGGATTCACACAGCCAAAAGTGAGCACCAGCAGCTGTGATCACTACGAGAGAGAGAGAGAGAGAATCTCTATTGCTGTCTCAAATGTAGTTACACAACTCCTCTAGCTGCTCAAATCATCTCATGATCCTGTCCTCCCTCCCTCACAAACCTAATTCTGCTCTTACAAATCCGTGCCTGTGTGCTCTCAAAGGCTGACTTTCAGTCTGTGTAGCGCTCTCATTTGTTTTGTGCCCTCTCAAATCTTTTGCCATCAATATACCTCCATATTTTTTAATGATCTTGTTCCTTTCATTGCAGGTATGTCAAGGTAAGACGAAGCGTAAACTGAACCCGAGGTTGTGTTGTTTGTGTCCAGTGCCAGGCAGGCAAAGTGATGCATTTAAATGTCTTTTCATCCCGGTACAAAAGCAGGTGTAGCGGGATTCAGAATGGAACCAAAGGGCAACACATGGGCAGCAGATGAAATGAAAACTGCCAGAGGGAATGGTGTTATTTTAGGTATTTGTATTCCCTGTGAATACAGTAGCAGACAGAATTGACAGATTCTTAGAGGTGGAGTCATGAAAGATTGAGTTTCTGGGCTGCAGTGTTTGAGAGTTCAACACACACACACACGCACACACACACACACAAACACACCTCAGTGTTAACCTGTTGACTCTTACAGCCACCGCTGATAGCTGTCACCGGAGGCATTGTGTTTTCGGGTTTTCCGTCCATCTGTCATATTCTCGGGAACATGATATCTCAGTTACACAAACATGCACCTGCACTGAAGGATGAACGGATTAGATTTTGGTGCTCAAAGGTCGCTGTGACCTCACAAAATACGTTTTTGGCCATAACTCTGGAATGAATATGCTAATTGTGCTAATTTCACACAAATGTCTAATAGGATAAAATGACGAAGTGATGACATTTTGGACAGACTTTGATGTAAACTGCAACATGACTGGTTGGCGAAGGCATACAACAGCGAGGCGGTAGTTGACTTCTGGTTCAAATAAAGATATTGTTTGTTTTAAAGAAGAGGCTTTTGTTACGGTGGTCTTTTGTTGATCTCATTACTGATGAAGGCTTTCTCCAAGCTGGTGAAAAACATGCATTTTTACACCAAATTGATTTCACTACCTTCCTCTTGAAAATCCCTGGGCTTTCTTATCAGATATGTAATGCTGAAAACCACTTCTCCACTAAGATGAGACCTTTTCAATCAACCCTTTAACAAGGATACAAATGTGTTTCCACGGTAACAGCAGAGCCTAAAACCTATTTTTTGAATCCTCAGATAGTATCGACCTAATTTCAACCCACACTTTTATTTTTTCCTCTTCCTCCCTGAGTCTTCGTCTAAGTGCTTTGAGAGGCTGTGTGTTGGGGGGGGGGGGGGGAGGAGTGGAGCGTGTGGCGGCATGAAGGAGCAGCAGGAGGAGGAGGAGGATACGAGGTCCTGAGTGGGGTGCGTGTGCCCTTATCAAAGTCTTGTCGCGTTCCTAGTGAGAAATCTGTGAAGATGAAGCTCAAACGGTGGTGAGTGGTCCCCATGTGGCCTTTTCATTTTCTCCCCCCTCCTCTTCTCCCATCTTCCTCGTCCCAGTGGTCTGTGAGTATAGTGAGCCTAAGGCAAGGCTGGCTAATTAGACCTGACATCACACCATAACTCGCTCACCACGGCTCCTCTGGACACCTTTTGACCATATAGATATTCATAGAGACAGAAAAACACATATGTAAAGCCAACACACACACACACACACACACAAACATGTATATGTGCACAGCTACCCATGTTTCCCTGAGTCTGTCAGGCACCATGCTGCACAGAGACCTCCCTGAGAGTTAAACCTGTGAATGCCTTCCTGCACACGCTTATCCCCATCATCCGTCTTAACATCCATACAAGACCCCCAGAGAGGGTCGTGGGTGGGGACGGTGGGGTTAATGTCAGCGCTCTAGGCTCAGAAGCAGCACAGCATGTTATTTCTGCAGTGTACTCAGAAAGACACTTTTTTTGGTTTGTTTTTACACCATGTTGTCTGACCTTTTTAATTTTTTTTTTAGAACTGTTCCTTAATGACCACACTCGTAGGTGAGGTGAAATGTTGGTTGTCATGAAGATGGGTGGGATGCTATGTTTGTTTAAATATGGAGTTAGTGGAGCACACTTTCATACAGTCTGTCCTGGAGGGTATTCAGCACGTTGCACTCGTTTGTGTTCACATGACAGAGGCAGTTGTTCAAAGAATGGGGGGGGGGGGGGGGGGGGGGGGGGAAGTGTTCAAAACCTGTATACTTTCTCACCTCTGCACACCTGGCCAGTCACTGGGTGAAGTGGATGTTGGATTGTTGGTGTCAAAAAGTTACAGAAATTATGGGAGGCAACTCTCGCAATTCAGACATCGGAGCTGTTTAGTGTTGGGGGGGGGGGGGGTTTCGGACATCTGTTGGAGTGTGCTGCAGGGGAACACATTTCTATGTAAATCCTGTGGATTTTCCTTTAGCGCCACCATGAGGTTGACATGTATGGTTTTGAGTGAAATGTCTCCACTGCCAATTTGTTTCAAAACATTTGTGTTCAGATATGACGGATTGTTGGTTATGAAACACATCCCTCTATCGGTATGATTAGAAAAACGTCTGACTTTGGCACTCCCAGTGGTAATACCACACTGTGGGAGGCAGCAATGCAGACTAACAATAAATTTGCAGAGAGCAACACGTATCCTGCACCAATTTCCACCGGGATTATTTTATTTTTACACAAATAAAAGCTTGCCATCAGAGTTGCCTTAGAGATCACATAACAAATCTGCACATAGTGGTTTTACATGATCCAAGTACTGAGAGCTTCTCTAACTATAATCAGAGTTTTTAAATTCCTGACAGTCAACCATACATATAATCATTGCAAAAACACAACCAGCTCTACGGTTGTCATAAATGGGGATTAGCAGCTTTCAATCGATGCTTTTAAGATTTTTCCCAGTCGATTTTACATTTGAAATCCTGGTTTATACATCTGAATCAAGTAAAAAGATCTCTATTAGAGATGTTTGGGTTTTGGAGGGCATTTTCTCAGTGTTATGCTTTGAGATTTCATAAAAGTGGTTGTTTGATGAGTGTGCTTTCTCTGCTTCGCAAACGGTAAGCAGCCATGTCTAAACTGAGCATCGTAAGACGCTGAAGCATATTCCTGTACATTGTGAATGACACAAAAACCCATCTCTGTAATATCTGTGACCTCTATTCAGCCGGCTGCCGATGGCTGGGTAATATAACTATTGATTTGTAAAGCAGAGAGTAAATCACTGGTATGACCGGTGAATTGCACTCTAAAAAATTCCTCTAAGCATCTACTCTTAAATGCGCTACAACTGGAAGCAAATTGGGACTTGCAGCAGTTGCTACATGAGGTTATAGCTAACCAGTGAAGAGAGTGAAGGGGAAATAGGTCAGGAAGTGAGAATGTGTGCTGTTGGCTTTGTTCAGGATAATTCATCTGTATGGCAGACCAGGAATGCAGTCCATTCTTACATCAGAAAAGGGTGTCCAATGCCGAGAGGCAGGAAAAGAGACGGGGAGAGAGGGAGCAGGAGGAGTGGGGATGTCTTTTCTGCTCCCAGTGATAAAGGTGCATCTCCTGTGGCCTGCGTTTTAGCGAGAGGCTTGCACCTGAGTGAATACTATGCTTGTCTGTTGCTGCTGGCTGGCTCAGCTGTTGAGAATGTGGCAGTTGGTACATTTGTTTGCATATTTGCATGCATCTACAGCACAAAATGATAGAGAGATATATATTTTAGCATATAGTGGTTTTGTATGTTTGTTTGTGTGTGTGTGTGTGTGTGTGTGTGTGTGTGTGTGTGTGTGTGTGCGTGTGCGTGTGCGTGTGCGTGTGCTTGGCTCGCTGTGTGAAGACTCACTATTCTGAAGGATTTCCAAGCACAGCACAGTTGTGGTCATCTCTATAGCAACTCTCTGTTCCTTACAGGACTGTAAGATATGCTGAATATAATTAAATTGTGGCGTGTAGGAGGAGAGAAATTCACGTGTTTTTAAATGAAACTAAATGTTGTAATTACATCTTGCGCTTTTAAACACAACAGGGGAATTTAATTATAGAGTGAGACGTCCCAGTCGGTGCCGTCCAGAGGGAATGCTCTGTAGAACTTGAAAGCAATTTGTTCCTGCTCTTCATTCATTCCTAAACCCTGAAACGACTCTGATAGCACAGTGAAATTAATGTTTGGAATAAATGTTGGTGGAATTTAATAATGGCAATCACCCACCCTTTCTCTTCTCTTTATCCATTTCTCTCCTTTACACACACATTTTCCTTTTTATACCTCTTACACCACACACACACCTACACACCTACACACACACACACACAATGTCTCCTCGGTCAATACGTCAAGCGGTGACAGTTTGTTGACGCCTGCTTCACTTCACAGATTAGTCTCTCCGCTTTGTGAATATGACATGGCATTGTTCAGCATTTTTTTTGGCCCGGGGTAAAGATGGGTTTGGAGTTCAATTTTCATAAGCACCAAACCCTGACATCTCACAGAGCTGTGAATGAGCAATAGCAGCCTGTGGGGAGTTGCCAGGCAGTGAGGGGGCTGCAGTCTGCTCGGTGCAGTGCTGTATATTTACAGAAAAAAAAAGGCGTGCGAGCTGGTTTATTGAGACCTTTTGAAGTGAGATATAGTGGCTCATCAAATATGAATGTCATGCCCCTGCTGCAGTGGAATTGCATTTGTCATTAGGAAATTAAAGTTAATTTACAGCCTGCTCATTTGCTCGGCGTGGATGTGACGCGTGGGATTCAATTGACAAACATCTTGAACAGGGAAGAGAGAAGAAACAAAAAATACACAGGACATGACTGCAGAGCTTAACAGAAATACACCACAGCAAATAAAATGTTCATGTTATCTTAATGCAATTACTTTACTGAATATTCTGCTCCCAGCTGGGGCTATCAGGGCTGAGTTCATTTCAGTTACTCTACATTATGCATTCTCATCATTTCAAAAGGACAAATATAAAAACACATCAACAGGAATTAAATCCAATATAATACATATAACACATTTCCTGGTGAAACCTAACACAAAGGGAAGAATTAAAAGTAAATATTTTATCTTCTTATCTTTCTATAACGCTCTCTTTCCCCCACATTGCTTCCACAACTTTTAACACATTTTTCAATATGACACTCCACAATAATCGGTACTTACTTGCGTCTGTTTTTTATTCATCACACAAATGCCAGATGATTAGGTAACAGTGCTCTGCCTTGGCATAGATATATTTCTGCTGTGAAATAAAGATATCATGTTAGCAAACAGTAAACAAACTAAATGTGACTGTCGCCGTGATGGATGCAAAGAAAGTCGTGCTTCCTGTCATACTTTTCTTCAAGCAGACTAAACTAAATAACACATTGACTGTAACGGGGACAAGCTCAGATAATTTGTCTGATATCTCTGGATGTTCTTTTTGTTATTTGCGTGATGTTTTACTGAGGTCTTTTATTTTGAAGGATTGTGCACCATATTTCATTTTTGCCCTGCCACAGACAGCTTTGACAAGTTATGGTTTTCCCTCTTAAGTCTTGTTCCTGACCGAGTTAATCTCCTCTCTATCAAGAAATGTATGAACCTTGACTGTTCTATTAAAGGAAACTGGAAAAACTTGTATGATGGTCTGTCGCTGGTTGCCATTCAGTGTTATCCTGCTAAAAATGCCTCCTAGTGATTAAACTGACAGATCCTTGGCCTTTATTCCATCATCCCCCTAAAGAATCAAGATGTTCTCCACGGGGTTGCTATGATAGCCTGCGGTGCTAGATAATTTGTCTGAGGCTGTAACTGTGACTATAAATGTTTGCTTTGAATGTTCTGGCTTTCTTCCCCTCACTTTCCCCTTTTCAGCACATGTTACAGCACCAGAGCCCCAGCTAATGAGCAATTCACTGCCCTGTATACAGTGTGCCGCAAAACACGACAATAACGGGTGAAAGAAAAGAGAAAAGAGAAAAGAGAGAAACTGTGCTGCCTGAAGCTGTGAAAATGTAAGCTAAGTGCTGACCTTGCTGGCCTAATGGCTCTAAATAGCGTCTGAATGGTCGGTGTGGTCCAGAGAAGGGCAGCTCCTGCCCAAGGGTAATGGGTGAAGCAGTTTTGAAGTTGTGAAAAGGGGGACAAGGCGCCGAGTAGGGGGCTGTTAGATGGATTAGTGTGGTGGAGCTGACCGCGGTGGTTGAGTGGAGCCGGCAGGGCGATGGTGTGCTATGCTCTCCTTCTCCACGGGAGGCGCTGCCTCACCACTCGGCCTCAGAGAAGCGCTGAAAGCAAACAGAAATAATGTTTGTGGCTATAAATTCAAGTGGGCTACAAAATCACGTGTAGGAAAGTACAGTGACAGTTTTTCTTTTCTCAGGCCACATATTCAGTCCTTAATGCTGTTGAAGCTAACATTACAAGGTGTCATCAACTGGGACCAGAAGAGAAGTGACTTGAGATTGTTTGTTAAGCCTGTTGATTCACCACATATACAGTTTACAATGATAACAGCAGTGGGTTTACTGCCCGAAATTCATATTGGTTTTTGAAACAACAGGTCCTTGAAAATCAGGATCTTAATTTCCAGCCATCAACTGTTGGTTTTACCAACTGTTGCTCGCAGGTTTTACCAACTGTTGCTGCTACTTAACGTAGCTAATTAGGCTAACGTTAACTGTTTTCAGGCGATATTGCGCAAAAGGACAGTATACATCGGAGCAAATAAACACACAGTTTAAAGCATTTCCTTGCACTTTTGCCTTTGTGTTTTTGGTTTTGGAAAGGCCAAAAAATGACCTGCCTAAGGTTATATAGCTATCATTAGAGAATCATTGCTCAGTGGAGGTGTTTAGTGGACGTGTGTTTGTCCTTGCTGGTTTCACACAACAGCTTCCCTGTTTTAATGAGCCTTTGTGTGTCGAGAGGAGCAGCAAGGGCTCGGAGACGATTTCCCAAAGTACCTTTTAATTGAACAACCTTTCCTGTCTGGTCCTCAGACGGGCTACCAGGGGAAATGGTCTTGAGTTTGTGAGTTGACTCTGTGCTCCAGTGGTGTAGACGATGACATTGTATAGATTACGAGGCTTCCAGATGTGAAATGTTAATCAAAATTAAGGCAAGTCCCTCATCAGATCAGTAAAACCCAATGAAGTGGAGGCCTGGTGTAATTTACGGGATCCTCCTGACACAATAATCCATCTCATTTTCC
The DNA here is from genome assembly GCA_032191485.1 of Leptoclinus maculatus. NCBI lineage: Eukaryota > Metazoa > Chordata > Actinopteri > Perciformes > Stichaeidae > Leptoclinus > Leptoclinus maculatus. The sequence goes on from JAVDOI010000011.1 coordinate 8,212,507, forward strand.
CTTTGCGTGAGGCAATAAAAGCGATCTTTTATTCACCACTGATGTCTTTTTATTCATCAATAAAGAGCTTGAGTCGGAACATGGAAATGAAGTGAGCAACATCCATTGACAAAAATTGAGTGGGGCGTGGATGAGAGGGCGACAGGTGCAGGGTTCTAGTGCCATTGTGCCAGATTCCCATCACATGCCTGTTAGACCTCATCAGAGATAGCGCTAGTGACGCTCACACAGTTTGAATCCTTTATGAAGCAAAACAGAGTCAGGTTATTAGTAGGACTACTTCAACCGTGCAGGCCAGCCGAAGTGTTTGAAGTGTGCGGGTGCTTGAGTCTTGTAGGGTATTTCTGTTCTGTTAGGCTTGGTTGTATTTGGGACATTGATGAAAAGGGATGGGTACAAAACGTGGCTTTTTCCTATCTGAAGGCATTGTCTGTGTCATTGGGCTTTCAAAGTGTTTTATCAGCAGAGCGCAAAATGGCTGTGTGAAATTTGCTGTGCAGGCTTTACTGAATTGGCAGTGGAGGAAGTCTATTCTTCTGAAGATGTCTGGCTCAGGGGTGTAGAATAACCACCATTCCTACTGCTTGCTATGTATTTCTTATTTAAATGAGAAAAGCATATATGGATCTCATTGGGCCCTCATTCATAGGGTTATTCCATGTGTTATGTCTCACTCATAGCGCAGGACTTTGAAGTGTGACATTGATATTTAAATCTGCTACCAGGGCTTATTTATAAGTCAGATATTTCCTCCTGGTAAATAGGATAGTTAAGTTACAGATGTATGACTATGTATATCCATTTTGTGTTCTCTATATTATTGTACAATTTTAATATTATTTAGGGGGAGGCTTCAATTAAGCCCAGTGAGTTTTCTGCCTCTTCCGACACTGTGATATTATTTATCTGTTATGTTTGTGAATTGTTTTAATTGTGCCAAATAAACTAAACTAAAAACAACTACCAGCACCTCTAAAGCTCGTTAATATCTTTGTTTGAAGTTGTGGTTTTTCTGGGGGGTTATGTTGTGGTTTTACGCACCATCAGCAAGATATAACTTGTTAATTTATGAGCTTTACAGATGCTGGTAGGTTGATTTTGTTTCCATTGGAGGGAACTAGGCTAGCCGTTTCCCTCTGCTTCCAGTCTTTTTGCTAAAATAAGCTAACTGATACCTTTAATCTACCGGTGTGCTTGAACAGAAGAGCTTGCTAGATGGTTGACCACTTTTTTTTTTAGATACAAAGTTGCTCTTGCTCTTCTAAAATTGGATGCTATAGGAGTAAAAACAGGGATGTAAAGACTCAGAGGGACAGGTAGTCATTTTCTGGTGGTTGAGCTTGTTCCTAACTTGGTGACAGTTGAGTATAGTCTTTTTCTGCAGAGGGAATGGCGATTTAAGCATCCAAGTAATGCTGATCTGTCTGACTCACCACAGGAATAAACTGTGTGGGGAAAAATGTCTTTTTTATAAAACGAGTGGGGCTGGAAAGGCCTCCATCTGAACACTGCATTTCCGAACTGAAAATAAACGGACAGTAATGCTGTATTGGTGTAGAGCACTAACACTGTAAGCTCCCTTATTAATGTTCTTTTTTTTTATTGCTACCAATCGATCTCTGCATAGACATTTTCTGCCTGAAAATCAATGCCCTGATTGCATTTGGTTTTCTTTCTTTAACCCTGGCTAATATCCTAAATATCATCCATCTTATAATGCCACTTTGTTTTTTGTGCAGAGGTGGTATGGGTGCTGTGGGCTGCAGCGGAGACTGAGGGAGCCATGTATCTGTCAACATAACTCAGCCACATTTAGCTTAGCGCCGCCATGGTTCCCACTGAACTCTGGCATTTCAAGGACCGAAGCGTAAAAGAGGAAGCACTGGCCCAACATATGACGGACTTACTGGGAAAATAACCTGGTGATTTGTGCAAGGAACAGCCCCACAGGAAGTCTCGTTACATCAGTGCTTTAGTGGCAGCGTGTACAGTTAGCACAAGGACAAGGTTAGCTGGCATCCGTTTGTCCTCAGCCAGACTCCTGATAGGTTCAGGTTGGAGGTGGTGGAAGGGGGTGCAGTGCTCTGATAAGGAGCAGCTCATCTCCAATTCAACATGACAGCCATGATTGGATTTAGACATTAGAAAGTAAACATAAGAGAAGGATTGTAAATCCCACCATGGAAAGAAATCTGTGTATGAATTGAAAAAATGTCTGCTGGTGGGAGTGTGTGTGTGTGTGTGTGTGTACAAATAAAATGTGTGCTAGAATTGCCACTCTTTCATATGGGCTGCCTTTGAAGGAGAGCAGTCGAGGTTGATAGATGTAGGATTTATTTTTCATTTGCAGTTTATCCTCTTAGAAATAGTCTAAGGTTGTGTCCAAAATCACTCCCTATTTTCTCGGCAGGCTATATTTACCCACTGTCATTTTATTTATTCAGTCTGATTGTGAAATGTATGCACTATAGCGTCCTCTTAATAACCAAAATGGGATTGAGTCACATTTTAATGGAAGCAAAAATGACTGTTGTGCAACAATACACATGTCAATAATGATGTAAAATAACAATGATCCAATTAAGTACTGCACACTTTAGAGTAGACTATTGAGTTTACATTATATAGGCAGAACATGAGTGAATGAACAAGTGATCTCAGACCCATTCATACATTTTCCTCCTGAAAGACATAATAATCATCCCATCACTTAGAAAGGAGTGCTTAAAAGGAGGGTCAAACATTGGCTGTGTGGTGGCAGAAGTGTTTAACTCAAATCAGATCAATTCAGGGGCTTTCTTCTCGTCTGGTCAAAAGCATTTGAAACGTTTGAAATAAATAAGATGAAAGTATTCCTCCATTTTTTTGAAGCAATTTCCTTAGCAATTCGATTTCACTATTTTGTACCCCTCTCTCTGCCCTTGTCTGTTTTTGGCCCCTGTATTAATTCAACACATACCGTAACAACACTTCAGATCTTGTTCTGTGCTGTGGAGGAGGAAGATGACTGATATTCGGCAGCTAATTTCTGGAATTTGGACAAGCACTTCACACTTGCTTGTTTGTCTTCTGCATAAATCAAGCACCACTTCTTATTATGTGAATGAGTTAAGATGCCTTCCTGTTGTATAGCAAACATGAACAAAATACGCTGTCAGGGAGCTCTGCCCCATTTGCAAGGAAAACTAATATTAACTATAAGTGGTTTACTGACATATTTCTGCTGCATATGTGGGTGATGTGGCTATTAGCTGGGGTGGTGCGAAAACCAAGTGTGAAAAAAAATAAGAAGAGTACAGATGGTTTAGCAGTAGCATTTGCTTGAATCCCACTTTACACTTATCAAGTGGTGCATGTTTGCCATTTTGTAGCTAATGGTTCAGGTCGTAACAGTTGTGTCCACATCACAAATCATGTAATAGTTTGAAAATAATTTGTCATTAGCACCTATTGTACTTAGTTGCATAATTTACATATCCTGGAGACACTGAGTAACATTTGAATTTCCAATACTCACTCTCTTTTAGCTCCATTTTGGTCTCCACCAGCTACTGAGAACACGTTTTTGCTCTTTACCCGTTTCTGTTGATGCTCCACTTTCTTCCCCAGGTAGTCGCTAACATTGTCTGTTGGCCGTTTGTACACTACCTGCTCAGCACCAATCAGTTTTGCTGAAAACACCTGCCTGTTAAACTAATATTGGACAATTCTGCAAACCTCAAATTGTCATTCAATGGCAGCTTTTTTTTTTTTTTAAATGTCTAATGCTAACTCTTACATTTTTTTCTTTTTAGCACATAGCAACTATGGTATAGTTTAGTTATGGAAAGATTGTGGTCATGGCAAGTAAAATAGTAGGGTTAGACAACAAAACCAATGTTAAGCATGTCCGGCTTGTAACACACTTAACTTTCATGCAAGAGACAGGAGTTTGCTGAACATCACAGACCTACCAATAATCTTTGCGTTTTTTTTTTTTAATACAACTATAATCTTTCCCTAATCTTAACGTCCATCCACCAGCCAGCGTTGGGAGTTGCACATCATTTTCAGGAATACTGGGCTGAGCTGATGGAAACTGCAGATTTATGTGATAATTACATTACATTACAGTCATTTAGCAGACGCTTTTATCCAAAGCGACTAACAATTCAGATCCCATCACACCGTAGGCACAGCTACGGGAGCAATTTTGGGGTTAAGTGTCTTGCTCAAGGACACATCGACATGCGACTAGCGGAGAGCCGGGGATCGAACCACCGATCTTCTGATTGAAAGACGGCCCTGCTCTCCACTTAGCCCCAGTCACCCAATTCCCTGCAGTGTCATTACAATGAATAACATTTTTGACTCATTGTTATGTGAACTATTGTTAATATGAATAGTATTGATTAGTGCAGCTTAAATTCTTCTTAGTCTGAGGTGACAAGGGAAGTATGTTGGCGTTTCTGCTTTATATTAGGGGAAGGATGTCACCATTAAAACCCTGTTTACAATCCGCAACAAAGTGATACTTTTTTGTTTTGTTTTGGATTTTTCCAGGGGACAACTTAATCCTCTTTAGTACTGAAGAGGATGTGTCCCCTGTGTTCTCCCTGCTTCCTATGCCCTTGGACGTGGGTAGTAAATATTTATGATGTAGCTATGCTGTACGCTTCTTACTGCAATGCTTGGGTTTGTTGTTCCAGAGGATCATAGTGGGGTCAATGTGGATGATTGTGATCCTATAGCATTAACTAGTTGGAATTTGCAGTGCAGTGTTATGACTAAAAGCTATCTAACACCACACTAATTACTTCATTTTTTTCTTCTTTGTCCATCTATCCCTCATTTAGAAAAATACAATTCAGTACTACAGATGAAAAATAGCCTCTTGGCTAACTCTGGCGCTTTTACAGCAATGTTTTTATTAATGTGCACTATCCCTTATCAAATAAACCAATCAAATAAAATAAATACTAACCCCTTCCACTCAGGTCGATACGGCCTCAAGATAGCGTAGCAAGTTGTAACCTATCAACTAGAGCGAGATGCCAATCTACCACAGTCAACATAAAGCCCATTACAGCAGCAGGTTGGGTGATTATAACACAAGATAGGGGGTATCAGAGAAAGGAGTCCTCCTTGTGATCATAAGGGCGTGGCGTGATGCTGACCTGCAGGGTAATAGACTTGGATGACCCTTCAAGGAGGATTGCAAGACAACCTCACACAAAGCCTGTGACCTCTCCTGAAAAAGAAAGCCTTGATTAAACACTGCACACTTCTATGGGAGCTTCATAAAAAATGCAATTACTTCTAATAGCTTTTACGGTATCTGAATGAATAGCGGCGACATGAGGGGCTTGCCTGTGTCAAGGCTTGTGTAGTACATTGTTAGAACTCACCGTAAAACCTTTTTTAGCTACATTTTAAGAAAGTCTATGTATGCTGAGCACAGACAGACCTTAGGAGACCTTAAAACGAGGTCTTACTCATGGTTAATGGAGGGTTGTGGGCGGGGTGAGCTGACATTGGAGCAGTGCCTGAGGGCTACAAGGAGATTGTGCATAGAGGGAGGTGGTTCACAAAGTTGTGCAGCAGAAAAGTTGAAGTGAAAATCCTTAAGTGAGAGTTAAAAGAAGAGGTGACAAGTGGGGTTCAGCCACACAGCAAGTTTGGCAACACTAATATACCTCTGCTTCCCAGTTAAGTTGTTCAATCGCTGTGTATCAGGGGCACTGTTAATGTGGGGGAAAACAGATTTAATGGTCATATTTATTGTCCATGATATCAACGATGGACTATCAGCGGCTGCAGTAACACAAGGTGTCATCATAATTATTCATAAGGAGCTATAAAGTTTTGTGGTTGTCTCCCAGTGGAGAAAAAAAAGGTCTTTTAAGATGGGCAATCAGCAGGAGGAGGCTTCCTATGGCTACTGCACCCCTTCAGCTACATCTTGGTACTCAGACAGGGTTCATTACCAGAGAAGATGGCCCGCAAGTAATCTCAACACTTAACCCTCTGGAGAGCCCCAGTCGCCAGACACTCAGGGGCAAAAACTTCACGTCTGACTGGATGCAGCGTATAGTGTCCTCCCATTAGGAAACTGAAATCGTCCAAAGTTCAAGCAAAGTCTTGCAGCAGACCCGGGGCACAGTCAACATATAGTCATATATATATATATATATATATATATATATAGTATATATATAGTCATGTGGGATTGAAGCGACAACTGAAGCAGTAACTGCACACATGAAATATTACTGGCTGTGCTTCACAACTGGAATCCTAGATGTTACGTACACAATCGCATAACCCAGCACAAAAAAAACAGTTCTCGAGTCCATGAGTAATATGGCAATATTCAGGCCACTTGAGGTATAATTATTAGTCTTCTAAAATGTAGAGAAATTAGCACCACGCCACACAGATTGCTTCTCTCGGACATGAATTATGTGACGATTGTGTTACTGCATATGTGACAATAGCACCAATCAGACGCAACAATTTAATTGTTTGTCAGATGAAAAAGTAACGTAAAAAAGGTTAGATTGCAGTTACATGAGAAACGAGATATGGAATGAAAACTTCTACAACATCAAAGCATCAAAGCACAACACGATCAGCGGCTCCCATGAGCTGCAGGTGGGTGGAAACATTCACCTCTACATTTTTACCAGTCATGTCTTGTAATTTCTTCACTCTGGAGAAACATATTTCTCTCATTGCACAGAGAATGCTTTTGCATTTAGAGATACACTGCGCTCACCGGACTAAAAAGCAGACTCATGGTACACTCCAGCCACTGCATCACTGCTAGAATAAACTTTCTGCTGGTGATCCTGTCGCTTAATGTGTAAAGCGCAACACGGTCACTGCAAGGGTTATGATTCTGATTCACACTGCAGCCATCCGTGCTAAAGTGGGTGCATCATACCGCCGTTATTCATCAGCATCTTGTCCCCCGAGGGCAAACCCCCGCTGCTACTACTACTATATGAAGTCAGCGGCACTAAGAAACTCTGAGACTGTCTTGTCTTACGTTTGGTCGAATGTCGGTCATGCTTGGGTATGAATAATGGAGTGACAGCAATGTGAGAGCAGGGTGGCAGCAAGGACACCGAAATGGAGAGGACCTGCTCAGAGAGGGTCAGTCCGCGTGGCTCGTCATCTCTGCTGGGCACCAAGCTGTTGTGGGGAGATATTTATTCTACTCTATTCCAACACTGACTCTTGTTGACAAGAAAGGTGACGGAAACGGATGAGCTGGTTAAGAAAGTTCTGTAGATTTGTTCTGCTGTTGATGAAGTGCTACATCATGTTCATTTGAATGATTTATGGCAGTTTAGGATTTTCCATTTTAAAGTTTATACGTTTTCAGTGTAAAATGTTTTGCAGACATTATTGTGTAGGTGGATTCTGCTGTGTGTTGTCAGGTTTTGTTGTCTCTGAATATTCTGCATATTCTGCTGCATGGTTAGATTGACAACTTGCCAAATGCAAACATTGATTGAAGCTGAAAAGATGATTTTCACACTGGAATCTACAGCCCATTAGCGTCTCCATGCTGCTGCATTTGGGGATCAATGCTAACACGTGTTTATCATGGCCATCATCTTAGTTTAGCATGCTAACATTTTCTGATTAGTACTAAACACAAAGTGAAGATGGGGCTAATAAAATCTTTAGTTCAGGTATTTGATCATGAACCAAATGTTGCCCTGCCGATGTTGGTAGAGGAGTTAAGGGATCATCAAAGTGATTACACTTCATCCTGAGGGGAATGTGGATGTCTGAATTAAATTTACAAAAAAACATCATTAATATGCTGCTGCAACAGCCTCCACTGCTCTGATAAGTAATACCAAACGATTTCGAACCTGGCTGCAGGGATTTACTCCCATTCAGCCACTAGAGAATCGGGGAGGTTGAGCTCTTGATGTCTGGCTCAGAGTCGGTGTTACAATGAATCCCAAAGATCTTGGATGGGGTTGAGGTCAGGGCTCTCTGCAGGCCAGTCAAGTTATTTTACAGCAAACTGAGTATGCCATTTATTTGGCTTTGTGCATGAGGGCATTGACGTTTTGAACCACCGATCCTGGGATTAATGGGCTTCCCCAAAAGTTGGAAAAAGACTTGTCTTAAATATCAGAGTATCTGTCACGGTGTGTGGTGGAGGACTCAAAAGCAGGCAAGACCAGAAGTAGAGTGAAGCAGGTATTTAATGAATAATTAAATCAAAACAGGAAACTTACAGGACACAACAGGGACTCCACGGACAAGACAAGAGACGAGGGGGAAAATCCAGCAGGACGAGGCAGGGCGGGGAACCCGGGAACAAGACGAGCCAAACGGGCGGGTAGACATGACAATGATCTGGCAGTGAGTGCGTGTGTGACTGGGGTTTAAAGAGTGGATGCAGCAGAGTGAGCAGGTGAGAGTAATGAGCTGACGAGGTGGGTGTGACTGGCAGGTGCGCTGAATGAACTGATAGGTGAGAGATAGAAAAACAGGATAATGGTGGCAGAGCTGTGACAGTATCAGTAAGATTTAACAGTAAGACATTTAAATTATGGAACCTCTAACCCAAAACATGAAAATCAGCCCCAATCAAAAGTACACAAAAGTATGTTTGGCCACTATATTGTACTTATATGCTCTTTATCTAATCATTGTACTGCACTGTGTTTGTTTGTTTGTATGTGTGTGTGTGTGTGTGTTTGTTTGTTAAATTGAGATTGTTGTGCCTGTGCTTAATTACCCCACTCGGGATGAATGCAGTTATTGAAAAACTGAAAAAGTGCTTTATAAAATACAATAATGTTTGCAGGCCACCAGCTATAAGACAACGCTGCACTACTGGCTCTTTTTAAGCCTGCTCAGCAGTGCAGAAGCCACCGCACTGGTGACAATGTTATCTTAACCAAATTACAGCAAAATAACCCCACAATAGACTTAAAGTTCAACTCAGCAGCTCAGTTTTGGTTGTTGGTGGCAGGTGAATCATATTGGGCACTTATTGTGCCGATATCTCTGAAACACTAAACACTACAGCTTTGTCCTGTTAAGACTTGGTGCTCTCTGGGACCCAGCTGCTGTATAATGGTAAAGATACTTCTCATTCCAAACACTGACTGCAGTGACCTGCTTCACGATTGCTGACATACTTTTTTGGAATAAGTAAGAATGACATGAAGTCCTCCCATTATTTCAGTTCCCATCCCACACACCTTGTTTTAATGGGAAGTGTTGGACTAAGACTGCTGCCATGTTCCTGGGTTCTCTTGTTGGATGTGTTCAGCACTTCTCACTCAGTATATAGAATATCCAACCTATTCACCTGTCATGCTCTTTATCTTCGATTCCTTATTCCCTATTTTCACTTTCCTCTATTTTTCTCCCCCTGCCTCATCATGAATTTGTGTTAATTTCTCCAATATTCTTGCTTTTCTTTATTGTTGTTGATCAAACTTTCATCTTCTGTTTTAGGTGGAAGCTGTTTTTTATTGTATACTATGCAAAGTGAAATAGTGGCTGTATCCAAAAGCGAGTGAATTTGGCATACTGAATACATATGTATAGCAGTAGTAGTATTAGTACTTTTTTGTACAGTGGGAGAAAGTGGAGATGCGTTGTCCATCTGTTCGACAATAGTTGCTGTACACTTTGCAGTTTGGGTGAAAATATTTAGTAACAATTAATCTCTACGTATGAGTTAGTTTATGAGATGCAACCAATTTAAGTTCAGGGATTATTAAATCTCTAATGTACTCTCTACTTGTGCTTCTATTTTTCCTTCCTTCTTCCTCTTTCACTGGAAAAATCCTCCTACTTTAAATTCTGCTCTTTTCTCAGGCAATACATCCTTTCAAACTCTGTGTAGATACGTCTTAATGTGTGTCTGGGATTTCTCTTTCTCTTTGTCAATAGGATTGACAATAGATGTTTCTTGTGACCAACAGCCACATTTATTATATCCAATCTGTTACAATACATTTGATTAAATTATGGCAATCCAAACCTATAAAGCACCGCTCTCTATTTCATGCCTCTGAAACAGACTTTTCTGAACACACACACGCTGTGCACACTCATCCCCAATGACGAAATGCTTCATTATCTGGGCAGCATGAATGTGACAGTTGGGGGTTAACACCGTAGATGATGAATTGTGTTGTGTGGTTGAAGAGCACCTCAGTGTGCTGTCCTATTTAAATTGACAAGCAGTCTCTGCAGCTATATGACTAAACTCTCATACGACTAAACTGGTAAGGGAAAGCTGGCAGGAGGATGCTGTTGAATTGCTCTGGGCAATGAGTGCCCCCTTATCCACTATGGAGAGAGATGCTTTGACAACCTGGTGTCCTCCGTGAGAGCCAGGACAGATTGAATCCCCTTTTGAAATGTTGTTTGAGGTGGCTAAACGCGCGGGGTCAGTGAGGAGGAAACAGAAAGGGGATGTTAGTATTCAGTAATACATCATGTCAGTGTCGGTGTGAAAGAGTTACAGAGCTGCACTTAAGATCTAACCGTCGCTCTCTTTGCCTGTCAGTATGTGTATATATATGTCAAGGACATGACATTTGGCTTTTCACTTTGCTGAAGCAAATTATCTTTTATTATTTTTCAAAAAAACCCATGTCTAATATATGCAATCATGCAATATCTACATAATATACAGTACCAGTTTTTCTTCGAGTGGTTAAAGTACCTATTGTCAAGAGACTTTTTATATTTCCCAACATCTTAATCATTGATAAAAAGCCCAGTGGTGGACTCTTAATCAGGAGGATCAGGAGAAATCCAGATGGGCGGTGCAATTTAGGGCTGATTACCGACGGCTAACTAACGATATTCCACTGTCCATCATGACGATTCATGATGAGTCTTCAAGGGCTCCGGACTGAACCAGCAGATCCTTGAGGGTCCTCTCCAGGCTCTCCTGATCTTTCTGTGCCCTTTGCCAGGTTTTTTAATTATGTAGTGCATTCCCACTAGAAAACGCAAAGCAATTTCAGCACATCTCCTTAGAAAATCACAGTATGATGCATTTAAACACCCACCCCAAAACAGTAAAGAAGCTGACATTAACACGGAGAATAATCACAGACACACACACGAAGCAATGGTGGAAGAAGTATTCAGGTATTTTACTTAAGTAAAAGTAGCAATATCACACTGTAGAAATACTCAGAAGTGACAAGTCAAGCATTTACATTTTTAATGAAGTTTAAGTAGAAAAGTCTTAGCATCAAAATATACTTTGACTACTAAAAGTGAAAGTACTCATTATGCAGAGCGGTTCATTTCTGAATTATATTATTGGATCAAAATCATCGTTTTAATTTTGCAGCTGGTAAAGGTGGAGCTTATTTGAATTCATATACTGCTGGGTAGTTTGAGCTAATAGTATTCTATTTATATTATTTTTTTGATTCTGCAAAGTTACTTTAGTAAAAAAAAAGTTTAGTAAGTTATCGGATAAATAATGTGGAGTAAAATGTACAATACTTCTTTCTGAAATGTAGTACGGTAGAAGTATAAAGTAGCTACTATAGTAAAGTATACCTCAAAATTGTATTGCACTTGAGTAAATGTACTTGGTTTATTTCCAGTCAGATCAACAAATGTATTCATTATCACGAATAATCAAAAAAAGTGTACTTTACTAAACTACATACAAAAAGTGATCCAATATTAAAAATGGGGATTACAGGAAGCCTCTTAATATACATGAATGATTATATGAATGAATGAATAAATACTGATTTATGATTGACAAGAAGTAGTTTGTTAATGAATGTACATACTTGCTGAAGGATGTGGCACAACTGACAGGCATAGAAGAAAAATATCTTTATTTAATAAATTCTTCACACTTCTAGGGAGCTGAAGTCCTGCTTCTGTTCCACTAGCTTTCAGTTTGTTCTTCCTCATAAATAGTTTCTTTCATTGGTCAGAAACAAACTGGGATTTCATTTTCACATATATACATAAATATCCACCACTGTACTGGGTGGTAACGTCAGATCTTTTCACCATTTGTATCAAGATAAAAAAAAACAAATATTTTCTTTGAATTCAACATTCATGAGTCTTGGGCAAGCTACCAAAACTTCAAACTGAATAAAATAATACTAAATGATTGATTTGGAATCGTTTGTTTGAATCTTACTGTTATGGAAGCCCATTCCTATGGAAGCCCATTCCCGCCAGCAATTGTTTTTTGTTTTACTTTTTTCCACCAGCAAAAAAAAAAAAAAAACTTTTGGTGCATCCATCTGTAACCATAACACTGACCAGATTTTTCCAGTTGCTATAGAAAGTCGAAATTATGAGATACTTTAACACAACAGTCATAGAAGCAGCTATGACATATGAATGGATTGTGAGTACATTGAAGACTTCTTTAAAACGCGGCTTTACAACACATGAAATACAGATGATGTTTCACATGGATTGTACTGAGCAAACAAGATTTGATACTTGCCTTGAACTTTCTTGCACTCACATGAACATCTTCCTCATGCAGCATTAGTATTGTTTTCTGTCTCCATCAGCAGCAGTGAGTGAGCAGTGATTTCTTGTATTTGTGTTGTGTAATTCAGTAAAGTGGACATTTATTCTTTCGGGGAGCTGTTATTGCCATTATGGTGGTTATGGCTTAACGCTCTCATTTGTGTTTCAATCCAAGTTACATGTTTATGTAAAATGACCTTTGTTTTGTTGTTTGTTATGTTCAGTGCATTGGCAGACGTCTGTATGCACCTTCTGTGCACACTTTCTACAGACTAAGTAGGAAAATGTAGCTGTTTATTGATATTTTCCCATTTTGAATAACATCTTTCTTCAATGTTGTCTCCACAGTTAATTAACATTAATCAGTTGAATAATAACAGCTTGATGTAGTTTCTCACATTGTCTTTGCTTTATTTGTGCTCACATGGATAATGTCTGTATTCAACATCCTTTGCTCAGCCTCTATCTCTTTTGCTCCCTGCTGTTTCCTCTCTCTGGGTGACCCCGCTGTAACTGAATGAATATCTATGGCAACTTTTGATCATATTAATACCCTCAGATTGTCACGTCTCATTTTCTCAGTGAACAGGAAGATTTAATTTATTCAGATTGAAATAGCCGTTGTGCTCGAGTCTGATTTTAAAATGAGAACTGTCTCTCACTTTGTTTCTTGCCGGTGATATCACGTCATGCTGTTTCATTTTTGGACCTTTGCAGGATTTCATATGGAAAATGTAGCATATTGAGTGCATTAAACCAATTAAATATTCTGTTATTCACACAAATGTAAAGCAACATACAAACACACAGTGGCTACAGCTCAGCCATCAATGCTGTCGAGTGTTACAGACAGGAAGAGGAAGACAATATGTACGAAGGAATCTTCAATTTCTTCATATTAAACTATAATGTGAATTATGAATGCCACTTACTACTCTGAAAATAGTTCAGCTCCTTCCCTTTCTGCTGGCTGCTTGCTGCAAGCTTGACATTAAACTTTTATATCTGTTTTGAACGGTTAGGGAGTGCTCTCCTTTCTCCTGCCAACCTCTGCACTGCTCCCTCTAGATTTATTGGAAATGTAACACACCTCTAAGGCAACCTGTTAACTGTCAAACTTTCTCTAAATATCCTCCTCTTTATTTTTTAAGAGCCCTCGTTTCCAACCCTGTCAGTGCGCGGTCTTCACCGCAAACTGCCTGGTCGGGTCGAATCAAAGCAGATTAATGTGGTTATTAGTGTTGGTTAATGGTCAGGATGTGAGGCGTGGAATCAGAGAAAATGCTGTTAACATTGCCATCAAACCTGAGGCCTGGATTGAGTGGCTTTGCAGGGCAGCGTTGTGCCAGAGTAGCAAATGAAATCTCTCTCATTGGCATTCCTCCTGCGTCGCCTCAGTCCCTGTTTCTTCCCGGCGGCCAGCACTCAGTGTCTCAGCAGTCCTATATCCCAGGCCCGGGTGTGCTGTCTGCTGATAATAAACAGCCCAACAACTGGGCCAGCGTCACAAAGGTTTGCTGAGTTAGAGCCCAGCCACCCAACTCTGTCTATCTCTCTCAAAGGTTAGGCGAAACCTTTACTTTATGCTCGGTGTCAATGCGTTTTAAAACCCCAGCTGTTACTGTTTTGCTCCCAGGTCTCAATGTGCTTGTAGGAAAAGGGAGAGCTGAGAAGGGATGTTGGCATTTGTCCCAGCAACAATACAGGGTTGAACTCTGAAAAGACAGCTGTTAAATGGTCTTCCTTTTTCAACCTCTTATCAAATTTCCTTCAGTCCACTGGGGAGGATTTTCTGACCCTGTTCTTTGTGTTGCAGGTTCCACCCTGTGTGAGGAGGTTGCTGCTGCCGTTACTCCACATCCAGGCCTCCCCCACCCCTCCTCCGCCAGCGCAGGGCAGCCACACAAGCGTTGGCTCGATTCCAGGGAGGCTCCGATCCTGCAGCCACGTCAATCACGTCTTCACCGCTGGGTAGCTAAGCATGCAGACAGACTACTCCTTGCCTTTGAATTTTTTTTTTGGGGGGGGTGAAGAGAGACACAGACTTCTGAGATTATGTGGTCTTGTTTTTTGGAATAGTTTTTCATGCTTGTTGGTTATTTCTGGGGTTGCTCGTGTGTGCATTTTTCATGGAAAAGAGACTTTTTCTCCACCCAAGCATACAACACTCTCTCAAAACACACACACACACACAAACAGAGATGCCAGAGGGCTCAGGATTAATCTCATGAGGTTTGATCGGAGCGTTTTTTTTAAAGCCCATTCACTAGTTTGATTCTGGCTCCAGGTGTTGTCTACTGAACTGTGTCAAACTCAGCAACTGCATTTCAAAGGACGTTCTCAGTGAGGCGAAGAAAAGCGTAGGATAAATCAGTGTTGTGTATGAAATGTTGTCTTGCCTGCAAAGCATTGCATTGCTGTTGAACAAGTCGGTTACACATACTGATGAGCTGAGAGGCATGCGGTGTGTGAGGACAGAACTTCTTCAAGCTGCACTGTGACTACGTGTAATGTGAGAGGAGTTCTAATGATGAGCTCTGGTTTGTGTTGTACCGTCTTTCCGCTCATTGTTTTATTCATCGCCCATGACTTACTCCTATGGTTCACTCTTACTGCT